>BTHU01000008.1:17136978-18499478 GCA_036184795.1 Tokudaia tokunoshimensis
CACAGAATTAATTGTGAGGAGATTTTCACAAAAATCAATAATGAAAAAAAATAAATTTTCTAATGATTATAGTTTAAATATATTAAATTACCACAACATGGTTATTGAGAACTATTTGAACTGTTGTACTCAGTAAATACATTCTTCAAAGTCCTTCATCCCATTTTTAAAATTTTGTATTTTCTCCTTATAAGAATCTAAGGAATACACAGGCTGCTCTGAAAGTTTAGGCACACAGTTAGTCCAGAACTTCAGTGTGGACACAGAAGCATGTGCCTGAAGAGAGTCCTCCGAGCTCTTATTTGTAAGTGAGGTCCACCCCCAGGTATGGTCTGAACTGAAGGAAAAACCTAGTGCTATGCTTTTTCTCTAATAATGTTCTTTTCCTTCAAAACGATCTCTCTCTCTCTCTCTCTCTCTCTCTCTCTCTCTCTCTTTCTTTCTTTTGTACTCAAATAATTTATTACAAAGAACAGTTGGTCAAGAATGTGAGTGAAGAGAGAAGTATTATATTACTTTTAGAAAATATACTTTTAGAAACAAATACATTATTAATAATTTTTAAGAAGACACCAAATTTTATCTCTATTTATATGTAAAAATGAAATTTAAGGTAATAAAAATTTCATGATGATATAGGCAAACTTATTTTTCTTCATGCATGTGTGTGGTTTATTGATTTTTTTTCATTTTTTTCTTATGTTGAAAATATAATCTTTTCTCATACACTATATCCTGATTACAGTTTCCCTTTCCTTTACTCTTTCCAGTTCCTATTTGCCTCCCTATCTCTGGATGCACTCACTTTCTATTTCTCATTAGGAAAAAGCAGACTTCTAAAAGGTAATAATCAAGCATGACAAAATGAATTATAATAAGATAAATCTAAAACTGTCATATAAAAGTGGGACATAGAAACCTAACAGGAAGCAAAGAGTCCCAAGATCAGGCTAAAGAGTCAAACTCACTCATTCTCACAGGCAGAAGTACCATAAAAATACTAAGTTAATAGCTACAATATACATGTGGAGGAACTGATGAAGACCATGAGGCTCTGTGCTTGTTGGTTCAGTCTCTGTGAGCTCATAAGCAACTTGCTTAGTTAATTCAGAGGGCCTTGTTCTCCTGGTGTCCTCCACTCCCTCTGACTGTTTGCTCTTACAATTTTTCTGCTCCATCCTTCAGGGCATTCCTTAACCATGTGGGTGAAGGGATTTGATAGCCACCTCCCACTTACACTCCGGCTGTGGGTCTCTGTATCTGTTTCCATTTGCACCCAGAGGAAGTCTTTCTGATAATGATAATGATAATGCTTTAATCTGAGCATAACAAAATATCACTAGGAGTCACTTTATTGACACTTTAGACCAGAAATGTTTGGTTTTACCCTAGGTCTCTGGGCTATCTAATGTTGGGACTGAGTTTGTCTTATGGAGTTGAGCTTAATTTGAATCAGACATTGATTGGTTATTCCCTAAATGTTGTGTGAAACCATTGCCCTAACATGATTTATTCTCCATTCAGATTGTAGGTCAGTCTTTATGACTGGAATGGTATCCACATTTCTTTTTTGGTAGACTGCAGAGTACCTTCTCACACAAAAGACTCTAGAAATGTAGTAATGGAGGCTTATTCCATGTAGGCACCAACTTTATTTCTCCTCTTTACTAATTGTGTTGGTGTGATCTTTAGCTATGAGGCCCCACTGTCAGTTTACAGAGAGAAACCTATTGTCTAAGCATTAGTCTGTATTGTTTGGAAGTTTCTATAAGAAAACTTTAGCCACCAACCCAAGCGAATGCAAACGAGTCACGAACCTGGAAGCCTTACTGGGCAACAAATAGCCAGTTGAGACACCATATCTCCCTACTGGGAATCTTCATTAGGGTCACTTTTGCACTTTCCAGGAAACATTTCTACTTTACAAGGTTTCTACACCACCAGCTAAATGCCCCTCAATTCCAGTTTTCTCTCTCCGGATTTTCCCTTCCATGTCAACTTCCCCCCACCTAATATCCCTGCTCCCCTCCCCATCTATCTCCAGTCCACCCACAAAATACATTCTATTTGCCCCTCCCAGAAGATCAATTCACCCACCCAAGACGTAACTTCTCTACATCTATGGATTGTAGCTTGGTTATCATTTACTCAATGGCTAACATCCACTTACAAGTGAATACATATCATATTTAATCTTTCTAGGTCTAGGTTATCTCATTCAGGGCAATTTTTTTCTAGTTCTATAATTTAATCTAGTTCTAGATTGCAAATTTCACGCTCATACAAGCAATAATATCATAACTCAGATGACAGGACAATCTATGCCAATAATCACCTTTTTTTCTCTCCAATAAACCTAAAGAGATAATTTCTAACTTGAAGTAAGATAAAATTTTACTTCATTTACCAAGTATTTCAAAACTAATTTTTGTTTTTTTGTTTTTTTTTTTAAGATAGGGTCTCTTTGTGTAGGCTTGGTTGTGCTGGAACCAACTCTGTATAAGAGGCCGGTCTCAAATTCACATAGATGTTCCAATCTCTGCTGAAATTAAAAGTGTGTTCCGCCACTGCCTATCTGTCAAAATTAACTTTTGCCAACTATGTGGAATTCTCCTAAAGAAGAATCAAAACTTTAACCTATGTGGAATATTCCAATAGCTTCCAGTGACTGTCCATGAAATTCACCTTCTATAAAGGATAAAATGATTCCTTGTGAGCAAGTGTGCACTGTTTATTTATAATGCAAATCTTGGTGGTAAGAAATGCAGTGTTGATTACATGGTTCCACATGCACAGTTTACTAAGAAAGTAAATGAAGGAGTGCACAATGTGAACCTAACATGCTCTCTTCTCAATGGCATGGACTCTATGCCATTGTATTAATTTTCATTGCCATAGACAAACAGGTCAGTAAGCTGTGAAAAAAATTGTGTCAATGCTCTTTGTTCATGGAAACACTGCCAAGTATCTTCTTGCTGTTATATATCAGTTTTGGATCTTTGATGCAAATTATCTTGCTTTACTAAAAGTCTAATTACGTACCTATCCATTTGGTTCTGTTTTTTATAGTTGTAACATTTTATTTACACAATCAATAATTGCTAATGGTAAATAAAATTTTAAAACATAAAATGCATATAAGTAGTGTCTTTCCTCTTAAAATTCTCTTCACAATTTCAATTAAGGTTTCCATTTTTAGGATTTTTCTTTCGGAAATAGTGTCTCATATGTTCTGAGCTAATCTCTTAGTTACTGTGTGGCTGAGAATGATCCTCTTCCCTTCAGCTCTCAAGTCCAAGACCAAGGTGAGTGGCAGTATGCCCTGTTTCCATTAGCGTTTTTTCTTTTTTTTAATTCTTCATATTTTATATTTACATTCCCGATGATTTCCCCTTTCCCGGTTCCCCCCTCCCCGAAAGTCCCATAAGCCCTCTTCCCTCCCCCTGTTACCCATTAAACCCCATCCAGCTTCTCTGTCCTGGTATTCCCCTACACTGCTACATCCAGTCTTTCCAGGACCTGGGGTCTCTCCTTCCTTCTTGGAAATCAATTAATATGTGAATTGTGTCTTGGGTATTCCGAGCTTCTGGGTTAATATCCCTTTATCAATGACTGCATAACATGTGTGTTCTTTTGTGATTGGGTTACCTCGCTAAGGATGATATTTTCCATTTCTTACCATTTGCCTAAGAATTTCATGAATTCATTGTTTTTAATTGCAGAGTAGTATTCCATTGTATAAATATACATGAGCACATTTTACCAAGCAGTTAGTGAATGTTCATTTTAGTAAATCCTGCTCACTGATTCCTTTACTGAGTCATTTCACAATATTTATCACAGTTTATTCAACTGCTCATATTGCCTTCCATTTATTTGGGTTCATGCTTTGCCATTATGTACATATTTTTTGAACTGAAAAGATTGCATAACCAGCATTGTAAATCAGGCTGAAATTGACTCAGTTCAGTGCTGATGTTGCCTTAAAGTTCTGTGTAGAAATGGCTATACCTATCCGTGTTCATCTTAAATTATACCCAAAGCATGAACTGCGTGTATACTATCAGTAAGAACTTTATGAATTATCAATTTAGATTTGCTACTCTCAGAATAAATGAAATCCCACATAGTTTTATTTGGTCATATAAAAAGACACATTTCAGAAAGAAGACTCAGTATAGGTAATTTTACGGACATGCGGATGGATAAGTTATGACAGCATGGAGTGTGGTCTGTGAAGTTAAATGTTGATAAGCCACGACTACAGACCTAGGAAAGCAACATTAGAACCCTGAGCAAGTGAGACCCACTCAGAAGGAACTAAGCATCTAGTCAGAGTTTTACCCGAAGCTTCCTTAGAGGATTTTACATTGTGAATAATACCTGTTGGATCTGGGTTTGTTATACTAAATAGAGCAGGATTCAAAAGCAGCTCAATGGAGGAGGGTACAGTTATGGTGCCTGATGATTTTCGTGTGCTTATTTGTTTTGTAATTTATTAAAATACTAGTTCATAATGATGATGAACATCTTCTAGAACAACCTTTAAAGGCATGTTCTCGCATACTGCAGTTGCTCTAATTTTGATAATAAAAATGGATCTGAAATGCTCAAATTACTTATATAAAATGGTACAGAGTCTATATGCAATGCACATAGCATTTTTCTGTAGGCTGAAGATCTTCCCTAGACAATACATACATAAAATATCAGGAAATAATATTATATATATATATATATATATATATATATATATATATTTAGGCTAAATGCTTCCCTTTAATTACAAGTTTTCAAAACTCTGTTAATCCTCACATAAGCCACCTTACTCCTTCCTTTTGCAATGTGGGATGAGGAGGGAGAGGAAGTCGCCGCGGGCCTCCATGGAAAATCGTGATAAGAGTTTACTGTCTTCTAACCGCCTGGGAGCTGCTGGCTGGTCAGATGTTCAGCTCCTCGGCAACATGGCTGGAGTGAGTGCGAAGCATCCTTACAAGGCTGCTGTTGTCCTGTCTGCCGGATGCTGGGACGCTCACGCTCACACACACATCCTATTCCCCCACCCCGCACATACAGGTGCAAGGCAGGAGCTGGAAGGCTGAGATCCAACACACCCCTTTCTTGAATTCTTTTGGTGGTCTTTCTTTTAGAAATGAAAGCTAATAGGGGTGCCCCCCAACCTCCGGGGTGCCCCCCAACCCCCACCACCGCCCAGGGGGTCTTTTCCAAGCAAGGGCCCGGAAGAAAGTAGCGAGTGGCCTAAAAACAAAAGGAAACAAACACCACGAGTTCCTCTCGCTCTGGGTCCAACGGGATGGGTTAAAGTCATCAAATGCTAGGGTGTTCTTGGTAGAGAGCTGTTCAGTGAGACCCACCCAGACCGGTGCAGATCTTCCAGGCATCTTGGTACCCTTCCAAGCCCGTGTTGATTAGTGCTGGTTAAATGTTTGTAATAACTCTCCTGGGCACAGACGCTAACCGGATGGCATTCTAATTGGAGGTTGGCGTTTCCTTTGCTTCAGTGTGAGGACATAGTTGATGTTAAGGCTTAAAGGAGGGTTTGTTTAACTTGGCTGAAAGTTTCAGAGGGTTCGGTCCCTGGTCACTTGGTCTCACGTTTCTGAGCCTGTTGTGAGGCAGAGCATCCTGGGGACGGAAATATTTGCTGGGGAGCTTCTCTCAGCAGGCAGGAGGCAGAGAAGAGGGGTCCTGAGGCTCTGCCATCTTTCTCTCTTTACTTTAAAGGGGCGCCCATAGGATGAACTGTGCTACTCAGATCTAGTGGGGCTTCTGGATCTACCCTCATAGACACACTCAGAGACGTGCCTCACCAATCTCCGGGGTGATTTCTAAAAACTCGCTTACTCGATTTATTTATATATTTATTCTGTGGTTTGGGATTGAACCCAGGACCTCTTGTTACGTGGTCGACAAGCCCTCTACCATCAAACTACCTTTCCCAGCTCTCTGTGGTGATTCTTTTTTTTTGTTTTGTTTTGTTTTGTTTTTCGAGACAGGGTGTAGCCCTGGCTGGCCTGGAACTCACTCTGTAGACCAGGCTGGCCTCGAACTCAGAAATCCTCCTGCCTCTGCCTCCCAAGTGCTGGGATTAAAGGCGTGCGCCACCATCGCCAGGCTCTGTGGTGATTCTATTTGTTAATTATTTATTTACTTATCTATTTGAGATTTGAGACAAAGTCTCTCTGTGTAGTCTTGGCTGTCCCGGAACCAGGTTGGCCTTGAACTCACAAAAATCTGCCTAGCTCTGCCCCCTGAGTACTGGGATCAAAGACATGCACCACCACTGCCCAGCTCTGAGGTGATTCTAAATCCAGTCAAGTTAACAATGAAGATTACCCAACAAAGCAGTATGGTCTCGTAACTTCAAGACCAGCTCCAGCTACATAGGGAAAGCCTATCTTAAGAAAGAAAGGGAAAGGGCTGGAGAGATGGCTCAGTGGTTAAGAGCACTGATTGCTGTCTCAGAAGTCCTGAGTTCAATTCCCAGCAACCACATGGTGGCTTACAACAATCTGCAATGGAATCTGATGCCCTCTGAAGGTGTGTCTGAAGACAGGGACAGCGTACTGACAAACATACAATAAATAATTTAAAAAAAAAGGAAGGAAGCTGACCACTGGCCTCAGGAGTTCAAAGTCACCCTCGACTAGGTATTGATCAAGGCCAGTGTGTGGACTACATGTGAGAAGACCTCCTCCCCAAAAAATATGAGAGCGAGAGAGAGCGAGAGAGAGCGAGAGAGAGGGAGAGAGGGAGAGAGGGAGAGAGGGAGAGAGGGAGAGAGGGAGAGAGGGAGAGAGGGAGAGAGGGAGAGAGGGAGAGAGGGAGAGAGGGAGAGGGAGAGAGAGAGAGAGAGAGAGAGAGAGAGAGAGAGAGAGAGAGAGAGAGAGAAGTTTATGGTCTAGCCTAAGGAAGCAAGACATAAGAGACAAAGCAGCAACTGAGCCCCCCCCCCCCCCCCCCCCAGCAACACAGGTCAGCTAGGGAGGCCCAGGGAGGAAACCAGAGAGTTTCTTACAGGAGCAGGCACTGGGGAAAGGCAGCCGGGGCTACAAGGAGGGATCCTGTCTCAATGTTGTCCTCAAAATGGGGGAGGGGGGTTGATGTGTAAGCTTTAGAACCTGGGGAGCTGAATCAAAAGAAACATTTAACAAAGCACAGAGTTAGAGACACTGGGAGCCTTGTCACCAGCCAGCCCCCTCCAGCCCCTCCTTACAGTTGCTCCTGAGGTCAGACCCTGCTTTGCCCGCGACCTGTGAAGTATGAAACTGGACTCCTGAAACAGAGGCCTCTCCACTCTATGGCTGAAGAGCTGTTAGGCTTTACACGGGGGACAGGGAACTGAGGTGCCCATTTTACAGACCAAAGCGGACATGGCCTCCAGGTTCTCCCAGCATCCCTCAGTCCCTACCTGGCATACCCTGCCTAAACCCTGCTTTCCAGCCCAGGGGCTGGGCTGCCCCTTCCCCCAGAGGCTCTTTGCTATATAACCCAGACATTTCTGTTTCTCCCCTCCACTCCTTCTCCTCCTCGCCTTTGTCCTGGTGCACATTTTCTCTTCCCTCTCCCCTTTATTTCCTTCCCCTTGGCAACTTCCTTGGTTTTCCCTAGGGACCAGTGAACTTGCCTGCCTGAGACAGCTTCCGAATAAACCTGCATATGTGTGTGTGTGTGTGTGTGTCCAGTGAACTTGTCTGCCTGAGACAACTTCCAAATAAACCTGCATATGTGTGTGTGTGTGTGTGTGTGTGTGTGTGTGTGTGTGTGTGTGTGTCTTAGTCTGGCTTGAATTGACTCATTTCTCCAGCATAGAGAAATAAGTTATCAAGAATAAGTATTTTTCTTCTAGCCTGGATCCTTTTCTAGGTTCCTCTGAGAACCAAATAAAGAAACCCACAGCCGACCCTGGCCACCCACAGCCGACCCCGGCCACCCACAGGGAGGGAGGACCAAGCTGAAATCAACAGAAGAAAAACTCTTAGGACGCTCCAGACCTGAGGAGCCTTAGGGGGGCCAAGCAGAGGACCTAACCTGTGCTCCTTCAGGTTCCCTGTATGAAGTGGGGCCTGGAGGGTGGGGTATTAGGACTGCAGAAAGGCCGAACAACAAGGCTTGGGTTTTGAGTATCATCAGGAGTGACAGTTACAAGCTGGAGAGATGGCTCAGCGGATAAGAGCACTGACTGCTCTTCCAGAGGACCTGAGCTCAAATCCCAGAAACCACATGGTGGCTCACAACCATCTGTAATGGGATCTGATGCCCTCCTCTGGTGTGTCTGAAGACAGCTACAGCGTACTCACATACATGAAACCAATATTAAAAAAAAATGACATTACATTTTACAAGTCAAGTAAATCTCAGAGGGGAAAAACATAGTTGTAAGAGGATGGGGTAGGGTATGGAGTGTGGTTGTGTCCGAGGAAAGGTGACACTTGGGGATGGAGCCTGAACTGTAGAATTACTCAAAAGGTGTCTCACAGACTGGAGACGGCTGACCAGGAGAAAGCAGATAATAAATGGATGATGACTGGAAACCTTAGAACAATATGATTTACTTTCTTTATGCATATGAGTACACTGTAACTGTCTTCAGACACACCAGAAGAGGGCATCAGATCCATGAGCCACCGTGTGGTCGCTGGGATTTGAACTCAGGTCCTCTGGAAGAACAGTCAGTGCTCTAAAACGCTGAGCCATCTCAATTTGAAATGAAAAGGTGAGGTCATATTTTAGGTATTCCCAGCCTCTATTTCCGCAGAAGGAACCTATGCTATTTCCCATTGTTGAGACAAGATGGCAACTGAGCTGGGGTTGCCCACACCTTTAATCCCAGCACTTGGGAGGCAGAGGCAGGCAGATTTCTGAGTTTGAGGCCAGCCTTTTACAGTTGAATTGCTTAGAAAGAAAGAAAATAAAAGCCTTATCTGTATGCTATACAATGCTAAATTAATAGAAGAAACCTTATGGGATTGTGTCTGTGGACTTTTTCATTCATAGAGAAGATCAAGTCCTTGAAAATAATCATTTACATTCAGAAACCTTTGAACCCCTACCTGTCTCTCATGTTCATGTTCTTTAAATACATAACTGAACTAGAAACTGTAGATTTGTGTTTTGTGCTGAATCTAAAACTATTTTAAAGGAAAATGCAATTTTTTCCAATTCTATTTTTA
Source organism: Tokudaia tokunoshimensis (assembly GCA_036184795.1). NCBI lineage: Eukaryota > Metazoa > Chordata > Mammalia > Rodentia > Muridae > Tokudaia > Tokudaia tokunoshimensis. The sequence goes on from BTHU01000008.1 coordinate 17,146,173, forward strand.
AATATCTACTAAATACTATTGAGATTTGCAGAATATATAGATGAAATAATCCTTTCTTCATATGTGTGTGTAATTGGTGTTAAAAAGCTATATTCGAGTGGCATTCTTTCTCTGCTCCTAATCTTAGCAGGAAAGCAAGTGAGATAAATTTAAACCATTATCTATAAGCTTACCAAAAGCTTAATTCTGAGATATTTCTTATGGGATTATGATTTCTCTTCATTCTCACTATGCTGTGAGACTTTTCATTATTATCGCAAGTAGATGTTGAACTTTATGCAATTCTTTTTCTCCATGTATTGAGATAATTGTTCTTTCATTTAATTTTTAATCTGTGAATTAAATTTCCTGCTATGTTTAATCACCTTGCATGCCTTGGATAACTGCAACTGCTCACTACTTTGATGTAATATGCTTTTTAAAAATGCAGTACTGGATTATATCGTGAATACATAATTAAGGATGTCTCCCATACCACAGAATGATGTTGGTCAGCAGTTTTGCCTTACAAGGTCTTTGTTCTTTCATTCTTTGGTGTTACAATAATGTCAGCTTCATAGAATGACTTGGAAATGTTCCTTCCAGTTTTATGTTCTGAAAATTTTCATGTAACTGACATTACTATATGCCTGCATATTTAGTAAATTTTGCAAAAGAAATCCAATTGGATTTGTTTTATAATAGAGAGCTTCAACTTTAGCAATATTTAATCTACTATACTTCTGACTTTTTAATGAGAGTCAGAGTTTTATCTTCTGTAGAAATAATCACTTCATCACAGTTTTTTAAATTGTGGATATGAAATGATTCACAGTATTTCCACATTATTTTTATTACCAACAGAGCTTTACAATGTTGAATTTCTTGGCTAATATTGGAAATTTGTATCTATTCTAGAATCATATTCTCAGTCTCTGTTTCTCTCCTATCTCTCTGCCTCCTTTCTTTCTCTCTCTTCCTTTCTCCCTCTTCCTGTAGCTGTCTGTCTCTCTGTGTCTCTCCCCCATATTTATGTGTATGTGTGTATGAGTGTATGTATCTCTGTGTGTGTCTGTGTATGCACATGAATATGTAAAAGCAAGTTGCTGATTTTATTGTTTGTGTGTATATAGATTTAGAAATGATCACTCAAAAAAAAGAGTCTATCAACTTGAGACTGGAGGCAGACATGAGTTGTTGAAGGGAAGATACTTAAAGGAACTGTATTGAGGAAAGGAAGGGAAGTAGTGTACTTCGATTTCAGTTTAAATCATATTTTAAAGCATTTTGTGTATATTGTATATAAATTTTACTGGTTATATTATGAATAATCATTACTATACATGAGCATTTGTGTGTAAACTTTATGCACATACCATTTTCAAGTAATGTAGTTGTTTTGTAAGTTTCTGTCATAAGAAATTACAGATACTAAATTATTTTTGAAACGATAATAGCTTTTAAAGAATAAGAGCTTGGATATCAAGTACTTTAGTCTCAAAGTCAGTTTTTATGTGTTATAGAAAGTAGCAGAAGTAAGCAATGACAGATTTTCAAATCTATCTGCAAGGTGATATACTTTTTTTTAATCAAATCCCATTGTTATTTCTTTCAAAAAAAAAACAAAAACCCACAGCTCCCTTTTTCAGACCAGCTTCAATCCTGTAGGATTTCTGACTCAGCATGTCAAATATTGGAAACTACTGCAGAGTGTACTTAGGAGAAAACTTATATTAAAAATATACATGTACATCCAAAGAGGTGTAGAAAAGGTGTAGGAGCTACATGCATGTGGGGCATGGACCCAATGTCTGCTCTTTAAAGCACTATTTTTTGGAGACTTGTGTGAGTCTTTAGAAGATTCAGATGTTGAGAGACCAGACCAACTCCATTTTGGTCTCAGGTTCCATTTTAGAGAACCTGACCTAAGGTTGAACTGGAGTGAGCCAGCAGCATTCCAGGTTACTCCACAATAAGCATGCAACTTGCACTGTTCCAAACCACTCCCTAACAACCACAAATCAGGAAGAAAACAGCGGTTAAGTTTATGGTTGGGTTCCTAGCACCAACAAATTCTTTTAAAGGACAACAAATTCCATAATAGCTCCCTTAATAGATATGCGCTTGGTTAGAAACTCCCTTGCTGGTTTGCTTGCCCCTATAAATACTTGCTTGAAACTGGGCTCAGGGCTTCACCTTCCAGCCCTACCACGCCAGGGTTGGTATTGAGCTCAAGGCCCAGCTTGAATAAAAAGATCCTAGTGAGATTGCATCAGAATTGGCTCCTGGGTGGTCTTTCAGTTTTGCAAATGCTTCCTGAATTGGCACAACATTCTAAGCAGCAGAATTTAGGTTCTGAGGCTCCCACCAAATTTTCCTAGAGTAGATAAATTTACTTTTACAACTTTAATAAGTAGACACATATGGTTGTTTTAACTCCTTAGTTGTTGGAGGAGCAACAGGCAACTACAAAACTCTGAGGTAGTCTACTCATTGAATACCACACACAAATAGAAAATTTACAGAGTGAAGTCAACAACCATGAGGAAATTTCCTCATAAAGGATGACAAATGTCACATAGTTCCAAGTGTCTATTATATTCTACTCCAGTTTTCCATTCCAAATTAGAGTATTTATCCTATCTACTGTACCTCTGTGTCACCAACAGAGTTTGGACGTAGAGCTGGTAAATAGTTTTCTCATTCAAAACTCTTAAGAGTAAGAAAAGCAAAGTCAAGGACTAACCTCAACATAACTTCCATGGACTCTTCAGATCTAGGTATGGGGTTAGTACTAAGCCCATAGTATTTGAGTGTGGGCCTGAGGCTATAATTAGATGAGAATTTGCAGACTGGGAAGAGGAGGTGATGGCATTTTGAATGCAAGTATTTTACACAAAAGCTTTGGAACACTAAAGATTCCTAATGCAGTGGGTATTAACAACTAAAAAGACTTCCTTGTCTACCTTTTGTATACATTTTTCATTCAAATAACATTAATTCCCAGATGCGCTCTAGGTCCTTTACCCAGTTCTGCTGCTTCACCATCAGTACTATATTTCAGCGGAAATGTTATTGAAGATGGACTTTACGGAATCCTCCATAGGCTTGGTGTCCTGAGAAAATTTCCTTTGTGTTTTCCTTAAGAATATGATTCTATGTTTTCTCTAAAAATAATGTTCAAGAGACAAACAAAAAAACTTGCCTCTCTATTCATCCTTTAATGATATGTGAAACTGCTATACTACTAGTATGACTGCTCATATAGAAAAGTGTACTACAGGTGCTGACTGAACAAGGATCACTTTCAATGAAATAGTTTGGGTGCCCAGCCCCAGTGGATGCATCTCTAATACACTCATGGCTGCTAATGCATAACAAAGGAAGGCACAAAGAATTTAGGAGTCAGAGAACAAGGAAATCCCATATGATGTTGTGTCATATAGAAATAACATGGACACTAAAGCTGGCTAAGTAAGACCAGCACCAGCAAACATGCCAATATTTTCATACATATAATTTTTCGGGGGAAATCTCATAAGACTCTGAGCCTGCAATGAGCTAAAGGCAATTAAAAGGCATAGATAAAAAGTGGGAGAATTTATCTTCCCCAGGACTGAGCCAATATCTGATTATCTAATATCAAGTTTTCATGCTTGGAATTGTATGCATACAAGCGAGACTAAACAGACTCAGCATGCTGCATATATGTATGCATGAAATATTAAAGGAAAAGAAACCATGGCTTTGAGAGGGAGTATGAGGAACTGCTCTGAAAGGTTTGGAGGGAAGAAAGGGAGTACATCATGTAATTGCATTTTAATTTTAAAATATTTTTAAGACTGTGAAAATTTTATTCCTTGAAATCCTTGCTCATATCATATATAACCTCCTTCCCCAAATACAACATCATGGTGTAGTTTCATAAAAGGAAAAATGATCCTCCATAATTCAATACTTTTATAATAAAATAAAAAACAACAGATAAATAAAATGAGATTAAGCATGTCTTCCAGAATTATCACTATGTCCACCTGTTCCCTCAGCTCTCAGACCTGCCCTCCCAAGTCCACACGTGCCATCAATGATGGTCAACAACCAACATCTTACTTACTCACCCCTTGCCTCTTTCCATTCCTGAATTCATCTTCTTGTTGACAGTTCTGTCTCCTTAAAACAACTTTTCTGAAGTTGACTCAGTTCTAAACACAATTAGTAACATCTCCCCATGCCTCATATATTCCATAAATATTTCTATCAATTCATCTATGACAAATTTACCCATGTCTTCATAACTTCGGAAAACAGTAACTATATCAACATAATGTTCTTAGAGTTAGTAGCTGTGCCTTATTTGTTTCTGTGTCTGCTAGACTAAGAAATTAATTTTTCACAGCAGTCAAGATATCTATTCACTTAGCAAAAGAATGAATTAAAATGTTGAATACATTAAATTATTTAAACTCAACCTGAACCCAGGTATCAATATGGTATTTGTAGGTACCACCTTTTTTGCGTAATTGATCACAAATATTCATTTCAATGTTATAATGGGTAAACGTGCTTCAGTTTTGATGCAGAATCTGCATTAAGATTTTATTCCTTTTTCACACTCTATTATTGAATCTATATTCAATTTCATCTTCGTAAAAATTACTATAGGATTTTAGATATTTGTTTAAAGGAAATCATCATGTCCTAATTTTATACAATTATATTTTAGAATGGTAAATAAATTATACTAAACTTTTCTCAATTCAATATTTTATAATTTAGAGTTCCCTGATTTATTTTACCTATCTTTTAATGACATCGATATATTTTCTTCTTTAGAAATTAGAAACAGTGTTTACTCATGTCTATTGCTCCAACTACCACAAATAAATATTACGGCAGTAAGGCTCATATATCTTTAAATGATATCCTAATTAGCAATATGTGTGAGATTACTTTTGTTGTGTAAAATTGCTGGCTTCAGAAAAAAAAAGGGGGACCATTAAAATATCTATTTTCTTTTTTTAATGTAATTTTATGACCTTTATTTTTTTATTTATATTTTAAGGCTAATTTTGTAAATTTATACTTACACTGAAGAATGTTTCAAATGTGGATAAAAATGGTGCTTTTTATCATTCATATACATTTATTTCATTGAGTTAACACATAATTTTTTCAAATATTTTATTCTTGCAGTGATTTTTTTTTCTCATTCAATACATGCATACAGAAGTATGATACTTTTCATGCATGGTGTTACTTACTCTTTCCTATGAACCTATATTGCAATTTACATTTTAACTATTTATACTTATATCCTCTTTTTTTTTCTTCTTTCAATTGTTTTAAATTTATTTTTTAATCCATTTTTAGAGTCAAGATTTGTATCTTCTTCCACTGTTCCACAACCCCATACTCCCTGACCGGCAAGGCCCCTACCTTTGTCTCCAAGAGGATGTCCCTAACCCCCACCCCCACCCCACCAGACCTCCCTACTCTCAGAGGCCTCAAGTCTCTTGAGGGTTAGGTGAATCTTCTTTGATACAGTCCTCTACTGTATATGTTCATATCAGCTAATATATGCTGCTGGCTTGATTGCTCAGTGTCTGAGAGTTCTCAGGATCCAAGTTAGTTGAGACTGCTAGTACTCCTGCAGGGTCACCCTCCTCGTCAGCTTCTTCCAGATTTTTCCTAATTCCCCACAGAGGTCACCAGCTTCTGTCCATTGGTTGGGTGTAAATATCTGCATCTGACTTTTTCAGTTGCTTTTGGGTCTTTTGGAGGACCATTATGACAGGCTCCTATTTGTAAGCACACTTTTTGCCTCAGCAATAGTGTCAGACCTTGGAGCCTCCCTTGAACTAGATGCCAATTTTGGCCTGTCACTGGACCTCCTTTTCCTTAGGCTGTTTTCCAATTTTGTCCCTGCAGTTCTTTCAGACAGGAACAATTCTGGGTCAGAGTTTTTCACTGTGGGATGGCAACCCCATCCCTCCACTTGATGACCTGTCTTTCTACTAGAGGTGGACTCTTCAAGTTCCTTCTCCCCACTGTAGAGCATTTCATCTAAGGTCCCTCCCTTTGAGTCCTGAGTATCTCTCACCTCCATTTTCAACTTTAAATGTTAATTTTTTTTTCTTTGAGCTGACTATGGTAGATCACTACCTTTCATTTTTTTTCTCGATTTCTTATTTTATTATCTTAGTGTTTCTCCAATGCGGCCAGTGACGCCTACCTGGGCTGACTTTTGAAGTTTGTCTTTCCCTTTGGTGTTCTGAGTGTGGTTTTTTTACTATTATTTGTGATTACCCTTTCTAGAATGATCACAGTTTCCTGCAATATTTCTTTCACTCCCAGGGGAAATTAGTGTCTATTCATAACATTTATCTCTTACCATTTATTTATTTTTGTGTGTGTGAAAACTGAGACAAGAAAGCAAGAAATTACTTTAATACTTTGGCAATGCCTATTTCATTGGTCAATAATTTATTCTTATAACTTTTACTCTGCTGTCTTCAACAGCGTGACCTCTGGCCATTACTATATCTGGAACACATACTGTGTACTATTTTGACCTCCTGTCATATTTTTCATCCATGTTTCACCCTGTTCTCCGTGCTGCCCTTTGTCTCTTCTGTGTAATACCACATAACCAATAGTCTGTGCCTCACATCTGAGCTGCTCCTCCACTTGATTACTTTTACAAATCATTTGTCATCTATATTGGATTTTCAATTTCTGTGGTATTTACTTCCATCTTATACATAAGCACAGTCCCCTGGGAATGCTCGACATTAATTTTCTTGGAAACAGCATCCATTTCTCTTCTCTATTTTGTTTTGGCCTCTACTACGCAGATGCAGCACTTGATTTTTAATCCCAAACCAGACTTTTAAAATTATTAATTGATGCTTTTATCACATACCATTTGTACTTGATCTTTCATCATCATTAGACAATCTCTAGCCTTCTTGTGATACTTATAATTTTACCTCTGTGAAGACCTCTTTGGAAATGGATTTCATTTTAATCAGAGTGAGATCACACCTTTACCTGTAGCTCTTCAAAGAGCAGATTGAACATAAATAGCCTGCTTTCAATTTACACCTATATTTGTAAAGAAACTTATTTTCTTAACCTTGTCATTCTGTTTGTATGTGAGTGTGTAAACATGTCCACCAGATATGAGAAGAGTTCAGGACAACATGTCATAGTCAGCATAGATCCCCTCCAATATGTATTGGGGATCCTAGTCAGTCAAGCTAGCCACTTCACTGAAATTTTCCCCAATCTTCAGTATTCCTGAAATAAATTTACTGGGAGCAAAATTCTTTTTAAAATATGTCCTGCACTTTTAAACTTTTGTTAATTGGGTCTCTTTTTTTCCACTTGAATATTTTAGGAAAAAATAATTGTAGATTGCAATAAAGCTTGAGGAGATTGACAAGAGCTTGTAAAAATGATATAGATATTGTCAACATGCATTTTGCCCAGTTTCCTACAAAGGAAACACATTCAAATGCTGTCACAATCAGGATGCTGACACTGACATAGTAAATACGTAGAATATTTCCCAATGAGACGTGTATGTTGACATCCACAGTAAACATGCCCAGAGTAAACAATTATACCAAGCAAGATTTTCTACCCTAGGCTCTGTTAGAATATGATCAAACTATGTTTTGCTGTATTAATAGCAAGCATCAAAGCAGTGGGGAATTGAAAGACACAAAGTTCTGTTCTCCCTTTCTTTCTTCTGTCATATCTGGAATTTTCTCTGCCATATTGTAGAAATTATAAATGGTACAATTTGCTAGCACGAAATGCTCCAGACCTCCACAGTTTTAATTCTTTCATGGAAATGCATAAACAATCTTGTACTAAAGTTGTAATTTATGCTTTCAAGTGGGTCAACATGTCAGCACCAGACTTGTATGTAAATTTTCCCAAGTAGAGTGAACCCAGAAGTCTTGTATGACTACCGGAAACAGATGGCATTACACTCCATCTTTCCTTTTGTGTTAGTTGCTGATCCTGATCTCAGTCTAGAGAACTGTACTTCTGCCCTCCTTTATATCCTAAATGATACCTTGTCAAAAAGTTAGTGGAAATTTAACACAACATAAGGTGATCCAATAAGTTTTAACCATTTCTACACACAAGTAGTCCCAGATGTGACACACTTAGAGTCAAAACTGTAATTCAAAACACTCGTGTTTCATTAAAAGTCTAACATCAGGACAAAATGCTGTTTCAATATTTATTTTTCTGTAGATAGTGAATATTTTCTAAAGTTTTAGAACAAGAAAATAAGTGAAAAAAGTTAAATAGTAATTAAATACAGATTACTAAAATGGTTTCTATAGAAATTTCTTATTGCACCTATTCTTGAGAATCAGTTGCATTAGCATGTGTGTTGTGTGGGAGATTTTACTCAGTGGGGAGTGACCTTATCATCCCCATAGGGAGCAGACTCCTCTTATCTCAAACAGAGAACTTAATTAGCAATCTTTCCTTTGAGTACATTCAGTCTTTGTAGCATATTTTATAAAGTCAAGCATTCTCAGGGCCCTGCATGACTCCTCTCTCTTAGAATTCCTGTCTTTATCTGAGACTCAGTCAACCTGATGATGAAGCTAAAAAGTGTTTGCAGTTTTTACAACATCTTTTAAAATACAAATAGCTTTAGAGTTATAATATACTAATGTTGTATGCCCCTGGGTACTAAAACCAAAATAAATAAATAAATGAATAAAAATTTTAAAAGGAAAAGGAAAACAGACTTCATTTCCAAGTGATAAAATTGTCTTTTTCTCCCTTAGAGAAATGGATTTCCTAAGGTAAATTTTGGAAAAATGTACTTATAAGAAGTAAATATATTTTCAGTATGTGATGCATACTGTAAGCATTAAGAAGCGTGACAAGTATTTCTGTTTCATTATTTGATTATTTGGCTAGAGGTTATGCCTCTATATTGTTGTGAAATTATAAGATAATTTTGAGCAACCTTTTCTACATTCATTTATTGATTTTTGCATGTGTGTGAGTAGATGTGCTTAGAGATGTCATGACACACAGGTAGAGATTGCAGGAATCAGTTTTCTCATGCAATGGGTGACCCGTGAGTTGAACTCAGGTAGGTTTTCAGGATGGATTCCAAATGTACTTAGCCACTGAGCCCATTCACTGCCTCCATACTTGCCTTCTTTTTCTTCCCTTTTCCACACATATATATGTAAGTATGTCCAATTTTTTGACCAAATAACAAATAGTCTTTGGAGAAACTTGGTGAAAGTTAAAAATATAAAGAACAGGGCTACTATGAGTCTCCTGATCTCACAGTGCTTCATGAACATCTTCGACAACAGCATATACCATTGTTTAATAGACAAAGTTTTCTTGAGAATATTATAACTACAGAGGTAAGGCAATCTCATCATTTAACATATCTATTCCTTAGGCATTCATTTAAATGGAATTTAATGCTAAAGTGTACTGATTCTTTCACACATTCATATACTATACCTGTATTGATGTATCTATATGTATATTTATATGTATATCTATCTATAACCATCTACCTATCTATCTGTCTATAAGAGAGAGAGAAAGAGAGAGATAGTATGGTGTTACTATGGCCATTTACTGAATGCTGTGGGAAGAAGTTTTGGTATGTTTTCCTGGTGTTATTGTTGTTGCTGTTGTTTCATGGTTACTTTGAAATAAAACAGACTTCCCCAGCTCTGATTCCTATTGAATCATCCACACCTTCATGTTCTAACATATTTTAGACTTCATGTGTAGCCATAACACTTCTCCTTAAAGCTTTCCTTTTTGCCCTGTTTCAGTTCCTACTATCTCTGTGTTCTTCCTCAAAAACTGTTCCTTATTGTGAAAATTATAACCCTTGAATCCATTATCTTAATGCGACTTTATAACTGAGCCACGGTACCTTTATCATGTTACTAAACCAGAGACAGGCAGCTGTTCTGAAGTACATACATGATTTCTTTTAAGTCTAGTTGAGTTGGGTCAGAGCTATTAAAATGAATCAGATGTTTCAAAGTTTTCCCATCATAACCCCTTAACACTTTTTGTTTATAGCATACATTTACATCAATTAGTTGCTACCTTATATTTGATATAGTTTTATATGTCTTTTTCTTTATATTTCATTATAAACTTTAATGTCAAAATACTTCAGTCTTCCCTGGAAATATTATACATAATAGTGTATAGAACATCTGTACATTTTTTTTACTCACCAGGACTCAGAACAACTAACATACACAGATACTATTAGTGATATAAATAAGAGTATTGTAGAAGGAATACTCTAAAAGGTTGTAGATAATCTGGAAATATAGTTTTTGCTTTATAATTGTGATACAATTTCTGTGAACAAGATTTATTTTATCTGGATTGACAACATCCATGAACTTCTTCCTCTTGAGACTTTTCTGAGAAGACTTTCCAGCAGATGAGCACTGAGAAAGTGCATAGTGGGTAGTCAGTAAATTTTGAGTAGTCCAGTATTTGTGAACAAGTCATCACAAAATGTCATAATGGAGATAAAAAGAAACCTTAGAAACAGTGATCAGTTAGAATATGCTGACCTAAGAGACTGAGGGCTTGAGCTACGTGATGGACCGGGTGGGCAGCAAAATGACATCTCGAGTTGTTGCAACTTACCCTTGGACTGCGAATATGGAAACAAGGCACTTTCTATGTATGATTGTGAAAATGAAACTTCAAGCGTGGGTTATATGGATGGTTCCATGAGACTGTGTGTGAATCACCACGAAGGGACATAGCCCATTGACAATTTAAATTTAACTCAATGTTAGACTCCTTAGTGCCAAAACTGAAAAATAATATTATGCTTCTTAATCGAGATTAATTCCATGGTACTTTGTTACAGCTACAACAAAACACAAATGCAGCCAGGATTACCTTCTATGCAGTTAAAATTAACATCTAAATGACTGAGAACTGATGAAATTCTTAGACTATGTCAGTGACTTTTATTAAGTTTAATGTATATATTAAGAAAGTTAAATTACTTGTTTTAAAATGTACAAAGAAAATTAAATGAAGGAAAAATCTAGATGAAATAGAAAATTATTATATATGAAGTAATTTTATAGCCTTAAAAATAAATTGCATATTAATAGTTAATTTATGGCCAGTTAAAATAATATTTTAGATGGAGATTGTAGTTTTTAATATGTCATTTTGCTATTCATGCAAATATTTCAGATTTGAAAGGAATTGAATGACAATTATTTATGGTGTCAAGTTACACAAACATCTAACCTATTTTTCTAGTAATGAACTAATTTTTATTTAATATATATAGAAAGTTAGATTCAACATTATACTGGATCCTAAATATTTTAACTTTCCTATTCATGTTACTGTCAATTTGTAGATTTATTTTTTTTATTTTTTTAAACTGAAATATATAAATTGCATCTACCTATTTTCTAACTTTTTCAAATGCCTGGAACTTTGAACTCCAATATTCTGATATTCTGCATGTCATCAGCTCTTTAAATTTCTTTCCTTTTCACTATGAACTGGAAGCAGTTGAATCTAGGCTATGGGACAGTTGATTGCATGCATCTGTAGCAATTCTGTACTTGGTGATTATTGAATGGGAAACTTGGGAGCTATAATTGTGGCTAGTTGAGAGAACAATCACACTAAAGAATATATGGAACACTTTTGTTGTGCCTCCTTCGTGAACCCCAAAAGACCACCAGGGAGCCAATGTAATCAGTGTAATCTGATTTAATCACATTAGGGTCTCTAATACAAGCTGCAGCTTGGCCACTCTGCCATCTCTGATGCAGCAGAGAGGAAGGGTGAAGCCCCAAGCTCTCAGTGGTACAAGGCTGTTGCTGGGAGCAAAAATAATTGTAACTTCTGCTTTCCTCCTGATTGATGGTTGTTAGAAAGTAAAGTGCCAGGGACAGTCTTGTAACCTGGAAACTAGTGCCAGGTACAAGTTTGTTGGGGGGTAGGGGGTGCCTGCTCGAGTTCAATCTTAGGCCAAATTCTCTAAGATGGAGTCTGAATCCAAGATCTGGTCTCTTGCTTTAAATTTGGGTTCTCTCTCCCCTGCCTGATTCCTGGTTTTGTGAATTGGGTGCCTCTGGACATCACATACATCTCTCTGTGTCTCTGTCTCTGTCTCTGTCTCTGTCTGTCTCTCTGACTCTCCTTCTCTCTGTCACTCTCTCTTCCTTTATCTGGTTCCTGTCTCTCTTCACTCCTCCCCTCCCATCACTCCCCTGTATCTGCCTTTTATGTCTTCACTCCTTTTGCTCTCCCCCTCCCCCAGTAACCCTCTCATATTAGATCTGATCCTGTTGTGCTTCTATGCAGTATAACTTGGCCCAGGACTGCCAAGGTACCTTTCGCTGCCAAATCCTAACATTGATTTTCTTTTTCTTTTTCTTTTTCATTTTTCTTTTTCTTTTTCTCTTTCCTTTTTCTGATAACTTCTGATATCTACTAAGCTAGAATTAAAAAAAAAATGGAATCATGTAGAATGAGAGGGAATTATAAGTCAACTTTCCTGCCGTTATACACATCAGAAAACAGTTCTTCTCACTTGTTCATGGGGTTTTTAAATATGAATATATAAGTTAGGTACATTGTTCTGTGGAAGCCAGATAGTCATCCTATTCCTAATTTTTAACTATTATGAAGGAAGCTTCTGCATACATCTTTGTAAACATGTTTGTCAATACTCTTGAGTAAATATGTAATATGGCTGGATTGTTTTATAGGAATATATTTAATTTTACAAGAAAAGTCTACATTTTGTCAAAATGACTAAAATGTGTTAAACTCCTTGATATATTATTTCTTTGTCGCTGGTGAAATGAACCAAATCAAACCAGATTAGTTTATAATAAAGGGCCAGGGAAGTCACTATGGAAAAGAGTGGAGGAAGAGGAGGGAGAAAGAAAGGGTGTGTGTGTAGACAGAGAAGAGGAGGAGAGACGAAAATGTTTGGAATATATAGAGAGGAGCCACTGGGGAAAGGGCAGTCCTGCCCCTGAGCTAGAAAGTTCAAGGCTGGGGGCAGGACATGCCAGGTAGGGACTGAGAGATGCTGGGAGAACCTGAAAGCCAGATCTACTTTAGTGAGTAAAATATGCAACTCAGTACTTTGTCCAGGAAACCAAACACTCCTATTGACAACTCATGTTCATTTCAGCTACTCTACACCATGTCTCATGATTATTTATTTTGGTATGCACAGAATGTTAATTTTGAATTCCCTTGTGCTATCAAATAAATTTCCACTTGTTTATAGTCTACAACTGTATTTTATTATGCAATGTTTCAACTTGAACCGTTTGTATTTTGTATTGTATTATCTATGTGGTTGTTGTTGTACTGCAGAAATCCACTTTAATTTGCCTGTCACTAGTATTCAACTGGATAGCCTTGCCCTGTCAGTCTTAGGAGTAAGGGTCACCACTTCAGCCTTAAGAGGATGCTCTATGGTCATCTTTGCATACAATTCGCACATTAAAAACCTACCTTCTGATCCCATTTGCTAAGTGATACAATCCACTTATAAAATAAAGATACACTTATAGCCAATAAATATAAAGTGAAACTCTATTTGATAGCACAAGAAAATTCAAAATTAACAGAAAATGGTAACAGTGTGTGGGTATTAAAATTAATAATTATTGAAAATGATGTGGGTTAGCTAAAAAGAACAAGAGCTGTCTGTAGGAGTTTAACATGTCTTAGTCATTTTTTCAAGTATTGATCACATTTTTTGATGCATGTTTAAAGATTATACATTGCATTATTTGCTTTTCTTAAAGTGTTCAATGAAACTTATATACCAAAATATCAATTGGATTTGGTATATAATTCTTCTTTTATATCACTAGATGATATTTGTTAATAAACTATTTTCATCTGTGCTCCTAAAGTCTGCCTCTCTATCTGATTGTGTGAGTCAAGAAAGTTAGGAAAAAAGGCATAGAATTCCTACAGTAGTTTAACATTGGTGTGAATTCTCAAATGTTTACTGGAGTTTGCTGTAAAAATCTACTCCTAGGGAGTGTCTGGTTGAAGGGCGATTTTTTTTATTGGATATTTTCTTTATTTACATTTCAAATGTTTTCCCCTTTCCAGGTCTCCCCTTCAGAAACCCCCTATCCCCTGCTCCCTCCCCCTGCGTCTATGAGGGTGTTCCCCAACCCACCCATTCCTGTCCTCCCACCCTGGCATTCCCCTACACTAGGACATCGAATATCCTCAGACCCAAGGGCCTCTCCTCCCACTGATATCCAACAAGGCCATCCTATGCCACATATGCAACCATCACCATGGGTCCCACCATGTGTATTCTTTGATTGATGGTCCAATCCCCGGGAGCTCTGGGAGTCTGGCCTGTTGACGGTGTTGCTCTCTCCATGGGGCTGCAAACCCCCTCAGATCCTTCAGCCTTTTCTCCAACTCCCTCCGTCAGGGAACCCCTAGCTCAGTCCAGTGTTTGCCTGTAAGCTTCCACTTCTGTATTTCTCAGACTCTTGCAGAGCCTCTCAGGAGACATCCATATGAGGTTTCTGTCAGCAAGTACTTCCCCAGCATCCACACTAATGTCCAGGTTTGGTGGCTGTATATATGATGGGTTGCTAGGTGGGGCAGTCTCTGAATGGCCTTTCCTTCAATCTCTGCTCCACATTTTGTCTCCATATTTACTCCCATGAGTATTTTGTTCTCCCTTCTAAAAAACACTGAAGCTTATGTGAAAATTTAGTCTTTAACACATATAGGACTTTTACAACTTCTTCATCTTTCAGTTTTAGAAGTTTAGATGCAGATATGAGTACATTTTTTTCATATATCACAAAGTTGTACACAGTGTTATTTTCTACTAAACATTTTATTCCAGATTGAAGGTCAAGTTTTCTGCCATCTCCTTGAAATTACTCTGTGTATTGCTTCACCAAATCTGTCTACCTGGGAACTGTGGCCTCCACTGTGCTGTTCCTCATGACATAGATCTCACTCTCCCCTCTGCTATGGAAGGGAGAAGAGGCAAGAATATTCATTTAACTTTAAACAATCCGCTATGCCTCTAACAAAATTGTTTTAAGCTTACACAAATATTCGCTGGTGTTTTACTCTTCCCACTTTCAGACTATAGATTTTCCTGAAGAGTTCCCTAGTCTGCTTGGTTGATGGCTGTAACCTTTCCAGGACCCTACATATTTATCAGCAAAATTAATTTATTGTCCCTTCAGCCTCACTGACCATGTTTCTCAGTGTGAAATCCTGGTTTCAGTGTTGACATTGGTCTTATTCTCTGGGTGTTTTCAGAAACTTACAGTTTCTCTTAGAGTAAGTCTTTGTTTAGAAACTCCTCACCTGTGTGAAATGAGTTAACTGGCTCATTACCTTTTCCTTCCGTTTTCTTCTGGGCAGTTTGCTCAGAGTGTCTGACTCAAACCTTGTTTGTATTTACCTGCTGGGGCAATTTTATCTTAGCAGGAGACTTTTAACACATGACAGATTGAGATAAGCCAGGACTCAAGGCTTAGGTAATATCTCCATTATTATTTTATTTCGAAGGTGTGCCTGTTATTTATTTATTTACTTTTGAGCAGCATTTGTTTTTATTTCAGACTTTGCCCCTGAAGTTCTACCACTGGCGGTGCATCCTCTGTATGCGTCCTTCTGGCTTAGTGGCACAGGAAGCTGTCTCGTTCTCTTTCCCTAGTTGTGATTTCCTGAACACTGCTGCTTTCATTGCTCACATTTCTGAGGGTTTAAATCCGCATATCAATAGATTTCTAAAAAGATGGAAGGAGAGACCCCTGGTCCTGGAAAGACTGGATGTAGGAGAACGCCAGGACAGAGTAACGAGAGGGTGTTGAATGGAGAAAAGAGGGAGGGAAGGGGGCTTATGGGACTTTCGGGGAGGGAGGAAATGGGAAAGGGGAAGTGATTTGGAATGTAAATTAAAAAAATAAAATAAAAAAAAATAAAATAAAAAAAAACCTTCCCCCTCTATTTCAGCCAAGGCCTTATGGTATGATGTGGCAGGGGAAGGTCTAGGAGAAAATACTGGAAGCAGAAGTTTAGCCTTAAGAATTTTGATAAATAAACAATTCAACAAAATGATGCTGAATAAAATTCAAACTAAATATAATGTTTTTTGCCCTTCTATTGGGCTCATTGATCTGTAAAACCAACCAGTTTAATACTCGATGTAAAAAAAGAAAAATCATTACATGAACCGACTAGTGATTTTCTCTGAGAGATTTTAGTTTTCAGAAAGGTCACGTGGAGAACAGCTTGGATGATGGTATCATTATAATGGAGATTTTTACCATTCTTCTCTTTGGAACTTCTTTCATTTTACAAAGAAAGCAGTAATAAAAAAGGACTGATCAGATGATCACAATAACACAGTAGTAATCAGATTATCAGACTATCACAATATACTAGTCATGGGCTATCTTGAAACACTTTCTGATCAGGCTGGGCAAATCAGTTCAGCCAATATTTACTGAGCAATTTTGTTCAGTGTAGTATTTAAAAAAAAATCACAATTTTATGCTTCTTTTCCCAAAACATCTATTTTAGTAAATGATCATGGACATACAAGGGGTTATTTTTTAACTTGCTAAATAAGTGCTAGGAGATCAGTAACCACCTAATTTTATGGAAGCACAGAGCCAGAATGCCAACCTGCAAATGTTGAGGGCAGGAACAGAAATAAGCTGTAATAATGGAATTTTCTTGTAGAGTCCAGTGCTAAATCATGCTAAGTCGTGATTTTGAATGTCTCAGATAAAAAAAAATCATATAAGTATTTTCTGGATATTTATGTGCTGTTTACTACTTATTGGTGGATTTGTCTTGCTGAAGTGGTGCCTTAACTCTCAGGCCTCTGCTAAGGAACCAAGGAAGTGTTAGTTAAGTATCTTATTAGCACTCAGATTTAGCATTTATCCATTTGTGTGGAGTGAGATCCCTGTTGATTAATGCTGAACATCCATCATGGAAGCAGTCTGGGAAGCCACACCTCCCTCTGCCTGGCAGCTTGAAGAAAGCAGTCAGAGTGAATGCAAGGCTCTGTGCTGTACCTGAAAGAAAGGTGTACTTTAGTTAAAAGTATGCACTTTGGTACGATGATCTACAACGAGGGCAGCACATTCAAAAGGTAAGCTTTGCAATTTAGAGAATATAGCAGCATCTTTCAAATGTAAAGCAAAAATGGTACAATGGTCAAAGATAAAGCTGACAGTAGGCAGGAACTGATTATAAGAAATATCTTCATAAATGCAAATGACTTTAGATTTTATTCTAAAGATACTGATGCTTTCTGTACCAGAAGAGTACTGTAATCTGATTTAAATGTAAATTCTCATTATATATCAGAACTGGATTTTTCCCGTTGCTTATCTAGGAACTTCAGAAGGCATTAAAAGGAGCACAAATGGGTAGAGAGAAAGAACCAATCTAGAGTGAAAATTAAGTATGTAGATGAACGGCACCTTAATAATTCCTAGAATTTAGGCAATAATTGCATTAATTCTCTCATTTGGTTTACTTCTTCTGAAAATAAAGGCTATAAAGCATGTATGAGGGGGAGATGAAGTGATGTATAGACAGAAATCCAAACCAAGTTCCTCACTGGGTTCCAATGCAATTCCTCCCTGTTGGCACGTAGTCCTTTACTTTGTTATTGCTTTCTACCTAAGATGAAACAGGCACTGAGGCCTACAGACCAGAATGAAACACCTAGAATAGGATTTCTGGGGAATATTTTTATAAGGATTTAGAAAAGAAAATACAAAACTATTGTTGAGAATAAGAATACAGGAAGCCATAAAGAATGGGCCACACTGGATAATTGGAAATTAGCCCTGGAAACCACACCAAGGTATACTAACAAACTTTTATTATCTGGATAAAAATTAAGCTTTAATTAAGGAATATTAAAGAGACTTCCTTACCTTTATGTTCACTATGTGAACACCTGCACACGAGCAAAGATTTGGGAAACAATCAGAAAATGTAAACAAATTCACAAAAAAAATTACATGAAACCTTTATATCTCCTGTTTTTGTTTGATTGTTTGTTTTCCTGAGACAAGGTTTCTCTGTGTAGCCCTGGCTATCCTGGAACTCATTCTGTAGACCAGGTTGGCCTCAAACAAAGAAATTTTCCTGCCTTTGCCTCCCAAGTGCTGGGATTAAAGGCATGTGCCATCACTGCCCAGCTATGTCTATCTCCTGTTAAGTAAAAGAATGAAACACGAGAGAGAAATGAGGTCCCAAAATCCATGAGGCCTCCGTTCCATGTTTTATTTCCTCTGACCTAACAGACACAGGTTTGGGTTTCTCAGTGACTTCTCTGGTGCATCTGTGGAGCCTGGGCTCAGACCACATCCTGAGACTCTCCTCCAACATGAGCATGCTTTTCTTCCCTGTCCTCACTCCTGTCTTTCCTTCCATTTCTTCTTCCTAAGTTTTAAAATAACATTTGAGATTCAGTACCAAGATGATCAGTGAGCTAAGTCCTAGGAGGAAATATATATGTAAATTGCATTTTCTGTAACCTGAGGCTAAGGACACAGTAGAGAAAATTCACCAACTTAAAGAAGATGAATACAAATCTTGAACATAGACCTGCTGCTCTGCAATGTGGCTCATTGTGGTTGGGATTTTAGGCTATAGACATGCTTTCTCAGTTCTCATGGGCAAGCTGTGAATCACGCATGTTACTTTAGTTAGTGCTCACAGTGACTATGTGAGATGATGCTATCCTTTCTAATCATAACTGAGAAAGCATAATGTCCCATAAGAAGGATCCTGTTGAATAGCAGGGGCTCCTCTCCTTGGACACTTACTTTCCCATTTTCTCTGAGAACAACATACCTTGGACAATATGCTTTAAATGACATAAGTCTAAAAATACTAAACTCCAGTTGAGGAACCTACACACTGTCGTTAGAGGTGTCTATTCATACTCTCGTAAACATATAAAATGTATCTACCAGGTAATTCTGCAATCTTAGTTCAGGATATATAATAGAATCAATATGGCAATGAGGTATAAACTTCCCTATTTTTTGAAGTCCTATTTGCAGTAGTCAATAAATACAAAAAATTACAAAGAAAACAAAACTAACAAAAAAACCTTGAAATACCTATCAACTGATAAATAAGGTGTAAGTGTGTGTGTGTGTGTGTGTGTGTGTGTGTGTGTATGTGTGTGTGGTGTGTTCAGAGCGAGCCATGAAATAGTATTTAGTCATAAATATTTACAAACTCCTGCCATTTACAACTTACTACATGAACAGAAAGGGTAGGTACTATTTTAATTAGAGTAAACCAGGCATGAAATAAACTTGCTACATGGTATCATTCATGTGTATAACATAATTTTAACGTTGATGTCATAGAACTTGAGAGTAGATTGACTGTTAGCATGGAGTAAAGACAGTAGTTGGAAGGGTGGATGACATATATATTGATGAATCATTGTAAGAAACAGTTGTATAGCAGACAGAAGTTGTGCTGTGCTACCGGCAGTTGTAGATATGTATAATGTATGACATTAGTGTCCTCTGCATTTAAAAAGCTATAAAAATTATGAACATTTTCACCAAAAAGAAATGCCCATATATAAATCTTTTAATATGATCTAACACAACATTATACAGTGAAATATATGTGTATGTGTGTGTGTGTATGTGTGTGTGTGTGTATGTGTGTGTGTGTTGTCCAATTAGTACGGACATAGTCTATGCTATATGCCTATTTTGATGTGCCAGACAAATTAATTCAAAACATGTAATTAGCCCATACATATTTATTGTACATTCATTTAAAACATTCTTTAAGATTGAGTATGTTTCCTAAAATTCACAGATAAGTTTACCATGGACTCCTGGATTCTTGAACTCTGTTGTCTACTGGGAAAAACTATTTCATTTTTAGATTTAGATACCATTGTCAAAGAATGCTGCAATAGTTCAGTAAGAAAATGAGGCTATCTCATCTTTACTGGCTCCATTAAAATACATCATGATATGCCCATTTTCATTACTCTAAACTCTGTCAGGAAAGCAATCTACTGAAAATGCCTCAATCTGCATGATTTCCTCTTACATTTCTTACTGGCTTATTCTTCCAAACTTTGATCTCCCATATTTACTTTTTGACTTCTTTCTCAAATTTCCTCACACCCAACAATATATCGTTTAATCATTTTTATAAATCTATTATCTTTCTATATTCTTAGAATAATCTGTCCTCATCATGAACTGCAAGTCTTTGAATACAAAAAGTGTTTTCTGCATTGGTGATTCTTTAGGTTTTATTCTTATTTTTCTAACAATAACTATGTTCCAAAATTTATTTGTATATTTTCATATCCCGAAAGCCTCTATTGATGAATATATTGAATGAATTATTTGCACATTTCATCAAGTCTTGTTCTTGGTACAATATACTGGAAGTATTTTCCAAACATTTATAGTGTTCAGCCTAGCTCCTAAAGACAAAGATCTTTTGTATTAAGTATCAGTGTCTCTAATGTAAGTGGCTTTCTCTATAATTTTATCAATTATTTGGAGACTAGGACAATGTTCACTAATGAGTGCCATCATTATTATTATTTTTTAATTTTATTTTATTTTCTAAGTTTTTTTTTATTTACATTCAAAATCATTTCCCCTTTCCTGTTTCCTCTCTCCCTCAAAGTCCCATAAGCCCCCTTCCCTCGCTCTTTTCCCCAGACAACCCCCTCTCATTTCTCTCTCCTGGCATTCCCCTACATCCAGTCTTTCCAGGACCAGGGTTCTCTCCTTCCATTTTCTTGGAAATCTATTGATATAAGAATTGTGCCTAGGGTATTCTGAGATTCTGGGTTAATATCCCCTTATCAGTGACTGCATACCATGTGTGTTCTTTTGTGATTGGGTTACCTCACTAAGGATGATATTTTCAAGTTCTGACCATTTGCCTAGGAATTTCATGAATTCATTGTTTTTAATTGCAGAGTAGTATTCCATTGTGTAGATATACCACATCTTCTGAATCCATTCCTCCGTTGAGGGACATCTGGGTTCTTTCCAGCTTCTGGCTATTACAAATAAGGCTGCTATGAACATAGTGGAGCATGTGTCCTTATTGCATGCAGGTAAAGCCTCTGGGTAATGAGCAGGAGTGATATAGCCACATCCTCCTGGAGTGTCATGCCCAGTTTTCTGAGGAACCGCCAGACTGCTTTCCAGAGTGGTTGTAACAGCTTGCAATCCCACCAGCAGTGGAGGAGTGTTCTTCTTTCTCCACATCCTTGCCAACAACTGCTGTCTCCTGTGTTTTTGATCTTAGCCATTCTGACTGTTGTGAGATGGAATCTCAGGGTTGGTTTGATTTGCATTTCCCTAATGACTAAGGATGATGAACATCTCTTTAGGTGCTTCTCAGCCATTAGATATTCTTCAGGTGAGAACTTTTGTTTAGCTCTGTACCCCATTTTCTAATAGGGTTACTTGGCTCTCTGGAGTTTAACTTCTTGAGTTCTTTGTATATATTGGATATTAGCCCTCTGTCGGATGTAGGGTTGGTAAAGATCATTTCCCAGTTAGTTGGTTTCCACTTTGTCTTTTTGACAGTGTCTTTTGCCTTGCAAAACTTTGTAATTTAATGAGGTCCCATTTGTCAATTCTTGATCTTAGAGCATAAGCTATTGGAGTTCTATTCAGAAAATTCTCCCCTGTGCTCATATGTTCAAGGTTCTTCCCTAGTTTCCTTTCTACTAGTTTCAGTGTGTCTGGTTTTATGTGGAGGTCCTTGATCCACTTGGAATTGAGTTTAGTGCAAGGAGATAAGAATGGATTAATTTGCATTCTTCTGCATGTTGACCTCCAGCTGAGCCAGCACCATTTGTTGAAAAGGCTATCTTTTTTCCACTGAATGGTTTTAGCTCCTTTGTCAAAGATCAAGTGACCATAGGAGTGTGGATTCATTTCAGGGTCTTCAATTCTGTCCATTGATCTACATGCCTGTCACTGTACCAATACCATGAGGTTTTTAACACTATTGCTCTGTAGTACAGCTTGAGGTCCAGGATACTGATTCCCCCAGAAGTTCTTTTACTCTTGAGAATGGTTTTAGCTATCCTGGGTTTTCTGTTATTCCAGATGAATTTTTGAATTGCTCTTTCTAACTCTATGAAGAATTGAGTTGGGATTTTGATGGGGATTGCATTGAATCTGTATATTGCTTTTGGCAAGATGGCCATTTTTACTATATTAATCCTGCCAATCTATGAGCATGGAAGATTTTTCCATCTTCTGAGGTCTTCTTCAATTTCTTTCTTCAGAGACTTGAAGTTCTTGTCATACAGATCTTTCACTTGTTTGGTTAGAGTCACACCAAGATACTTTATAAGGTTTGTGGCTATCATGAAGGGTATCATTTCTCTTACTTCTTTCTCAGCCTGCTTATCCTTTGAGTATAGGAAGGCTACTGACTTGCTTGAGTTGATTTTATATCCGGCCACTTTGCTGAAGTTGTTTATCAGCTGTAGGAGTTTTCTGGTGGAGTTCTTTGGGTCACTTAAGTATACTATCATATCGTCTGCAAATAGTGATAGTTTGAATTCTCCCTTTCCAATTGGTATCCCTTTGACCTCCGTTTGTTGTCTAATTGCTCTAGCTAGAACTTCAAGTACTATATTGAAAAGATATGGAGAGAGAGGGCAGCCTTGTCTAGTCCCTGATTTCAGTGGGGTTGCTTCAAGTTTCTCTCCATTCAGATTGATGCTGGCTACCGGTTTGCTGTAAATTGCTTTTACTATGTTGAGATATGGGCCTTGAATTCCTGATTTTTCCAAGACCTTTAGCATGAAAGGATGCTGAATTTTGTCAAATGCTTTCTCAGCATCTAATGAGATGACCATGTGGTTTTTTTTTCTTTGAGATTGTTTATATAGTGGATTACATTGATGGATTTCCTTATATTGAACCTTCCCTGCATCCCTGGGATGAAGCCTACTTGATCGTGGTGAATGATCGTTTTGATGTGTTTTTGGATTCGGTTGGCAAGAACTTTATTGAGTATTTTTGCATCGATATTCATAAGAGAGATTGGCCTGAGATTCTCTTTCTTTGTCGGATCTTTGTGTGCTTTTAGTATTAGCGTAATTGTGGCTTCATTGAACGAGTTGGGTAGTGTTCCTTCTGTTTCTATTGTGTGGAACAGTTTGAAGAGTATTGGTGTTAGGTCTTCTTTGAAGGTCTGATAGAATTCTACACTAAAACCATCTGGACCTGTGCTTTTTTTGGTTGGAAGACTTCCAATGACAACTTCTATTTCTTCAGGGGTTATAGGATGGTTTAGATGGTCTATTTGATCCTGATTTAATTTTGGTATTTGGTATCTGTCAAGGAAATTGTCCATTTCTTCGAGATTTTCTAGTTGTGTTGAATACAGGTTTTTGTAGTAGGATCTGATGATTTTTTGAATTTCCTCAGTTTCTGTTGTTATCTCTCCCTTTTCGTTTCTGATTTTATTAATTTGGATACTGTCTCTGTGCCCTCTGGTTAGTCTGGCTAAGGGCTTATCTATCTTGTTGATTTTCTCAAAGAACCAACTCCTTGTTTTGTTGATTCTTTGTATGGTTTTATTTGTTTATACTTGATTGATATCAGCCCTGAGTTTGATGATTTCCTGCCTTCTACTCCTCTTTGGTGTATTTGCTTCTTTTTATTCCAGGACTTTCAGGTGTGCCATTAAGCTGCTAGTGTATGCTGTCTCCCATTTCTTTTTGGCGGCACTGAGGGCTATGAATTTTCCTCTTAGCAGTGCTTTCATTGTGTCCCATAAATTAGGGTGTGTTGTGCCTTCATTTTCATTAAATTTCAAGAAGTCTTTGATTTCTTTCTTTATTTCCACCTTGACCAAGTTATCGTTGAGTAGAGCATTGTTCAGCCACCAAGTGTATGTCGGTTTTCTGTTGTTTTTGTTGCCATTGAAGACCACCCTTATTCCATAGTGATCTGATAGGAGGCATGGGATTAGTTCAATCTTCTTATATCTGTTGAGGTCTGATTTGTGACCAATTATATGGTCGATTTTGAAGAAGGTACCATGAGGTGCTGAGAAGAAGGTGTATTTTTTAGCTCTAGGATGAAATGTTCTATATATATCTGTTAGTTCCATTTGGTCCAAGACTTCAATTAGATTCACTGTGTCCCTGTTTAGTTTCTGCTTTCCTGAACGATCCATTTCAAAGAGTGGGGTGTTGAAGTCACCCACTATTATTGTGTGAGGTTCGATGTGTGATTTGAACTTTAGTAAAGTTTCTTTTATGAATGAGGGTGCCCTTCCATTTGGAGCATAGATATTCAGAATTGAGAGTTCTTCTTGGTGGATTTTTCCCTTGATCAGTATGTAGTGTCCTTCTGTGTCTTTTTTGATGACTTGAGGTTGGAAGTCAATTTTATCTGATATTAGGATGGCTACTCTGGCTCGTTTCTTGGGACCATTTGCTTGTAAAATTGTTTTCCAGCATTTACTCTGAGGTAGTGTTTGTCTTTGACACTGAGGTGCGTTTCCTGCATGCAGCAAAATGCTGGGTCCTGTTTACTTATCCAGTTTGTTAGTCTATGTCTTCTTATTGTGGAATTGAGACCATTGATAGTAAGAGAGATTAAGGCATAGTGATTATTGCCACCTGCCATTCTTGACACTATCTTTATGTTTGAATGGTTATCTACTTTTGGGTTTGAAGCAAGAAGGTTACTATCTCATTTTTCCCAGGGTGTTGTTTCTTTCCTTGTATTGGCGGTTTCCACCTATTATCCTTTGCAGGGCTGGGTTTGTGGAAAGATATTGTGAAAATTTGGTTTTATCATGAAATATCTTGGTCTCTCCATCTATGGTGGTTGAGAGTGACTGCCATCATTATTATTAATAAGTGTTTTGAAATATATGTTCCCTTCTCTACCAATGCCCTTTTCAGTAATGTCCCATAGAGCAGTAGGCCTTTAAATAAAGGTTATGTGATCAAATGAATTGCATACCTGTAACAGAATATGGCCTTTGCATTATGGACAGGACCAGACTTTTCACAATTATGCATAATTTTAGAACAAAGTAGTATAGTTCACTTGACTTCAACGAACGCTTTAATTAGTTTTACATGTGGTTTGCTTGCATGTTATGTGGTTCATCTGCATGCAGTGCCCAAGGAGCCCAAAAGGAGGTGTCCTGTAGTCTGGAACCAGAGTTTCAGAGAGTTGTCTGTTGGTACATGCAGATTTTCTGTAAGAACAACAAATGTTCTTCGATGCTGATTCTTCTTTCTAGCCCCTATAATCTATTTTTTTACTAAAAATTACAAATTATTTGTACAAAAGTTATATCAATGCTTTTCTGACATGCTTATATTTTCCATTGTTTTCCATTAGTTTTGGCATGTCAATTTTCTGATGAGTTTGAAGAGTGACATTATTATTATCGCCATCTAAGATCACGTGACTGACAAATACATAGTGTGAAAAGATTCCTCTAGAATTTTGCTCCTTTTACTGTGACATCATACATTCTTCTTTCATGCCAATCATGATTGCCACCATATATCATATATATATAAATTTACTACCTATAATTTATGCCCAAGGTTTATGTTAATCTTTTTCTTTAGTAATTCAGATAAGTATACCTCTTTTACTTCTTTTAAATATCATAGATACATAAGAGAAAAAATTGAACTAAATCTAATTATATTGAGTTTTTTTTTCTTCCATTATTACACATTTTCCAAAGTGCAGAATATTCCTACAAGGTTAGAAAGGTTAGTATTTCTGTTCCCATTTTTTAAGATCAATAAAACAAGAGGAAGATTTAAGTGACTTGGGCCAAACTAATCTATGAACCCCTGCGACATCAGCTGGTGCTGAGGATGGCAAATTGTGTCTCCCACAGAGCAATGAACAGCTATACCAATGGAGGTTAAAAGTGTGAAATGTAAATCAAAGGAAAGAACAGAGAGCCAGTGAAGCAGCTGACAGTTTGCAGTGACCCAGACTCTAATGAGCACAGAATGTCAATAAAGATCATAGAAAGATAGTTGCCACTATCATTTTGATAATTGTGTCTTCCCATCTAAAGAGTAATAGAGTCCTGAAACAAAATAAGTCATACATGAAGAACCATCTTAAAGGATAAAAGCTGTTCTCTTTCCTACCTAATGTACCATTTACTTGGGAAATGAGGAAGAGTTTACACCATGAAGTTCAAAAGGCACTTCTACTGTGTTTGAATAGTGTTCATAGTACTTCTGATGACTTCTTTCCAATTCCTTATTTAGGTTGCATTTGGTTGTGTTTATGAAACAAAAATATGATTTGGGCCTTTACTCAAAGAACTTCGGAGTGCATAACTAATACTATGCCGGAATTTTTATGCTTTACAAAACTACTCCATTTGTGCTATTGTGAATGTTAATCATCTTAGCCATCTTGACTGGATTTAGTATCACCTAAAGGAGGACATATCTATGCAAATCTTTGAGTGTATTTCTAGTAAGATTTAACTGAGACTGCAAAACCTACCCTAAATGCTGATGGCATTATCCCATGACCCTGAATCCTAGACTGATTAAAAATACATAGTAAAGAAAATCAGGTAGTTTCTACCTCTCCCCGCCTCTCTCTCCTTCTTGATTTTGAGTATAGTGCCTCACACCCTGATGACTTTTTCACCATGATAAACTGTGTTCAGAACAGTTCCTCCTTACTTACTTTGTTTAATTAAGTAGTTTTCAGTAACAATTATATCTTTGAGAACCTAACAATTAAAATCCTCCCCTAGAAAGTATTTTATGTTCTCCAAGGTATATGACACACACTTATGCATAATGCCAACCAATCCAACAATATCCTCAGCCTAGCACCAATCTTCATCAGCCTGCTCACTAGAGTATCCTTGGTATCTAACTAGTATCAACAGTTCTCCAGGCCATGATTTTTAGTGTCCAGTCTTTCAATAAGAATGGGGAAAATATCCTGTAAGATTGCTATGATATCTTTCTCTTGCCCACCATCACCACTCATCTAATACTGTGTTTCTCTTGTATTGTGAAACTGTTCCTTGACCCATGGTTAACTTTCATTTTGTATGGCTTTCCACTTCCCTTCAACACCATCTCTGTTATTTTTGCTCCATCATGACCACAGGCACTTTCCAGATCTAGTTTACACATCTATTATCTGAAGACAATGGAACACAGAGTGTGAACCCGCTTCTGCATTCCTTATATTTTATTTGAAGAATCCCTATCTTTTGTCTCATATTTATTATCTGCTTGAACTTCTCCTAGTGTTTATTCCATGAATGTTGGAAACAGGGCAGGTATGTATCTCCCTATTACTACTACTACTGTTGTAACATCTTCTCAAAGACCTATAGTGGTTTAAACAGTATGATAGTTTTGATTTTGTAGTCTTTTTTTCTCTTTTTGATTTGGTTGTTTATGATGTGTTTTATTTTCAGAAGACAGAATTCAGGAATGAGTATTAACTACTCCAAAGCAAGGTTATATTCACACTAGAGTCTATGAGAAACTCCATTTCCTTAATTATAGCTTTTAGAAGTTGCAAAACATTCCTTACTAATAAAAGACTTCCAGAGGTGGAAAGATTGCAGGAGCCAGAGAAAAAAGACTACTGTAAGAAAAGTGTCTTCACTATGTTCATAGCAGCCTTATTTCTAATAGCCACAAGCTGGAAAGAACCCAAATGTCCTTCAGCAGAGGAATGGATACAGAAATTGTGGTATATGTACACAATGAAGTACTATTCAGCTATTAAAATAATGAATTCATGAAATTCTTAGGCAAATGGATGGAACTAGAAAGTGTCATCCTGAGCGAGGTAACCCAATCACAATAGAACACACATGGTTTGTATTCACTGATAAGTGGATTTTAGCCCAAAGCTCAAAATAAACAAGTTACAACTCGCAGACCACAGAAAGCTCAAGAAAAAGGAGGACTGAAGTGGGGGTGTTTGGTTCCTTTGAGAAAGGGAACAAAATACTCACAGGAGCAATAAAGGAGACAAAGTGTGGAGCAGAGACTGAAGGAAAGGCCATGCAGAGACTGCCCTACTTGGGGGTTCATCCTATAAACAGTCACCAAACCTTGACACTTTTATGGAAGACAAGAAGTGCATACCAATAGAAGCATGTCATGGTTGTCTCTGGAGGCAGATGCTAGCAACCAACCATTGGACTGGGAGTGGAGTCCCCAATGGAGGAGTTGGAGGGCAGTCTGGAGAAGCTGAAGGGGTTTACAGCCCCTTGGGAAGAAAAATGATGTCGGTCACCTAGATGCCCTTGGACTCCCACAGTCTAAACCATCAACCAAGGGGTACATAAGGTTTCAGCCAAAAATGTGGCAGAGGAATGCCTTGTCGGGTATCAGTGGGAAGAGTAATCCTTGGTCCAGTGAAGGTTCAATAGAGACACCAGCAAATGGAAATCGAGGGGTGGGGGAGGTGGGAGTGGGTTGGGTGGAGGGGCATATACTTGGAGGCAGCGGTGGGAGGAGGTGTTGGGGGTGTTGGGGAGGGAGGAAACCGGGAAAGGTTTCAGCATTTGAAATGTAAATGAAGATTATATTCAATAAAAAAAAGAAAGAAAGAGAAGTGTCTTTGTGACACAACTGAACTGATCCACATATGAACTCATAGAGACTGTGGCAGCATGCACAGGCCCTGACTGTAAAGGCACAATCTAGACAGAGTCCCAGCACTGAGATGACAAAGTAGAAATGAGCTCTGACTCCTAAGTAGAAAGCTATCCATAATGGAAAACCTCTTGCAAGGGAAAAAATAGTTTTCCCTAATGAAGTCTCACTCACTGTGTTTATTAACCATATTTAAAGGTAGAACTGATGTCCAGCCCAGTAGTAGTTGCCCAATATAAAATGAACTCAATGGTACTTTTGTAGACTTTTAGTCTTATATTACGTTGAGCTTGTGTGTGTGTGTGTGTGTGTGTGTGTGTGTGTGTGTGTTCATGCGCGTGCGTGCATGCGTGTACGTGTGCGTGTGTCTTAGCTTTTTAATTGTATACTATAGTTTCTGATTTTGAATTTTTATGTTTTATTTGTATGTGTCTATATTTTTCTTGTGTTATTACATTATTTAAAAAAATTGGCCAGTTAGTGGTGCATCATGAGTTTAATCCCCTCACTTATGAGGCAGAGGAAGGCAGGTCTTTGAATTTGAGGACAACCTGATCTACCGAGTGAGTTTCAGGACAACTAGGACTAAAAAGGAGATAGGGATGTGGAGAGGATGTAAAATAAGTTGGGGAAGAAAAAAAAATATAATCAGTATATATTATCTCAAACTAAATTGTCTGAAAATAAATATATTGTCTGTCAACTAAGAAAGAAAGAAAAGAAGGAAAGAAAGAAAGAAAGAAAGAAAGAAAGAAAGAAAGAAAGAAAGAAAGAAAGAAATCCTCCTAATTTCAGGCAGCAACTTAGACTTCTTGAATCCCTATTTCTACGTCTGACCTCATTGGTTTGCACTTGGATTCTTTTTTTTTTATATTTTATTATTTTTTTTAATTTACATTCCAAATCATTTTCCCTTTCCCGTTTCCTCCCCGAAAGTCCCATAAGCCCCTTTCCCTCCCTCTTTTCTCCATTCAACCCCCTCTCATTTCTCTCTCCTGGCGTTCCCCTACATCCAGTCTTTCCAGGACCAGGGGTCTCTCCTTCCATCTTCTTAGAAATCTATTGACATGTGAATTGTGTCTAGGGTATTCCGAGATTCTGGGTTAATATCCCCTTATCAGTGACTGCATACCATGTGTGTTCTTTTGTGATTGGGTTACCTCACTAAGGATGATATTTTCAAGTTCTGACCATTTGCCTAGGAATTTCGTGAATTCATTGTTTTTAATTGCAGAGTAGTATTCCATTGTGTAGATATACCACATCTTCTAAAGTGGCCGGATATAAAATCAACTCAAGCAAGTCAGTAGCCTTCCTATACTCAAAGGATAAGCAGGCTGAGAAAGAAGTAAGAGAAATGATACCCTTCATGATAGCCACAAACCATATAAAGTATCTTGGCATGACTCTAACCAAAGAAGTGAAAGATCTGTATGACAAGAACTTCAAGTCTCTGAAGAAAGAAATTGAAGACTTCAGAAGATGGAAAAATCTGCCATGCTCATGGATTGGCAGGCTTAATATAGTAAAAATGAGCATCTTACCAAAAGTAATATACAGATTCAATGCAATCCCCATCAAAATCCCAACTCAATTCTTCATAGAGTTAGAAAGAGCAATTCAAAAATTCATTTGGAATAACAGAAAACCCAGAATAGCTAAAACTATTCTCAAGAGTAAAAGAACCTCTGGGGGAATCAGTATCCCGGACCTCAAGCTGTACTACAGAGCAATAGTGTTAAAAACTGCATAGTATTGGTACAGTGACAGGCATGTAGATCAATGGACAGAATTGAAGACCTAGAAATGAATCCACACTCCTATGGTCACTTGATCTTTGACAAAGGAGCTAAAACCATCCAATGGATAAAAGACAGCCTTTTCAACAAATGGTGCTGGCTCAACTGGAGGTCAACATGCAGAAGAATGCAAATTGACACATTCTTATCTCCTTGCACTAAGCTCAATTCCAAGTGGATCAAGGATCTCCACATAAAACAAGACACACTGAAACTAATAGAAGGGAAACTAGGGAAGAACCTTGAACATATGGGCACAGGGGAGAATTTCCTGAACAGAACTCCATTAGCTTATGCATTTGGATTTTTATGTGATTTCTTAGCTGAAAAGAACTACATTAATGTACTTCATTCAAAATCTTTTAGTTAAGCACCCCTGGAGAGTCACTTTACCATATATTTGTATATTATTATTGAATACATGTATATATGTTATTTAATGCAATCCTTTGAAAAAATATTAGCCTACCTACCATATGTGCTTATTTTATATCTTCTGTTTTTCTCTCCGCATCTACTTATTTTCCAATATTTATTATTTAAATTAATAGATAAGCTTTCTGGGGTTCAAGAAAGCCTAACTCTAGTTTGTAAAGCTCTTGCAGTTAAAATTAATTAGGAGTTTCTGTTGGGAGCTATTCATCTGATTCTCTGAAGCAGAGTGAAAGTCTGTCTGCTAGGCAGGGTCAAAACAGGTCAGGGGTTTCCGGCCTGGCAGGATGTTTTGTGGGTGGGCAGATTTCCTGACCTGCTGACACATGGACGTTTAGGAGGAACTACACTTGAGGCTCAAGGCAAGGGGTTGAACTTTCTATTGGCCTTGGTGGAAGGAACCAAAAAGCCTCTAAATGGGAACAGATGTCCTATGGAAATGTAAGCAACAGATTCTGCTGCTTGTGGTTTTGCTTCCAAAGGCACTGTGGGGCATAAAAAGGTTGTACTCACTGAACTCAGGCCTCTGCAGTATCACGGATAGTCCTGAATCTTTCTTGTCTCTGTGTCTTCTTTCTGTCTTTTCTTTAATCATCCTCACTTCCCCTTTTCAGTGACTGATCTAGCAGGTTTCTCTGCCACGTTTGATCATTCAGCTCCCAAATAAAAGACACAAACCATTTATATTTATAACCGTTAACAGCACTAGAGCTAGGCAGATATCTACCCTCTATTCTATTATGTTTGCATCCCATTTAATAACCCCAAAACATGATGTGGCATGTTCTGCCTGGGCTGTCTGACTCCTACTAGTCAGCTCTCATGGCCAATTCTCACTGTCTCTTATTTCATAGATTCATCTTCCCTCTCTTCACTCTCTCTTCTCTCTTCCACAGACCTAAAGCCCATGAAACTAAAATCCCATCTACTGCAGTTCTGCCGAACTGTAG
Organism: Tokudaia tokunoshimensis; assembly: GCA_036184795.1. Taxonomy (NCBI): domain Eukaryota; kingdom Metazoa; phylum Chordata; class Mammalia; order Rodentia; family Muridae; genus Tokudaia; species Tokudaia tokunoshimensis. Next base: position 17,178,092 of record BTHU01000008.1, read on the forward strand.
ATATCTTTATTCAACCAATAGTTTTAAATTACATAGCAAGGTTACACAGCATCACTTGGTGTACAGGAGGATAACCTTGTTCAGAGGTAGCCAGATCATGGGGCCAGTATTTAGCATAACAATCATAGCAACAGATCAAACCTCAACCTAAAATGTTTAAGGCTGGGGAACATGTTTTATTTATTTCTACATTCCTTATATTTTGTAATGTATTGTACATAGAAAACCTAACATAAAATTTTGTATTAATAATTTCTCCTGTACACATAGCAGGATTTTTCCTTTGGTCTTTAATGAAAATGCCAAATTATGTATCTGTTTAAATTTGAAAAAGAAATCTACTTCTAGAAGATAAGCATGTTGGATCTGCTAAATGATTTCTGTATTGAGCACAAGGTATACTTTATCCAAAAATATTTGGAACTCTCTTACCACTAAAGCATCTTTGTCCTGTTCTGAATTATGTCATTTCTCAGCTAGATTCTCACTTCTACTATCTCTGATGGTGATTCCACTTTATTTTGTTTGTTAGTTAGCTTTGTTGTTACTGTTAATATTATCCATCTTTTTCATAAGCTACCTTTTTTGCTTAAATAAATAAACCTAAAACATATATTGAATGTGGTAATCCAGATCCAGAAAGATGAATGCCACATGTTCTCTGTTATCTGAATTTCCTAACCCTAAATCTTCTGAAAATAATGTATATTCTACCTAGCTTCAAGGAAGCTTTACTTTTCAGCAAATGGAGACCATTCCAGAGAAAAATATACTTAGACTTAATGCAGAGATCAATAGGCTGTGTAGAGCCTAACCACACTGGAAACATCTATATTTCAGATCCGCGATCTATGGCTCAAAACACATCTCAAAAGAGGGGGCAGAAAGATTTTATTTGCCTTCAGTCAAAGACTCATACACACAGACATCAATTATGTTTTCAAAAGACTGTACCTTATTATATATTTATTTCCAACATATATTTTCATATCTGAATAGCTCTAGATTTTCAGCGGTTCTCAGAAATACTACAAAATATATAATTATCATTTGGCTTGTTTTTATTTTTCTACTTAGATTCAGACTTTAAACTTGCATACTGAGCAGGAGATATTTTCTTGTTATCAGACTTTAATTACTTTTAAAGTATACTACTGTTTACTATTAGCCCTTGTACCTTACTTCTAAGCTCAAGACTCCTAAAATGTATTTTCTCTTTGCTTGTTTTTGCAAGGGTAGACACATGTCTCTTATAACATAACCCCTGCCAAATGATACATGTCTCTCATAACATAGCCCCTCCTTTGTTTTGGTTCACTGAGAGAGTTGAGTTTTGGTCATTTTTGGTTTACTTAATTCAATATTCTTCTCTATGTAAAAAAAGTATTTGGATATATACTAGCTACAGTAGTTGTCACACATGTCTCAAGGAAATTGTAGATCTGTAGTTTTGGAAGTTTCCATGGATTGTTATAGGTAAGTCTTTTTCTATGGAAGTTATGTGAAGGGTGTCATCCATCTCTTGCTGGCACCTAGTTACAATGCCATCTTATTGCACTGACAAGGGAAATTCAGGTAGGGTCCTCACAGTCACACTGGGAAGCCACTCTTCTAGAGCAAAATATTCAATACACATTTTTACCAAATAGCCATTTAATTCAGTCTCCTGAATAAGCTCTTTAATACTCTGTGGCTTAAGGGAAATCCAGATTATATTTCCCACTTTTTTTCTCCCTTTAATATTTGGAGGTACAGAGGGCAAGTTAGGTCTTTCCTTTACAGAACAAACCTTGAATTATGAGAAAATGGCTTCTATAATTAAAGACTTTATTTTCTATATTATTCAAAATCAAAGGTCTGCATCCATTTAACCATCTTCTATCATACACTATGATAACCACTATCATATACGGCTACTTAAGAGATTAATAGGAATAATTTGATTAAGAAACTAACTTATTGATGTTCTTAAGTTTGGTTCCTTTAAACTGCCACCATTACAGCTTTATATAGTTTAAAATAAATAAAAGTCTTTTCCAGAATATATATATATATATATATATATATATATATATATAGTATTGAAATTTTGGAAATGTAAATGTGATATGCCATACAAAAATGCAGTTAAGAGTATTGGTATGAAAAATTATCACCAATTAAAGACAAAGTGGATAAATTAGTAAATTTAGATGATAATATTTTTCTGTCTTTCTGTTGTCATGAATATATGAAAGAGCTAGCCAAATGCAATGAAAAAATACTGTACTGTGAGATATATGTTATAACGTATCAGAACATTATGAATTCTTATGTTTTGGCTATGAGTATCTGAGTGAGTGTTGTACACGTTTGTGTGTTTGGATGTTTTCATGTCTGTATGTTTATGTGTGGTGTAAGTATGTATTTATAAGATTTGTTAATGTTGTATGTGTTGAAATGCAAAGGCCAGGGTTGCAAGTCAGGTCGCTTCCTCAATTTCATCCCTACCATAAATTTTGACATAGGACCTGTCTCTAAACATAAGTGGTTCAAACAGTCTGGCTGATCAGTAAGTCCCAGGTACTGCCCTATATCTGCTCATTTTATCTGTTCACAACTGGAGATTCAACATTGTGTTTTAGTATACAGCCTTTCAGATGGGTGCTGGGGATCAAATTCAAGATTTCAGGCTTGCATGGCATTGACTGAGCCTCTCTAAAGTTCATAGTTGTTATTTTTTTATTTAGCAATACTAGAACATTTTAATTTATTTCATTGCACAGAAATAGTTCATAACAAGTAAATAACTCATCCTGTAATACCATAGCACCAATATAGAAGAATTGGAGTTGGTGAGAATAAAATTATTTTCTTAATTTCTTTTTGATGGATTCTTTATAGTACAGATATATGATCAAATATTAGTAGGATTTAGTACCTGCATTCTGTAATATTGTAAATTAGGATGAATAAAATTTTCTCATAGAGCATAGATGGCTATAAGGCCAAGAAACAATGGTTAATAGGAGTTTAGATGTTTCCTTTAAGCACTCCCTGGAAAATGAGAGTGCTTAGAAGACTTCTGTGTATAGTCTGGCTCCCTGCTTACATATCTGATTTTTTGCTCCCATATGTGGAAACCTAGATCTTCCAAGTATCACTCATCTACACCAGTTTGAGGCATACTGTTATTGACCAAGGTTAAAGATTGTCCATTTATTATTCAAATTGTGATTTCTGTGTCCCCATATAAGGTTGCAATCCTCATTCTAAGTATCTTTTCCCTCAATGTTGTACAAGCATTGCTCCTCATTTATTCTCTGATTGCCAATTAAAGTTGATCAGCCAAAGACTGAGCAGGGGAGAGAATAGAATAGGGTTAGATTTCCTTCCAGCCAGAGGAGACAGACAGACCCAGGGAGATTCACCACAGGGAAAGAGTTCAGGAGAGATCATGGAAAAACACCTGGAACAGAAAAAGGCATGAAATGCAAGTATCTTGGTAATTTGGCTGGAAGATAGACAAATTAATTTAGAGGATTAAAATAGAGCAATATTGCTTACTTGCTATGCTGTTAGAGCTTGATAGATAGATAGATAGATAGATAGATAGATAGATAGATAGATAGATAGATAGATAGCTCAGTCTCAATTATTATTTGGGAGTTAGCTGGGCTAACAGAACAACTTTCAATTATTTGGGAGCTAGCTAGGTTAAGAGAAAAACTTCTACACTTATAAAAGGACACTAACACTACTTGATCTATTGTCTTTGATTCTACAGTTCAGAAAGACTCCTTGATCTTCAGAAGTCAGCAGATAATGGATTCTTATATCATCTTGCTATCTGCATCATACCCAGAGGAGAAAGTACAAAATGAATCATGTTTCACTATAATTGTTCTACTTGTGATTGAAGTACAATATTGCATAGGCTTCATGTTTGCTTTGCTGATTCTTGCATTGCCATGTGCATAAAAAACACAGAAAACCTGCTTTTATTTGGCTTCTAATGAGTTCAGTTAGACCTTCTACTAAGGTTTCTGATATGGTGGTTACAGTGTCCTCTTCTGCTTGCAGCACCAGTGAGAATGGTCTTCTTTTTCTCCGGGTGTCACATCCCCTAAACTCTCACCCTTTGTGAATTATGTTCACCCAATATACCAAAGTCCATGGCTTAGAGGAATCTGTATGTTCTGAGGTATAATTCCCATCACTAAGGTTTCTTAGACAGTATCCCTAGATGTTTATCATTTTCATCTACAGGAACTACTCCTCAATTCTGTGATTTCATTCATCTGAACCAAATTTACCCCACTTCTCTATTAGGGAATGCATAATATTTATCTCTTTGACTTAAGAGATGTATGTAGCTTCTATTCTGCTCATCTATTAGTTAAAACTTATAATTCCATGATTATCCCAAAAGTTACAGATGTTTAAAATTTGTATTTTAGAATGAAAGCTCCACACTCCTCTTTTTGTAGGGTATAAAATTATTCCTAATATTTTGTCCTGTCATATTATTGATAATTGAAAGTGTTGCCTCCTCATAACAGATTGTGATTTGAGGTAGATTTATATGCCTGAATGAATATCAAGGTATGCTAATCAGCACTGATGGTATTCAGCCAGGATTTAGCATGCATATCATGGTAGGCAATGATGCTAATACTTAAAGAAAGACATTAGACAAAGGTTACTTCTTAAACAATATCCTCTTTAAGTATAAACTCTTACATTTTGTTCCCATAAAATAATAAAATATACAAAGTTTTGAAGCTCAATTTAAATGCAGTGAGTAATATCAATTATCTAATACTTAGTATGTTGAAATTGATATAAGGCCAGAAGTTATTTACCCTTTAGAAAAATTTGCTAAATGCAATTTCTATGTCATAGTGGGACCTTTGCTCTTGGAATATTAGCTCACAGTATGAATTTCTTGCACCTACTGGTCTATTTGAGAATCTATAGTTACCAGAATTTTTAAAAAAAAAACATGTTAATTTTCAAATTAAACATTACATCTCAGTCAGAGTTCAACAGTGGTTGTGGTATGAAATGATGATTCTGAAACATGCAGAAAATTGAGCCCAAGTTTATGTCTTTTCCATAATTTGTGATTCCTGCTTCTGTAATCAGCCAGCCTGATAAATTTCTAAGGCAGGCTTACATGCTTGAGCATATGTTTTGTTCATTTATCATAAAATATAGAAGCAATGCCATTTCAGATAGTGCAAAAGCAGTGAACATTCTTCAGAGAAGTCTTGTCTGATTCTCAAAAAAAGAAAAATCTCACTTTTATTTATGAGATTTGTACATCTGAAAGTTAATTCAATTGTATGTATTCTTAATTCCTTCTCTGTTTTGTTGCTTATAGAAATAAAGTAAAATATTTCTTTACAGTGTCCATGCATATATGACTATGTGTGGACATGGTAACCTGCAAGGACTCAGAAATAACCTAAAGAATGTAAATAGTATAGGATGATAACAGAAATGTACAACAACATCGATCCTTTTCTGGGTAAAATTACAGTAGATATTGAGGCTATTTGAAGAAAGAAGATAGAAAGACAGACTTGACTATGTGTAGGTAACACCAAGAATGTTGGAATCTGTGTGATAGGACAGTTTCAAAAATGTAACAGTGACATTAGTGTAGTGATATCTTAAATAAGTCACAATGATTTTTCAAGTAATATCACATTAGCTCTATTTATTAATCATAAAAATAGTACATCAAAGATTAAACAATTCAAAATATTATATTTGTCTACAAGTAATTTGACTACTTGCTGAAAACATCTATAACTTTTTAAGGAAAGTTAACACAATCTAGGGTACACAAAAATATAGCCCAGTAAAATATATACATGAACAAAATGTGACTCATTTTTAATGGGTAAATCAATTAGAAAACCATGCAGTGGACTACTGAGATAAAGTCCAAGAACAAACCACGATTTAAAAGATTCAAAGACAATGGAAAAAGGGGTGTTTAAACAGGTTACAGCTTATAAATCTCAGACATTTACTCAGAACAAACATCAAGAATTGCATGTGAGAACTTGGTGAATCTCAAGACAATAATGCTGAGGAGAAACATCTTAGCAAACAAGGCATTTTACCTGATTTTCTTTGCAAGAAATGTTGGAGTGATCTTCACCAGCATCTCTTAGCAGGAAGCATGTGTATTCTGCAGGCTCCACTTATCACTGTCTACTCTAAGAGTGGAGGTTTTATTGAGTGCAAAGGTCAGAGAAGAGACCTGCTTGCATCAGGTAGGAAAATCTCTATAGTGTACATAGTAGCACTATAACTCAAGTTAGCTATCAGTACTGCCAAGGCTGTGAAATGGAAAATCCCAGTGTTTGTGTTCTATGACTATTTGGCAAGAGGCGAACTTTTGTGAGGACACTAAATTAGCCTATATTTTTATTATATTGGTGATTATATGGTCTTAGACACTGTTCAAATATACAACCTTGCTACAGGGGCATCTTTGATTACAATCATTGAAAAACACAAGCAGTGTCACTTCACTTGTCAGTTGCCTTGCTAATTCCAGGTTCTTACTTCTACCAGAAATCCTCTTTCTAATCTTCCACTAACAACCTCAGAAAAAGCATTGGTTTCTCACCCAGACCTTCTCTGACATATTGAGCAATATGCATGCTTGATTATCACAGTCTTAGAACACAATCATATTAATACTGCACTGGTACAGAACAAAACTCAACATAGGGGGAAATTTAGAAAGATGACTTGAAAATCTACACAGACAAATGGAAAGAGAGGTTAAAATTAAGCCATTTACTCTAGTTAACTTGCCCCACTTTTAATTTCTGAATATTTTTTTTATCAGTAGCCTACATTGTAAGAAGAGAAGTCTAGTTATAGTAAGTTTCTATTGGGTTTTCACTATATATTCAGTATATAGTCATAGAAAATATTATACAGCATTATTCCCTAGATGTATCAATGTCACAACAAACAATCCAACTGTTTCATCGAGAAAAATGTCTTCATGTATAATACTGGCTGATTGCTAAACTCTCAGAATAATCTTAGGAGAAATTGATGTCTCTGCATACAGTTGATATGTAGCTATGTATTCTAAATGATACTGAAAAATCATGGTATGAAAACTATCTAAGATTATAGCACATAACTTTGGATATAAGGTATAATAGTTTAAACATTCTGGACCATAGGAAATGCCACTATTAAGAGGTGTAGCCTTCTTAGAAGAACTGTGTCCCTGTGGAGTGTTCTGTGAAGTCTGCTAGTGCTCAAACTCTGCTTCAGGTAGAAAGTCTCCTTATGCCTACCTTTGGATAAAGATATTTTACTCTCAGCTCCTTCTGTACCATGTCTGCCTGCATGTTGCCTTGCTTTTTGCCATGATGATAATAGACTCTGACACTGTAACACAGCCCCAATTAAATATTGTCCTCTATAAAAGTTGTTTTGATCATGGTGTCTCCCCATAACAATAAAAACTTAAGACAAAAGGAATAGGCCCATGTTTCATGATGTACCTAACAAAAAATATAAATTGACACCATATAACAACTACTCTAAATATTTAGGAAGAACTTACATGTCACACTCACTACCTTTCAACAAATCTCAACAATGTTTTGTTTCATTGACTTGACTCATTATAAAACCAAGCTACATTTCTATATTCTGTGCAGTCAGAGGGTAAAGAGGATAATAATGAGAGGTTTTTAATATTCATATGGTTATTTTCCTGTAAGTAATAATATTTATATATGTAATAAGTTAAATGACTCTCAAGTATTAACCATTTAATTTAAAATTATTTTCATCAATGAATTTTCATATAAATATATAGCTACCACACACATTTATATGAAAACTTTATAACATAATTTTAAAGTATTGTAGTGTTTTATTTGCCAATTTCCACCATTTTAAAAAAATTTAAACAATTTAAATGCACTTACTAAAAGAGACTATACTATGTTGGGGTAGAATATTTCACAAAGTCTTAAGTTCTTAAGATGATTTTCTTTGTGATTAATGCAATTTTTCATGTTTATGAAATTAGAAGACTTTATAAACATTCATATGTGTCTAACATACAAGCAGACAAAAGGAATTAAAGAAAAATACTGCAGATGGAGTGTTCTGGAAAAGGTGTTACAAGAGTATGTGAAATAGAAGGAGGCAGTTGAGCATCCAGTTAAGACAGCTGAAAGAAATACACCTGAAAGAAAGCCACCATGGCACTCCATATAAATAGAAACATGTTGGATGAAAATACAGCTGTGAGACAGGCCCTTCTTGCTATGCAATGCAGTGAAATATGGTTATTATCAGAGTTAAGAAGTTGTGGATGTGCTCCTGAGAATTCTATCCCAGGGGATTTATGTTGTATCTCCTTGCACAGCACACTTCTCATTTACTCCAGATGATGTCTGTTGAGAAGATTGTTGTTGCTGTTGGACTTTTTTAAATTTAATTTATTTTACTTTCCTTATTCACTTTATATCTGGCTCACTACCCTCATAGTCTCCCACTTCCACAATCCTCCCCATATCCCTTATCCCCTTCACTTCTGAGTGGGCAAGGGGCCTCCTGGGTACCCAACCCCCCTACCTCCTGCCCCTGGTACATCATGTCTCTGCCAGGATAGTTGGAGAAGCTTGTTCTTAATAATGATTATAAGAAAACTAAAGAGCTAAAGAACATACATTCAAATCCAGACAGATCATTCCATGCTATAAATATATTAACTTGGGGACTATCCTCCGCCATAGCATGCCATACCCAAGTGGCACAGGGAGGCAGCTAACCACCCATGAGTGTGGAGAGGCCAGTCAACACAGATAGAACCATCCATGCTACTCAGAGGATCATATCTGGAACCCTCAGTCAGTAGCATTTTGATTTCTGTCTCCAGCTTGGGACCATCCTCTGCCACAGAGCGCCATATCCAAGTGGCATAGGGAGGAAGCTAACTACCCAGGAGTGCAAAGAGGCCTGCACAGCACAGGTTGGATCACCCCTTTGGCTCAGGGGAAACAACCAGAAACACTGAAGACACAAGAGCCTAGGAGCAGCCTGGAACAGGAGATTTCTGATTTCTGCCTACACCCAGAGTTGATCAGGGCCACAGAGCTACATACCCAAATACAACCACAAGAGAGCAGGTCTCACAAGAGTACCTATATACCTCTATACACAGAGAGACCAGTCTCCCAGGAGCACAATTACAGAGGCTTGCCTGATAAGCTGTCAGATAACTGTCAGAAACAGCAACACCAGCTAACACGAGAGATAACCAGATGTCAAAAGGCAAATGCAAGAGCATTACCAACAAAAACTAAGGCAACATGGTACCATCTGAACCAAATTCTCCTACAACAGAAAGTTCTGGATACCTCAACACACTGGAAAAGCAAGATCTGGATTTAAAATCACATCTCATGATGCTGATAGAGTATTTCAAGAAGGACATAAATAACTCCCTTAAAGAAATGCAGGAAAACACGGGTCAACAGGTAGAAGCCCTTAAGAAGGAAACATAAAAATCCCTTAAAGAATTATGGGAAAACACAAACAAGTGAAGGAACTGAACAAAACCACCCAGGATCTAAAAACAGAAGTAGAAACAACAAAGAAATCACAAAGGGAGACAACTCTGGAGATAGAAAACCTTGGAAAGAAATCAGGAGTCATAGATGCAAACATTGACAACAGAATACAAGAAATAGAAAAAAGAATCTCAGGTGCTGAAGATACCATAGAAAGCATTGACTCAACAGTCAAAGAAAATGAAAAATCCAAAAAGCTTGTAACCTAAAACATCCAGGAAATCTAGGATACAATGAGAAGACCAAGCCTAAGAATTATAGGTACAGAAGAGAGTGAAGATTTACAACTTAAAGGGCCAGTAAATATCTTCAAAAAATTATAGAAGAAAACTTCTCTAACCTAAATGGTTGCCCATGAACATACAAGAAGCTTACAAAACTCCAAACAGACTGAACCAGAACAGAAATTCCTCCCATCACATAATAATCAAAACACCAAATGTACTAAGCAAAGAAAGAATATTAAAAGTAGTAAGGGAAAAAGGCCAAGTAACATATAAAGGAAGACATATCAGAATTATAGCAGACTTCTCACCAGAGACCATGAAAGCAAGAAGATCCTGGACAGATGCCATGCAGACCCTAAGAAAACACAAATGCCAGCCCACACTACTATACCCAGAACTGATTGTTGATTATTTGTATAGTGGTGCTCAATAGCAACAAAAACAACAGAAAGCCCCCACACACATGGAAGCTGAACAATGCTCTACTCAATGATACATTGGTCAAGGAAGAAATAAAGAAAGAAATTAGACTTTAGAGTTTAATGAAAATGAAGGCAAAACATACCCAAACTTATGGAACCTAATGAAAGCAGTGCTAAGAGAAAAAGTCATAGCTCTGAATGTCTCCAAAAAGAAAATGGAGAGAACATGCACTAGTAGCTTAACAGAACATCTGAAAGCTCTAGAACAGAAAGAAGCTAATACACTCAAAAGAAGTAGATGTTAGAAAATCATCAAACCCAGGGCTGAAATCAAGCAAATAGGGAAAAAAAGAGCTATACAAAGAATCAACAAAACCAGAAGCTGGTTCTTTGAGATAATCAGCAAGATAAGGTCATGGTCACATATTTTATTTATGTGCTTGGTTCAAGATAGATAAACCCTTAGCCAGACTAACCAGAGGGCACAGAAACAGTATCCAAATTAACAAAATCAGAAATGAAAACAGAGATCTAATAACAGAAACTGAGGAAATTCAAAAAGTCATCAGAGCCAGCTGCAGCTGGGTGTGCTCTGGTACCAGAGAAAAAAGTACCAGATTGTGTGAGGTGACCAGGAAACCAGAAGGCAAGAAACTGCTGATAATTTTTAGTATAGTTTCTCATGCTTGTCTTTTTTCCCAATAAAATTATCAAAATAATAAGTTGTCAAATTAACACATAATAAGACATTTTTGTCCTAGGACTATATTTGTGAAAAATAAAGTAGCACAAACTATAAAATAGTTAAAGTTTTCTCAACAAACATCATTTAGATATCAGAATGAGGGTATTTTTACAGTTATTTACATACATTCAAGTAAGAAAGGATTGTCAAGAGAAATCTTTCGCTTTTTGTCATGGTCACCAAAGTGATCTTCCCAAATCCATTGCAAGATCCTCAGGAGAGTCACTCAGGAAGGAGCAACTTTGAAGCCAAAGATTCACTACCTTATCTGTTTTCTTGTGGGACTGATGTTCTTCCCATTGTCTTTACTTTACATATGCATATATTTTCTTTTCCTAGCATTTTATTACGAATACATAAAACAAGACATAAAATTATATAGTCTATATCATTTTGTAGCTACCATTCAGAGTTTTAAAATGTTTTAATTATAGTCACAAAAATAAAAAGAGAAATGCTTAGATTATAAGAGACATTTTCTTAATCAAAATAGAACCACATGACATGATATTAATGGAAAAATCTTAATCCAATAAATAGTAAACCAAATAAATAATAAATAATAATAATTTTCAAGATAATTATTTCAGTCATCAAATCAGTATTTTAAAGATTACCAGCCATGTGTGACGATAGCTTGTATGCATGTACTCAGGAGTTCCAGATGGCAGCATGAGGAGTTCCTCAATATTTTCAGCAGTGTGCTAAGTTCAAAATCAGCCTGGGATATGTGGAAAAGGAAGCAGACAAGCAATAATGGGTATCTTCTTGTGTGTTTATTTCATGGTTTTGCACTGTTTTGGGTTGTTTATTTGGTTGCTTGGATTATTGTTTGTTTGTTTGTTCTTGTAGTCCAAGGACAGAGAGAAAATTGCAATCAATTATGAAAAACAAGAAGTAGAAATCAAAAAGAAAAACAAACCTTATCAAATATAATATCATTTTAATCATGTAAATCATATTAGGGCTGGGTGGTGGTGTACATTTTCATCTTGATCTCAGCACTTAGGAGATAAAGGTAGGTGAATGTGAGTTCAAGGTAAGCCTGGTTTGCAGAGTCAGTTTACTTTCTGGGCTACACAGAGAATCCCTGTCTTGCAAAACTGAAACTTCAGCAACAAAGTTCTGTTACGACTTTTTTTGTCATGTTGAAAAGACAGAATAATAGCTTTGCTGTCTAAGAATAAAGAGTGTACCAGGACAGAGAAGCTAGGAGGGTTTGAATCGGGAACATGGGGAGGGAAGAGGGCTTATGGGACTTTCGGGGATGGAGGAAATGGGGAAGGGGAAATCATTTGGAATGTAAATTAAAAAAATAGAAAAAAAAAGAAAGAATAAAGAGTGTATGCTAGAAGAAGCCCAGGAGGGGCTTATCTCTCAGAAATGATGATAAGCTGATCCTGTAATTCTTTATCACTTGTTACCATGAAAAACACCGACCAAAGAATGCCTAAAGAAGACTTATAGCACAAGGTAGAAATAAAATTGCTTCCTTGAAGTAGAACTATACAGATTATCAGAATGATTAAGACCATCTAAATAGAGGACAATTTCAACATATTTTCAGCGATTTCTTCACACATATAGATATATTTACTAAATTTCTATCAAGAAACTCTACCTTTTTTCCCATTACTAAACTAATGGCTCTGCGATGATTAACCATCATCAGTAATTTAATCAGATATATAATGCTTAGAAGACATAACTCTGAGGTTATCTTTGAGAGATTTCCCCAGGTTTAATAGAGAAAGGTTAAGGTCTAGGGATGAATAAAAGAGAAGAACAGGAATCCAACTGTGCACCAGTGTAGACTTCCTTCTGTTTGCTGGGTGTGGCTAAGATGCCCCATTCTCCTGCTGACAAGACTTCCATGCCATGGTTGATTCTACCCATTAAATGGTGAGCTAAACTAAACTTCTTTCCCTTGTTTTTATCAAGTACTTTTAGCACAATAATGAGTTAAGTAACTAATATAGGTATTTTATATATTGTCTTCTTCAATGTCAGTTGTTTCTAACTGTGAAATCAAGAGACATAAGGGACCCATGTGGCATGTGGGCTCGTATAAAGAGACAAAAATCTAAGATTTGAGGACAGCAATCTAAGATTTAGAATCTTTTTTTTTTGAGAAAAAGAAGTAAGCATAATTTTTTGAATCATTTTTTTGAAGATTTATGTGTCTTTTCACAATTTTACACAGAGGTATGTAGTGATTTGTCTATAAGTAATACAGCAATTTCTTGAAAAAGATACACAAGTTTTGTTAGAACCAAAAGAAAAGGACCAAGACTTAAAGAAAGGCTACCCTAACTTTCTTATCCCAAATGACCTCCAGTGATTCTTTGTATTAAGTTTGTAGCCACCATGGAAATGATTTTTATGTAACTGCTTCACCTGGTCAGCAGTAAAGCCACTTTTCAAGGTTTGAAAAATTTTAGAGTAGCATTAACAAAAAGAATTCTTTAGCAGAAGATAAGCATTTTCCATAATAAAAGATCTGCCTTGAAGCCTTGCTGTTTAGTGCAAGATAAATAAGATATACCCCCACTGCGGAAGAAGTAGAAGATGGTAGTCTATTTTTGTGGGCATAGAATTTGGATTAAATAACCCATACATCTTCTGCCTACATAGGGAGAAATCTGTGGAGTGCAGATGCATTCCCTTTCTGCAGGGCGTTAAGTACCATATTCAATTCAAAGAAGAAAATCTTGAGCACAAAGGACACTTTGGAGTATAATAACACATAGAAATAGTAAAACCACATTCTCAACCAATGAAATGAGTGCCACACTAGAGGGAGTTAAGATAGAAAGCCAAAGCTGACAATTTATTCACCAAGGGAATGAGTAGATAACACAACAATTTATTTCCACCTGTAACGGCCAGCAGTTTTTATACACAATAGGGAGAAGACATTCTCATAATTTTAAGATAGCCTCTGGAGGAAAGAGTATGATGCAGCATAGGCGTCTTTCATAAATGTCAAGTAGATATATTAAGGAATTATAGGATGCACCGGAGTCATTAGCAAAGAATGAATATTGAATGCCCTTTTGAGAATGACTATTTTCTCTTCAAATGGAGGATTCTTCCTATTGTTCAGAGAGGGGAATAGGAGGAAGCCTAGCCCAGATCCTCTTTGCCTTAATCTCACTAGGTGCCAGTTAGCTTGTTAGGATTTCTCTCATTTGCTTTATGTTCTCTTGAGTAGAGCCAAGTAGCAGCCTGTGAATCTCTTGTCCATAACAGGCATGTGATGACACATTTGCCTGTTCAGTATTCCAGATTCCTCATGATTCTGGTCATTTAACTTCTTCAAACTGGTGTCATTGAGAAAATGCCCAGATGTCAGTTCTGGAAAATAATATACTGCTCACAATTGTCTTTGTTTTGAAATGTGCTGTTGCTGCTAGGGTACCTCCTGTGACTTGTCTCTGGTTCACAACTTTGATGATATAGGACATAGGACACCAGCTTTTCTTGTGGTATAAATGCCAGAGGAGAAAGGTTCCTACACCATTTTCTAGGACCTGCTTCTTGTTTTGACCTCTTTGGATATATTGATCTATACATTTATGAACATGTATTCACATATGGAAAAGACAGCAAATAAGCCATATTTGTTCACTGTTTCAGAGTGCCGGGACCTTAGATGTTTGTCCATATAATTACTTAGGCAGAAAAATTGATAAGATTCATCTGTTTTTACTCCTGAATCATGACTTGAACAGGACACTGAAAAATAAGGATGTCCTATAACTTAGGAATACTGTCTTTTCTAGAATATGACTTCTGTTTTTCCTCTCAATGAACATATTCATAACATAGTAAGCCAGTCAACTGAACCTATTTAGTAAGTAACTTCTAGAAACTTGGCTGTCTATTCAAAATAGGAATAAAATACAAGCAACAAAGGGGTCTGTGGAGGAAGCATAAATCTTAAAAAGTGTGTGTTAAAGTAATGAGTGACTACAATTCCTGAGCTAGATTCAGAAAGAAAACCTGAGACTATGAGGGTGACTAGGAGAAATTACATATAAGCAAATGATAGAAGCCTACATTTATGGATACTGTTTCACACGATTGTGTTTCTGTCGTCTTTGGAATCCTAAGTTTTGTTCCACATACTCCTATATCAAGTAGAATAATCTATGTTATTCTATAATGGTTAACCATACAAATCTTAGTTGCTATAAATAACAAAGAATAATGCCACCATGCAGGTATGTATGATAAAAGATTCAAAGTAAAGCACATTATTGTAGATTGTCCTGGTAGTCAAAATACAATCACAGGAAAGTTCAAATATAAATAATTGGCTCAAAATTAGGGAGAAGAATTATACAGCTGACTTTTAAAATTTTACAATTGTATGTATGTGTGTAACATGTATAGACAAAAGGATCCCACAGTAGACATCAGAGGGATTTCATTCTTGATGGAGTTGGTACTTGGGATTAAATTCAAGTCATCGGGCTTGTGTGATAAGCTGTTTGTTTTCTAAGACTCCTTGGCTTTGCTGTAGACCTTGAAATGTTTCCTGAACTGAAAACAAGGAAATGGATTGTCTTATCTCATAATCCTCTAGATAGGATGCAACCCTGTTAATACCTCAAATTCAATGCAGTGATGCTTGTATTTGATGTCTGCCTTTTTTACATGTGAGGACATACTTGTGCTTTTTAGCCACTACATCTATGATAATTTGTTACAGCAATTAGTGAAATAGAAGACTCATGTTTCTGCCTGTTTGGAGAGTGTGACCTATGAGATCATGGGACAGCAAATAAAAGAGAAAAGGAGATTAAATTATTGTAACATTCAATACAACAAAATGTCAGAGATACAAAAAGTCCTAGTGCACATTCTTACTCATGATTTTTTTAGAGAGTAGACATGCTAAGTGGTTCATGAAGATTGCCCATGCGTGTGCCAGAATATATAGAACCATCACCAGAGAAAAGGAAGAACATGTGGAATTAACACTGTGTCAAGGGATATCAACAGCTGCAAAGGACAGGAAAATCAAGTGTATAAGGAAAGGAGATAAGGGTAAGCAAGAGAAAGGATAGTCAATGATAATGCTAGGAGTGTTTTCCTTTTCAGTGCACATTTTCCTGGGTCTATACTACAGGAAACTATTTGGAGAACACTATTATGACATGCATGGCTCGGTTTTGGAAACTTAACTGGAACAACACATAATAAAAAAGGACACATAGACACACCTACTGAAGGAAAAGCTAGGTTCATGTGGGAAAAGATCCCTCTGATGGTGTAGACCAACAACTAAACTATAACTTCAGTGTGTTTAATATTTACAGCATAGGAGGAGAGGGTGCTAGGAAGGCTGAAAGGATCAATGTCAGTCTATAAACATCTGGGAACAGGAAGTGGCAGTTGATGATTTCTGTACATGGTCAACATGCCCAAATGGAACAGAGGAAGCTTTGCTAAACCTGTGAGCCTGACCTAAAGAAAGCTTTGCCAATAGTCATGGATCCCTGTAAATAACATACAAGTGAGGTCGGACTTCATCCTCTTCTTACACATGCACTCAGGGTTACTTGGCTCCCATAATGGGCATCAAAGGCAATCTGATATATGGACTGGTGGTAAAGATTTATGCCAGTATGATAAAGGTACTTCACTCTATTGTAAATGATCCTGGTACGGGTACACCAGTCTTGGAGTCCAACAAGCACCTTAGTAAGGTAAAACTATATTTAATAGGTCTGAATGGGAGAAAATGGTGCTGATAGGAGGAAGTTTCATCTTAGTGTGATACAAGGGGTTGACAAACAAACTTTTGAGCGTTAGATCATTGTTTTCTTTCATGTGAACACCAAACTCTTTCTCTCTATAATATTTAAAATCATTTTTGCCTAGAATATTCAAAGTCTTTTCTCTGATGTCTTGTTCTTAGATTGGTCTCTGTTGTGACACCCCAGACTGTATCACTCACTAGTTTTCTGAAGCTGTGATGTTCTACAATTATGTACCATTTCTTCCCTCTTCTTGATCTATGATGGCAATCTGTGATGTTCACCTTTAATTTCTGCTTGCCTTTGTGTTGCACCTACCTGCAAGATTTCCATTTGTGCTCCTGCAAAGTTTGTGTAATAATGTGTTGGCCAAAGCAACTGAGCAAAAGAAATGCATGTCAAGACCATCCTAAGAGCCAGCATAGCTTTTACTGCATCTCTACCTTCCTAGACTTGGATTCATTAGTGCCTTCTCCCCTCAAGTTTGCTGAATAGTACTGAAAACAGAACTCACCTGCAACCATCCATTGGACACTTGATGTTCATGAGAAAGGATGTTGGCTGTCTTGAAGCCATTAAGATTTGTTTTTACTAGTCACAAAATGAACACAATATAATCGTGTCTGGTGATATAGAGTGCTCAAATTGGCTTAAATATAGAGTGTTCTTTGGTTTCTGAAAAAAAAAAAGGATGTAAAGTAATGTCTACCTCAGGAGCTTTGTTGTGAATAGGGACATGTGGGTTAAAATAAATATTTAGATTCTATCATTTCTCTTTTAGTAACCCTCCTTGTTTTTTAAATATTCATATCTCTCAAAAAATATTTAAGATAAAAAGCTTTCAAAGTGGAACTCTCTTTTCAACGGAGCAAAATTCCTAAAAAAAGATAATTTCAAACACTTTCAGATAAACACTTTATTTATAGTTAGTTATTCTAGGGAATTCTATGCAGGGCCGCAGTGCAAGCCTCATGGTATCTCTATAAAATACTGGCATTTATGAGGTCAACATAAACTCAGTGTTAGAATTCTGAGATCATTCTCAATCTTTGAGATAGAAAGAGTAACATAACAGAGTTTTAAATGCTGTATAACAGCAAGTTCTCAAAGAACTGAGAGCAAAGTATGAAGACACACAGCTTTGGTATTTTATACAAAGAAATAACTGTTTTATCCCAACATCTCTGATTTTTATGTCTTTATTTGTTTTTCTAGGAGTGCTTTTAATTGTGAAAAAGTTAGTAGTCCTGCCTAGACATAATAACAAGTAAGAAGATGTACAACAGGTCATAAAGGTAAAGACCACATGGTTGAGCTTCTTGTTGCTCAATAAAGGAAATGAAGGCCAAAGAGAAGCGACTGTAATCAGAGAATACAGTTATTAAGCAGTATGTTCTGAACTGTGTTAGTCAGCTTTTGTCACCTTGACACAAACCTAGACATACTTAGGAAAACTGTCAATTTAGGAACTGTTTCACCAGATTGGTCTATGGAGATGTGTATGGAACATTATTTTATTTTATTTTTGACTGATGATTGATGTTTCATGGCCAATCTAACAGTGACAAGTCCCATCTCTGGGCAACTAAACCTGATCTATATACATGAAACATAGATGATTATTTCAGAGTAAGCTAGACAGTAAGAAGCATTCCTTGCCTCAGGGTTCCTGCTATGAATTCCTGTACTGAATTTCCTTGAGGATTGACTATCACTTGTAAAATAAGATATAATTAAACCTTTCTTCTTCAAATTGTTTTTGTCATGATGTTTATCACAACATCAGAAAAAAAAAGCCACTTTTCACCACCACATCAATTAAAATAATTGAGAGAAAATTACTTACCTTCAAAAATATCCATGTTTTACTTATTAACCATGCCTTTATGGATTAGTGTCAGGTGCATACCTGTCTGTTTTCTCATAAGTACTTGTGGAATGACATGAAAATATTAAAATCCTTTAGTTACATCTTTAGGATATTATTATTCACTATATTTCTGGGGAACTTCAGAACACTATTCAAAGTTCAGTTTTTTTAAAAAAAAATATGTACGAATGACACATCCAACCAATCTATTTAACAGGAACTGGGATAAAGAAATGCCTTCCTGTCAGCAGATGTTCTGGCCACATTTGTGAAAATAGTAATTGTATGTGTCTGTCTTCTATTACAGTGTTATTTATGAAAAACTATTTTTCTTTTAATTGCTTCCATTAATCTAAAAAGACACCTGAAAATTGGCATACAAATGAATCAATGTAAAAATATTTTTGACAAAAATACATGAATATTTTAAGATGTGAGGGCATTTTGACTTATTTTGATTTTGTTCCTTGAAGGTAAAAATGTGACTTAACCCAAAAACATACATTGGAAAAAGAAAGCATCTTCAACAATTGGTGCTGGTCTAACGGGTGACCTACATATAGACGAATGCAAATTGGTCCATATTTATCCCTTGCACAAATCTCAATTCCAAGTGGATTAAGGGCCTCGACATAAAACCAGATACACTGAATCTAATAGAAGAAAGTTTGGGAAGGAGTCTCAAACTCATTGGCACAAGGGGGAATTTCCTGAACAGAATAATAATGGCTCAGGCTTTAAGATCAATAATTGATAGAAGGGACCCCACGAAACGGAAGAGCTTCTGCAGGGCAAAAGGCACAATCAATAGGACAAATCAGCAACCTACAGATTGGAGAAAAAAAATCTTCACTAACCCTGCATCTAATAGAGGGCTAGTATCCAAAATATATAAAGAATCCAAGAAGTTAAGCTATAAATAATCAAATAACACAATTAAAAATGGGGTACAGAGCTAAACAGAGAACTCACAGCAGAAGAATCTCAAATGGCTGAGAAACACTTAAAAAAATGTTTAAAGTTCTTATTTATCAGGGAAATGCAAATCAAAAAGACCCTGAGATTCCTTCTTATACCAATCACAATGGCTAAGATCAAAATCTCAAGTGACAGCACATGCTGGTGAGGATGTGGAGAAAGAGGAAAAGTCCTCTGTTGCTGGTGGGATTGCAAAGTGGTATAACTATTCTCAAAATCAACGTGGAAGATCCTCAGAAAATTGGAAATAGGTCTATCTTAAGACCCAACTATACCACTTTTGGATATATACCCAAAAGATGCTCAACTTCTGTTAACAAGATCATGTGCTCCACTATGTTCATTGCAGCCTTGTTTGTAATAGCCAGAAGCTGGAAACAACTGAGATGTCCCTGAAATGAAGGTTGGATCCAAAAAAACATAGTCCATTTACACAATGGAATAATATTCAGTTATTAAAAACAAGGACCTCATGAATTTTTCAGGCAAATGGATGAAATTAGAAAACATATCACCCTGAGTAAGATAACCTAGACCCAAAATTTCATGCATGGTATGTTCTCACTAATAAGTAGATATTAGCATAAAAGTACAGAATACCTAAGAAACAACTCACAGACCATAATAAATGTAACAAGAAGAAAGGCCCAAGAGAGTGGCTTCAATCCCACTTAGAAGGGCAAAGAAAATAATCAAGGGAGGTAGTAGGAGATAGGGACCTGGGTGAGAGAGGTGAGAGGGAGAGTAAAAGTCAAGCAAGATCAAGTATGGAAGGGGTTGCAGAAGAGAAGCCCTGGGGGCCAGCAGGAATAAATCGAAATATGCAACCTTAGGGGATGGGGCGGGTTGGAGGTGAGTGGACCCTCTAGAAAGTACCAGAGACCAGGGAGGTGATATTCTCAGGACTCAGTGGGGGTAACCTTAGCCAAAATGCCCAACAACGGGGAGAGGGAACTCACAGAGTCTACCTCAAATAGATAGATAGGGCCTCAAGTGGAGTGACAGGGTTACTAACCTATAGTCAAAGTTTCTGACCCAGAACTGTTCCTGACTAAAATAACTGCAGAGACAAAAATGGAGAAAAGACTGAAGACCGGAGTCTACTATGACTGTCTTCTGAGAGGCCCTACCTGCAGCTGACTGAGACAGAAGCAGATACTTACTCCCAACCTAAGTTACTCGACTTAAGGAATAGAATGATTTTCTTTAGCTTGTGAATTGTACTGTGCCACCTCTTCAGGAACCCTGAGCTCTTCCTCCAGTTGACATAACTTTCTTCACAAATTATCAACACTCTTGTTCTAGTTATTGAGATTCTTTCTCACTTGGTTTTACTTCAAACTCATGCCACTTCAGCTTGGTCAACAATACTACAGTGTGTTTTTTAGTTAGGGTTCTACTGATGAAAATAGTTTCTGAGCTATCTTCATGAATGGTAATTTTAGGGACTTTTTTAATGATGAAAGTCCCTAGCATGGGTAAATATAATTTATTAGATTCTAATAAATAAGGTATCAATGTTTCTAAGAGAAAAAATTCTGTAAATAAAATTGTGTTCATAATTACATGTCTTAGTTTTTAATTATAGTTCTTAATTATAGATTTACTTATAAATCTAACTTCATAATAGTCACAAACAAAAGTAAAATATTGGTGTGACTCTAACCAAACATGTGTAAGATCTGTACAACAAGACTTCAAGTCTCTGAAGAAAGAAATCGAAGAAGACCTCAGAAGATGGAAAAATCTCCCATGCTCATGGATTGGGAAGATTAATATAGTAGAAATGGCCATTTTGCTGAAAGTAATCTACAGATCCAATGCAATTCCCATCAAAATTACAAATCAATTCTTCATAGAACTAGAAAGAGCAATCTGCAAATTCATTTGGAATAACAAAAAACCCAGGATAGCAAAAACTATTCTCAACAATAAAAGAACTTCTGATGGAATCACCATCCCTGATATCAAGCTATATTACAGAGCAATGGTGATTTAAAAAAACAAACAAACAAACAAAACAAAACAAAACAAAAAACCTGTATGTCTTTGTACAGAGAGTGGCAGGAAGATCAATGGAATAGAATAGACCCAGATATGAACCCACACACCTATGGTCACCTGATCTTTGACAAAGGAGCTAAATCCATCCAGTGGAAAAAAGACAGCATTTTAAACAAATGGTGCTGGTTCATCTGGTGGTCAGCATGTTGAAGAATGCAAATTGATTCATTCTTATCTCCCTGTACAAAGCTCAGGTCCAAGTGAATCAAAGACCTCCTCAGAAAACCAGATGCACTGAGTCTAATAGAAGAGAAAGTGGGGAAAAGTCTCTAACACATAGGTACAGGGGAAATTTTCCTAACAGAACACCAATAGCTTATTCTGTAGAGATTGAGAAATCTCTAGATCGATAAATAGGACCTCATAAAACTGCAAACCTTCTGTAAAGCAAATGAGACTGTCAATAGGACAAAACTGTTACCAACAGACCAATACTACTCAGCTATTAAAAACAATGACTACATTAAGTTCACAGGCAAATGGATGGACCTAGAAAATATCATCCTGAGTGAGGTAGCTCAGTCACAAAAGGTCACACATGGTATGTACTCACTGATAAGTGGATATTAGGCAAAGAGCATAGAATACCTATGATGCAACTCACTGACCACATGAAGCTCAAGTGGAAGGATGACCAAAGAGTGGATGCTTCAGTTCCACTTAGAAGGAGGATCAAAATAATCAAGGGAAGTAGAGGGTGGGAGGGACTTGGGAGGAAGAGAAGAGGGGAAGGGAAAAAGAGGGGAAGACTCAGGTATGGGAGCAGAAGGAGGAGACTAACAGAGGGTCAGGAAATTGAACAGAGGTATGCAGCAATGAGTAATGGGGAACTGGGGGTAGTAACCAGAAAATCCCAGATGCCAGGAAATCAAGACCCTCCCAGAATCACATGGGGAGGACATTAGCTGAAATAGCCCACAAAGTGGAGGAAGAATCTATGGAAACCATATCCATAGGTTAGGAATGGTCCTCCAGTTGAGAGATAGGGCCACCCACCCAACTCCAAAATTTAAACCCAGAATTGCTCCTGTCTAATGGAAATTCAGGGACAAAGAGTTGAAAAGAGATTGAAGGAAAAGCCATCCAGAGAGTGCCCCACCTGGGGATCCATTCCACATGCAGACCCAAAGCCCAGACACTATTGCTGATGCCAAGAAGTGCTTTGCTGACAGGAGCCTGATACAGCTGTCTCCTGAGAGACTCTGCCAGATCCTGACCAATACAGATGTAGATGCTCACAGCCAAATATTGGACTGAGCACAGGGACCAAAATGTAAGAGTTAGAGGAAGGACTGAAGGAGCTGAAGGGGCCTTATGTGTCATAAATGGGAGGGGAGGCCCTTGGTCATGTGAAGGCTTGTTGCCGCAGTGTAGAGGAATGCTAGGGTGGTTTAGGCAGGAGTCAGTAGGTGGGTGGGGGAACAACTTTGTAGAAACAGGATAAAGGAGGATAGGAAATGGGTTTTCAGAGGGGAAACTAGGAAAGGGAATAACATAAGTAATGCAAATAAAATATCCAATTTAAAAAAATGGTTAGGAAAAATAATCTAAATGTTCCCAAGTCTTCTGTGCTATGCTGTTTTGCAGGGGGTTTTTTTGCATGTTTTTTTTTTATTATTATTTCATTTGTATCCATGGGAGGTGCTACCAGAAACAAAAGCACAAAGAAAAATGGAGGTAAAGACTTTAGGATAATGTTAGAATAAAGATAAGAACAACCTTGCTTTTTCTCCCAGAACCTTAAGGTAAAGTCTATGAAACCACATGAAGTGACAGTAATCAGGTTGGTAACATTACTGAACTCTTGCTAGACAAAGCCATGATTTGGAATGATCTTATGAACAAGGAAGAAAGAAAAGAAGAAGAGTATTTACCAGTAAGACTACTTCATCCAATGTTTATTGATAGATCTCTCCTCTTATCAGCATTGGTGTAATCAGTGGTCTCATTGCCAGGAAATTTGAAAAGTTTTCATTAAAGTTTCCATGTCTAACTAACAGGTGTAACAGGACCATCTCATGACTATAGTAGCATTTATACTTTCTTGTGCAAGAAATATTTACCTTTATTTCAGCAGTACTATTTTATTAATTTTGACTATGATAAAGATTTTCATTAGCACAGTAGAAATAACAGTTAAATATTCTTCTCTTAAAATGCACATGAATCCAACCAGCTAAAGTTGCGACAAAAATTAAACTTTAAAACTTCTCTGGCTGTACAGTGGTGGTGCATGTGTTTAATCTCAGCACTCAGGAGGCAAGGCAGTCAGATCACTGAGTTGAAGGCCAGTTTAGTCTGCAAAATGAGTTCAAGAATAGCTAGGATACACAGAGAAACCCTATTTCCAGCCCTCCAAAAAAGTTGTATGTGACTCTTTTCCATGGTCTTGGAACTTTGCCTATTGTTCATTTGCCTTGTCCAGGCTCCATATGAAGGTTTTTGCTTTGTCTTATTGGTTCTCACTTTGTAGTGTTTGGTTGTTGTTGAGACCTGACCTTTCCTGAAAGAAAACAAAGGCAGGGTGTATCTAGGGGATAGAGGAGGTAGGGGAAATTGTAGGGAGTGAAAGGAAAGGGAACATTGGTGTTGTTCTCCCAGATGATTAAAAACAAAGGAATACTTTAGAATAGATTTCAAACATGAGTAAAGTGAATTAGAAGTCATGAAGGAAAAAAAATGAGAGCAATGAGTACATAAGCCTTTCAGTGTTTAAAAAGACATTATGTATGATGAAAGGAATCTGGAAAATAAATTCAGAGCTTCTTTCAAAACTCAGCCATACTGTTACAATATGCATGACCAAATGCTCCCTGATGCAAACATAATCTCTGCAAGACATGCATGTGCAGAGATAATCAGTGAACACAGAAACTGCATGTTTAAATGTGGATACCTCAGATGGAGGACCTGTCATTAGGAAACAAGTACAAGTGTGATATCCTTAACTCCAGAACACAGAGGACACTGAGATTTGAGAACAAAATTAATTATGCACAGGAATGAAGTCATCTCATGCATTACAAATGTCAGGAATGTTGCTCAGTTGGAGTTTAATATTTGGAATAAACCATTAGAAGCCAGCATAAGGCCCAACCCTTCAGATATATAGCACAATTCATTAGCTTAGCTCATAAAAATTAATTCTTCTGTTGCTGCTTGTGAGATCTTTATAGTATGAGCATTTTTAACTTCATGATTCCTATAGAGAAATTTTTTTAGATACAAATGAATCAATAATAACTCCCTGAAGTCTAAGTGGCTAAAAATGTGGTCTTTCTGAGAAGAATACTGACTGAAGAACAGGTACAGGTTAACCACTGAAATCCATTAAGGTGGGCACATATTTATTTATTCACTCAATAATTCAACTTTGTAAGAAACTAAAAATATGTTTTACAGTCTTGATTTTACCATGATGTTAGATGCAGCTTTGCCATTCTATAAACATACTAAAACTTCTTTGCCTAAACTTAAACTCCTAAACACTTAGGAGACTACATACTTATGCTACAGATGGGACTACAGATAACTTTTCAGCAAAAGTTAGTAACCCAATTCACTTAATAAGAGCTAAGTAAAGAACAGTCAAAAGATGTTGAAGCGGGAATTAAGTACACAGATTAACCAGCTCTGGATGCAGTGGTCAAAGAAAGCAATAGGAGAGCATTGCCTTTGATAATAGAGTACAATAAAATATGGCACAAGTTAACAATTATAAAAGTGATTTGATATTTTGAAACTATTGATGTTATCAAAATAAAAGTATACTAAGAACTTGTCATCTCTTATGGGTTGTACCTGATTGTATTTCTATAATCATATTCAGGTATCTCAGCACAGCACATATCAATCAGATAGAGCTTAAATTGTTTCTTACATAAGTAAATATTAGTTCAACAGGGCTTGCAAATATCTTAAATAGACATTCAGAAGGCCAGATCTAACTCATAACTTAATTTTGATGTAAGCAAGGTCTTTAAATGTGAAGTCTTGACAGAGAATGGACATAGATCTGAGATACTATTTCAGAATTAGTATAAATAGTAAGAAAATTATTTATAGTTAAGATATTTAGATTGTCCTACAATAAAACAGTCTTTGTTGATGCTTTCTATTGAGTTAATAGAGAGATTTCAGAAATGTTTCTATAATGGATACTAATGTTCTATAGCGACAAGCCAAAGATAGTAAGCCTTCTTTCTAGAAGTGATGAAATAATAAAGCCAAGTGCTTACTTGTAAATTTTGATATGCTAGTAGGTTCATTCTCCATTGTGGATACTTGAGTGGAGTATTCATCTGTTTAGGTTTGAGTGTGAAGGGTCCCCTGTAGGCTCATGTATTTAAACACGTAGACCCTAGGTAGTGTTGCTATTTTGCAAGGTTACAGAACAGTGATTCCCAGCCTGTGTGTTATAATTCCTTTGGCAGTCGAACTGTTCTTTCACAGGGGCCACCTAAGACCATCTGAAAACACAGATGTTTATATTATGATTCCTATGAGAAGCAAAATTACAGTTATGAATTTGTAACAAAAAATAATTTTATGGCTGTGTGTCACCATACATGAAGAACTGGATTAAAGGGTTGCAGCAGTTTGAGAACCACTGGTACACAACCTGTAGGAGATGAAGACTGCTAAAGGGAGTATATCTCTGAAAGTCAGGTTTGAGAGTTTCTAGCTCCACATTCTGATTTCTCAAAGCCAACTGATATAATATGACAGTATAACCTCATTTTCCTGATACCATGCCTTCCTTGCCAATGTAGACTGTATCCCTTCTGGAACCGTAGACTAAAATGAATTATTTTCCCCATCTTACTTGACTTTCACTGTGAGACTCACCTGAGAATGGAGACAGAATTGAGGGATTGCCTGTATCACACTGACTTGACTTGTAGTCATGTCTGTGGAGGATAACTTGATTGTTAATTTATGTAGAAATGCCCAGTCCACTGTTTTTAGCATCATTTCTTGGACACATGGTCATGGGCTATAAGAAAGCATGCTACGCATGAGTATCAGGGAACATTCTTCCTTAGTTCCTGCCCTGTTTTTCAGGTTCCTGCCTTTAATTTCCTTTCCCAGTTTTCCTAAATAATGGATTGTGACTTAGAAGGTGAAACGTGTCCACTACACTCCAAAGTTTCTTCTGGTCATGGTATTTGTCATGGCAACAGAAAAGAAAGTAGAAAGTGCCCTTGTGCTTTGCTGGCTCAGCATGTTTTATCATAGCAACAGAAAGGACAAAGAGAACGTTTATGTATTAACTACAAAAATGAAGCTAAGACATCAACCATCAACAACTCTATTAAATAAGAAAGTCACCTTGGAGAGCTCCTTAAGGGTATTTCCTGAAAGTGTTCACTGTGTGGAGTGGACGTCTTCTAGAGACGACAACAGTTTGTGATGGCCCAGATACAAGAAGGACTGAAGGAAGAGCTGTAGCATTTTTTTTTGTCTGCTTGTAATTTTGCCTCACTGGTGAGTGCATCTATTTGTTGGCAACACTGCTGCTATCCTTCTCTGACATCTCAACTCACCTTTCTGGCCTTTTGCTATCTACTAAAGACCACTAGCTCTTTGAGATTTCTCCAGACCTTCATTATCAGAAGAGGACTGCTGAGACTTTCAACCATTTGCACTAAATAAATAGAAGACTCCCTGGCTTTCCTGTTGGCAAATGACCATTTCTGCACTTCCCCACCCATATTTTCTAAAATAATCTACCAATTTCCTTTTGTAGTATGCCTTAATTCTTTTAGTTCTTCTCTGGAAATCTGTGCCTACTCATGAATGGTCCATTTAAATGCTGACAGTACTCTGGAATTTCTGTATTCTCTACTGATGTTTTTTAACCTTTCCCATTGCTGCTGTTTATAGAACTTAAATCTCCTCATTGCACAACATCATTCCAGACAGACAAGACCTTAAGTCAAGCTCTTCTATGTTGCTATGAATCAAGTTGGTGGACTAAAACTACGAGTTGGCATTTGAGCAAATGAGCATTTTAGTTTTGCAACTCAAATTACTGATATGACGTCACAGAACTGCTCAGGAAAATCACTACAACTGATGGTAGCAATGCCAGAATCCTCTAAATAGATCCCTGGACCCTTTATTTTGTCTTTCCCCTACTACTGGAATACTCTTGTCCCTTGGCAGTAAGTGTTGTACTTTCTTTGTAGATTTGCCTACTCAAGTCATTCTATATGATATAAGGCATATTCTTTCACTCTGCATGTCTTTTTTAAGGTCTACTTTGTTATATTTATTAGGAACTTTTCCCCATAGACTCTTGCTCTCATTTGTCTTAGGTATCTAATTAGTGGAAGCTTTATTTCAAATGTAAATTCTATGCTTAAGTTTTAGAGGAGATTACATACCATTTTGAAGAAGTTATTTATTTTATAGTTTTTCCAGCAATGGTATGGTTCTGAATGCTCACAGCCTCATCAACATTTTCATCAGTGTTATTTGGTTACATTTATATAAGTATTGTGAAGACCAATTTGTATTTTTCTAACTATAAATGCTTTTGTGTTCTTATTGGCCTACATGTCTCCTCCAATAAAATGTTTGTTGGCTATGCATTTGTTAGTGGGTTGTGGTAAGAGTTGCTAATCTTCTAAATATAAGCACATTATCTCATCTCTTATACTTTGGGCTATTTTCCCCCACTTTTATGGTGTTATTTGAAGCATAGATTGTTTAAAAATTTTAGTAAAGTCTAGTCTTCCTATTCTGTTCAGTATTTTACACTGTTGTTTCAACTTCTAAGATATCCTCATATCCTTCTGAAATCTACCTTACTGAAAATGCATCTGTACTTTTAACCTAGGATATTTCAGTCTTATTGCTACATTTAAGTCTAATCCACACTCATTTGCATATGCTATGAGGAAGGTGCCACCTTTTGGTGCATAAATGAAAGTATATGCTGACTGTTTTATACTTAGTGTTATCCCAAGCTTTGGACCCTGATTACCATGAGGGATAAATGTTGAAAATAAAGTTTCATTTAAAATTGTTATTTATGTTTACTAAAACACAGTTATTGTGGAAAGGAGCATATATATAAGAAACCTAAACTGAGTTTGAATTATATTCTCCATTTTAACTTTACCATTGGGATATTCTTCTGAGCTTAAATTTTTCTTGTAAAATAGAAATTATACTGAACAAAAGCACCATTGAACCGAGAGTTGACTAAAATAATCTGCTCATAGCTCAGTGAGTTTTTAAAAATCACTAGGAACACTTCTACTTACTCTATCCCCTGCCACTACCAGAACTCCCTAGGCCACATCGTTTTACCTCTTTGACTTGTTGATCTAGCTCCTTTTCAACAGGAATTAACTTTCTGTCTTCCTCTTTCTGTCTTAGCACATGTAAGCTCCACACCTTGATATTTAAGTTATAATTTATTTAGTTAAGAGAGAGACCAAAAATAAATACAATGAGCTTTGTAGGACATGAAAATGTCATATTCTGTAAATGCATTTGCTACATGAGAGCAGCTACTGGCATACAGGACAGCATGATTTTCCACATCAGATGTAGCATTATTATCTCATTCTAAATCCAAACCTTCCACATTTAGCACTATAGGAAAACCACATTGGAAAGAACCAGAAGATGCAGCCAGTGCCCTGGTTCTCTACAGTCCCTCAACCCCAGCCAGGTACAACAGGATCGTAAAAGCCATTGGTTTTCACCCATCTCTATTCATAACATTAAGCAAATTAACCAACTGAGTTAGCTATGTGCTTTTAGTGAATTAGTATTGACACAGAAAATATTATAAGAAATCCATGGGAAATGGTAGCATTAATTGGTTGTGACAAATATGCCTGTGTATTTGAGATACTTATATTTATGTAAACATTTATATCCATGTGAAAATATATCTAGATATATAAGGTATCATTAATCCATATTTATATTAAATATAAAAATATAAATATACCATATGCATGTTAATATTTGCTTATTTGTCATTTGACTTATTTAGCCATTTGCATAGCTGTATATGGCATTCATTAACCACACAAGTTTTTCCAACACTTTAACAACTGTAGAATCTGAGGTATGCCTTTTATATGAAATGGCACATTTGTTTTCTTGTCTTGATGAATTCTTATCTCTGAAATATCTGTGATGAAGAAGACAGAATCATACCTATCAATTTTTAAAGCATTTAAAAGTTAAATTATACATGTGCCTAAGAGTTTTAAGGACAGCAATATACACATTATCTGGAAAAGCCCATGACTAATCCTTAGTAGATAAAAATCCCAAAAAGATGTCATTTAACTTTGAAGATAGAGTTTGTAAGATAACAGAATAGATTATAAGACACAAATTTAAAACCATGCCCCAAATATTTAATTTTGACTCATCTAAAAACTCAAAATTGCATAAAATTTTATAGAAAATGGCTTTAATTTTATTTATAGACATATAAAGATCAACACAGGGTGAAAGAATAATATGAACAGATCGGTCACAAAGTAGAAAAAAAGTTATTTAATTCTCATAAAAAACAACACAAATTTGCCTTTAAAATGTTTATTTTCAAGTTAGATTTTTCTATAAATGAAAGCGTTTCATCTCTTACCCCAGGTTTCAACTGGCCTGTGTCCACTCCTGGGCATATACCCAGAGACTTTACCTGCATGCAATAAGGACACATGCTCCACTATGTTCATAGCAGCCTTATTTATAATAGCCAGAAGCTGGAAAGAACCCAGATGTCCCTCAACGGAGGAATGGATTCAGAAGATGTGGTATATCTACACAATGGAATACTACTCTGCAATTAAAAACAATGAATTCACGAAATTCCTAGGCAAATGGTCAGATCTTGAAAATATCATCCTTAGTGAGGTAACCCAATCACAAAAGAACACACATGGTATGCAGTCACTGATAAAGGGATATTGACCCAGAATCTCGGAATACCCTAGACACAATCCGCATATCAATAGATTTCTAAAAAGATGGTAGGAGAGACCCCTGGTCCTGGAAAGACTGGATGTAGGGGAACACCAGGACAGAGTAACGAGAGGGGGTTGAATGGAGAAAAGAGGGAGGGAAGGGGGCTTATGGGACTTTCGGGGAGGGAGGAAACGGGAAAGGGGAAGTGATTTGGAATGTCAATTAAAAAAAAAAAAAGAAAAAAGCAGTTGCCATTCATCCCAGCACACCAGTCTGTGAACTATCAACTCACATTTCAAAGAGCTGCTGAGGGCCTTGCCCTCATCTTGGCTTGACTTTAAATTTCTCTCCTCACCTCCCCCTCTCCTTTTGATTACCCTCCTCCTTTCCTCACTCCCACTGAGCTGTCAAGAGTTGAAATACTGTGCTATGAAATCACTGTCTCTATGACTTTAAAGAGGAGGATTTCACTGCATCACCATCAAAGAGAATCATTTACAAGCCAGGAGCAGTCATACCCTTTGGGACTGTTATTTTCTCTCCAAAACATCAACATTATGTGAAATGACAGAGAAAGAAACAGGTTTAATCATGTTTTTATTCTCTTAACTACACAAGTAAGGCTCATACTGTACCATATCTTACTCTCATGTTTTGCTAGTCAGCACCTCAGAAATCTTAAGTGTAGATGTACATATAATTTTAGAAAGATGAAGACAAGGACTCTGGAGGTAATCATACAGATGTCACATTACTAGCAACAAAAAACATAGTTGTAATTTATAGAGGAAGAACTCTGGAGGATGACCACAAGGCTAGTGGTATTGAAATTCAAGTCCTCTGTCTGAACTGTTGATTCAAATGTTAACAGGCATTCCTCTGTGTGTGTGTGTGTGTGTGTGTGTGTGTGTGTGTGTGTGAGAGAGAGAGAGAGAGAGAGAGAGAGAGAGAGAGAGAGAGAGAGAGAGAGAGAGAGAGAGATGGATGAAGGGGAGGGAAGGAGAAAGAGAATAAAAAATCAATAGTAAATTCAAAGCAAAAAAATAAAAGCTAATGGAGGAAACAATATGACCTAAATATAGTGAATGTCATTAGGCCAAGATGTTTCAGATGATTACAGAAACAGTAATATACATTACTATGTAAAAGTCACATATTACTTGCATGCATCAATGTTTTGGTACACATATACATGTATTGGGATATAAATTTGCCAATGAGAACACAAGTACAATATGAAGGCACCAAAGGGACATATACTAGTTACTACTCTCATTGCTGGGATAAAAACACATGATAAGAGCAGCTTAAGAGGCTGCATTAATTTTTTATTGGATATTTTCTTTATTTACATTTCAAATGTTATCCCCTTTCCGGTTTCTCATCCAGAAATCACCTTTCCTGTTCCCCCTCCCCCTGCTTCTATTAGGGTGTTCCTCATCCACCCACTCCTTCCTCTACCCCTCCCCACGCTGAGACACCCCCTTACCCCCCACCCGGCATTCGTCTACACTAGGACATTGAGCTTTCACAGGACCAAGGGCCTCTCCTCCCACTGAAATAAGGCAGCTGCACCTATTCTTGCCAATGTTACTATCTGGGTTTGAAAGTCAGATATGTTGTGCTACCAACAATTTGATGAAGGAAGCTAGATCAACTTGCTGTTTTTGTTTGTTTGTTTTGTTTTTTGTTTTTTGTTTTGTTTTTTTGTTTTTTGTCGTGGTGGCAGTTCTTGTTGGCAGTAGTAGTGGTAGTTTGTTTGTTTTCCTTCAACGTACGCCTGTTCTTTTTTTTTTCTAAATTTTTTTATTTACATTCCAAATGATTTCCCCTTTCCCATTTCCTTCCTCCCCAAAAGTCCCATAAGCCCCCTTCCCTCCCTCTGTTCTCCAGTCAACCCCCTCTCGCTTCTCTGTCCTGGTATTCCCTTACATCCAGTCTTTCCAGGACCAGGGGTCTCTTCTTCCATCTTCTTGGAAATCAGTTGATAGGTGAATTGTGTCCTGGGTATTCCGAGATTCTGGGTTAATATCCCCTTATCAGTGACTGCATACCATGTGTGTTCATTTGTGATTGGGTTACCTCACTAAGGATGATATTTTCAAGTTCTGACCAATTGCCTAGGAATTTCGTGAATTCATTGCTTTTAAATGCAGAGTAGTATTCCATTGTGTAAATACACCACATCTTCTGAATCCATTGCTCCGTTGAGGGACATCTGGGTTCTTTTCAGCTTCTGGCTGTTATAAATAAGGCTGCTATGAACATAGTGGAGCATGTGTCCTTATTGCATGCAGGGGAAGCCTCTGGGTATATGACAAGGAGTGGTATAGCAGGATCCTCCAGGAGTGTCTTGCCCAGTTTTCTGTGGAACCGCCAGACTACTTTCCAGAGTGGTTGTACCAGCTTGCGATCCCACCAGCAGTGGAGGAGTGTTCCTCTTTCTCCACATCCTCGCCAAAAACTGCTGTCTCCTGTGTTTTTGATCTTAACCATTCTGACTGGTGAGAGGTGGAATCTCAGGGTTGTTTTGATTTGCATTTCCCTAATGACTAAGGATGTTGAACATTTCTTTTTTTTTTTTTGAAAATGTACAGATGCTTTATTATTATTCCATAATCAACAACATACTTTTTTTTTTTTTGGTTTCAGAATAGGTGTTTTTTTTATTATTATTATTTATTTTATTTTATTTTTTTTAATTTACATTCCAAATCATTTCCCCTTTCCCGTTTCCTCCCTCCCCGAAAGTCCCATAAGTCCACTTCCCTCCTTCTTTTCTCCATTCAACCCCCTCTCGACATTTCTTTAGGTGCTTCTCAGCCATTCGATATTCTTCAGGTGAGAACTCTTTGTTTAGCTCTGTAGCCCATTTTTAATAGGGTTATTTGGCTTTCTGGAGTCTAACTTCTTGAGTTCTTTGTATATATTGGATATTAGCCCTCTGTTGGATGTAAGGTTGGTAAAGATCATTTCCCAGTTTGTTGGTTGCCGCTTTGTCCTTTGGCAGTGTCCTTTGCCTTACAGAAACTTTGTAATTTTATGAGGTCCCATTTGTCAATTTTTGACATAGAGCATAAGCTATTAGAGTTCTGTTCAGGAAATTCTCCCCTGTGTCTACATGTTCAAGGTTTTTCCCTAGCTTCCTTTCTATTAGTTTCAGTGTGTCTGGTTTTATGTGGAGGTCCTTGATCAATGGAACAGAATTGAAGACCCAGAAATGAATCCACACTCCTTCACAATAGCCACAAACCATATAAAGTATCTTGGTGTGACTCTAACTAAACAAGATCTGTGTGACAAGAACTTCAAGTCTCTGAAGAAAGTAATTGAAGAAGACCTCAGAAGATGGAAAAATCTGCCATGCTCATGGATTGGCAGGATTAATATAGTAAAAATGACCATCTTGCCAAAAGCAATATACAGAATCAATGCAATCCCCATCAAAATCCCAAATCAATTCTTCATAGAGTTATAAAGAGCAATTCAAAAATTCATCTGGAATAACAGAAAACCTAGGAGAGCTAAAACTATTCTCAAGAGTAAAAGAACTTCTGGGGGAATCAGTATCCCAGACCTCAAGCTGTACTACAGAGCAATAGTGTTAAAAACTGCATGGTATTGGTACAGTGACAGGCATGTAGATCAATGGAACAGAATTGAAGACCCAGAAACGAATCCAGACTCCTATGGTCACTTTATCTTTGACAAAGGAGCTAAAACCATTCAGTGGAAAAAAGATAGCCTTTTCAACAAATTGTGTTGGTTTAACTGGAAGTCAACATGCAGAAGAATGCAAATTGATCCATTCTTATCTCCTTGCACTAAGCTCTATGTATGCCTTTTCAATCTGGGAAAGGGAGCTATGTTATTTTCCTTTTACTATAAGAATATTGCCCTCATACAGCTGTGAGTATGGATGGAAGAAGTCAAAGCATTCCAATGACAAAAGGCAGTGATTGTATTAACAAGAAGTGACTGAAGAATTGAACAACTATGCTACAAAATAAGCCATGAATTTTTCTTAACATTTTTAACCTGAAGTTAATCTTCGAATAAATTTAAAATAAGAGCAGAAATTTTGGAATGTTATTATTAATACTTTTGTCAGTGTAATAGTCTAAATTATAAAAAGAAGCAAATAAACTAGAATAAGTATATACACATATCCAGTTGGATGTTTCCAGCCAAGAAAGCATTAACAATTTCCATCATTTCTATATGTTTCCTGCCTTCTCCCTTGTTTCCTCTCAGCTCAGGTAACATTGTTATACTTCTGTCATTAATATGTGATTCTACTTTCCAAGATTTTATAGAAATAGACTTTCATGGATGCATTCATGTTTCATCTGGATTCTTCCATTTCTCAACGCAAGCTAAGGTAGTCAATTCTACTTCATCCTTCAACTGCATCTATAAACGATTTTTCCTCTCAATACTGAGTGGGATCTCATGACAATAGACTACAGGTTTACTCTCTTTCACTAATGGACATTTGAGATATTTTCTTATTTCTTTAATTTTTTATTAGGTATATTCTTTATTTACAATTCAAATGACTTCCCTCTTACTGGTTCTCCCCCTCCCCAAAAGTCCCATACACCCTCTTCCATCCCCCTGCTATCCAACCAACCCATTCCTGCCTCCCCTTCCTCGAATTCCTCTACACTGCCGCATTGAACCCTTCCAGGACCAGATGCCTCTTCTTCCTTCTTCTTGGTATCCTTTGATATGTGAATTGTTCCTTGGGTATTCCAAGCTTCTGGGCTAATATCCACTTATCAGTGAGTGCATATCATGTATGATTTTTTTGTGAACAGGTCATCTCACTCAGGATGGCATTCTCCAGTTCCACCCACTTGCCTGAGAATTTCATGAATTCATTGTTTTTAATAGCTGCGTAGTACTCCATAGTGTAAATATACCACATTTTCTGTATCCATTCCTCTGGTGAGGGACATCTGGGTTCTTTTTTTATAAAAAAGACAGCTATGAACATAGTGGAGCATGTGTCCTTATTGCATGTTGGAGAGCCCTCTGGGTATATGCCCAGTAGTGGTATAGCTGGGTCCTCCAGTGGTATTATGCCAAGTTTTCTGAGGAACTGCCAAACTGATTTCCAGAGTGGTTTTACCAGCTTGCAATCCCACCAGCAGTGGAGGAGTGTTTCTCTTTCTACACATTCTCACCAGCACCAGCTGTCTACTGAGTTTTTGATCTTAGCCATTCTGACTGGTATGAGATGGTTTCTCAGAGTTGTTTTGATTTGCATTTCCCTGATGACTAAGGATGTTGAACATTTCTTTAGGTATTTATCAGTCATTCGATATTCCTCAGGTGAAAATTCTTTGTTTAGCTCTGTACCCCATTTTTAGTGGGGTTATTTGGCTCTCTGGAATCTGCCTTCTTGAGTTCTTTGTATATCTTGGATATTAGCCCTCATTGGATGTAGGGTTGGTAAAGATCTTTTCCCAATTAGTTGGTTGCCGTTTTGTCCTTTTGTCAGTGTCCCTTGCTTTACAGAAACTTTGTAATTTTATGAGGTCCCATTTGTCAATTCTTGATCTTAGAGCATAAGCTATTGGAGTTCTGTTCAGGAAATTTTCCCCTGTGCACATATGTCCAAGGTTCTATTAGTTTTAGTGTGTCTGGTTTTATGTGGAGGTCCTTGATCCAATTGGACTTTAACTTAGCACAAGGAGATAAGAACGGGTCAATTTGCATTCTTCTGCATGTTGACCTCCAGTTGATCCAGCACCATTTGTTGAAAAGGCTATCTTTTTTCCACTGGGTGGTTGTAGCTCCCTTGTCAAAGATCAAATGACCATGGGTATGTGTGTTCATTTCTGGGTCTTCAATTCTGTTCCATTGATCTACCTGCCTGTCATTGTACCAATACCACACAGTTTTTAACACTATCGCTCTGTAGTACTGCTTGAGGTCAGGGCTACTTATTCCCCCAGAAGTTCATTTACTGTTGAGAATAGTTTTAGCTATCCTGGGGTTTTTGTTATTCCAGATGAATTTGATAATTACTCTTTCTAACTCTATGAAGAAGGGGATTGGGATTTTGTTCAGGATTGAATTGAATCTGTATATTGCTTTTGGCAGGATAGCCATTTTTACTATATTAATCCTGCCAATCCATGAGCATGGAAGATCATTCCATCTTCTGAGGTCTTCTTTGTTTTCTTTCTTCAGGGACTTGAAGTTCTTGTCATACAGATCTTTCACTTGTTTGGTTAGAGTCACACCAAGATACTTTATATGGTTTGTGGCTATTGAGAAGGGTGTACTTTCAGCTTTAGTAAGTTTTCTTTTACGAATGATGGTGCCCTTGTATTTGGAGCATAGATGTTCAGAATTGAGAGTTCTTCCTCGTAGATTTTTTCCTTTGATGTGTATAAAGTGTACTTCCATGTCTTTTATGATGACTTTTGGTTGAAAGTCAATTTTATCAGATATTAGAATGGCTACTCCAGCTTGTTTCCTGGGACCATCTGCTTGGAAAACTGTTTTCTAGTCCTTTACTCTGAGGTACTGTTTGTCTTTGACACTGAGATGCATTTTCTGTAAGTAACAAAATGTTGGGTCTTGTTTACGTATCCAGTCTGTTAGTCTATGTCTTTTTATTGGTGAATTGAGCCCCTTGATGTTAAGAGATATTAAGGAAAAGTGATTGCTGCTTCCTGCTATTTTTGATGTAATTTGTATGTTTGCGTGGTTATCTTTTTTTGGGTTTGTTGAAATAGGATTAATTTCTTGCTTTTTCTAGTGTATAGTTTCTCTCCCTTTGTTGGTGTTTTCCATTCATTATCCTTTGAAAGGCTGGATTTGTGCAAAGATACCATGTAAATTTGTTTTTGTCATGAAATATCTTGGTTTCTCCATCTATGGTAATTGAGAGATTTTCTGGATATAGCAGTCTGGGTTGGCATTTGTGTTCTCTTAGGGTCTGTATGACATCTGTCCAGGCTCTTTTGGCTTTCATAGTCTCTGGTGATAAGTCTGGTGTAATTCTGATAGGTCTACCTTTATATGTTATTTGACCTTTTTCCCTTACTGCTTTTAATATTCTTTCTTTGTTTAGTACATTTGGTGTTTTAATTATTATGTGATGTGAGGAATTTCTTTTCTGGTCAAATCTATTTGGAGTTCTGTAGGCTTCTTGTATGTTCATGGGCATCTCTTTCTTTAGGTTAGGAAAGTTTCTTCTATAATTTTGTTGAAGACATTTACTGGCCCCTTAAGTTGGAAATCTTCACTCTCTTCTATACCTATAACCCTTAGGTTTGGTCTTCTCATTTTGTCCTTGATTTCCTGGATGTTTTGGGTCAGGAGTTTTTTGCATTTTTCATTTTCTTTGATTGTTGTATCAATGCTTTCTATGGTGTCTTCTGCATCTGAGATTCTCTCTTCTGTCTCTTGTATTCTGTTGTTGATACTTATATCCATGACTCCTGACTTCTTTCCTAGGTTTTCTATGTCCAGAGTTGTTTCCCTTTGTGATTTTTTATTGTTTCTACCTCCATCTTTTGATCTTGGATGGTTTTGTTCAATTCCTTTACCCGTTTTGTTGTGTTTTACGTTAGTTCTTCAAGGGCTTCTCCCTGTTTACTTGTGGTCTCCTGTATTTCTTTAAGGGAGTTATTTATGTTCTTCTTGAAGCCCTCCATCAGCATCATGAGCAGTGCTTTTAAAGCCAGTTCTTGCTTTCTGGTGTGTTGGGGTATCTAGTACTTGCTGTTGTTGGAGAACTTGGTTCCGATGGAGCCATGTTGCCTTGGTTTGTATTGGTGTTGTTCTTGCGTTTGCCTTTTGCCATCTGGTTATCTCTGTTGTTAGCTGGTGTTGCTGTCTCTGACTGTGGTTTCTCTGCACTCCTGGGAGACCTGTTCTCTCTGTGTACACTGAAATGTAAGTACTTCTGCAAGACGCACTCTCTTATAGTTGTATTTAGGTATGTACCTCTGTGGCCCAGATCAACTCTGGGTGCAGGTGGTAATCAGAAGACTCCTGTCCCAGTCTCTTCCTAGGCTCTTGTGTCCTTAGGGTTTCAGGATGATTCCTCTTAGCAGCAGGGGTGGTCCTATTGTACCACTGTGCCTCACTGCATTCCTGAGTGTTTAGTTACCTCCTTGTATCCCTTGGATATGGTACCCAGTGACAGAAGGTGGCTCCTCTGCTCTGCAATGCAGGTCTCTCCTGTGCTACCTGACTCCTCCCCACAGCTGGGTAGATGGCTGGCTTCCTGTGTCATTTGGAGATGGTGTGCTGGAGTCCCTGTCTGGTCTATCACCAGAGCAAAGATGGCAGAGGCTGTGGTGCTCTCTCCAGGTGCTGATCACTCTACAGGGCAAATGTCTCACAGCAGAGCTAGCACACAGATCATCACAGCTGCCCAGCTCTTGGGTGCAGGCAGCACCTTGGCTGGCTGTGCCCCTCGCAATGTGTCCCTCGGCATATCTCTGAACCTGGAGTCCCTGTCTGCTCTGTCGCCTGAACAAAGATGGCAGAGGCTGCTGCACTCCCTCCAGGCGTGGGTCACACAGCAGGGCCAGATGTCCCACAGCAAAGCTGGCACCCAGATTACCACAGAGCTGGCCAGCTCTTGGGTGCAGGTAGCACCTTGGCTGGCTGTGTCCCAAGAAATGTTATACTCGGGAAATCTCTGAATCTGGAGTCCCTGTCTGCTCTGTCGCAGGAGCAAAAGTAGACATTTGAGATATTTTCTATTTTTCATATGTTATAAACAAAACTTCTATAAGCATTCATATAGAATTTTAGTAAGAATTATGCTATATTTCTCAATATCTCTTTTTCATAGAAGCATAAAGATTATTAAATGATGCCATGTTCAAATTTCTTAATAGCAGCCAAATTACTTTTTTGAAGCAGAAATACCATTTTATGTTTCCCCCAAAGTGTAAGAGGGTTCTGGTTCTTTCTTCTCAATGACGACATCTATGCTGTTTTCCATGAGATTTCAAACACCCTCTAAGTGATCATCTGTGTCTTCATTGGCTGATGTGACTAAGTACATTGTGGACATTTGAAATACTTCAATTTCTCAAGAACTTCCTACAATGCAATTTGATGATTTCACTCCCAACTCTTCTACTTAACTCCTTCCAGATCTCTACAAACTCCCTATTCTTTTTAATTTAATATTCTTTAAGAAAACATTTTAGTTTACCAATCCATCCACTCCAGTATGTGGTGTTTATGTACTGCTTGGATATAAGGCCATCTAGTGGTATGTGGTTGATCTACTAGTAGCCATACCCTTAACAATAATCTCTTCCTCCTCCAGAAGCCACCCACTCTCTAAAATTATTCATTTTGGAATAGAAGCATGAAACTCTTCTCACTCCATTTTACAGTGATACTGTCTGTCTTGTACAGCTCTTAATGAAGGCAACCACAATCTATGACTTTATGAAAGCATCTGTTTTCTGCCATATGCAGAGGGTAGTATTTTGCTCTGTCCTTTCTGTCCTCTGACTCTTAGAGTCTTTTCTCTCCCTCTTCTGTGATGGCCCTTTGGTCTTGGATACAGGGTATGATAGATGTCCTATTGTGACTGAGTATTCCCAGGTCTCTTATTCTCTGCACTGTGACAAATTGTGAGTTATTGTAGTAAACACCATCTACTGCATAAAGAAACATCTATTATGGAGTATGAAACTTGCATTAATGTATCGACAGGGATATTTGACTATAGAAGGCAGTTTGATATGCTTATTTATTAAACTGATTATAGCATGTCACTTCTGGAGCCTGTTTGCTTCACACACATGGGTTCTTGGAACTATTTATAGTAACAGACAGCTAGTCATATATTCTATCAGACAGTGTTTGGTTACCCTGATAGCATTCATGCCAATATTAAACACATGTGCATATCTTGCCATGCCTGTCCTTATTGTATGTTACTGGGTTCACAACCAGATAAGACTGATACTTCAGTTATTGAAAATATAGGACAGAAATGAAATAGCTTTGTGAGATCCATAGGCAGCAAATAGAAATGACAAAAATAAAATCTGAAAAGAGTGTAGCTCTGACCACTGGAATCTTTCAGTTTTTGTAATGTGGACTTTGGTCTGAGCAATAATAAATTCTAAGAAGTTACATGAGATTTTGTTACCATCAGTGAGTCAACTTGTAAGTGGTTAAAACCTTATGATAATCTGTGCAGTAATTCAATGTTGATTTGGTATTAATACTATAAAGAAATAGATATTTCCTCATTAGACAATTCTGTCATATTAATTCCCTCTACAGGAGACTGTCTCCCTACCTTTCTAGCTTCTTTCCTTCCTACCTTCTTTCCTCCCTCCTTCCTTCCTTCCTTCCTTCCTTCCTTCCTTCCTTCCTTCTTTCCTTCCTTCGTCCCTTTCTTTCTCCCTCTCTCTCTTCTCCTTTTCTTCCTTCTGTTCATTAGCCTAAAAATCTTCACTATTGTTTTTCAGTGTCCTCATTTTTTCCCATGAACTATTCACAGATTATTTCAAATAGCTTCACCATGATCAGCTTGTATTAATTCATCTGATCTCTCCATTCTGTCTAATTATATTTAGCTCTAGTACATTTGCTAGTTTGTTACCTGTAAACTATCTTGTATGGTAAAGATGTACATAAAAGACAAGATTCTCATAGCATTCTGTTAGGATTTAGCATCAGTTTTCTCATGGGCTTATGAAGATAGAGCTGTTAATATGTTCAGATCACCTTTTCTCCCCTATTTCTTGTATAATAAGTAAGATGTGTGCATACAGCCTCCAGATCGAATTTTCTCACCCAGTAGATGAAATGAATGTTTTTCCAAGTACCTCAGAGAGTTAATGTGATCATCTAGTAAGGAAACAGAATGAAAGCTCTTTGAAAAGAGTAAAGCATTTCTACTATGAGTTTGGGGAATTGTTAATTATTGATGCTATTAAGCCTAATCAGGACCTACCGTTAAATAATTTATCTGATTCTATAGACTGTGTTCCGTGAAATGTTCTACTATTCTCTAAACAGCAAATTTACCTTGTTTTGTGACTAAAACAAGAATGTTTGCCAGGATATAATTTAAAATTCTTTCTACAAAGAGCCTTTTTGAATACAAATAGGGGTCTGCATTGAGAATGAACATGAGTCATTGCTTCATGGGAGCAGACGTTTTTAGAATATTCTTTTCAAAACCATGCATAACATTACAAAATTAAAAACATTCTATCTTATACACATTTTATCTCTAGTATTTTAAACACAAACTATTTCTATTACATGCAGTAATGCATCAACCTGTCCTGTAGTTTTACAAATATTTAAAGTAGGGTCAAGTAGATGGCTGTTCAAAACTCACAACCAATCAATCAAATATTCAAGATTTAGAATAATACTTATGACAGCAATTTAATCTGCGGCTTCATGGGTCTCATTCTTGGGTTGGATATTGCACAATGGGGTGCTCATCTTTTTCATATTTTAATTATATATATTTTATGCCAGAAAAATATCAGCACCTACTTTAGTAGTCATGCAAATTTTATTCTATTTTTTCGAGATAATTGTTTCCTAACATCTGGAATCTTTTATGTTGTTTTTAATATGGTCTTTTCTATTTATTCAAATATATGAGTGCTAACTGTTTAAGTGAGTTATAGAGTTTGTTGAAATATACTATATTGTATAAAATAAATTATTTAAAATGTAACATTCCTTAAATTGGATGTTCCTTGAATTTTGAGAACAGTTGTCCTTATATGATCCAATTGTGATATAATACAATAATATGAAAATCAACTTCAGAGAAATTAACATAGTTAAATAAAATAAAAATGAATGTAATTCATTTACCATAGAATCATTGAAATAAAAACATCTTCTATTTTGATCTTATACTATTGATTTTAAAAAGAAATTATGGCAGGTGTCATTGCACGCCTGTAAATACTGTACTCAGGAGAATGAAGC
This sequence comes from Tokudaia tokunoshimensis, assembly GCA_036184795.1. NCBI lineage: Eukaryota > Metazoa > Chordata > Mammalia > Rodentia > Muridae > Tokudaia > Tokudaia tokunoshimensis. Next base: position 17,220,690 of record BTHU01000008.1, read on the forward strand.
CATATAATCTGGTATTTAAAAACAGGTTCAGAGAATGGTGAATGAGAGGCAAGTTTGAGCTACATGAAACCTTTCATAAGAAAAGTGAAAGATGAAATAAATAATTGATAAATACATAAGAAGTCATGTTTCTCTGTTTCTCAGTTACAAGTTTTACATGGATATTCTGAAAGTAGACATCAGTTAGTCCATGTGTACAAGAAAGTATCAGTCTTCCTTCGCAGCACCTAAGTTCCAAACTACACTTGAAAATACAACATGGTTAAGCAATCATTGGGAGGTTACTGGATACAATTCTAGAGGTTGTAAAACTGGCAATTACTGGTTTAAAAAATCATTGATAGGAGGAACTTTTGTACACACAGAACTTTATTTTTTTACAATCTCTTCCAAAGCAAGTAGTCTTGTTGCTGAGTCGCCAAGAAATCTATTTTAGTAAACTATTTACAGTACATTAACTTTCAGTATGTCTTTTTTTATTTTCTATATTTTTTATTTACATTCCCAATGGTTTCCCCTTTCCCAGTTCCCCCCTCCCCGAAAGTCCCATAAACCCTCTTCCCTCCCCTTGTTCCCCATTCAACCCCCTCCTGCTTCTCTGTCCTGTTATTCCCCTACATTTCTACATCCAGTCTTTCCAGGACAAGAGGTCTCTCCTTCCTTCTTCTTGGAAATCAATTAATATGTGAAGTGTGTCTTGGGTATTCTGAGCTTCTGGGTTAATATCCCCTTATCACTGACTACATACCATGTGTGTTCTTTTGGGATTGGGTTACCTCACTAAGAATGATATTTTCTACTTCTGACCATTTGTCTAAGAATTTCATGAATTCATTGTTTTTAATTGCAGAGTAGTATTCCATTGTGTAAATATACCACATCTTCTGTATCCATTCCTCCATTGAGGGACATCTAGGTTCTTTCCAGCTTCTGGCTATTAGACAAAGAACTCAAGAAGTTAGACTCCAGAGAGCCAAATAACCCTATTAAAAAATGAGGTACAGAGCTAAACAAAGAATTTTCACCTGAAGAATATCGAATGGCTGAGAAGCACCTAAAGAAATGTTCAACATCCTTAGTCATTAGGGAAATGCAAATCGAAACACCTCATACCAGTCAGAAGGGCTAATTCAAAAACACAGGAGACAGCAGGTGTTGGCGAAGATGTGGAGAAAGAGGAACACTCCTCCACTGCTGGTGGGATTGCAAGCTGCTACAACAACTCTGGAAAGCAGTCTGGTGGTTCCTCAGAAAACTGGGCATGACGTTCCTGGAGGATCCTGCTATACCACTCCTGGGCATATATCCAGAGGCCTCCCCGGCATGCAATAAGTACACATGCTCCACTATCTTCATAGCAGTATGTCTTTAAAGCTAATTCAGATATTTATTCATGCTGTGTATATAATATCCAGGTCCATGCCACTATTAATTTCTGTATTGATGTTACATCTCTGAGCATGCTTTGATCAGAGTAAAATATTTTTTTTATACTATCTCATCACACTCCATTTTGGAGTCTTTTTTTCTCAAGGGCTTAGAAATTTTATACTTCCAGGTCATCATTTCTTCTTCCCTCAGTATAGAGAGACCAATGCATTTTTATATAAGGTGACTCAGTTGAGTCCTGGAGATGAGCCTTCTTGCTTGTCTATACTGTGAAATGGAAAAGAATTGTGGGTAATGAACAGAATTGATATGACATACAGAAAAATCCTCTTTATAAAGAGTGGGAGCATTATCTCTCCAGGTCATTGACTTAAAAATTCGAAGCCATTTTCAGAAGATTTAAAATAAAGTTGAATTTTGTTGTTGTTGTTGTTGTTTATGCTTGTTGTTGTTGGATTTTATTTTTAGTCTTTTTTTTCTTTGCTTGTTTCTCTAGAGAATAATTGGTTTATAATTTATAGTTAAGTGGATACCACAGGAGTTATAAATTAGTGAAAAGTACCTTTGAGACTGAGAATTCCTTTTCTGGGGCTATATTTTAGGGAATTGAATACAGCTGTTAAACTAATTCCAGATCCATATATAGATTCCTATCACCTATGAAAGACAAATCTGAAAAATTTAAAAGCTTAGAAACAGCTTTCCGTCTGCATTCTTTCTATTCACATATGAGGTCCTTCTGGTAATGTTGTAAAAGGGGATGTATTTTATGCTTTTTTGTTTCTTCAGAGTGACTAAATTAAAGACTGAAATGCAATATTCAGAGAAATTTTCCTTTAATCTTTTGCACTTTGTTATCTCCTCTTGTTGAGCGAGGGTCAGTGAAATTTGAAATGTCCTCCCATAACTCCTTTGCCTATTCAATATTTTCTTCAATGATGATGTCTAATTAAGAACAAAATTTTTTTAAATATTATTGTCCATTTGTGTTCTTTTCTTTAGTATAAGAAAATATCATCCTTAGTGAGGTAAACCAATCACAAAAGAACACACATGGTATGCAGTCACTTATAAGGGGATATTAACCCAGAATCTCAGAATACCATAGATACAATTCGCATATCAATAGATTTCCAAGAAGATGGAAGGAGAGACCCCTGATCCTGGAAAGACTGGATGTAGGGGAATTCCAGGACAGAGAAGCGAGAGGGGGTTGAATGGGGAACAGAGGGAGGGAAGGGGGCTTATGGGACTTTAGGCGGGGGAGGAAACGGGAAAGGGGAAATGATTCGGAATGTAAATAAAAAACTTAGAAAATAAAAAAAAAACTATACAAAAAAAGGATTGCCTATCTGGTCACGGAATATGGGAATTTAATAGGGATCAATTCTTCTGCTTCATATCACTAGTGGCTCTTCAGCCTTTCATTCTGAGTTCTTTTTCCCAAGGATATTTGTCCAGGAAACACAACTGCTAGAAATAATAGACTACAATTCCTTCCACCACAGACAATGGGCTTCTTTGATTCCTGATATATATACTTACCTCTTCCAGAGATAATTGCAGCATAAGAGTTGGGTTTTTTCTTTCAAGTCTTGAGGTGTCTCAGCACTGATAAAAAACTACAGTGTCACAGACACTGCAAAATTACTATCTCTGAGTGCTGTTGAAGAGGCAAGTAAGACATACAGTCAAGACCATACCACAGGCTCACCTGTGGCCATTTTATTTGCCCTGGGTCTATAATTCTGAGTTCTGTATACATAGCATGAAAATTAGACCGTCTAACACAATAGCTGAAATCAAATGAAAGTCTCTTCACAGCTGTGGATCTAATCTTTATTAAACTGTAGTATGCATTAAGGACTTACAGAATTTGTCAAGTAATGAATACATGAGTGAATGAATAATAAAGGAACTACTACCTTCATCTGGATATATAATAACCATTATAAATTAATAGGCTTGTCAATCATATTTTATTTTGCAAATAAATTTATATACCAACCTAAATGAAAAATCGCAGGACTCAATGATCTACAGTTTACATTTCATATTAAGCAACCTGAAATGCATTTCACTCACATCTATTGCTCCCTATGTGAACTTAAACAACCTTGATTTCTGGTTAGTGAATGAGAAGAAATGATCTCATAATTGTCTATTTTTTAGTCAGAGGGAATATCATGGCAAGCATTGTACTCAAGTCCCTTACTCTTGTTACTTTACTTCTCTGAGTCACGTAAATAATCATTATTTAAATTATAGAGAATGAAAACAATTTCACTGCAAGTTATATGACTGAGTTTTTATTTCTAGTTGCTGAAGCTTCACTGACATATGTCATTATAGAATTCATAGATCTCGCTGGGTCTCCAGGTCAGTCATGACTTCTGCCCTGTCCTCTCTACCCTCCATTTCCAGGTCTACACCTCAACCTGCAAACCCAGAGGACTGCAGCCACCAGAAACCACAAAGTGAGGCCCCTTACCCCAATTCCCTGACTGCTGACCCCTCTGAGCAAACCCAGCAATAGAGTTCTGCCCTGCCCCTTCTGCACTCTATTTCCTGGACCATAGCTCCACTTGGCATCACTGGAGATCTGCTGCCACCCAGAACAACCAGGTACAATCCTCAGGCCCCAAGTCCCTGCCTGTATTGTCCCCCAGCAAATCCAGTAACCCTGAGGTCTGCCTTGTCCCCTCTGAACATATTACCAGTCCACATTTCTACTTTCAATCCATGTGGTCTGCAGCCACCAGGGAGAGATCACTACCACAATTATCTGAGTACTGGCCCCTCTTGGAAAACCCATCAAGATCAAATTCCACCCTGCCCTCTCTGCACTGTATTTCTGTGGGCAACAGCTCCTGAGAGTATATGGGAGTGACTGTACCTGAGACTCCTAGCAGTGGAGTATATGGAGCTTGAAGTGGCTACCTCCTGTAGCCAGACTGACTCCCAGGTGGACACCAACCCACCCATAAAATCTTGAACCCGAAATTTGTTCTGCCTATAAGTGCAAGGACAAAGGTGGAACAGAGATTGAAGGAATGGCCCACCAATGACTGGCACAACTCGAAATCCATCTATGGGCAAGAACCAATCCCTGGCCTTATTAATGATATGCTGTTATGCTTGAAGACAGTACTGTTGCATTATTATCCTCTGAAATGCTCCACGCAGCAACTGACTGAAACAGATGTAGAAACCCACAGCCAATAATTAGATGGAGCCTGAAGAGTCTTGTGGGAGGTATTATGAAACCCAAAGAGGAAAGAAACTCTACAAGGAAACCAGCAGTCAGTCAATTAACTTGGAACCTTGGGGGATGCCATCGAGCAAGCAAGCATTGACTGAACCTTGGCAGCCCTCACATATGCAGCAGATATGCAGCTTGGTCTGTAGGTGGGTCTCCCAACAACTGGATTGGGAGCTGTCCCTGACTCTGTTGCCTGTCTGTGGATCCTGTTCCCCTCACTGGACTGCTTCATCTAGTCTCAGTGAGAGAGGATTCATGAAATTAATTGATATGTCATCATAGGGTGATGGGGAAGGGGGAGTATCCCTTATTTAGAGAAGGGAAGGGGAAAAGGGTTGTATGAGGTGAATTGGAAGTATGAACCACTGTGATTGTGATGTAAAGTAGATTAATTAATGAAAAGAAAAATAGAATTCATATAACTCCTTGATAAATAGCAAAGTGTCTTTTATGCTTTAGAAAAGTCTCTCAATTCTTGGCATTTAAATCTGGTTTCCCCTGATTTTATCAAACACCCTTTCTCATGTACCCTCTCCACTTTCTTTTCTCTTTCTCCTCCAGATCTCCAATTCTTTATCTTAGAGCATAAGCTATTGGTGTTCTGTTCAGGAATATTTCCCCTGTGCCCATATGTTCAAGGCTCTTTCCTAGTTTCCTTTCTGTTAGTTTCAGTGTGTCTGGTTTTATGTGGAGATCTTTGATCCACTTAGAATTGAGCTTAGTGCAAGGAGATAAGGATGGGTCAATTTGCATTTTTCTGCATTTTGACCTCCAGTTGAACTAGGACCATTTGTTGAAAAGGCTATCTTTTTTTCCACTGGACAGTTTTAGCTCTTTGTCAAAGATCAAGTGACCATAGGAGTATGGATTCATTTCTGAGTCTTCAATTCTGTTCCATTGATCTACATGCCTGTCACTGTACCAATACCATGCAGTTTTTAACACTATTACTCTGTAGTACAGCTTGAATTCCAGGATACTGATTCCCCCAGAAGCTCTTTTACTGTTGAGAATAGTTTTAGCTATCCCACATTTTCTGTTATTCAAGATGAATTTTTGAATTGCTCTTTTTAACTCTATGAAGAATTGAGTTGGGATTTTATGGGAATTGCACTGAATATATATATTGCTTTTGGCAAGAGGGTCATTTTGACTATATTAATCTTTCCAATCCATGAACGTGCAAGGTTTCTCTATCTTCTGAGGTCTTCTTTGATTTCTTTCTTCAGAGACTTGAAGTTCTTGTCGTACAGATCTTTCACTTTTTTGGTTAGAGTCATGCCAAGACACTTTATATTATTGAGGCTATCATAAAGGGTATTATTTCCCTTATTTCTTTCTCAGCCTGCTTATCCTTTGAGTATAGGAAGGCTACTGACTTGCTTGAGTTGATTTTATATCCAGCCACTTTGCTGAAGTTGTTGCTCAGCTGTAGGAGTTTTCTGGTGGAGTTCTTTGGGTCACTTAAGTATACTATCATATCGTCTGCAAATAGTGATAGTTTGACTTCTTCCTTTCCAATTTGTATCCCTTTGACCTCCTTTTGTTGTCTAATTGCTCTAGCTAGAACTTCAAGTACTATATTAAAAAGATTGGAGAGAGAGAGGGCAGCCTTGTCTAGTCTCTGATTTTGGTGGGATAGCTTCAAGTTTCTCTCCATTTAGATTGATGTTGGCTAACGGATGCTGTAAATTGATTTTAATATTTTTAGATATGGGCCTCGAATTCCTGATCTTTCCAAGACCTTTAACATGCTGAATTTTGTCAAATGCTTTCTCAGCATCTAATGAAATGACCATGTGGTTTTTTTCTTTGAGATTGTTTATGTAGTGGATTACATTGATGGACTTCCCTATATTGAACCAACCCTGCATCCCTGGAATGATGATCCATTGATCATCTCAGAAATGAATCCACACTGCTAGGGTCACTTGAACTTTGACAAAGAGCTAAAACCATCCAGTGGAAAAAAGATAGCTTTTTCAACAAATGGTGCTAGTTCAAACATTTTTGATCATGGTGAATGATCGCTTTGATGTGTTCTTTTATTCAGTTGGCAAGAGTTTTATTGAGTATTTTTGCATTGATATTCATAAGAGAAATTGGTCTGAGATTCTCTTTTCTTGTTGGATCTTTGTATGATTTTGGTATCAGCGTAATTGTGGCTTCATAGAACGAGTTGGGTAGTGTTCCTTCTGTTTCTATTTTGTGGAATTGTTTGAAGAGTATTGGTGTTAGGTCTTTGAAGGTCTGATAAAATTCTGCACTAAAACCATCTGGACCTGTGCTTTTTTTGGTTGGAAGACTTCCAATCAGCACTTCTATTTCTTCAGGGGTTATGGGACTGTTTTGATGGCCTAGTTGATCCTGATTTAATTTTGGTATTTGGTATCTGTATAGGAAATTGTCCATTTCCTCCAGATTTTCTGGTTGTGTTGAATAAAGGCTTTTGTAGTTGAATCTGATGATTTTTTGAATTTCCTCAGTTTCTGTTGTTATTTCTCCCTTTTTGTTTCTGATTTTGTTAATTTGGATACTGTCTCTGTGCTCTCTGGCTAGTCTGGCTAAGGGCTTATCAGTCTTGTTCATTTTCTCAAAGATCCAATTCCTAGTTTTGTTGATTCTTTGTATGGTTTTGTTTCTACTTGATTGATTTCCGCCCTGAATTTGGTGATTTCTTGCCTTCTTCTCCTCTTGGGTGTATTTGCTTATTTTTGTTCCAGGGCTTGCAGGTGTGCCATTAAGCTGCTAGTGTATGCTCTCTCCCATTTCTTTTTGGAGGCACTCAGGGCTATGAGTTTTCCTCTTAGCACCACTTTCATTGTGTCCCATAAATTAGGTTATGTTGTGTCTTCATTTTCATTAAATTTTAAAAAGTCTTTGAGTTCTTTCTTTATTTTTTCCTTGACCAAGATATCATTGAGTAGAGCATTGTTCAGCTTCCACATGTATGTGGACTTCCTGTTGTTTTTGTTGCTATTGAAGACCACCCTTATTCCATAGTTATCTGATAGGAGACATGGGATAAGTTTGATCTTCTTATATCTGTTGAGGTCTGTTGTGTGACCAATTATATGGTCAATTTTAGAGAAGGTACCATGACGTGCTGAGAAGAAGGTATATTCTTTTGCTTTAGGATGAAATGTTCTCTATATATCCTTTAGATCCATTTGGTCCCAGGCTCCAATTAGTTTCTATGTGTCCCTGTTTAGTTTCTGCTTTCCTGATCAGTCCATTTCAGAGAGTGGGGTGTTGTAGTCCCCCACTACTATTGTGTGAGGTGCGATGTGTACTTTGAGCTTTAGTAAAGTTTCTTTTACGAATGAGGGTGCCCTTGCATTTGGAGCATAGATGTTCAGAATTGAGAGTTCTTCTTGGTGAATTTTTCCTTTGACCAGTATGTAGTGTCTTTCTGTGTCTTTTTTGATGACTTTAGGTTGAAATTCAATTTTATCTGATATTAGTATGGCTACTCCAGCTCGTTTCCTGGGACCATTTGCTTGTAAGATTGTTTTCCAGCCTTTTACTCTGAGGTAGTATTTGTCTTTGACACTGAGGTGTGTTTCCTGCATGCAGCAAAATGCTGGGTCCTGTTTACTTATCCAGTCTGTTAGTCTATGTCTTTTTATTGGGGAATTGAGACCATTGACATCAAGAGATATTAAGGAATAGTGATTATTGCCACCTGCTATTCTTGACGCTATTTTTATGTTCTTTTTCATTAACCATTGAACAAAACTGTATTTTTAAAATGTGATTCTTCAGTAAAGATTTCTTCTGTCTAAATGTAGACTATGTTTGTCTTTTTGACTGTAATATTTTAGAAGTATAAACAGTGATTTCCCTCCTTTCAGCTACTTGGCATCTTATCGAGATATATTGCTATATTTTATAATTGAATTCATTTTTAAAGCATGGTATTTCTTTTCTTAAACACTTTAATGAAAATTACAGAAGAATATTAATCAAGAAAAAAGTTTGCATATGAACATTGCATATACACTGTATACACACTAATTTCATCTTTTTGTATAGCTGATTCTAGCAGACATTTCTTTGTAATTGCATTTGCATATGTGTTGGCCTGTTTGATATAGTAGCTGATTCTACAACCATTTGTTTGAGTTCTCTAATGAAATATTGTGACTCTGTTGATTTCATTCTCCTGCACAAATTTCTTTATTTTAGTGTTTTTAATTGAAATGGAATTTCACTGTCTCTCTATTTTCCACTTTTTCTAGCTACCCTTTCTCTAACCGTTTCCATTCTTATATGGTAGTCCTTTTTATAAATTGTTTCGGTTATATACACATAATTTTAAATACAAACATAAGAAAAAATTTAATGTATAATTTAAATAATACATAGTACAAGTATATACATACATTTCAGCCTAAATTGGGAACTGATTAGTGATTTGCTGATGAAGGCCACCTGAATGGGAATGCACTGTGACCGTACTCCACCCACACTGACCTCACTCTAAGCCGAACCTCAGTGAGAAATGTGTTTGAAGTGATATTGCATTAAATATAATTATATTGTACACAGTGATATCAAACCGCAAGTCAGGTGAGGGACATTAGGAGAAGATCTGTTGAAGCCATAGGAGATGGAGGCAGGATGGGGTGGAAGGTTGAAGCAATATTCTGTTGTAGGGCTGCAGATAAGACTGGGTTATTTGGAGGAACAGAGGGAGAGGTGAAGATTTACAGTCATTGTATCTACTTGCTTGCCAAATAGTCCATTTTCTTTTCTAATGTGAATAATCAGTTTGTAATTTTGGTATAAGCTCTGAAATCAGAACCTTATTATAGTCTTGTGTGCTCACAATATTAAATTATATTTGCAGATATCATATTATAATACAATTTATCAATATGTAAAAATACATAAAACTCACAACATTTCACTGCAATTTTTTATAGTTTGAAACATTTATTTTTCTTTTTTTATTGAACATAATCTTCATTTACATTTCAAATGCTAAAGTCTTTCCCAGTTTCCCCCCTCCATGACAACTCTCAAACCCTCTTTCTACCCCATCTCCAAGTATATGCCCCTCCACCTGACCCACTCCCACCTTTCCCCCCACCCCTCGATTTCCCTTCATTGGGGCATCTCTTGAGCCTTCACAGAACCAAGGAACTCTCCTCCCACCAAGGCCTGACAAGGCATTCCTCTGCCACATTTTTAGCTGGAACTATGTGTACCTCTTGATTGATGGTTTAGCCCCTGGGAGTCCAGGGGCATCTGGGTGGCTGACCTCATTGTTCTTTCCATGGGGTTGTAAACCCCTTCAGCTCCTCCAGTCTGTCCTCCAACTCCTCCATTGGGACCCCATGCCCAGTCCAATGGTTGGCTGTTAGCATATGCCTCTGTATGTGTAAGGCTCTGGAAGTGCCCCTCCAGAGACAACCATAACAGACTCCTTTCAGTATGCACTTCTTGTCCTCCATAATAGTGTTGGGATTTGGTGACTATTTATAGTATGAATCCCGGTAGGGTAGTCTTTGGATGGCCTTTCCTTCAGTCTCTGCTCCAAACTTTGTCTCCATTATTGCTCCTGTGAGTATTTTGTTTCCTTTCTCAGAGAAAACAAAGCACCCCAACTTCAGTCCTCCTTCTTCTTGAGCTACCTGTGATCTGTGAATTGTAATTTGCTTATTTTGAGCTTTTGGAATAACAGCCATGTATCAGTGAGTGTATACCATGTGTGTTCTTTTGTGAATGAGTTACCTCACTCAGGAAGACACTTTCTAGTTCCATCCATTTGCCTAAGAATTTCATGAATTCATTGTTTTTTAATAACTGAATAGTACTCCACTGTATATAAACACCACAATTTTTGTATCCATTTCTCTGTTGAAGGACATCTGGGCTCTTTCCAGATTCTGGTTGTTATAAATAAGGCTGATATGAACATAGTGGAGCATGTATCCTTATTACACGCTGGAGCATCTTCTGGATACATGCCTGGGAATGGTATACTGTGTCCTCAGGTAGTATTATGCCTAATTTTCTGAGGAATTGCCAAACTGATTTCCAGAGTGGTTTTATCAGCTTGCAATCTCACCAACAATGGAGAAGTGTTCCTCTTTCCCCACATCCTCTCCAGGATCTGCTGTCCCCTGAGGTTTTTCTTCTTAGCCCATTCTGACTGGTGTGAGGTGGAATCTCAGTGTTATTTTGATTTACATTTCCCTGATAAGTTAGGATGCTGAACATTTCTTTAGGTGCTTCAGGGCCATTCATTTCCTCATTTGAAAGTTCTTTGTTTAGCTCTGTACCCAATTTTTAAAAGGGTTATTTGGTTCTCCGGAGTCTAACTTCTTGAGTTCTTTGTATACATTGGATATTAGCCCTCTATCAGATATAAGATTGGTAAGGATCTTTTCCCAATTTGTTGGTTGCCATCTTGTCCTATTGACAGTGTCCTTTGCCTTACAGAAGCTTTGCAGCTTTATGAGGTCCCATTTGTTGATTCTTGTTCTTAGAGCATAAGTCATTGGTGTTCTATTCAGTAACAGTTCCCCTGTGCCCATGTGTTCAGGATTCTTCCCCACTTTCTCCTCTATAAGCTTCACTGTGTCTGGTGTTATGTGTAGGTCCTTGATCCACTTGAACTTGAGCTTTGTACAAGAAGATAAGAATAGGTCAATTTGCATTTTTTTCTGCATGCTACCCTCCAGTTGATCCAGCATCATTTGTTAAAAATGCTGTCTTTTTTCCACTGGATGTTTTTAACTCTTTTGTCAAATATCAAGTAACTGTAAGTTGTGGGTTCTTTTCTGGGTCTTCAATTCTATTCCATAGATCTTCCTGCCTGTCTTCGTACCAATATCAGACAGATTTTATCACTATTGCTCTGTAGTAGAACTTGAGGTCAGCAATGGCGATTCCCCTAGGAGATCTTTTGTTGTGGAAAAAAGTTTTTGATATCCTGCGTTTTTTGTTATTCCAGATGAATTTGAGAAGTGCTCTTTCTAAATCTATGAGGAATTCATTTGGAATTTTGATGGGGATTACATTGAATCTGTAGATTACGTTCAGCAATATGGCCATTTTTACTATATTATTCCTTCCAATCCATGAGCATGGGAGGAGATCTTTCCATCTTCTTAGGTTTTCTTCGATTTCTTTCTTCAGAGACTTGAAGTTCTTGACATACAGATCTTTTACTTGCTTGGTTAGAGTCACATCAAAGTATGCAATATTATTTGTGACTATGGTGAAGGGTATCATTTCAATAATTTCCTTCTCAGATTATTTATCCTTTGAGTACAGGAACGCTACTGATTTGTTTGAGTTAATTTTAGATTCATCCACTTTGCTGAAGTTGTTTATCAGCTTTATGAGTCCTCTGGTTGAAGTTTTAGGGTCGCTTAAATATATGATCATATCATCTGCAAGTAGTGATATTTTGACTTCTTACTTTACAATTTGTATACCTTTAACCTCCTTTTGTTGTTTGATTGCTCTGACTAGAACTTAAAGTACTATATTGAATAGATAGGGAGAGAGTGGGCAACCTTGTCTGGTCCCTGATTTAAGTGGGATTGCTTCAAGTTTCTCTCCATTCAGTTTGATATTGGCTACCGGTTTGCAGTATATTGCTTTCATTCTTTTTAGATATGGACCTTGGATTCTAGATCTCTCCAAGACTTTTATGATGAAGGCATGCTGGATTTTGTCAAAAGCCTTTTCAGCATCTAATGAAATGACCATGTTTTTTCCCCTTGAGTTTGTTTATGTAGTGAATTAAATTGATAGATTTCCGTTTATTGAACCATCCCTGCATCCCAGGGATGAAGTCTAATTCATCATGCTGAATTACCATTTTGATGCATTCATGGATTCGGTTGGACAGAATTTTGTTGAGTATTTTTGCATAGATGTTCATAAGGGAGATTGACCTGAAGTTCTCTTTCCTGTTTGGTTTCTGTTTGGTTTAGGAATAAGTGTTATTGTGGCTTCATAGAATGAGTTGGGTAGTGTTCCTTGAATTTCTATTTTGTGGAATAGTTTGAAGAATGTCTGTATTAGCTCTTCTTTGAAGATCTGAAAGAATTCCCCACTAAACCCATCTGATCCTGGGCTTCTTTTGTTGGGAGACTATTAGCAACTGCTTCTATTTCCTCAGAACTTATGGGACTATATAGATGGTTTGTTTATCTGATCCTGTTTTAATGTTGGCACCTGGTATGTATCTAGAAAGTTGTCCATTTTCATCCATTTTGTAGTAGGATCTGATTATTTTTTGAATTTCCACAGTTTCTGTTGCTATATTTCCCTTTTACTTTCTGATTTTATTAATTTGGGTAGTGCCTCTGTGACCTCTGGTTAGTCTTGCCCAGGGTTTATATATCTTGTTGATTTTCTCCAAGAACCAGCTCCTGGTTTTGTTGATTCTTTGTATGGTTCTATTTGTTTCTATTTGGTTGATTTCAGCCCTGAGTTTGATTATTTCCTGCTGTCTACTCCTCTTGAGTGTATTTTCTTCTTTTTGTTCTAGAGCTTTCAGGTGCACTGTCAAGTTGCTAGTGTAAGTTCTCTCCACTTTCTTTTTTGGGGGGACTTAGAGCTATCAGTTTTCCTATTAGCACTGCTTTCATTGTGTCCCATAAATTTTATTATGATATGTCTACATTTTCATTAAATTCTAAAAGATCTTTAATTTCTTTCATTATTTCTTTCTTGACCAAGGTAGAATTGAGAAGAGCATTGTTCACAGTCCAGGTTATGTGTTTTTTCCATTTATTTTATTTTATTTTTGATTGAACTTAAGATCAACCTTAGGCAGTGGTGATCTGATAAGGTGCATGGAATAATTTCAATATTTCTCTATCTGTTGAGGCCTGTATTGTGACCTATTATACAGTCAATTTTGGAGAAGGTACCATGAAGTGCTGAGAAGAAGGTATATTCTTTTTCTTTATGATAGACTGTTCTATAAATATCTGTTTGATCCATTTTGTCCATAACTTCAGTTATTTTCAATGTCTCTGTTTAGTTTCTGTTTCCATGATTTGTCCATTGTGGAGAGTGGGGTGTGCAAGTCTCCCACTATTATTGTATGGGGTGCAAAGTGTGCTTTGAGCTTTAGCAAGGTTTCTTTTATGAATGTGGGTGCCCTTGCAGTTGGAGCATAGATGTTCAGAATTGAGAGTTCGTCTTGGTAGATTTTTCCTTTGAGCAGTATGAAGTGTCCCTCCTTATCTTTTTTGACAACTTTTTGGATGAAAATCAATTTTATATGATATAAGAATGCCCACTCCTGCTTGTTTCTTGGGTTCACTTGCTTGGAGAATTGTTTTCCAACCTTTGACTCTGAAGCAGACACTGCCTTTTTCACTGAGGTGGGTTTCTTGTATGCAGCAAAATGTTGGGTCCTGTTTAAGTATCCAGTTTGTTAGTCTATGTCTTTTTATTGGGCAATTGAGACCACTGATGTTAAGACATATTAAGGAAAGGTGATTGTTGCTTACTGTTACCTTCATTGTTAAATATGAAATTCTGTTTGTGTAGCTATCTTCTTTTGGGTTTGTTGAAAGAGGATTACTTTATTGCTTTTTCTAGGGTGTAGTTTCCCACCTTGTGTTGATATTTTACACCCATCCTTTGTAGAGCTAGATTTGTGGAAAGATATTGTGTAAATTTGCTGTTTTCTTGGAGCGTCTTGTTTTCTCAGTCTATGGTAATTGAGAGTTTTGCTGGGTATAATAGTCTGGGCTGACATTTATGTTCTCTTAGGGTCTGTATGACATCTGCCCAAGATCTTCTAACTTTCATAGTTTCTGGTGAGAAGTCTGGTATAATTCTGATAGGTCTGCCTGTATATATCATTTGACCTTTTTCTCTTACTGTTTTTATATTCTTTCTTTGTTTAGTGCATTTGGTGTTTTGATTATTATGTGACAGGAAGAATTTATGTTCTGGTCCAGTCTGTTTGGAGTTCTGTAGGCTTCTTGTATGTTCATGGGCATCTCTTTCTTTAAGTTAGGGAAGTTTTCTTCTATAATTTTATGGAAGACATTTACTAGTCCTTTAAGATGTAAATCCTCGCTCTCTTCTATACCTATAATCCTTAGATTTGGTCTTCTCACGGTGTCCTTGATTTCCTGAATGTTTTGGGTTACATGCTTTTTGCATTTTGCATTTTCTTTGACTGTAGAGTCAATGTTTTCTATGGAATCTTCAGCATCTGCGATTCTTTCTTCTATCTCTTGTATTCTATTGTTGATGCTTGCATCTATGACTTCTGAATTCTTTCCAAGGTTTTCTATCTCCAGAGATGTCTCACTTCAAAATTTCTTTATTGTTTCTACTTCAATTTTTAGATCCTGGATAGTGTTGTTCAGTTCCTTCACTTGTTTGTTTGTGTTTTCCTGAAATTCTTTAAGGGATTTTTGTATTTCCTCTTTAAGGGCTTCTGCCTATTGACCCATGTTCTCCCGTAATTCCCTGAGGGATTTTTGTCTTTAATTTTTAAGGGCTTCTACCTGTTGATGCATGTTCTCCTGTATTTCTTTAAGAAATTTTTGTATTTCTTCTTTAAGGGCTTCTACCTGTTGACCCATATTCTCCTGTATTTCTTTAAGTAATTTTTGTGTTTCCTCTTTAAGGGCTTCTATATGTTTACCCATGTTCTTCTGTGTTTCGTTAAGGCAGTTATTTATATCCTTCTTGTAGTCTTCTATCAGCCTCCTGAGATGCGTTTTTTAAATCCAGCTCTTGCTTTTCCGATGTGTTGGGGTATCCAGAATTTGTTGTTGTGGGAGAACTGGGTTCTGATGATGCCATGTTGTTCTGTTGGTAGTGGTCTTTCATTTGCCTTTGGCCATCTAGTTATCTCTGCAGTTAGCTGGTCTTGCTGTCTCTGACTGTGAACTCTCTGTCCTGCAAGGCTGTGTATCTTTACTTCTGGGATTCCCATTCTCTCAAATGCCCTGCTTATGGCTGGTTCTCCAGGAAGTATTAGGAGATGGAGCATTCCCTTTGGCAGAAGTGACAGGGGTCTGCCACATCAGAAGGAACAGAGTAGGAGGTGGTGGAGGAGAGGGTAGAAGGAATGAATGGGGGTCATATTCTGGGAGGAGGGCGGGGTTTTGGTGGTTGGTGGGTAGTGATTCCCCGTCAGTGGCTCTGGGACTTCAGAGGTGGGGGCGGTTCTTATCAAATGCCCTGTGTACTGCTGGTTCTCTAGAAAGTATTAGGAGATGGGACCTTCTCAAATGCCCTGCGTGCTGCTGATACACTAGAAAGTATCAGTAGATGGGGCCTTCCCTGTGGCAGAACTGTCAGGGGATGTACCACAGCAGAAGGAATGGGGCAGGCGGCAGCGGAGGTCGCTGCTATTATTTATCTCAAGAATCTCGGAATACCCAAGACACAATTCATATATCAATAAATTTCCAAGAAGATGGAGGGAGAATTACCTGGACTGGATGTAGGGGAATACCAGGACAGAGAAGCGAGAGGGGATTGAATGGGGAACAGAGGGAGGGAAGGGGGCTTATGGGACTTTCGGGGAGGGAGGAAACCGGGAAAGGGGAAATCATTTGGAATATAAATAAAAAATATAGTAAATAAAAAAAAAGAAATACATGTGTAAAGGAAAGAAAAAAGTAAGAAGATGATGGTTAAATAAACTAGACTCCACTTATATAAACAACTATGCAAAGTTATAATGTCATATAATTAAAGTGCTATCTCAACAGTCACATGAGGAAGTAATTCTCTGGAGACTGAACAGTGACCAAAGTACCTACTTAAGAACTGTAATTATTAGCCCACATTTATCAGATCATTTCAGGATTTTAAACAAGTCATCAATGAAAATAGAAAAGAAACCAGGGAGAGAAAAAGGCATAATCAGTCACTCTCTTCAGTGTTTCTTGAAATGATGTTATCTGCTCACACTAAAATAAGAAAAAAAAATATGGTATGGCCCAATATTTTAACTTAGCTAAGAAAGATGGCTAGATTTTCCAATCCTTTTTTCAAAAAGATGTAGTTTTTCGTTTCTTTGTGCCTCACCCATCTCTGCAGTAACTCTTCTTCACAGTCTCACATCAGCTGAAGAACAGCACTCTGGACAGTACAATGAATTCAGTTGAGCCTGGCATATTCTCTTTGTATTTTTTCTTTTTTTCTCCTAGCACTTGGAAGCCAATTATGTACATACTTCCCTGATGTGCCTTGCATAATAGCTGGGATAAAGGAAAGGAAACCACTGTTGTTCTTGTCTATATCTTTTGGCAATATGCAGGACTCATAGTCCTCTTAATCAAAAGGCTGACTGGGCTAAGCAATGGGAAGAAGTAGATTGAAGAGCTGCTGCTTGCAGTTACAACTCAATGTAACTCTAAAAGAAAGGGAAGTGACCTTTAAGATTAAGGCCATGCAGGCAAGTATAATACAAAATGGAGTTATTATCACTTGCTTCAATTCACTAAAATTGACCAAAGTATAGATTAAGACTTAAATTACATTCACAATTATATCTGCTTTTTACCACACTAACTGCTCCATTTTTATTCTAGTAAATTCTCCACAAGCTACATAATGGTAAAATTCCCAGTGCATTTTAGGAACTTGGAAACATGCTTGTCTACAGAATCACCTCCAATAGTTCCAAGAGGTCACATTATTTCTTCTTAGTATATTTGACCAACTCTCAGGCTTTCATAAACTCATGGTATACACACACACACACACACACACACACACACACACACATATGTGGATGGGGAGGGACAGAGCTGTATTAAGAATGTCCTATATATTATATCTTATAACACTGGAAAAATCAAAACGTGTTTTATTTCCTTCCTGCTTTCTATTAGTCAGGATTCTCTAAAAATATAAAAGGACATTTAACAGACATATAGAATGAATCTCTCTCTCTCTCTCTCTCTCTCTCTCTCTCCCACCTCTGTGTGTGTGTGCATGCACATGTATTTATATGTATTTAATGCATACTATAACTCCTCTATGGTTTTATATATATATATATGTATAATTATATACATAACTGTACATATATATGCATACATGCTATAATTTCATAATTCTCTCTATAAAGATATTTATTAGAAGTACTTATAGGCTGCTGTCCAACTAATCAAACAATGACTGGCTGTGAAAGAATGTTTAAGAATCCCATAGTTGCTCAGTCTACCAAACTGGGTGACTCAGACCAGAAAGGAATAGATGCGCTAGAGAGGACAGGACAAGCAGGCTAAGAGCCCAAGCTTTCTTTGTAGTCCTATATAGACTTCCAGCTAAAGGTGTATCCCAGAATAAGGGTATGTCTTCCCGCCCCAAGATCTGGACTGAAGATGCTGTGTGTCTTTTTACTTCAAGATCTGAATTAAAGGTGTGTGTCTTCCTATCTCAAGATCTGTATAAAAATCATGTGTCTAGACTAAAGGTGGATTCATCCACTTCAAACCAAGCAAAACAACTCTCTAATAAGTGTGTCCTCTATTTCAGAATTTTAGCTCGTTTCAGAGATAGTCTAATTGACAATCAATAATAGCCATCATGCATTCAGATAGCTAGCTACCCATAGTAAAGTTTTCCTCCTGTGCCAGTTACACTTGCTAACTTACAAATTAGAGAGTTCTCTGCCAAAGAGTACTTTCCATCACTGCAGCTCTAAAGGTAATCACCATCACAGATTTTTATAAATAAACAGGGACTGGGAGCACATTTTTCACCTATAAAAATCAATTTTAAGTAAATTATGTAAAGTGCCTGCTCAGTGACTTGTGTTGCGCACCTCCCCTTCTGAATTTTTTAAATTATTTTACGCAGCTCTGCACCCAAGAACGTATGTAAGTTCTATGAATAATAACTTCGCTAGATTGTCAAAATGATAAAGGACTTTCAGTTGTTAATTTTAAATGATTTACTTTAACCTACATTGTTTATTTACTCTGCTTCCTTAATTCTATTTCATTGATGGTAGTTAGTATTATTTTATTGAAAAAAAAAACACCATAAATATGTCATCTGTAGCTGAACCCAATTAACATTACTCAAATTGACCCTGATGGTGGCAAATGTGGTGTTCCTCACTACCCACTCCAAAATTCTGGGTTCAAGAATGAGAGATACATACACTTAGCCTTTATATTTTGATTTGCCTTAAACAGTTCAATGCCTGGGTCACTTCCTAATGTCCACGTGAGTGATGTACCTTCCAATAATCCCATTTCACGATTTACAAAAATCTATATTTTATCCTGGTTGTCCCAGATCCAGACCTGCAGCCCTCTGAGACTCTATTCTATAACACCTAAATGATGGCTACATTCTCTGTCAGGTAACTCTCAAGTACGGCATTTACTCTTTTCTTGGCATGATGGATATCTCTCTTCCTACTCCTTCCTTAATTTCTTGCCTGGGAATCTTAAAGTCCCTCCTCTGTCTCCCTGCCATTGATCACCAGCAGCTTTATTTACCAATCAAAACCTGAGGGCAGAGTCTCTCAGCATCTTATGTGCAGACATGAGGATTCTTGTGCAATTTGGGGAACAAATTTAATATAATACAATAATCATCATTTAATACATGTATTATAAAGATAAATAAATTTCATTATATGTGCACACACAAAAAAGATGCATTCTCTTCTCAAAAGTAGTCACAGACTAGAAGATACAGGAGCTCAGGACATGATCCAAATATTATAGGGATCTCTTCCCTGTTCAGTTGATAGACATAGAATGGCCTTCAAAAGAAGACTTTGGCCGGGCGGTGGTGGTGCACGCCTTTAATCCCAGCACTTGGGAGGCAGAGGCAGGAGGATTTCTGAGTTCGAGGCCAGCCTGGTCTACACAGTGAGTTCCAGGACAGCCAGGGCTATACAGAGAAACCCTGTCTCAAAAAAAAAAAAAAAAAAAAAAAGAAGACTTTGTCCTCTCATTCTCTTTCTCCCTCCTATCTTCTCACCACAACTTAGCACCAGCAAATGATGAAACGTGAGGTTGCCATCCCTTCTCTTCCCTTAAAAGTATATTATAAGACCTACATATTTCAGGTGTTAGGAAAGGAAGAAAGAACACACAAGTGACTCATCATTATCTTTATATCCAGTCATACTGTTTCTATAAGTCATGTTTTATTACTGCTATGAACCTCTATCATCAAACTTATCATAAAAGCATATCATCTTTGAATTTGGCCCTTCAGTTTTTAAGGCTCCAATGTCACTTAAAACGGATTTAAAGAAGTAGCTATGCCAATCTCTCTTTAATCTTTCCTTTTCTATACAGCCATCAATCATAAACTACATGATGCAGAATCTTATGGTAAATTTAATAATGAAAATCACTTGTTTAATACATCGAGTATGTCCACACCTGCAAAGCCCTTCTAATTTCAGTGGCAAGTGTGTTTAATCATAACAGTGTAATATGATAAGACAAAGAAGAAATGCTGTCAAGAAATGACACAGAACAAGGCAACTGGAAGACCCAAGAGAACACAAAAGATTTGAAGAACAAATGTGCTAATCCAAGATACAGAGGAGCAGGATCACAAGGTAATTGCACTAAAATGTATGCATTTGCATTGAGTAAGAGAATTTTCTTTTCCTATAGGAATAATAGGCCAACAGAATTCACATTCCCAGTGATTGCAATAAAGTAAAGGACAATCACCTATGTGGACCACTTAGCTTATGGCAATGGAAAAAGTCTAAGAAGATGTCTAGCACTTGGCTGTTAAGATTATTTCTTCACTACTATGTGAAGAAATTTAAGGATAGAAAAATGATATTAAGATGAAATATACAAATAAAACAGAGAATTGACATTTTTATCAGACATTGGGCATGGATGTGGTTTATAAGTTTACTACACTATATCTCAGAAAACAAGGAGATTGGTGAGAGGCAATTATGAGGACTGATGACTTTGCTCTAATTGTTAAATTATGGGTGTATTCATTGCACCCAGGAAGTTAATTGTATGCTGTATTAATTTCTTACACTTTCTAAGTAATTTTTAAGACTACCAACTTATAGAAAGACCCCACACTAAGGTAACAAATAGCATAGTTTAGGAACTGTTTGCACCACCACTTTGATGCATGGAAACATAGGAGAGTGCAGCAGAGCCAAACCTCATGCTGGAGAGTGACAAGGAGTAAAAGCAGAATCTAGGCCCACAGGTATTTTCAGTGGTCTCTTCCAGAGACCATCCATTTGAATTTTTATAATCTGCAATAGTGTCTCCCTTAGAATAAAGCCTCTAAACTTGTCTTTAAGGTTCATTAAAATATTCAAACTCTAAAACATGGGTCTTGAAGAAAAGGCTGAATTTATATTGAAGAGGAGGTAGATATCTAACTTCAAGAAGCAAATACTAGGAAACTTGAGTATATGACAGACTGATTAGGGCAAGGCTAGGGTAAGACTAATATAACCAAAGAAAAGGTCTCAGCATAGAATAAATCATTTGATAAAATGATGCTTATATGTATAAAAATAGATATCCATAAAATTTTATAGACAAAAAAATCCATAGAAATATGAGAAATAGTTGAGAATCATGCTATTAAACAGAAAAAAAAAGAAACCCCACAGGAAATGATTGCATATGTCATGTACCCATGAATTCCACCTGCAAAGAATTAATCAAAATAATTGTCAGAATATTGATAAGGAATTTAGATTTTATATTCATAGAATCCATGGAAGAAATCCAAAATGGATGTTCAGAGACATTTGTATGGTACAGTTGGTTAAAGTTGAGAAATTTATATTGGGGTTTGAGATAGGAGATGACAGTTGTATTGAGATGCAAAAGAAGTTGGATGGAGATAAGAGGTGAGCGGTAAGCTGTGACTCAGAGTGAGATGATGGGGCACATACAGGGGGTCTGGTCAGTTTTAAAGAAAAGATAATTCAAGGCAAATTTCTAGATCTCTCCCTGAACTATCATATAAACGTTCCCTTCTATACTGAGTTGGCTGCAATTCAAAAGAGTTAAAGGTACACATACTTTCATAATAAACATCATAAATTTAACTTAAAATGTAGCATTCACTTTGATACCTGAGATAAAGTGAATATGAGGCTATTTTCTAATTTTTCTTCTTTCTAAGAGATCAGGATACAGCTTATCATGTTAATCTCAAAAAGGCCCATATTATCTAGCTTGAAATACAGTTACATAGCTGTAAGTATCAACTGACAATGAAATTAAGGAACCACCAATAAACATTGTCTAGGACTCAATTAAAAGAAACTTAGCTTACTAATAATTAGTGCATGTTTTTTCACTGCTTCTGTTACTGCCTATCAGGTTTTAGTATAAGTAAAAAGTTAGAGACTAAATTATGTATATATCTGAAAATATCAAGTAAAAATGCATTTAAATTTGTATAATTAAGTAAAAGCTTATAGAAGGAATTCTAATCGTTATTAATAGTTTGTAAGTAACTATACATACACTTAAATGGAGTGACATTCCAGTCAGGATTATAAACTTCCTTCATGAGAACCTTTCTCAGAAAATGCCATCCACTTTTTATTGGATGCTACTACCATCTGGTATATAAAAGGTTTTAAGCATTTATCTTTATTTATCTATTGATTTTGCTAGTTATACCTTCTGGTAGATAAAAGTTTATGACCTTAGAATCTCTAATCTCCATTTATTAACTACATGGCAATAATCATGTATAAAAAGAAGCCAGAAATAGTTGTCAAGTATTCATATATTATTTGCAAAAAATCTACCTTATCTATTATTGAGGGACTCACAGAATTGTGTTCAAAACATATTAGGAAGGCTCTTCATGTTTTAGATGGTCTGCAAGATCAATCAAATGGACAGACTTAGCATTTCCTAGCAAAAGGACTAAGCTTGGACAGGAGGATGGAGGAGAGACCATGGTTTGGAGGTAAAATACTTAATTCTTGTTTATAAGGATTTTTTTTTTTTAGGATCCTATCAAGTTCCACTGTCTATAGTCCATGATAACATCATCTGCAAATTCCTTAGTTGATCTAGGGTAAGCATTTTCATAATTAGGCAATAAAGAATAAAACAAAACCAGGAACTTGTGTATATTAAGATATTTGCCACAGGAAGTTTGATTAAATGATCACCAGTGTAGACTTCACAGATCTTTATACTCAGCACAGGCCATGAAGAAGAAAGGCAGGCTACTGTTGCTAGCCTAAGTTTACAGGCAAGCTTTCTTCTTCATAGAAACTTCAACCATCTTAAGATCTTTTAAACATCTGAATCAGGCACTACTAAATTACCTAGGCTTCTCTTCTACCTAATGTCAGCTGCACTGTTTAATTAGTGACTAATAATTATAAGTCAAATAGCATATAATTTACCTTCACAGTGATAGCAAAATTTCTGTCTTTTTTTTTAACAGAACCAAAATATAAAAGAAGGGGTCCAAAATAGATATTTTTGTACTTTGCTCAGTAACTCCACCTTATCTGATTAAAAAAAATACTACTTATTTTCACATTTATTTGATACATATGTGCTAAGCAATTAGATGACCATTAATTGTTTAAATACAATATGCATTTAAAAAAAATACCTTTCTGGAAGTGTTAAAATTATTTTGCTCTTTTGTGAATGAGATGTAGTTTGTGGAATGGAGGATATTATCTAAATGAGAGCAACTCAAATATCTCTCCCAACTCTACTAAGCTGTGTACAGATCCTGAAATGGAAATTTCATTGGAGACTCAGTTGTGTTATGTGTCTTTCTGGAAACTGTCTTATGAGAGGATGTTTTTTTGAGTGCAGACACTTGGTGTTTTCCTGAAAGCTGCCTTGTTAAAGAGCGGACACTTATAAGGGCACATGATATTTGGCAAGAGTGTAAGTATAACCCAACAGACAGTGGACAACATTCTTGCATTGGTTCACCTTGCAACTCTTTGTTGGTCTTCCTTGAGCTTCACTGATGTTGGTCTTCACTAGTGACAGTCTTGCATTGGTTCAACTTACTTTCTTTGCTGCTCTTTGCATGTAATGATTTCATTAAGAGAAACACATCAAAGAACTTCAAGTGGTATTCTAGCTGCTCCTAGTTGCTTCTGGAGACTCATGCCAATCACTGGAGCCTCGAGGTTCCTTCTGGATCTAACCACTGCTACTGATTTGTGTTTGATGTTTTGCTAGTAGACTGGACTGATGATAACAAAAATTGGTATTTTGCCAAAGAACTATTTCTAAACAGGTCTACAAACTCCCATTTCTTGTTAACCTTTCTTTTTCCCTACCTCTGTTGGGTGGTTGGGTTAGAAGGGAGGCTGAAGTGTTAAAAAACATAATTAAAGTAGGTTTTGAAAAAAATCTAAGCCTATAAGAACCCCAAAGAATAATAGCTTGCTGTGCACAAGAATCTCTAACTGCTAATGCTGATTAGTTTAATATAAAAAAAGCCCTCTATTTGTAGCACTGCTCTAGTATTTCATTTCCTGTTGAGAGTTAACAGCAGACTATTCTCAGGCAGTTAGACTCCTCTTCTTCCCCCAGTTTTTCTCTTGTCACAAAAAAGTTCCAACAATTCCATCTCAAGAATGCTTTGAAATTAAGCATGTAGAGTACCCTTGGTTCAGTTTGGGTGCCTGTCATTTAGGTTTAGGGTCTTCTCAGTACATGAAGCAGCCACCTGAAAGGTGACTTATAACCATAGTGCCTTTCCATAGGGCTAGTCTCATGCACAATAGAAACCATTTTATAAGCTATGTAATCCATAGCTATTTCAGAAGTCTTTATTATCTGCAGGATCAAAAATGAAATATTTTAAAAATATTCATATTGTGATGCTCGGAAAGACAATTCCAAACTTATGATCTAAATATTTAATTATTTGCCTTTATATTACTAACTCTAAAAAGATTTCTCTGATCTCACTGTAGCAACCAGTTATTCTATCTCATAATCTCATCTTTTTTTTCTGCCTCTTGCCTGTGTTTTGTAGTTCCAAAACTGTGTAACATTGCTGTGTGACTACAGCAGAGAAAGCCTACTAAGGTGAGAGGAAAACATTCTTGATATTTCTTCAGTCTTCGTTCCATATAACTTCATATTCTTTACTCAGTATTTTTATTTGATTCTCAACCCTTGTAGATCGTAATTCCAGTATCATATACAGATACTTCAGAACTAAGAGTTATTACAGCATAGGAAGTTCAGATTACTAAAAAACACAGACTTCGATTCAGTGATACTTTTCTTTAAAAAATATAATAGTTCAGAATATAATATTCATGGGTAACTATTACTTCAAATATGATATACTGTGAATTATTGGCATTCTTAATGAAATCTGTTTTTATTTGAAAAACTCTGAACCCTAATCTTTGATCAAAGTTCACCCTCAATTATCGTCTCTTATCTCTTTCTACCTTGTCAAAATCCTCTTTTCTTCCAGAATCTTCCTCTTATTTTCATACCTTCCGCTCCCTCTTGTTTAATTAGGGTGTCCTCTTTCAAGGCTTAGGAAAAAATAATGTAGCAGGGATCATAAAGAAATGTAACCACTGGACAATAGAAAGGGATGCTATAGAAGAGTGTTTCATGTACATGACATGGCTGTTTCACTCTTTGTTAGAAAATAAATCTAATGTTCATCTTCAAAATTGCCTTGAGTCAACTGAGCTTATGTCTAGTAACAAGAGAACAGAAAACACTAGAATCCTGCTAATGCCTGCTAATTTAGTCATTTGTTTTGCTAATCTGCATGGCTTAGGGATTTAAAAAAAAACTGGTTTGGTTGGAAATGAAGAAACAACAGACACAGAGAAAAGCAGAGTCAGGAGTCTGGGTCCTCTGATAGAGATACACCAACAGCAATACATGTAATTACAACAGTAATACATGGAATACTTGCTTTATACATCTGAATAAGGGAAGTGTAGTGGTTAGAATAAAAAAGGCCCTCATAAGTCCATAGGGAGTGTCATTATTAGGAAATGTGGCCTTGTTGGAGTAGATGTGGCCTTTTTGGAGGAAGAATGGCAGTGTTTAGGGGGTGGGCTTTGAGTTTCCATAAGCTCAAGCTAGGCCCAGTGTCCTTCATCTTCCTGCTGCCTATGTATCTGAATATAAATATCTCAGTCCCTCTCCAAACACCATATCTGCCTGAGTGTTGAGTGCTATGTTAGCAATGAAATAAACTTCTGGACTGTAAGATAACCTCAATTAAAATTTTTCCTTAATGGGTGTTGCTATGGTCATGGTGTCCATTCACATCAATAAAATCCTAACTAAAACAGGAGGCAAGTTGAATGTATTCTGCTAAATAATGAGCCAGGTTTAGGAGTTTTCTGTAGGGAGGCAGATGTCTCAGACTCTGATCACTGGAGTCACTATCAACATCTGTACAAAGACCAGAGGAAGGTTTTCCCATTCTGAAGATCTGATGCATTGGGGTCCTTGACATGGCCTGCCTACCTATGTCAATAAGACACATACACTTATGACCTCATCTTTCATGTCTTTCTTTTCTTTATGTTTTAAATGTTTGGAATGAATCCTCATCCTTAGTCTGGTAACAATTTGAGGTGATACTTTATATCAGACTGTAAAGATGATAAGAAAAAAGAACAGTTTCCTAATTAAATCCAAAGAAATGTCCTCACAATACCTGCCACCCAAACTAACTAAGCTACACATACAAATGCACTCCCATTCAAAGTTTAGAGTAAGAAATTACAAACACCCAAGTATGCCTTCAAGTCACCTGCCTGATTATGTGTGTGTGTGTGGTTGTGTGTGTGTGTGTGTGTGTGTGTGTGTTTGTCTGTGTGTAAACATGTATACCAGGTCCCTATGGAAATAAGAAAATGGCATTGGATGCCTTGGAACCGCTGTTGCACACGATTGTGAACTGTGGTATGGGTGATGGAACCAAACTGGATTCCTCTGGAAGAGCAGCCAGTACTGCTAACTGCAGAGCCATCACTCCAGTCCATGTATGATAAATTTTAAAATAAACATGATATTAAATTTAGAGATAAACACACCTGTTCTTGTTGAAAAAAAAAGTAAACATAAGTAACTTAGATAGTGTATATGATTGTTTACTTTTGATCAATTAGTAATGAGGAAAGGAGGAAGGGTCATGAATTCAGAGTTATGAAGATTTTTCTCTCATTTCAGGATGATCCCCAACTTTGCAATGTGTCAAAATAAATTGTTTTTCTTTTACTACTCTGAGTCTCCAGTATTCTTATTTTAGAATGAAGATGATTGATACTCACACCTATGGACTCACTTCATCAATGACTAATTGCTTAAGACTTTCATAAGACCTGCCCCATCAACATTCTGTTACTGTTAGAGGAGTTTCATAAGGTGCAGCTCTCCCAGAAGATCTACAGATAGTTAAAAGTTTCAGGACAGGAAAAATCATATTGCATAGTGATGGAGCCATAGTACATACCCATAGTCAAATAAATAGCCTTCTACCATAGTCAAGCAGTCAATTATGCTCCTAGGCATGTGTTTTTCTGTTTAGACTTAACATATAGAAAGGCATTATCTCTGTGACATGTTCACCCGACACCTAAGGAATGCTCACCTAGTTCAATCTTTGGCTCAGGCACATTTACTAATTAATTTTCAAAATTACTTAAACTAAACTTGGAGGACAGAAGTCAGATACTTACTTCAAAATGTTTTTAAATTGGCAAATCTTCTGAATAGATTATGATTAAAAACTTGGAAGTTATTTAAATTGAATTTGAAGTTATTTAATTTGAAGTTATTTATATCTTTTTCAGTTAGAATTGTCCAAAAGAATATAACAGAGCATAAGTTCAATTTTGTGTGCTCAGAAATTATTATTGATGTTTTAATTGAAAATAATTCAGTTCATCAAATTTGTTTTCTCTTTTATTAAAATAATAATTTCAAACATGGCACAAAAATTTAATGAGATTCCTTTCTGAGTTTGGTTATGTGTGCCGAGAGCATCTTAAAACTGGAGGAAAGATGGAGCCATAAAGACTCTTCTTGCCCTAGGGTTCCATTGATCAGGTTATAAAATGCCTATATCCAGAATATTGCAACAGAGAAAGACTTGAGTTTATTAAAAATAGATTTCCAGCTTGAGACCTTTTCTAATGAGTCAGACCATTTCAGGGCTTTGTTTGGAACTTCTGACTTACATGAGCCTTTGAGGTCTTTCGTTTGCATGGCCAGAGTTGGATGCCTTTTCATTGGGCATATTTTGTGCCTAAATACAGGAAATGTGGATTATTTCCCAAAGACATGATTCTGACTTTATGAGTAAGAGCCTTGTCATATCTTTGAATAGTCAATCTAATATTCTATAACTTGGGATTTAAATATTTCATGTTCTTTATCTTAATAATAAATATTAATTACAGATTATATTATGATTAACAGGTTATATATGAGGAAAAAAGGAGGGAGGGAAGGAGAGAGAGAGAGAGAGAGAGAGAGAGAGAGAGAGAGAGAAAGAGAATCCAGTTCCACTTTCCTTATCTAATGTTCCAATGCCAAAAGGCATGAGTCAGAAATTGTGATCTACACAAACCTCTGACAATTCTGACTCCTAACTCAGCAGCTCATCCCCCAAAACACGTCTGTTCTCTCTCCTGCTTTCTGCCCTTCCTTTGTTCCACTGTTTTTGTTTATTTTGTTTTTTGTTTTTGTGGTTGTTATAACTTTATGTTTGATTTGCCAAACACTTTTGGAAATAAAATTTATTCCTTTCTCCTAAATCAGTGTCTTACGTACTTGTTCATTATGTTTAATCCATATAGAAAGCTTTATATTTTCTACTTTTTAAATGTTTGCTTATATATATTATTTCTAAAATAGTAATTAATAAAATGCACAGATTTTAAATGCACAATTTGATGAATCTTAATAATGAATATTCATTATCTACAAATATAAAAAGCATATATAAACTTTAATTTCCTGCAGATGAGATAGTAGTATCTTGTTGTTGGCAACACCTCTGTCTTTGTTGCGGTTTTATTACTGTGATAAAACACCACGACCAAAAAGCATTTTGGAGAAGAAAGGGTTTATTTGGGTTACTCTTGCAGATTATAATCCATCATTGCAGGAAGTCAGCACAAGATCTCCAAATGGCTGGAAAGTAGAGGCAAGAACTGATGCAGAGGCCATGGAGGGGTACTGATTACTAGTCTGCTTACCCTAGTTGCTCAGCCTGACTTCTTATAGAATCCAGGACTACCAAGTCTGAGATGGCACCACCCACAATGAGCTAGGTCTTCCCCCATTGATCAATAACTGAGAAAATGCCTTACACTGGATCTTACGGAGGCTTTTTCTCAACAGTGGCTACTTCCTTTATGATGATTATAGTTTATGTCAAGTTGACATACAAAAAACAGTCAGAGGCAATGACATTCCATCTCCCAAAGTACCAGAAATCCATCACCTCGGTAATAATATATGTAAATGATATTTAAAACTAAGTTTTTCTTTCTTTAGTTTATTTCATTTCTTTTTGTTTTGACATTTTGGTATTTTGTGATTATTAATGAAAGCAACAGAGTATTTCTTCCCTCTTACTTACAAATTATTTTTTTCTGAGTTAACTTTATGATGTGTTTAGAGTATTTATCAGTATTTGGTTCCATAATCTATAGTCCAATCAATTGATTTGCATAATTATTTTCATTATTTCTTTCATTTCACACTTTTTTCTGTTTAATTTTTTAGTTACTTCTCTTCTTAGTTTGTTGAGATACAAGCAGTTATAACTATTTTAAAATATTTTCTAAGTTTATTTATTAGCATATATTCTTATGTACTTCCCTCTAAACATGTCTCTCTCAAAATGTTATGGCTCATATTCTTACTACTTAGAACAAATTAATTCTCAGTTTCCTAGTTGATAAATTTTTTAACCCTGAAGTATAAATAATGTTCACATAATTTTCTGAATTTGTTATCATTCTCTTGCTATAGTTTGGAATTTATAATGTATGGTGTGATAATACAATACACTTCATAGAACTTCAGGTCTTCAAGTGCAGTCTCATTTAATAATAAAAACTTATCTGACCACATATGACATGGTCGCTTAGACTGTGAATTCTCAAATTATCAAGTGATTGTGTTTAATTCCTATTATCACTTCATGTGTGTTAAGAGTTATAATAAAATAGTCATGTTCATTGTGTTACTACACTTGTGTTCTTTATACAAATGAAATTTATATAATTGTTAATTCTTGTTCTTAGTTTATTTACCAACTCATTTATTAAACTAAGACTAGATAGATTAACAGTTGTATTTATGCATGTAGTTAATATTATGAGTGCTATTTTTAATATGTGGAATTTTTTGTTGGGCGAAATTCCCTGTGGTGGTGTGAATATGCTGTGAAGAGACATCAGGACCAATTCAAGTCTTGTAAAGGCAAACATGTAATTGAGATTGTGTTACAGGATCAGAGGTTCAGTTCATTGTCATGGCAGGAAGCTTTGGAGCATGCAGGAAGATGTGTTGCTGGAGGAATCAAGAGTTCTACATCGTGATATGAAGGTAGCCAGGAGGGTACTCAGTTCCACACTGACTGGAGTTAGAGCATAGGACCTCAAAGCCCACTCACACAATGACTCACTTCATCCAGTGAGGCCACACCTACTCCAAGACCATATCTCCTTATAGTGCCATTGTGTAAATATACCACATCTTCTGAATCAATTCCTCCGTTGAGGGACATCTGGGTTCTTTCCAGCTTCTGACTATTATAAATAAGGCTGCTATGAACATAGTGGAGTATGTGTCCTTATTGCATGAAGGTAAACCCTCTAGGTATATGCCCAGGAGTGGTATAGCCGGATCCTCCGGGAGTGTCATGCCCAGTTTTCTGAGGAACCGCCAGACTGCTTTCCAGAGTGGTTGTACTAGCTTGCAATTCCACCAGCAGTGGAGGAGTGTTCCTCTTTCTACACATCCTCACCAACAACTGCTGTCTCCTGTGTTTTTTGATCTTAGCCATTCTGACTGGTGTGAGATGGAATCTCAGGGTTGTTTTGATTTGCATTTCCCTAATGACTAAGGATGATGAACATCTCTTTAGGTGCTTCTCAGCCGTTAGATATTATTCAGGTGAAAACTCTTTGTTTAGCTCTGTACCCCATTTTTAATAGGGTTACTTGGCTCTCTGGAGTCTAACTTCTTGAGTTCTTTGTATATATTGGATATTAGCCCTCGGTCGGATGTAGGGTTGGTAAAGATCATTTCCCAGTTAGTTGGTTGCCGCTTTGTCTTTTTGACAGTGTCTTTTGCCTTGCAAAAACTTGGTAATTTAATGAGGTCCCATTTGTCAATTCTTGATCTTAGAGCATAAGCTATTGGAGTTCTGTTCAGGAAATTCTCCCCTGTGCCCATATGTTCAAGGTTCTTCCCTAGTTTCCTTTCTATTAGTTTCAGTGTGTCTGGTTTTATGTGGAGACCTTTGATTCACTTGGAATTGAGCTTAGTGCAAGGAGATAAGAATGGGTCAATTTGTATTCTTCTGCATGATGACCTCCAGTTGAGCCAGCACCATTTGTTGAAAAGGCTATCTTTTTTCCACTGGATGGTTTTAGCTCCTTTGTCAAAGATCAAGTGACCATAGGAGTGTGGATTCAATTCTGGGTCTTCAATTCTGTTCCATTGATCTACATGCCTGTCACTGTACCAATACCATGCGGTATTTAACTATTGCTCTGTAGTACAGTTTGAGGTCCGGGATATAGATTCCCCCAGATGTTCTTTTACTCTTAAGATTAGTTTTAGCTATCCTGGGTTTTCTGTTATTCCAGATGAATTTTTGAATTGCTCTTTATAACTCTATGAAGAATTGAGTTGGGATTTTGATGGTGATTGCATTGAATCTGTATATTGCTTTTGGTAAGATGGACATTTTTGCTATATTAATCCTGACAATCCATGAGCATGGCAGATTTTTCCATCTTCCGAGGTCTTCTTCATTTTCTTTCTTCAAAGACTTGATGTTCTTGTCATACAGATCTTTCACTTGTTTGGTTAGAGTCACGCCAAGATACTTTATATGGTTTGTGGCTATCGTGAAGGGTATTATTTCTCTTACTTCTTTCTCAGCCTGCTTATCCTTTGAGTATAGGAAGGCTACTGATTTGTTTGAGTTAATTTTATATCGAGCAATTTTGCTGAAGCTTTTTATCAGCTGTAGGAGTTCTCTGGTGGAGTTCTTTGGGTTGCTTAAGTATACTATCATATCGTCTGCAAATAGTGATAGTTTGACATCTTCCTTTCTAATTTGTATCCCTTTGATCTCTTTTTGTTGTCTAATTGCTCTAGCTAGAACTTCAAGTACTATATTGAAAAGATATGGAGAGAGAGGGCAGCCTTGTCTAGTCCCTGATTTTAGTTGGTTTGCTTCAAGTTTCTCTCCATTTAGATTGATGCTGGCTACCAGTTTGCTGTAAAGTGTTTTACTATGTTTAGATATGGGCCTCGAATTCCTGACCTTTCCAAGATCTTTAGCATGAAAGGATGCTGAATTTTGTCAAATTCTTTCTCAGCATCTCTTGAGATGACCATGTGTTTTTTTTCTTTGAGATTGTTTATATAGTGGATTACATTGATGGATTTCCTTATATTGAACCTTCCCTGCATCCCTGGAATGAAGCCTACTTGATCGTGGTGAATGATCGTTTTGATGTGTTCTTGGATTCGGTTGGCAAGTATTTTATTGAGTATTTTTGCATCGATATTCATAAGAGAGATTGGCCTGAGATTCTCTTTCTTTGTCGGATCTTTGTGTGCTTTTGGTATTAGCGTAATTGTGGCTTCATAGAACGAGTTGGGTAGTGTTCCTTCTGTTTCTATTTTGTGGAACAGTTTGAAGAGTATTGGTGTTAGGTCTTCTTTGAAGGTCTGATAGAATTCTGCACTAAAAGCATGTGAACCTGTGCTTTTTTTGGTTGGAAGACTTCCAATGACGACTTCTATTTCTTCAGGGGTTATGGGACATTTTAGATGGACTATTTCATCCTGATTTATTTTTGGTATTTGGTATCTGTCAAGGAAATTGTCCATTTCCTCGAGATTTTTTTAGTTGTGTTGAATATAGATTTTTGTAGCAGGATCTGATGATTTTTTGAATTTCCTCAGTTTCTGTTGTTATCTCTCCCTTTTTGTTTCTGATTTTATTAATTTGGATTCTGTCCCTGTGCCCTCTGGTTAGTCTGGCTAAGGGCTTATCTATCTTGTTGATTTTCTCAAAGAACCTACTCCTTGTTTTGTTGATTCTTTGTATGGTTTTATTTGTTTCTACTTGATTGATTTCAACCCTGAGTTTGATGATTTCCTGCCTTCTATTCCTCTTTGGTGTATTTGCTTCTTTTTGTTCCAGGACTTTCAGGTGTGCCATTAAGCTGTTAGTGTATACTGTCTCCCATTTCTTTTTGGCGGCACTCAGGGTTATGAATTTTCCTCTTAGCACTGCTTTCATTGTGTCCCATAAATTAGGGTATGTTGTGCCTTCATTTTCATTAACTTTCAAAAAGTCTTTGATTTCTTTCTTTATTTCCACCTTGTCCAAGTTATCATTGAGTAGAGCATTGTTCAGGCTCCATGTGTATGTGGGTTTCCTATTGTTTTTGTTGCCATTGAAGACCACCCTTATTTCATAGTGATCTGATAGGAGGCATGGGATGAGTTCTATCTTCTTATATCTGTTGAGGTCTGATTTGTGACCAATTATATGGTCAATTTTGGAGAAGGTACCATGAGGTGCTGAGAAGAAGGTGTATTCTTTTGTTCTAGGATGAAATGTTCTATATATATCTGTTTGTTCCATTTGATCCCAGGCTTCAATTAGATTCACTGTGTCCCTGTTTAGCTTCTGCTTTCCTGAACGATCCATTTCAGAGAGCGGGGTGTTGAAGTCACCCACTATTATTGTGTGAGGTGCGATGTGTGCTTTGAGCTTTAGTAAAGTTTATTTTACGAATGAGGGTGCCCTTGCATTTGGAGCATAGATATTCAGAATTGAGAGTTCTTGTTGGTGGATTTTTCCCTTGTTCAGTATGTAGTGTCTTTTTTGATGACTTTAGATTGAAAATCAATTTTATCTGATATTAGGATGGCTACTCCGGCTCGTTTCTTCTTGCCATTTTCTTGTAAATTTGTTTTCCAGCCTTTTACTCTGAGGTAGTGTTTGTTTTTGACACTGAGGTGCGTTTCCTGCATGCAGCAAAATGCTGGGTCCTGTTTACATATCCAGTCTGCTAGTCTATGTCTTTTTATTGGGGAATTGAGACCATTGATAGTAAGAGAGATTAAGACATAGTGATTGTTGCCACCTGCCATTCTTGATGCTATCTTTATGTTTGAGTGGTTATCTACTTTTGGGTTTGAAGCAAGAAGGTTACTATCTCATTTTTTCCAGGGTGTTGTTTCTCTCCGTGTATTGGTGGTTTCCACCTATTATCCTTTTCAGGGCTGGGTTTGTGGAAAGATATTGTGAAAATTTGGTTTTATCATGGAATAGCTTGGTCTCTCCCTCTATGGTGATTGAGAGTTTTGCTGGTTATAGTAGTCTAGGCTGGCATTTGTGCTCTCTTAGTGTCTGCATGAGATCTGTCCAGGATCCTCTGGCTTTCATAGTCTCTGGTGAGAAGTCTGATGTGATTCGTATAGGTCTTCCTTTGTATGTTACTTCACCCTTTTCTCTTACTGCTTTTAATATTCTTTCTTTGTTTAGTACATTTGGTGTTTTGATTATTATGTGACGGAAGGTATTTCTGTTCTGGTCCAGTCTGTTTGGAGTTCTGTAGGCTTCTTGTACGTTCATCGGCATCTCTCTCTTTAGGTTAGGGAAGTTTTCCTCCATAATTTTGTTGAAGATGTTTACTGGCCCTTTAAGTTGCAAATCTTGACTCTCATCTGTACCTATAATCCTTAGGTTTGGTGTTCTCATTTTGTCCTGGATTTCCTGGATGTTTTGGGTTACACGTTTTTTGCATTTTGCATTTTCTTTGACTGTTGAGTCGATGCTTTCTATGGTATCTTCAGCACGTGGGATTCTTTCTTCCATCTCTTGTATTCTATTGGTGATGTTTGTATCTATGACTCCTGATTTTTTCCCAAGGTTTTCTATCTCCAAAATTGTCTCCCTTTGTGATTTTTTAGTTGTTTCTACTTCCTTTTTTAGATCTTGGATGGATTTGCTGAGATACTTCTCTTGTTTGTTTGTATTTTCCTGTATTTCTTTAAAGTATTTTTGCATTTCCTCTTTCAGGATTTCTGCCTGTTGACCCAAGTTCTCCTGCATTTCTCTAAGCGATTTTTGTGTTTCTTCCTCATGGGATTCCATCTGTTGATCCATCGTCTCCTGCATTTCTTTAAGCAGTTCTCGTGTTTCCTTTGTAAGGGCATCTATCCGTTGATTCATTTCTTTAAGCAATTTTTGTGTTGCCTCCCTATGGGTATCCATCTCTTGACCCATATTCTTCTGCATTTCTTTATGCAATTTTTGTGATTGCTTTGAAAGTGCATCTACCCGTTGATTCATTTCCTTAAGTGATTTTTGTGTTGTCTCCTTGTGGGCCTCCATCTTTTGATCCATGTTCTCCTGCACTTCTCTAAGCGATTTTTGTGTTTCCTTTGTTAGGGCTTCTAACCGTTGATTCATGGTCTCCTGTAATTCTTTATTAGATTTATTTGTACCCTTCTTGTGATCCTCTAATAGCATCATGAGAAGTGATTTTAAATCCAGATCTTGTCTTTTTTGTGTGGTGGGGTATCCAGGACTTACTGCTGTTGGAGAGTTGGGTTCAGATGGTGCCATATTACTTTGATTTCTGTTAGTAACGTTCCTACGTTTGCCTTTTGCCATCTGGTTACCTCTGGTGTTAGTTGGTCCTGCTGTCACTGGCTGTTGGTTGGACCTCCTGTGAGCCTGCAAAACTATTTCTGGCCCCCCTGGATTACCAGGAATTCCCTGGCACAGATTTCTGGTGCCTGCCCTGCTCTTGAGTGACTTTAGAGCCCTGATGTGCCTTGCCCCAAGTAATGTTATATTGGGGAGTTCCTGCACATCCAAAGGCTCAGCGTAGTGGATTCCCGGAGCAGAGGTCGCCAAAGGGAGGCTGGTAGGCTCCTGCCCTGTGCAGGGGTGTGTGATCTCTCCCAGAGGGGGGGGAGTGGGCGTCCCTCTGCTAGGCAGAAGTCCCACAGCAGAGCTGGTGCCCTGGTTACTGCAGATCTGCCCAGCTCTTGGGAGCAGGGTACATACAAGCCGCCCAAGACCCAAGCAATATTATGCTTGTCTGTTTCTGAGCCTGGTGGTCCCAAGTACCTGGCCACTGGAGCAAAGATGGCGGAGTGCACTCTGCACTCTCTAGGCGGAGCAGGTCACCCTGCAGAGGGGATGGCTCACAGCAGAGCTGGTTCTCAGACGACCACAGTGCTGTCCCGTTCTTGGGAGCAGACGGAAGCCCCAACAGGCCGTGTCCCAATCCATGTTATATTGGGGTGAACCTGGGTACCTGTCTCCTCAGTGCAGTCTACCAGAACAGAGGTCGCCTTGTCTTTATTTAGAATAAAAACTTCACAACTTACTGATTTCTCTGTGGGATTAAATCTCTTCAATACTGTTTTCTGTACTTCAGTACTGTTTTCAATACTGTTCTCATTCCTGATAGAAATCTCTCTCTCCTTACCTATATGTCCTTTCATGAAATGTGTTCTATATCATCCTTAATTCAGTGTTTTCTTTCTCTTCAGCATATCTGCCATAGCATTTCTTGGTATGTTGAGCTTTGTACTTCCTGGTGTTTCCTGAGTTTCTTTTGGATACCTCCCTTCTTTGATATTGCATTGGAATTCTTTTACTCAACATTTATTTGAATCTTTTATACTTATCTTTTCTTCTAGGTTTTTAAATTCATTAATTTGAAAATGTGTCACCATCCAGTATAGCTTCCAGTATTTTCTCCCCTTCTCCATTAAGTTGAACTGTCTTCAAACTCTGGTGCTTGGTGATATTTTTCATTTTCAGTAAGATTGATATTTATAGGTTCCAAAATTCTCTTCCATTTATTTTACTTTCTTTGTAAATGAATTAAAATTTCACACAGTCCTTCTCTTACCTACATAGTAGAAACTCTTACCTCAGAACTCTAGTAAAAATTTAAAAGACATTCTTCTTTATCACTTTACAGGTCAGTGTTTGGTGTCCCCAGTCTGATAGGTCACAAAACTATATGCCAACAAATAGCTTTAAATTGTATTATTGGGAATTTTTTTTAAATTTTTTATTAGGTATATTCTTTATTTACATTTCAAATGATTTCCCTCTTACTGGTTTCCCCCTCTCCCCAAAAGTCCCATACATCCTCTTCCCTCCCCCTGCTCCCCAACCAACCCACTCCCACTTCCTCTACACTGCCATACTGATCCCTTCCAGGACTAGATGCCTCTCCTTCCTTCTTCTTGGGTATGATTTGATATGTGAATCTCCTTGGGTATTCCAAGATTCTGGGCTAATATCTACTTATCAGTGAGTGCATATCATACGTGATTTTTTGTGAATGGGTCACCTCACTCAGGATGACATTCTCCAGTTCCACCCACTTGCCTAAGAATTTCATGAATTCATTGTTTTTAATAGCTGAGTAGTACTCCATAGTGTAAATATACCACATTTTCTGTATCCATTCCTCCGTTGAGGGACATCTGGATTCTTTCCAGCTTCTGGTTATTATAGATAAGGCTGCTATGAACATAGTGGAGCATGTGTCCTTATTGCATGTTGGAGAGACCTATGGATATATGCCCAGGAGTGGTATAGCTGGGTCCTCCAGTGGTATTATGCCGAGGTTTCTTAGGAACTGCCAAACTGATTTCCAGAGTGGTTTTACCAGCTTGCAATCCCACCATCAGTGGAGGGAGTTCATACTCAAGTGAAAGTGAGTGAAAGGAAGTTCATAAATAGAGAGTTTTTATTCTTGCTTCATTAACCTATACTGAGGGGTAAGCTCTGTTTTTACTTCTCTTTGTAACTGCTTCAATAAAAAAATTATATTAATATAATCATTGAAGTGAAGGTAAATGTCTGTTGGGTTCTCAGCATTTCACAGGCAAAGTAGTACATCAGGGCAGCTGCTATTTCTTCCTCTGAACTCATTCTGCCAAAACTGACACCCTCTTCAGGGTCTTGGAAAAGGCAGTGTTGTGTGATTAATTGCTAACTATGGAATTTTGAAGGGAGCATCTTATGGTGGGTAGGGGAATTGTACCAGACAGACTGGAGTGAGACTCTCAAAGAAGAATGAAAGAATTCATGCCAGAAGGTACTAGATGTGCTAGAGAAAGAATTAAGTAGAACACTTCTTAACAACAGTTAATCAAGTATTAAATGACATTTTTAATTTAATTTCTCCTACACATCACTGTTCTATGGAAGCAGTCTCTGTGGTATTCAATTGTAAGTAAGGACAAGTCTTCAAGACAACATAAAAGACGATGCTAACAAGTTGTACTGAATTTATTTCTTAAACAACATTATAGATGTTGCTTGCATTTCCTGTCATCTTTTTTTCAGAGAAATTTCAGGCGTATCTGTCTGAAATTAGTCTGACCACCTAAGGAAGGAAAAGCACTAATGATTTTTTGTCATGGCCTTGATACTTTGGATAGCATATTTGAATCTCAGGTTCTATTTTCTATAGACATTAAATATTCAAAAATTTCTAGTGCTTTTGTGTAGTTTCTATGTTTGTGTATGACTGCTTATAATGTACAGTTTAAAATCATACTGTTGATATCATTTAACAAGAATGTAATGCCACATTCCATGAAATACTAACATGAAAGATTAGTTAATTCTCATGAAAAAAAATTAAGCAACTTTCATAAAATACTACTGCTAGAAGATTTCAACACACTACTCATAAAAATTAAACAGATTCTCGAATTTTTGCTCTGAAACAGCCATCAAGTAAGTAGATTTTAAATCAGCTGATTAAATAAATCATTCCTCCACATTCCTGTGTCAGCCTTCCAGTATGTGTGGCAGTTGTTAATCTAATGAAGAAAAAAAAATGGGTCAGCAGACAATACCTAGAATGAACAGTATGCTGAGTGGGCATTTGGCTCAAACAGAGACACTTAAGCCGTCACCTCCTCCATGCTCAAAGGTAATAGTAATGTCTGGAGTGAGCCATCAGTCGGGCACATCCACATACCAGAAGCTGACACACAAGAACTCTCAGTGATTGCAGATCCAGGTGAGAATCAAAGGACCAAAAACAAGGTCTTACAGGAGGGCTGACACAGACAGGTCACCAAGAAACACTGGTTCACAGAGTTATAGGAAGGGAGACAAGGATACCTAGGGCATCCAGAGAAGACCCCCTAGTAACTAGAGTTACTTTCATGAATAGTTGAAGGGTCAGGCTTCAGCTGAGCTCTGCAAATCTCCTGATAATAAGGGATTAGTCAAATACCATGCTTGATGTGTCTATGGAACACTTCCCCCACCCCCACTCTGCAACAACTTTGTCAAACTAAACCCACTCATTGTCCTCCTACTTTTTAGACTTGATATCCTTGAGCTAACCAGCCAGTCACTGGAAACTGACTTGCAATATGTCTTCAGCTCTCCTGTTAACACTTCCATGTTTTGTTTTGTTTTTTTTTTTCTTAGTTGTCATCAGTTGACTATCCAATATTCTGACTTGAATTCAGGAGCAACAATGGTACAATTCTTGACTTTTCTCCTTTATTTTCACCAAATCATTTGTAAACAAATTATGATTCTAAATTCTAGCATGTCTGATTTGATTTTAAATAACCTAGTCATATAAAATCCCTTGGACTCCTAATGAAATCCA
This sequence comes from Tokudaia tokunoshimensis, assembly GCA_036184795.1. Lineage (NCBI taxonomy): Eukaryota > Metazoa > Chordata > Mammalia > Rodentia > Muridae > Tokudaia > Tokudaia tokunoshimensis. Next base: position 17,260,223 of record BTHU01000008.1, read on the forward strand.
TATCTGATAATAATGTTTAAAATAAGCATACTATACGAATATAAAAGAAAAAGAGAATAAGTTAATAAGTTTACTATTCAATAATATGCAAAGTTTTTGTAATTACAATGTTAGAAAATGTAAAGAAGCAATCATCAGCTCATTTCAATATCAAAAATAAACAAGCAAAAAAATTAAAACCATATTTTATGTATAGCAGAAAATCTTAGTTATTTACAACATAATACAATAATTTAGCATAGTTTTAAACAGACAAAGGGGAATTTTTCAGACTATTAAATCTGTCTATAAAAATTATTATCTACATTAATTGTATTCTAGCTTTGATGTTAGCTGATCTAATCTTAACTATTTTAATTATATTCTGTTATCTATGATTTTTAGTGTGAATCACTGAAATTCCAATTGATGGTGTTTCAAATACCCCATAGTATGAATTTTTAATGGTTAACAACTCTTGGTAAATTTTCAAACAAAATATAATATTTCACTTTTATTTCACAGAATCTTGTATTCTTGAGGAAATTCAGTAAACATTAAAATCATGAAAAATTGCTGTAGGTTTAAAGATTATGCAGAGAATTATTCTAAAATTATATTTCTATGAATTAGAATTTTACACTAATGAATACAAGCAAGCATATTTAGTAATTTCTTTTAGTGGGACTTTGTGCCACCCTGAGCTATCAGCCTGCTTCACTTGAAGTTGAAGTCCATTTCTCACTGTGATGACCAAACCTGTGAACTGCTGAGAGAATACACTGGGAATCCTATTAGACTCTCCCAGACTACACTGAGAATTCCACAAGGCTCTCTCTCTCTCTCAGCCCTACATACTAGGCAGTATGTGAAACTCTTCTAGACCTACACTTACATGGTTTTGAAGCACTAATTTAAAGATATACTGTTAAGAAAAAATTCCTAGGTAAATTCCAACAGTAAGCAATTATTTGTGGTGTACTCACCTATCTCCAAGGCTCACATTTACTTGATACCTTGGTTGGAAAGAAGAGCAGCTGCTTTTGGTTGGAGAGAATGCCAAAGTACAGGAAAGGCTCAGGACAGAGATGATGGGAGTGTGGGTGCCTTCAGGTGTACACATCCTTGACCACATTAGGACTACAACAGGGCTCAGTAAATACTCAATGAGGATTTGTGTTTAAAAAAAAAAAAAAGACAGCTAAATAGGGGAGTGCCTACTGACCTCACTGTTCAGCATTGTATCTGGAGTTTTTGTTCCAGTTGACAAGGTTACACTAGAAGCCAAGGAATGACCAATATTTTATCTATGAAATGATAAATGTCATAGCTGCAAATTAATCTTTTGTTTAAATTTCAAAAAAGCTTGTGTTCATCCATTGATTTTGTGGGATTTGGGATTTGGTGCACTGATGTTTTCACTAGAAAGCACTGAGTTGAGGTGAAATAAAAATAGTAGAATTGCATCATGCTTGTAAAACTGAAGGGGATTATATCCATTAGCATATATGTCAAATGCAAAACAAAAACTAAGAAAAAATAACAAAGAATGCTAGTCCCAATAGAATCAAAGCTAATTCACAGATTAGTAACCTTTGTTCATAGAAGTCTTTGAGGAGAAGTGACCCATATTCACCATTGTCCTTCAATACAGAACTATTGCACCAAGTCCAATGCACTTTGTGTTTCAGCGTGAAAATGTTTAACAACCTGCCAATTATTTCAGCCATTGCCAGTCTCTCCCAGAACAAAGCAACAGCAAAGTACATGCATTTAAATTTCTCAGTAACAGACATCACACAGAAATCTTCAGTATTTTCAGACTTTATGGGCATTTATATCAGCATTATTTCAGGACTGCTTTGAAAAGACCCAAACAAGAATATTCCAGAACACATGACAGAGTATCAGGTGATGGGTCAGAGAAGATGTGCATTCAAGGGGGTCCATGTCATGGAGATCATTCCTACTTTCTCTACAGAGACCACAAGGTTCTGTTTGGCTTGGAAATGTTAAACATAAGCTAAATAGAAACCTGTCCTGAATCATTTAGTCAGAACAGGGGGAAAATATCACTTAACACACATCAATTTCCTTGTTTTAAAATGACTGAATACTTTTGTCCTAGAAAAGAAAAGTAACTAAAGGTCTTTAAAAGTGAAAGGCCTGGCATCTTATTTTATTAATAAAGTATTATTTTTTGTCTAAGAATAATGATAGAGAAGCACTTTTCTCCTAAGCCACAATCCATCAGCTGGAGGAGGTATTCAGAGCAGTTCCCTGTATTTCAGCTGATTTATGGTTAATACTGAGTATATTTCTTAATGACTGCAAGCATGGGCAGCTCTGGAGAACCACAAAGCTTGACGTCTGAGATTTATTTTTCTATCCAGATAAAATTTCAAGTATGCTACAAGCAATTAAGGTGCAGGGAAAGCCTTCCTTCCCATTTAGACCTCTACAAACTTCAAAAATATATCACCATCTTTCCAGCATTAAATAGTCTCCAGCTGGGAAACTGTGTTAGAGTAAGGCAATAGGAGCTGAGTCCAGTTAAAAGACTGCCCACAGACATCATTCAGGGGCTTTGCCAGCTGAGCACTGCCAAGATATTTATACCCTCAAATATGGCTTTTGGTTTGACTCAGAGTCGCTGAGCAAAAAGACATCAGCCTTGTAAATGAGTTGGATGTTAGCCACAATTCTCACTAAAACTGTCTACATAGGAAAACACTAATAAGAATGGTAAAAAAAAAATAAAAACAGAATAAGACATTGGTAGACATTTGTAGGATTAAATGGGTGATTTATTGGTCCCTGCTGAAATTCTCTTTTTACAAAATGTTCATCTTGTGTCACCATGGGTGTCAGGGACCACAAGTTTATACTGGATTCTTGTACATTGGACCCCCTCGTGAAGGATTTATTTCAGTTTTTACTGATATGATTAAATGGAATGTTTTGCACAAAGATTTCCCAAGTAGCTGTTCCGTAGTTATTTTTTTTTACATTTTCCTTCACCATCCATATACACAGATTGCTTTATGCATTTGGACTGACTTTGAATCAATGCTAAATGTCAAGATGTAAGAATGATTAAAGCAAAATACACATTCAGGCTTCCTAATAAATGGTTGGGTTTTAGACCATTTGTATGATTTTTACAAAATTACTCTTTCTTTAGGCCTCTGTCTCACTCTGTCTCTCTGTCTCTGTCTCTATCTCTCTCTTTTACTGTGTGTACGTGTACTTCCCTTAATCCCTCCCTCATTCTGCTATTTCTTTCTCTCTTTTATTTGGGTCCTTCCCCCTTCCATCTCATCATTCCTTTGCCTCCCTCTCTTCCTCCTTCCCTGTTTCCCTCCCATCCTTCTTCCCTCCCTCCCTCCTGTCTCTCCTTCCTTCCTTCTTCCTTCTTTCTTTCCTCTATGCATGCTGCTAAGGTTTGAATGCATTGATTCCAGTGGAGGAGTGTAAGCCACTTGTAACTGATCTAATTAGAAATATTTATTTCTTAAAAAGTGAATTTCTAAAAGTAGTAAGCATCAAGAATGTTTCACACTAGCTAAAGTTCACTGGCAACTTCCTTTCTTTCCTGTAATTTTTAATAATTACACTAAGAAAACCTGGTTGAAAATGAAAACCTGGTTGAAAACAATGGAGATGACTCTCTTGATAAACTGTTTACAGTTTGAGTACCCTGATTTCAGTCTGATCCCTAAAACCCATGTACACAATATTGAGCAACTTATAAATGGTTTTCATCCTATGCTGCATAGTTTGCAGAGACAGGCAGATCCCTAGGGATCACAGGGAAGACATGTTGCAGGAGAAATAACAACTTAGGTAGTTCTATGGTTCTTATACACACATGCATATACTTTCACATATACATGAATTTACCCAGAAAAAACTATATATGGAAAAGTATGAACTAGGAGTATATATTTTGTCCCTCTGAATAAGAATAACAAAATCAAAGACAAGAATCAACTCCCTTTCCTCTGCTGTTACTCAATATCTCTTTCAATGCTGATCTGTCTTACCATAGACTACACCTTGTTATATTCACAGGACTTCAATGTTTACAATAAATAATTCTGTTTTCTGCATATAACTTTAAGAAATAGATAGCATAAAAAGAGTTATAATAAGAAATACAAATATAATTAATGCAAAGGGAAAAGCTGAAAAATCAGGATGTCAACACAGCCAGACCTCCAAGAGTAAGCATGGTGGAAAACACCAAGAAAACACTTATTTAGAATAAGCATAACTTAAAACTAGTACAATCTTCACAGCACATTAAATAACCTTACCTAGTCCCTCCATGGTACACCAGCAATCTTTTAGGCTAGCTCAGCTTCACCATGGCTGCTGGTTTCAGAAGAAAACAATAGACTTTGGTCCTAACAAAACTGCTTACCAACCTCTTTGTCTTGACCTGACAGGTTTCCCATATCTCCAATGCAAAGACCTTCCCTTTTCCCTAACTGAAAATCCTCCTAGACCATGAAGACTGTGAAAACAGACACACACAAATCTTCTTCTACATAGGTAATATGTAGTATAGAAAATAACTGATCTGAAATTATTCTAGGCATTGGGGATTGGAAGAATAAGGGCTTCTGCAAATTACCATATATGCTGGAGTATATCACTCATTTGGTATGGAAGATATATGACCAGAAAAGATCTAAAGTATTCTACTCTGTAACCTTACCTAATCTTGGGCTTTATTCTAGCAAAAGTAATGACTAAGGCAGGTGGGGTTCTCCCAACACAAGTCCAAACTAGTGTTCTCTTTATCTCTGCTTCTTTGTGTCTTTCCATCCTGCTCTCATGCACAAGACTCTCTTTCCTCCTCCCTCAATCTCTTTCTCTTTTCTTTCTCTTCCTCTTTTTTCATCCTCGTATTTTCTCTACATTTTTCTTTTTTGCTTTCAATTTTTTTTATCTCATGCGGTTAAAGAAAATTCTATTCATTTGCAGTACCACAGAATAAGACGCAGAAAGTCATATTTTCTTACTTGTACAGAATCTAGATTTTATGTGTGTATGTGTGTGTGTGTGTGTGTTTGCATATGAAAGTACATGAGGGACAAGGTGAGTGGGAGTAAGATGTCTAAATGATCAGGGAAGCATAACAACTGAGGAATAAATAGTTAAAATCATATTCGTATTCAGAATATATTACAACAGAAAATGAAGTTATTTTACAGGAGGAAAGAGACCAGTAGAAGCTTAAGGGAGATAAATTGAGAATTGCTGAGCAAATGGAAGCAAATATAATTGTATACATGAATGAAAATGTCCCAGGAAAATTCATTAAATTGTATGCTAAAGTTAATTTAAATTGAAAAAAGAAATTCTGTCATTTAGGAGAAAATTAGTGAATGTAGATAAAGGCAGAGACATAGCTATGTAATGCATAAATAATAAACAGAAATAAAAAATTATATACAAATATATAATTACTTTAACTTAGAATAGGGGCTACAAGAATGTCATAAATACATTACAGGAAGAAGATAGCATCACAAAGAAGACCATGAATTTGTTCAATTAATGTTTTATGATTTGCAATTATAATAAAAATAGAACAACTGGAGAAATATTACTTTATTCTATTATTTAAAGTGAATAACAGTAATTTAGATGTTAAAACAATGAGTAATTTATATATAAAACAAATTTTTGACCAACAAAACCATAAGACATGTATACTGTGATGAATGGGATAAACAGATAGAAATTTTGAATACCAATGCAGCTAACCTGTATTAATTTATAATAGGTTTCATACATAAAATAATCACATTCTCAATAAAAATGTCAATAAGAAATTTTGAAAGTGTGGAAAACTAACAATATAATCAAAATAATAACAGTAAAATATTTGTTATAGGTAATAGAACAAAATTAAATTCAAGTGTATATCCCAGAATTAGCGATAGCTTGCTAATCATTGGATCACTAGAACTTAATTTTCTTGTCACAAATTGTATTTTGATGTAAATCAGATTATTTCAACTCATTCTTGCCAGAATTGCCATTATTGAGAAAACAATATATCAAAAAATCTGGTGATATACCATAGAAAGAGAAACACATTACTTTCTTTTAATTTATTTAATTTTTATTGGATATTTTCTTTATTTACATCTCAAATGTTATCCCCTTTCCTGATTTCCCTCTCCCAGAAAGCCCCTATGCCATCCTCCCTTACCCTGCTTCTATGAGGGTGCTCCTCCACCCAACGCACTCCCATCTCCCCGTCCTTAATTCCCCTACTCTGGGGCATCTAACAAGCCTTCATAGGACCGAGGACATCTCCACCCATTGATGCCTGACAAGGCAATCCTCCCCTACATATGCAGTTGGAGCCATGTGTACTCCTTGGTTGAGGGCTTAGTCCCTGGGAGCTCTAGGGAGTCTGGTTGGTTGATATTGTTGTTCTTCATATGAGGTTGCAAACCCCTTCAGGTTCTTTAGTCCTTTCTCTAACTCCTCCATTGGGGACCACACACTGAGTCCAATGGTTGGCTGCGAGATTCTGCCTCTGTGTTTGCAAGGCTCTGGCAGGGCCTCTCAGTAGACAGCCATATCAGGCTCCTTTCAGCAAGTATTTCCTGGCATCCACAATAGTGTCTGGGTTTGCTGACTGTATATGGGATGAATCCCCGGTGTGACAGTCTCTGGATGACCTTTCCTTCAGACTCTGCTCTATACCTTATCTCCGTATTACACCTGTGAGGGTTTTGTTCTCCTTCTCAGAAGAACCGAAGCACCCACACTTTGGACTTCCTTCTTCTTGAGCTTCATGTGGTCTGTGAATTGTATCTTGGGTATTCTGAACTTTTGGGCTAATATTCACTTATCAGTGAGTGCATACCATGTGTGTTCTTTTGATATTGGGTTACCTCACTCAGGATGACGTTTTCAAGCTCTATACATTTGCATAAAATTTCGTGAATTCATTGTTTTTAATAGCTGAGTAGTACTCCACTGTGTAAATGCACCACATTCTCAATATCCATTCCTCTGCTGAGGGACAACTGGGTTCCTTCCAGCTCCTGGCTATTATAAATATGTCTTCTATGAACATAGTGGAACATGTATCTTTGTGACATGTTGTTGCATCTTCTGGGTATATGCCCAGGATATACCTGGTATAGCAGGGTTCTCAGGTGGTACTATGTCCAGTTTTCAGAGGAGCTACCAAACTGTTTTCCAGAGTGGTTGTCCCAGCTTGCAATCACACCAGCAATGAAGAAGTGTTCCTCTTTTTCCATATCCTTGCCAGCATCTGCTGTAACCTGAGCTTTTTATTTTCACCATTCTCACAGGTGTGAGGTAGAATCTCAGGGATGTTTTGACTTGAATTTCGCTGATAATTAAGGATGTTGAACGTTTCTTTAGGTGTTTCTCTGACATTCAATATTCTTCAGGTGAAAATTCTTTGTTTAAGTCTGTACCTCATTTTTTAAATAGAGTTATTTGATTCTCTGGCATCTAACTACTTGAGTTCTTTGTATATGTTGGATATTAGCCCTCTATCAGATACAGGATTGGTAAAGATCTCCCAATATGTTAGTTGCTATTTTGTCCTATTGACAGTGTACTTTGCCTTACAGAAGCTTTCCAATTTTATGAAATCCCATTTGTTGTTTCTTGATCTTAGAGCATAGGCCACTGGTGTTCTTCAGGAAATTTTCCCCTGTGCCCATGTGTTCAAGGCTCTTACCCACTTTCTCCTCTATAAGTTTCAGTTTATCTGGTTTTATGTGGAGCTCCTTGAACTATTTGGACTTGAGTTTTGTACAGGGAGATAAGAATGGATCAATTTGCATTTTTCCAAATGCTGACCACCAGTTGAACCAGCACCGTTTGTTAAAAATGCTGTCTTTTTTCCACTGGATGGTTTAGCTCCTTTGCCAAAGATCAAGTGACCTAGGTGTGTGGGTTCATTTTTGGGTCTTCATTTCTATTCTTTTGATCTTCCTGCCTCTCTCTGCAACAATTTTCATCACCATTGCTCTGTAATACAGGTTGATATCAGGGATGGTGACCCCACCAGAAGTTCTTTTATTGTTGAGAATAGTTTTTGCTCTCCTGGGTTTTTTGTTATTCCAAATGAATTTGAAAATCGCTCTTTCTAACTCTATGAAGAATTGATTTTGAATTTTGATGGGGATTGCATTGAATCTGTAGAATGCTTTCAGCAAGATGATCATTTTTACTATATTAATCCTGCCAATCCATGAGCATGGGAGATCTTTCCATCTTCAGACATCTTCGATTTCTTTCTTCAGAGACTTGAAGTTCTTGTCCTACAGATCTTTCACTTGCTTGGTTAGAGTCACACCAAGTTATGTAATATTATTTGTGACTATTGTGAAGGGTGAAGACTGTTGTTTCCCTAATTTCTTTTTCAGCCTGTTTACTCTTTGAGTAGAGGATGGCTACTGATTTATTCGAGTTAATTTTATATCCAGTCACTTTGCTAAAGTTATTAATTTTAGGAGTTCTCTGGTAGAAATTTTGGGGTCACTGAAGTATACTATCATATCATCTGCAAATAGTGATATTTTGACTTTTTCCTTTTCAATTTGTATCCCTTTGACCTCCTTTTGTTATCTAAATTATCTAGCTAGAATTTCAAGTACTATATTGAATAGATAGGAAAATGTGGCCAGAATAGTCTAGTTCCTGATTTTAGTGGGATTGCTTCAAATTTTTCTCCATTTAGTTTGATGTTGACTAATGGTTTGCTAGCTTTTACTATGTTTAAGTATGTGCCTTGAATTCCTGCTCTTTCCAAGACTTTTAACATGAAGGGTTACTGAATTTTGTCAAATGCTTTTTCAGCACCTAATGAAATGATCAAGGGTTTTTTTCTTTGAGTTTGTTTATGTAGTGGATTATGTTGATGAGTATCTGTATATTGAACTATCCCTGCATCCCTGAGAAGAAGTCCACTTGATTTTGGTTAATGATAATTTTGATATGTTCTTGGGTTCAGTTGGCTATTTTTCTATTTATTTTCATAAGGGAAATTGGTGTGAAGTTCTCTTTCTTTGTTTGGTCTTAGTGTGGTTTAGTTATATGCATAATTGTAGCTTCATAGAATGAATTGGATAGTGTTTCTTCTGTTTCTATGTTATGAAATAGGTTTAAGAGTATTGGTATTAGGTCTTCTTTGAAGGTCCAATAGAATTCTCCACTAAACCCTTCTGGTCCTGGTGGTTTTTTTTTTTTTTTTCCGATGGGAGACTATTAATGACTACTTCTATTATTTAGGAGTTATATGACTGTTTAGATAGTTTATCTGATCCTGTTTTAACTTTGACACATCGTATGTGTCTAGAAAATTGTCCATTTCATCCATATTTTCCAATTTTGTTGAGTATAAGCTTTTGTAGTGGAATCTGTTGATTTTTTTGAATTTCCACAGTTTCTGTTGTAGTGTTTCCTTTTTCATTTCTGATTTTATTACTTTGGATACTGTCTGTGTGCCCTCTGGATAGTCTGGCTAAGGTTTTATCTTTCTTGTTGATTTTCTCAAAGAAACCACCTCTTGGCTTTATTGATTCTTTGTATAGTTCATTTTCATCCTTGAGTTTGATTATTTCCTGCTGTCTACTCCTCTTGGATGTATATACTTCATTTTGTTTTAGAGCTTTCAGGTGCTCTGTCAAGCTACTAGTGTAAGCTCTCTTCAAGTTCTTTTTTTTTGAGGCACTTTGAGCTATGAGTTTTCCTCTTACCATTGCTTTCATTGTGTCCCATAAGTTTTGGTATGATGTGTCTTCCTTGTCTTTGAATTCTAAGAAGTCTTTCGTTTCTTTCTTCATTTCTTCCTTGACCATTGTTAATAAGTAGAACATTATCCATCTTCCATGAGTATGTGTGTTTTCTGTTGTTTTTGTTGGAATTTAAGACCAGCCTTTGTCCTGGCGATCTGATAGGGTGCATGGGATTACATCAATCTATTTGTATCTGTTGAGGCCTGATTTGTGACCAGTTATATGGTGCCAATGAGTTCAAGGCTCTTTCCCACTTTCTCTTCTATTAGATCCAATTATCTGGTTTTATGTTGAGGTCCTTGATCCACTGGACTTGAGCTTTGTGCTGGAAAAGTTCTCTGGTAGAATTTATGGGGTTTCTTATGTATACTATCATATCATCTTCTTTGCCAATTTTTATTCCTTTCATCTCTTTTTGTTGTCTTATTGCTCTAGATAGCACTTCAAGAACTATATTGAATAGATATGAGGAGAATGGAAATCCTTGTCTTGTTCCCAATTTCAGTGGGATTGCTTCAAGTGTATGTCTCCATTTAATTTGATATTGGTTGTTGGTTTGTAGTAAATTGCTTTTATTATGTTTAGGTATGGGCCTTGAATTCCTTATATCACCAATGCTTTTAACATGAAGTGTTTTTGTATTTTGTCAAATGCTTTTTCTGCATCTAATGAGATGATCATGTGATTTTCTTTCATTGTGTTTGTTTATATAGTATATTATGTCAATGGATATTCATATATTAAACCAACCTTGCATCCCTGGGATGAATCCTACTTGATGGTGGTAAACGATGGTTTTGATGTGTTCTTGGATTCAGTAGGCAAGAATTTCATTGAGTATTTTTGCATTGGTATTCATAGTGAGGTAAGTCTGAAGTTCTCTTTTTTCAGTTGGGTCCTTGTGTAGTTTAGGTTTCAGAGTAATTGTGGCTTCATAGGACTTAGGTAGTGTTCCTTCTCTTCCTGTTTTACAGAATATTTTGGGAAAAATTGGTCTGAGGTCTTTTTTGAAGGTCTGGTAGAATTCTGCTCTAAATCCATCTAGTCCTAGGTTTATTTTGGTTGGGAGGATTTTAATGACTTCTTTTATTTCTTTGTGCAATATGGGCCTGTTTAGGTAATTTACCTGCTCTTGGTTTAACTTTGGTATGTGGTATCTATTTAGAAAACCATCCATTTCATCTAGATTTTCCAGTTTTGTTGAGTATAGGCTTTTAGAGTAGGTTCTGATGAGTTTTTTTTTTAATTTCCTCTGTTTCTGTTATGTCTCCCTTTTCATTTTGGAATACTGAAATTTTTAATTTGGATACTGCTTCTAGGCCCTTTAGTTAGTTTGACTAGGGGTTTATCTATCTTATTTATTCTCTCAATAAACAAGTTTCTGGTTTTGTTGATTCTTTGTAATGTTTGCTTTGTTTCTAATTGGTTGATTTTGGCCCTGAGTTTATTTCTTGCCTTCTATTCCTCATGGGCACATTTGCTTCTTTTGTTATAGAGTTCTCAGGTGTGTTATTGTTAGTGTAAGATCTTTCCTGTTTCTTTACCTGGGCACTAAGTGCTATGAACTTTCCTCTAGCATTGCTTTCATTGTGCCCCAAAAGTTTGGGTATGATGTGTCAACATTTTCATTAAATTCCAGGAAGTTGCCCTTCTGGCTGCCATTTGCACCAGGGAGCTGGGAGGCTCCACAGCCTTCTGTGCAAGGCTCTCAAGGAAGAGAGGATCTACCAGCAGCACTTTCACTTCTGAGCATGGAGGTGAGATCTTCACATTCTCTCTGGAGCTGAACAGCTAGGAGCACTCTGGGCATACAATCAGTGGAGATGCTGGGACAGGTATCTTCCCTTCAAACTGCAATTTGCACCAGGGACCCAGGCTGCTTCACAGTCTTCTGTGCACAGACCTTGCTAGAACAGAGTTGATCTCCCAGTAGTATGGACACAGGCTTATAGGCCCATAGAAAGGACTAGCTCCAGACAGAGACAGCAAGACAAACTTATACCAGAGATAAGCAAATGGCAAAATGAAAGCACAAGAATCATACCTACAGAAACCTAGGCTCCTGGGCAACATTAGAACCCAGTTTTCCCACAGCAGCAAGTCCCGGATACCACAACACACTGGAAAAGCAAGAGTTGGAATTAAAATTGTATCTCATGATACTCATCGAGGACTTCAAGAAGGATATAAATAAGTCCCTTAAAGAAATACAGGAGAACATGAGTCAAAAGGTGAAGCCCTTAAAGAGGAAACACAAAAATCCCTTAAAGAATTACAGGAAAACAAAAACAAACAAGTGAAGGAACTGAGCAAAACCATCCAGGATCTAAAAATGGAAGTAGAAACAATAAAGAAATCACAAAGAGAGACATCTCTGGAGACAGAAAACCTTGGAAAGAACTAGGAGTCATAAATGCAGGCATCAACAACAGAATACAAGAGCTAAAAGAAAGAATCTCAGGTGCTGAAGATACCATAGAAAACATTGGCTCAACAGTCAAAGAAAACGCAAAAGGCAAAAAACCTTGTAACCCAAAATATCCAGGAAATCCAGGACACAGTGAGAAGACCAAACCTAATGCTTATAGGTATGGAAGAGAGTGAAGATTTCCAACTTAAAGGGTCAGGAAATATCATTAACAAAATTATAGAAGAAAACTTCCCTAACCTAAAGAAAGAGATGCCCACGAACATACAGGAAGCCTACAGAACTCCAAACAGAGTTGACCAGACCAGAAAATCCTCCCAGCACATGATAATCAAAAACCAAATGCACTAAACAAAGAAAGAGAATATTAAAATCAGTAAGGGAAAAATGTCAAGTAACTTATAAAGTCAGGCATGTCAGAATTCCACCAGACTTCTCACTGGAGATGATTGAGCTAGAAGATCCTGGACAGATATCATACAGACCCTAAGAGAACACAAGTGCCAGCCCAGACTACTGTACCCAATAAAGCTCTCAATCACCATAGATGGAGAATCCAAGATATTCCATGATAAACTAAATTTATATAATATCTGTCCACAAATCCAGCCCTACAAAGGAAAATAGATGGAAAACGCCAACACAAGGAGGGAAACTGCACCCTAGGAAAAGCAAGAATATTCTTCTTCCAACAAACCCAAAAGAAAGTAACCACATGAACATAAAAATGACATCAAAAATAGCAGGGAGCAACAATCACCATTCCTTAATATCTCTTAACATCAAAGGACTCAATTCCCCAAATAAAAAGACATAGACTAACAGAGATATTTTTCATGTGAATCTTCAATTTTATCAGAAAATGTTTGTAATTCCTCTTTCATTTAATTTAGTAATGTTTTTTATGTCTACCATTTTATCTATATTATTTTCCATGATAATCTTAAATTTTAGCATGTTTTTCTATATATTTCTTCAATTTCATCAGAAATATTTTCCATGTAAATCTTTAATTTTATCAGAAAATGTTTATAATTCCACTTACAATCATTTTAGGAATATTTTTATATCTACCATTTTATCAGTATAATTTTTCCATGAAATAGTCAATCTTAACATATTTTTCTATATATTTCTTCAATTTTATCAGAAATATTTTTCATGTAAATGAATTTTATCAGAAAATGTTTATAATTCCACTTTCAATCAACATAGAAATATTTTTATGCCTACCATTTTATCTGTATAATTTTCCATGAGATAGTCAACTTTAATGCATCTTTCTATATATTTTTTGAATTTTATCAGAAATAGTTTCCTTGTAGATCTTCAATTTATCAGAAAATGTTTATAATTCCACTTTCAATCAACTTAGAATCATTTTTATCCCTAATATTTTATCTGTAATATTCCATGATAATCTACAATTTTAACATGTCATTCTATATTTTTCTACAATTTTATCAGAACATTTTCCAAGTAAATCTTCATTCTATGATAAAATGTTTCTACTTCCTTTTCAATTAATTTAGCAATATTTTTATCTCTAATATTCTACTCTTAATTTTCCATGAAAACTCTCAATTTTAACGTGTGTTCTATATTTTTCTTCAATTTTGTCAGAAATATTTTCCATGTAAAACTTCAATTTTATAATAAAATGTTTTTACTTCCTTTTTTAATAAAAATAAAAATAAAATATAAAAAAATTAAAGAATTCCAGGAAGTCTTTAATTTCTTTATTTCTTCCCTGACCAAGTTATCATTGAGTAAATAGTTGTTCAGTTTCCATGTATATATGGACTTTCTGTAGTTGTTTGCTGTTATTGAAGATTAGGCCATGGTGATCTGATAGGATGCATGGTATTATTTCAATCATCTTGTATCAGTTGAGTGTTGTTTTGTGACCAATTTTATGGTCGCTATTGTAGAAGGTGCAATGTGGTGCTAAGAATAAGATGTATTCTTTTGTTTTAGGGTGAAATGTTCTGTAGACCTCTGATAAATCCATTTGGTTCATAACCTATCATAGTTTCACTGTGTCTCTGTTTAGTTTCTGTTTCAATGACCTGTCCATTGGTGAGATTGGGGTGTTGAAATCTCCCACTATTATTGTGTTGGGTTCTATGTGAGTTTTGAATTTTTGTAAATATTCTTTTATGAATGTGGGTGTTCTTGCATTTGGTGAATACATGTTCCAAACTGAGAATTTCTCCTAGTGGATTTTACTCTTGATGAATACGAAAAGTCCTTCTTTATCGTGCTTGATAACTTTTGGTTGAAAGTTTATTTTATTGGATATTATGATGCAACTCCTGCTTTTTTCCTGGGACCATTTGGTTGGAAAAAAATTTCTATCCTTTTACTCTGAGATACTGTCTGTCATTGTTATTGAAGTGTGTTTCTTGTATGCAGCAAAATGCTGGATGTTGTTTGCTTATCCAGCCTGTTAGCTTATGTCTTTTTATAGGTGAGTTTAGTTCATTAATATTTACAGATATTAAAGAGAGATGACTGTTGGTTCCTGATATTTTTGTTTTTATAGGTGGCTTTATGTGCTTCTGGTTCTCTCCTTTTGGCTTTGTTGTAAGATGCTTAATATTTTGTCCTTTCTTTGGTGCAAGTACCTTCCTTGTGTTGGAGTTTTCCTTCTAGGATCCTCTCTAGGGATATATTGGTACATAGATATTGTTTAAAGTTGGTTTTGTCCTGGAATATTTTTGTTTGTCCACCTATGTTAATTGAGAGTTTTGCTGGGTATAGTAGCCTGGGCTGACATTTGTGTTCTCTTATAGTCTGCATGACCTCTGTCTAGGCTCTTCTGACTTTCATAGTTTCTGCTGAGAAGTCTGGTGTAATTCTGATTGGTCTACCTTTGTATGTTACTTGGCCTTTTTAATATTCTAGGTTCTGAGCATTTGGTGTTTTGATTATTATGTGACAAGAGGATTTACTTTTCTCGCCCCATTTACTTGGTGTTATATAGGGTTCTTGAACCTTTATGGATATCTCTTTCTTTAGGTTGGGAACATTTTCTTCTATGATTTTGTTGAAGACACTTTCACGTCCTTCGAGCTGGGAATCTTTGTTTTCCTCTATTCTGATTATTCTTAGATTTTGTCTTTTCATTTTGTCCTGAATTTCATGGATACTTTGAGTTAGGAGTTTTTTATGTTTGAATTTTCTGTGACAGTTTACAGTATATCCTACACCTGAGATTCTCTCTTCTATCCCTTGTATTCCATTGGAGAATCTAACATCTGTAATTTCTGACCTCTTTCCTCTGTTTTCCATGTCCAGGTTTGCCTCCATTTGTGTTTTCTTTATTGTTCTTATTTCCACCTTTAGGTCTTGTACTGCTTTATTCAATTCCTTCACCTGTTTACCTGTGTTTTCCTGTATTTCTTTCAGTGAATTATTGATATCCTCCTTAAAGGACTCTATTATCTTCATGAGATAGGATTTTAGGACAGATTCCTCATTTTTCAGGTGGGTTGGTGTATTCATGTCTTGCTGTGGTGGGAGAACTGGGTTTTGATGATGTCCACGTATATTAGCTTCTGTTGCTTATGATCTTGCATGTGCCTTTTGCCATCTGAATATTCCTGGTGTTTGTTGGTCTAGGTGACTGTCTGGAGTCTGCCTCATTTGTCCCTGGGTTGCTTCAGGTCTCCTGATAGGCCTACAGCCTTAGTTATAGCAGACCACCTATAGGACCTTCCAACTCAGGGCTCTTCACAGGGGTAGAGAAGCTGCCGTTCTGTTGCCCTGGCTGTAGTAGATCTCCTGGGAGGTCTTCAGTGGAGCAGTGAAGATGTTGTTCAACTCCTCTGAGTATAGCTGATCCTCAACTGCTCTGAGTGTAATGAATCCCCAACTACTCTGAGTACAGCTGGTCCTCAACTGCTCTGAGTGCAGCAGGTCCTCAACTTCTTTGAGTTCAGCAGATACTCTATGATGAGTCAGGATATGGTGTCTTCACTGGAGCAGTACAGCTAAGAGTCTCTGTTCCAGCAGAAAGGACCAGGTGGATGGAGCATAAGAGACAGAAGGGATAGAAGGAGAGTGGCATTCAGGAGGGAGGGGTTTGGTGGGTGGTGTGTCCTGAGTCCACTGGACTCCCAACAGCAGCTCTGGACTCCTTAGAGGGGGTTCTTACTGACTTCTCTGAGTGCAGATGGTTCTCTAGGATGGGTCAGGATATGGTGTCTTCACTGGAGCATACCAGTTAAAAGTCTGCCCCAGCAGAAAGGACCGGGTGGGTGTTAAGTAGTTTTAATGAGATACAATTCTATTTATTTCTCATGTACTGAAAAATCTGTCCAAATTCCCAGAGTAGACACAGACAGGTGTTATCCATGGAGCTAGCTCATTATACTTACTCTCAGCCAGCCCTTACATTCCTGGTTAAGCCTGATTGACTTGTTTGTACCTTGTCTGCAATTCAGTATAGAAAGGAATAAAGGAAAAAAGGAAAGAATAAATATCTTTTTTATGGGTACAACTTGGAGAATGGGGTTATATCTTCCCTTCATCACCTAGTGTCTTCCATGTGTTCTTAAGGCAATGGCCACACCTATATGAAAATACTACTGCACATTTTCACGGAAAAAAAATTGTAGAAATGGAAGAGAATGAATATCTTATTCCAAAATGTGCTTGCATTTACTTCCATTTCTTAGTACTGTGCATCCTCATCTCTGTTCCTGGATTGGCAGGAAGCACATCAACTCTGAGAATTTTCCATTCTCAATGCTGATTCCAAGACTCTACTTTTAAACATGAGTAACTCTTCTTTGGAAATTATCACACTCTGATCTCAAAAGATCTGAACACAATTTATAGGTTCTTTTATTTCCAGTTGATAGGATAATATTTTCTAGTGAAAAAACACCTTATATATTTCATGCTTCTTAATGATGAGATAACAAGAAACCATGCTCATTAATATGATTGTGGCTTATTGGAAATCCTGTTAGAAGTACAAAAAGTTTCCCTTAGCCTCTGCACTGAAATAGAGCTACTGAATCTTAACTTTGAACATTACCTTTTACAGGTTTCACTGGACAGGAATTTTTATGACAATTTTATTATTTTTTATTAAATTGTACATTGCAGAGAAATCTTCAATGTGGGATATTCCAATGAAAGTATACTCTGTAGCAGTACATAATTAATGCTACTTAATTCAATCCCAGCAGTATGTTTCTGATACCTGCCCCAATGTTTTATATTCCCAAATGAGAGACATAATACAGTTTTTATACTTTGATATGTCTAAAACAGCTTTATGGCTGGGCCACTTCCAATCCTCCATGTGACAAATTCACCTTCTATTATTCCCATGTTATTATTTACTAAAACCTATATTTTATCTTAGTTGCTCCAGACCCACACATGCAGCCCTCTCAGGTTGGGTTCCCCCAGTTCCTACATTTCCGCTATGCTCTATCTCCCATGCCTCTCAGGAGTGGCATCTTGGTTCTCCCTCTTTTCTCCTTCCTCAATCCCTTGTCCAGGAATCTTAAACATCCTTCCTTTGTGCCTCTGCCTAGCCATTGGCCTCCAACAACTTTATTTACCAATAAAAAACAACTGGGGACTGGGTTCCCTCAATATGGATTCTTTTGTAATATTTGAGAGCAGAGATTAACATAATACAAACATTAAACCAAACCCACAACAATACTCTAGTATGTTTTGAACATGTGCAAAGAATACTTAGTCCAATATAATTAAAACCTATAAAGCAATACACTCTGTGACTGTGTCTGTTTTTGTGTCTGGTTATATTTCAAAATAACACTAAGCCTCAGGTGGAATGATAATGAGAAGTCATTTGTGGCATTCATGGCTCTGTATGGCAAGGGCAATTTCCATTAAATGAATTAGTTTCTATTTACAAAAAACAGTAGAAAGTATTGCTGTACTCATGACTTGATTCTAAGAAAGTCTTAGTTGCTGTTTATCCAGTAAAAATCATTGTTGTTAAATGATGACTTAATAATTGAAGAATTTCCCTTACATTGAGTAAAACTTTAATTAATAATTAAGCCAGTTGTTCTGGCCAGAACTTTGAGTATTGTATTGAATAGGTAGGGAGAGAGTGGACAGCCTTGACTTGACTCTGATTTTAGTGGTTAGTGGAATTGCTTCAAATTTTTCTCTACTTAGTTTGATGTTGTCTATTGGTTTGCTGTACATTGCTTTTATTATGTTTAGGAATAGGCCTTGAATTCGTGATCTTTCCAAGACTTTTTAACATGAAAGGGTGTTGTATTTTGTCAAAGGCTTTTTCAGCATCTAATGAGATGATCATGTAGGTTTTCTTCTTTAAGTTTATTTATATAGCGTATTTCATTGATGGATGTTGAGTGGGTATGTGAGGGAGTGTAATCATAGAGGCAAAAAGGAGTGGGGATTGGATGGGGGAGTTTAATGATCAATAGGTATGTGACCAATAGAAGATGGCTGATAAATATATAATGATAGATTATTGTTTTGAAGTTACATAAATTGTGATAGATAGATAGATAGATAGATAGATAGATAGATAGATAGATAGATAGATAGATAGATAGATAGATAGATAAATAGGTAGGTAGGTAGGTAGGTAGGTAGGTAGGTAGGTAGGTAGATAGATAGATAGATAGATAGATAGATAGATATATAGATAGATAGATAGATAGATAGATAGATTCTGACAAGGGAGTAACTCACAAAAATAGCATTTATTTGTTTGTATATTTCTACTAAATTTAATAATTTCTCACAATTCTATACTCTGGTTCTTTCTTATTCACAAGGAAAGATATTTCTGTGAATTATGAGTGCTGGCTACAAGATAAAAAAAATCCTTCTTTGCAATAAATATCTTCATTGAAAGATATTCACCTCTATAATGAAACCAATAAGCTTGCAAAAGTAATGACCATAATATAATTACTCTACTCCTTATTAAAATGTTCCTCCATTTGCTACAGATGCACAGTTTGTGGTTATGAAATAGGGTAATTTGTTTAATAATATATTCACCCAACTTCACATAATGTGATTTAATCAGTACATTATATACAAGTTCCAAATGTAAAGCATCTCAGATGATCAAATAAATTATTAATGGTTTGCTGTCACTGAACTGTTATTGAGGAAAGGGCAAGCTGAGACTAAAGACCCTTATAAATCTCTCTACTCTCAGCTGTGTCTAAACTCCAACATTCAAAAACAGTCTTTCATATAAAATCATTGAACAGCAGTTTTCCTTATACTTAACAAGCTAAAGCTATTTTCATGATTTAATATTGGTAAATTGACATTATTTTTAAAATAAACATTACTTCTTATTCCCTCCAAAAACCTCTCTCTCATATTCAGTATTGAACGCATCACATATACTTCAGTTTTACCTGCAAAACATAACCATAATTTGACCATCTTCCTACTATGGCTGTCGTTGTCCTTATCAGTACCCTTGGCTTTAGCTTCAACATCCATCATTTTTCAAT
This sequence comes from Tokudaia tokunoshimensis, assembly GCA_036184795.1. Classification (NCBI taxonomy): domain Eukaryota; kingdom Metazoa; phylum Chordata; class Mammalia; order Rodentia; family Muridae; genus Tokudaia; species Tokudaia tokunoshimensis. Next base: position 17,279,944 of record BTHU01000008.1, read on the forward strand.
TCAGAAACCAGGACAATGTTTATAACCTGAAAGCCACTTTCTGACTTTTTTTTTTTTTTTTTGCTAAAAGGTCTTTAATAAAAGATTTGAGGGTTTCCCATTCAAGGAATTAAAGCCAAAACTCTGAAATGGTCACATTCTAAAGTTGAATACCTACCTAGCCTGTTCACGTGGTGGGCTCAGGATCAGCCTACCTTCATTTCAATCTCTGCTTCCGGCCTGTCTCACAGAAGCCCATATTACACAACTCTTTCTCTGAGTGAGAACTGTCATATCCTCACTGTAAAGTCTCTGTTTGGTTGTTTTTCTGCCTTATGTTTGTAAGAACGTATAGTTCTTTGGTCTGTCCCCCCTCTTAAACTTGGTATCAGGCTGCTTTTTGATTTCTGATGTATTCCTTTTTTAGGTATGACAGATATGTTTGTGTGAGGAAAAGGGAGTGTTATGCAGACATTTAACACTACTTCTTGTTAGTACTCAAAATCATTGGACTCCTTGGGCCAAGGAAGCTTTGGGTCCTCAGTTTAAATGTAAACCATGTTTAAAAGATGAGAGGAAATCAATTCAGCATAGGTCCAAAACATCTTTATACAAATTTTGCTACGGCACTTGTATTATTTTAATTAAATATGTGAACATGGATGAAATAAATCTGATTGAATTTCACTACATAAATATACTTTCTGAAGAATTCTAAATAACACTGAAGTATCATTTAGAATAGTCATAGAAAAAGAAATTTTATTCAGTATAAATGAGAATTGGGTTGATATAATTAATTGATCTATGCTTAAAAATAACATAACAAATCTACAAATAATTGGGAATATCATGTTTACATGGGGCAGGGCAAGGCACACATAGAGCAAAGAAATTTTGACCTTTATAAGAGAGAGTTTTGGTAGTTAAGCAACAATTTGCCATCTTCCATTTTTTTATCCTTTTATTTGCAAACATATGGTTTAAATTTTCTTTACATATTTAAAATAGAAAACACAATACTTTATTTAAAAATACATTTCTCTCTTACAGGGACATTTTTATTTTGTAGTATACCATATTAAGACCCCAAGCTTAATAGAATCTATCTCAGAAAAGTAGATTCTCTAATACAAAAACGTGTAATATGCACAACTGGGAAATATTTTTAGTATCTTTATTGGAGCCATTTATTGTTAAATAGTAAACAGAGAGGCCATCTCAAAGTGTAAGTGAGGTGATGGATTTGGGTGTGGTAAGATATCCTAATTGAAGGGGAGGCTGCTCTTACAGAGAAGAAAAGCTGGGTCACAACATATCTGCCTTTAAAGTAGCTGTCTAGGTGTGATGAGAACCCCCTGAGAATGTCTGGGAAATATGAGGTCATGAAGATTTTATTGAATGTATTAAATAGAAAACCTAAAATGCAGAAGACTTAAGAAGTGATGTTAATTCAGAACATTGTGTGATATTCTACTAAACTGAGCAGAAAGTTATTAACCTCACACTTTCCACATTCATTCCACATCACTCAGTGTTTACACGTTTTATTAGATATAGAACATATGTCAACATATGAAAATATTCAACAATATGTGAATTTAAGTCTCACAAACATTGAGGAGTTGATTCACTAGTTTAGACTCACTGTTTTGTATCCAGTAATGACAAAATTCTATTTAACTTCAATGGACTGCTAAAATTCTACTTTAGCTATTTGTTTAACCTGATGATTCTTGGTCACAGTACATAAGATTCAGGAGCCAGAGGCACTAATAATTTCCTCCTAGACCTAGTTTTTCACTGTACTACCTGCATGAAAATGTTTCATGAAAAAGATCATCACAGAGTCCTTCACTTTTAGAATAAAGGAACAACAGATCTGTTACCTTTCTTCCTGTGATAAATCAGCTTTGTTTTCTGATTCACAAATGTATGGACACACTAAGTAAAAATTCAGATTGAGTTTGTGTGTGTGTGTGTGTGTGTGTGTGTGCGTGTGTGTGTGGTCCATGTCTATCATCTGGAGGTGATCTATTCAGGGTGTATTTCCCTGCTGTTAGGTATTTCAGCTAATGTCATCTCCATTGGGTCCTGTGAGCCTCTCCCATCCCTGGTGTATGGGACTTTCTAGTGGTTCCACAAGTTGCCTCCCACCCCACTGCTACTTATTTCTGTTAATTTTCCTGGCCATCGCGTCTTCTCTCCTGTCTCTTCCTATACCTGGTCCTGTTCCCTCTTTTTCTCCCAGTCCCCTTTCCCACCCAGATCCATCACTCCCTCTTCTTCCCATAGTGATTATTTTGTTCCCCTCTTCTAAGTGGGTTTGAAGTGTCCACACTTTGGCCTTCCTTCTTTTTAACCTTTATATAGTCTGTGAGTTGTATCATGGTTGTTCTGAGCCTTTGGACTAATATGCCCTTATTGGTGAGTATATACTATGTATGTCCTTTGGGGTCTAGGTTACCTCACACAGGGTGATATTTTCTAGTTCCACCCATCCATTTTCCTACAAAGTTTGTGAAATTGTCATTATTAATAGCCGAGTAGTATTCCATTGTGTAAATATACCACATTTTCTGTATCTTTTCTGCATTGAGGGATATCTGGGTTGTTTCCTTTTTCTCCATAGCCTCACCAGCATCATCTGCCACCTGAGTTTTTTATCTTAGGCATTCTGACTGGTATGAGGTAGAAGTTCATGATTATTTTGATTTGCATTTCCCTGATGACTAAGGATGTTGAACATTTCTTTTTTATTTAATTTTTTTTAAATTTTTTTCTATTTACATTTGAAATGCTAAAACCTTTCCTGGTTCTCCCCGCCCCCGAAAACCCCCAACCCCTCCTCCTACCCCCTGCCTCCAAGTATATTCCCCTCCACCCAACCTACTCCGCCCTCTCTCTCCTTGATTTCCCTTTGTTGGGGCATTTATTGAGCCTTCACCTGACCAAGGACCACTCCTCGCACTGATGCCCAACAAGACATTCCTCTGCCACATTTTTGGCTGGAACCGTGTGAACCCCTTGGTTGATGGTTTAGTCCCTGGGAGTCCTGAGGCATCTGGGTGCCTGACACTGTTGTTCTTCACATGAGTCTGCAAACCCCTTCAGCTCCTCCGGACCACCCTCTAACTCCTCCTTTGGAGACCTCACACCCAGTTCAATGGCTGGCTGCTAGGATCTGCCTCTGTGTGTTTAAGGTTCTGAGAGGGCCCCTCTGGAGACAACCATGGCATGCTCCTTTTGGTATGCACTTCTTGTAATCCATAATAGTGTCGAGGTTTGGTGACTGTTTATAGGATGAGTCCCCAGGCAGGGCAGTCTCTGGGTAGCCTTTCCTTCAGTCTCCGCTCCACACTTTTTCTCCTTTATTGCTCCTGTGAGTATTTTGCTCCATTTCTTAGAGAAACCAAAGCACCCCCACTTCATTTCTCCTTCTTCTTGAGCTTCTTGTGGTCTGTGAATTGTAGCTTGTTTATTTTGAGCCTTTGGTCTAACATCACTTATCAGTGAGTACATACCATGCGCAATTTTTTTGTGATTGTTTTACCTCGCTCAGGTTGACACTTTCTAGTACCATTTATTTGCCTAAGAATTTCATGAATTCATTGTTTTTAATAGCTGAATAGTAATCCATTGTGTATATATACCACAGTTTCTGCATCCATTCCTCCATTGAAGGATATTTGGGTTCTTATCAGCTTGTGACTATTATAAATAAGGCTGCTACAAAAATATTTTGACTTCTTCCTTTCCAATTTGTATACTTTGACCTCCTTTTGTTGTATGATTGCTCTGGCTAGGACTTCAAGTACTATATTGAATAGATAGGGAGAGAGTGGGAAGCCTTGTCTGGTCTCTGATTTTAGTAGGATTGCTTCAACTTTCTCTACATTTAATTTGATGTTGGCTAACGATTTGCAGTATATTGCTTTCACTATGTTTAGGTATGGGCCTTGAATTCCCAATCTCTCCAAGACATTTATCATGCAAAGATGCTGGATTTTGTCAAAAGCCTTTTCAGCATCTAATGAAATAACCATGGGTTTTTTTTTCCTTGAGTTTGTTTATGTAGTGGATTACATTGACTGATTTCCGTATATTGAGCCATCCCTGCATCTCTGGGATGAAGCCTAACTGATCTTGGTGAATTATAGTTTTGATGCATTCTTGGATTCAATTGGCCAGAATTTTGTTGTGTATTTTTGCATCAATGTTCATGGGGGTGATTGGTCTGAGGTTCTCCTTCCTTGTTTGGTTTAGGTGTAAACATTATTGTGACTTCATAGAATGAGTTGGGTAGTGTTCCTTGAGTTTCTTTTTCGTGGAATAGTTTGAAGAGTAATGGTATTAGCTCGTCTTTCAAGATCTGTAGGATTCCCCAATAAAACCATCTGGTGGTCCTGTTTTTGTTTTTGTTTTTGTTTTGTTTTTTTTTTGATGAGAGACTGTTAACAACTGCTTCTATTTCCTCAGGACTTATGGGAATATTTAAATGTTTTATCTGATCCTGTTTCAACATTGGCACCTGGTATATATCTAGAAAGGTATCCATTTCATCTAGATTTTCAAATTTTGTTGAGTATAAATTCTTGTAGTAGGATCTGATGATTTTTTGAGTTTCCACAGTTTCTGTTGTTATGTCTCCATTTTCATTTCTGATTTTATTAATTTGCGTAATGCCTCTGTGTCCTCTGGTTAGTCTGGCTAAGGGTTTATCTATTTTGTTGATTTTCTCAAAGAACCAGCTCCTGCTTTGGTTGATTCCTTCTGTAGTTCTTTTTGTTTTTATTAGGTTTATTTCAGCCCTGAGTCTGATTATTTCCTGCTGTCTACTCCTCTTGGGTGTATTTGCTTCTTTTTGTTCTAGAGCTTTCAAGTTTACTGTCAAGCTGCTAGAATAAGATCTCTCCATTTTCTTTTTGGAGGCACTCAGAGCTATGAGTTTTCCTCTTAGCACTGCTTTCAATGTGTTCCATAAATTTTGTTATGATGTGTCTTCATGTTCTTTAAATTCTAAAAAGCCTTTAATTTCTTTCTTTATTTCTTCCTTGACTGAGCTATTCATGAGAAGAGTATTGTTCAAAGTCCACGTGTATGTGTGTTTTCCATTGTTTTTGTTTGAACTTAAGAATATCCTTATGCTGTGGTGATCTGATAAGGTGCATGAAATAATTTCAATAATTCTGTATCTGTTGAGGCCTGTTTTGTGAACTTTTATATGGTCAGTTTTGGAGAAGGTACTGTGAGGTGCTGAGAAGAATGTATATTCTTTTGCTTTAGGATGGAATGTTCTATAAATATCTATTAGATCCATTTGGTCCATAACTTCAGTTAATTTCACTGTGTCTCTGTTTAGTTTCTGTTTCCATGATTTGTTCATTGTTGAGAGTGGGGTGTTGAAGTCTCCCACTATTATTGTGTTAGGTGCAATGTATGCTTTGAGCTTTAGTAAAGTTTCTCTTATGAATGTGGGTGCACTTGCATTTGGAGCATAGATAGTCAGAATTGAGAGTTCATCTTGGTAGACTTTTCCTTTGACCAGTATGAAGTGTCCCTTCTTATCTTTTTTGACAACTTTTGGTTGAAAGTCAATTTTATCCAATATGGCCACTCCAGCTTGTTTCTTGGGACAATTTGTTTGGATAATTGTTTTCTAACCTTTGACTCTGAAGTAGTGACTATCTTTGTCACTGAGGTGGGTTTCTTGTATGCAGCAAATGTTGGGTCCTGTTTATGTATCCAGTCTATTAATCTATATCTTTTTATTGGTGAATTGAGACCATTGATATTAAGAGACATTAAGGAAACGTGATTGTTGCTCACTGTTATCTTCTTTGTTAAAGGTGAAATTCTGTTTGTGTAGCTATCTTCAACTGAGTTTGTTGAATGATTGCTTTATTGCCGTTTCTGTGGTGTGTGTAGTTTCCTGTGTTGTGTTAGTATTTTCCACCCAGTATCCTTTGTAGAGTTGGATTTCTAGAAAGATATTGTGTAAATTTGCTTTTGTCAAGGAATGTCTTGTTTTTCTCCATCTATGGTAATTGAAAGTTTTGCTGGGTATAGTAGTCTGGGCTGACAATTATGTTCCCTTAGGGTCTGTTTGACATCTGTCCAGGATCTTCTGGCTTTCATAGTCTCTGATGAGAAGACTGGTGTAATTCTGATAGGTCTGCTTTATATGTTACTTGACCTTTATCCTTTACTGCTTTTAATATTCTTTCTTTGTTTAGTGCATTTGGTGTTTTGATTATTATGTGACAGCTTGAATTTCTGCTCTGGTACAGTCTGTTTGGAGTTCTGTAGGCTTCTTGTATGTTCATGGGCATCTCTTTCTTTAGGTTAGGGACGTTTTCTTCTATAATTTTGTTGAAGATATTTACTGGTACTTTAAGATGTAAATCCTTGCTCTCTCCTATACCTATAATCCTTAGGATTGGTCTTCTCACTGTGTCCTGGATTTTCTGAATGTTTTGGGTTACAAGCTTTTTGCATTTTGCATTTTCTTTGACTGTTGAGTCAATGCTTTCTATGCAATCTTCAGCATCCAATATTCTTTTCTCTATCTCTTGTATTCTGTTGTTGATGCTTGCATCTATGACTCCTGAATTTTTTCCAAGGTTTTCTATCTCCAGAGACATCTCACTTTGTGATGTCTTTATTGTTTCTACTTCCATTTGTAGATCTTGGATAGTTTTGTTCAGTTCCTTCACTTGTTTTTTTTTTCCTGAAATTCTTTAAGATATTTTTGTGTTTCCTCTTTAAGGGCTTGTACCTTTTGACCCATGTTCTCCTGTGTCTCTTTTATTGATTTTTGTGATTGCTCTTTAAGGGTTTCTGCATGTTGTCCCATGTTCTCCCATAATTACCTATGGGATTTTTGTGTTGCCTCTTTAAGTGATTCTACCTGTTGGCCCATGTTCTCCCATATTTCTTTAAGGGACTTTTGTGTTTCCTCTTTAAGGGCTTCTACCTATTTATCTGTATTCTCCTGTATTTCTTTAAGGGATTTTTGTGTTTCCTCTTTAAGGGCTTCTACTTGTTGACCCACTTTCTCATCTATTTCTTTAAGGGAGTTATTTATGTCCTTCTTGAAGTCCTCTATCAGCATCATGAGATGTGGTTTTCAATCCAGCTCTTGCTTTTCTGATGTGATGGAGTATCCAGGATTTACTATTGTGGGAGAACTGGATTCTGATGGTGCTGTGTTGCCTTGGTTTCTGTTGGCAATGATCTTGTGTTTGCCTTTGGCCATCTAGTTATCTCTGGTGTCAGCTGGTATTGCTGACTATGAGTGACTGCAGGCCTATGTATCTGTACTCCTGGGATTCTCTTTCTCTCACATGACCTGTATGCAGCTGGTTCTCTAGGAAGTATCAGGAGATGTTGTCTTCCCTGTGGCAGACTTGGCAAGGGTCAAATTCCATGCACAATGCTGGTTCTCAAATGCTCTGCTGCTGTGAACGCCTTACTGCTGCTGGTTCTTGAATGCCCTGCTGCTTCCGGTTCTCTCCAAAGTATCAAGAAGTGAGCTCTTCCCCGTGGCAGAAGTGGCACGAGTCTACCACATCAGAAGGATTGGGACAGACAGTGGAGAGGGAGGAGAGATGGCCATGCTAGCCCTTCTTATCCTGGGAATCCTTTTATTCCTGCCCATTTTGATAAATCTTGCCTTTAGCATCAACATGTTGGCTGCCAAAACACATGGCTTGAAACTAAAAATGGGCCATAGACAGAGTTATTAATTAATAAACTGGCAGTCAGAAATGGGTAAATTCTGCACAGAGCCTTGCCAAACTGAGATATAGGTGCATTGGTTTTGATAATGCATAGTCCATGACAGGTAATGAAGGTATTCTTTTCAGAACCATCAAAGACAGACACAGACTTGTTTATGAAATAAAAAATGGGAGATGTAGAGAGCTTTTTGGGAATGCTTAGCAGGAATCTGACATTGGGCCAGGACAAGGAAGTAAGTACAGGCAGGAACCTAATTTTAGGCTAGAACAAAGAAGCAGACTTAAGGCATAAATATGACTTTGGGTTAGGACAGGTAAGTAGACTCAGATATCTTGGTCATCCTGATAAGCAGTTAGAAACAGTGATCATGGGAATGATCATGGGACTTTGTTTATTGCCTTGATGTTCCTCGACTATTTGTGTTTGTTGTATTGCTTGTTCTTCAACCTAGAAGTGACCTTATTACATGCATGTAATAGAAAAAGTATAAAAGCAGACAGGGAAAAATAAACCCTCCTCAACCTCAGAACTGGCTGGGGTCATGTTATAATGTTGTCTAATTGTCTTTTTTCTTTTTAATCCTAGCTCCTGTCCTGGAGCATCTGTTGTTTGACTGAGGTGGCTTGGTCCCTGTGCTACCAGCCTCCTCCCAGAGAATATAGGATCCACAGATGAAAAACACAGGCACACACAGTTGTTCAATTTCAACTTGCCTATTTTGCACAATTGCTGACTACCTCTTATATCGCACCTGGAGAAGTATGCCTTTATCAATATTCATAGCTCTGCACCTCTCTACCTGGCCTCAACTTTATTTGCTGAGTTGCACCTAGTTCCAGCTAGACACACCCCAACCACCTTGGCCGCTACAACCAAGATCTCACATGGCTGGTATCATTTTCTCCCTCAGAATCATGGTAAACACACAGCTCTCTTTCTCTCTCTCTCTCTCTCTCTCTCTCTCTCTCTCTCTCTCTCTCTCTCTCTCTCTCTCTCTCTTTCTCTCTCTCTCTCTCTCTCCCCTTGCATTTGTCCTCTTGCCTTCAAGGACTTGAATGTTCAACCTATTCTTTTTGCCCAGCAATTGACCCACAGTTTCTTTACTGATAGATGAAGAAACAATTGGGTAACAGGACCTTGGCATCAGACCCACCCATGCCAACTTTTACATTTCTCTTTTCATACCTCATCTATACTATCTTTCTCCCTTCTTTCCAAGTTTTTGTTTCCTCTATTATAGCATCTTCTCAATCTTTTATATCTCTCTATTTCTTAATTTCACCTTTCATTTCCTTCTCTTTTGTCCTCTGCTTTCTCTATTTCTCAAGAAATCATTCCCTTTCTTCTTGCCAACCTAATATTTTTGTCGCATACCAAACATAAGTAGAGGATCTTTAAAAACACAATCAAGACAAAAATAAAATCATTTATCTTCTACAAAGTTTTCTTAAGAAATTTGACCTAAATTCAATGTTAATGGTTTAGAGTTTTAAATATGTGCTGTAATATGAGTAATTTTGTAGCATATGTTTCTCTTGAAATGCATGCCAGTTTAATAAAATATCTGAAATGAGTAGATATTGAACCTATAACTGACAGAGTTAAGATTTAGAAAAACCATAAAACTTATTTTAGATTGTTTCTATTAATTTCTACCTTTCTATAGATTTTGTTATATTCCAAAGTATATACAGAAATGAATCTCTCCTCATTAAAATAACAGATCTTTTTATGACTGAGCATAACTGCAGAATTGTGGTAAAATATACAGACACCATTTTTACTACTAATTTATTTTAAAGCAGTATTTCACTGAAAAAATATTTAGACATGTTTTTTCAAAAAAAGATTATAATTAATGTTCAGATTTTAAAAGAAGTGAAATCTAGGTAAAATGTCATTATAATATCAAAGCGATACCTCTCAAACAAGTTATAGACTTTAATTTCCATCCAAGTTTTAACCAGAATTCTTCTCAGTTTTACCATTTAAGAGCACTGGCTATGGCAACTTGTCCATCAGACTTACTTCAAATTTAAACTGGCTTGTATAATTTATGTTCATCAAAATTTTGATTGAAAACTAAAAAAAAAATTGTGATTTTTTTAAATGGCTTGAGTTTACCACAATTGTAGTGATTCCAAATATTTCATATAATGACAGGTTAATTTTATTGAAAAACCAATTTTTGGGTTTGAACCTTTGAGGTTTGTAGACCTTTTGGTGGACACAGTCATGAATATGTAATATAGAGACAGACTGAAAAGATAGCAATTTAGAGCCTTTAACAAACAGGATGTTTTAATCCCTTTTCTCACATCACAAACCTGGGCCATTGGTGAGCATAAATCTCCATGAGGAATGGTCTATTGGTAAATTCCAAATCTAGTTACAATTTATGTCAAAAGGAATTTCTTTTTAGTTTTATCTAGCTGCTGAGACAAGTGAGAATACACAGTGTTTTGATTGTGACTACAGACATGAATTTTTATGATGGACAAGTCATAGAAGCACCAATCAGGAGAAATTACTAGTGAGTAATTTCTTTCTCCCCTAATGAATTCTTCCGGTGTAGTGTTTAATAATTTTAACAACTGTGATGGCTCACTCCAGTTGTTAGCATAACTTCATCTGGAATGAACTATAATCAAGAAATGAAAGGCATACCTGTGATTCAGAATTTGAGCCTACAAGACACAGACTTTTGACTTGAATCTTGACATGGCCTTCTTGAGGCACAGTGTCCAAGAAAACTTAGACCCAGGCAAAGTAGTACACCCCTTTAATCCTAGGAGACTGAGGCCAACAGATCTCTGAGTTCAAGGTCAGCCTGGGACAAAATAAGTTCCAGACCCAGATGTGGTGTTAAATACATTTAATCTGGGCCACTTCTTCTGCTAGAGGCCTACATAATGTCATTGGAAGAAGGAAGACTCACTCTTTGTCTGTTTGCACTTACTTGCCAGCATGTCTAGTGGAATGTTAGGTCTTCAGGATTCCAGCTTATACAGAACACCTGGTGAATCAACTAGCTTTCTGAGACTGAGCAACTAAGAGATTTTTAAAATTATCATTCAGAGCTACCCATTGTTGCATTAGTTGGACTGTAGACTGTAAGTCATGTGTAATATGTAAAGACATTCCACAAGTTCTGTGACTCTAGAAAATCCTGATTAACATAGCACCCTTCCTTTCTTTAATACCCTATATGTAAAGTAGAAAAGATTGATCATTATTTTATCTTGAAAATTAATAAGGTAAAAATGTAGAATTTTTATTATTAATATTTTCTCCATTTAAATATTTGGCATACTGAAAGTATAATGTAATTTTTATTATATATATAATTTTATTATATATATATAACCTGATTGATCTTTTTAACCAGCTGCATTCATGACAAATAATAAAAAATTTCTTCAGAAATTTGCAGAATTAATGTCACTTTCACACAGATTTCTAAAGAGTAATTTGGAGAATTGTTTCCCTCAACAATTTGGAATGTAGAAAGGCATCTCTGATGGTTCTATTTCTATAACTGAATACCATCTTGATATACAATTATATCAAAGACTTATCTGATGTATCTGATAATGTCCATCTTTTCTATTAGCTTAGCACTAAAACTACCTTAAGCAAGAAACCACAAAGCAAAACACATGTACAGTTTACCTCTCACAGGAAGGAAAATCTCCCCACTACATAACCTATAAAATAATATCAAAGTCTATATTTAAAATTCACCTTGTCTTGCATCATTATAAAAAATAAGATACATTGATAAAGTTCTCACATAAAGAATAAAGCTTTGAATATGATTTCTTTGAGTTTTCATCAATATCAGTGCAAAACATAGAGTTCAGAACATAATTGTTATCACTCCTATGGAAAGAGGTACAGTCTCTAACAAATTACAATGGGTGGTAATAAAAACATAAGGTGTAATCATTTTAAATTGTTTTGTTTAAATTAAGAAACCTATTGCCGGGCAGTGGTGGTGCACACCTTTAATCCCAGCACTCGGGAGGCAGAGGCAGGAGGATTTCTGAGTTCGAGGCCAGCCTGGTCTACAGAGTGAGTTCCAGGACAGCCAGGGCTACACAGAGAAACCCTGTCTCAAAAAACAAAACAAAACAAACAAGAAACCTATTGTTCTTTTTTGGCATATGGTAATTTCATACAAGCATATGTTCTGTTTTGTTTAAATCCACCCATCCACTTCCCACAAATTCCCACACTCTCCTTGACTTCAGTTTTCTTTCCCAGCATGTGCTTTTTTTTTTCTTTCTTTTTTTTTTCTTTTGCTAACTGAGTATGCTTATCTCTGCCTGTATGTTTATGTGTGTATAATCATCTCCTGGAGCATAAGTAGCCTTTCAGGGCCTGTATTCCTGAAGAAAACCAACTCTATTCTTTCTCAAACAGCCATCAATCACCAACAGGTTCTCAGCTGTAGATGAGCCCTTCCTCACCAAGTTCAACAGGGTGGTTGTGTTCGTATTGTATAAGTATTATGCATGCACCCACATCTGCTTTAAGTTGAAATGTGGAAGACTTCTTTCATTTTTTAAAAAGACTATTTTACTGTAAACATCTAGCATCTCTGGCCCTTATATTTTGCTTTGTTTTGATTTGATTTGATTTTTGTTTTTGTTTTTCTTTTGTTTTGTTTGCTCCCTTTGCAGTACAGATAGGCATGCTATATAGAAATATAGTTTTAAAATTCAGTAAAAGTAACTTTTTATTAATAGAATATTACTTTATGTTATTTATTTATTGATGATTTATGGATTGATTTATATTTTTTTACTTTTATTTATTTAATTTTTTACAGTCCAATCCTTTCCTACATCCTGGTCTGTCTTCCCATAATTCCTCATCCCATTCCTCCTTTCTTGTCTACAAGAAGATGTCCTTAATTCCCACCCCCACTTCTCTATCCTGACCAGGTCTCCCCACTCCCTGAGGTCTCAAGTGTCTTGAGTGCTAGGCAAGTCTTCTCCCACTGAGGCCAGAACAGGCAGTCATCTGCTGTATATGTGATGGGGGACTCAGAGAAGTTCACGTATGCTGTCTGGTTATGTCACCTTATTAACATGACCTTAAATTTCAAATAAGACAATACTTACCTTCAGTCTGCAATAAAATGTATGTTAAAGCCATACTACTCCCCGCAAAACTTTGAAAAGATTTCATGTGATATCTAGCTTAAGATACACACACACACACACACACACACACACACACACACACACTTTAAGATGGCTAAATCAATGCTATCAGTTCCAAGGGTTTTAGAAAGATCTCTACAAACAACAATGTCTTGGCCATTCCATGCTTCCCATTTTCCTCATTCTCAAATTTAAGTTTATTCCTTAAATACCAGTTATTTTCTTGCTTAAGAGACCTTCCTGATTAGTTTTGTTGATGATAGATCTCTGAGGACAGAATGCGAGAGTCCTCCCAAACAGTGAATAATTAAAACATATTTTTTCAAGAAACTGCTATCATTAACTATTGAGGGCTTAGATTTTAATTAATGAGACACACATTTTTCAGATTCAGTCTTACTCAGGAAAATAAAGCAGTGCCTTAGTGTATTTATATATATATCCAAAATTAGACATGGGGAGGTACTATGTTGTGAGGATTTTGTGATATATATATATATGTGTGTGTGTGTGTGTGTGTGTGTGTGTGTGTGTGTGTGTGTGTGTGTGTTCCTCTCCAGGTCTAATTATGGAGAAAAATATCGTTATTGCTTGTTTGTATTAAATATTAAAATGAAATTTAATTTAAGAGCAACTAAAATTCCAAAAAAGAAAAAATTACCAATAGCAACTAAGAAAAATAATGCTTTCTACTGGTTAATCAAATTGCAAAATGCCACTAGTAGCCTTCCTCCTTATCACAATTTACTAATTCTAATCAACCAAAAAGTAGAGAAATTGTAAGAATTAATCTGGAATGAGTCTGTTGGTCTTAATGCTGTTGAAAATATTATTTAATAATGCATCTGTATACACAAAGAGCAAATTAGAAAAGCATTTCTTGTTAGAAGAATCAGTGAAAAAAACCTCAATGAGACACATAGTCCAATTTTTGAAGATATAGCTATGGTCTAAACCAAAATGGTTGAGAGAATTTTATATGCCAGATATGACAATGTTGAGATTAGTAATATATTTTATTTTTCAAAAAAATCAAGTAAAAATAGTATTAACATTACGGTAATTTATATGTAACTTGGGATGTTTGTTTGTTTGTTTGGTTGGTTGGTTGGTTGGTCTGTCCATTTGTTTTTCTGAAGCAAATTCTTAGCATAAAACTCACGTTGTATAGACCTTCTTATGTAGAACAAGATGGTCTCAAACTCAAAGTTCTTTCTCAGGATCATCAAAATATTTATTATTTTCCTGGTGTGAAATGCATTTAGAAAAGGGCCCGTAAATTACCAAAATTACATATTAGCCTTTGTTACAAATTATAAGTATTTTGTTAATTAATGTTCAAATCATGAATTGATTCTTAAGAGTTGTATGCATGAACCAAATGGAGAACTTGAGGTAACTTCCATAAATAAATTATTTGACTTTTGATCTTTCTCAGGGGTATAAAATTATGTAATACTTTCTGAGTTAAGACATACAGTCAAATGTTTCAGTTTTACTCAGAATCTCTACTGAAACATTTCCATAAGCTTCAGTATGTTTAAAATGTTTTGAGAAAAACTTTAACAAATATATCTTCTTGTGACTTTGAAGACTAAGCATTTAAAGACAAGGAAGTTGTGAACCTGGGGTATAATATAGATGCCAAGAGAGGGAAGTGCTTTTTTGTTTTTGTTCTTGTTGCTATTTTTTGTTGTCTTTTTTGCTTTGCTGTCTTCATTGTCTGATAGATAACAGCATTATCACTTTACTGTGTGCCATCTGCTTGCACTTTTGTGCTAGATGGTTTTACACCACTAGACACAATCTAAAACCATCTGAGAGGAGGGAACCTCAAAAATGCCACTGTATGATATGATTGTAAATATTTTTTAATTAGTGACCAGTGGAGAGGGGCCCAGTCCATTGTGGATGATGCCATCCCTGGACTGGTCATTCTAAGTTCTATGAGAAAGCAAGGTTAGTAAGCTATGGGGAGTAAGCCAGTAAGGAGCACCCCTCCATGGCCTATATATCAGCTCCTTCCTCCACTTTTCCTCCCTTCTTAACTTCCTGTCTTGACTTCCTTAATGACTATACTATGGAAGCATAGGACAAATAAATCCTTTCTTCCCCAGGTTACTTTGATCATGGTATTTCATCACAGAAGCAGTACCTATAACTAAGACAACTTCAATTTACTTATCCTGAATGCATATATTATAATAGATATCACTCTGTGTGTCCTTCAGCATTTACCTGGTCAATACAGGATATCTCTTCCTTTGAAGAGACTTAATTCTATCTTTTACCATAAAAGTTAATGTTTAAATTTCTAAGATACTTAAACTTCTAGACACTACCTTCTAGGAATCATCACAAAATTTAAATTTTATATTTCCCCTTAAAGGTAAATTCACCCCAATCTGTAACACATCTAATCCCTGTTCACCATGAACCTATTCTTTACTACTAATCTTCTGTCATATAATTCATATTTAGCTAATGTATTCACAAAGTATGTTAATAATTTAGATTAGGCTATTTTCCCCACTCAGCATTACATCAAGAGTTCTGTCTAACAGTACTTCAGTATTTTTTCCTGTTTAGTGATAAATGACATTCCATAGCATGGATATTTACAATTAAATCATCAATTTACCATAGAATATTTTGATCAATACAGTCTAGATTATTATAAAGCTGTTACAAGAAATAAACTATAAAAAACTAATGTGGACATGTATTTTTAACTCTCTAAGAATTCTCTGAGATAAAATGACAAATATATTATCACAAAATCATATTATAAATGGATACTTGGTTTATAAAACAACACAGTCATTTTCCAGAATAAGATCAGCTTCATGTATTGCTCTTGGCAAATTTATGAGAATTTGTTATTATTTGGTCCATTCTTAGCTGCTATGAGAGATATATATTGACTTCTGCACCATCTTCCTAGTAGCCAATGAAGGTAAATGAAGTTCATGTGATACTCTTATTGACATATCTTCAATAAAACCTCTCATTACTGTGTCTGTTTCTGAAAATTAGAAGGCTTTTTATGTTGAATTGAGAAAGTTCATTATATTTCACTGATTTGAGCTTTAATTATTTGAAATTTTCACCTCAAAATCTGCAGAGAATACCTAAAACTATCTTGCAGGTCCTTTTCTTTCTTTCTTTCTTTCTTTCTTTCTTTCTTTCTTTCTTTCTTTCTTTCTTTCTTTCTTTCTTTCTTTCTTTCTTTATTTATTTATTTATTTTCTTTTTTTTATTTTCTATATTTTTTATTTACATTCCAAATGATTTCACCTTTCTCATTTCCTCCCTCCCCAAAAGTCTCAAAAGCTCTCTTTCCTTGCCCTGTTCCCCATTCAACCCCCTCTCGCTTCTCTGTCCTAGTATTCTCCTTCATCCAGTCTTTCCAGGACCAGGGTCTCTCCTTCCATCTTCTTGGAAATCAATTGATAGGTGAATTGTGTCTTGGGTATTCCAAGCTTCTGGGTTAATATCCCCTTATCAGTGACTGCATACCATGTGTGTTCTTTTGTGATTGGGTTACCTCGTTAAGGATGAAATTTTCCAGTTCTGACCATTTGCCTAAGAATTTCGTGAATTCACTGTTTTTAATTGCAGAGTAGTGTTCCATTGTGTAAATATACCACATCTTCTGAATCCATTCCTCTGTTGAGGGACATCTGGGTTCTTTCCAGCTTCTGGATATTATAAATAAGGCTGCTATGAACATAGTGGAGCATGTGTCCTTATTGCATGCTGGGGAAGCCTCTGGGTATATGCCCAGGAGTGGTATAGCCAGATCCTCAGGGAGTGTCATGCCCAGTTTTCTGAAGAACCAACAAACTGCTTTCCAGAGTTGTACCAGAATGCAATCCAACCAGCAGTGGAGGAGTCTTCCTCTTTCTCCACATACCGGCCAAAACCTGCTGTCTCCTGTGTTTTTGATCTTAGCCATTCTGACTGGTGTGAGGTGGAATCTCAGGGTTGTTTTGATTTGCATTTCCCTAATGACTAAGGATGTTGAATATTTCTTTAGATGCTTCTCAGCTTTTCGATATTCTTCAGGTGAGAACTCTTTGTTTAGATTTACACCCCATTTCTTAATTGGGTAATTTGGCTCTCTGGAGCCTAACTTCTTGAATTCTTTGTATATATTGGATATTAGCCCTCTGTCAGATGTAGGGTTGGTAAAGATCTTTTCCCAGTTTTTAGGTTGCTGATTTGTCCTTTTGACAGTGTCCTTTGCCTTACAGAAACTTTGTAATTTTATGAGGTCAAATTTATCAATTCTTGATGTTAGAGCATAAGCTATTGGAGCTCCGTTCAGGAAATTCTCCCCTGTGCCAATATGTTCAAGGGTCTTCACTAATTACTTTTCTAGAGTTTCAGTGTGTCTGGTTTTATGTGGAGTTCCTTGATTCACTTGGAATTGAGTTTAGTACAAGGAGATCAGAACGGATTGATTTGCATTCTTCTACATGCTGACCTCCAGTTGAACAAGCACCACTTGTTGAAAAGGCTTTCTTTTTTCCACTGGATGGTTTTAGTTCCTTTGTCAAAGATCAAGTGACCATAGGAGTGTGGATTCATTTCTGGGTCTTCAATTCCATTCCATTGCACTACATGCTTGTCACTGTACAAATACCATGCAGTTTTTAACACTATTGCTCTGTAGTACAGCTTGAGGTTTGGGATACTGATTCCCCCAGAAGTTCTTTTACTCTTGAGAATAGTTTTAGCTATCCTGGGTTTTCTGTTATTCCAGATGAATTTTTGAATTGCTCTTTCTAACTCTATGAATAATTGAGTTGGGATTTTGATGGGGATTGTGTTGAATCTGTATATTGCTTTTGGCAAGATGGTCATTTTTACTATATTAATCCTGCCAATCCATGAGCATGGAAGAATTTTCCATCTTCTGAAGTCTTCTTCAATTTCTTTCTTCAGAGACTTGAAGTTCTTGTCATACAGATCTTTCACTTGTTTGGTTAGAGTCACACCAAGATACTTTATACTGTTTGTGGTTATCATAAAGGGTATCATTTCCCTTATTTTTTTTCAGCCTGCTTATCCTTTGAGTAAAGGAAGGCTACTGATTTTTTTGAATTGATTATATATACGACCACTTTGCTGAAGTCATTTATCAGCTGTAGTTCTCTGGAGGAGTTCTTTGGATCACTTAAGTATACTATCACTCCGTCTGCAAATAGTGATAGTTTGACTTCTTCCTTTCCAATTAGTATTCCTTTGACCTCCTTTTGTTGTCTAATTGCTGTAGCTAGAACTTCAAGTACTATATTGAAAAGATATGGAGAGAGAGGGCAGCCTTGTCTAGTCCCTAATTTTAGTGGGAATGCTTCAAATTTCTCTCCATTTATATTGATGCTTGCTACCAGTTTGCTGTAAATTGCTTTACTATGTTTAGATATGGGCCTCGAATTCCTGATCTTTCCAAGACTTTTAGCATGAAAGGATGCTGAATTTTGTCAAATGCTTTTTCAGCATCTAATGAAATGACCATGTGGTTTTTTTCTTTGAGATTGTTTATGTAGTGGACACATTGATGGACTTCCTTATATTAAACCATCCCTGCATCCCTGGGATGAAGCCTACTTGATCTTGGTAAATTTTCTTTTTGATATGTTCCTAGATTCTGTTGGCAAGAATTTTATTGAGTATTTTTGTATCGATATTCATAAGAGAAATTGGTCTGAGATTCTCTTTCTTTGTCAGATCTTTGTGTGATTTTGGTATTAGCGTAATTGTGGCTTCATAGAACGAGTTGGGTAGTGTTCCTTCTGTTTCTATTCTGTGGAATAGTTTGAAGAGAATTGGTGTGAGGTCTTCTTTGAAGGTCTGATATAATTCTGCACTATAACCATCTGGACCTGTGCTTTTTTTGGTTGGAAGCCTTCCAATAACCACTTCCATTTCTTCAGGGGTTAAAGGATGGTTTAGATGGTCTATTTGATCCTGATTTAATTTTGGTATTTGATATCTTCCTAGGAAATTGCCATTTCCTCCAGATTTTCCAGTTTTGTTGAATAAAGTCTTTTGTAGTAGGGTCTGATGATTTTTTTGAATTTCCTCAGTTTCTCTTGTTTTTTCTTCCTTTTTGTTTCTGATTTTGTTAATTTGGATACTGTCTCTGTGTCCTCTGGCTAAGGGCTTATCTATTTTTTTGATTTTAACAAAGAATCAATTTCTAGTTTTGTTGATTCTTTGTATGGTTTTATTTGTTTCTACTTGCTTGATTTCAGCCCTGAGTTTGATGATTTCCTGCCTTCTACTCCTCTTGGATGTATTTGCTTCTTTTTGTTCCAGGGCTTTCAGGTGTGTCATTATGCTGCTAGTGTATGCTCTCTCCCATTTCTTTATGGTAGCACTCAGGGCTATGAATTTTCCTCTTAGCACTGCTTTCATTGTGTCCCATAAATTAGGGTATGTTGCACCTTCATTTTCATTAAATTTTAAGAAGTCTTTGATTTCTTTATTTCCTCCTTGACAAAGGTATCATTGAGTAGAGCATTGCTCAGCTTCCATGTGTATGTGGACTTCCTGTTCTTTTGTTGCTATTGAAGACCACCCTTTTTCCATAGTGATCTGATAGGAGGCATGGGATTAGTTTGATCTTCTGATATTTGCTGAGGTCTGTCTTTTGACCAATTATATGGTCGATTTTGGAGAAGGTACCATGAGTTGCTGACAAGAAGGTATATTCTTTTGATTTAGGTTGAAATATTAAATATATATATATGTTAGATCCATTTGGTTCAAGGCTTCAATTAGTTTCACTGTGTCCCTGTTTAATTTCTGCTTTCCTCATCGGTTCATTTCGGAGAGTGGCATGTTGAAGTCACCCACTATTATTGTGTGAGGTGCAATGTGTGCTTTGAGCTTTAGTAAAGTTTCTTTTACAAATGAGGGTGCCCTTGCATTTGGAGCATAGATTTCAGAATTGAGAGTTCTTCTTGGTGGAGTTTTCCTTTGACCAGTATGTAGTGTCCTTCCATGTCTTTTTTGATTACTTAATGTTGAAAGCCAATTTTATCTGTTATTAGGATGGTTACTCCAGCTCTTTTCCTGGTACCATTTGCATGTAAGATTGTTTTCCAGCCTTTTACTCTGAGGTAGTCATTTTCTTTGACACTGAGGTGTGTTTCCTGCATGCAGCAAAATGCTTGGTCCTGTTTACATATCCAGTCTGTTAGTTTATGTCTTTTTGTTTATGTCTTTTTATTGGGGAATTGAGACCATTGACATTAAGAGATATTAAGGAATATTGATTATTGCCACCTGCTATTCTTAATGCTATCTTTCTGTTTGAGTGGTTTTCTACTTTTGGGTTTGATGCAAGAAGGTTACTATCTCTTTTTTTCCAGTGTGTAGTTTCTCTCCTTGCATTGGCGATTTCTACCTATTATCTTTGCAGGGCTAGGTTTGTGGAAAGATATTGTGTAAATTTGGTTTTATCATGGAATATCTTGGTCTCTCCATCTATGGTGATTTTGCTGGGTATAGTAGTCTAGGCTGGCATTTATGTTCTCTTAGAGTCTGCATGAGATCTGCCCAGGATCTTCCGGCTTTCATAGTTTCTGGTGAGAAGTCTGATGTATTTCGGATAGGTCTTCTTTTATATGTTACTTGGCCTTTTTCTCTTACTACTTTTAATATTCTTTCTTTGTTTAGTACATTTTGTGTTTTGATTATTATGTGACAGGAGGTATTTCTGTTCTGGTCGAGTCTGTTTGGAGTTCTGTAGGTTTCTTGTACGTTCATCGGCATCCCTCTCTTTTGGTAGGGAAGTTTTCCTCAATAATTTTGTTGAAGATAATTACTGGCCCTTTAAGTTGCAAATCTTCACTCTCATCTATACCTATAATCCTGAGGTTTGATCTTCTCATTGTGTCCTGGATTTCCTGGATGTTTTGGATTACACGTTTTTTGCATTTGAATTTTCTTTGATTGTTGAGTCGATGCTTTCTATGGTATCTTGAACATCTGATATTCTTTCTTCCATCTCTTGTATTCTATTGTTGATGTTTGCATCTATGACCCCTGATTTCTTCCCAAGGTGTTCTATCTCCAAAGTTGTCTCCCTTTGTGATTTCTTAGTTGTTTCTACCTCCTTTTTTAGATCCTGGATGGATTTGCTCAGTTCCTTCACTTGTTTGTTTATGTTTTCTGTATTTCTTTAAGATATTTTTGTTTTTTCTCTTTCAGAACTTCTGCCTTTTGACCCATGTTCTCCTGTATTTCTGTGAGCGATTTTTGTGTTTCCTCCTTATGGGCCTCCATCAGTTGACCCATATTCTCCTGCATTTCTTTAAGCGATTTTTGTGTTTCCTTTGTAAGTGCTTTTACCCATTGATTCATGTTCTCTTGTGTTTCTTTATGAGATTTATTTACATCCTTCTGGAAAGTCTCTAATAGCATCATGAGAAGTGATTTTAAATCCAGATCTTACCTTTCAGGTGTGATCGCGTATCTAGGAATTTCTGCTTTCGGAGAGCTGGGTTTGGATGGTGCCATATTGTCTTGATTTCTGTTAGTAACATTCCTACGTTTGCGTTTTGCCATCTGTTTATCTTTGGTGTTAGTTGGTCCTGCTGTCACTGGCTGGTGCTTGAACCTCCTATGAGCCTGCAATGCTATTTCTGCCCCCCCCCCCATATGACCGGGTTTCCTCTGGCATGGATTGCTTAGGGGCTGCCATGCTCCTGAGTGTCTTTGGAGCCCTGGTGTGCCTTGACCCAAGTGATGTTATACTTGGGAAATCCCTGTGTACCAGGAGACTCAGTTTAGTCTATCACCGGAGCAAAGGTGACAGAGTGGAGGATGCTGTGCTCTCTCTGGGCGTGGGTCTCTTGCAGGTCTTTCTTAGGAAAAAAGTATTGCTCTTGATAAAGTAGCATGCGTTCTGTTCCTATTGTAATGAAAAAGTGTACATTTTATTTGCAATTATATAAATGAAGCTGGGGTACATTATTGCAAATTATTGCAAATGAAGTAAACCTTTTAGAGAGAGAAAACATTTCATGGCCTCACTTATGTGTGGAATGTAAAAAGGAAGCATTTAAAGAATCAGAACCTTGACCCCATAGTCATTAGGAGTTTGGCTGGATGAGAAGGAACAATTTGGTTTTAGTTCATTAAGATAAATATCCTCTGGAGACCACAGTGTAGAATCTATAGATAAGTATCATGTATCATCATTTCACTGTCTGCTTGAATAAGAAAATAGATCCTAAAACCTCACTATATGTTAACAATATGAGAGAATGGAAATGCTAATTATGTTAATTTAATAATCTCAAATTGTTCACAGATATCAAAACATAGCATTATACAAGTTAAATATGTCTTTTTGCTAGTCATCTATTGATTAATGAAACTGAAGAAAATCAATGAAAAGTAAAATATTTTTAAAATAAGAGAAAACAAAATTCTGCCCTAAGCCATTGGAACATTAGATGCTTTCTGCATCTTTTCCTTTAAACAAAGCCCATTTCTGCACAGTATAGCAGCTATTATGAGATTGCTTTGCTGTCTCTCCTTGTTCTTTGTCTGTGGACCCTTAGTTATTCCAATAATCCTTGTTAAAACATACTTTATTCCACACTGAATTGTTGATTCTTTAAAAGAATTAGTGAAGTGATCATTAGTGATCATTAAATTTCCCCCCAGAAAAATAAAAAAAAATAGGTCTAAAAATATCCAGAAATCATGGATCTCTCACAAAGAAATAACATGTTAGAAATAACATGTCAGAAAATTGACTAACACCACAGAGTATAAGCAAGACCCAAGAGCATATAAATTAAAAACTATTTGCAAAATATATACTTTATAAATAAAAACCATTTGCATTTGAAAATATAGTCACAGAATTTTTTTCTTTTTCTTTTTTTAAGTTTAAAAAAAGAAACTTTAATTAAATTCATGTAACTATGATGAACTATTTTAAGCATACAATTTAGTGGTGGTCAGTATATTCAAATGACATGTAGCTATCCATTCTGCATTGTTTCAAAACTTTCTCTTTTATTACAGAGTTGTGAAAATTAATAAAATGTTCTGGAATTCTTGGCTGCACATACTTGAAGCATATTTCCCAGTTAAGATAATTTAAAAAGTTAAAAAAATCCAAGTAATAAAAGGGTAATGTAAGACATATTTATAATCTATCCTGCTGGTATTGCAAAAGCATGAATGTTAATAAATATCTCCTTCCTTTCATTCCTTATATTTGGTGATTTCATATATGTATACAATGTCCTATAACCATATGCATCATCTAGTAATGTTTCATATTCCCACTCTCATTCAAAAAGACACTGATCTTCTCCACTAGATTTATTCATATTTTCCAGTATTATAGTTACTGTTTGCTCTTTTGCCCATAGCCATATTTGCTGTGTGCTCTTGATTATGCCAGCCATGTCCCTGGGTTTTATAGCAAACAAAATTTTCATTGTCTATGTTATTGACATCCTGTAGGTGAATTCTTCACAACCATGACTCCTGAAGTTTATCCAGTTGGATGTGCTGCATATCTTACACTTACTAGGTAGATGCACTTACTGAATGGTGGTTGTGGTCATTTTAGTGTATGACTTGAGGAGACTATGGACTATGGACACAGCAAGATGACAAATAGCTTCTCATGGGATTTTTTTTATAGAAAAAATCAACAGCTGTCTGATTCAATATGATATAGCCACAGAATTCATATTATTGAAACATTTCCATATATTAGACCATCTTGAAAAAGAAGTCACTTTATGAACCCAGTATGTTTTCTTACATTATTTTCTCTTTTTTAACTAATTATTTTTTTTACTATAGATCCAGATTGTAGCTTGCCTTTCCTTCTCTCCTCTCTCCTTCCCTACCCTCATAAATTGCTTCTCCCTTTATCTTCTAAAAAGGATAGGCCTCTTATTGATATCAACCAGATTTGACTTATGAAGTTGCAGTATGACTAGGCACATCTATTGAGATTAGACAAGGCAGCCTAGTTAGAGGAAAGGGGTCCAAAGGCAGGCGATGTAATCAGAGAGAGTCCCTGCTCCTGCTTTAGAAGTTCCACATGAAGACTCAGCTGCACAATTCTTACATAAGGCCTAGTTCCATTCCATGCATGCTTTCTAGGTGGCAGTTCAATCTCTATGAGCCCCTAAGACCAGATTAATTGGTTCTTTAGGTTTTCTTGCAATGTTTTTGACTTTCTGGCTCCTTCAGTCCTCCTTGACCATGTTGCAGAGAATTTCCAAAGCTCCATGTAATGTTTGATTATGACTTTCCACATCAGTTTCCTCAGTTCCAGGATGAATTATATGTGATGACAGTTATGCTAGGCTCCTGTCTAGAAGTGTATCAGAATATCATTAAAAGTGTCAGGGTTTGTTTCCTCTCATAGCATGGATATCAAGCTGGGACAGTCATTGTTTGGTCCTTTCCTCAAGTCTGCTACATATTTTACCAGTGTACATCATATAGACAGGATTAATTATGGTTCTTAGCTTTTGTGACTGGGTTGGAATTCCAATCACTATATTCAAATTCTTGCCTTGTTAAAAGAGAAGACCAGATCAGGTTCTATATGCCTTATTGTTAAGAGTCTTAGCTAGAGACACCATCATAGATTCTTAGAAGTTTCCATTGCCCTAGGTTTCAGTAGGATTAACATAGTAAAAATAGCCATCCAAACAAAAGCAATCTGAAGGTTCAATACAATTCCTATCAAAATTCCAGGACAATTCTTTACAGAAATTGACAGAATAATGCTCAACTTCACGTGGGAATAAAAATAGTATAGTTAAAACAGTCATGAGCAATAAAAGAACTTTTGGAGGTTTTACCATTCCTGATTTCAAACTGAAATATACAGTTGTAGTAATTCAAATCACATAGTACTGGCATAAAATCAGCTAGGTTGATCAATGGAATTGAATCAAAGAACCAGAAGTAAACTTTCATTACTATAGATACTTGATTTTTGACAAAGAAGTCAAAGAAGAAAGCATCTTCAACAAAAGGAGCTGGTTTAACTGGATGCGTAGAAGTAGAAGAAAGCAAATAGGTCCATATCTATCACGTGCAAAAAAGTCAAGTACAAATGGATCAAAGACATCCACATAAAACTTGATATGTTAAATTTGATGGAATAGAAAGTTGTGAATAGCTTTGAGCATATTGGTACAGAAGACATCTTCTTGAACAGAACACCAACAGCTTAGTCACATAAGATGAAAAATTAATAAATCCATTAATAAATCCATCTCATGAAACAGAAAAGTTTCTGTGAGGCAAAGGACACTATCAAAAGGACAAAATGGCAACCTAGAGAATGGAAAAAGATTTTAAGTAAGTACACATCTGACAGAAGGATGAAATCAATAATATAAAATAACCTCAAGAAACTAGTAATTAAAAAAACAAATAATCCAGTTTCCCTGTATTTTTATTTTTATTTTTTATTTTTTTGCACCAAAAGCTCATGAAGCAAGCAGTTTTGACCACAGATGTTCAGGATGACCACAGAAAACTCTTTTTGAAATCTTGTTGATATACTTTAGGTTATATCTAAATCTATCATCAAATTCATATTTACTTTTCTTTTCAAGTTGGGTGACAAACTTTTTTTATTAGATATTTGCTTTATTTACATTTCAAATGTTAAACCCTTTCCATGTACCCCACTGAAAACCCCCTTTCCCATACCCCCTCCGCCTGATCAAATACCCGCCCCCAATTTCCTGACTTGCATTTCTCTATTCTGGGAAATCGAGCCTTCACAGGACCAATGTTCTCTCCTCTCATTGATGTCTGAAACGGTCATTTTCTGCTACATATGTAGCTGGAGCCATGGGTCCTTACATGTGTAGTCTTTGGTTGGTAGTTAAGTCCCTGGGAGCTCTGGGGGTACTGGTTGGTGCATATTATTGTTCCTCTTGCAGAGCTGCAAACTTCTTCAGCTCCTTGGGTCCTCTCTCTAGCTGTTCCATTGGGACCTTATTCTCATTCTATTGGTAGTCTGTGAGCCATGGGTGTTTTGATCCACTTTCCAGTAAGGATAAAAGTATCTACACTTTGGTCTTCCTTCATTTTGAGCTTCATGTGGTCTGTGAGTTGTATCTTGGGTATTCCAAGCTTTGGGGCTAATATCAACGTATTAGTGATTGCATGCCATGTGCGTTCTTTTGTGATTGGGTTATCTCACTAAAGATGATAGATAATTTCTAGATCCATCCATTTGCCTAAGTATTTCATGAATTCATTGTTTGTAATAGCTGAGTAGTACTCCATTGTATAAATGTACCACATTTTCTGTATCCATTCCTGTGATGAGGAACATCTGGGTTCTTTCTAGCTTCTGGATATTATAAATAAGGCTGCTATGAACATAGTGGAACATGTGTCCTTATTACATGTTGGAACATCTTCTGGGTATATGCCCAAGAGTAGTATAGTTGGGTCCTCAGGTAGTGTAATGTCCAATTTTCTGAGGAACCAACAAACTGATTTCCAGAGTGGTTTAATATATTGCAATTCTACCAGCTATGGAGGAGTGTTCAACTTTTTCCATATCCTCTCCAGCATTTGCTGTCCCCTGAGATTTTGATCTTGGCCATTCTGATTGGTATGAGGTAAAATCTAAGGGTTGTTTTGATTTGCAATTCCATAGTGATTAAGAATGTTGAACATTTCTTTTTTTATTATTATTATTTTCTAAGTTTTTTATTTACATTCCAAATCATTTCCCCTTTCCCGTTTCCTCCCTCCCTGACAATCCCATAAGCCCCCTTCCCTCCCTCTTCTCCCCATTCAACCACCTCTCGCTTCTCTGTCCTGGCTTTCCCCTACATCCAGTCTTTTCAGGACCAGAGGTCTCTCCTTTCATCTTCTTGGAAATCTATTGATATGCAAATGTGTCTAAGGTATTCAGAGATTCTGGGTTAATATCCCCTTATCAGAGACTGCATACCATGTGTGTTCTTTTGTGATTGGGTTACCTCACTAAGGATGATATTTTCAAGTTCTGACCATTTGCCTAGGAATTTCATGAGTTCATTGTTTTTAATTGCAGAGTAGTATTCCATTGTGTAAATATACCACATCTTCTGAATCCATTCCTCCGTTGAGGGACATCTCGGTTCTTTCCAGCTTCTGGCTATTATAAATAAGGCTGCTATGAATGTAGTGGAACATGTGTCCTTAGGACACATGCAGGTAAAGCCCCTGGGTATATGCCAGATCCTCAAGGAGTGTCATGCCCAGTTTTCTGAGGAACAGCCAACTGCTTTCCAGAGTGGTTCTACTAGCTTTCAATCCCACCAGCAGTGGAGGAGTGTTCCTCTTTCTCCATATCCTCGCCAATAACTGCTGTCTCCTGTGTTTTTGATCTTAGCCATTCTGACTGGTATGAGATGGAATCTCAGGGTTGTTTTGATTTGCATTTCCCTAATAACTAAGGATGATGAACATCTCTTTAGGTGCTTCTCAGCCATTAGATATTCTTCAGGTGAGAACTCTTTGTTTAGCTCTGTACTCTATTTTTAATAGGGTTACTTGGCTCTCTGGAATCTAACTTCTTGACTTCTTTGTATATATTGGATATTAGCCCTTTGTCGGATGTAGTTCTTTAGATGTTTCTAACCCGTCCAGTATTACTCAGTTGATAATTCTTTGTTTATCTCTGTACCCCATTTTTAATAGGTTTATTTGTTTCTCTGGAGATGAACTTCTTGAGTTCTTTGTATATATTGAATATTAGACCTCTATCAGATGTAGGATTGGTAAAGATCTTGTGCCAATCTGTCAGTTGCCGTTTTGTCCTATTGACAGTGTCCTTTGCCTTACAAAAGCTTTGCAATTTTATGAGGTCTCATTTGTCAATTCTTGATCTTAGAGCATAAGCTATTGGTGTTCTACTTAGAAAATTTTCCCCTGTACCCATGTGCTCCAGGTTCTACCCTAATTTCTCTTCTATTAACTTCAGTATATCTGGTAATATGTGGAGGTCCTTGATCCACTTCAACTTGAGCTTTGTACAGGGAGACAAGAATGGATCAATTTGCATCCTTCTACATTTGACTGCCATTTGGCCCAGCACCGTTTATTAAAAACGCTGTCTTTTTTCCACTGGATGGTTTAGCTCCTTTGTCAAGGTCAAGTGACCATAGATGTGAGGGCTCATTTCTGGGTCTTCAATTCTATTCCTTTGATATATCTGCCTGTCCCTGTACCAATACCATGCAGTTTTTATCACTATTGCTCTGTAGTATAGCTTGAGTTCAGTGATGATGATTCCACCAGAAGTTCTTTTATTCTTGATAATAGTTTTTGCTATCCTGAGCTTTTTGTTATTCCAGATAAATTTGGAAATTGCTCTTTCTAACTCTATGGAAAATTATTTGGAATTTTGATGGGGATTGCATTGAATTTGTAGATTCCTTTAGGGAAGATGGCCATTTTTAATATATTAGCCCTGCCAAACCATGAGCATGGGAGATCTTTCCATCTTCTGAGATGTTTTTCAATTTCTTTCTTCAGAGACTTGAAGCACTTGTCATGCAGATCTTTCACTTGCTTGGTTAGAGACGTACCAAGGTATTTTATATTATTTGTGGCTATTGTGAAGGGTGTCATTTCCCTAATTTCTTTCTCAGCCTCTTTATCCTTTGAGTACAGGAAGGTTAATGATTACTTTGTTAATTTTATATCCAGCAACTTTGCTGAAGTTGTTTATCAGTTGAAGGAGTTCGCTGGTGGAGTTTTTTGTGTCATTTAAATATACTATCATATCATCTGCAAACAGTGATACTTTGACTTCTTCCTTTCCAATTTGAATCCCTTTGTCCTCCGTTTGTTGTCTAAGAGCTCTGGCTAGGACTTTGAGTACTATAAAGAACAGGTACTGAGTGAGTGGACAGCCTTGTCTAGACCCTGATTTCAGTGGGATTGCTTCAAATTTCTCTCCATTTAGTTTGATGTTGACTACTGGTTTACTATACATTGCTTTTACTATGTTTAGGTATGGGCTTTGAATTCCTGATCTTTCTAAAACTTTTATCATGAAGAGATGTTGGATTTTGTCAAATGCTTTCTCAGTGTCCAATGAAATGACCATGTGGTCTTTTTCTTTGAGTTTGTCTATATAGTGGATGGCAATGATGGATTTCTGTATATTGAAACATCCTTGCATCCCTGGGATGAATCCTACTTGATCATGGTAGATGATTGTTTTGATATGTTCTTAGATTTGGTTGGCAAGAATGTTATTGAGTATTTTTGCATCAAAATTCATAAGGGATATTGGTCTAAAGTTCTCTTTCTTTGTTGTGTCTTTGTGTCATTTAGTTATCAGAGTAATTGTGTATTCATAAAACGAATTGGGTAGTGTTCCATCTGTTTCTATTTTGTAGAATAGTTTGAAAAGCATTGGTATTAGGTCTTCTTTGAAGGTCTGAGAGAACTCTGCAGTGAACTCATCTAGTCTTGGGCTTTTTTGGGGGTTGGGAGATTATTAATGACTGCTTCTATTTCTTTAGGGGTTATGGGATTGTTTAGACCATTTATCTAATACTGATTTAACTTTGGTACCTGGTATATGCCTAGAAATTTTTTCATTTCCTCCAGATTTTCCACGTTTGTTGAGTATAGGCTGTTGTAGTAGGATCTGATGATATTTTGGATTTCCTCAGTATCTGTTGTTATGCCTCCCTGGTCATTTCTGATTTTGCTGATTTGGTTACTGTCTCTATGTCCTCTGGTTATTTTGTCTAAGCGTTTATCTATTTTGTTTATTTTTTTCAAAGAACCAGGTCCTGGGTTGGTTGATTTTTGTATAGTTCTTTTTGTATAGTTCTTCTTGTTTCTACTTGGTTTCTACTTGGTTGATTTCAGCCCTGAGTTTGATTCTTTCCTGCCATCTGCTCTTGGGTGTATTTCCTTCTTTTTGTTCTAGTGCCTTCAACTGTGCTGTTAAGCTATTAGCATATGCTCTTTCCAGTTTCTTTTTGGAGGAACTCAGAGCTATGGGTTTTCATCTTCACACTGTTTTTGTTGTGCCCCATATGATCGGATATGTTGTTCCTTCATTTTCATTAAATTCTAGAAAGTCTTTGATTTTCTTTCTTTATTTCTTCTTTGATAAAGTTTTCATTGAGTAGAATATTGTTCAAGTTCCATGTGTATGTGGGCTTTTGTTATTTTTATTGTTTTTGAAGACCAGCCTTTGTCCTTGGTGATCTGATAGGGTGCATAGAATTATTTCAATCTTCTTATATCTGCTGAGGTCTGTTTTGTATATGGAGTATATGATCAATTTTGGAGAAGGTACCATGAGGTGCTGAGAAAAAGGTATATTCTTTTGTTTTAGGATAAAATATTCTATAGATATCTATAAAATCCATTTGGTTCATAACTTTCGATAGTTTCATTATTTCTCTGTTTAGTTTGTGTTTCCTTGATCTGTCTATTGATGAGAGTGGAGGGTTCAAGTCTCCCACTATTATTGTGTGGTGTGCAATGTGTGCTTTGAGCTTTAGTAAAGTTTCTTTTATGAATGTGGGTACACTTGTATTTGGAGCATATATGTTCAGAATTAAGAGTTAATCTTGATAGCTTTTTCATTTAATGATTATGAAGTGTATTTTCTTATCTTTTTTATTACTTTAGGTTGAAAGTCAATTTTATTTGATATTAGAATGGCTACACCTGCTTGTTTCTTGGGACCATTTGCTTGGAAAATTGTTTTCCAGCCTTTTACTCTGAGGTACTGTCTGTCTTTGTTCCTGAGGTGAGTTTCCTCTGTGCAGTGAAATGTTGGTTCCTGCTTATATATCCAGTCTGTTAGTCTATGTCTTTTTATTGGAGAATTAAGTCCATTGATATTAAGAGATATTAAGGAGAAGTGATTGTTGTTTCCTGTTACTTTTGTTATTAGAGATGGAGTTATGTTTGTGTGTCTCTCTTCTTTTTGTTTTATTAAAAGATGATTAATTTCTTCCTTTTTCTAGTGCTTAGTTTCCCTCCTCTTGTTGATGTTTTCCATTCAACATTCTTTGGAGGGCTGGATTTGTGGAAAGATATTGTGTGAATTTGTTTTTGTCATGGAAATACCTTGCTTTCCCCATCTATGGTAATTGAGAGTTTTGCTGGGTATAGTCACCCTGGTTGACATTTGTGCTCCCTTAGTGTCTGTGTGTCATCTGCCCTTGATCTTCTGGCTTTCATTGTCTCTGGTGAGAAGTCTGGTGTAATTCTGCTATGTCTGCCTTTATATGTTACTTGACCTTTTTCCCTTACTGCTTTTAATATTCTTTCTTTGTTTAGTGCATTTGGTGTTTTAATTATTATGTGACGGGAGGAATTTTTTGGAGTTCTTATATGTTCACGGGCATCTCTTTCTGTAGGTTATTGAAGTTTTCTTCTATAATTTTCTTGAAGATATTTACTTGCCCTTTAATTTGGAAATCTTCACTCTCTTCTATGCCTATAATCCTTAGGTTTGGTCTTTGCATTTTGTCCTGGATTTCCTGGATATTCAGGGATAGGTGCTTTTTGCATTTTTCATTTTCTCTGTTATTTCAGTGCTTTCTATGGTATCTTCTGCAACTGAGATTCTCTCTTCTATCTCTTGTATTCTATCTCTTATATTGTTGTTGATACTTGAATCCATGACTCCTGACTTATTTCCTAGGTTTTCTCTGTCCAGAGTTGTTTCCGTTTGTAATTTCTTTATTGTTTCTACCTCCATTTTTAGATCCTGGATGGTTTTGTTCAATTCCTTCGCCGGTTTTGTTTTGCTTTCCTGTAGTTCTTTAAGGGCTTATCCCTGTTTACTTGTGTTCTCCTGTATTTCTTTAAGTGAAATATTTATGCCCTCTATCAGCATCATGAGTTGTGATTTTAAATCCAAACCTTACTTTTCTGCTGTGTTAGGGTATCCAGGACTTGCTGTTGTGGGAGAATTGGGTTCAGATGGTGCCATGTTGCCTTGATTTCTGTTGGTAACCTTCTTATATTTCCCTTGTGCCATCTGGTGTTAGTTGGTCCTTCTGTTTCTGGTGGGTGCTTGTCTCTCCTGTGTCCTGCAAGCCTGTCTCAGCACCCCTAGGTGACCAGCTCTCCCCCGTCACAGAATGCTGTGGCACTGCCCAGATTCTAGGTGCAGGTGGAGCCTAGACTGACCCTGTCCCAACTGCTCTGCCACTCCTGTGCTCCCTGCCTCCTGGCTGTACCTGCCTGCTTGGTCACTGGAGAAAAGATGGCAGCTAGCAGAATTGCTTTTTCTTGTTGTTATTGGTCTGCCAAGAATGGAACCAAGAACCCAGCCTTTCAAATCTGGTTTAACTCTCCATTGCTAAGCTATATTCCCAGAACTTTTGGGGAGATTCTTTATGGTTTTTTCTTCCTTTTCCCATTTTAAGTATTTAGTGTCTGTATGGGTATGGGTGTTGTATGTGACAGATGAAAATGTGTTACAGATTTGATTTAAAGCTTGAATTATGTTAATTGGGTCCCCAAAATTACACAATAATCCCACATGTAAGACAGTGAGGGTCCCTGCCCCAGCTTGGTTCTGATTAGTAAATATAGTTTCCAGTGGCAACTGGCTGACCAGGGAGACAGAGACAGGATATTAAGGTTCTCAGGCAAGGGGACTGAGAGAAGGAGAAAGGCCATGACAGAAATGAATAATATACAGGCTTGAAAACTGAAGAAGAGAGAGATACCAATTATGTAAGAGCCAGGGATGAGAAGAACCAGACTCTCCCCCAACCAAACCCACATACTGGGTCTAGGTTAGTAAAGATGGAATATATATTTTAGTAAGTAATAACTCAGGGGTATCAGAGGGGAGGTGTTAGCAATGTGGAAGTTTGGGAGAGGCCCAACCATTGAGCTGTTAAGGCATATTTAAATATGTGGCTATGTGTGTGTCTCATTGAGGAATCCAGAACATTGGTGCAGGTAGCTAGGAAGTTGCACCACTACTGGTCATTTAGAGTAGAGTAGTCACCCACAGCAACAGATGACATCTAACATGTAGGTTTGAACTCACTATTAAAAATTAATTGAATATGCTTGAATGGAAAACATTCACTGTTACTTGAAATTAGGAAGTGAGAATTGGTTCCTTAGCAGAACTGTGGGTTTTGCCTGAGCTACACGGTTCCTTCTCAAACTATGAGCATTTTGAACTAGGACAGAAAGATGCTAAATTGACATGCACAATTTTGGGGTTCATGATGTGAGCTGGGCACAGCGAAGTCCCACAAGTTGACTTGGACAAAGCTGGGTGGCAGGGTTTTACCCTGGTCCCTTCTCGAAGGCTTCTAATCTGCCTTGGGGAGTATTATATCAAAGTTGCTGGGAGCCCCTGATGTGCAAAGAGATAGGATGCTTAGAAAGTACAGAGAGGCTGATGGGAGAGGTTGCTTGCCTCCTATAATCAGACAAACAAATGATAGAGATGAATGAAAATTGATTTAATTGTTTTGAGCATAGGAAGGAGAAAAATGCTTTTAAGGAAATTTGAAAGATCTATGCCAGGCAGGCAGCTGGGTTCTTTAAATGTGGGCTCCATGGGAATTCTGGGATTGTTTAGCCTGATATACAAATTAATAGGCTGTAAATAGGCTCATACAAAAATATAAAAGGGAATTTAACTGGCGTTAAATACATAGGAAAGAATGTTAATTCAAGTTATATAGGGAGAAAGGAGCATATGTAACCACAGAGATATTAATCTCCATAGAATGGAAAATTTAAGTATACATAGATGTATAAATGCATTTAGGCCTTGATCTCACTATTAAAAATTAATCATGTAAGAATAGGGTAGGGGATAGTGAACAAACACTGTCTCAAAGGATAATAATATTTTGTTAGATTGCTTTAATCGCTTTGAATTATTTAATTATCTAAATGCATGTGGTTATGAGTTGGTGATTATGGTACTAAAAGTCGTCTATGAGAGAGGTTGCAGGACTGAAGAGAAGAGAGACTGCTAAATTGAATCTATATGTTTGATGATTTTGGGTTGCTGGACCCAGGGCATGTTATTTAGGGGGAGACACTCTTTATTTGTATTAATAGGAAAGAAGAAAAGGCTTTGGGACTCTTCCAGATTGATATGAATCAGACATGACAGAGGAAGACCTCCTGAAGATCTGGCATACAAAAAACAAAATTTTAAGAAAATTAAACAATAAAGGTGCTGATTTCTTCACATGGGAACAGCCCTGTAATGAGTTCAGACATAAAAATGTCTCTAGCCAAAATTTTAGCTAAAATTAGACAAGAAATTTTGTTGCTTATGGAAACCTTAAAATTCATCATGCTATCCTTCACATGGCATGAATGATGATATATTACAATTTACAATTGTTTATTGATCAAATTAACCCATAAAGGATAGTTGTCTTTCACCTGCTCAAACAAGGAGAAAAAATTAATTCTCAACTGATCTGTACACCCTACACAATCCATAGAGATATCTTAATTGTACTAAAATTTTGCTTGTAAGATTCTTATATTACAGAATGTACAGTTCTGCCATGATTCAACATTAGGAATGCAAAATGACCTGCTGTTCCAGTTCCCTGCCTCTTCATGCTGTTTCCAAACAGTTGCTTCCAGAGTAGCTTCAGAAATATCTGATAATTACTGGTGGCATCCAGTCTTTCAGATGGAGCCAGTCAGAACTTCAATCAAGCCCTAAGCCTTCTAAGTATATAATGACTGAAAAACAGATACTAAAGCTAACTTTTTAAAGTCTGATCAATTTTTCTACTCCTCCACCCCTTGAAAACAATTCATCACCCCAATTCAATAGAAAAAAGCTATGAAAAGTTGTTATCTCAATTCCTTGGATTTGGGTGTCTGGCAATGTTTTCTTTATAAATTATAGATACATTGTCCTTTCAAGTGATAATTTGGAAATGGTCATAATGTTGAAAAGTGAGGAGATCTTAAAATTGGAGATTTCTGTCTTCCCTTTCCTCTTCTCTATCCTTTCTCTCCTAGGAAAAAGAATGGATTTTGAAGGGAAACAGGAGGATAAAGTATGTTATATGAAATTAGATATATGAGATGGATTAATAGATTTTATTCTTAAAAATTTACATTGTATAGCCTCAATCTTGCATTGAAAGAAATCTTTATGTTTGATACAAAATTAAAGCTATAGACTCTTACATTGGTACAGAATTTTAATATTGATAAAGATTTAAGATTTTCATTGATTTACATTTTTATATTGATACCAAATTTATTTTTTACAGGTTTATTTATTTATTTTATATCGATGAGTACACTGTAACTGTCTTCAGACACAAAAAGAAGGCATTGAATCCCATTACAGATGGTAGTGAGCTACCCTATTGTTGCTGGAAATTGAACTCAAAACCTCTGGAAGAGCAATCAGTGCTCTTAAGCACTGAGTCATCTCTCTGAAATTTAAAATTAATATTGTTACTCTTATATATACATTGTACCCAGACAACTCATTATTCTTATGACAATGCAGGACTTAGACCCAGTCTTTCTGATAGCTGTTATTTCAAACTGTTTAGGATAATTAAATAATTCAATTTAAGGCCCAGCTAGTAAACTCATGGTTATATTAGAATTTGATTTAAATATGATAAGGTCCTTTCAACAATATTCAAATAGTAATATTTAAAATTAGTTGAAATCTAACAGTTCAGATGTGCTTCATTTAGATAGTCTTCAAAGCATCAGAAATCCATAGAACTGGGCATTTATCATCATTTCATTATTATTAGATTGTTCACTAAGAGACCTGTCTGCTCCTGATAGTATCCTCTTCATGCTTCAAAGAAGATATTGAGCCTCATACCCTCCATATAGACTTGCTCCAGTTGTGGCAAGATAGCCACTGGTCAAGAATTGCCATAATTCATGAATGACAAAGAATACTGTCCAGGAAAGAGAATAATACATGGTATAGTCAGCAGCTTAGGTCTTTTAATAGAGAGTAAGCTGCTCCTTCATAATTCATGCTTCACTTATGTCGGTGAGATGATTCTGGACCAGAAGGCTAAAGTTGATTACTCCAAAGTTTTGAGGAATAGGTGGCTGTCCAGGTAGTCAGCTGTCTCTCAAAGTTCTTAAATTTTGGAAGCTATGATTTTGGGCTTTCTATATATTCAGGTAATATTTAATTCATTCTTGGATCTCTGATGCATTGAAGACTAATCTCGTAATCAAACATAAGTTGTTTACCATTGAGGAAGATGATATAGATTTGAAAGTATGGTTCTCGGATGGCAATGCAAGTTAAAATCGGAACATAATTCAGGTATAGAGAAGTTAGGATAGATGTTATAGTAATGTTCATAAATTGACAAAATTGATGGGCTGGGAATTATTAATATATAGCATACCATACTGTTTATATAACTGTTAAAACTAGGTTCAATGTATATTTGAGAGAAAAAAACCTTTTTAAGGGATGAATAGTTGGAAATGTTGTGGATTTGTTTAATGATGGTATTATGCTAATTGGATTTCCAAAATTGCACAACAATTCCACATGTAAGATGCTGAGGGTCCCTGCCTCCAGTTGGTTCTGATTGGTAAATGCAGTGCCAGCAGCCAATGACTGGGCAGCAAGACAAGGGCAGGACATTTGGATTCACAGTCAAAGGAAGGGGAATCTCCATGACAGGAAAGGAATATGATCCAGGCTTGAGAGCTGCAGAAGATGGAGATACCAATCTTGTAAGAGCCAGGAAAGAGAAGCACCAGGCCCCTTTCCCTAGGGTAGCAACAATTGAATATAGATTTTACTAATAACTCAGGAGTATTGGAGTGGAGGTAGTATCAATGTGGAAATTTGGGAGTGATCCAATCATTGAGCTGTTTAATCCATATTTAAATATTGCTGTGTGTGTCTCTTCAGGAATCCAGAACTTTGAGACAGATAGCAAGGAACTTGAGCTTCCACTGTGGTGTTTAAAGCTGACTACTTGCCCACACTAACACATATGTATAGGTGCTCATAGGGAAGCCTGAGCATGACATTGTTATGACTCTCTGCCTCTTACTTCCAGAAAATTACTTTTGCTAAAAGTGGAGCCAATCTGTTGGCCAACAAGCTGCAACATCTTTGTGTCTCCACACTCCACACAGATAGAGTTAGTAACAAATAGCTGTGGCAGAGTTACCCTTGTATATGGCTGCTGGAGATTTGAACTTATCTGAATGATAGCTTTGAAAACACTCCTATATGCTGAGCTATCTTCCCAGCCCTCCTAACAATTTTATTTATAGCAGCCTTAAAAGCTTATAGGCCAAATCGGCCTATAGAATATAAGTAATCTTAGAAGCCATACTACTTTATCAAGTAATTTTATTCAAAGTTACAAAGAAACATGCTTCTGATTCATACTATCTTGGGCTGAACTAATGTCCATAAAGCTTAGTCATGAAAGCCAGTATCAAAACTCCAAAATGTATACAAGGGAACATGAAAACTGTTCTTAAATAAAAATCTCAAGACATTCAGAACAAACTCATCATTTTTAGGAGTTAGCAAGTGAATAGGGTTTGGAGAAAGGGGTGTGTATGTGTGAGTCAAAAAGAGAGATCTTTGTACAACTAAAACTGAATACTCCTAACTGATATCAATGTCCTGGATTGACATTGCAGTATAGTCTTTTAATACATACCAGTATGAGTAAGTAAGCTGGACATGAATTGACAAGCATAGCAAAAGTTTATTTAAATCATGAATTGTTATGGGATAGGAATGTAGCTCAGTTTGTGGAAAGACTGCCTAACTTACACAAATCCCTGGGTTCAGTTCTTAGAACAATATGAACCAGGTGTGGTAGTACATACCAGTAACATCACGAGGTAGGAGGTAGAGGTAGGAAGATCAAACTACATGGTGAATTTGAGTCTTGCCTGAACTATAGGTTACACTGTCTCAAAAAATAAAATTCTATATGTTGTGAGTTGATCTTTGCCATGTGCTCTATGTTCATATGGTAATAATGACTTTGCTCTTTCACCTTACCAATAACTTCTGAAACTGGATATTATCACTTGCATGCCACCCTAAAGAATGGCCAGAGTAGAGTTCCAGGACAGCCAGGGCTATACAGAGAAACCCTGTCTCGAAAAAACAAAAACAAACAAACAAACAAAAAAAAAAAAAACAAATCAAAGAATGGCCAGAGTAGTTTCATTACACAGAAAAGAAAATTTGAAGGTTACATTGATCTGCCTCATACATACTGCAAGTATATTTTCTCATTGATTCTCCAGTAGCAATTCTGACACAGAGGACCTTATAAAAAAAATCTCATGAAACACAGTTATCACTCTTCTTATCTTCCTGGTATACCCAACTCAGAAATTGCACCTTTCAGGGTAAAGTTCAGGGCTTTTTATAATATGTATGGAGTACAGGGATTTCATTTTTTCAGAAAAGTAGCAGTAACAGTTATTTTTATTTAGAAAATAAAGAATATAACTTAATAAAATATATCAAAATGTAGATTAATGTTTTAATTATACATTTATTTTTATTTTACCCAAAGCAAGTAATATTTATATGATCAAGATGTAGCTATCTTTAGCTATGTTGACACTGATGAGTTTTGGCAAATGTGTTGATCATTGCTTCCATTTCTATATTCAGGAAATAGAACATTTTCCCATAAGTTTATTTTGTGTGAGTTTTCAAAAGAAACATCACCCATAGGATGCCAATTTACTGTTACCTCATAATCACAGATCTAAAGATTCTTTTGTAGTTTTCTTTTTTAAATCATATTTTTAATCTTTTACTGAAAATACATATTTCCATATAATATATTTTACTATGGCTTCCCCATTACTTCTCAGTTTGTCCTCATCTCCACTGACATCTTGTACCACCCTCTTTCTGTTTATCATTAAAAACCAAAAGGGCATCTAAAGGACAATAATAAAATATTATAAGATGACAGAAAACTTAAACACATCAGAGCAAGACATAACAACAAACAAACAGAAGGAAAAGTTTCCAAAAAAAGTACATGAAACATATATAGAACCAGAGATGCCCTCATTCACATAATCGGGAATCCCATACACACATCAAACCAGAAGCCATAATATGTACAGAAAGGACCTGTAGTGTGAAAACAGAGAAAAACTAAATAAGCACATAAATAAGAAGAAATATACAGAGAAGAAAAAGATAAAGCCCCGACACAGAATTCTGAGATAAGGTACTCCAAAATATGACATTAAGTTTGTTTTCTGTTGTCTATCTATTACTGGGAGTAAGAATAGTTTGTTCTCTCAGTGAGAAATCTTTGTGACAAATTAAATTTTCATTGGGAAGTGATTATCAATTGGGAATAGTTTTTTGGTTATGGATGGGGGCATGTGTCCACTTCTCCCTTCAGCTCTAGGACCCCATCTAGTTCAGATTTATACAGGCCCTGAGAGTATTGCCACGATCTCTGTGAGTTCATATGCACACCCATCTGTGGGACCGAGTGAGGCAGTCTGTGGCCTGGTTGAGCAAGGCTTACTCTGGAGACCTAGTAGAAGATTCTACAAGGGACAGAACCAGTGAGCCATGCTCTCAGACTCCTGACTCCTCAACTCCATAACCCTGTGGCCATCGTACTGGCTGGACTCCACCCCTACAATCACCTATCTACAGCCAGGTTTTCCCTGCCACCCAGTCCACTATAAAAGTAGGCTTCTTGCTCCTCCTCTCTCTCTTGCTTTTCTCTCTTGCCCTTGTCTCCCTGTTTCCCATCTCTCCCCTTTCCTTCCCCTCTTTCTACATGGTCCTGGACAGTTCCACGTGGGCATGGCCAGCTCTCATCTCTCTGTCTTTTCTTTCTCTCTTTACTTCTCTATCTCCTTTTCTTTTCTTACATTTTTGTAATAAAGCTTTGAAACTATAGAAATATCTCTTCTCATCAAAACCCACCTCTTAGGAGCGTGAATCAGGCCTCAGCATCTCCAGCGGCAGGAAAGAACACAGCTTCTTCCCAGCCGGGCTTCCTCAACAGGTACCTGGGGCCCTTCAAACAGCCCCGCCTTCTGGGCAAAGACCTCCCTGCTAGCCAGGCAGTCTCTCTCTCTCTCTCTGCGAGTACTCAGGTGGCCACAGTCCCTACCCTGGTGAGGTGTGGAGCCCAGCCAGTTTTCCCCTATGTGGGCCTCGCCCACCAGTTTTCTGGCTTCATGGCCTGCCAGGGTACCACCCATTTTTTTTCCCACAAACATCCTTTGGTGTTTAGAAAGCCTTCTTCCCTTGATTCCCTTCACCTCTTCTTTCTCTTACATAATGTATATTTTCTAAAAATTGTCATGTATTTTTATCAGGCAATTTTAATAAGATAATGTTTAGAATCACCCACCATATTTTTGAGTAGAATTTTATGTAAGCATCAACCATTGCTGATCAATTGAGCTGTTGATACTGTTGGACATGTTTCAAGATTTTCTGGTTATGGACAAGAATGCAACATATGCTATTCACTGAACAGAGTAACAGCTCAGTATGTTGAGTATATCCATAAGTTTATTAAACATGGACAAATTCCCCTGCATTATTTTACTTCAACACTGGCAACAAACATGAGTTCACAAAACTATACCTAACACTTATTGTTTTAAAATATGATACTTAATATAGCCTCTCTAGGAGTTTCTTTGTAACTTTAATTTCTGGGATAGTTGAAAATGTCACCACTACATGGGAAGTTAGTCTTCTCACTTGTTGGTTTTCATAGATAGCTCCTTTCCATGGCTGTTACATTAACTTCTTTCTCAAAGTCAGAGCAATAAAATGAACTCCTTCCTACTCCTGATCAGTCTCATGTCATTCAGCTCTCTTTATTAGATATCCATTCTTAAGTGACATTCATGTCAAAGTCATGAATCAACATCTGCTTGAATAATATAGTAGGAAAAATAGAGACATTTCTTTCACAAGAATTTAATTTTGATGATCTTAGTATCTTAGAGTCTTCCACATTTCAATAGATGTAATTTGGGAAAACATAAGATTGGTTAAGAGGAACTTGACAGAGGCAAGTTTTGATTGAGTATGAACATATTATGATGTATCACAGTTACCAAACAAGATCACCATTCACTAGGTGCTCTGAATAAGTGGCAACAAACATTGATAAACAATTCTTAACAAGTAGTAGTCCTTAACACTATGGGTTATAGAAGCAAATAAAAAGCAACTGTCACCTGCATCAGATCTTGATGTGGGTCATTATTCTGTCTGTTGCCAACATTTTCTTGGGGATTGTAGCATGGAGGAAAGGACAAGTCTTGCATTTTCTTCTTATATGGGCAAAAGTACTATCAAGATGATCTTATTCTCAGGGATTATATTAATCTAGCTGCCTTTAAAGATCCTACATTCCAATATTTCAGATGAGAATTAGGGTCTTAGTATATGAATTTAAAGGTGTCACAGTTCTAAAATAGAACAAGATTGAATGTTCTATTGCTTTTTTTCTAATGTTTTATTGTTTATTTTTGCTACAGTTAGATGTTTATACTCTATGTAACAAACTAAGGAATTTTAAAGAAGGATCCATTGAAAATGAGGACAATGTATTAACATGCAACACTGCTAAGGTAGACTGTAATCCTGAAAATTTGACAATGAGGTACAGACAGGCTTATGAGGCACACTACTTTACTGTTTTGCATGCATATTAAACTGTCTAAGAAGTACGAGTAAGGACAAAAGTAGGTTGGTGTGAGAAGACCAACATCCATCTTCTCATTTCACAGGGCAGGTGCTATTAACGAACAGACACCCTACACCCCATGTGAATCCTGCTTTCTGATCTTGCCAACTACCTTCTGGGTTGGTTTATCTAACATGTTGATCCTTTTGTTGTTTTAAGACTATATTTTGAAAGTCACTCTCTAGATATTATGAGTTAAATATTTCACAGGAAACATAATTTTTAAACATTTACATATTTTCATGAGATAATAAATTATTTGACCTTACAGATATTTCTTTTCAGATGATGAAACTTGGCATGAACATGAAGGGGGAATTACATTTTTAGAAATAATTCAGACAGAGAAAATTCAGACTAAGTTTAAAAAGAAAAAGTTTAATACAGACAAATATTAATCTTAACAGTAGACTTTAATAGAAACTCAGGTTCTCGCACAATAGTAGAAGGATATCACTTAGGCCTTAAGGATTCCTTCAGAGCTACTGGTCTTCACTCCGTGTTAGAAGTTGGGTTCCAAGATCAGTGAAAGGATACAGCAGTGACGACTGTACTACTGACAGAGATAGCAGCAGTGGTGTCGATGAACTCACCAGCAAGGCATGATGGGAATGAAAAACAAAATCAAAGCTTTTCATCAGACCTTCTTTTACTAGACTGTCAAGAAAATGTGCCACCAACATTTAGAGAGAGTTTCCCTTATTCAAGGAACTTATTCAAGAAAAATCTCCCATAAATATGACCAATGGATTATCTCTTAATTGATTCTATATCTAGTCAAGCTGATAACCAATGTTTACAATTTGAGGGTGTAAATTGGAAAATGGCATCATGTACAAAACTAGAAGTCAGATATCCTCAGAGGAATAGTTTTGGTCCACACAATAGTGATGAACTTTTCCCAGACCCTTGTGGCATAATGTAACCTTGGTTACTAACAAAGGAATAAACTATCTTCTACATTGTAGGCAGGCCACAGTTGGTAAGCCATCATATGGAGGAGTTAGAAAATTGTTAGTATATGTAGCCGTGTAGCCATGGTGCTCACACGTGTTGTGTATGCTGAAAGAGTTGCCATGCAACATGCAGGCTCAAGCAGACAATGAGTAAGGAGTAGACACAACAAAGAAATCACTGTGCTAGACTTCTTACCCAAGCATGAAAGTGAACATGGAGGTCAGAATCCACTCTGAAGTGGCAGGAGCAAGATAGAGTTGGAGTGAGGGAGGTGTGTGGGGGATGAAGGGGTTATGTTCATTAAAGGTATATTGAAATTCTATGCATAGTTTAAACATGTATGTGTACTTTAAAGTATGTCAGTTATATGATGTTGAAATAAATAAAGTCTGTTTAGCTCCCAACAATCCAAATTCTGTTCATTCTTTAACCTATTTTTATCTTAAAAGTTTACTAGATCCTCAAAGGAATTTTACTTTTAAAATTTATTTTATATTATTCTGTGGGTGAGTGTGTGTGTCTTTCTGTATGTGAGTGTGTGTGTGTATCTAACTGCCTCTCTATCTCTCTGTCTCTGTATATCTCTCTGTCTCTCTGTCTTTCTGTCTCTCCCTCTCTCTGTATGTATGTGTGTGTGTGTGTGTGTGTGTGTGT
The DNA here is from genome assembly GCA_036184795.1 of Tokudaia tokunoshimensis. Taxonomy (NCBI): domain Eukaryota; kingdom Metazoa; phylum Chordata; class Mammalia; order Rodentia; family Muridae; genus Tokudaia; species Tokudaia tokunoshimensis. The sequence continues at coordinate 17,323,220 of BTHU01000008.1, forward strand.
ATTTTGTCAAATACAAGTGTACATGTGAACAGAGCATAAGAAGAAATCAGTGGTCAAACTTTTTTACATTGGTTCTCTCCATCCACCTAGGTTCCTACAAATACATTCAAGTCAAATGCTTTGTATAGAAGGTACTTTGACCTGGTGAGAAATCTCATCAATCCTGTGATGAAGTAATTTAAATATATTTCCATGTTTTTATTTATTTGCTTACTATTTTGATTTGGTTTTTTGTTTTGTTTTGAGAAAAAGACTTGACACATAGCTATGGCTGGCTTTTATTTAGACTAGTCTGTCTTTGAACATGACACAATTCTGCCTCTAACAAGTATTGGGATTATGGATATACCCTACCATATCCAGAAAGTTTACATTTGTTTATCTTTTTTGAAGAGATCAGTGGTCCTGCCTTAACACTCTACACCATTGTTCCATGTCTTTGTTAGGGGTCATGGTTCAAGTGTGTATTCATACAGTTAAGGTTAGAAGATAGCTTCAGATATCATGCTATAGCAGCTGCCCATATTGTTTTTGTTTTTGCAAAAGTGCTCTCACTGAACCTTGTGCACATCAATCCTGAAAAGCTACCTTGCAAGTAGAGATTCAGAGATATATCTGTCTTTTCATGCTCTGTACTGTGAATGAAAGTATATGCCATCACATCTGGCTTGAGACAAGGGTTTGGGTTATGGAACTTAGGTCCTTATTCTAAAGGTAAGCACTTTAACTATCTTTACAGTCCCTGTTATTCTCCCTACATTAGGCCTTCCTAGAGCATCAGAAATGAGAAGCTTACATCATTTCCAAGTTACATAACTGTCGACAACTTTTGTAGAAAAAAACTTCAGGTAAAATAAAATTCCCTATCAATTCTCTGTATAATAAATTTCTTTGTATTATTCTAGGGTAGTATGCCTTATTTCTAGTGTATATTGGTATGTAATTTCCTTTTCTTTCTTTAAGTGCTTTAAGTTTTTAAAGTTTATATTTTCAATGAATAACTTCTAAAAGTCTTATATACAAATAAACTGCATAATATTGAAATTCTCTACACCAGTGGTAATTATTTGCTGGCATTTAGAATGTCATAAGTTGTTTTTATTATTAATTTTTTTTGGTCTTGATATTTACAACCTTAGCTATATGATTCCTGAAAATACCACTGAAATATGTGAGACTGTATCATCATGAATATGTAGCTTCTCATTTTCAATTCTCAAAACAACTTTCAGCATAGTAAAAAAAAAAGTCAGTATTTCCGAAATAGTACTGGGAGACTCCACATGGGAATCCAAGGTCATTTCTCTTTCTCAGTAGCCATGCGATTCTTCAAAATTTCCTCAAACTTTAGCCTTTCCTACTGCATAACTGTACATTTTAGCATTTAAGTGCTTCTTTGTTCCTATCATCATAGTTCTAGATCTCTAAAGTCACTTTAATTCTATTTTAAATGAAATAGTACTACATCACTCTCTCCCTTCTTTTCTTGCCTCCAGTTCTTCCCAGCTACTCCCTCTCAAACTACTCCATGATACACCTATCTCAAACTGCTAGCCTCTTTTTCTTTTTTACTGTTGTTATTACAAATGTTTAAGTATGAATAAATATATAACTGATCTATATTCATTGCTCACATTGTGTATATGGTGTCAGGGTGTGTATTGGGCCATTTTGTATTGGAGAAGCAAACAAGGAGCTCATCACTTTGAAAGGTTGATTCTCCATCTATTGGTAGTCATTAGTTGCCTATAGTTCTTTGTGTAGCAGTAGAACTCCATGAGACAAGTCCCTGGAATTCTTGCTCTTACTGTAAAGACAAGCTTCTTTCATGAAGTGTGAAAGCTACATTTGCCAATAAATGTGTCTCAGGAACAAGGATAATTACAGGTTGCTATACTTTGTTTTCAACAATCTGTGAATGAAATAAAAATAAAAGCTTCTTCATTATTCAGTATTTTGGCTGAAATGAATTCAACTTTGTCCGGCTCTTTTCAATTTGAATTTTTTCTCTCTGCCGAACACTTTTCTTCACTTTCTACTTTTCTAGTTTATGACCTATGTTTCTCCCTGCCATTTTTTTTACTTGATTACAGAGACTTTCTCTTGCAATATGATGGAAAGAAATTGCCCTCCTACAAAAGCTGTTATCCCTTCTTTTTCAATATGATTCTTTTATTACCAAAATACACAGATGAGTAAAGGACACAATTTGAAATAACATTAAATTGCATTCTATTTTGAGATCATATTATAATTTACAACTCTGCCTCAGACCCAAGTATGTCCTGATAACTCTGTTTTCCCTATGGCTTCCTATGGCTAATTTTAACTCATGTCTACCAACCTAATTGGTTTTTGATAGACTTCTTAAATGTCTATCTTTTGACTTTTTTGTCAACCAAATCTAGTATTCAACAGTCATCTTGAGTTAACAACTCACTATCGCTTCACTTCATGCTATTCTAGAAAAACATTATGGACATCAGACGGAATTTTAGGAGTAATTTAATTTGTACATCAAATCACTTTGACCTAAAACTTACTATTATTTTCCATGTTTAGATCAATTTGTCTGAAAGCTACTAATTACATTTCAGTCATTACAATTAACACCTTTAAATAATTTTGTATGCTCCAAATTATAATGAAAATTTAATTTTTAAATTTAAACATAATTTTATTTTAGTACAAAATGACATTAACATTAACTCTTACCATAATTTAATAACTATTCTCTATGCATATTTTTCAAATTTTCACTGTGTCACTTGAAAATTATCTGGTGTTTCTTATTTTTATAAGACAAATTTAACATGAAACAGACCCATACCTAAATAAGTTAAGTTGTTGAAAATCAGGTCATTTTTTTCCAAGTGAATATTCCAACTTCTGACTTTTGATGTCTCTTTTCTCAACATATCATTCATTTGATGGAATGTCTCCTGAATTTCCTGTAGCATAGGATTAAAGCAGAAAACTTGATTAATTTCTGATTAAACATATTTGGCATAGATTGTAAACTCTGAATTTACCTGACAAACATTTTTATACTAGAAACTACAACATGAGCTCAGCTGTTATACATTATAAATGGTGGTTGCAACTACTAGATATTTTATAGTATAGTTTTTTTAATTTTATGCATATATATGTATATATATTTTTTGAAACTTGAATAAGTGGCAAAAATGAAATTAGTAAGTCACATAAAATTCTTTTCTCAAAATTACCAACAGATTATGTCCAGACATCTCTTGTTCTCTCTCTCTCTCTCTCTCTCTCTCTCTCTCTCTCTCTCTCTCTCTCTCTCTCTCTCTCTCTCTTTCTCACTCTCTTTCCCTCCCCCCCAACTTTAGTCTTATCAATTTGAAAGTAAGTTGGAACATCATGTCTGTTAACCTCTATGTAATATACTGTTAACCTCTATGTAATATACTAACAGCAAACATATTCTTGGAGTAGTACAATATTAAAATAAGCAAAATAATGTTAAATTAGTAGTATCAATGTTTAAAAGAAATAATAATAAAAAGATAATTGTGTATTTTTGTTAGGAACAGAATTTCTAAATGGAAAATACAATTTGCTTTTATATTCACTTAATAAATTGTGTGGCTGATTCAAAACTCTTAGTCATCATAGATATCATACTCATTTTGGTGACTTTAGAAAACACAACAGGAGCCAGAAAGCTCTCGAAAAGATTGAATAATGGAAACAGCATGTGGTGCAGAGTCTGAGAGACTCATGTGTACCCTGGTCAATTTACTAGCTCTGACAGTCACTGCAATTTGCTATGTTGAGATTATTAATCATCAAAATATATACAGTTCTGAACAGCACAAAGAACCGTCTTTGAGGACCAGGGAAAACATAGCCAGTTTCACTAGAGTTCACTGAATTGCAGAGTTCTTAATAACCAAAAGTTACATTATTGATCCTTGAATCTGTTAAATTAGTGGCTCTTTGTATGGAAGAGGGAATTAGAATCAATGAATGGAGCTGAATATGTGAGAACACTTTAGCATGTATAAAACTCTGGGTTCAAACTTCAACATCACAACAGAAAGTTAAAGAATAAATCAAACAATTAATTAAAAGGCACGTTTGAGAATTTTAGAAGCATCTGAATATTCTATAGCATGAGTAATTAGCAGGGTAGAGTGGGTAGGGTGGAAGTATGGCTTTAATAAAAAACCTGGGTGTAGATGATCCATCACAGGGAATTATGGGCAAGTAAGGTGGTTTTGAGGGAAAAGTTACTTATGGTCCTAGCAGAGTAGAAAGCTATCTGCCCTACTGTTGTACATACATAACCTGCTAAACATGTTTAAGAAACTGTCTGTTGTTTTAAAATTGCTTATAGTTAGTCAAATTGAGTCTCTATTCCCGTATACAGTAGGAGTGTTTTATTTCTAATGCTTTGACTGTTAAATTGTTACAGGAAACTCCAAAATAAATGTCATCTCATAGAGACAGAGTACCAGAGTACACCTTAAATAGTATTTAATATCTATATGCTTACCTATACATTTGGGGGCTAATTACATTATAGTAATTTCTCTTGCTCTAAAATGTCAGTGTTTGAAAAGAGAGAATGATGAATTCCCATGTTTGCTCTCAGCACACCTCTGTGATCTTACCTCTTGTGACTTACAATCTGCATGACTGCTCTGCTCATCAAACATATCACCTACATTCCTGCATATGTGTATTTGAACTTAAAACTCTTTCTCCGAGCTTATCCAGGTTCCAGATAAGCTCAATTCACCCATCCTTTCCATGTTAGAATCCTTCTAATAGCATCTGATCAATTAGAGCTAACCAAGTCACACCATCAAAATTATAACCTCACTTTCCCAGTTCCAGTCTTACCAATCTTACAGCATTTTCTATTACCTGGTAAACAATACACTTACGGAGTAGTCAACCATTTGCTCTCACCAGCAAATGTTAAAGTCACATAAAAAAGGTAGTATTTTTCTATACTATATTTTCAGTCATCAAAATCGTATCTAGCTCATTACAGATATTTAGCACATCCATAAAAATAAGCTGATACCACAGAGTACCATTTTTTACATATTTTGTCAAAAAGAAAAAAGCCCATAGATGGTAAGTAAGCTATTCAAAGTAGAACTGTATGGTTACAGTGCTGGGACTGGCAAAAATGAAATGCATTCATTTAAATTGACTGATGGATAAGGTTGTAAACTACATAAAATGAGAACTGCTCAATTTATTCCATCATAGAAAGTCAGTGGCAATATGTCTACTCTCATCACTGTTTTTTTTATGTGATTTGTTAAAGTAACATTGAAATGAGAGTTACATTTTAAACATAGTTGCTTACTCAAAGCTGATCACTATTCAGGGTTCCTTAGTTTAAGAATACTTAATTTTGGTGCCATGTTAGTTGAGGAAAGATATTTTTGGGACAGATTCATTTAGAAGCATGCATGGGGAAAAATTTAAAGCATATGTATATGCTGTCTTCTATATCACAGGAAATATAAATTTCCTGACTTTTGATGGCTGCTAGAAAATGTGATCAAATATCCTGTTGGATGAATTATCATATAATATTAGTATCTCAAATACACAGTGGCAGTCTTGTGCTGTCATAGTTTACTATGAAAAGACACTGAAGCTCACATAGAACTTACATCTGATCAGAAAACATGAAAGTAATAGACAGTGGCTCTTAGTGTAAAACATTAATTCAAGAGGATAGAATAATTATAAATATAATGTGGTTGATATTATTCTACTTATAAAATTCTAATAATTCTGAGATTTCATATATATTAAAGGAAAAGAGCTCTTAGCCATTGACTTGAGGAATACATATACTTTACTGATAATGTTTCTTACTTTAAATTTGTAATGAATTCTCTGTGGGATGTAGGCTTGGTGAAGATCTTTTCACAAATTGTAGGCCTCTGTTTTGTCCTATTGATAGTGTCCATTGCCTTACATAAGTTTTCATTTTCATGAGGTTCCATTTATCAATTGTTGATTTTAGTGCCTAAGCTAATGGGTTCTATTCATGAAATTGTCTTCTGTATCAATGTGGCCAAGGCAACTTTCTCTTCTTTTAGATTTATTGTATCTGAATTTATGTTGAGGCCTTTGATCCATTTGGACTTGAGTTTTGTGCAGGTTGATAGCTGAGAATTGCTATTTCAAGTTCTGTCAAGAATAGAGTTGGGATTTTGATGGGAGTTGCATTGAATATGTTGATTGCTTTTGGTAAAATGGTCATTTTGTTATGTTAATCCTTCTTACCTTAGAGCATGAGAGATTTTTATGTCTTCTGATATCTTCCTCAAATTCTTTCTTCAGAAACTTGAAGTTCTTATCATACAGATCTTTCGCTTTCTAGGTTACAGTTACAACAAGATATTTTATATTGTTTGTGGCTATTTAAAAGGGTCTTGTTTTCCTAATTTCTTTCTCTGCTTGTTTATTGATTATATAAAGGAGGAATGCTAATTTTGTTTTTAGTAATTTTGTATCTGATCACATTGCAGAAAGTGTTTAGCAGATGTAGGATTTTTCTGTTAAAATATTACGTATACTATCATACAAAGAACTCAAAAAATTAGACACCTCAGTGAAATAACCCATTTTAAAACAGGGGTTCAGAACTGAACAGAGAATTTTCAACAATCTCTAATTACCATGAAGAGCTTAAAAATATTAAAATCCTCTGTCATCAGGGAAATGCAAATCAAAATGATTCTGTGATTCCATTTTACACTAGTCAGAATGGCTAAAATCAAAACTCAAGAGACAGCACATGCCAGCGACATTGTATAGCAAGGGAGTACTCTCCCACTGCTTATGGGAGAGCAAAGCTTTACCAACCCTCTAGAAATTAATTTGATTTTTTTCCTTGGAAAATTGGGAATAATTATACCTCAAGACCCAGCTATACCATTCCTGGGCATAAACACAAAAATATTCTGATACCACAAGGCCAAGTGTTCAACTATGTTCATAACATGTTTATTCATAATATTCAAGAACTGGAAACAACCTAGATGACCATGATCCAAAGAATGAATAAAAAAATGTGGTTCATTTACACAATGGAATACTACTCAGCTATTAAAAAACAAAGACATCATGAAATTTTCAGGCAGGTAGATGGAACTTAAGAACATCATCATGAGTGAAGTAACTCAGACCCCAAAAGATATGCATGGTATAAACTCACTTATAAGTGGATATTAGCCATCAAGTATAGAATAACCATACGACAATCCACAGGCCCAAGAAGCTAAGTAACAGGGAAGGACCAAGGGAGGATGCTTGAATCTCACTCCAAAACGGGATATAAAAATGATACTGATGATAGATAGAGGGAAGGAATGGATGGGAGAGGGAATGGGGAGGGTAACTGGGGTGGGAATCAGATGTGGAGAGAGTAGGGCAAGGGGAGAAGGTTCAGAGAAAGAGAGTGGACATCAGTAGGCGTGTATTTCTAAGATGAACCAAAGTCTTGAGACTGAGCAGGCTCCTGGGAGTACATGGTAGTGACCCTAGATGAGACTCATGGCAGCCAAGGATATGGAGAATGAAATGGCCAACTCCTGTAGCTAGACATGACTTCTTGGGGACAGATGAGGACACCTAATACTATTAAGGATACTCTGATATGCTTGTAGACAGAAAGCTATTATAACTGTTTCCTGAGAGGTGTCATCCAGCAGCTGATAGAAACAGATGCAGAAACCTACAACCAAACATTAGGTCAATCTCAGGGAAACTTGCAGAGGAGTGAAGGGAAGAATTGTGGGAGCTGGAAGGGTCATGAGACCATAATAAGGCCTAAAGAGTCAACTAACTTGGGTCCAAGGTGCTCACAGGGACTAAATCATTAATCAAAGAACATGAGTCAGCTGAACCTAGGCACCCTTAACATTTGTAGCAACTGTGCAGCTTGGTCTTCACGTGAGTTTCCTAACTATTGGAGTGGAACTGTCTCTGAAGCTGTTGTATTGCTCTGAATCTCCTTCCCATAACTGAGTTGACTTGCCCATCCTCAGTGGAAGATGAAATCCTTAGTCCTGCTTCACCTTGACATGCCAGAGTGGGTTGATACCCACTGTGCCTTCCTGTTCTCCCCAGAGAAGGGGAGGAGGTAATGTAGGGAGGAATTTTTGAAACTGGGAGGAGCAAGAGGTGACAGGCTGTGATCAGGGTTAATAAATAAAAGGAATAAATAAAAGGAATTGAATGGCAAATTCCTTAAAGGCAGTAAATTCATAAGCATATAAATAGAACTAAATTCTTCAGGAAATATGAATATAGCATATGTCCTAAGAATGATGACAAAATCTTCTAAGGTGCAATAAAAACTACTCTGTAAGTAAATGAAAACTACTGTTTGATTTGCCACTTCATTGTTATTTAATTATATTGCCTTCAGTTTGTTTTCTTCCTTTACATTTCATTAGGTGAGAAGATTCTTTCAGTTTCAGAGCTTTTCTACCTAGTGATAGGGCATATTCCAAGTATAAGAAATAAGAAGTCAACATTAAAAGAACTTCTGGGGGAATCAGTATCGTGAACCTCAAACTGTACTACAGACCAATAGTGTTAAAAATTGCATGATATTGGTACAGTGACAGACATGTAGAGCAATGGAACAGAACTGAAGACCCAGAAATGAATCCACACTCCTATGGTCTCTTGATCTATGACAAAGGAGCTAAAATCAACCAGTGGAAAAAAAGAAAGTCTTTTCAACAAATGGTGCTGGTTCAACTGGAGGTCAGCATGTAGAAGAATGCAAATCGATCCATTCTGATCTCCTTGTACCAAACTCAATTCCAAGTGGATCAAGGACCTCCACATAAAACCAGATATACTGAAACTAAAAGAAAAGTAATTAGGGAAGAGCCTTGAACACATGGGCACAGGGAAAATTTTCCTGAACAGAACACCAATAGCTTATGCTCTAAGATCAAGAATTGACAAATGGGACCTCATAAAATTGCAAAGTTTCTGTAAGGCAAAGGACACTGTCAAAAGGACAAATCGGCAACGAACAAACTGGGAAAAGATCTTTACCAACCCTACTTCTGACAGAGGGCTAACCTCCAATATATACAAAGAATTCAAGAAGTTAGACTCCAGAGAGCCAAATAACCCTATTAAAAAATGGGGTACAAGCTAAACAAAGAGTTCTCACCTGAAGAATATCGAATGACTGAGAAGCAACTAAAGAAATGTTCAACATCCTTAGTCATTAGGGAAATGCAAATCAAAACAACCCTGAGATTCCACCTCACCCCAGTCAGAATGGCTAAGTTCAAAAACACAGGAGACAGCAGGTGTTGGCGAGGATGTGGAGAAAGAGGAACACTCCTCCCCTACTGGTGGGATTGCAAGCTGGTACAACCACTCTGGAAAGCAGTCTGGTGGTTCCTCAGAAAACTGGGCATGTCACTCCTGGAGGATCCTGTTATACCACTCCTGGGCATATACCCAGAGGCTTCCCCAGCATGCAATAAAGACACATGCTCCACTATGTTCATAGCAGTCTTATTTATAATAGCCAGAAGCTGGAAAGAACTCAGATGTTCCTCAACGGAGGAATGAATACAGGAGATGTGCTATGTTTACACAACGGAATACAACTCTGCAATTAAAAACAATGAACTCACGAAATTCTTAGGCAAATTATGAGAATTGTTATTCCAGATGAATTTTTGAATTGCTCTTTCTAACTCTATGAAGAATTGAGTTGGGATTTTGATGGGGATTGCATTGAATCTGTGTATTACTTTTGGTAAGATGCTCATTTTTACTATATTAATCCTGCCAATCCATGAGCATGGCAGATTTTTCCATCTTCTGAGGTCTTCTTCAATTTCTTTCTTCAGAGACTTGAAGTTCTTGTCATACAGATCTTTCACTTGTTTGGTTAGAGTCACACCAAGATACTTAATATGGTTTGTGGCTATCGTGAAGGGTATTATTTCCCTTACTTCTTTCTCAGCCTGCTTATCCTTTGAGTATAGGAAGGCTTCTGACTTGCTTGAGTTGATTTTATATCCGGCCACTTTGCTGAAGTCGTTTATCAGCCATAGGAGTTCTCTGGTGGAGTTCTTTGGGTCGCTTAAGTATACTATCATATCGTCTGCAAATAGTGATAGTTTGACTTCTTCCTTTCCAATTTGTATCCCTTTGACCTCTTTTTGTTGTCTAATAACTATTCTCAAGAGTAAAAGAACCTCTGGGGGAATCAGTATCCTGGACCTCAAGCTGTACTACAGAGCAATAGTGTTAAAAACTGCATGGTATTGGTACAGTAACAGACATGTAGATCAATGGAACAGAATTGAAGACCCAGAAATGAATCCACACTCCTATGGTCACTTGATCTTTGACAAAGGAGCTAAAACCATCCAGTGGAAAAAAGATAGCCTTTTCAACAAATGATGCTGGCTCAGCTGGAGGTCAACATGCAGAAGAATGCAAATTGACCCATCCTTATCTCCTTGCACTAAGCTCAATTCTAAGTGGATCAAAGATCTCCACATAAAACCAGACACACTGAAACTAATAGAAGGGAAACTAGGGAAGAACCTTGAACATATGGGCACAAGGGAGAATTTCCTGAACAGAACTCCAATAGCTTATGCTCTAAGATCAAGAATAGACAAATGGGACCTCATTAAATTACAAAGTTTTTGCAAGGCAAAAGACACTGTCAAAAAGACAAAGCGGCAACCAACTAACTGGGAAATGATCTTTACCAACCTTACATCCGACAGAGGGCTAATATCCAATATATACAAAGAACTCAAGAAGTTAAACTCCAGAGAGGCAAGTAATCCTATTAAAAAATGGGGTAAAGAGCTACACAGAGCTACACAAAGAGTTCTCACCTGAAGAATATCTAATGGCTGAGAAGCACCTAAAGAGATGTTCATCATCCTTAGTCATTAGGGAAATGCAAATCAAAACAACCCTGAGATTCCATCTCACACCAGTCAGGATGGCTAAGATCAAAAACACAGGAGACAGCAGTTGTTGGCGAGGATGTGGAGAAAGAGGAACACTCCTCCACTGCTGGTGGAATTGCAAGCTTGTACAACCACTCTGGAAAGCAGTCTGGCGGTTCCTCAGAAAACTGGGCATGACACTCCCGGAGGATCCGGCTATAGCACTCCTGGGCATATACCCAGAGACTTTACCTGCATGCAATAAGGACACATGCTCCACTATGTTCATAGAAGCCTTATTTATAATAGCCAGAAGCTGGAAAGAACCCAGATGTCCCTCAACGGAGGAATGGATTCAGAAGATGTGGTATATCTACACAATGGAATACTACTCTGCAATTAAAAACAATGAATTCACGAAATTCCTAGGCAAATGGCCAGATCTTGAAAATATCATCCTTAGTGAGGTAACCCAATCACAAAAGAACACACATGGTATGCAGTCACTGATAAGGGGATATTGACCCAGAATCTCGGAATACCCTAGACACAATCCGCATATCAATAGATTTCTAAAAAGATGGTAGGAGAGACCCCTGGTCCTGGAAAGACTGGATGTAGGGGAACACCAGGACAGAGTAAGGAGAGGGGGTTGAATGGAGAAAAGAGGGAGGGAAGGGGGCTTATGGGACTTTCGGGGAGGGAGGAAACGGGAAAGGGGAATTGATTTGGAATGTCAATTAAAAAATAAAATAAAATAAATAAAAAAAATTATGAGAATTGGAAAATACCATCCTTAGTGAGGTAATCCAATCACAAAAGAACACACATGGTATGCAGTCACTGATAAGGGGATATTAACCCAGAAGCTCAGAATATCCAAGACACAATTCACGTATAAATTGATTTCCAAGAAGAAGGAAGGAGAACCCCCCTGGTCCTGGAAAGACTGGATGGAGGGGAATACCAGGACAGAGAAGTGAGAAGGGGTTGAATGCAGAAAATGGGGAGGGAAGAGGGCTTATGGGACTTTCAGGGAGGGAGGAAACTGGAAAGGGGAAATCATTGGGAATGTTTATTAAAAAAAATATAGAAAAGAAAATAAGAAAAAAGTGAAAAAAAGATATGCTTATGTTTTATGCAAAAAAAAAAGAAATAAGAAGTCATATGTATCTTGCCATTTTAAATGTTTGATTCAGTTAGGTTCTTACCTGAATTAGTGCAAAGCCCCTGAGGATATTTTATGTAGAAAAATGACTTATAAAATTATCTATGCAACCCACAAATTCCTTGGGAGATGGGAGAAAATTAATAATACTAAGAAATTAACACAATGAAATTTTAGGCAGCCAGAACCACATCTCAAATGGATTCTTGAATACCTCAATGTGTAATAGTTCTAGAAATCATGAGATCTATGACTGAACTGCTGCTGCTTTTGCTACCAGAGAAGGCTGAGGGTGATAGTCCATGAATCATTACTCTTCACCTTACTCCTTCAAGGTTTAGTGGTAATATCAGAACTCCACATATTGAAGGTAAATAGCTGAGCCTTGGCTTACAAAGAAAGTAGAACCTGGTAGCAACTGAGAACAAGTAGTTTCTTCCACCATTGCTTCTTCAAGGTTTCTAATAGTAAGCAATGGTACACAAAACAACATGGAAATGAAACAAAGTACTGTTTAATTTCTAAAGAAAAGGCAAGATGTGTATGAGCATTTGTGGTTTTGCGCAAGTGCAAAATAAGACATATTTTAAAAATATATTTATTTTATTAATGAAGAGGCCTATAGAATACATTGCATTGTCATACAATGAAATATGAAGAAAGACCTCTCATTTGATTGTATGTTTGTATGTGTTAGATATGCTTGTTTATATCAGATAGATAGATGATAGATAGATAGATAGATAGATAGATAGATAGATAGATAGATAGATAGATAGATAGATAAAGGTAGATAGATAGATAGATAGATAGATAGATAGATAGATGATAGATAGATAGATAGATAGATAGATAGATAGATAGATAGATAGATAGATAGATAGATAGATAGATGGATGGATGGATGGATGGATGGATGGATGGATGGATGGATGGATGGATGGATGGATGATGGATGGATAGATAGATAGATAGATAGAGGTACATGTGGTTCCAGCCAAAAGATTGGCAGAGTAATGCCTTGATGGGCATCAGAGGGAGGAGAGGTCCTTAGTCCTGTGAAGGCTCAATAGAGGCTCCAGTGTGGAGAAATTGAGTGGGGGGTCATGGGAGTGGGTTGGGTGGAGGAGCATGTTATTGGAGGCAGGGGGTGGGAGGATGGGATGGGGGTTTTCGGGGAGGGGGAAATAGGGAAGGGGTATAACATTTGAAATGTAAATGAAGAATATATTCAATAAAAAAGAAAAAATAAAGAAAGATAAATATGAAAAATACAGTGTACGTTAGGGTGAAGCATGCCAGTAATCCCAGCACTCAGGAAGTTAAAGCAGGAGAATCTAGAGTAAAACACTCCCTTTGCTATATAGTGAATTTGAGGCCCATCTGGACTACAGGCAATCCATAATGAAAAAATATATTAAAATTATAACAAGATCACAACAAATAAAACAATACAGCAGTGGCTCATTGAATGCCAATGAAGCTTAAACAAAACCCAAGAAAAGCCAGTTTATAAGAATAGTTTCTATCAAATGTAGGATTGGTAAAATCTTTTCCCAATCTGTTGGTTGCATTTCTGTTCTATTGATAGTGTCCTTTGCCTTATGGAAGCTTTGCAATTTTGTGAGATCACATTTGTCAAATTTTTCTGATTTTTAATTAGATATTTACTTTATTTACATTTCAAATTTTGTCCCCTTCCCTCATTACTCCTCAGAAAACACCCTATTCCATCCCCCTTTCCTTGCTTACGAACACTTCCCCCCACTTTCCTGACCTGACATTCCCCTACACTGGGGTATCAAGCCTTCACAGGACCAATGGACTCTCCTCTCATTGATGTCTTAAAAGGCCATCCTCTGCTACATATGTAGCTGGAGCCATGGGTTAGTCCATATCTATCCTTTGGTTGGTGGTTTAGTTCCTAGGAGCCCTGGGGGTACTGTTTGGTACATATTATTGTCCCTCCTCTGGGGCTGAAAACCTCTTTGGCTCCTTGGGTCCTTTCTCTAGCTCCTCCATTGGGGACCCTGTGCTCAGTCTATTGGGTGGCTATGAACCATGGGTATTCCCACTAAGAAGGATCAAAGTATTCACACTTTGGTCTTCCTTCTTCTTGAGTTTCATGTGGTCTGTGAATTGTATCTTGGGTATTCTGAGCTTTTGAGCTAATATCCACTTATCAGTGAGTGCATACAATGTGTGTTCTTTTGTGATTGTGTTACCTCACTCAGAATGATATTTTCTAGTTCCATCCATTTGCCTAAGAATTTCATGAATTCATTGTTTTTAATAGCTGAGTAAATGTAAATGCACATTTACATTGTGTAAATGTACCACATTTTCTGTATCCATTCCTCTTTTGAGGGACATCAGGGTTCTTTCCAGCTTCTGGCTATTATAAATAAGGTTGCTATGAACATAGTAGAACATGTGTCCTTATTACATGTTGGAGCATCTTCTGGGTATATGCCCAGGAGTGGTATAGCTGGGTCCTCAGATAGCTATTTATCAATTCTTGATCTTAGAGCATAAGCTATTGGTGTTCTGTTCAAGCAATTTTCCACTGTGCCCATCTGCTCAAGGCTCTTCCCCACTTTCTTTTCTATTAGTTTTAGTGTATCTTATTTTATATTTAGGTACTTGACCCACTTGGACTTGTGCTTTGTACGAAGAGATAAGAATGGTGTGATTTGCATTCTAACTGCCAGTTGAACTAGCACCATTTGTTGAAAACGCTTTTTTCTACTGGGTGGTTTTAGCTCCTCTGTCAAAGATCTAGTGACCATAGGTATGTGGGTTCATTTCTGGGTCTTCAGTTTTATTCCATTGACCTACCTGCCTGTCACTGTGCTAGTTCCATGCAGTTTTTATCATGATTGCACTGTATTAAAGCTTATAAAAAGAACTCAATAAGTTATATACCAGAGAACCAAATAACCCCATTAAAAGTGGGGTACAGAGCTAAACAAAGAATTCTCAACTGATGAATACTGAATGGCTGAGAAGCATCTAAAGAAATGTCCAACATTCCTAGTTATCAGGGATATGCAAATCAAAAAAAACACTGAGATTGCACTTCATGCCAGTTAGAATTGCTAAGATCAAAGTTCAGGTGACAGCAGATGCTAGAGAGGATGTGGAGAAAGATGAACACTCCTCCATTGCTGGTGGGATTGAAAGCTGGTAAAACCACTCTGGAAATCAGTTTGGCAGTTCCTCAGAAAATTGGACTTAGTACTATCTGAGGATTCAGTTATACCACTCCTGGGCATATACCTAGAAGATACTCCAATATGTAGTAAGGACACATGCTCCGCTATGTTCATAGCAGCCTTATTTATAATAGCCCAAAGCTGGAAAGAACCCAGATGTCCCTCAACACTGGAATGGATACACAAAGTGTAGTACATTTACAAAATGGAATACTCAGCATTAAAAATAATGAATTCACAAAATTCTTAGGCAAATGCATGGAACTAGAAAATATCATCCTAAATGAGGTAACCCATTCAAAAAAGAACACACATGCACTCACTGATAAATGGATAATAGTACAGAAGCTAGGAATACCCATAATACAATACACAGACCAAATGAAGCTCAAGAAGAAGGAAGACCAAAGCATTGATACCTTGTTTCTTCTTAGAAGGGGGATCAAAATACCAGTGGAAGGAGATACTGAGACAAATGGTGGATCAGAGACTGAAGGAATGGCCATTTAGAGACTGCCCTACCTGGGAATCAATCCCATATACAGTTACCAAACCCAGACACTATTGTGGATGCCAACAAGTTCTTGCTGAAACAAGCTTGATATAGCTGTCTCCTGAGAGAAGCTCTGCCAGTGCCTGACAAATACAGAAGGGATGCTCACAGACAACCAATGTACTGAGAAAAAGGTCCCTAATAGAGTAGCTATAGAAAGGACCCAAGGAGCTGAAGAGGTTTGCAGTCCCTTAGGAGGAACAACTGTATGAACCAACCAGTATATCCAGAGCTCCCAGGGACTAAACCACCAACAAAGAGTACACATGGAGGGACCCATGGCTCTGCATATGTAGCAGAGGATGGCATTTTTGGACATTAATGAGAGTAGAGGCCCTTGGTTCTGAGTAGACTTGATGCCCTAGTGTAGAGGAATGTCAGGACAGGGAAGATGGTGTGGGAGTGTTGGTGAGAAGAGGGAGGGGGGATGGGATAGAGGGTTTTTGGAAGGGAAACAAGGAAAGTAGATGACATTTGAAATATAAATAAAGAAAATATCTAATAAAAAATAAAGTGAATAAAAAAAGAATAATTAGATTCTTATAAGAGATTTCAAATCACTTCTACAAGACTACCAGCAAAGGGAAGTATATGGAGAAGGCATGTAACAAAACATGAAATTGAGCATAATTTCACTATTTCAACATCATAAATTACAGTTAGACTAAACACTTTCTATGTGAGTAAGCATACCTGAACGTACAGGAGACATAGTATAAATTTTTATTGCTCTGATTTCTTCTTAAATATGATGTATTAATACATTATTTTTATATTGATGTTTTAAAAACTACTGTTGAATTAAGTTACATAAATTATTCATGAATTCCATTACATAAGTCCAAAATACATTATGTGTAATACAGCCTGCTGGTATAAAAGAAGTTTAAATACCTGTGAACATATTGGTGATTTACACATATACCTACATACATTACAGTTTCAGAACACACAGTGATGAATCAGTTTAATTTTAGAGTACTGAAATATAGGACAAAGGGACATGTAACAATGAGTAAACATAATATACTACATTATCTGAAAATTGGATACTGTAGGCATCCAGAAGATGACAGACATCTCATAGATCGTGAAGACGATTATTTGGGGTTACAATTCAGCCAAAAAAGAATGTGAGAGAGGAAGACATTTATGTCTTTTTAAGATTAAGATTATTCTATTTAAAAATAATTTACTTTACTCTAACTAGTTTACAAATAAATACATCACGCAGCTGGCTAAAGAAAACTACTCACATTAGTGCCCAGTCCCAAACTTGACACATGACTGTAAACTTTTTCTACAGTTAGCAATTGAGCTTAGCTTGGAGGTAGCATGGTTTCAAATTCAACTTGGTTTCAAACTCATTCACTACCAATTACATTATTTATTTACTATGGTTACTACTTCAATACCTTGAAAGTTGAATTCATTTATCCACCATGAAGAAAAAATTATGTAGTTAAAATGAGAAAATTAAACTCATAATCTCTTTTTGACTAATTTGTCATCTCGTCAACATCTTCATACATATTGTATGTATGCTTTCATTCCATACATTCTATATATGTTCATAAGCAGATACATGTCTTTTTAAATATTTCATTACTTTATTCTTTCATCTTGAGAATATTTAATAGAATCTGTATGTTTCATTTTCTCTAATCATTAAGCATCTTCTGAATAAAACACCCTTATTTATGTGGTGTTTTTAAGCCATTGTTTTGATCATGTCATATAATAGAACATAGCTGTTAGAGGAAGTAGAAGTGAAGTCAAAAGAGATTAAAAATAAAGCATTACTTATTTCAAAAGCCATGAATTATGTCTGTGCACATGGTATGACAGCTTTGACTTCTCAATATACACCTCCATAGTTCTATCACATGACTGATGTTAGTTGTCACAAGAACTTATAGCAAGGTCTATGCTTATGTCATTTTCCTGCTTGGTTTCAAACTCAGCACCTACTATATGCTAGAGAAGTTGCCAGTATAAATGTTTCCATGGCCAACAGAAGGAGGTATAATCTCACAATAATAAGAACATAATTTATGTAGATACACCTACCTCACTAGAAATAAAGAAATCTAGAAAGTCTTCAGAAGCTTCAACTTTCCCTTCTCTCTTGACTGGCTCCATTCCAAGGGCTGCTGGTCAGTTTGACCTGTGAGCAAAGGTTCCTTCTGCAGGAGTCTACCAGATTAACCAGCTAAAATTACTAGCAATTTGACCCCGAGCATTTTGTTTAATCTCTCCAGGATCTCATAATTTTATAAAATAATACTTTCTGTGATAGTTAATTGCATCACAAATGTAAAGTGTCTAAAATAAAACTTATATATCATCAAAAATTAGTATAAATAGCTTAGATGGGAAAGATAAGGAAGGCACTGATTACTTTATGCTTGCATGTTGCTTTGATTTAATACCATCCATACATTGCACTTTCCCTAATCTTACAGCATTAGACAAATCTGAAGACACAGTCAAAAGAGATAGATCTAACTGAACAGGAAGTAATCTCACTCAACAGATTTACAAAATATGCTTGGATTCATAGCTGAATCTGGTGAGGGTATAGACTTTTTAAAGGAGCATGACCTTTTAAATGAGTCTGGCCAAACTTTATAATCTGTAGCTATTAGAAAATTGTTTTTGGTCAAATTATTAAGTACTAACTTATTGGTTTATATGTTGATAATATATGACTCATCTTCTGTGGGGGATCAAGAATTATAATTAGTCTTTGACATTACATATATAATGTTGACCTAACAGCTCTTCAGATCTAGAGATTTCTGAACTTTTCTCCTGTCATCATGAATATATGTGAGCATGTTGAATCTCTTACCACTACACAATTATGGAAGGATCCCTTGCTTGTTGCAATGAAGCTCATAAAAATATGTGCTAAGGACTACAGAAAATTTGACCAACATGGAATATGGTGGATAGAAATACTTTCATATAATGGTTATGAAAGAAATAGAGATGTACTCAGACTCTTGATTTTAATAATCTATGTGTTCTTGTAACATGTCAGGGAATGTGAAACATGGAAAATGAACAAGGCAGAATCTCTGCATTATGGAAGTTCAAAGGTGATTCAAGTGTGAAAGAATATGGTAGAGCTTAGATCAGTCACTCTGACAGATGCATTATGGGAGTACCCAGAGACAGCTTCCACATTTAAGAAGGAAAGGCAGATGAACATATAAAATGTAGCACAAAAACAGACTGGATATCTGAGGATATTCAACAATGATGATCAAAGAGTCATTCAGACAGTGGTAAGCTTCAAACACATAAAATTTCTCATGAACCTGCACCCCTATTTTATCAAGCATTTTACTCTAAAAATTGTTTAGATTCTCATCAAAGAAAAATAAGAAGGGTTTGACTGAAGCATAGAAATGTAAAGTAGAGAATTAATAGATTTGTCTGGAGTCTTATATCTGATCAAGTTGTGAGTGCCCAGTTCTTTAGAGTATGACCTTCTTGGTTATAAACAAGGTTTTACAGAAGCTAGGCCAGAAAAAATACACTGTCATAATTCACTGCATTATTAGGACAGCCTGGATAATGAATAGTTACTAAAGACTAAAGATGCCTGGCAAAAAGAGACCTTCAGATACATGGCAACATTCTAAAAAGTAAGGTCTCTCTCATGAAGCTAGAAAACGTGGAGTTAGAAAAACCCATATAGAAGGGAGTTAGTCCCTTTTACTAATCAATTTTTTTGTGTGTACAGCAAGTTTTACTTTTTATCAGTCTTTACCATTCTTTATGACTAACAGCCATGCCTCAATACCTGTCGTACCTGTTTCTGGAACATATGAGTGGAAAAGAAAAACAAAAACAAAATAAACAAACCAAACCAAACCCAAATCAATTTACTTAGAATATGTAATATTAGTTATTTTAAAATAATGAATTTTTAGCTATGTGTGTTCAGAATGTTAGTTATTAAACTTCCACATGCATTTTCTATTTCCTATAGGTGAACAGAGAAAAATAAATTCAATCACAGTTCCTATCTGTAAACTGGGCAACCACTTAACATGGCAGATGCTCAGTGAATAGCACTGAATTGATTCAAGAAAATAGAGACAAACTATATTTAGGAGATTGGCTGAATTTTGAGACCATTGATCTAGATCATACACACACATACACACGCACACACACACACACACACACACACACATACACACACACATCTTTGCTGGCATATCTCTCTCTCTATCTCTATCTATCTATCTATCTATCTATCTATCTATCTATCTATCTATCTATCTATCTATCTATCTATCTATATCTGCAAGCAAATATATACTGTCAGAATTCATTGCATTCTTGGGGATAGCCTAGATAATGAATAGTCACTAAAGACTAAAGATGCCTGGCAGAAAGATACCTTCAGATACTTGGCAACATTCTAAAATGTAAGCTGTCCTTTGGAAGCTAGAAAATCTGGACTTAGAATATATGTATGTATGTATGCGTGTGTGTGTGCATGTGTGTGTGTGTATGCCCACACTCATATATAATTTGTATATTCATTAGATAATAATTAAAATCAATTAAACTGCTGTACCTTTTATGTAAAGTTCATTTTAACTAAAAATAGCATAGGAAATGTGTTTTTATATTAGAAAAGGAGACAGAAAACAACATAAATATGTTAATTTTGTTGTTGTCTGTTTATATGGTTCAGTGGTAGAACGTGTGCATAATTAAAAGTTTTGGGATTATACCCCAATATCCACAGAAGGAGGGAGGGAGAGAGGGAAAGAGAGAGAGAGAAGAATGTCAAATAACAGGCTCCAAAGTGTAACAAGAAGTGTTTCACAAAGAAAACAAACTTAATTCATAGCAGTAACTAAATAATTTAAGATGACATAGGGAAGAACTGGGTGTGCCAGATGAGAGAGCATGGTAGGAAATACAGGAATATGGGCAATTGTTGAGCATGTTCTTAAGACCGAAAAGGAGGGATTCATTAACAGAAAATGGGGAGGAATGAAGGTGAAAATGAGGACAGCATGCGTGTCACAGAAAAGTTATTGATGAAGACACCATTGTGAGCCTGACTACAATCTCTTGCTGTGATAATAGCTAATGAAGCTAGCGTCTGTCTGCAGGTAGCATCTGTCTTGCTGTGTCTTGTCTGGCTGTTGTGTCACTCCATCTTGTAGTAACCACCACACTATAAGCAAGCACAGTGCAAGGATTTCTTCTCTTATCTTTCAATAATATGCCATTCTGAAAAGAGTTATTATCCTCACATTTCAGATAAGAATAGATAAACACATGATATAAGAATTCTTTATGAAATATTTGGGACAAACTACCCACACTATAAAAACATTCCACTTAAGTTTACCTGCATGTAACACACACACGCACATGCACAATATTTTAGTCTGTTATATTTTTTTGTATGTGAAATTAATCTATCAACTTCTCCTAGACCTCTTAGAAAGTATTAGGCTGTGGGTAGTTCTAAACTGTTGGCCCAAACAATAGCAACTAAGAATCAAATATCTGTAATATTATCTTTTAAATTAAGTTTAACTAATGCTAGTCATGGCTTGTTTATATGAGGGATAATTTTTTCTACAGAAGTGGTCACTGTATTAGTTTGTACAGACTTATATTAAGATGCAAAATGAAGAAAAAGTAAATAAGATAAAATATATAACTCAACCATTTGAGAGGAAAGTAACTTGAAAATGGCAAGTGCCCTGTCTTGAGCATGTCAGCTACATACATACATCTGAGTATTTCTTCTTGCATAAACATATATGGACATAAAATGTTAAGTAAAGAACAGTATTCTGTGGCAAAGGTTGTAAACCACTGTCAAATTCCCCTCACTCACGTACATGGAAGGGTTAAGCCTCAGAATTCTGTTCAGCTTTTAGCCCTTGGACTCCTATTTACTTTAATGGAAATCACTTTTCCAAGGCACCATGCAGAGATTTGAAACACAGGGTGAAAGGTCATCCTGTAACTCTAACAATAATAAATTCGCAATTTGTACTTTTTGACCTCTAGAAATATTTTGAGGTGTTTGAGGCCAAAGAAAACAAAGCAGTGCTTTAAAAGGGCTGGGGGAACTATCAATTGATCAATTTAAGAGGGATTATCTGATAATTGGGTAAATATATTGTTATTGATGTGTAGAAAGAGGAAGATGTGCCAAGAAAAAACTAATGGCCACACTGAGATTTATCTGCTAATCCTTGTAGGAGGCAGTTTACTGAGGACATGAGTAATTGCTCTGCTAACAGATTTATTCTTCTCTTAAGCCCATTTGGGGCTTAAATCCTCCCTTTTCTTCCCAGCAGTTCAAAATGTGGCCTGAATCACTGCTGCCCACTGTGCTAGACTTTTCAATACCTCCTTGGCATGGTTAGACTCCAACTCCTTTGATTATACATGGACGCTACAAAGCAGTTTTCTGCTCAGATGTTCTTTGAGTGAACTCTCAGAAATTTTCTATTTGACTAGGTTACCTGAAGAAAATTGTCTCTTTTTTTGCAGCCAAAATTTTTGATTAATTAATTAATTTTCCTTGTAACCTACCTGCAGTTTTCCTTCAGTTCACTCATCCAAACCTCTCTATCCCCACCCCCACCCTACCCCCAAACCCCTCCTCTTACCTTTCTCTTCAGAACAGGAAAGGTCTCACATTAATATCAACCAGCCCTAGCACATCAAGCTGCAGTAAGACTAGGTGTATCTTTGCTTTCTGAGGTTAAAAGAAACAGCTCAGTAGAAGGGAAAGAGTCCCAATGGCAGAGACTGCCCTGTCTCTGTTGTTTCCCCACATGGAAACTGTGCTGTACAACTGTTGGATACGAACAAAGGGCCTGGGTCAACCCCTGCATCCTTGATAGTTGGAGCTTCCATCTCTGCAGGTTCCTGTGGAACTCGGTTAGTTGATTCTGTAGTTGGGATGTCCTTGGTCCCACTTACTCCTGCAATCCTTCCTTTCCCACCTCTGCAGAATTCGCTAAGAGCTACCTAATATTTGACTTTTGTCTCTGCATCTGTTTCAATCAGCTTCTTGTTGATGACAGTTATGCAAGATATATATATATGCAAATATAGTAGAATATCATTATATCATTAACAGTGTCAGGATTAGGCTTTCTCTCATGACATGAGTCTCAGACTGTGCCAGTCACTGGTTGGAATTCCCTTGTTATCTGCTCCATCTTTGCTTCTGTATACCATGTAGGCAAGGCAAATTGTAGGTCTAGGTTTTTTGGCTGGGTTGTTGTCCCAAACTCTTCATTGTAAATCTTAATGATTATAGGAAATGGCCAGTTTAAGCTCCATATCCGCCATTGGTAGGAATCTTAACTAGGGTTATTCTCCCAGATTCCTGGAATTTTCCATTGCCTTGGGTTTCTAGCAGGTCTCAGAGATGTGCACTATCCATTCCCATTGTTTCTCCAAGTATTTTTCCTTCATTCTATCCCTACCTGATCTCTCCTGTTCCTGCCCCAATCCCCAATATTATTGTGTGCCCTCCCTACATCCACCCATGATATTTATTCAATTTCTTCTTCTCAGTGAGATGCACCATCCCCCGCCCAATCCTTATTGTTACTTAGCTTTTCTGGGTCCAAATATTGTAGCATGCTTACCCTTTTAAGGTTAATACCTACTTATAAGTTAGTCTATACTAGGTTTGTCTTTCTGAGTCTGCATTTCCTCAGTCAAAACAATCTTTTCTTGTCTCATTTAATTGCCTGTAAATTCTATGATGTCATTATTTTTATTATGAGTGTAATATACATTGTGTAATGTACCATATTTCCCTTATCTATACTTCAGTTGAGGAATATCTAGGTTGTTTCTAGTTTCTGGATACTATGAATAAAGGTGCTAGTTGAACATAGTTGTGTCAATGTCCTTATGGATATGGTAAATCACCCTTTTGTTATATGCCCAGGAGTGATATATTGGGTTTTGAGGTAGAACAATTTCCAATTTTCTGAGAAAAAAAATTATTTCCAAAGTGACACAGCCATAGTTTTGACATGGGTTGTTTGGAAGTAGAATCAAAAGTTATGCATGGAAGATCTCTAGACAAGGGAACAGGAAACTAAAGATTTCACTCTGCTCTTTCCCTACTTATTATGTGTACTGGCTGGTTTTGTGTGTCAATTTGACAAAAGCTGGAGTTATCACAAAGAAAGGAACATCCCTTGAGAAAATGCCTCCATGAGCTCCAGCTGTAAGGGAAATTTTCAGTTAGTAATCAACGGTTGGGGGGCCCATTGTTGGTGTTACCAACCCTAGGATGGTGGTACTGGGTTCTATAAGAAAGCAAGCTGATCAAACCAGGAAATAACATCCTTCCATGACCTCTGCATCAGCTCTTGCTTCCTGAAATGAAGTTCTAGTCATGACTACCTTTTATGATAAACAGAAATGTGGAAGTGTAAGCTGAATAAATCCTTTCATCCCCAAATTGCTTCTTCGTCATCAGGTTTTGTGCAGGAATAGAAACTCTAATACATTTTCCAATTTCCATCTGTACCCTAGAGCTAAGACTGTCCCACAGTTCTCCGAACCCAAATCCCATCCAGGAGAGAACAGTTTTCCCAGGAGTGCTTTCACTCCTAAGCCCAGAGTTAAGATCACCACTTTTGCTCTAATAACTGTAAAAAGCTGGTACAGCTAGGAGCAAACAGGGTACAGAAATGGTCGAGCAGCTGGGGACAATAACCTATCAGTTGTCATCTGTACTCCAGAAGTAGGCTTGTATCACAGCACTTCACATACAAATCCTGCCTGGAGAGAGCTGATTTCACAAGGAGTGCTAACAAAGATCACAGGTTCACAGGTCCACAGAAGGGAAAAGCTCCAGTCTGAGACAGCAAGACCAACTAACACCAGAGATAACCAATGGCAATAGGCAAACTCAAGAAACTAAGAAACAGAAACCAAGGCAACTTGGTAACATCAGAACCTGGTTCTCTCACCACAGCAAGTCCTGGATAATGCAACACAATGGAAAAGTAAGAATCAGATTTAAAATCACATCTCATGATAATGAATGAGGTCTTTAAGAAGAACATAAATAACTCCCTTAAAGAAATACAGGAGAACACATGTAAACAGGTAGAAGTCCTTAAAGAAGAAATAAAAATATCCCTTAAAGAATTACAGATCACAAAAAAACAAGTGAAGGAATTGAGCAAAACCATCTAGGATCTAAAAATGGAAATAGAAACAATAAAGAAAGAAATCACAAAGGAAGACAACCCTGGACATAGAAAACCTAGGAGAGAGATCAGGAGTCATAGACACAAGAATCTCCAACCGAATACAAGAGATAGAAGAGAGAATCTCAGGTGCAGAAGATACCATAGATAACATTGACACAGTAGTCAAAGAAAATGCAAAATGCAAAAAGAGTCTAACCCAAAACATCCAGGAAATTGAGGACACAATGAGAAGACCAAACCTAAGGATAATAAGTATAGAAGACAGAGAATAGACATACCCAACTTAAAGGGCCAGTAAATATCTTCCACAATATCATAGAAAAAAACTTCCCTTACCTAAAAAAGAGAAGCCCATGAACATACAAGAAGCTTACAGAAATCTAAATAAATTAGACCTGAAAAGAAATTCTTTCTATCATATAATAATCAAAACACCAAATGCACAAAATAAACAAAGAATATTAAAAGCAATAAAGGAAAAATGTCAAGTAATATAAAGGAAAACCTATCAGAATTATACCAGACTTCTCACCAGAGACTATGAAAGCTAGATGATTCTGGACTGATGTCATACAGACACTAAGAGAACACAAATGCCAGCCCAGGCAATTACACCTTACAAAGCTCTCAATAACCATAGATGGAGAAAACAAGACATGTCATGAGAAAACCAAATTTACACAATATTTTTCCACAAATCCAGCCCTACAAAGGATAATAGATGGAAAACATCAACACAAGGAGGGAAATTATACCTTAGAAAAAACAAGAAAGTAATCTTCTTTCAGCAAACTAAAAAGAAGATAATCACATAAACATAATTGCACCTCTAACAACAAAAATAAGAGGAAGCAGCAATCACATTTCCTTAATATCTCTCAATATCAATGAACTCAATTCTCCAATAAAAAAACATAGACTAACAGACTGGATGTGTAAACAGGCCCAACATTTTGCTGCACATAGGAAACGTACCTCAGTTACAAAGACAGACATTTCCTCCGAGTAAAAGACTGGAAAAAAATTCCAAGCAAATGATCCCAAGAGACAAGTTGGAGTAGTCATTCTAACACTGAATAAAATCAACTTTCAACCAAAAGTTATCAAAAAGATAAGGAAGGACACTCCACATTCATCAAAGAAAAAAAACTACCAATATGAACTCTCAATTCTGAACATCTATGCTCAAAATGCAAGGGTTCCCACACTAATAAAAGAAACTTTACTAAACTCAAAGTACATGTTGTAGCTCAAACAATAATAGCAGGAGACTTTAATACCTCTCTCTCATCAATGGATAGATCATGGAAACAGAAACTAAACAAAGACACAGTGAAGCTAACAAAAGCTATGAACCAAAAGAATTTAACACATATTTATAGAACATTTCATCCTAAAACAAAGGAGTATACCTTATTTTTAGCACCTCATGGTACCTTCTCCAAAATTGACCATATAATTGGTCAAAAACTGGCCTCAGCACATATAAGAAGATTGAAATAATCTCAAGCATCATATCAGATCACCATGGACTAAAACTGTTCTTCAAAAACAACAGAAAGTCCACATACACCTGGAAGCTGAACAATGTTCTACTCGATGATAACTTGGTCAAGGAAGAAACAAAGAAAGAAATTAAAGACTTTTTAGAATTCAATGAAAATGAAATCACAACATACCCAAATTTACAGGACATCATAAAAGCAGTGCTAAGAGGAAATGTCATAGCTCTGAGTGCCTCCAAAAAGAAAATGGAAGAGAGAATACACTAGCAGCTTGACAGCACACCTGAAAGCTCTAGACCAAAAAGAAGCTAATACACACAAGAGGAGTAGACGGCAGGAAATCATCAAACCAAGGACTGAAATCAACCAAGTAGAAACCAAAAGAACTATACAAAGACTCAACAAAACCAGGTTCTTTGAGAAAATCAACAAGATAGGTAAACCCTTAGCCAGACTAACCAGAGGGCGTGGAGTCAGTATTCAAATTAAAAAAAATCAAAAATGAAAAGGGAGACATAACAACATAAACCGACAAAATCCTTTTTCTTTTTTATTGAATATACTCTTCATTTACATTTCAAATGTTATAACCCTTCCTGGTTTCCTCCCTCCCTGTAAACCCCCAACCTATCCTCCCACCTCAATCCTTCAAGAATATGCTCCACCACCCTAACCACTCCCATGACCCCACTCAATTTCCCCACACTGGTGTCTCTATTGAGCCTTCACAGAACTAAGGACCTCTCCTCCCACTGATGGCCAACACTGCATTCCTCTGCCAATCTTTTGGTTGGAACCACATGTACTCCTTGGCTGATGGCTTAGTTCTTGGGAGCCCTGAGGCATCTGGATGGCCGACATTGTCATTTTTCCCATGGGGCTGCAACTCCCCTCCTCCACCTCCTCCACCTTGCCCTCCAACTCCTCTATAGTGAACCCCATGCTCAGACCAATGGTTGACTGCTAGTATTCACCTCTGTATCTATAAGGCTCTGGCAGGGCCCCTCCAAAAGACAACCATAAATGACTCCTTTCGGTACCCACTTCTTGTCATCCATAGTAGTTTTGGGGTTTGGTGACTGTTTATAGGATGAATCCTAAGGGAGGACAGTCTCTGGGTGGCATTTCCTTCTGTCTCTGCTCCACTCTTTGTCTCCATAGTTGTTCCTGCGATTATTTTGTTCCCTTTCTCAGAAGAACCAAATCATGCCCACTTTGTTGTACCTTCTTCATGATCTTCCTGGGGTCTGTGAATTGTAACATGTTTATTTTGAGATTTTGGGCTAATATCCACTGAGTGAGTGCATACCGTGTGTGATCTTTTGTTATTGGGTTTTTTCACTCAGGAAGATAATTTTTAGTTCAATCCATTTGCTTAAGAATTTCATGAATTCATTATTTATAATAGCTGAATAGTACTCCATTGTGAATATATACCACAATTTCTATATCCATTCCTCTGTTGAGGGACATCTGGGTCCTTTCCAGCTTCTAGCTCTTACAAATAAGGTTGCTCTGAACATAGTGGAACATGTGTCCTTATTACAAGTAGGACAATCTTCTGGGTATATGCCCAAGAGCTGGGTCCTCTGGTAATAGTATGTCTGATTTTCTGAGAAACCACCAAACTGATTTCCAAAGCAGCTTTACTAGCTTGCAATCCTACCAGCAAGGGAAAGTGTTCCTCTTTCTCCACATCCTCTCCAGCATCTGCTGTCCCTGAGCTCTTCATCTTAGCCATTCTGACTAGTGTGAGGTGGAATCTCAGGGTTGTTTTGATTTGCATTTCCCAAATAACTAAGAATGTTGAACATTCCTTTAGGTGCTTCAGAGCACTTGAGTTTCCTCAGTTGAAAATTCCCTGTTTAGTTCTGTACCCCATTTTCAATAAGGTTATTTGGCTCTCTGGAGTCTAACTTCTTGAATTCTTTGTACACATTGGATATTAGCCCTCTATCAGATGTAGGATTGGTAAAGATCTTTTCCCAATCTGTTGGGTGCCATTTTGTCCTATTGACAGTATCCTTTGCCTTACAGAAGCTTTGCAGTTTTATGAGGTCCCATTTGTCAATTCTTATTCTTAGAGCATAAGCCATTGGTGTTCTATTCAGGAAACTTTCCCCTGTGCCCATGTGTTCAAGGTTCTTCCCCACTTTCTCCTCTATAAGCTTCAGTGTATCTGGTTTTATGTGTAGGTCCTTGATCCACTAGGACTTGAGCTTTGTACAAGGAGATAAGAATGGGTCGATTTGAATTTTTTTGCATGATGACCTTCAGTTTATCCAGCAACATTTGTTAAAATGCTGTCTTTTTTCCACTGGATGTTTTTAGCTTCTTTGTCAAATACCAAGTGACCATAGGTGTGTGGGTTCATATCTAGGTCTTCAGTTCTAGTCCATTGATTTTCCTGCCTGTCTCTGTACCAATATCATACAGTTTTTATCACCATTGCTCTGTACTAGAGCTTGAGGTCAGGGATGGTGATTCCCCCAGTAGATCTTTTGTTTTGGAGAACAGTGTTAGTTATCCTGGGATTTTTGTTATTCCAAATGAATTTGCAGATTGCTCTTTCTAGCTCTTTGAAGAATTGATTCAGAATTTTGATGGGGATTGCATTGAATCTGTAGATTGATTTTGAAAAGATGGCCATAAATCCCTAAGGGATTTTTATGCTTCCTCTTTAAGATCTTCTACCTATTGACCCATGTTGTCCTGTATTTCTTTTAGGGATTTTTTCTGATTCCTCTTTAAGGACTTCTACCTTTTGACCCATGTTCTCTTGTATTTCTTTAAGGTAGGTATTAATGTCCTTCTTGAAGTCTTCTATAAACATCATGAGATGTGATTTTAAATCCAGCTCTTGCTTTTCTGGTGTGTTAGGGTATTTACGATTTGCTCTTGTGGGATAACTGGGTTCTGACGATGCCATGTTGCCTTTGTTTCTGTTGTATTGATCTTGCATTTGCCTTTTGCAATCTAGTTTTCTCTGGTGTTAGCTGGTCTTGCTGTCTCTGATTTTGGCTTATCTGTCTTGTAAGCCTGTATATATGTACTCCTGGGATTCCCATTCTCTCTATGCACATAGGTATGTAGGCTTTCCTGGGAGACCAGCTCTCCTGTGCTCCCAGGTCTCTCTGCACTTCAAATGACCTATGTGTTGCTAGTCCTCTAGGAAGTATCAGGAGATGGTGTCTTCCATGTGGCAGACCTTATGAGATTCCACCACAGCAGAAACAGCAAATGCCCTGTGTGAAGCTGGTTCTCTAGGAAGTATCAGGAGTGGTGTCTTCACTGCAGCAGACCTGGCAAGATTCTGCCACAGCAGAAACGACAAATTCCCTGAGTGGCTGGTTCACTAGGAAGTATCAGGAGGTGGAATCTTCACTGCAGCAGAGCTGGGAAGTTTCAACTGCCCTGAATGGTAGGTTCTCTAGGAAGTATCAGGAGATTGAATCTTCACTGCATCAGAGCTAACAAGATTCAACTGTCCTGAGTGCCTGGTTTGCAGGTGCCCTGATTGGCTGTTTCTCAGTTGCCCTGAGTGGCTGGTTCTCGATGAAGTATCAGGAGATGGAATCTTCACCACAGCAGAGCTGGCAAGGTTCTGCCCCAGCAGAAGGTCAGATGGTGGTGGCCCAATGAAATCCCAAATATCATTAGAACCTATTACAAATGCTTATCCTCAGCAAAACTGGAAAATCTCGATGAAATGGTTAATTTTCTAGACATATACCAGGTACTAAATTTAAATCAAGAACAGATAAATCATGTAATCAGTCCCATAACCCCTAAAGAAACAGAAGCAGTTATAATAGTCTCCCAACCAAAAAAGCCCAAGACCAAATGAATTTAGTTTAGAATTCTATCAAACCTTCAAAGAAGACCTAATACCAATACTCTTCAAATTATTCCAAAAGATTGAAATGGAAGGAACACAACCCAATTTGTTCTATGAAGCCACAGTTAAGCTTATACCTATACCACACAAAGACCAAACAAAGAAAAAGTACTTCGGACCAATTTCCCTCATGATTATTGATGCAAAATTATTTAATGAAATTCTCTGAAACCATATGCAAGAACACATTAAAATAGTAATTGAGCACTATCAAGTAGATTTCACCCAGGAATGCAGGGATGGTTCAATGTGTGGAAATTCATCAATGTAATCCACTATAAACACACACACACACACACACACACACACACACACACAAAATGATCATTTCTTTAGATGCTGAGAATGCATTTGACAAAATCCAACACCTCTTCATGATAAAAGGCTTGGAAAGATTAGGAATTCAAGGCCCATACCTATACATAACAAACCTGCAGCCAACATCAAACTAAATAGAGAGAAACTTGAAGGAATTCCATTAAAATCAGGGACTAGAAAAGCCTATTCACTTTCTCCCAACCTATTAAATATAGTACTGGAAATCCTAACCAGAGCAATTAGACAAGGAAAGGAAGTGAAAGGAAAACTTATTGGAAAGGAAAAAGTCACAATATCACTACTTGTGGATGATATGATAGTATACTTAAGTGGCCCCAAAAATTTCACCAGAGAATTTCAAAACCTGAGGAAAAACTTCAGTAAAGTGGCTAGATATAAAATTAACTCAAAGAAATCATTAGCATTCCTCTACTCAAAGGACAAACAGGCTGACACAGAAATTAAGGAAATGACACCCTTCATAAAAGTCACAAATAATATAAAATACTTGATGTGACTCTAACAAAGCAAGTGAAAGATCTGTGTCACAAGAACTTTGCATCTATGAAGAAAGAAATCAAAGAAGATCTCCAAAGATGGAAAGATCTCCGATGCTTGTGGATTGACAGGATTAATATAGTAAAAATGTACATCTTGCTGGAAACAATCAACAGATTCAGTGTAACTTCTATCAAAATTCCAAACTCAATTCTTCATAGAGTTAGGATGAGTAATTTTCAAATTCATTTGGAATAACAAAATACCCAGGATATGGAAAATTATTCTCAACAATAAAAAAAAAAACTACTTGGGGAAACAGCACCCCCGATATTTAGCTTCATTACAGAGGAATAGTGATAAAAACTGAATGCTATTGGTACATGGGACAGGCAGGTAGATCAATTGAATGGAAATGAAGACCCAGAAATGAACTCACACACTTACAGTCACTTGATTTTGACAAAGATATTAAAACCATCCAATCAAAAAATAATACAGCATTTTCAACAAATGGTGCTGTTTCAACTGGTGGTCAGCATGTAAAGGAATATAAATTTTTCAATTCTTATCTCCTTATACAAATCTCAGGTCCAAGAGGATCACAGACCTCCACATAAACCCAGATACACTGAAACTAATAGAGGAGAAAGTGGGGAAGAACCTTGAACACATGGGCACAGGGAAAATTTCCTGAATAGAACACTAATTGCTTATGCCCTAAGATGAAGAATCGACAAGTGGAACCTCATAAAATTGCAAAACTTCTGTAAGGCAAAAGACCAATAGAACAAAATGGCAGCCAACAGATTTGGAGAATATCATTACCAATCCTACATCCAATAGTGGGAAAATATCCAATATATACAAAGAACGCAAGAAGTTAGACTCCAGAGAGCCAAATAACCCTATTAAAAAAATGGGATACAGAGCTAAACAAAGAATTCTCAACCGAGGAATATCGAATGGCTGAGAAGCACCTAAAGAAATGTTCAACATCAGAAAAATGAAAATCAAAACAAACCTGAAATTCTACCTCCACTAGTCAGAATCGTTAAGAACAAAAACTAAAGGTGACAGCAGATGCTGGAGAGGATGTATAGAAAGAAGAACACTCCTCCACTATTGGTGGGATTGCAAACAGGTACAACCACTCTGGAAATCAGTCTGGTGCTTCCTTGGAAAATTGGACATAATATCACCTGAGGACCACTCCTGGGCATATAGCCAATCGATGCTCCAACATGTATTACAGAAACATGCTCCACTATGTTCATAGCAGCTTTATTTATAATCGTCAGAAGCTAGAAAGAACTCAGATGTCCTTCAACAGAGGAATGGATACAAAAAATATGGTACATTTACACATTGAAGAACTACTCATCTATTAAAAACAACGAATTCATGAAATTCTTAGGTAAATGGTTGGAAACATGAAATATGATCCTGAGTGAGGTAACCCAATCACAAAGAACACACATGGTATGCACTAACATACAAGTGAATAGTAGCCCAAAAGCTCAGAATACGCAAGATACAATTCAGAGACCACATGAAGTTCAAGAAGTAGGGAGATCAAAGTGTGGGTTCTTCAGTACTTTTTAGAAGGGGGGGACAAAATACCCGTGGGAGGAGATACAAATTGTGGAGTGTAGACTGAAAGGTCATCCAGAGACTGACCTACCTGGGGATCCATCCCATATACCAAACCCAGACACTATTGCAGATACGCACAAGTGCTTGCTGACAGGAGCCTGATATATCTGTCTCCTAAGAGGCTCTACCAGAGCCCAACAAATAAAGTGGTGGATGCTCGAAGTTACCCATTGGACTGAGCACAGGTTCCACATTGGAGTAGTTAGAGAAGGGATTGAAGGAGCTGAAGGGTTTTGCAACCCCATAGGAAGAACAACAATATCAATCAACCAGATCCCCCAGAGCTACCAGAGACTAAACCACCATCTAAAGATTACACATGGAGGGACTCATGCATCCATCTACCATACATATCCATACATATATAGCAGAGAATGGCCTTGTCAGACATCAGTGGGAGGAGAGGCCCTTGGTCCTGTGAATCCTTGATGCCCTGGTTTAGGGGAATGCCAGGACAGGGAGGCAGGAGTGGGTGGTTAGATGCATATTGTATGTAGCTATATCAATTAGTAAAGAACGAAATAATTTCTTTCTGCAATGCACATTGAACAAGACCTATTTAGCAAGAATTTTTATGTTTTAAATTATTTTCTTCATATCATCACATGCTATCCAAAACATGAGATGACTGGTCATAGAATTTGCATTTTGGAAATTACAGAGAACAAGATATATTTTTCTTATCCAAGAATTAAATGAACTTCTCTGGTAAGTGTAAAAACTATTTTGAAAGCCCAAATATATCTAGTTTATTTTTACAATAAAACTATTTAACAACATAATTTTCAAAGTCAAATATCTAATCATGTACCTGGATAATTGTCACTGATAATTCCTCAAAAACTGACTGTTTAATTATAAAATAAGTTTCAACATTAGAGCTGATGTCTCTAGAAATCTATTTTAAATCTGATAATGCTCAATTAAAATCATGAAAACTATATCAATGGCATATATTATCTAATATCTAATATTGTGTCTAATATACATAAATGATAAATTAAGAAATAAATAGATAAATGCAGATGACAGTTAGATAAATGATTAGTTTTAGGTAGATGATAGATAAATGACAGATGAGAGTTAGATGATAGATAGACAGATAGATGATATATCTATATCTATACCTATGCCTAAAATCTATATCTAGATCTACATCTATATCTATATCTATAGATATATCTATAGATATATACAAATAGATAGGTATTAATTATATGATATCTATAATTGGACAAGCTGGATCTCGGAAGTGATCTTGTTCTACCTGAAAGATTTAGTATTGTAAAATAGATATGCTTCTGCATGTATCTCATGTCTAAGTAAAAATCCTAATATAATTCACATCTACTTTTGGAAAATCAATAAACACAATCAAACATGTTGTGAAAGGAGAGATAACATTCTGAGTCATCGTTCACCAAACATTCTAGAGTGCACTAGTGGTGATACAGGCTAGTTTTCTTAAGGAATATTATGCAATTAACATGTAAGTTGACTAAGGTAGATGCTTCTTATAATTGGATTAATAGGAAATATGAAGAAAGTACATGTCAAATTTAGATATAAAGTTAACCTATAATCATCATTACATCCAGATATCTAAAGGGATCATTACATCCAGACATCTCCTTTTATCTTGCTCTGAACTCAATATCCTCTTCTTTGGATGGTTACTAGTCTGCCACTAGCTTTCACAATATAGAAGATGTAAAGTAGCAGTCTCAACTAATCTGAACCCCTGAGATCTCTGACACTGAGCCACCAACCAGGCAGCATACAATAACTGATATTAAGCCCCCGAAACATATACAGCAGAGGACTGCCTTCTATGGCCTCAGTGAGAAAAGATACACCCAACCCTTGAGAGACTTGAGGCCACAGGGAGTGAGGAAGTCTGGTGTGGTAGGGGAGTAGGGATATTCTCTTGGAGATGAGGGAGGGGGAATGGAATGTGGAACTGTCAGAGCACAGACCAGGATGAGTATTACAACTGGACTGTCAAAAAATATTAATGAGTAGCAACAACAATAACAATAATAATAGCAGTAATAAAAGTAATAATAATAAATGTTTAATATTAAATAAATTAAAAAAGTGACTTAGGACTTTATGCATCAGTTTTGCTTAACCTTTTAATAAAATTAAAACATGGTCATTTCACTCAGTAGAAATTGTTTCCTCAACTCGAAACTCCAGACACAGGGACAATCAAGTATAATACCGCTTGGGTCTCAGCCAGATTATGTGCTCCCTGCTCCCAAGAGCTGGGCAGGTCTGCGGTAACCTATACACCAGCTCTGCTGTGGGACATTTGCCCTGCAGAGGGATCCCCCGCTCTGGGAGAGAGCACACCCACAGAGGGCGAGCACCAGCCTCCCCTTGGGGACCACTGCTCCAGGAATCTACTACACTGAGCCTTTGGATGCGCTGGGATTCCCCAATATAACATCACTTGGGGCAAGGCACATCAGGGCTCCAAAGTCACTCAGGAGCAGGACAGGCCCCAGAAGTCAGTGCCGGGGAAATCCAGGTAATCCAGGGGGGTCAAAAATAGCCTTGCAGGCTCACAGGAGGTCCAACCAACAGCCAGTGACAGCAGGACCAACTAACACCAGAGGTAACCAGATGGGAAAAGACAAATGTACAAACATTACTAAGAGAAATCAAAATAATATGGCACCATCCGAACCCAACTCTCCTACAGCAACAAGTCCTGGATACACCATCACACCCAAAAGGCAAGATCTGTATTTAAAATCACTTCTCATGATGCTATTAGAGGATTTCAAGAAGGACACAAATAAATCTCATAAAGAATTACAAGAAAACATGAATCAACGGTTAAAAGCCCTTACAAAGGAAACACAAAAATGACTTAGAGAAATGCAGGAGAACATGGGTCAACAGATGGAGGTCCATAAGGAGGCAACACAAAAATCGCTTAAAGAAATGAATCAATGGGTAGATGCCCTTTCAAAGGAATCACAAAAATAGCATAAAGAATTGCAGAAGATTATGGGTCAACAGAAAGAGGCCCATAGGGAGGCAACACAACTATCGCTTAAAGAAATGATTCAACAGGTAGATGCCCTTAAAAAGGAAACAGAAAAATCGCTTAAAGAAATGCAGAAGAATATGGGTCAACAGATGGAGGCCCATAGGGAGGCAACACAAAAATCACTTAAAGAAATGAATCAATGGGTAGATGCCCTTACAAAGGAAACATGAGAATTGCTTAAAGAAATGCAGGAGACTATGGAACAACAGATGGAAGCCCAAGAGGAGGAAACACAAAAATCGCTTAGAGAAATACAGGAGAACTTGGGCCAACAGGCAAAAATCCTGAAAGAGGAAATGCAAAAATGTCTTAAAATAATACAGGAAAAAACAAACAACCAAGTGAAGAATCTCAGCAAATCCATAAAGGATCTAAAAATGGAAGTAGAAACAACTAAAAAATCACAAAGGGACACAACTTTGGAGATAGAAAGCCTTGGGAAGAAATCAGGAGTCATAGATGAAAACATCAACAATTGAATACAAGAGATGGAAGAAAGAATATCAGATGTTCAAGATACCATAGAAAGCATCGACTCAACAATCAAAGAAATTTTAAATGCAAAAAACGTGTAACCCAAAACATCCAGGAAATCCAGGACACAATGAGAAGATCAAACTTCAGGATTATAGGTATAGATGAGAGTGAAGATTTGCAACTTAAAGGGCCAGTAAATATCTTCAACAAAATTATGGAGGAAAACTTCCCTAACCTAAAGAGAGAGATGCCGATAAACGTACAAGAAGCCTACAGAACTCCAAACAAACTGGACCAGAACAGAAATACCTCTTGTCACATAATAATCAAAACACCAAATGTACTAAACAAAGAAAGAATATTAAAAGCAGTAAGAGAAAAAGTCAAGTAACATATAAAGGAAGACTTATCCGAATCACATCAGACTTCTCACCAGAGGCTATGAAAGCCGGAAGATCCTGGGCAGATCTCATGCAGACACTAAGAGAAGACAAATGCCAGCCTAGACTACTATACCCAGCAAAACTCTCAATCACCATAGATGGAGAGACCAAGATATTCCAACATAAAACCAAATTTTCACAATATTTTTCCACAAACCCAGCCCTGCAAAGGATAATAGGTGGAAACCACTAATACAAGGAGAGAAAAAACACCCTGGAAAAAACAAGATAGTAACCTTCTTCCATCAAACCCAAAAGTAGATAACCACTCAAACATAAAGATAGCGTCAAGAATAGCAGGTGGCAATAATCACTACTCCTTAATCTCTCTTAATATCAATGGCCTCAATTCCCCAATAAAAAGACATAGATTAACAGACTGGGTATGTAAACAGGACCCAGCATTTTGCTGCGGGCAAGAAACACACTTCAGTGTCAAAGACAAACACTACCTCAGAGTAAAAGGCTGGAAAACAATTTTACAAGCAAATGGTCCCAGGAAACAAGCTGGAGTAGCCATCCTAATATCACATAAAATTGACTTTCTACCTAAAGTCATCAAAAAAGACACAGGAGGACACTACATACTGATCAAAGGAAAAATCCACCAAGAAGAACTTTCAATTCTGAATATCTATGCTCCAAATGCAAGGGCACACTCATTCGTAAAAGAAACTTTTGGGAGTGGTGAGACCCTCCACAGTTCTTTTATTATTCAGAATAATGGTGCTAAGTATCAATTTTGTCTTATGTAGTGGGTCGTAATTGTATTCAAAATGTGGTTGGTTACCTCCTTTTCATTCCTGCCAATATTGTGTCTGTGAGCATATCTTTCCAGACTGGTTGATACTTTATATTGTAGAGTTAGAATTGGGAAGACTGGTGAGTACATTTCTCCCTAGCAGCATGTTTAGTACCTTCAAGCACTATAAAATCTAGCTATTAAAGATGAATCTCCCAGGTGAATACATGATTGATTGTCTTCATGTTTTATGATACAAGTGTCTTCAGCAATAGTGTCTTATTGTCATGTTCTGAAAGGTAATCAAAAGTATTGGAAATAGCCTATAATTCTTGGGGGTATGTATAATATCACTGGACAACAACTCCAAAAGAGGTTAGCCGTTCCTACACCAGACTTTTTATTTCTTAGCTTTTGGTGTCTGGTAAAGATATTATTAATCTTTTCCACGGCAATTGTATTACAAGTATCACTGCCTCTCTCTCTCTCTCTCTCTCTCTCTCTCTCTCTCTCTCTCTCTCTCTGTGAAGCAACCACAGTGCTAAATTTCTAGATAAATTTTAAAGTTCTTTTTTCTTTTTTATCCTTCTCTGCAGGCCTTCCTCTACCCTGATCTCCAATCTCTCTCCCCTTTTAACCCTCCCTGTTTCATTATTCCCTTTATAATTTAATATCATTTTGTTTTGTCTCTCCTTTCCTGAATGCATCTTCCCCTATAGCACCTTACTTCCACAAACCCATCCCTGCAAAGAATAATAGGTGGAAACTGCCAATAAAAGGAGAGAAACAACACCCTGGAAAAAACGAAAAAGTAACATTCTTACATCAAACCCAAAGGTAGATAACCAGTCAAACATAAAGATAGCATCAAGAATAGTAGGTGTCAATAATCATTATTTTTAATCTCTCTTAATATCAATGGTCTCAGTTTCCCCAATAAAACGACATAGAATAACAGACTGGATACATACACAGGATCCAGCAATTGCTGGGTGCAGGAAACACACCTCAGTGTCAAAGACAAACACTACCTCAGAGTAAAAGGCTGGAAAACAATTTTACAAGCAAATAGTCCCAGGAAACTAGCCGGAGTAGCCATCCTAATATCAGATAAGATTGACTTTCAACCTAAAGTCATTCAAAAAAGACACAGAAGGACATTACATACTGATCAAAGGGAAAATCCACCAAGAAGAACTCTCAATTCTGAATATCTATGCTCCAAATGCAAGGGCACCCTCATTCATAAAAGAAACTTTACTAAAGCTCAAAGCACACATCGCACCTCACAAACTAATAGTGGGTGACTTCAACACCCCGCTCTCTGAAATGGATCATTCAGGAAAGCAGAAACTAAACAGGGACACAGTGAATCTAATTGAAGCCTTGGACCAAATGGAACTAAAAGATATATATAGAACATTTCATCCTAGAGCAAAAGAATACACCTTCTTCTCAGCACCTCATGGTAGTTTCTCCAAAATCAACCATATAATTGGTCACAAATCAGACCTCAACAGATATAAGAAGATTGAACTAATCCAATGCCTCCTATCAGATCACTATGGAATAAGGGTGGTCTTCAATGGCAACAAAAACAACGGAAAACCCACATACACATGGAGGTTGAACAATGCTCTACTCAAAGATAACTTGGTCAAGGAGGAAATAAAGAAAGAAATCAAAGACTTTTTAAAATTTAATGAAAATGAAGGCACAATATACCCTAATTTATGGGACACAATGAAAGCGGTGCTAAGAGGAAAATTCATAGCCCTGAGTGCCACCAAAAACAAATGGGAGACAGCATACACTAGCAGCTTAATGGCACACCTGAAAGGCCTGGAATGGAAGGAAGCAAATACACCCAAGAGGAGTAGAAGGCAGGAAATCATCAAACTCATTGTTGAAATCAATCAAGTAGAAACAAATAAAACCATACAAAGAATCAACAAAACTAGGAGTTGGTTCTTTGAGAAAATCAACAAGATAGATAAGCCCTTAGCCAGACTAGCCAGAGTGCACAGAGTCAGTATCCAAATTAACAAAATCAGAAACGAAAAGGGAGGTATAACAACAGAAACTGAGGAAATTCAAAAAATCATCAGATCCTACTACAAAAGCCTGTATTCAACACAACTACAAAATCTGGAGGAAATGGACAATTTCCTAGACACATACCAAATACCCAAATTAAATCAGGATCAAATAGACTATCTCAACTGTCCTATAATCCCTGAAGAAATAGAAGTGATCATGGGAAGTCTTGAAACCAAAAAAAGCACAGGTCCAGAAGGTTTTAGTGCAGAATTCTATCAAACCTTCAAAGAAGACCTAACACCAATACTCTTCAAACTATTCCACAAAATAGAAACAGAAGGAACACTACCCAACTTGTTCTATGAAGCCACAATTACACTAATACCAAAAGCACACAAAGATCCGACAAAGAAAGAGAATCTCGAGCCAATCTCTCTTATGAATATCGATGCAAAAATACTCAATAAAATTCTTGCCAACCGAATCTAAGAAGACATCAAAACGAAAATTCACCACGATCAAATAGGCTTCATCCCAGGGATGCAGGGATGGTTCAATATAAGGAAGTTCATCAATGTAATACACTACATAAACAATCTCAAAAAAACCACATGGTCATTTCATTAGATGCTGAGAAAGCATTTGACAAAATTCAGCAACCTTTCATGTTAAAGGTCTTGGAAAGATGAGGAATTCGAGGCCCATATCGAAACATAGTAAAAGCAATTTACAGCAAACTGGTAGCCAACATCAATCTAAATGGAGAGAAACTTGAAGCAATCCCACTAAAATCAGGGACTAGACAAGGCTGCCCTCTCTCTCCATGTCTTTTCAATATAGTACTTGAAGTTCTAGCTAGAGCAATTAGGCAAAAAAAGGAGGTCAAATGGATACAAATTGGAAAGGAAGAAGTCAAACTATCACTATTTGCAGACGATATGATAGTATACTTAAGCAACCCAAAGCACTCCACCAGAGAATTCCTATAGCTGAAAAACAACTACAGCAAAGTGGCTGGAAATAAAATTAACTCAAGCAAGTCAGTAGCCTTCCTATATTAAAAGGATAAGAAGGCTGAGAAAGAAGTAAGGGAAACGATACCCTTCACGATAGCCACAAACAATATAAAGTGTCTTGGTGTGACTCTAACCAAACAAGTGAAAGATCTGTATGACAACAACTTCAAGTCTCTGAAGAAAGAAATTAAAGAAGACCTCAGAAAATGGAAAAATCTTCCATGCTCATGGATTGGCAGGATTAATATAGTAAAAGTGACTATCTTGCCAAAAGCAATATACAGATTCAATGCAATCCCCATCAAAATGCCAACTCAATTCTTCATAGAGTTAGAAAGAGCAATTCAAAAATTCATCTGGAATAACAGAAAACCCAGGATAGCTAAAACTATTCTCAAGAGTAAAAGAACCTCTGGGGGAATCAGTATCCCAGACCTCAAGCTGTACTACAGAGCAATAGTGTTAAAAACTGCATGGTATTGGTACAGTGACAGGCATGTTGATCAATGGAAGAGAATTGAAGACCCAGAAATGAATCCACACTCATATGGTCACTTGATCTTTGACAAAGGAGCTAAAACCATCCAGTGGAAAAAAGATAGCCTTTTCAACAAATGGTGCTGGTTCAACTGGAGGTCAGCATGCAGAAGAATGCATATTGATTCATTCTTATCTCCTTGCACTAAGCTCAATTCCAATTGGATCAAGGATCTCCACATAAATCCAGACACACTGAAACTAATAGAAAGGAAACTAGGGAAGAACCTTGAACATAAGTGCACAGGGGAGAATTTCCTGAATAGAACTCCAATAGCTTATGCTCTAAGATCAAGAATTGACAATGGGACCTCATAAAATTACAAAGTTTCTGTAAGGCAAAAGACAATGTCAAAAAGACAAAGCGGCAGCCAACTACCTGGGAAATGATCTTTACCAACCCTATATCCGACAGTGGGCTAATATCCAATATATACAAAGAACTCAAGAAGTTAGACTCTAGAGAGCCAAGTAACCCTATTAAAAAATGGGGTACAGAGCTAAACAAAGAGTTCTCACCTGAAGAATATCTAATGGCTCAGAAGCACCTAAAGAGATGTTCATCATCCTTACTCATTAGGGAAATGCAAATCAAAACAACCCTGAGATTCCATCTCACATCAGTCAGAATGGCTAAGATCAAAAACACAGGAGACAGCAGTTGTTGGTGAGGATGTGGAGAAAGAGGGACACTCCTCCACTGCTGGTGGGATTGCAAGGTGGTACAACCACTCTGGAAAGTAGTCTGGCGGTTCCTCAGAAAACTGGTCATGACACTCCTGAGCATATACCCAGAGGCTTTCCCTGCATGCAATAAGGACACATTTTTTACTATGTTCATAGCAGCCTTATTTATAATAGCCAGAAGCTGGAAAGAACCCAGATGTCCCTCAATGGAGGAATGGATTCAGAAGATTTGGTATATTTAAACAATGGAATACTACTCTGCAATTAAAAACAACGAACTCATGAAATTCCTAGGCAAATGGTCGGAACTTGAAAATATCATTCTTAGTGAGGTAACCCAATCACAAAAGAACACACATGGTATGCAGTCACTAATAAGGGGATATTAACCCAGAATCCTGGAATATCCTAGACACAATTCGCATATCAATAGATTTCCAAGAAGATGGAAGGAGAGACCCCTGGTCCTGGAAAGACTGGATGTAGGGGAATGCCAGGACAGAGAAGTGAGAGGGCTTTGAATGGGGAAAAGAGGGAGGAAAGGGGACTTATGGGACTTTCGCGGAGGTAGGAAACGGGAAAGGGGAAATGATTTGGAATGTAAATAAAAAAACTTAGAAAATTAAATAAGAGAGAAAAATAAATAAATAAATAAATAAATAAAAAGAAATTGTTTCCTTCCCATTCCATATTATATATTCAATCATTTAAAACTTTATGATAATTGCAGTGTTTCAAAGAATATTATACTTTCAACTTAATAAAAGATCTAGCTGATAATACTGCCAACAAGAATCATAAACTAACAACCATTCAAAACTAGGCAAAAGAATCTCCTTTGGGGTGGGGGGATAGTCATGGTAGTACAAGTGACTTCCAAAACAATGTAGACAATGCTTGATGTAGTTGGTTGCTTCTCAGAGGTGGAAGGTAGGTCCCTACTGATATAGACACCAATCTTTTAGGACAGACTTCTGAGATTATTTAAGCTCAATCTAACCTGAAAACCTCTTTGTTGTCTAACTTTCTTTTATTTATATTTTTATTGGATATTTTATGTATTCAAATGTTATTCCCTTTTACGGTTTCGCCTCTGGAACTCCCTATTCCAACCCCCCCCCCTGCTTTTATGAAGGTGCTCCTCGGCACACAACTACCCACTCCCACCTCACCACCATGGCATTCCTCTCCACTGGGGAATTGAGTCTTCACAGAACCAAGGGCCTCTTTTCCCACTGATGCAAGACACCACCATCCTCTGCTACATATACGACTGGAGCCATGAGTCCTTTCATATTTACTCTTTGGTTGGTGTTTTAGTCCCTGGGAGCTCTGGAAGTCCTGGTTTTCTGATACTGTTGTTCTTTCTATGGGGTGGCAAACCCCTTTAGCTCCTTCACTCCTTTCTCTAACTCCTCCATTGGTGACCCCATGCTCAGTCCAATAGTTGACTGTGAGCATGCCCCTCTGTATTTGTCAGGATCTGGCAGATCCTTTCAGGAAACAACTATATCAGGCTTCTGTCAGCAAGCACTTCCTGGCATCTGCAATAATGTCTGGCTTTGGTGTCTATATATGGGATAGATCCCCATTTGGGTCAGTCTCTGGATGACCTTTCCTTTAGTCTCTGCTCCACACTTTGTCCCCATATTTTCTTTAGACAAGAGCAATTCTGGGTTAAAAATTTGGAGATAAGTAGGTGCCCCCTCCCCCAACTGGGGGCCTTGCCTAACTTCTGGATATGGTCTCTACAGTTTCTCCTTCCACTTTGTTGGACATTTCAGCAAATGCCATCCCCGTTATGACCTGG
Organism: Tokudaia tokunoshimensis; assembly: GCA_036184795.1. Lineage (NCBI taxonomy): Eukaryota > Metazoa > Chordata > Mammalia > Rodentia > Muridae > Tokudaia > Tokudaia tokunoshimensis. The sequence goes on from BTHU01000008.1 coordinate 17,367,059, forward strand.
GAGCCTCTTGCTTTCCTGGCATTTGGGACTTGCTGGTAGCTACCCCCAACTATACACCTCTGTTCAAATTCCTGACACTCAGTATATCATCCCTGCCTCCTCCCATACTTGATCCTGCCCCCTTCCCCCTTCCTTTCTTTTTTCCCAAGTCTCTCCCACCCTCTCCCTCTCATTAGTATTTTGTTACCCCTTCTAAAATGGACTGACACATCCACATTTTGGTCTTCCTTCTTCTTGAGATTTCATAGTACTAGAAAATACTATGCAAGCTACCTAGGAAGAGAAGTAATCAAAAGTATAGCACAACAGTGATATCTATGAACCACAACAATGACCAGCATGTCATGATATCCATCTATAATGGTGTTTTAAGTGGACCTCACATGTTAGTAGCAGCCAATATCTATCTAATTGAACTTAAGGTCCACTCACCTCAAGAAATACTGTGCCTGCTAATAGAAACCTACCCAACTTTCCAGGGTTAGTGAGGCCATAAATCTTCTTAGGTAAGTCTCTACTATTATCACTTTGCTAGACCAGCATAATCTCTAATTACATTCTAAAAGTATGTAGCTATAAGATCTCATCAATGAAACATTTCTTTCCAGAAAATAGATACCGAACTCCACAACTCTAACCAATGCAGAAAACACAAAGCATGAATTATAGAGTGATGAGTACCAATGGATATATCTATATCATCATTCCTGGCATGAAGGGACCTATATGTACCAGAGGATGGCCTTGATGGACATCCATGAGAGGAGAAGCCCTTGGTCCTGTGAAGGCTCAATGCTCCAGTGTAGGAGAATGGCAGGACTGGGAAGCAGAAGTGGGTTAGTGAGCAGGGGAAAGTGGGATGAGATAAGGGGATTTTGGACAGCAAACAGGAAATGGGATAACATTTGAAATGTAAATAAGAAAATATCTAATTAAAAAGAAAAACCATGTAATTATAAAATTTGAATTAAAATGGCTGGAGATGAAAACAACCATCCTAAGAGAGTTGTTCTATGCCCAATTTTTTAAATGTTGATGTTAGCATTTAAGCTTTATGCACATATGTTTCAATTAGAACAGCCACAGAGATTTGGTACTAGCAAGGGACAGGTGGAAAGAGAAGGATCTTCCAAGGAAGAAGAAATAGAATATGTTACAAGAAAAAGAGAAAGAGGAAACTAGAATAAGAGAATTAAGTTAGTAGGGGTGGTCAGGCTGAGAAAAGGAGAGAATATATAAGATGGGACAACAATCACTAAAATGCAGCATGAAAACTCACTACTGTAAGGTTCCCTACAATATATATGTTTACATGAGGAATTAAAGTGGAGCCATCTTAACAACAGAGTAAGCAACCCAGCTAGATATCTTAATGCCCTAAAGTATCCCTCCCTCCAGTTCCAGAAGCAAAGTACATGTTGTTGTCTCATTGATCAGAAGCATTCTATACACACACAAAAATATCATAGGCTATTTGTTACCCTCACCAAGTGACAGTAAGGTCCTACAACTGAAGATGTCATTTCCTTATGTAATCTCACGTGGAGAAATTGAGCCAGTACTCAACTAGAAGCTTGACAAATATTGACTAGACTTCATCATATTGGATGGTACATTTCATACTATCAGAGGTGTAATAATCACCTAGCTATAAATCTGATGGGCTAAACCAGTGACTTGCCTGCAAGATATGGTGGTACATTTGTTGCACAAATGTTATACAAATAAAGCAATCACTTTTTTTTATTATACTTAAGGTCCACTCCTTGAAAGGAAGCCCATAGCTGATACTGGTAGAGTAACTAAGGATTTGGTCCTGAGCCTAGAGCAAAACCTACTGTTGTTATTGTGCTAAACAATCAAAGCAATAAAATCACTCTTAATGATGCAGTGCTATGAGCATAGGTCAGTGTATCACTTACCATTCATCAGAGAATCTTCTTCTTTTCTTTTATATTTTCCATATTTTATTTATTTACATTCCAAATGATTTCTCCTTTCCCCTCCCCAAAAGTCCCATAAGCCCCCTTCCCTCCCTCTGTTCCCCATTCAACCTCCTCTTGCTTCTCTGTCCTGGAATTCCCCTACATCCAGTCTCTCCAGAACCAGGGGTCTCTCCTTCCAGAGAATCTTCTTCTTGACATAGATTGTAATACACAGAAATCCACAACTAGATTATATGCAGAGAATTGAAGACTTTGGAGCACTCAGTCCTAAATGAGACGTAAATAATCAACCCTTCCTTTCAAGGTTCAGGATTAAATGGAGAAGACAATGCACAAAGATTATAATATCCAGAGGCAGTAGATGTATACAGGTAAACAGTGTTTTCCAAATAGGAGAGTTGATACACATATAAACTTCAGAGACTGTGACAGTGAACACAAGACCTGCCAAACTCAAAATAAACAAAAAACCCAGCACTAAGAAGGGAAAACAGACACAAGGTTCCATACATTACCAAGAAGATTTTTGAAGTTGAGAAAAGGAAAATTCATTTTCTCTATGGAATGACACTTACTGCAGAACAGCACCCATGACCACATCTAGTTGGCAAACACACACACACACACACACACACACACACACACATGAACAAAAAACAATAACAATAATAATAACAATAACAACAAAAAACACACCAACTCCATGTTTTAGAATGGGTTTATTTTGTTTTGTTTGTTTTTGTTTTTTATTTTTTATTCTATTCATTTTTTTTAAGAGAAAGAGTAAGACCATGCAGTTGGAAGGACAGAAAGATTGGACAGAGAATCTGGGGAAGGGAAAATATGATATACCAAAGATCCTGATAGAAGTGGAAGTATGGAAGGGCTATTAGGAGTAGAGGGAGGGGAAATTGTATTCAGTATGTATTATGTGAAGAAAAAGTCCATTTTTAATAAAAGAGGAAAAAGTACTCAATAGAATGCTGGCTGGCTAAGTGTAGTCTCATCTCAGAGATGTGTCCAAGTCCCCACTGCTTAATTGTATGCCACCAGGACACAAAATGCACTCCTGACAGCTGGGAAATACTCTCTGAGCTCCATAACTAATTGAATTAAGGAGCTACAGTAGTACGTATGTCAACTGCCCTCACAGACAGATTTTTTACATACATTAAGGCAGTTAAACATGGATGACAGCTACTATCTCTGGTGGTCTAAAAAAATCTTTAAAAAGGAGTTTTAAGTGTAGGGACTGTCTAAATATGATAACTTTTTAATTAATCATAGTAACTTTAAAGTACTTCTAAATACATCTTCTGGCTTTGAAAGATATTTCTTAAATCACTCTTACCTTAGCTACTTAATGGTGAATTTAAAAATAATTTACCTCTACTTCAAAGACCATCTGATAGTGGTAAAATAAAAATATCAAGAATTAGAAGCTATGCACTATGTTCTGCTCTTAAATGTCACATTTATCTTTTTATATTTTTCTCAGTCTCAACTTCATTTAAACTAAAGAAAATATCTTGGCTTTGTAGTTCAGAATTCCAGGGCTGATGAATGAGTCATTCATTAAGATTTTATCATTTGTGCTATGTTACTGACCTGGTCTCCTTTAGAGCTGGCAAGTGGTCACCAGAATACATAACAAGTGTTAAGCCATTCATTTTATTATTTTCCTGTTAATTCAAATATCAGGAGATAGATACATATAAATGCATTTGTAGTTTAAAAGTGACATAAGGATATAAAGCTTGCAAAATTGGAATACTAATTTATCTTTAGTGGTGATATCACATTGATTATTCTGTCATCTACGTGCAGACTTATGGGAGAATACAAATCCTTTTAGTTTAAACCAGGAAAATTCATGAACAAATTTGGTTATAAAACAATGAGACATTATTTTCGCAATGACCAAATAATGTTGTTGCTGTAAATGGTTACGTTATTTTGCCTCTTAATCTATGGCATTTAGAATTTGAGAAATTTTTAAAATACTCAAGTGTGCTATGCATATTGAGCTCTAAGTATAGTCTCTTTCATAACATAATAAATTTTCAGCTCAACAGTTTCAGGCTTCTGGTTACTAAACAGTGACAATAGCATTTTCAATTTTAAATAGCACATGTTAACTGTTCAAAAGGACCAGGATTATTGCAGTAATTTAATACATGTTCATTACATACTCATTTACCTATTTCCTATTCCTCTTTTCTGCACAAACACACTCCTGCTTCATTTTCACTCCTTTCCCTAGTTTCATTTTCATTATTCTTTACAAAGAAGACTAAAACTTCACTGTGTGTGTATGATATATTCTCCATCCTCTCATCTGATTCCTTGGATTGAGTAATGAACAATTATTATGGCAATAAAATGATGCAATTATATCTGTGGCAAACTGACTTGGGAACATCAAAGTATATTTGTAGGGGTGGTATAGCTGGATCACATAATATTTTTATGTTCAATTTTATTATGAAACTTCATGATAATTTTTAAATCATTATTTTCCTTCTTATTTATACTATCTCATCTATTACACTCCAGTGGCAATTTCCCCACTCTTCCCTCCTTCTAGTATCTCCTTGTCACATCCATATCCTACAGATTCAACCCTCCACTTACCCTAAAAAAAGAACCCAATAACAAAATAACAAAAACAAACAAACTAAAAACAAATAAACAAAAATCCTTGTAGTAACATCAACCAAACATGCCATACCAAAACAATAAGACCAGAAACATACTCTCACATCAAGTCTGGACAAGGCTACCCAGTAGAGAATCCTACAAGTACACTGAAATACAGAACCATGACATATATGCACAGGACCTAGATCAGACCCAGACAGGCTCCCTAATCTATGTGAACAGATTTGAATTTAAGTTGGTTCACTCTGTAGGTCATCTTCTTGTGGTGTCCTTAATCCCTCTGGCTCCTTCAATCCTTCCTCTCCTTTCTCTGTAGGACATTTCAAGCTCAGTCTAACATTTGGCTATTGGACTATGAATCGGCTCAAATGAGTTGTTGGGTGAAGTCTCTCTAGTCTCTCTGATGATGATTATGCTGAGCTCCAGGCCCAGCACATAACACCGGCATGAAAACTGTAGGTCAGAGGTTTTGTGCCAGGTTGCTGATCCAATCCCTCCATTTGAGACCTTCCTTGGTTACAGAAGATGACCATTTTAGAATCCAAGTACTCCATTACTAGGAATCTTCTCAGTACCTCACAGAAAGTTCTCCAAAATTGACTACATACTCAGCCAAAAAGCAAGTCTCAACAGATATAAGAAAGGTGAAATAAACCTCTATATCCTATTAAACTACTATAGATTAAAGCTGGATTTCTATAATGACAGAAGCAACAGAAAGCTTAAAAATCTCATGAAAACTGAATAAATCTATACTGAATGACTGACTAAGAAGAAATAAAGAAGAAATTAAAACTTTCTAGAATTCTGTGAAAATGAATGCACAACATACCCAAAGTAATGGGACAAGATGAATCTGTTAGAAGAAGAAAGCCTAGAGCACTAAGTGTCTCCATGTAGAAATTGGAGAGACTTCAGACTAGAAGTTTCATAGCACATCTGTAAGTTCTAGAATAAAAAGAAGCAAACACACACAAGATAAGTAGATGTCAGGAAATAATCAAACTTAGGGCTGAAATCAATAAAATAGAAACAAAGAACAATAAAAATAATGAAACAAAAAGTTGGTTCTTTGAGAAAATTAACAACTTAGACAAACCCTTATCCAAATTAACTAAAAGACACAGAGATTATTAAAATTAACAAAAAAACAAAAATGAAAAGATGATCATAATAACAGACACTGACGAAATCCAAAGTATCATTAGTTCATACTCCGCAAGGATATTTGTAGAGACTGCATTTATAATTACATTCTCACCAGCATTTATAGTTTCAATTCTGGATTGTAACTACTTTTGCTGAGGTGAGATGGAAGCTCAAAGTAGCTTTGATTTGTATTCACAATTAGGCTAAGAATATTCCAATATTGTTCCAGATTGTTGATTATTTGGATATTTTGCTTTGAGAATTGTCCATTCTATTTATTTCCGCAGCAATTATTTGGCTTATGTAAGGAAGTGGTATTTACATTTGTAGTTATTTTTTGTTCTAAATAGCAATCTCCTAAAATGGGACTCTCAAGAAATACTCATTGTTTTGTCTGCAGAATAAGAGGTTTCATAGTGTACTTCTTAAAAAAAAAAAAAAGCAAACTTCCAATAATCTACTTTATGACCATCAAGATTGCTTAATGGGTAAAGGTACTTGTTGTTAAGCCTGTTTTATTAACCTTTATTCACAGTCTGTATATGTTAGATGGAGAAATCCCATGCTCACAAGTTGTTCTATGACCCCACCTCACATGTATACTGTGGAACACACACATGCATTCATGCTTTCACAAACTAAATAAAATGAATGTAGTTTAAACATTTTTTATATAATCCACTTTGGTCACAAGGGATTTCTATATATGTAGCTCATTCACTTATACATTGATATGCTTCAGAAAAGAAATAAGCATTCTTGAAATCCTGCCGGGTATAAAGCACTTATATATTGTACAGGCTTATCTTCTACACTAATAAAATATCGTAAAGGATGAAGTTCACCATTTGAGCTGTACTTCTCATGCATATAATATAAATATTACAAACTGGAAGCTCTTATTCCTTTACTCCTGACTCTCAAGGAATATAGTTGAGATACACTGAATAATGTCATTCCACAAATAGTACTGAATATTTACCTTGCTCTATTTTTTTGCATTTTTTAATTTTCTATATTTTTATTTACATTCCCAATGATTTCCCTTTTCCTGGTTCCCCCCTCCCCAAAAGTCCCATAAGCCCTCTTCCCTCCCCCTGTTCCCCAGTCAACCCCATTCCTGCTTCTCTGTCCTGCTCTATTTTATGTGATGTGAACATTCTCTTAAAATCATATTAGTAGTAGATTATATGTAACAGACCAAGATTTGTTAATGTGTCAAAACATTCATATAAGACAGTTGAGATGGCTCAGTGTTTACACTCATCTAGGGTAGGTGGAAACTCATTTGTTACACTCATATATGGTAGGTGAGAAGGCTCACAGGTTAAGCACTTGCTCTTTTTCCAAAGTACCCAGGTTCAGTTTTCAGAACCCTCAGTGACTCACTACCATCCATAACTATAGTTCCATGTAATCTAATGCCTTCTGGCAGGCCAAACACTTATACATATGATATAATAATAAATAAATAAATATTCAGCTCAGGAAACATCTTACAAAGTCTCATGAGCTGAATAACATTCCTATTTGTCTATCAGGTATACCATGTCTCCCCTGCCTGGCTGTTCTGTGTTATTTTGAAGATTCTTTGTAGTTTGTACTTAGAATCTAATGTCTACTAATTCTTAGAATTGCAATGTAACAATTTTATATTCATTAATACTAATATTTTTTGCAAGAGTATAATGTTAAGTATATATCATGGCCAGAATTTCTACTGGATGGGTTCATGTTTTAATTATAATGATGGTAGTACACCCATTCACACACACAGACACCCACCTACCCACACACACACATGTACGCACAGCCAAACATTTAAAAGTATACATACTGAGATGAATATTGATAAACTGATTTCTGATGTTGTTGCTGGTCCTTGTGAAGCTATGATGATATGATGAAAATGTGAATTAAAAGTAGGAAGCTTAGCATCATTTAGGAATGGATAGGAAATGTACGAGTTTGGGAATCATGTCTGATGCAGACAATTATTATTATTGTTGTTGTTGTTTCTAGAAGACCCCCTGGTTATTCTCATGCATATTAAATTTCTAAAAAACTGATAAAACTAAGGCACAAAACTTTCTAATACTACAATATACGATTTATGTAAATTTTGTAATGCTTTTATGCAACATTTTGCCAGAAGACTAAAATTAAAATGAGAAAAGGTTATTTCATGTTCTGAATGACTTATTCTTTATTATAGTTGACTACATAAGGCCATTTTAATATAATCATATTTCCATCTATACCCCACTGATTTCTTCCCCATCCCCTTCTTGTTAGCATTAGACAATATTACTTCTACCTTCATGTAGTAAGTACCTATATGATTATATGTGTCAATATAAAATCTATAACCCAAAATTGAGGGAAAATATAATATGTCTTTTTCTAAGACTTATTTAATCTACTTAGTAAGATAATCTTTAGTAGTATCCATTTTTTCCCTAACAATACAATTTGGTTCATTTTATGGTTGAGAAATATTTGTGAACAAAATCTGCATTTTCTTTAATCCTGCTTTTGATGACATGCTTCAAGGCTGTTTTCATAACTTAGCTATTGCTACTGTTGCCGGCACCACTCTGATACATGAATTTGTAGTCCTTTACAGAAACCTGCAGCAGAGGTATATTATAATTACAAGTTTAGCTTTGGACCACCTCTGTGCTGAATTTAATACTAGCTGGATTATTTTACAATCCTACCAGCAGCATAGAAGGGTTCACTTTTGTATTTATTAACACAAGAATTTGTAGTTTTCCCCCAATTTTTACATCTCAACCACTGTTTCTTGTACTTCTACTCCTCCTAGTTCCCTGCACCTCCACTTTTACCCATATCTACTCTTCCACATCCCTAAAAAAAGAGAGAGAAAAGAAAAAAATTAGGCTTCCTGGGAATATCAACCAAACACAGCATAAAAAATTACTATAAGACTAGGCACAAACCCTCATATCAAAGTTGGATGAGGTTTACTCATAGGAGTAAAAGGGACCCAAGCACAGATAGAAGAGCCAGAGATACTCCCATGCCCACATAACTATGTGTTCCACAAGAACATCAAACAATATAACCTATAACTTAAATGGAGATGACCTTGGAGAACTGTGGGGTGTTAAGGTCGAGCTAAGGCTTGAAGCTCTAGGGACCCTGAAAGCTTTGTAGGAGCTTTGCGTGCTCCCAGTAGCGGGCCATTATCACATAGCCACAGGTCTCCATAGAGAGAATTGTGGCCATCAGTCACATAAGAACTGCATCCACAAGCCCCTCTACATATAGATAAGGCATCCCTAACTTGTCAGACCAAGCCAATAGGAAGCACCTGCTGTCAGACCACTAACCCACATCAAATACTGTATGTATATAAGATCCTACCCAGAAGGAATAAAGTTGTGTGAAATTACTCCGTCATCAGAAAGAATCTGTCACAAGAGCTGTAAAACTGCCTGGGAATAGAACATGTTCTTGAAGCTTTCACCACCAGAAGTTCCCATGCACTCAGTTCCCTCAGATCTTTGTCTCATAGCAGCCAATGCAGTGTCTCAGAATAGCAGCAGCAGCAGCAGCATGAGAATAACTAGGGGGTCTTCCAATGAACTCAAAATTTCAACAAGTTAAAGGGCCCAAGTGAGGACTCCTCAGTCCTACATAGGAGTGAGAAGAAAGAAATCACAAGTAAGAAGGAAGAAGGGAACATGGGAGGGAAAGAGGAGAAGGAGGGGGCAGAGAGGGGGACATGATCTGGTATTGGGTGGGGGGGAAGGTACTGAAGCTCTGAGGGCCAACAGAAAGAACGGAAACAGACAACCTCAGGAGGTAGGAAGCTGGGGTGGTGGGCTCCAGAATGTACCACAGACCTGGGATGTCAGAGATTCCAAAGGATCAAAGGGAGGGAGGGACCGTAGATGAAATCTCCTACAGTGCAGAGAGGGAACTTGTAGAGCCCACCTCCAGCCTAAAGACAGGGCATCAAGTGAGGGAGAGGGTTGCTATCTCACAGTCAAAACTCTGACCTATAATTGTTCCTGTCTGAAAGAACTGTAGGAATAGAAATGGAAAAGGGCCTGAGGAAAAGAAAGTCCAGTGACAGGCCCAAAGTAAGATTGAACTCAAGGAGATGCACCAAGGCCTGACACTCTCACTGAGGTTGTGGAGCACACACAAAAAGAGACCTATCATGACTGCATTCTGGTAGACCCAACAAGCAGCAGAAAGAGTCAGATGCAGATATTTGCACCCAAATAATGGACAGAAGCTGCTGACTCCTGTGGTTAAATTAGGGAAAATCTGGAAGAAGCTGAGGAGAAGGGTGACCCTGTAGGATGACAGCAGTCTCAATTAACCTGGATCCCTGAGATCTCTCAGACACTGAACCACCAACCAGGTAGCATACACCAGCTGATATAAGGCCCCCAACACATATATAGCAGAGAACTGCAGGGTTTGGGTTCAGTCAGAGAAGATGCATCTAACCTTCAAGAGACTGGAGGCCCCAGTGAGTTTATAGGTCTGGTGGAGTGAGGGTGGGCTGTGGGGACATCTTCGTGGAGACAGCAGGTCTGGGAGGAGGTATGGGATGTTGAATAGTTGGAGGGTGGACTGGGAAGGGAATAAAATCTGGAGTGTAAAAAAGAAAAAGAAAAAATGATTATTTTATACATTTGAAGTTAACTATCACACAGGATAAAAGTTAATGTTCAATCTAATTTATTATTTTCATAATGGATAGGAAATTCCCCAGTACCACTTGTTAAGAGATGATATCTTTTCTTCAATGAGTATATTTGGCATTTATTGACAATCTAGCGGCTGTAGGTGCACGGGATTTTATTAGACTCCTCTGTTGTACTTCCCTGAATTTTTTCATATCAAGTACCATGACTTTGTAGTGTAACCTCCAATCCAGTATGAAGATACTTCCAGCGCTGTTTTTTGATTGGAGTGCCTTTAACTGAGGACTTTTTTGTGTCTCTATAAAGCATACAGTTGTTTTCATTTCTGTGTCTGTAAGCAAGGGCATTTTAATTTTACTGGGTATGGAATCACCTCGGGAGATTGATTTTGCTAGTATAGTCACTTTAAGTATTAGTATATTTTAAAAATATGGGAGACATTTTTCATATCCAGATGTGTTTTTCAGTGTTTTAAAAGTTTTCACTGTATAAGTGTTTAACTTAACTAACAAGCTTTAATCCAATGTTTTTTATAGAAGTATGATTTAGACCACTCTTTCTCATGATGCTTATTATTAAAATATAGGAGGACTTTTGTTTTTATGTTAGTTTTGTATCATGATATTTTTCTGCAAGTGTTTTCAGATAGCAGTGTTCTTTAGTTTAATGAATGACTTCATTAGAGTCATTGTTTTTCTTTTTCTCCTAGCTTTTGAAAATTATTAATTAATTAACATCCCCAAACTGCCCCCCTTTTGGTCCCTCCCACCCAGAGTACATCCACCCCATTTCTGCTCCCCTTCTCATCTGAGAGGGTGGGAATCACTTGGGTATCCCACACTCTAGCATATCAAGTCTCTGCCAGATTAGGCAATCCTCTCCAACTGATCTAAGACAAGGCAACTAAGCCATAAAGACTAAGCTGCCTGTCTGCTACATATATGCCTAGGCCTCGGACAAGTCATGTATGTTCCTTGTTTGGACTCTGACAGCTCCCAGGGGTTCATGTTTGCTGACTTTGTTGGTTTTCCTATGGTTCCTTTCACTTGCCTGAAAAAGTCATGATGTCCTTGTTTTTAATAACTGAATAATATTCCACTGTGTAAATGAACTTCACTTTCTATATCCATGTTGAGGGATATTTGGGTTGTTTCCAGATTCTGACTGTTACAAATAAAGCTGCTGTGAGCATAGTGGAGCAAGGAGCCTTGGAGGTATGGTTGGGCATCTTTTGTGTATGTGCTTAGTAACAGTATAGCTGGGTTTTCAGTTAGAACTATTTTCAATTTTATAAGAAACCACCAGATCGATTCCAGAGTGGTTGTACCAGTTTGCGATTCCACCAGCAATGGAGGAGTGTTCCTCTTTCCCGGCATGTTTGCCAACATGTGCTATCTTAAAGTTTTGATCGTAGCCATTCTGATTGGTATAAGTTGGTATCTAGATCCGATTTGCATTTTCTTGATGACTAATAATTTTAAACATTTCTTTAAGTGATTCTTGGCCATTTGAGACTCCATTTATTGAATATGCTTTTTTTTTTCTGTATGTGTTTGGCCTTATTGCCAAAAATTAAGTGTCCATAGGTAGGCAGGTTTATTTCTGGGTCTTTGATTTTATTTCAATGATTAACTTGTCTGTTTCTCTACCAATACCATGCATTTTTTAACATCACTCTTGCACTCCAGTAAGCTTGAGTTCGAGGATGATGATTCTTCTAGAGGTTCAATTTTTTTTATCCGAATTTTTTATGTGCTGTTTTTTGTACTTCTTTTTTTACATGATGTTGAGAAATGCTTTGAAGGTCTGCAAAAAAATTATGTTGGAATTTTGGTGGGAATTATATTAAATTTGTAGATTTCTTAAGCAAGATGGTCATTTTCACTATGCTAATCCTACCAACCCATGATCATGGGAGATCTTTCTATTTTCTGATATCTTCTTCTATTTCTTTCTTTAGGGACTTGAAGTTCTTGACCTACAGATCTTTTACTTGCTTGGATAGAGTTACATCAAGATATTATATATTATTTGTGGCTATTGTAAAGATGTTGTTCCCTAATTTCTTTCTCTGCTCATTTATCATTTGTATAAATGAGAGCTACTGATTTGAGTTAATTTCATACACAGCTAGTTTGTTCAAGTTGCTTATCAGCTGTAGTTCTGTGGTGGAATTTTAGCAGTTGCTTATATATACTATCATATCATCTGTGACTAATGATGCCTTGATTTCTTCCTTTCCAATTTTTATTCCCTTGATCTCCTTTTGTTGTCTTATTGCTCTAACTACAAATTCAAGTACTATATTGAATAGGTAAGAAGAGAGTGGGCAGCCTTGTCTTTTCCCTGATTTGATGCTGGCTTTTGTGTTGCTGTATATTACTTTATCTTTAGGTATGTGCCTTCAATACCTGATCTCTCAAGACTTTTAACATTAAGAGGTGCTGAATTTTGTCAAAGTTTTTTCAGCATTTAAGGAGACTTTTGTCTTTCAGTTTGTTTATATAGTGAATTATATTAATGGATTTCTATATATTTAACCATCCCCCCATTCCTGGAATGAAGCTTACTTGATTGTGGTGAATGATATTTTTGATGTGTTCTATTTGCAAGAATTTTATTGAGTATTTTTTCCATCAGTGTTTATTAGATGAAATTGGTCTGAAGGTCTCATTCTATGTTGTCTTTATGTGGTTTATGTATCAAGTAACTGTGGCCTCATAGACTGAAATAGATAGTGTTCCTTTTGTTTCTTTTCTTTTTCTTTCCTTTCCTTTTCTTTTCTTTTCTTTTCTTTTCTTTTTTCCAAGAGTATTAGTATTAACTCTTTGAATGTCTGGTAGAATTCTACACTAAAACTATTTGACTCTCGACTATTTTTGGTTGGGAGAAGTTCAGTGTCTACTTCTATTTCCTTAGATGTTATGTGATGGATAGGTAGTGTATCTGAACTTGATTTAACTTTGCTGTGTGGTATTTGTCTAGAAATTTATCCATTTCATTTAGAATTTCCAGTTTTATGGAGTACAGATCTTTGAAGGAAGACATAATAATATTTTTTTAAATTTCCTCAACTTCTATTGTCTTTCTTTTTATTTCTGATTTGGTTAATTTTAATACTATCTCTGTGCCTTTTAGTTAGTTTAGTTAAGGGTTTGTCTATCTTGTTGATTTTTTTAAAAGATCCAGCTCTTGGTTTTGTTGAGTCTTTGTACTATCCTCTTTGTTTCTAATTGATTAATTTCAGTCCCAGTTTTGACTATTTCCTGCCTTCTACTCCACTTGGGTATATTTGTGTCTTTTTGTTCTAGAGCTGTCAGGTGTGCTCTTAAGCTGTAAATATATGTCTCCATTTTCTTTATGAAGATTCATAGTACTAAGAATTTTCCTCATAGCACTGCTTTCATTGTGTCCCATAAGTTTTGGTTTTTGTGCCTTGATTTTTATTGAATTCTAGAAAATACTTAATTTTTTTATTTCTTCACTTACCAAGTGATCACTGAGGAAAGAGTTGTTCACGTTCTATGAGTATATGGGTTTTCTGTGTTTTTGTTGTTGAAGTCCATCCTTAGTCTGTAGTACTCCAATAGAATACAAGTGGTTATTTCAATCTACTTGTATCAGTTTTGTGTCCAATTATACAGTCAATTTTGGAAAAAGTTCTGTGGGGCACTGAGAAAAAAGTATATTCTTTTGTTTTGTGGTAAAATGTTGTGTTGAAATCTGTTAAGGTTCATAACACCAGTTAGTTTCATTGTTTCTCCCTTTATATGCTGTTTCAATGACCTGTCCTTTGGTGAGATTATAGTGTTGAATTCTCTCACTACTGTTGTATAGGGTTCAATATGTGATTTGAGGTTCAGTAAAGTTTCTTTGATGAATGTCAGTGCCCTTACATTTGGAGTATAGATGTTCTGAATTGAGACCTCATTTTGCTGGAACTTTCATTTGATGACTATGAAGTGTCCTTCCCCATCTCTTTTGATATGTTTTGGTTGAAACTATACTTTATTAAATATTAGGATGGCTACTACAGCTTGTTTCTTGCGTCTGTTTGTTTAGAAAACCTTTCTTCAGCCCTTTATTCTGTGGTAGTATGTGAGGTAGTATCTTTGTTGATGAGGTGTGTGTGTGATGGTTTTTATATGCTTGGGCTAGAAAGTGGCACTGTTAGAAGGTATGGCCTTGATGGAGTAGGTATGTTACTGTGGGTGTGGGCTTAAATATCCTAGTCCTTGCTGCCTGGCAGTCAGTCTTCTTTTAGAAGCCTTCCAATGAAGATATAGATATCTCAGATTCTCCTGAACAATGCCTGCCTGGATGTTGTCTTGCTCCCACCTTGATGATAATGGACTGAATCTCTGAACCTGCAACCCAGCCCCAATATAAATGTCCTTATAAGAGTTGCTTTGGTCATGGTATCTGTTTACAGCAGTAAAACACTAACTAAAACATTGAGTTTCTTTTATACATCAGGATGATGGATCCTGTTTATTAACCTGTTTGTTAGCTTGTGTCTTTTTTCATTGATTAATTCACAACATTGATTTTGAGAGATATTAATGGAAAATGATTTTTAGTTCCTGTTATTCTTCCTGTTGGAAGTTTCTCTCTCTCTATCTCAATGTGTGTGTGTGTGTGTGTGTGTGTGTGTGTGTGTGTGTGTGTGCATTTCTCTTCTTTTTGTTTTCCTCTCAGATGACTAATTTCTTGTGATTTATTTGATGTAGTTACCCTCCTTGTGCAGAGTTTCTCTTCCTTATCCTTTGTAAGGCTTGATTGGTAGAAAGATAGTGTTTAAATTTGATTTTGGGATACTTTGGTTTCTTCTTCTATGGTGATAGAGAGTTTTGCAGTGTATAGTAGTCTGGGCTAGCATTGTGGTTTCTTAGGGTGTGCAAGACATGCATTCAGGATTTTCTGGCTTTTAGGGTCTCTATTGAGAAGTCAGGTGTGATGCTGATAGGTCTGCCTTTATATGTTACTTGATCTTTTTCCTTTGCAGCTTTTAATTTCTATCTTTGTTCTGTATTTAGGGTTTTGAATATTATATGGCCAGAGGATTTTTTCTGGTCCAATCTATTTGGTGTTCTCTAAGTTTTTTGTACGTTTGTAGCCATCTCTTTCTTATGTTTGAGAGGTTTTCTTCCGATTGTGTTAAAGATGTTTTCTGATCCTTTGAACTGTCAAACTTCATTCTCGTCAATTCCTTTTACTCTTAGGTTTGGCCTTTTCATAGTAATCCAAATTTACAGGATATTTTGAGTTAGGAACTTTTACAATTTGGCATTTTCTTGAATCAAATACATCCATTTCTTCTATGGTATCTTTTGTGCCTGAGAATTTTTTCCTTTTCCTTTTCTTTTTTTATTGTTATTCATTATTTTATTTATTTACATTTCAATTGTTATGCCCCTTCCTTGTTTTCCCTCTGAGGAGCCCCTATCCCACGCCCCCTACCTCCTGCTTCTATAAGGGCACTCCCCCATCCACCCACTCCTACCTCACTGCCCTAGCATTCTCCTATGCTCGGGCATTCTCTTCCTGACTTCTGTGAAGCTCTCATAGCTCAATAAGTTGACTTATAGCTATTGTCTGTTGCAGTAATAGAGAATGTGTTATCTTTTGTATTATCCCAACTCTGCTCTCACTATGTCACAACAATAGAAATTCAATCCACCATCTTACCTGGAATGTAAAAAGTATTAAATTTTAACATTAGTAAGTAATCCATATTTCATATCAACATCTGCTATATAACATATACAGTATATCATCTTATATCAATATTTATATTCATATTTAAATATGAATATTTATATTCATATTTAAATATGAATATTTATATTCATATTTAAATATGAATATTTATATTCATATTTAGTGGACTTTAGACTCACATTATTTGGTGAGCCCTTAAATCCTATATAGACTCAGGTATGATGATTCACATTTCCAATCTTAGGGCAATGGTGGTACATGACTTTAATTGCAGCACTTGAGAGGCAAAGACAGAATCTCTGACTTCAAGGCCAGTCTGGTCTATAGAGTAAGTCCAAGGACACCTAGGGTACACAGAAATCCTATCTCAAAAAATATGAAGAAAGAAAATAGTGAGTTTAAGAGTTACCTGAAGAAAAAAGAGCTTTCAAGACCAGCCAGTGTTACACCATGGGACCTGTTATGAGTAATTTTAAAAACACACCTGTTTTTTCTTGGGATCTCTCCCTCAGCTCCCACTATGGTCTGAGAACAGCCACCCCCAAGTTACCAACTGAGTTTTTGCCAAGCTGCCAATGACAGCCCTTCCTGAAAATGCTAGGAGCTTCTGTTTTACCAGCTAACCATCCTGGCTGTCCTCTCTCTTCTCCTGCTCCCTTTAACCCCATGGAAGAAAAACACTAGAGACATTATTTTTAAACTGACCAGATAACTCAATGACTGGGTGAAGAATCTATAGCCCTAGACTCATCAGCTATCCTATGTAAAATTCTGCCCTTGCTCATCTCTCCAAAGCCTGGGCAAAAAGCCCCTATCTCTTTCCCTTTTCTTGCTGGGACCCAGAAAATCCCACCTCTACCTTCACCCAATGATTATTAGCTTCTGCTGTCTTTATAGACATAATCAAGAACCAATTAGGGAACCAGATTTCAGTATCAGCTCCTACCCCTAAGTTTTAAAAAGTTATTCTGCACCCCACATGAACAACAAAAAAAGGAAGTAGAAAAATCTTACTAAGTGAATTTAAAAGATAATGAAAGTAAAGAGTAAAAAGGTAAATACTCAAGCAAATATCTTGTCTTTGCGTCTTTGTTCTTCCCCACCATAATCAAGATATTAAATCATCACAACCACCCACTGAGTAGATTTCCAACTCAGAAAAGAAGGGTGGCAGATGGGAGTAAGGTCAGCAAGGGCTAATTTGGAAAGGAAATTGAGATGGCTTATAATAAATGTTGATGCTGAGAATAAAAAACCATCTCCATCTTATGGATCGAGTTGCATATGCAATTTTTTCTCAAAATAGCAATAAAACCTTTTAAGCTAGAATGTGTTATAAGCAGTTATGTGTTTTAAATAATCTGCTCTGACAGCATTATGGAGAACATACTGGAAAGGAGAACAAAATTCATAAATTTGTACAGGAAAGCTAAATATATTTTCTTGAAAAACTCTAAGCAAGTTTTGGCATATTGGGCTCAGGATGAGTCCATGACAACATAGAGAAATAAAAACAGGAAATGGAGGTAGGGTTTACTGACTTAAAAAAAACTCAAGGACCAGTTTTGGCATACTGGCATGTTATTTTAATGAATGAGTCATTCTTGTTCTGACAGAAATGGTAATCCTGGGAGAATAACAGGTGAAAGTTTCTGGATTGTGCAAATGGAATGTGAGATGTATATCAACCATGGCAAGACATGTTTGAAAGTATAAGTCAGAGATTCAGAAGGGACTTTGTACAATTGACATTATGCTGTGACTAGTTCAAGTATACAAAAAGCACTGTGTGTTTAATGTTGCTTTTGTGAAAGAAGTTACTTTTAATTTTTAGAATTTATGATGATCTAATGAATGGTAGACCAGGAAGATTGATTATAGAGATGTTCTTGCTACTGTCTTTAGGAACATTTGTTGAGAAGCCCCTCTGATGATCCTGCTGTCCAGGAAAAAAGAGAGTGCCTTAAATGGTATTCTATTTCTGTGAAGAGACACCCAAGATCATGGTAGCTTTTATTTAAAAAAATCATTTAATTGAAGCTTGCTTACAGTGTCAAAGGCTTAGTCGATTATCATCATGATGGGAAGCATGACAGTATGGAAGAAGCCATGGAGCAGGAGAGTGGTTGAGAGTTCTACATGTGGATTAACAGTCAAAAACACAAAGGCATTAGGTTTGGTTTGCACTTCTGAAGCCTCAAAGTCCATCACCAGTGATACATTTTCTCCAACAAAATCACACTTCTTAATTCTCTTAAGTCTTCTCCAATAACACCACTCCCTGATGACAAAGAATACAAATATGAGTTTATGTGAGCATTCATTCCTATTCAAACCACCAAAGAAAAAGGAATGTTGATCTATTATAGATGGCAGTGTACTTAATAGCCCTCATACAGAATTTAACCTCAGTTAACAGACACAGTCAAATTTATGAAAGAAGAATTATTTCCAACAGCAGCTACTGCACTACAAATACATGAACTTACCACTGGATTCCCCTTTTTATGAAACTGAACAGTTTTATATTAGCTAACTTGTGGCACTGAAAGAAGATCTAACATCTTGACACTTGCTAATTTGTAACCCTGAGTTTTTTCTATAAACAGCTCACACAAAGATATTCTTTTTTTTTTCATTTTTACAAATTAAAATGGCTCCTTTTGTAAGTAGAGCAGGGCAATTTCAGAATGCACTGATAGTGCTTAAGTATTCTCTCTTTTTTATTGGATATTTTATTAATTTACATTTTAAATATTACCCCCTTTCCTGATTTCCCCCTCTGGAAACACCCTATCTGAATCACCATATATATACATTCACACTAACAGTGTGGATATACCTACTGTGCATTTCCAAATTGGTCCATGATCTTTTATACTACCTCATGCAACACATATACTCATGTTTAAATGTAAAACATCATGAAATTACATTTGTTCTTCTTGGAGTGTTGCAAAATCCTAAGTATTTGGAGAGGTATAATGGAACTAGTAAACTTCTTTCCACATCAGATGATGGAGGTAAGAGGATCTGATATTTTTCTGTTACAGTTTTTGTGTTGAGGTGATATATCTTTGAATCTAAGAAAATATGGTATATTTACACAATGGAGTACCACCGAGCTATTAAAAACAATGACTTCAGGAAATTCTTAGGCAAATGAATAGAACTAGAAAATATTATCCTGAGTGAGATAACCCAATCACGAAGGAACACACTTGGTATGTACTCACTGATAGGTAGATATTAGCCCAAAAGCTTGGAATACCCAAGATAATTCACAGACCACATGAAGTCCAAGAAGAAGACAAAAATGTGAATACTTCAGTCCTTCTTGGAAATGGGAACAAAATATCCATTGGAGGAGATACATAGACAAAGTGTAGAGCAGAGACTGAAGGAAAGGCCATCCAGAGACTGCCCATGGGGATCCATCCGATATACAGTTACCAAACACAGAAACTATTGTGGATGTCAACAAGTGCTTGCTGACAGCAGCCTGATATAGCTGTCACCTGAGAGGTTCTATCAGAGACTAGAAAATACAAAGGCAAATGCTGGCAGCCAACCATTTGACTGAGCACAGAGTTCCCAATGGAGGAGGTAGAGAAAGAACCCAAGTAGCTGAAGGGGTTTGCAGCCCCATAGGAGGAATAAAAATATGAACCAACCAGTACCCTCCAAGATCCCCAGGACTAAAACAACGACCAAAGAGTAAACATGGAGGGACCCATGGCTCCAGTCACATATGTAGCAGAGGATAACAGGCATCAATGAGAGGGGAAGTCGTTGGTCCTGTGACGGCTCGATGCCCCACTGTGGGAGAATGCCAGGACAGGGAAGCAGGAGTGGTTGGGTTCGAGAGCAGGGGGAAGAGGGATGGGATAGGGGGTTTTCAGAAGGGAAACAAAGAAAGGGCATAACATTTGAAATGTAAATAAAGAAAATATCTAAAAATATAACAATAGGCTGGGCAGGTCGGCGGTAACCTTCGCACCAGCTCTGCTGTGGGACTTCTGCCCTGCAGAGGGATCCCACGCTCTGGGAGAGATCACACCCACACAGGGCAGGAGAATACCAGCCTCCCTTTGGCAACCTCTGTTCCAGGGATCGATTGCACTGAGGATACAGGTACCCAGGGACCCCACATATAACATCTCTTGGGACACAGCCTGTTGGGCTTCCATCTGCGCCCAAGAAGAGAGCAGCTCTGCGGTCTTCAGGGCCCCAGCTCTGCTGTGGGTCATCTGCCCTGCAGAGTGATCTGCCTGAGAGAGTGCAGACTGCACTCTGCCTCTTTGCTCCAGCAACAGGGCAACTCAAACCTCCAGACACAGGGACAATCAAACATAATATCGCTTGGGTCTCAGCCAGCTTGTGTGCTCCCTGCTCCCAAGAGCTGGGCAGGTCTGCGGTAACCTACACACCAGCTCTGCTGTGGGACATCTGCCCTGCAGAGGGACACCCACTCTCAGAAAGAGCGCACCCCCACAGAGCAGGAGCACCAGCCTCCCCTCAGCGACCTGTGCTCAGGCAATCCATTAAGCTGAGACTTTGGATGTGAGTGGATTCCCCAATATAACATCACTTGGGGCAAGGCACATCAGGGCTCCAAAGTCACTAAGGAGCAGGGCAGGCCCCAGAAATCAGTGCTAGGGGAATCCCGGTAATCCAGGGGGGTCAGAAATAGCCTTGGAGGCTCAAGGAGGTCCAACCAACAGCCAGTGACAGCAGGACCAACTAACACCAGAGGTAACCAGATGGGAAAAGGCAAACATAGGAACATTACTAACAAAAATCAAATTAATATGGCACCATCCGAACCCAACTCTCCAACAGCAACAAGTCCTGGATACCCCATCACACCCGAAAGACAAGATCTGGATTTAAAATCACTTCTGATGATGCTATTAGAGGATTTCAAGAAGGACACAAATAAATCTCATAAAGAATTGCAGGAGAACATGAATCAAGTGGTAGAAGCCCTTACAAAGGAAACACAAAAATCACTTAGAGAAATGCAGGAGAACATGGGTCAACAGATGGTGGCCCATAAGGAGGCAACACAAAACTCACTTAAAGAAATGAATCACCAGGTAGATGTCCTTTCAAAGGAATCACAAAAATGGCATAAAGAAATGCAGAAGAATATGGGTCAACAGATGGAGGCCCATAGGGAGGCAACACAAAAATAGCTTAAAGAAATGAATCAACGGATAGATGCCCTTACAAAGGAAACACGAGAATTGCTTTAAAAAATGCAGGAGACGATGGATCAACAGATGGAAGCCCAGGAGAAGGAAACACAAAAATCGCTTAGAGAAATACAGGAGAACTTGGGTCAACAGGCAGAAATCCTGAAAGAGGAAATACAAAAATATCTTAAAGAAATACAGGAAAATGCAAACAAACAAGTGAAGGATCTCAGCAAATCCATCCAGGATCTAAAAAAGGAAGTAGAAATGACTAAGAAATCACAAAGGGAGACAACTTTGGAGATAGAAAATCTTGGGAAGAAATCAGGAGTCATAGATGCAAACATCAACAATAGAATACAAGAGAT
Organism: Tokudaia tokunoshimensis; assembly: GCA_036184795.1. Taxonomy (NCBI): domain Eukaryota; kingdom Metazoa; phylum Chordata; class Mammalia; order Rodentia; family Muridae; genus Tokudaia; species Tokudaia tokunoshimensis. The sequence continues at coordinate 17,388,790 of BTHU01000008.1, forward strand.
GGAAGAAAGAATCTCAGGTGCTGAAGATACCATAGAAAGCATCGACTCAACAGTCAAAGAAAATGCAAAATGCAAAAAAAATGTGTAACCCAAAACATCCAGGAAATACAGGACACAATGAGAAGACCAAACCTAAGGATTATAGGTATAGATGAGAGTGAAGATTTGCAACTTAAAGGGCCAGTAAACATCTTCAACAAAATTATTTAGGAAAACTTCCCTAACCTAAAGAGAGAGATGCCGATGAATGTACAAGAAGCCTACAGAACTCCAAACAGACTGAACCAGAACAGAAATACCTCCTGTCACATAATAATCAAAACACCAAATGTACTAAACAAAGAAAGAATATTAAAAGCAGTAAGAGAAAAAGACCAAGTAACATGTAAAGGAAGACCTATCTGAATCACATCAGACTTCTCACCAGAGACTATGAAAGCCAGAAGATCCTGGGCAGATCTCATGTGGAATCTAAGAGAACACAAATGCCAGCCTAGACTACTATACCCAGCAAAATTCTCAATCACCATAGATGGAGAGACCAAGATATTCCATGATAAAAACAAATTTTCACAATATCTTTCCACAAACCCAGCGCTGCAAAGGATAATAGGTGGAAACCTCTAATACAAGGAGAGTAAAAACACACTGGAAAAAATGAGATAGTAACCTTCTTCCATCAAACCCAAAAGTAGATAACCACTCAAACATAAAGATAGCGTCAAGAATAGCAGGTGGCAATAATCACTCTTCCTTAATCTCTCCAAATATCAATGGTCTCAATTCCCCAATAAAAAGACATAGACTAACAGACTGGATACGTAAACAGGACCCAGCATTTTGCTGCATGCAGGAAACGCACCTCAGTGTCAAAGACAAACACTACCTCAGAGTAAAAGGCTGGAAAACAATTTTACAAGCAAATGGTCCCAGGAAACAAGCTGGAGTAGCCATCCTAATATCACATAAAATTGACTTTCTACCTAAAGTCATCAAAAAAGACACAGAAGAACACTACCTACTGATCAAAGGAAAAAATCCACCAAGAAGACCTCTCAATTCTGAATATCTATGCTCCAAATGCAAGGGCACCCTCATTAGTAAAAGAAACTTTTGGGAATGGTGAGACCCTCCACAGTTCTTTTATTATTCAGAATAATGGTGCTAAGTATCAATTTTGTCTTATGTAGTGGGTCGTATTTGTATTCAAAATGTGGTTGGTTACCTCCTTTTCATTCCTGCCAATATTGTGTCTGTGAGCATATCTTTCTAGACTGATTGATACTTTATATTGTAGAGTTAGAATTGGGAAGACTGGTGAGTACATTTCTCCCTAGTAGCATGTTTAGTACCTTCAAGCACTATAAAATCTAGCTATTAAAGATGAATCTCCCAGGTGAATACATGATTGATTGTCTTCATGTTTTATGATACAAGTGTCTTCAGCAATAGTGTCTTATTGTCATGTTCTGAAAGGTAAGCAAAAGTATTGGTAATAGCCTATAATTCTTGGGGGTATGTATAATATCACTGGACAACAACTCCAAAAGAGGTTAGCCATTCCTTTCTTTTTTTTTTAAAGATTTATTTATTATATGTAAGTGTACACTGTAGCTATCTTCAGACACACCAGTAGAGGGGGTCAGATCTCATTACAGATGGTTGTGAGCCACCATGTGGTTGCTGGGATTTGAACTCAGGACCTTCGGAAGAGCAGTCAGTGCTCTTAACCACTGAGCCATCTCTCCAGCCCGAGGTTAGCCATTCCTAGCACCAGACTTTTTATTTCTTAACTTTTGGTGTCTGGTAAAGTTATTATTACTCATTTCTAAGGCAATTGTATTTCAAGTATCACTGCTTCTCTCTCTCTCTCTCTCTCTCTCTCTCTCTCTCTCTCTCTCTCTCTCTCTCTCTCTCTCTCTCTCTCTGTGAAGCATCCACAGTACTAAATTTCTAGATAATTTTTAAAGTTCTTTTTTCTTATTTATCCTTCTCTGAAGATCCTCCTCTACCCTGCTCTCCAATCTCTCTCCCCTTTAACCCTCCCTGTTCCATTATTCCCCTTTATAATTTAATGTCATTGTGTTTTGTCTCTCTTGAATGCCTCTTCTCTATAGCACCTTACTGATTTCCTAACTTCTGTGGGTATTCCAAATGAAGTACACATATTTAAACATTAAATGCTTCAATCCATAAGAGAAAAAATGAGGAAATTATCTTTCTGTATCTGGGTTACTTAGAATGATTGTTTCTACTTCAATCCACTTATCTCTGAATTTCATAATTTTGCATTTATTAAGAGATGAATAGTACTCCACTGTGTAAATATACTATATTTTATTATCTGTTCACCAGTTGATAGATATCTAGGCTGTTTCCACTCCTGGGTTATTTTAAATTAAGTATCAATTTACATGTATGATCAAATATCTGTTGTAGGATAAAGGGTCCTTTGAGCATATGTATGACCAAGACTGATATAGGTGGATCATATGACAGGTTTATTTGTAGCATTTTGAAAACCCTCTTGTCTGGTTACATAGTAATTGCATCAGTTTTCACTCCTGCCAGCAGTGAATATTTGTACCTCCCTATTCTATATGTATGCCAGCATTTGCTGTTCAAGAATCTGTGGCTAAATGTATCATAGTCCACAGGGAAGAACATAGTATTTTTGTTACATTAAATGGTTACTGTATTAAACTTATTCATAATGGCTTATCATACTGTAGATTAGTATATCAGTATATGGAAATTAGCACAAAGACCCACACCTGGTTAAGTTGCAGATAATCAGACACTGTGGAGTGATCAGCTCTATGTGAGGCATCTGCATCATACATACTCCTCCCAAGGTTTAGAGATCATTCTGGAAGATTGGGTAGAAAGATTCTATGATCCAGTGTGGCAAATAACTACAAAGAAACAGTGTTTTCCAAATGAAACAAGTTAGTTACATACAGCTGCTGTGACACACTGCTCTCTCTCTTAATGCCAAACCCACACCTAGATGTATCTGATCTTCCCTTAGTACATCTGAAAAGTCCTGTGCTTATATATGTCAAAATACGTTTGTAATAAACTCTACTGGCTCATATTAAAATTCTTTTTTTATTGTAAAAATTCTTCATAGCACATATTCTGGTCATATTCTCCCCTTACATAACTCCTCCCAGGATCTTTCCATCTCCTCACCCATCCAATTCCATACCATTTCTGTTTCCCATTCTTTTTAGAAAGCAAAATTCCAAGCAAACACACACAGACACACACACAGAGACACACACACACAGACACACACACACACACACACACAAAGAGAGAGAGAGAGAGAGAGAGAGAGAGAGAGAGAGAGAGAGAGAGAGAGAGAGAGAGAGAATTAGGGAAGGAGGGAGGGAGAGAGATGGAAGGAAAGCAGGGAGGGAGGGAGGGAAGAAGGAAGGAAGAAAGAAAGAAAGAAAGAAAGAAAGAAAGAAAGAAAGAAAGAAAGAAAGAAAGAAAGAAAGAAAGAAAGAAAGAAAGAAAGAAAGGAAGGAAGAAACAAAGAAAAACAAAATGAAATAAAACACAAAGAAAAACAACAAGAACACACTTATCCTGAAAATCCTGTGCTGAATTCATGACTCCTGGTTCACTTGAATATAGATCTCTGAAAAGACTCTTAGGTGTCTATAGATGGGCAAAGCTCTGTCCAGTCCCTGACCCACTTGCAACTACCAATATTCTTTAGCTATGTAAACTGGGACAAGACTGAGTCTCATGTTTTAATGAATAAATAATAATAATCTTTAATAATAAGTTTGATAAAATCCAACACAATGAGTTTCATGTTAGCAAATGATATGCTTAACAGACATTTCTATTATCATTTTGGGGGAGAGAATAACCAACAATCTGTCCCTCCAAAAGACACCTTTCACTCTCCATGACTTAGAGTTTTGAAAAGGGACACAAGGATATTTGTATTTAATAGGATAAATATAGAGAAATCAGTAGTGCCTGTGCATGGTGTTTAGCTATAGATATCTTTCAATAGTTGCCTTTTCAGTACTTGTTCTGTGTTTTTTTTAAAGTATTCCAAGTCTCAGGAGTTTCAATGACTTACTGTGAAAAGAATTTTGGATTCATTTGGAGGTAAATGATATCTAAAATATGTATCTGGATAGAGACATGCATCAAACTTGTTTATCTAGACTAATCAGGAAATACATGTTCTGGTTGATTTAATGTTCAGGTTAATAGACCAATGTTTTTATATATATATATGTTTACAGATTTTCCAAATTTTATATTATGATAAAAAAAGCAATCAGTTTTAAAGATTATGCCATTTAAATATTTACTATATTTTATTTTCTATTAAATGCTACTCTTTCCTTAAGTTAATTAATCCTACTCTTCACTGGCCTAACACTGAGTTAATTGTTAATTATTCATTCTTGCAGTTTTAGCCACTTGTGGTCTTCAAAAAGTCTAAAACACCAAAACATATCTTCTTCTCTATAACAAGATTTCCCAGTGGTTCTGTAGAAATAAGAATCTTCAGTAGCTTTATGATTTTAGAAACCATCCTGGTTGATGTTCTGTTTTGTGGTTTATTTTAACGTGAGTTATCATCATCATTTGAGATAGGGTTTTTCTATTCTCATATAAAATTATCCAAATGTTCTCCATTTCCCTCAGGTCCTCTCTAACCTCTTGAAATTTCTCTCAGTGGCTTTAATATTTTGCTTCTCCATTTATGAAGGAGGCAGTGGTTGTGTGATATGCACACATAGCCCCTAATAGACACATCTGCATAGTGACCAGTGTCTCTAGGGCACATACCCAATTCTCAACTGGCTCAGAGGGAGTATAACCACTCTTATGTTTACTCACACAAACCATTTTTAGAAAGCCTAATCCTGCATACTTTCAGGCAGTCTTTGACTGGCGAATCAGCAGCTTAAAAAATTCAAAACCAAAATGCCTCAGGCAATGTATAAAATGATTGTCTTCATTTTTCTATCCTAGGGAGAGAAAATGGGTCACCTCAAAAGCTTGGAAAGTGTTCTTCCCTGAGTCACAAATGCAGGATTAAAAATATAAGAAAGAGGTAAAACTAAAAACAAAACCTAGGTTTATGGCTTAATCAAGTAGGACAATATATTTATGACTGGATAATTTTACTAGCATAAATAAATTAATATAAATGTTGGAGTCATCAGTAAATTGTTGGTAAATGATTATATGTTTATGTGTATCTGTAAGATAAGGTATTTTCTGACCCTGAAAAAGAACTAAACATATAAAATTTGGATTAGACAGTTATGAGAGAAAGAGGAAAAAATCCTTAGCATACATTATTTGTTATTATAAGTCTACCTTCCACATGTATACTTTCATCATTATTTTTAACACTCTTTGTTCTATAATTTTGGATGATTTTTTTATATTATCAGTCATTCAGAGTACATTTTATATAAAATTAAAAGATAGTAACCTCAAATGGTTCCCATTCACACACAAATCATAATATAAGAAGTTCATAATATTCCAATCATATTCTCATACCAAAGAGCTGCAAGTGACCTTATTTTTGCAAAAAATCCATTAAATCTAAACATAAGAAAATGACAATTAAGGTATTATTGTACCCAGAAATCTTTAGAATTTACAAAACTTTCTATAACAGGATAATGTTAATAGAGTAGTTTTGGAGTAAGAAGAAGGCAAAAGTTCTGTCAGTCTTTCTTTATTTTAACAGAAGTGTCTTTTAACTTGTGAATGAAGCAAATTATCACAAGAACCTGTTGCTACACAATATATAACTAGTAATACTACAGCAGAATATTAATTATGCTAATACTATTAAAATTTATTCAAAATTCTCATTTCAAAGTCTAACCTGACCCATTTACATAAAAAATGTATGTGATATTATTTACTAAGATTTTATTTCTCCTTATCATTAATACATACCCAATGCTTCATTCTAAATTATGAAGCCATGCTTGAATTTCTGTAGAGCTGCTTCTGGCTCTTTTCGTTTTATTCTAAGATCAAACATGCTGCAAGACCTCCATTACCTACACCCTGGGGTACCTTCAAGAGAGGATGATTTTTATGACCTCTATTTTCTCTATATTTTCAAAATAATGAGGTAAAAATCTTCTGTGTTGTTAAAGGAAGATGTTTTAAAGCTCTCGGAGTTTAAAGCCTACAGGCACCTTTTACAAATAAACATAAAGGATATGATTTCATGAAAGCTGATTCTTCAATTGTCACTTTGATTGTTCTTTTCATTGGAAATATTAAGGGGTGCCATCCAAACATTACCTATAGACTAAGGGGCTGTAATTTGCAGCTTATTAGCTGAGAATGCATCAGTTTTAAATCTTTTGGTAGGAAAGTCATTCCTTCTCAGCAATGTAGGTTCACATAGTAAAAGTAAGTCTTTGTACTGTGGTCTTTTTAACTTAATGAAAACCTGTTGTGTAATGGGTGCTTTTTTCACGAGTGATCCAATAGGGTTGATGAAGAACACTTATATAAATCTATGTGGTTCAATATTTTCCTAATTACAGTTCTGCTTTTCTCATTACCTAACATGGCACATTCTGAATCTTCAGTCATTCAGCTAGACATGCAGAACTTACATCTCAGACTCTGCTTTTCTGAAAAGCTAATTCATGATATACAATTATCAAAGTAGTCATAGGAAGCAGATTTTAAAGTTACATGTGGGGTCTGGATGTAATCTAGGGGAAAATAGATTGTAAAATATTTCAAGGGTAGTAGAATAGGTGGAACCACAATATAACAAAATGCAATGGATGGCATAATTACTTGGGCCACCAATTATGAGGTAATTATGGGGCTTAATAATCATACAGTACCCAATCATTAGAAAAAGTCAGTGAAAAGATGGCAGTGATTACTAAGAAAGCTGAATCCCTTACTCTTCTTTGGCCACAAGTAAAGATCTCTTTAGCTCCCTTAAGCCAAAGTTTAGAACCAAAAACATAAACCAGAAGATGCAGACAATTTACAGCTGTAGAAGAGGTTATGGAGCAGTTCATTATTCTCAGGCTGAAAATTAGATAAGAAAATTACAGACAAAATTAAGAATCAAAGAAACCCTAAGGCATGGGGTGAAGACATTTAAGTGAGAAAAGTAAAAGAGTTTTAACACTTCAGATTCTCTCAGCTCTTGAGATTATCAAAAGTATTCACTTTAATTGGGTGTTTTAGAATGGCTATTTTGGATTGTACTCTGTAAACACTTAACTGACATTAAGAAAAATTAAAACAAATAGCACTGTCCTGACTTGCAGTATTTGACAATATCTATAGTCTAAAACACAGAACTGATGTCCCTGATAAAATGACAACATTCCAAGGTGTGGTGAAAACATGTAATATAAAGTTGGATTTTAAAGATATTTACTGATAGGAGAGTTCTAAACTCTGTGAAGATTATACACTTTAATGTATTGAAATGACCTTTAGAAATGATAAAATGGGGAACAGGGGGAGGGAAGAGGGCTTATGGGACTTTCGGGGAGGGAGGAAATGGGAAAGGGGGAATCATTCGGAATGTAAATAAAATATAGAAAATAAAAATAAAATAAAAAAAGAAATGATAAAATATAGAAGGAATGGTCTTAGAAATCTTGAGAAACTTGTGAAAACAATACTACACAATGTAAACAGATAATCTGTGGCAGACAGAAAGACATGAACATAAACTCACAAAAATGGACAGATCACACTGCAAACAGAAAAATGTCTTCCAAGATTCTAGAATACACTCTATTGCTCAAAGTCATGCACATTAATGGGAGTTCTGTGAGAACAGGTAGATAACAAATCCTTGAGGCCAGACCCAAGGCTATAAACCACACCTCTATAACAGGGCTTCTTAAGGGTTATACGGTCAATGGTTCAAAGTAGCACAAGAAAATTAAGGATAGTTAGTGGAAGAAACACCATTAGCAATTGCCAAAATAACTCCAAGGACAGAGTAGCAGTGAGGGTAATAGAAACATGGAGCCTATGGAGATGATTTCTAAAGAGTATGGCAGGCACAATAGATGACTGGATAGGTTTATTACCATTGTTATGACTGGAAAGAGCTGGAGGTCTCTACTGCCAGTTAATGCTATAAAAATCAGTTGCTGGAGACAATGAAAAGTGTTCTCTTACCAATGAACCACAATGTCATGCAGGAATCTTAGTTTTGGAAGTAACTATATTCTATTCTCTGGAGATTTGCCTGGGTCCATTTACTTATAATTTTATAAACTGCCTGATTAGGATTTGCTAACGTACAGAATAAGGATTTGAATCAGATCTACAATATGAGAACCCATGGTCTGTATATTTTAGCCTTGCTTCCAAAGAAAATCTTAAATATAAATGAAAGAAGATGATAAAAACTTCAACAGATAGCTCATCATCTTTAAGAAAATACCTTGTAACAATGACAACACAACTTGAAGAAATGAATGAATACCTTGCCACTGGTAGCCAAAAGGTCACATAACCAGACAGTTCATGTTGGCACCATGACACATATTGTCATGAGCCATAATGGAACAAGCTAATATACTAGCAGTAGATCATCCTGAAATGGCCTGCATTTGATTATTATATAATCTGCGACAGGTGATTAAGCAAGGCTGTGAGGGACTCATTTTAGGAAAGATTCCTGCTATTAGTATGCCTTTCCTGTTATTATTAAACATGTATAATAATCAATAAGTAATAGCACACCCTTTTGGAGCAGATCTCTGCAGATCCACAAAGATGTACTGTCTTATAGTGATGGAATGCAGACAAATAGATGACTTAAGTTTTAATGATGATCCTATAAGAATTCCTAAAATTATATCTGTGATTGTTAAGCTCTTTTATAACAGGACTGCTATTAGGTCCTTTTCTGATAGTCAAAACTGCAATGAGAACTCTGCCAGTCTTCCAAGTGTCACCATTTAATTGCTCTTAGATGGCAACCAGACTTTCTCTTACTCGGAGGACATTCCAAGAGGCTGTAAAAAATTAACCAAAGGTCAAAAAAGGGAACTAATTATTTATTATAGGTATTAGGACAGAAAATAAAATATTGACTGGGTTTATGTATACAAAACTTCCCTTATAATTTATAGTTTTAATCCTTAGGTGAACTTGTAAAATAAAGACAGGTGATAGAAGTTTTGTTAGATAATTACTCCTAATGGATATGCCTGTAAACATTCTCTGTTATAAACTTCTATTTCAATTTACGATTTGACTTTTTGTGTGAACTTGTGAAGAACTTTGTATCATGTGATCCTGTATTCTGAAAGATGTTTAAGGGCTGAGGACAAAGAGAAGAGTCAGAGCAGAGGAACTTAGGTGAAAGGAACAGAGGTGAGAACTGAGCTGAGAGAGGAACTGAACTGAGGAGAAGATTTTAGTCAGAAGAGAACAAGAGTAGAAGAAGAATGCAGAGTGGAGTAACTTAGAAACTATAGGTAACATAAAATAACAAAGAGAACAATGTGCAAAATGCAGAGGGAAAGAGGAAAAAAGAAGATACTGTAGAGAGCAGAAGGTGAAGCAGGCTTCTCCTTGCCATGGGACAGAACAGGTCCCATGGTAAGGAGAAGGCAGGCTTAGTCTTTTTAAAAGGAACAAAGATTTTTTTCTTATAAACATGGTTTTAATTCATTTAGCGTTAAAAGGGTGGAAGCTTTTTCTTTCTCTATGCAATAAATATTGGAGCTCCTTTTTCATCCAGAATGAGTGAGTTCTTTCTGCACCGGTGCTTGGTCTTTTGTTCCGTATGCATATGTAAGTATGGATGTGTGTGCAAGTATGTAATTGTGAGAATGTATCCATGTGTGTGTGTGTAAGTATGTAATTGTGAGAATGCATGCAAGCTGGGTCCAACTCAATTTGTATGGAAATGTATAAATGAGAACTCTGTATGCTTGAAGCTATGTATGAACTTATGTGAGATTATGCATATTTGCTTATGTAAAAGTTTTCTTTCTGCAAGAATTATTCTCTTCTCCTGGTTCAATAGAAGTTTATTGCTCCAAACTTCTCCCTAGCCTGAAAAGCAAGAGGCATCTGGACAATAGGAAAAGAGCTCTAGCAATTAACCCTTTACTTAATCTCCTGCTGTTTTAGGATGAGGTGCTAAGTGTCTGAAACTGCTGTCTCTGGTCTCAGAAGAACACAGAAGGCAAGTCAGCTACAATAGCATAGTTACTTAGATTTAGATAAGTAAACATTTTTATTATACAGAAACCCTAAATATTTTGTAAGACAAAGTCTTACCCCTGAATCTGATAAGACTAAGTGTTACCTCAAATCTTGTAAGACAAAGTCTTACCTACCTCAGAATTTCATAAGGCCAAGTCTTATCCCCCCACACACACTCTTCCCCCTCAGCTGCCTCAAGAAGAACTGACAAGAAAGAAAAACACCTCCCACTGGGGCTGGATCTGGCAACAGATACTGTTAGATACTGCAGCAAGCTTAGCAGTATGTATCACAAAATGGAAATGATTATCTGGAACCAAGGTTGAGCACAGTAAAATGATATAAGAAAGTAACATCACTGGGTGTTTAAAACTCCAGTCCTGAAATACTCTCAAGTTCACACAGGACCGATCATTGAAGACAGTCCTTTTATGAGCAGCTGACACAGAAGAAAGAAATTAAAAGTAGTCTAGAACAGGTCAGCTCAATCTGTTTGTGAAATCAGAAAGAATGTGGCTGTGCATATTAAGGGACATGTATGAAAGACAGGCTAGCTTCCCTTCTGGCTGGTGCACATGACAGGAAGTTTGTATTCTGAAGTAAAAATCGTCAAATTTTGGCACAGTAGTCAATAGTTTATCCAGTAACTCACAAGCTAGAGAAAAACAACTGGCAATGCTGATCCTAGACACAAAGTTATATGTGAGAAGCATTGAGATATGCCAATGGGTACAAAGTATGAGGGTCTTTCCTATGGACAATGTATTTTATATCCTAGTCAACCAAATGTCTTAGCCTCTGGTATCCTTACTATACTGCCAGCGCTTGGGCAGCAGCCATGAGCATCATTAATTGAGGCTCTTTAAAGGTATCTGACACAACTTTCATTCACCAATGTGACACAGCTTTTCTGCTACTGAGGACACAACTTATAGAAAAAAAATGTTGATCATGAGAAAAGTTAACATTCCTTAAAAGATTCCAGCTTTTTGTGGCAAATTAACTGAATTAAACAAATTCACCCTGTAGTGTTGACAATTTATCTTGACTTTATTTGGTGAATATATAGGTTAGCCTTAACTTCAGATATATATGAGGTAAAAGAAGATGATACTGCATCACATCAGATCATATTAGGATCCATGCCACAAGAGATTGTACATAATGAGAATATCTCCTTATTTTAGTTGAGTGCCATGCCATTCAACATTTCCAACTCAATAAATTAAGAGTTGATTACATCATCATTTTGAAAATGGTAGTTGGAAATGTTGTTATCTGTGTTCTAGAAGACCTAAATGAAAACTTACTTTATATCCAGAGCAGAGTATACCTGTAGAAGCAGAAATACTCTCACTATGACTCCCATTGAGCCACTAGAGAAACTACCCTATATACTCAACTAGTTGACATGAACGAAATTGGATACTTATATTGTGAGGCTAAGCAAGAGTTCCATAAAACTATATTTGTGAAAGTTCATAGTTTCACACATCTTGCACAAGGAGACCTATAGGAATGAAATTAATATTGTCACAAACCTAGCATGCAAAATTGACTCTAGTTATCATAATGAGGTATAGTGGATGAACAAATACATCTCTGTATCAGGCAGTGGTTAACCAGGAATATAACACCAGTGGAGATAACTTAAATAGATTATGTTCAAGTTATATGTTTATATAATGGTGGGGCTGGATAAGAAAGACCCAGAATGTGGAACAGACTGACTCAAGAATAGTTTAACTGCTACCCACAAACATGTCTTTCTGCAAGGACACTTCTGCATCTTGTTTTTTCATTGTTTCTTGTGTTCTTATTTTATTGCTGTCTGTGACAAGGTCTTACACATTAGCCCAGACTGGTATAGAACTCACAATATAGTCTAGGCTAGCTTCAGTTTTAACAATCTTCCTGCTTCTCCTGCTGAAGTTCTGGAGTTCGCTCTACCATCATGCCTTGTAGTCTGTGCTCTCCAGTTCCTTCCATTACATTAGCCCAGATAATTAAATATTGTTTACCAACGGTTTATGAGCTTTTAGATCACAATTGTAAATACCTTTTCGATAACAAGCACAGTAATTTTAAAAATAAATATATGATGATTGCAGACTAGCTATACTGGTATCTTTAGCACCAGGCTGCTCTTATCTGATTCAGGCAGGACCAGAAAGAGTTAAAAGTTGAATACAGGTTTTAGCCAATTAGGTAAAAGAAGCTGCTTAGCTTAGGGTTGTAAATCTCATGTAAGGTTCTCATGGGAAGATAGAGGACTCCTGAAGAACAGCATCACTGTGACAGACTGGAAAGTGATCAGGAAACAGGGGTCAGACTTTCCTGTGGTGGAAGCAGAGGCCTTAGATACCCATCACAGATAGCTTGTTTCCTAAGCACTTGTTATGAAATCTGAGTATAATGTATATCAAAGGTTCATTACAGAAATACTTTGGCCTCTTCCTATTTCCCATACTAAGTTACTGAAGAATTTAGAAGCATAACAGGATATTGTTAGTTTTGATGTAACTCAAACTAACAACTTCAGAGAAAATGGAAATTATAAAGAAGCTTTATTCCTTATATAGGTACTTGATAGAATTGAGATTTCCTACTCTTCAATTTTTTTTCTCTAGAAGAATAAGTTGTGATTGAATATGTCCATTTCTCAAAAAGTTTCTCTTATATTAAGCTCTTTACTCTCTCTACTAGTGTATTAAGTACCCATGAAGGTGTTCCAACTATGATGGGAAAGATTTCTCCAATACGTATACTACAATTCTGAATGGAAAGGTATCCTGCAAGACAGGAGCCAAGGAATAGCACAAAGTTACATTGCAGAACAAACATCACATAAGACATTTATTGTGAGATAAACAGAGGGGGTGGCTGCTACTTGGGTGAGAAGCAGTAAGGACCTGAGCAGGAGATAGTCTTAGATAGGGTTTCTTGGGGAATGAAATTTTCCAGGGTGGAGATTTGCAGGATGGGTTTGGTGGGACTTCAAGCAAAGCCCAGGCAGGTTTTCAGGATCAGAGATTGGTGGGGTTTGGTAGGTTTTCAAACCAAGAAGATGGTTTGGACCTTTTGCCCTACAGCCTGACTTTTTTGTTATGGTATATATTCTTTAATCTTTATTTATATTGTCTCTATTATTTACACTCTATGTTACACTCTATACTTTACATTATAAGCACTCTACTGCTCCTTTGTTGCTGTTATAAAATTTGTCTCAGAATGGATTTTGTTGAGGGTAAGGTGAAGCACTTTCGATGCCTGACATGCAAAGTGCTGTCTGAAGGAGAAGTGCTGTCACTTTAGAGTCCACACTTCAGGGACATGACGTTATCAATTGAGGGGCATAGCATCAGCTACTAATGAGTTTCCTGCCTTCATTTTGCTTGAATAGACAGCAGGTGGAAGTTGTCAGCAGTGAGGATGGAATAACTTCTTTTCAAAGGAAATTTTATCTCCTTCCAGAGGAGACAAGATGGAAAATCTCTTTTCTACCACACACTGGCAGGAGCTGACTCTCATAAAGTCTTATTCTTCACTCATGTGGAGAAAAAGAACCCCACTGACTGGAAGTTAATCATTCTTACATGCAAGAGCCTAACTATGCCCTTAAATCTCACTTGATATTGTTCAGAAGATATAAACTAATGTCCATAGCTGGGGGCCTTCTGGTTTAATATGTCTGACTTAATATGTAAATATAAAACTAAAATATTTCATCAGACATCTCACAAATATATTTGTTTGTTGATTTTGGTGCTTCGGTGTATGGACATGCTAGAACTGAGTCCTGTCCATGTTACTTATCAGCTCTGTAATAAAAAAAGAGAGAGAGAGAGACAGAATGTTCAGTCTATTTACCTCTGAGATGAGATGGCCTTTATATTAAGTAGAGAATTTGCATGATGACATTTGAAACCACGCATATTGTTTGACTGTCACTGCCATACTTCCTGAGTGAAATTTAGTCGGGATGTCCAAGTTTCTAAGTTGCGGAATGTACCACTGACTTTTGACTGAACTATTAAATATTTGAGTGCTCATAAACCTGATAAACATCTGGTTGGTGGCTCGGTGTCTGAGAGATATCAGGGGTCTGGGTTAGTTGAGACTGCTGGTCTTCCTATAGGGTCCTGTCCTCCTCAGCTTCTTCAGTCTTTTGGTTGCGTGTAAGTATCTGGATCTGTCTCAGTGAGCTGCTTGTCAGGCCACTTGAGGGACAGCCATGCTAGGTTCCTGTCTGTAAGCACACAATAGCATCAGTAATAGTGTCAGGCCTTGAAGCCTCCCCTTGAACTGAATCCCAAGTTGGACTGGTCACTGGACCTCCTTTCCCCAAGTCTCTTCTCTGTTTCAGTCCCTGCAGTTCTTTTAGACAGGAACAATTCTGGGTCAGAGTTTTTTGACTGTGGGATGGCAAACCCATTCCTCCACTTGATGCCCTGTCTTTCTACTGGAGGTAGACTCTACAAGATCCCTCTCTCCACTGTTGGTCATTCCATTAAATTTTTCTATTTAACGTTTTATTTACTTTTATTTATTTATTTATTTATTTATTTATTTATTTATGTTTTTACTTATTCACTTCACATCCCACTTACTGCCTCCGTCACAGTCAACCACTCCCACAATCTTTTCCCCATCCCTCTCTTCTTCTCTGAGCTGGTGGGATATACTAGTGTTCAGGGAATTCATCATCTTGGCATTTCAAGACTCTGTTAGACTAGGTACATTCTCTCCTACTGAAGGCAGACAAGGAAGCCCACCTAGAACATATCCCCCACACACACACACAAGAGCTTTTGTGATAGCTCCTGCTCTAGTTGCTTAGGACCCACATGAAGACCAATCTGTACATCTGTTACATATGAACAGGGAGGTGTAGGTCCAGCCCATATATGTTCTTTGGTTAGTGGTTCAGACTCTGAGAGTCACAAAGGTCCTGGTTAGTTGACTCCGTTGGTCTTAATATGAAGTTCCTATATGCTTAGAGGTCACATTCTTTCCTCCTCTTCTGCCGTAAGAGTACCCAAGTCCATCTCTAGTTTGGCCATGGGTGCCTGCATCTGTCTGAGTTAGCTGCTGGATGGAGCTTCTCAAAGGACAGCTGTGCTAGTCTCCTATCTACAAGCATAGCAGTGTATCATTTTTTATCCATTTGCTAATATAAACATATTGTATCATTTATTTTTCTCTTTAATTAAAAACAGCTTAATGAGCTGAGTTCTGAAGTTATCTAGATCATAATTAAGTATGCTACCATTTTTTAAAGAAATTATTGGTAATTTTATTTATTTATTTTTTAAATGTTATCCCCCTTCTGGGTTTCACCTCCTCAAATCCTTTATTCCACCTCCCTACACCCTCCCCTTTTCTATGAGGGTGCTCCCCTATCCACACACTCCCACATCACTGCACTAGCATTCCCCTATGTTAAGGTATCAAGCCTTCACAGGACTAAGGGCCTCCTCTCTCAATGATGCCAGATAAGGCCATCTTCTAGTACATATGCAGCTGAAGCCATAGGTCCCTCTACGTATATTCTTTGGTTGGTGGTTTAGTCCCTGAGAGCTCTAGGGGATCGGGTTGGTTGATATTATTGTTCTTCCTATCGGGTTGCAAACACCATCAGCTCCTTCAGTCCTTCCCCTAACTCCTCCATTGTGGCCCCTGTGCTCAGTCTGACGGCTGACTGCAATCATCCACATCTGTATCAGTAAGCTTCTAGCAGAACTTCTCAGGAGACAGCTTTATCAGGCTCCTGTCAGCAAACACTTCTGGGTATCAGCAATAGTGACTGGATTTGATGGCTACATAATCGGATGAATGCCCAGGTGGGACAGTCTCTGGGTGGCCTTTCCTTCAGTCTCTGCTCCACTCTTTGTCCCTGTATTTCCTTTAGACAGGACCAATTCTGGGTTAAAATTTTTGAGATGGGTAGGTGGCCCCTCCCTCAACGAGGAGCCATACCTAAACTCTCCATATGGTCTCTATATATTCTCTCTCCCCTTTGTTGAGTATTTCAGCTAATGTCATCCCCATTGGATCCAAGGAGCCTCTTGCTTTTCTGGTGTCTGGGACTTTCTGTTGGCTAACCTTGTTCACATCCCCCATTGCTACCCACCTCTGTTCAATTTCCTGACCTTCTGTAATCTCCCCTGTCTCCTTCCACACCTGATCCAAACCTCCTATTTTTCTTCTCCCCATTCTCTCTTCCTCCCAAGTCCCTCCCACCCACTACCTCCCATGATTATTTTGTACCCTTTCTAAGTAGGAATGAAGCACCCGCACTGTGGTCTTCTTTCTTCTTGAGCTTCATTCAGAATGTGAGTTGTATCATGGGTATTCTGAGCTTCTTTTTGACTAATATCCACTTATCAGTGAGTACATACCATGTGTGCTCTTTGTCACTGGGTTACCTCACTCAGGATGATATTTTCTACTTCTATCCATTTGCCTGTGAATTTTATGAATTCATTGTTTTTAATAAAAGTGTAGTACCCATTGTGTCTATGTACCACATTTTCTGTACCCATTCCTCTGTTGAGGGACATTTGGGTTCTTTCTAGCTTCTGGCTACTATAAATAAAGCTGCTATGAACATAGTGGAGCATGTGTCCCTGTTATATGTTGGAGCATCTTTTGGGTCTATGCCCAGGAGTGGTATAGCTGGGTACTCGGGTAGTACTATGTCTAATTTTCTAAGGAACGGCCAGATGGATTTCCAGAGTGGTTGTACCAGCTTGCAATCTGTCAGCAATGGGGGAGTGTTCATTAACAGTGTCAGGCACTGGTGCTTGTTCATTGAATGGGTCTCAACTTGGACGCATTATTGATTGGCCATTCCATTAGTTTCTGTTCCTCCCCCATTCCTGCATTTCTTGTAGACAGGATAAATTTTGGATATAAAGGTTTGTGGGTAGGTTGGTGTCCCTATTGCTCCACTGGTGTTCATGCGTGGGTACAGGAGGTGGCCTCTTCAGGTTCCTTATCACCAGTGCTGTGCGACTCACAGCCAAGGTCACCCTCATTGGATCTTGGGCGCCTCCCTTATTACAGGTCTTGGTCTCTTCTTTGAGATTCCCCCTACTTCCTCAACCCCTTCAGTTGCAGTTTCCATCAATTCTCCTGACCATCTGGCCAATCCTCCTGTCCTGCACTACACCTGGTCCAGAACACATATTTCCCTCCACATCCCCTCTCTCACTCAGTTCCCTTCCTCCATCTGCCTTTTATGACTATTTTATTTCTCCTTCTAAGTGAGATTCAAGCATCCTCACTTTTGCCTTCTTTCTTGTTTAGCTTCCTTGGGTGTGTGAAGTGTAGCATGGGTATCCTCTATTTTATGGCTAGTGTCCACTTATAAGTGAGTACATACCATGCATGTCCTTTGGGGTATGAGTTAACCTCACTCAGGATGATTTTCTTAAGTTCGATCATGAAAAATCTGCCTCCAAAATTCATGGTGTCTTTGTTTTTAAGAGCTGAATAGCATTTCACAGTGTAGATATACCACTCTTCAGTTGGGAGACATCTAGGTTAATTCCAGTTTATGGCTTTTATAAATAAAAGTGCTGTGAACATAATTGGGAAACTGTTTTTGTGAGATTGTGGAGCATCATTGGATATATGCCTAGGAGTGGTATAACCTCCCACCTACGATGGAAGAGTGTTTCCCTTGCTCCACATCCTTGCCAGCATGTGCTGTCAGATGAACTGTTGAGGTCTTTGATCCACTTGGTATTGGGTTTTGTGCAAGGAAATAAATATGGGTCTATGTGCCTTCTTCTACATGCAGATAGCCAGATATACTAGCACTATTTATTAAAAATGTTTTCCCTTTTCCATTGTATGGATTTGACATTTTGCCAAAAATCATGTCTCTATAAGTGTATCAATTTATTTCTGGGTCTTTGGTTTGATTCCAGATTCCATTGAGCAACCTGTTTGCCGTTATGCCAACACCACAGGGTTTTTATTACTATTGATGTGTTTTAGTCTTAGTTCAAGATTTATCACATTCATTTCATAACTACTGTAATCTAGTCAGACTGATTTTGGAAGAAGTTAAAAAAAAAGGAATGGTTCCGAAAAAATCTTAAGAGCACACTTAGTTACTTATACATTCTCATGAATTCCCAGAGTGTTTGAACAAATAGATGTCTTGATGAATGAATTCTGGTAAAAAATGCAAATCACTATGTTATCAACTCAGATTATCAGCTTGATATTATTCATTTATAAAATTCAGGGCAATAATGAAAACAACTTTATTATATAAATTCAATTGTTCTGTAGTTCACAAATAGGATTTATCCATCTCTGTGAACCTTGGACTGGATTCTAGTAAGTGGTGTGATAAAATTACCCTTTTAAAATTAAAATAAATTATGACATAAATGTGTTAAGTCATGAAATCACTTTTACATTTATATTTAAAGTTATAGAAATATAACAATGTTAAATTAATCATTAACACATTGAGTATAATTCTAAAAATTCAGTTAGTTAAATATATGTCTTCTGAACTATCCAGTTTATTCTAAGTAAGAAACATGGATCATTTTACTGACAATATAGAGTCAGTGTTAGAGATGAATTATTTAATGAACTGCTATTTCTTAGTTGAAGAATATTTGTTAAAAAACTTTTAAATACATTTTGAAGGAAAAAAATGAAAGTTTTTTAAGTCATTAGTACTTTGGCAATTGAAATAATGTTGTCTGTAAAAGTACAGGTGGATGGCATATGAAAAGAGGAAGACACCTGAGGGTACAGGGGGCAGAAAATGGTGAGTGGGAAGGAAAATTTGTTTTATTTGTGCAATGATGATTTAGTTATATATATTCACATATGTATATGTAGTTATATAAATCTGCTTCTACAAGCAGAAAAGGTATTAATTTAAAACCAGTACAGGGCCAAAAAGACTAATAGGAGAAATCAGTTACAGTGATGAGGGTTTATGAGGAGAAAATACACAGGTATACATGTATAAACATCATAATAAAATCTACTATATTTTATACTATTTTAAAGGTAATATTTGTCTAAACATAAAAATAACTATCTAAATCATGAAGATATAGAATATTAAATAGTGGAGGAGTGTTGTGTTGGTGAGATGGCAGAGAAGATATAAACACTTACCTCTTGCCTTACAGGACTATTGATCTGAGCTTGGAATTCAAAAACCCCATGAATAGAAGCAAAGAATTAACTTCAAAAAGTTATGCTCCAATAATGTCTGAGTTTTGTTACTGCAAATGGAATGGATCCCCAGATGTGGCAGTCTCTGGATGGTCTTCAGCTTGCTGACAGGAGCCTGATATAGCTGTCTCCTGAGAGGCTCTGCCAGTGCCTGACAAATGTAAAAGTGGATGCTCACAGCCAACCAATGAACTTAGTACAAGGTCCCCAATGGAGGAGCTAGAGAAAGAATCCAAGGAGCTGACGTGGTTTGCAGCCGCATAGGAGGAAAAACAATATGAACCAACCTATAAACCCAGAGCTCCCAGGGACTAAACCACCAACCAAAGAGTACACATGGAGGGACCCATGGCTCCAGCTGCATATATAGCAGAGGATGGCCTTGTTGAACATCAAAGGGAGGAGAGACCCTAAGTCCTGAGAAGACTTGATGCCCCAGTATAGAGGAATGCCAGTACAGGGAATTGGGAGTTGGTAGGTTGGTGAGCTGGGGGAGGGGGATGGGATAGGGACTTTTCAGAAGTGTTTCACTAAACACACCTACACATGCTTTACAATAATAACAAATATAGTTTGCTTTCAAGGAAAGCCTTATTGCAAAGCAAATTCAACACCAGAGTGGACTATAGAAGTGGTCTTATCTCAAAGCATAGATAGGTAGGTAAGTAGATGATAGATAGATGATAGATAGATGATAGATAGGTAGATAGATAGATAGATAGATAGATAGATAGATAGATAGATAGATAGATAGATAGATAGATGAATAGAGAGCAAAAGTGGCATCAAGTGGTTGCTCTGCTTTTCTGTGTTAAGTAATTTTATTGCTTGTCCTTCTATGGCCATAGTGATAGAAAGAAAATGTCCCTGGTCTAAGAGAGTAAAACCAGTGTTACACAGGAGAGTAAAGCAGAAAGTGCTTGCACAATAGTACAGAAAATGAGCACAACTTTAGATTTGCAAAGTCCCTTTCCCTCTCTTACCCTCACTATAGTTGTCCAAAGTGATCACTAATATTTATAATCACCCAATCTATAAAGGAGACAGCAGGTTTGCTTAGATAAACCTCTCAATTTCAATTTAGGAATTTCAGTTTATGATATCTGGTTATGTCATAAAAGATTAGAATTTTGACTTCAAACTAAACTGTTTTTTTTTCTGGACTCTAATCTTTTTCTCATTTATGGAATGTAGAGCACTGTATCATTATAACGGCTATATAGACACAAAATATACTCATGTCCTTTCAAGTGAGATGGTCCATCAAAATATTCTTGTAGTGATACTTTTTTCTCTTTCATATTGACATTTCTTCTGTCAATTAAAAAGCCACACTGAGACAGCTTCTGGTTTTGAAGCAGTCAAAACAATGCCCTAATTCTTGAGGGTGATGATTTTTTTAATGACTAGCTCTCAATGAAGAGATAAACTTAATCAAATTTTACATTTCTGCTACTAACTATATTGTGGTTTAAATACTCTATGTGGTGAGATAGTAAACAAGGCAACATTTGTGTTTTGTACCAAAGACTGAAGTGCACCTTGAAGGAGAGCAACTTAATTCCCTAGCCTATGTCTTGGTTTGTTTTTTGATTGTTCATTTGTTTTCATTCCAGAATAATAGTTTTACTTAAGATAAGCAAACATTGTTACAAGTTCTGGTTTTGCTAGTTAGTCTTCGGACTACCACTATCTTGCAAATGGAACAAATGAAACAGAATTTAAAAAATTTCTATGTGCTTATTTCCAGTGATAGGGTTAAAAATTCAAGCACACCTTATGGTAGAAAACTGCATCTCCTGTAAACATTCTAAAGATTTAAAAACTTTCCTGATGAGATAAATAGTAATATAAACTTTTCAATGATGTAGGATAAATTGCATCATATTCAGATGCTTTGTATCACTGCACCAAACAATACATTTTGTGTAAATAATGATGTTACAAAATCAATCAGCATGCAAGAAAAATGAAGAGTGAAATGCAAAAAGGAAATATGATATGCATGCAATGAAATTGGCTTGCATTTCAGAGAACTAGTCTTTAAGAACAGGCCCCAAGTTGAGTTTAGCAAACTAATAAGGAAGACCTGGAACTACAATGACTGAGACCCATGTAGCCTAAGCAAAAAAACAAGCAAGCAAACAAACAAAACTATTATATCCTTACAGACTTATAAAAGAATTCACTTTCAGACTTATAATAGAACTCACTAGACATTAGATTCCTGCCTGAAACTATTCAGGAGCAATCAGGCTATCTCTGGACAGAAACCCACTATTCCAGAACAACTGTCTTCAGTCATATGACCCTTTACTATTGAGGCCCTCTGGATTTCAGTGTGCTGGCAACTCTGATCTTTGTTTTGTTCAGACTTCCTTCACAGTCCCAAAATCTTCCTGTTAATGTCATGCACATATACATAGTAAAATTTTTAACTCATCTTCAAATACCTTGACATCTGCACTTTCCATTTCTCGTCTTTCAGATTCCAGTACACATACATGCTCACATACACACACGCACACACACACATGCATACACACATGAGTACATACTTCTATTGAATTTATATATTACAGATATATAACATAAATCTTTAGTATTATAAATTTGAACACATGCATAAATAGATGTATGTGTTTTACACTGATGGATGTGTATGAAGTTATGGCACATCCACCTTTTGATTCTTACTTGATAAAAAATAAAAATGAAATTGCAATGTTCAATATTTGTTCCAGCTACTGAGTTAATATAATACTGAGATAATATAATGTAATATAATATAATATAATATAATATAATAAATAGGTAGTCTTACCTAGACTCAAGGCATCTCTCCTCTAAATTCATTGCCTTAAATTAAAATCCTATTTCACATCAAACACATACTACTCTAGGAAATAAACAATTGAATTGTGGAAGCATATGTTGATTAGTTTCTGTCAATTTGACACAAGCTAGAGTCATTTGAGAATAGAAAATGTCAGTTGTAGAATTGCTTCCATGAGATGGCATTGGCCTGTGAGTATACCACAGTGAGTTAATTTGTTGTTTGCTTTGTTTTGTTTTTCTGCTTGATTGGTTTTATTAATGATTTATGTAGTAGGACCTATTCAACTGTAGTGGTATCATGTAGCAAGAAATATTAATAAAAGTGACCTGCCATCTCTCCTGCCCCACCAAGCCACAACACCATGTCTCAGCAAGGTCATGTTTGGCATGTTCTCACCACCAAGCTAGTCTCCCCCAGCTGGCTCTCACAACATCCCAGTTGTGTTCTCTCTGTGCCATAAACCCCTGTAATCTGCACACCCACATTCCAGTAACCAAGTAAATCAAAACTCTTAAAGCTTAATTACGTAATCTGATTTATGTACAAATAGTATCACAATTTACAAGATGTCAATACAATAATTTAGAGCCAATTGATAATGATAAAAGCTTTATTCCCCACATTTCTAACCTTGTGAAAACTTAGCTACTTGTATCTGGTATTTGCCACGTGGTTTCACTTCAGCGACCCTGATCCTTCTCCCCTCTCCTCTGACTCAAACTCTGTCTCCCCAATTCCTAGCTCTGCCTCCTTTTCCCTGTCCAAGCATAGGCCTTATCAGCACTAATGTAATTGGACAGGGAAAATCCTGTGACAATATCAGACCTCAGCAGGCAATCATCTGAAAACAACCTGAGCAAGCCATGGGCATTACACCAGGAAGTAGCATTCTTCCATGGTTTCTGCTTTGGTTTCTCCCTCCAGATTTCTGCCTTGAGTTCCTACCTTGAATTCCCTTAGTGCTGGAATATGGCCTGTAAGCCAGTTGTTTTTGATAGTGTTTTACCCAAGCAATAAAAAACAAACTTGGTCAAATGTTTATATTAACATCAATATCATATATTGGTGCATGACTGCGTTTCTGTGGATACTGTGAGTTTGATGGTTTTTACTTCCCCATCTGCTATTCACGTATGGAATAATACATCAAGATAAAAATAAAAAAGAGCCACTTCTATGACTTATCTCAATAAGAGTGGTGAGCATACTTAACATAGCAAAAATCTGCCTGTGGGCTGGCTTCCTTTTGATCATGTTTACTTCCAGTCTAGACGTTAACTTTCTTTCCTATATTATTTCAGTTTAATTTGCATCAAAATATATTTCATTCCACCAGTGCTCTTTCTTCATAAATATCTAACATAACACTAAGTATTTGGAGAGATTAACAACTTACTGGTTTCCAGAATACAAGAGACAGTGCCTCGTACTATGACTGTATGTGCAAAGAGAGCTCTCAAGCTGATTAAATGTGTCACTGTAAACCAAAAGGTCATTTGTTATTCCATAAGTAAACTTTACTTTATTCCAGGAATACATGTGCTCTGGTGCCTGCTGTATGAGCCAGGCATTTGGTGGGCATCTCTGTGTACACTAACAATCCTCTTTGTTTCTATTACATGTTTAATTTTATGTGAACACCTGATATTTCCACAAATATTCATCCAATAATTGTCACATTCTCAATTCTTCTCATAAAAATTTTAAACTCATAACCTGAAAATTGTCATCCCTCTCTTGTGATTTCAAGGGCCCCAAAATAGCTCTTTTCTCATTTCTCCTACATTTCTCACCTTCCAGTTTTCTGAACATTTTATTCTCTAACCAGAAGACAAAGCCTTTCCTCCCACATTCTGAACTAAATAAAGTTGAAAATTTGATTCCTCAGGAGAGGAAACATTATCAATTAAGTTCCTACTCAGGTGTCAATGACTGATATAAAGTACTTTCCAGAAAACACATTTTGGCATCAGGCAAGCAACCTAAATAAATATCCCAGACTTAATGGAAAATAGAAAGTCACATAATAGCTAAAAGTCTTTCAGGAGGATATCTGGGGAGACCTCAGCATCATAGTATGGCATGTTTGTGAAACCTATCTAGTGATTAAAACCATAATGTATTTCATTAAACTGTCAAATTATCAGACTTGTTCTAGAAACACTGACACAGACTTTTAATAAGAAGGCCAGGGAACTTCTACTTTCACCCATTTCTAAGTACTCAAGTCAATTCAGAAATCATTTTACAATGATAGGGAGAACTTGACTCTAGTATCCCTGAATATTGTGAGGATGACTGTGTCATATAACTAACTCATATCAATTTTTATTACTAAAATATTAATGGCAATATTGTTGTGGGGTTAAACTGTTTTGAGTCAGATGGTTTGGTGGTGGTATTTTCATCTTTTATTGGTACTGTAGTTGAACCCAGGGTGTAGTATAAGTTGCATGTGTTATCTCTGAACTGTAGACCCAGACTCGAACTTATAAAAGGTTTCTTTTGGGAGGGAGAATATTGTGAGCATTGGGTGAGATATGAAATGTAAATGCACCAAATTGGTTCTTCCCTAATAACCACCCCTTTCTTTACTGTGTCATGGTTTTGCTGACTCCATTACACATTACCAATTCTGGAGTTATTCTCCACATTTTTAAAAGTCTGCACACCCATGACAGGCTAAGGCCTTAATACCAAAAAATATTGACCTTGAAATTCCTCTCTGAAGAGTGTGAAGTATCTAAGAAACTCAGAAAATTCTGGAAAGGGCTAAAAAATGGTTCTTTCTCATGTAACTTGGGGGAAGTCAAGTAAACCCACAAAGAATCACCTAGGTCCAGACTGAGAATCAGACTAATCCTGGCCTTTTCTGGGCTCCATATAGTCAGTACCGGGAAAGGTGACTATACAGTCACTCACACTAACCAGTATGTCACCATGGTACATTTTCCTCAGTGACATAAAAGAACATCTTCACATTTCAGTTTCAGAAGGTGATGGTTCATCCCAGTTGATCAGGTGACATATTTGCTCTGTGCCAATTCCCCCTGAATCTTAAACTCCTTGAAAGTAAAATCTTCTGGATTCTTTGTGTCTTTTTTATAGCATTCAATGAGTATTGAATGTCTTAAATCCTAGATGCTTTGTAAAAATGACCCCAAGTAGCTTGTATAAATTATTCAGTGTTTTCCTTAAACATTTTTATCAATTGCTCACATTTGTTTTTATGTAACAAATCCAATTGAATTCAACAAATACTATCATGGTATCATTACTATCTTTGATTCTTGACTACACATAGACACTATCTGCATTATACTGATAATACAGAAATGCAAACAAAAAGGGCATTGTGCAAACCCATTCTTGGATTCTGGTGAAGCTGATATGAGATGTCCCTTCTGATATTTATTACAGTGTTACATTTATTTATGATGATGTAAATCACTGAGGTGTAAAATGTTTGAACAGAGGCTTATTTCCCATTCTTTCACAGGAAAAAAAAACATAGGAATATGTACACACCCACCACACTCCACATGCCATAAATAATATCTATGTCCCTATTTCATTGATAGATCTTCACCTTAATACTCCAAATTAAAAAATTATTATCCTTACTACGCAGGAAAAAATCAAAGTGAGTGGAGAACTTTGATTAGCTCTCTACATGAAGAACATTTTAGTTGAGAACTGAAACTCGATTCACCATGTTCTAAAAGTTAAGCCCTAGCTTTTTTTCTTTCAGTCAAAACTGGAAGCTGGATGTCAAGAAGGTGAACATGGATTTTGAAGCTTACTATGTATCTTCCTTCTGCATTTCTCTGGCCTTCTCAAACTATTTTTATTTGTCTAACAAAGCATATGTCCAGTCCTTACAATGGACCACTTTCTTAGTCTCCATTTCTTTGCACTTCAGATGCCAAATTAGAATATGTAACTTAATCAACTGGTACTTCAATATTACTTGCTGAGAAATATTTTAAATCCAATGTTATAAGCAACACAGTAGCATTGCTACAAAGGATAGCCATACCAGTTGCAAGTAAATGGATATTACATGAACTGCTTAGGGCTCATATTTTTCACTTCAGTTTAATACATTTATCTTAGAGAACAGTATTTCTTCTTATGATAAGATCAACTCATAGAAATTGATTCTACTTTCACCCATATGTGAATTGCTTGGCTGGTAGTTCATTTGTCCAATGCTATAATCAGTCTCAGCTTTGAAATTGATTTCAAAGACCAAAAATATGTATTTTTACAGTTTAAAGTATAAGTAAGATTGCATACTTTCCTAATAGGAAAATAATTCAAATTTGTACACTTGAATCTAATATAAGGAGGGCAACTTAGGCAAAATGGGACAAATTAGAAATAATTTTGTGTAAAAACTGTTGAAGCATAAAACCCGGTCAGATACAATACTATTAGCTGTAGCTATATGATGATGGGTAGGGATGATATAGAATGGAGGATGGTCACTTTCCAGATTTCATTTCCTTGGAAAATATTCAGGGTCCTAGTGAGTGTATACATTTGACTATTATCAGATGCTTTATACATAATACAGAGATAGAGTTTTATAGTAATGTTTATAAAAATAAAAGATGAAAGGCAGGAAAGGGGAGGAGATATACACATTCTACCATGTCACTGCCTCACATAAAATATATCTAGCTGCCTTTGCTGCAACCATTTGGAAGCAGTATGAAGGCTAAACTCGGTACTATTTTGCATGCTAGATTTCTTTCTATGCATGTATTGCTTCCTGCATATAATTTTGCTTTGGATCTTTGTCCTTCTAATGAGCTACTCTATGCCTTGCTAATCATAGACTCTTGAATCATTCACTATTCAGCCTTTGTTTTCTTTGGGAAATACTTCTTTCAATGAGCTCAATAGCATTGCACTCAATTTCTTTATTCAACAATTCAATTACCAGAAGAAGAAATGGTTTTGAACTTTTTGACAGGGAAGGCTGTAAGTTACTACTTACTTTAAATTTTTAATTTTTGTTTCTTTGACAATTTATTTTGAATGGAATTACTCTTTATTGTTGAAAATATACTTTTTGTACAATGTATTCTGACTGCAGTTTCCCCTCCCACAACTGCCCCCAGGTTATCCTCACCTTCCACCCACTCAAATCCATATACTTTCATACTCTCTCTCCTTAGAATTCAAAGAAACATTTAAATGATAATGATGATGCAGAAGAGTAGGAATATAAGCAAAAATAAACAAATCTGAATATGACAAAACAAACAGAAGCAAAATTAAAAAAACAAACAAAACATATATAGACAGATACACAACCTTCCACAAAATATTCATTCCATTAAAAGCAGAAATCATAATATATAAAAAATGAGCTGTGATGTAAAATAATAATAATAATAATAATAATAATAATAATAATAATAATAGCCATGACAAAGCATTGTGTGACAAAGAACTTCTAAAAATGTCATTGAATTATTTTTGCATTAGACAACTAGTGTTGGGAATGGAAATGGAGTGATCTGTATGCCCAATTAGAGTTTTTTTTTCTCTCTTACTGGAAAAAGATTTCTCATTCACATGATATATCCTGATTATGGTTTCTCCTCCCTCTAATTCTTTCAGTTTATCCTACTTCCCATTCCATCAGGACCAAGCCTCATTCTGTCTCTCATTGGAAAACAGACAGGCATCTAAGAGATATTAAAAAATGAAATATAGTGAGAAAAAAACACAAAAAGTAATTTAGCAGAATAGGACAAAATAAACAGGAGGAAAAGAGCCTAAGACAAGGAACAATAAATGTTATAGACCTATGAAACCCTGTTTACACATTCAAGTAACCCATAAAAACACTTAATTGGAAGCTATAATATATACTCAAAGGACTAAAGGACTTGCTGGGAAAGCACACACACACACACACACACACACACTAAACAAAGGGATGCTCAGACTATAACCACACTGTACTAAGTCATCAGTGAATAATGTTGTATTGGGTACTTTACACATTTTTAAAGTTTATGACTGTTATTTATTTTCTATTATAGTTAAGATAAAACATCATAGCAAGTATTCATCATTAGTGTTATTTGTTTTGTGTTTGTAACTAGCCATATTTATGTCTTTTGTCTGTGTCTGCATCACAAAATTTAGCATGATTAACTTCCTCTAAACCCAAAAATTTAAAATGTGTCATTGTTGTGTCTTAAATCAAAAATGGCATAAAAAGATAGCTGTTTTTAGTATTGATAATGCCATTGAGTTTCACTTAATGATAATATTTGATCTGTAACACAAATTCTCAAACAGTTTAACAAAAGTTTTGGTGAAATTATTCAAAATTGTTATCCCTAATATTTTACAAACCTTATCTATACTTCTGTATATACAGATGTGACTACTACTTCAGTTATACAGCAGATATATGCATACTCACATCATAAACATGCACACACATACACAAAAACCTCTTTTGTTTCCCTGGTACCTGTGATTTTCCTATATAGAAATACGTTACCTAAGTAAGGCACATAAACTTCATGTGTCACGTATAATAAGCATGTTCTCTTAGAGACTGAAGAAGATACAACAAGCCAAAGAAGAGACTGAGAATATTTTGCATTTTACTGTGCTGTTTCTACCTCTGAAATTTTTCTTACTACAGGAATATCATATTTTAATTGGACTAGGAAGTCTGAATCAGGCTACCCTGAGGAAGCATTATGCTACTTTAATATCAAAAATGTCTAGAAAAGAGGCACTATGTAGATTACTCTGAAGAAAGTGTAAATACACTGACAGAATGAACTCAGCATATACATACAACTGGTTGCACAGTGGTGACACATGGTGGTTACACAGCTTCTGTGTAGTGTCTTAAATGTTGTACCTCACCTTCCATCAACTATTACTTTGAGATTCCCAAGTCGACAAATATAAGCTTTGAGCATTTCTGGTTCTTAGACTGCCCCACCTGGGGATTCACCTCATAAGCAGCCACCAAACCCAGTCACTACTGCTGATGCCAAGAAGTGCTTGCTGACAGGATCCTGATATAGCTGTCTCCTTAGAGGCTCTGCCAGAGGCTTGTGGATACAGATGTGGATGCTTGCAGCCAGCCAGCGGACTGAGCACAGGGACCCCAATGGAGGAGTTAGGGAAAGGACCAAAGAGGCTGAAGAGGTTTGTGACCCCATAGGAAGAACAGCAATATCAACCAACCAGAACCCCCAGAGCTCCCAGGGACTAAACCACCAAACAAAGAATATACATGGAGGGACCCATGGCTCCAGCTGCGTATGTAGCAGAGGAAGGACTTGTCTGGCATCAATGAGAGTGGAGGCCCTTGGTTATGTGAAGGCTTGATGCCCCAGCATAGAGGAAGGCTAGGGCGTTGAGGTGGGAAAGGATGGGTGAGTGGGGGAGCACCCTCATAGAAGCAGGGTGGAGGGGGGTGTAGAATAGAGGGTTTTCAGATGGGAAACTGGGAAGGGGATAACATTTGAAATGTAAATCAATAAAATAAACAATACTTTTTTAAAAGTTGGTAGAATCTATTAATATTTTTTAAACCCATGAACTAACAGTTACTTAAAATATCATCATTTCTTACCAGGGTTATATCAGAACAGTTTTCAATGGAACATTTTTAACCTAGTCAAGTTCTTTTGCTATATTATCAACAAGAGAAACTCTCAAGATAACCCACACCAGTATAGAAATATAACAGAGTTAATCGCATAATATTTAATGTCTTGTAAAAATACAATGGTTTTATAATTGGGCAGTCCTTGTGATGCATTTTCCAGCTAATATCTGTCATGTACATGAAGCAGGTATCATCCAACATGGTTCAATGTTTAGCAATGTTGGGGCTGAGCAGTATGCCTGAGGCAATACTAGTAATGGTATATCCTTATAGTTTTAAGGCTTTTCATAAAGGTTCTTCAATGAAAATGTACAGTTTGGTCCTATACTCTACTTTTTCAAATAGACTGGAAAGATTGATACCTTTGCTTTCCACTCATTTAAACATTTTCATACCCATGTACACAGTGCAACACTTGATATAAAATAGGGACAAATGAAAGTTAGAAATTGAACAATTAAAAAAATCTCTTCGTGGAAACTGTCATGTGTCATGCTAAATCATACAATACACCCTTTTGCTCAAACAGTTTTACTTCACCATTTCATTGCAACAAGTCCTTGATCTGGTTTGAGGCCTCTGGCTTTTACTATACTTTCAATACTGAATCCTCACAGGGACTCCTCAAGGATGGCCTTTTGTTGCCCTGTGTCATGGAAATCTTGAAACTTTGGGTTTGCAGGACTGGCCACTTCATATGCTCCAGCAGTTCACAGATGTGGTAGATGTTGGGGTAGACCAACTTAAAGTCCTGGATCTGGGCCTGGGTGGTGGCTGAATTGATCAGCTCACCAGTTCTCCTCTACCCACACTGCCAGGGCAGATGGGAAGTGTCAGATTGACTTACATGTGCTCACATAATCAGGGCCAGCTCTTCCACAATGCTTTGGCAAAGCGTTGGTTTTGTTTTATTTTATTTTGGTTTTTAGATTTTAGGTTCTTAGTGCTTTTTTCTGTTTTTTTCTCTAGGGGAGGTTGCAAGGACAGAGGGAAAACATGGAAAGACAGGAAAATGAATTGGATTAGTATTATTGATGTGAAGTTAACAAAGAATTAAGATAAAGGTCATTTTTTAAAAATAGTGAAATGTAGTACACATAGTATCTGTTGAATTTATATTATAATCATTTCACTTATGTTTTAATATACATGAAGAGATAAAGAATCACTAAAATGTATCTATAGAAATGTGGAAAAAAAATAGTAAGAATTATAGTTCAATGTTAGACTAATTTCTAATTTTATCTTCTTAATTCCTTGTATTCATAAATTGTGTGAGGTAAAAGTCAGTGGTGACTAATTAAAAAATAACTTGAGCCATTTGACAGGTGTACTCTAGTGTAATAATTGCCACACAGCAATTTCAATAAAATTCCATTTTTCTCATTTAATCAGGTTGTATGACTAATAATTCTTTGAAAGACTGCTTAGTTTCTAATGTGTGGCAGGGCAAACAAGAGCAAGCCGCGACACGCTCATCTGTTGAAAACTCCTCCTATATCTGAATCAGGCAGGAAGTTATAAGGACTCTGGCTGAGTTATAGATTTGGAGTTTCAGTGAGAATATTAAGAAATCATAGCGGGAAAACATTTATTTATCATCTTCCACACAAGGAAAACAGATGTAGCTCATTTTCATCAACTAAATTATATTAGCTCATTTAATCATAATCACTATTATGTTAATAATGTAAAATAAAATAATTTGTTATAAACAAATTAGTCAACCTATAGAGTCCTGTTATTTTGCATGTATATGATTAATTTCCAAATAACTTTATGCATCTTCATTTCTTTCCATGAGAATAGAAATCTAGATGGATTGTCTATCCATACACAACTAGCAAATCAATGATGACTCTTATTCAAACTTTCGTAGCCCTGAAGTTTATCTGAAAGCAGATTTATATTTCATGACTTATATGAAAAAGGATCACAAAGATGATTTGAATAGAGATGGTCTTTTTGCTTAATCAGAAGTTGTAGTTAAAGGAATTAAGAAAGAGCTCAGTATTCTATGAAAACCTGAGATCCTGGTTTCAGCTACAAGGAATCACAATGAAAAAACTGGGAATTATGCCTGTCTGTCAAGCTCATGCAAAGGAAAGAAGAGATAGCTGGATCTAGAGTTCACTGGCTAAATAGCACAGACAAATTAGGACTCTCTAAGCTGATGAAGAGAGCTTGTCTCAAAAATCAAGATAAACTTACTGAAGAGTGACACTTACCTCTACATAAATATGTTCATGTCTACACACACACACACACACACACACACACACACATGCACATGTTCTTGAACATGTAAACATGTGCATCATATACATAATGACAATTCATATATTTATTTGCCATCACTGAAAGACAGGTGTAAGAGTTTTCACTGTGTTCAGAGTAATAGTACTAATCTGCGAGCCTAGCCAATGGTATAAGAGTGATGTGTGAAGGGCTAGACAGTTGCTGGTGTTGTGATAATAGAATCTCTCAGCTACACCAGATTCTGTGAAGCTTTTCTCTCCACTGCCAGTCTTCAGGGACCAGAGGACTTTTTCCTGTAAAAAAGAAATCCATCCTCCAGGTTTCATACAACCATAGACTGTGGAGGCAGAAGAAATAAAACAGGGAGAACTCTCTTCAAATTTTCAGAACAGAACACAGGTTTCTTCTGATTGTTTTTCTCCAATTGTCCTGAGCTCTAGTTAATTCCCCAGTAGTGATTTCCTCATTGTGATTCAACATTTGAGTGTTGAGGTTTCTATGGATTTATCTATACGTGGACCTTCGCAGATGTATCACAGCAAATATGTCTTATAAAATCCCTGGATTTTCTATTGCGTTTATTTTCAACTTTTTTTAAATTTATTCTCAATAATGTAAATTAAGCAGAAAAATATTCTTAGAGTACAGAATAATATTTCCATGTATAATAACTGAAAGAAAGACACTCTGTGGAGGTTCTTCAGCATTAAAAATGTGTTCTGTTTACTGTTTGATTTTGTCTTCAAGATATTCTACCTGACAATGAATGGACCTAAAATCCATCAGAAATATTTGCATTTGTTTAAAAATAGTTTTAGCAGAGGCAGAGAGATAGAGATAGATGGGGCGGGGGGAAAGGAAGTCCATGTTGCTTCTTTAGACTAGAGAAAAGAATTGGAAGTAAGGAGGTAAGAACAGGAAGGGTTATGAAAACAAGAAAAAGTACAGCATGGCTTTCCGCAATGGCCAATCTGTAGTGCCTACTCAAGGACAATACTTCTGGATGTGTCTGTGGCAGTGTCTCCTAAGGTTTGAGAAGGAAAAGCCTACCCTGATTGTGGTCAGCACCATCCTTTGGGCTTGGAAGTCAGACTAAACAAAAACAAAGGAAAATGGAGGGAACTCCAGCAGTCATGCACCTTTGCTTTCTGACTGTGTATATATACAACATGTACATCTGCCTCAAACTCCTGCCCTCATGCATCCTCACTCTGACGAAATTCACCTTGCATTGTTAGAGGAAAGAAACCCTTCTTTCCTTATGTTCCTTTTGCAGTATTTTGTCATGGTAATGAAGAAATTAAATAAAGAATTTCCTTCTGACACTATTCAATGCTAACAGTAAATTAATGTTTTGTACCATCTCTTACTCTCTGCCTATGCCTTTAGCTGTAAAATTATATATTTATTTTCCAAAATAGAGACCTAAGCCCACTATATACAGTCTACATTTGTACAACTGAGTCATTATCAATACACTATATTATTCATTATTATATTTTGGAAATTAGGAAACCATAGAAAATAAAAACAAAATCCAGCTATCACATAGCCAATGAGTGATAAACCAAAATTTCATCACGTCAATATTTACTTCTAAGTCAGATGTGGCCTTTGTGTAAGTATTGCATTCACTGGTCATTTCCTCCATTTATCGCTTCAACTTAAAAATTATAGACAAATATAATTTTCTGTGTTTGTGTGTGTATCTATTTTAATGGAAAATCTTTAAACTTTGTGAGAAAATGATTCAGATGCAGAACAGTGGGACACTAGTGAGGGAAATCGAGCTACAGACAATATAATTCTTTTGCAGAAATTCAGGAAGACTAAAATATTCTGAGATATTTATAACGCAATTACCTTTTGCTTTCTTTTTCAAAACAGCTTCCTAGGCAAGAGTTGAGAGTTGTCTCCTTATGGTGTCAGTGACCCACTTGCGTTTTTATTGGAACATGGTGAACTCTGCCTCACTGGCCCTCAAGGAAAGCAAAAGTTACTTGCAAAATCACTTTTACTTGTCTTGTATTTGGTAGTATTTCTTCTTACAAACTGAGGAACTTTATTTGTTCAAGCTGATGTGTTATTGCAGAGTCTGTCTCTTTTTAAAACACCCTGAAGGCAATAACAACCCCAGGGAACACTAAAGATGTTCTTCATTTTATATTTTCTCAGTTTTTCCTCCATCATTTCTCATGTCTCTAAATCAGTAACTCTGAGAATGATGAAAACAACCACCTTCTCAATTCTTCATTTTGCTTAATAATTCAAAAGAATCCCCATGTGATCACAGTTTTCCTAGATACACATTAAAACAGAAAATATGATAAATATAACAGGAACTTGGTCAGTGGGTTTATTTTGAACATTTTCAAGTTTGATTTGCAGTGCTGAAGCCATCAGGTCTAAGCTCCGGCTACTGATTCCAACTCACTTGATGACCTATTTACTTGTTATACTATGAGACATGATTCCTAATATCTAATTTCAACATTTTAATGTCATGTCATAAATGTTTTATTTCCAACTTTAAGCATGTTTCACCCCTGATAATGAGCTAAAGTAGTTTGTTTTAGTATTTAATGTCTAGGAACTAGGCACTTAGTACTAAATAACAAAACCAAAGCTATGTTCAAAGTTCACTGGTCCTTTCAGAGATACTGCTAGCTCAGTTTCTTAATGGGCAAACATATCACAATGTAGTATACAATACATTTTATGAGACTGCTTTGGCTATTTTGACAATTAGCTCATGAAAGAAGGGTATATCTATAACTTGTCTATGACTTCACCTTAGAAAAAGAGAAGTGCTGAGAATGTAACAAAATAATCCTTCAATCAGCATTCCTTTGATAAAAAATTGATTGCACTCACCCAATATTTTCAGTTAATTAACTAAGCACACAAAGTGCAACATGCAATTTATATCCAGGCAGAGAGGAGTTTTATAAATTTATAAAGATGATTACTTACTGCAGTTAATGTTAACTGAATAAACTCCCTGTTACTTTTCTTTTACTTGACAAATAGAAATTAATTATAATAATAATGAAGTTTTATTTAATATTGTCAAAGAGCCTTTCACTGACAAATTAGTGAAATTATTAACATCAGTATTAGTGAGGCTGGAGTCCTAACTACGTAACTACTTGGATATTATAGAAGCTCATTACTGTCTCTGTGGTAGAATTCAACCTCTCTGACAACTTCCCTAGGCATAGGTGCTTTTAAAGAAGAATGGAAGGGGAATAGCCCAACTGTCTGTTCTGCACCCTCCTCTTCCGAGCATCCCATGACCACACATCTCCCTTGAACTTGGCCTTAGTTCTGCATGGATCAGGCAGATTGCTACCTGATCTCATCTTGTAAGGGTCTATTATTTGCCAAAGAATGATACTCCAGACTCAAATAGCAAGCAAAAGCAATGAGCATTTATTCTGCAGAAATCCAGCATGTAAGGGTCTACCATTCTCAAAATGGAGATCTGCAAGTAAAATCTCAGGCTCAATTTAACGCAGATTAAGGGAATCCCAGGAAGCAGTAGGTGGCATTTATCTTGATTGGTTGGCTAGGGCTCTAGGGGCTAAGGACTTCTTTGGGATTAGCTAGGACTCTGGGGACTTTCCAGAACCATCGTTGGTGGTAGAGGGACCTGGAAACTGTTACTGACTCACTGCTCTTACATCAGGACTGGTGGGAGTACCCAAAATGTTTAGTGTCACATGAAGGAAAAGAAATCAAAGCATGCCTCCTTACTATAGTTACTATCTAGTTTCACAAGAGTGAATCTAGATTTGAATTCTCTCTTACTCTCTCCTTGTGTTTTCTGTCAAATCTTCTGTAATGCTTCTGATATATGAGTTTGAATCTGTGTCTGCCTGGTATCTCTCTTGTCTCTTCCTGTGTCTGTGTCCCTAATGAAGGAGTTTTGCTCTACATTTACTGAGAATCACAGAAAGCACCACTTAGAGAAGGAATGACATGTCCTTCACAGAAACCTTCAGCAGAAATTTATACATAATGAAACTTTACTGACTTCAAATGACACTGAATAAAAAACAAATACTGATGCTAATATTACTGAAAACAGTCTTCTTAAGCCATATTTGTGTAGCTGCCAATATTTATGATATGTGTACACATATATATGTATATATGTATAGATAGATGGATAGATAGATAGATAAATAGATAGATATAGATATAGATATTTGTTTTATAATGCTGCTGTCAACCTATTTCTTATTGTTCAGGATTATTTAGATGAGCAGATAGATAAAATTTATATATAAATGATGGGTAACAGCTACATATAAAATAACATGTTATAGTATATATGATATATATTATTTTGCATATTTATAATATATAATATGTATTTTATATTATCCTACATAATTTATACATATAATAAAATTAAATATATTTATATATATATATATATATATATGTATGTATAAAAGGGGGATTTATTAAGGGGCTTGTAGACAATGGTTCCTCCAGTCCAACAATGGCTATCACCTGATGAAAAGTCTATGAATCCTATAGATGTTTCAGCTGGGCATCAATCTACACTGGAATCTTGAAGAAGTAGGTTCTAATATCAGTAAAGGAATGCATCAATAGAAGGATAGATAATTGTTACAGTCAGAGTGAGGGCAAGCAGGCAATGCTTTCTGTTGGGTGTGGTGCTGCAAGCTGTTAATCCCGTGAGAAGCAAAGGCAGGTAGCTATCACCTGGTCTACCCATTTGCAATCTACCTTTTAAAAAATGGCCAAATGTATAAGTGAATAAATAACACTATTTGCTCATTACACAATTGAGTTTCCCTTGTATATCCCGGATGATACTTGCCATTTCATGCTTTCTGCTCCAGGAGACTGGCTGCTTTCTGGTTCTTTACCTCCTCCATATTTGCCCTGTGTACCATCTCCAGCATCTCACTATCCCTAGAGAAATGGTTGGTATCTCCTATTTTCTACCCTAAGCTATTAGCCAACATATCTACCACTTTGCAAACTTTCTCAACCACTTATTTTCATGGTTTTCATGAAAGGTAACATGTAAAAAAGAAGCCACCCCTATCATTAATAAAGCCATAAATTATTAGGTTAGTGCAACATGCACATAAAACATACAAAATAACTTAAGAGTAACTGTAGAGAGCCATTGTAATGCCCTATAGCCTCTAGGCAGAATTCAGCTGCCTGCATCTCACCTATCCGGAGCTGAGGAATTCAAGCCACACCTCCTCCCACCTGACAGAGATATCAGAGCCCCTCTGGCACTTCAAAGGAGCTACAATCTCCTGCGAAAGGGGGTCAGTCGCCATCTCCTGCATAGTAGCAGACCCTGTGGAAGTATCACCTTCCTGAGATTTGTTTTGGCAACATCGCTCAGCCTGCCAGAGACCTGCTGAGAAGATTCGCAGCTTTGGGAGGGAGGGTCACGCCCCCAAAGCTTATATCCCCTGTTTCTCCTGAGTAAAGTTAGACTTTGAACAGCTATGTTGTCTTAGTCCCATGTTTCCTTTCGTCGTCCTCCCCACCCATCCCTAAG
This sequence comes from Tokudaia tokunoshimensis, assembly GCA_036184795.1. Classification (NCBI taxonomy): domain Eukaryota; kingdom Metazoa; phylum Chordata; class Mammalia; order Rodentia; family Muridae; genus Tokudaia; species Tokudaia tokunoshimensis. The sequence continues at coordinate 17,426,563 of BTHU01000008.1, forward strand.
TATCTTTTTCAGGTTACCGGTTCGCATGTAGCTGCAGGCAGCTACGAGTAACAGTCATTTTTCTCATATTTGAGTTGAAACACCTAACAACAATCAACTTAAAGAACAAAGAGTATATATTGTTTGCAGACAAATTTCATTATGGTGGGAAGACATAAGACTAGCAAGGATGAGGCTACTTCTTCACATACCTGCAGACCAAGAACGAATGACAAAATAGGTAGTAGATGCAGGCAGAAGACTGTTGTGAGAAATAATAAAAAAAGAACAAGCATATTCATACACACATGCCAGAACCTCTCTACCCCACTGGCTCTGTCTCTAACCCCCAACTCTCCCGTGAGGCCATAGCTCCCAAATTCCTCTTGCTACCACGTAATGACTGCCCACCTCAGGGTCAGCCATCACAACAGCCAGTTACCTGGTAGAATCAAAACTATTAAGGCTTATAATTATGGTTAAGCAATCAGATTTACGTATCAATAAAATCACAATTGACAAGATGCCAAAACAATAATTTCAGAGCCAATTGATAATGATAAAAGCTTTTTCCCAATTATTCTAACCTTATGGTATCATAACTACCTGTGGCTGGTAAAAGCCACACTGGTTCACGTCCACAGCCATCTTGCCTTCTTCTTCTTGCCTGAGATGCTCTCTGTCTCTGAAACTCTTTGCTCTGCCTCCCTTTTCCCTGTACAAGCAAAGGCCTCCTCTGCACTAATGTAACTGGACAGGGAAAATCCTGTGACAATAAGCCTCAAAATTCATCTCTATCCCACCCCAGAGATCCCCTGCTTCTATGAATTTATGACAGATTATACAACTTCCTTAAACAATATGCCTAGTTGAGGACTAAGTTTCCAAACACATGCACTGTATGGGAAATTTTACATTCATACCACAAGACTTAGCATAACATGTTGTTCTTCTTTTCTGAGAACTCACAGAATATAGTTTCCTAAGATGAAATCAATATTAAAGATACTTCATAGAGTAGAGATGAAGAAAGTTAGTTTTAAAGAATGACTTGGGATAATTAATTATTCTCACCACAACTCTTTTTTTTTAATTTTTTTTTATTTTCTAAGTTTTTTTATTTACGTTCAAAATCATTTCCACTTTCCCATTTCCTCCCTCCCCAAAAGTCCCATAAGCCCCCTTCCCTTCCTCTTTTCACCATTCAACCCCCTCTCGCTTCTCTGTCCTGGCTTCCCCCTACATCCAGTCTTTCCAGGACCAGGGGTCTCTCCTTCCACCTTCTTGGAAATCTATTGATATGCGAATTGTGTCTAGGGTATTCCGAGATTCTGGGTTAATATCCCCTTATCAGTGACTGCATACCATGTGTGTTCTTTTGTGATTGGGTTACCTCGCTATGGATGATATTTCCAAGTTCTGACCATTTGCCTAGGAATTTCGTGAATTCATTGTTTTTATTGCAGAGTAGTATTCCATTGTGTAAATATACCCCCTCTTCTGAATCCATTCCTCTGTTGAGGAACATCTGGGTTCTTTCCAGCTTCTGGCTATTATAAATAAGGCTGCTAGGAACATAGTGGAACATGTGTCCTTATTGCATGCAGGTAAAGCCTCTGGGTATATGCCCAGGAGTGGTATATCCGGATCTTCTGGGAGTGTCATGCCCAGTTTTCTGAGGAACCTCCAGACTGCTTTCCAGAGTGGTTGTATCAGCTTGCAATTCCACCAGCAGTGGAGGAGTGTTCCTCTTTCTCCACATCCTCGCCAACAACTGCTGTCTCCTGTGTTTTTGATGTTAGCCATTCTAACTGGTGTGAGATGGAATCTCAGGGTTGTTTTGATTTGCATTTCCCTAATGACTAAGGATGATGAACATCTCTTTAGGTGCTTCTCAGCCATTAGATATTCTTCAAGTGAGAACTCTTTGTTTAGCTCTGTACCCCACCACAACTCTTAGAAAAAGAAATCTGCTTACTTAAAATGTTGAAATAGAACATAGAAAGTCCTTAAAACCAAATAGTTTATAATGAAAATATTAGAAGTAGAATCTTTGAAAAAGAAAAGTTTCCATAACATAGCAGATGAAAACAAACTGTCAAAATATGAACCAAACTGTTAATGATAGCACACTAGAGACCTCTCTATAACTAATTTTAGTAAATAGTCTTTCCACATATTCCACATGTTTTCTATTGTATAAAGCCTATCCCCTACCCCATCCCTCCAAACATATACTCTTCTTCCATACATTGGAGGCATCTCTTAAGATTATCAATGTGAGACAAATTTACTATCACACATCTGTAATCCCAACATTCAGGAGGAAGATGCAGGCAAGAAAATTCTGAGTTTTAGAGGAGCTTGGCTATATAGTACAGCCTTATCCCCAAGAAATAATCATTTCCTTCTGCTTTAGCTATATTCCATTGTCTGTAGATAGAAATGGTAACACAAATGTAGACACTTATCGCATAAGTCAAATCATATTGAAAGAAAGGCAAGTTATATATTACTGATGGAAAAGAAGCTAATATATTTTAATTGTTTTCAAGGATCAGTAGAAAATTATCTTGTTATGTTTCTCTATTGATGTTTATAAATGGAATGAGGCACTATTGAACATATTTATGAAAAGGTATGTAGGAGAAGGAATGGTGCAATAAATAGCTGAACCTGAATATGTTTTCTAAGGAACTGGTAACCTCAAGGAATTGAATCATTAATCAATCACTTCAATGAAAAAAAAAACCAGTTACAAGATTCAGATAATTTAATTACCATAACAATATTTGCTATAAAAAGTTTAATTTTTTCTCATTTTTATTATTGTTTATTTATTTATTTATTTATTTTTTACACTCCAGATTTTATTCCCCTCACAGTCCACCCTCTGACTGTTCCACATCCCATTCCTCCTCCCTGTTTTCCCTGTCTACATGAGGATGTACTTTTTTTAAATGCTGATTATGGTACATATGACTCCTTTTTTTATATCCTTTTTTTGTTTACATTTTTTCAAGTTTTTACCTCAGCCAAGAAAAATCCAGGAAGCTGCAGTGTGATGAATAATATACCAAAAGAGGAACAAAGTAGGCTTCCATTCTCCTGTGCTACTTGGTGGTAACAAGGCAAGCAAATTCTTTTGATTATCCTTAGTATATGGAGGAAGGCACCAGAAGCCTGTGCCTTTGAGGAACTTTCTTTAATATGAAGCTCTGCCCCCAAATGTCTATTAGGTTTATCCACAGCCTTGGTAATTGATACAGTTAGGCCAATATTCAGAGGTTTGGAGAAGAAGAGCACCCATAGCCCAAAGGTGTCCTCCTAAGGGAATACAATATGTTTCTTCTGTTCTAGCTCCTGGACTTAAAACAGGATCACTGTTCCACTCTAGGGGAAGTAATTTTCAATTAACGTGCCTGACCAAGTGATTTTTGAAGTCTCATTGCAGCTTTAAATATACCTATGAATCTTGGCTATTGTTTTTCAAGGGCAAAGTTTGGGATGCCCCAAAGGCCATGTTTATAGAAAAATCTCAAGAACAGACTTCACGTCTCAAAGACTGAAAACTAGCCAATGAAATGAAAACTAGCCTTTTCTTTTCTTAATCTTTTAATAATGTTGAACATTCTATATAAATTTATGAATTTACAACTACTATACTGACCCAAACTTTTACTTATAAGTCAAACCACAAATGATTATTCAATATTTTCTGAAATTATCTGAAAAACAGGTCACATTTGCTTCTAAATTTGATTAACAAACTTTAATTTTGTGTATCCACTCAAATTTATCATAATGAAAAATTACTATTATTTAAGAAGCCATTATGCAAGTAGAAGGAAAGGATCCCAAGAATAGGTGAAAGGGTCAGAGATACCCACACTTCCACTGTTATAAGTATTCCACAAAAAACACCAAGATAATTACCATAATATTTTTGCAGAGGACCAAAAGCAGACCTATGCAAGGCTCCATGTTCACCTCTTCAGACTGTCTTGAGAATCCTGCTCTTTTAGGACAGGAAATGGAGAAGCAGATCTGGGGGAGAGCAAAGGTGGAAGGAACTGGGAACTGTGGTCAGGATGTGTTATATGAGAGAAGAATTGAAAATGAAAAGAAAAATAAAGAAACCCATAATACTTTTACCATTGTTTTAATGGTATAGCAGAAAAAAAACACATAATTTTGTTTTGTTTTGCAATTTTGTAAAATGCAAAATTGAAATTAAGATTACTTTAAACTACTCTGATATACAAACACATAATAGCTTAAGTGAGCCAAAAAAGATGAGTATGAGGCATTATTATATTACCATTTTGACATCTTTAAAACTCCTCTTAGTCTTAAATTTTAATTTTTCTCTTGTGTCCTGATATATTTTGAGAAAAGCATTATTTCTTATACAAGTCAAAGAGCCCTTGTTAAAGTTTCTCATAGGTAAAATAAGATGATAGATGACTACAAGAGTCTTTATAACAATGATATATTAAACTATTAACATTAGAGTCAATAGCTACTTTCTTTCTAATTATAAAATATTTTAGAACTGAAATAATTGCTGTTCTCTCTGCTTGCTTTTCTGTACCTAATTCTGAGATAGTTAATCTTAATTGTCAACTTGATGAGATTTAGAATCAGCAGGGAAATGCACTTCAGGGTATGTACATGCGTTTCTAGAGAGGTCACCAGTGAATATTCATAATTAATATGATGGCATCATCACACGAGACAGAATACTGGGCTGGATTCAGTGCAAAACTGAAGAAAGCAATCAGAGTACCAACACCTATCATCTCTGTGTCCAGTCTATGGATACAATGTGAACAGCTTTGTAATTTCTGATGATAAGACTTCTCCACTATGATTTACTGCAAACTAAAATTTTGAACTAAAATAAACTCTTTTCTATTTTATTTATTTCCCCCTGGTGTTTTGTCACAATAATAAATAAATAATTAGTTAAATGTCCACACATCTTTGTGAAGTAAATTTTCAAGATCAAAAAATACAAGGACAATGGTACCATAACTTCTTAACTCTTATGAGGTAACCAACAGTTTTATGAAGCCTTCCCAACAGAAGCAAAGTTGTAGTTTGCTTGTTTGTTTGTTTGTTTGTTTTTAGTATAAAAGGCTTTTAAAATCCCTAAGGAAATCGTAGACTTAAGGGTAACCTACTGTTCTTAAGCTCTGAACTTGACGTGACCAAGAGTAACCTACAAAGAGAGATGTACAGTTGTAAAATTATCTAGATCACATTGGCTATGGCCATGTATTTGAGAAATTTCTTCATTGTTAATTAATATAGAAAGTCCAGGATTACTGTGTGCAGGTATTCCTGGGTGATATAAGAAATGTAGCTGAGAAAATCAGAGTAAGCAAGCCAGTAAGCAGCATTCCTTCTTTCATGAACTCTGCTTCAGTTTCTCTCTCTAGGTTCCTGCCTTGAGTTCCTGGCTTGACTTCTCTCAGTGATGGATTGTAACCTGGAAATGTAACCTCCATTTTGCCCCAGATCTGCTTCTCCATTTCCTGTCCTAAAAGAGCAGGCCTTGCATGGGTCCTCTGCAAACATATTATGGTACTTATCTTGGTGTTTTTTGTGGAACATTCATAACAGTGGAAGTGTGGGTATCTCTGACCCTTTCACCTATTCCTGGGATCCTTTCCTTCTACTTGTATAGTGGCTTCTTAAACTAATAGTAATTTTTCATCATGATAAATTTGATTGGATACACAAAATTTCTCCAGGTTGCTTCTGGTCATACACCAATAAACACCAAACTAGCACAGAGATCCTTGACCCATATTAAGAGGATACTAACCCTTTCTGGTAATTTCTACTTAATAAAGAATATCATTTAACAGATTATTTGAATTTCATTTGATATTTTTAAAGTTTTATGTTGAATTTATTATATACCACACATTACAAAATACAAGAACATCCTTATTAACCCCCTTCCAAAGTCCATGATATTGTGGAAGAGAAGGTGAAAGATATAACATCCATAGATTGGAGAAAAATGCCAAGAAATGCTGTCTTGGGGACATAAAAATTGACTATTGCATTCATGAACTTGCACAGGTTACCTATGTCAAACCTGCACAAGATTTGGCCAGTCAAAATTGTAGAATGAAGGACAGAGGAGCTCATAAAAATTCAGCTCCTGACTGAGGAGCAGTTTACTGGAATGTAAAATAATTCTTTGAGTCTGTAATCTTCAGTAGGTTGTCCAGACTCCAGTAGATGACCACACATAGAGGAAACAATAATTTAATTCAATTTACATTAAAAAAAGAAAAAAAGATGACTTAAAGCTGGGGTCATGATGTGTTGCATGCAATTTTAACAACACACTACCACCTTACCCAGGAACTTCCATGCTACCAGCTCCTCCCTTTTGCTCCACCCAGCTTGGCTCCATAGCTGCCATCAGCCCTAACCTGACCTCTCTTTCTACCCTCCTTTGCTCCTGGAGGGGTCATGTTACCAGCCCACGCCCAAGACCCTGAATCCAAGGATAAAAGACACACAAATAGCTTTATTGTTTTAGAATCTGCCTGCTAGGCCCAATTGCTGGGCACAGTTAACTTCTGCCTGGAAAGGCATGCCCTTGCCAATTTATTATTTCCATCTCTCCCTCCACCCAAAACTTAGTGGCTGCTAACAGCTAACCTTGCCAACATCCTTGGCTATCCTCCAGTAGTAGATGCTGCAGTCCCTAGCTGACCCGAGGTCTTACATGATTGTTGTGTCCTTTTTCCTCCAAAGCATGGCAGAAAAAGCTGTTCTCCCTTTCCCTGCATCTCCTTTTCCTCTAGGGAACTGGAAGTCCCATCTGTACCTTCTGCTGAGCAATTGGCTCCCAGCCTTCTTTATTGACAAATCAAGAACCAATTAGGAAACTAGACCTTAGTATCAGAACCTCCCCTTACACTGATGGGGGTATTTCGAAGTAGATGGAGATGAAAACAAGGATAGGCATAATCACAATATATTGTATACACGAATTTCTCAAGAAATAATTTTTAAATAAAAATTAAAATTAAATACATATAAATGCTTTGATTTCTTTCAGTGTCTTACTACAGTATAAGTTAATTGTTAAGTGCTAAAATATTGAGCCAAAGTATTTAGACAAAGTAGGGCAATAATATTTACAGAATTATTAGGGTAAATATTATTTGGAATAGAAAATAACCTAGATCTTTGTGCAAGTTACAAAATCTGTTAACTCATCAGGAAAAATTAAATCTGTGTATTTGTCAAATAGATAATACAGAAAGTCTATAAAGGAATTACCTTTGCTGCATAGCATCAAAAAAACAAACAAAAAAAAAAAACAAAAAAAAAGAAAGAAAGAAAAAGAAAGTTGGTCTTAGTCCTGGGGCCAAATAGTTCAGCAATTCTAATTTTCATAACTTTATTATGTCTGAGGAGTTGCAACAGGACTGGAAAAATTTTTCCTGGATACTGATATGCTATTTGCTGTCTAACTTTATATTACTTATGAATAAAATTCCTAGTGAAATTAAGTGAGCCACTACTGGGCATATGGCAGGAATCTTAGGGCTAATAATGCACAGACTGTGGGTCCACACTAGCCGGCCTCCTGGTCTGATGTGGAGACAAATGCGCTACAGGAAAATCAGACAGTGGACAAACACTTCCTTGTCAGATTTTCTTGCACACTAAACCCTATTGGCATGCGAGGAACATTGACATCCGTCTAAAAGTACTGGTTTAGATTTTACAATTACAATAAACTATTTTTACAGAAAGTATCACTAAACCAAGTAAGTTCATAAAATTTTCCATGTATTGCTCTATTGCCAAAATTTAAGACATTCCAGGGACCATAACTAAAGAGAAAATAGTAATGCTTCATTTGAAAATGAGCACCAATGACAGCTTTCAACTTGACTGTAAGTGGGAACCAGTGGTACCCTGGTTATCAGGTTCAATGCCAAAGCTTAGGACATTGATGAAAGACAATAAGCTGTACATTGGGACTTGAGCTGGAGATATCAACATGGAAGGTGTCCACAGGAAAAACTTCAATTGAAGCACTAGACATAATGGGAAATTTTCATTGCAGACTATTTAACTGTCTACTTGACAGTTTAAAAACTTCAAAGTATTACTTTAAAGGGGTGGTCTCAGAGGCCTAGCAAAATTAAAACAAAAGTAAATCAAAGAAAAGTAATGTAAAAATCAAGTACTATCAAAATGATGTGTTTATATCAGTGTGAGGTCTCCCTCAACAAAGAAGAGGGTAGAGAACAAAAGCAATAAATCCATATTAGGACCTAAGGTTATTTGCAATGGACATAAAGCCAGTTAGCTCAGCATGTCTAGATAAATACAGGGGAACTCAAAATATGAATATGATAAAAGAGACTTTTAGCATGACTGAATAGATTTGAAATGAATTTCTAAGGTAGGATATTGAAGAGACAAGCAGACAGGAATCAAAATTTAAAGTGACAGGAAAAGGTGAAAGAGATTGGATTTCACTGAGGAGCAAAATGGCTACCCAGAAAGTATAGATTTAAAAATTACCTGGAAAACATGACAGAAAAATGAAATTATTTTAAAAAATACTCTTTAAAGATTCACTAAGAGACATAGAAGGGAGAGAATGGCAGCCTCATATATTAACAAGAGACTATTAAAAACATTGGAAACAAAATGTAAAATATGAATGCTTATATTTTACTAAAATTCTCTGAGTGGATGCTGGAAAATGAAAAACTAAAGATCATAGCACAAAATTCGTAAGATTTGTGTGAGTCCATATTCCTCCACCTACAGGAAAACAAGCATAATAATAGTAAGGTATAATCCCTAAAACAAAATAATAAAGAATTCAAGAAATGAACAAGTTAGTTTCCCAAAACAATATATATATTAAAAGGAGGCAAGTAGTGTCATCATGCTGTCAAGTTGTACAATGAAACTAGCTATCTCTCAGGATGGTTATAGTGAACAGAACACCAATAGTTCAGGCTCTAAGATCAACAATTGTTAAATGGGACCTCATGAATGTGAAAAACTTCTGAAAGGCAAAGGACACTGTCAATAGGACAAAATGGCAGCCTGCAGATTGACAAAGGATCATCACCAACACTATATCTGACAGACAGCTAATATCTAAAATTTATAAAGAACTCAAGAAGTTAGGCACCCACAACCCAGTTGACCCAATTAAAAATGGGATAAGGTGCTTGTGGAGAGCTTTTGGGGTCACTGGCAGGAATTTGACATTAGGCCAGGACAAGGAAGTAAGCTCAAGCAGGAAACTGATTTTAGCCTAGAGCAAAGAAGTAGGCTTCAGGCAAGAATATGACTTTGGACTAAGACAGGTAAGTAGGCTCAGATATCTTGGTCATCCTGATAAGCCCTTAGAGACAGTGATCATAGTACTTTGATTGTTGCCTTGCTTGTTCCTTGATTATTTGTTTATATTCTTGTTTGTTCCTTAACCTAGAACTGACCTTATTACTTGCAAGTAATTAAAATGCTATAAATCAGATTGGGGAAAAAATAAAATTGCTTCAACTTCAAAACTGGCTGGGGTCATGCAACCTTGTTGTATAATTGTCCCTTTTCTTTTTAATCCTTGCTCCTGCCCTAGGGAGCCTGTTGACTGACTGAGCTGGCTTAGTCAGTGTTAAACAAAGAATTCTCAGCAGATGAATCTTGAATGGTCAAGAAACACTCAAAGAAATGGTCAAAGTCCTTAGTCATCAGGGAATGCAAATCAAAATGACTCTGATATTTTATCTATACCCATCAGGATAGCTAAGATCAAAATTTTAACTGATAGCACATGCTGCAAGGATGTGGAGCTAGGGGAACATTTCTCCATTGCCTGTGGGAGTGCAAAATTGTACAACCACTTTGGAAATCAATTTGGCAGTTCCTTATAAAGTAGAATAGTTCTACCTCAAGACTCAGCTAAACCAATCCTGGGTATATACACAAAAAACGTGTCAGCATCTCACTACTATGTTCATAGAAGCTTCATTTATAATAGCCTGAAACTGGAAACAACCTAGATGTTCCTTAACTGAAGAATGGATAAACAAAGTGTATTACATCTACACAATTGAATACTATTCAGCCATTCAAAACAAAGACATTGTGAATTCTGCAGTCAAATGGATGTACCTTGAAAATACCATTGTGAGTGAGATAACCCAGACTCAAAAGAACATGCATGTTATGTACTCACTTATATGTAGATATTAGCCATAAAATACAAAATAGCCATGCTATATTCCACACACCCAAAAAACTAAACAAGAAAGAAGGCCAAAGCAAGGATGCATGAATCTAACTTAGAGGGAGTATAAAATATTCCTAGAAGCCAGAAGGCAGGAGAGAACTGGGCAGGAGCAGGCTTGGGAAGGGGAATGGGATCAAATGTGAGTAGAAACAGGAGATATAGCCAGACAGCCATGAAAATGAATGGAAAACTGCAACTGGCAGGCATTGGGGGAGCATCTCAAGGACATGCTGGAGACCTGGGATATGGGAGCCTACGAAGAATCAATGAGAGTGACCTTAGCTGAGATTCACAAAAATGGGGATATTTAACCTGAAGAGGCCACCACATGTAGGAAGTGGAGTATTGAGTAATAGGGATACCAACCCACCCACAAAACTTTAAACCTAAAATTTATCCTGCCTACAAGTAATGCCAAGACAAGGGATGGAGCAAAGACTAAGGAAATGACCAAACAACGATTGGCACACTATAGACCCATTCCATGGGCAAGTACCAATCCTTCACACTATTAATGATACTCTGTTATGCTTGTAGACAGGAGCCTAACATGGCTGTCCTCTGAGAGACTCCACCCAGCTGCTAACTGAAATTGACACAGAGATTTATAGCAAAATATTGAATAGGGATTGTGCAATCTTATATAAGAATTCAGGGAAGAGTTACAGCTTGGGACCATCCTCTGCCACAGCATACCATATCCAAGTGGCTCAGGGAGGAAGCTAACCACCCAGGAGAGCAGAGAGGTCAGATTGCACAGACAGGACCACCCTTGCTGCTCAGAGGAAACAGCCTGAAATCCTGAGAACACAAGGGCCTAGGAGCAGCCTGGGACAGAGTTCTTTCGATTTCTATCTGTTCCCAGAGCTGATCCAGTGCCACAAAGCTACATACCAAAATACAACCACAAGAGAGCTAGTCTCACAGTCTGTGTACATACCTGTGTACACAGAGAGAACAGGTCTCCCAGGAACACAGATACAGAGGCTTGCAGGACAGATAAGCCACAGTCAGAGACAGTAAAACCAGCTAACATCAGAGATAACCAGATGAAAAAAAGCAAACAGAACATTACCAATGGAAACCAATGCAACACGGCAACATCTAAACCAAGTTCTCCCACAACAGCAAGTCCAAGATATACCAACACACCGGAAAAGCAAGATATGAATTTAAAATCACATCCCATGATGCTGAGAGAGGACTTCAAGAAGGGCATAAATAACTCCCTTAAAGAAATACAGGAGAACATGGGTCAACAGGTTGAAGCCCTTAAAGAGGAAACACAAAAATCCCTTAAAGAATTACAGGAAAACACAAACAAGTGAAGGAACTGAACAAATCCATCTAGGATCTAAAAATGGAAGTAGAAACAACAAAGAAATCACAATGGGAGACAAATTTGGAGATAGAAAACCTTGGAAAGAAATCAGGAGTCATAGATGCAAACATCAATAAAAGAATACAAGAGATAGAAGAAAGAATCTCTGGTGTTGAAGATACCATAGAAAGCATTGACTCAACAGACAAAGAAAATGCAAAATTCAAAATGATTATAACCCAAAACATCCAGGATATCCAAGACACAATGAGAAGAACAAACCTAGGAATTATAGGTAGAGAACAGAGTGAAGACTTACAACTTAAAGGGCCAGTAAATATCTTCAACAAAGTTATAGAAGAAAACTTCCCTCTCCTGAAGAGAGAGATGCCCATGAGCATACAAGAAGCCTACATAACCCCAAACAGATTGGACCAGAACAGAAATTCCTCCCATCACATAATTATCAAAACACCAAATGAACTAAAGAAAAAAAATATTAAAAGTAGTAAGAGAAAAAGGCCAAGTAACACATAAAGGCAGACCTATGAGAATTATACCAGATGTCTCACCAGAGACCGTGAAAGCAAGATGATCCTGAGCAGATCTCATACAAATCCTCAGAGGAAACAAAAGCCAGCTCAGACTACTATACCCAGCAAAACTCGCAATCACCATAGATGTAGAAACCAAGTTATTCTCTATTAAAACCAAATTTACACAAATCCAGCCCTACAAAGGATAATAGAGGGAAAACACCAATATAAGGAGGACAACTCACCCTAGAAAAAGCAAGATAGAAATTTTCTTTCAACAAACACAAAAGAAGATAACAACACAAACATAAAAATAACATCAAAAATAATAGGAAGCAACCATTACTATTCCTTAATATCTCTTAACATCAAAAGACTCAATTCCCAAATAAAAAGACATAGATTAACAGACTTGATACATAAACAGGATACAGCATTTTGCTGCATACAGGAAATGCACCTCAGTATCAAAGACAAATACTACCTCTGAGTAAAAGGCTGGAAAATAATTTTCCAAGCAAATGGTCCTAGAAAACAAGCTGAGTAGCCATTCTAATAGTGGATAAAATTGACCTCCAACAAAAAGTCATCAAAAAAGATGTGGAAGGACACTTCATATTTATCAAAGGAAAAATCTACCAAACAGAACTCTCAATTCTGAACAGCTATGCTCCAAATGCAGGGAACCCACATTCCTAAAAGAAACTTTACTAAAGCCTTAAGCACATATGGCAACTCACACAATAATTGTGGGTGACTTCAACACCACATGCTCATCAATGGACAGATTAGGGAAACACAAACTAAACAGCGACAGAGTGGAACTACCAGAAGAAATGAAACAAATGGATTTAACAGATATCTAAAGAACATTCTATCCTAAATCAAAAAAATATACCTTCTTCTCAGCACCTCAAGGTACCTTCTCCAAAATTGACCATATAATTGTTCCCAAAACAGACCTCAACAAATATAAGATGGAAATTTTTCCCATGCCTCCTATCAGATAACTATGGATTAAGAGGGGTCTTCAGTATCAACAATAACAACAGAATACCCACATACACATGAAACTAAACAATGCTCTACTCAATGATACCTTTGTCAAGGAAGAAATAAAAAAAGAAATCAAAGACTTTTTAGAATTTATTGAAAATGAAGGCACATCACAACCAAATTTATAGGACACAATGAAAGCAATGCTAAGAGGAAAACTCATAGCTCTGAGTGCCTTCAAAAAGAAGCTGGAGGGAGCATATATTAGCAGCTTAAAAGCACACCAGAAAACTCTAGAACAGAAAGAAGTTAATAAACCAAAAAGGAGTAGAGAGCAAGAAATCATCAAACTCAGGGCTGAAATCAAGTAGAAACAAGAAAACTACACAAAGAATCAACAAAACCAGGAGGTGGTTCTTTGAGAAAATCTTCAAGATAGATAAACCTTTAGCCAGACTAACCAGAGGGCACAGAGACAGTATCCAAATTAACAAAATCATAAATGAAAAGGGAGATATAACAACAGAAAATGAGGAAATTCAAAAAATCATCTCCTACTACAAAGACTATACTCAACGCAACTGAAATATCTGGATGAAATGGACAGTTTTCTAGACAGATACCAAATACCAAAGTTAATTCAGAATCAGATAGACCATCTAAACAGTCCCATAACCCCTAAAGAAATAGAAACATTAATTGAAACTCTCTCAACCAAAAAACAAACAAACAAACAAAAACCCAACAGACCAGATGGTTTTAGTGCAGAATTCTATCAGACCTTCAAAGAAGACCTAATACCAATACTCTTCAAACTATTCAACAAAATGGAAACAGAAGGAACACTACCCAACTCATTCTATGAAGCCACAATTCCTCTGATACATAAAGCACACAAAGAACCAACAAGAAAGAGAACTTCAGAACAATTACCCTGATGAATATTGATGCAAAAATATCCAATAAAATTCTTGCTAAATGAATCCAAGAACACCTCATGATCATTCACCACAATCAAGTAGGCTTCATCCCAGGGATGCAGGGATAGTTCAATATATGGAAATACATCAATGTAATCCACTACATAAACAAACTCAAAGAAAAAAAAACATATGGGCATTTCCTTAGATACTGAAAAAGCATTTGACAAAATTCAGCATCCTTTCATGTTAAAAGTCTTGGAAAGATCAGGAATTCAAGGATCATACCTAAACATAGTACAGGCAATATACAGCGAACCATTAGCTAAATCAAAGTAAATTGAGAGAAACTTGAAGCAATCACACTGAAATCAGGGACTAGAAAATACTGCCCTCTCTCTCCATATATATTCAATAGAGTACTTGAATTTCTAGCTAGAGCAATTAGACAACAAACGGAGGTCAACGGAATACAAACTGGAAAGGAAGAAGTCAAATTACCATGTTTTGCAGATGATATGATAGTACACTTGTGCGATCCAAAACACTGTACCAGAGAACTCCTACAGCTGATAAACAGCTTCAGCAAAGAAGCCAGATATAAAATTAACTAAAACTAATCAGTAGCCTTCCTATACCCAAAGGATAATCAGGCTAAGAAAGAAAGTAGGGAATTGACACCTTTCACAATAGTCACAAAAAATATAAAGTATCTAGGTATGACTCTAACCAAACATGTAAGATCTGTATGACAAGAACTTCAAGTCTCTGAAGAAAGAAATCAAAGAAGTCCTCAGAAGATGGAAAGATCTCCCATGCTCATGGATTGGAAAGATTAATATAGTAAAAATGGCCATCTTGCAAAAAGGAATCTACAGATTTTTCCCCATCAAAATTCCAACTCAATACTTCATTGAGTAAAAAAACAGCAATTCTCAAATTCATCTGAAATAGCATAAAACCCAGGATAGCTAAAACTATTCTCAACAGTAAAAGAACTTCTGGGGGAATCAGTATCCCTGACCTCAGGCAGTACTAAAGAGCAGTAGTGTTAAAAATTGAATGTTATTGGTACAGTGATAGGCAGGTAGATCAACAGAATAGAATTGAAGGCCCAGGATTAAACCCACACACCTATGGTCACTTGATCTTTGACAAAGGAGCCAAAACTATCCAGTGGAAAAAAAGCCTTTTCAACAAATGGTGCTGACTCAACTGCTGGATAGCATGCAGAAGAATGCAAATCAATCCATTTTTCTCTCCTTGTACTAAGCTTAAGTCCAAGTAGATCAAGGACCTCCACATACAACCAGACACACTGAAACAAATAGAAAAGAAACTGGGGAAGAGCCTAGAGCACATGGGCACAGGGGAACATTTCCTAAACAGAACACCAATAGCTTATGTTCTAAGATGAAGAATTGTCAAATGGGACCTCATAAAATTGCAATGTTTCTGTAAGGCAAAGGACACTGTCAATAGGACAAAATGGCAGCCAACAAATTCAGAAAAGATCTTTACCAACCCTACATCCGACAGAGGGCTAATATCCAATATACACAAAAAACTCAAGTTAGACTCGAGAGAGCCAAGTAACCCTATTAAAATATGGGGTACAGAGCTAAAAAATGAATTTTCACCTGAGGAGTACCGACTGTCTGAGAAGCACCTAAAGAAATGTTCATCATCCTTAGTTATCAGGGAAATGCAAATCAAAACAACCCTGAAATTTCACCTCACACCAGTCAGAATGACTAAGATCAAAAACTCAGGAGACAGCAGGTGCTGGCAAGGATGTGGAGAAAGAGGGACACTCCTCCACTGCTAGTGGGATGATTGCAAGCTGGTACAACCCCTCTGGAAATCAGTTTGTTGGTTCCTCAGAAAATTGGGCATAAAACTACCGGAGGACCCTGATAAACCACTTCTGGGCATATATACCCAGAGGAATGTCCAGAATGTAATTAGGACTCATGCTCCACTATGTTCATAGCAACCTTATTTGTAATAGCCAGATGATGAAAAGAACCCAGATGTCGCTCAAAGGAGGAATGGATACAGAAAATGTGGCACATTTACACAATGGAATACAATTCAGCTATTAAAACCATGAATTCATGAAATTCTTAGGCAAATGGGTAGAACTGGAAAATATTATCCTGAGTGAGGGAACCCAATCACAAAAGAACATACATGGTATGCACTCACTGATAAGCGGATATTAGTCCAGAAGCTTGGAATACTCAAGACACAATTCACAGATCAAATGAAGCTCAAGAAGAAGGAAGAACAATATATGGATACTCTGGTCCTTCTTAGAAGAGGGAACAAAATAACCACAGAAGGATAAACAGGAACAAAGTGTGCAGCAGAGTCTGAAATAAAGACAATCCAGGGACTGCCCCACCTAGGGATCCATCCCATGTACAATTACAAAACCCAGACACTATCTTCGATGCCCACAAGTCCTTGTTGACTGGAGCCTGATATAGCAGTCATCTGGGAAACTCTGCTAGTGCATGCCAAATATATAGGTGAACATTCTTTCTCAGTCAGCCATTGAACTGAGTACAGGGTCCCCAATGGAGGAACTAGAGAAAGGACCCAAGGAGCTGAAGGGGTTTGCAGCACCATAGGAGGAACAACAATATGAGCCACCCAGTACCCCCAGAGCTCCCAGGGACTAAACCATCAACCAAAGTGTACACATGGATTTACCCATGGCTCCAGACACATAGGCAGCAAAGGATGGCCTTGTTGGTCATCAGTGGGAAGATAGGCTCTTGGTCCTTGTAAGGCTCAATGCCACAGTATAGGGGAATACCAGGAAAGGGTAGCAGGAGTGGGTTGATTGGGGATCAGGGGAAGGGGATATGTGTTAGGGGATTTTCGGGGATAGAAAGCAGTGAAGGGGACAACATTTGAAATGTAAATAAAGAATACATCTTATAAAAAATTTAAAAAAGGAAAAAAAATTCAGGGAAGAATTGAGAATCCCAAAGGGAATAAGAATTCCAAAGGAAGACCAACAGAAGCAATTAACCTGGACTCTGTGGGCCCTCGGAGACTGAACCAACAACCAATGATAATATATGTGCTCAACTTCTAACCCTTGCATATATGTGGCAGATGAGCAGCCTGGTCTTCCTATGAGTTGTGAACAACTGGAGTTGGGGCTATCCATAAAGATGTTACCTCTCTGTGGAATCCATTCTCCTATCTCTGTTGTCTTGTCTGGCCTCAATAGAAGAGGAGCCTAACTCTGCAGATACTTCATATGCCAGGGTGAAGAAATACAGTGGGGGCGGCAGGGAGCAGTCTCCACTCTCTCAGAGGAGAAAGGCAGGCAGAAGGGACTGTGGATCAGGGGTACTGGTGGAGGAAATGATTGTGATGTAAAGTGAATTTTTAAAAAGTTTTTAAAAATCTAATAAAAATAAGCAAACAAACATATTGAAAAGAAAGGAGCAATGCCATCTTTTTTTTCAGCCAAAAGTTTTCAAAAGAGACAAGGAAAGAACACTTAATGCTCATAAACAGAAAAATAAACCAAGATGAACTCTCAATTCTGAACATCTATACTCCAAATGCAAGGAAACCCACATTTATTAAAAAAAAAAACTTTACTAAACCTCAAAGTACACACTGAACCACATGTAATAATAGTGGGAGACTTCAACAACCCTCTCTCATCAATGGACAGATCAGTCAAACAGAAACTAGAGAGAGACACAGTGAAACTAACAGAAGTTGTGGACCAAATGGATTTAACAGTTGTCTGTAGAACATTGTATCCTAAAACAAAAGAATATACCTTTTTCTCAACACCTCATGGTACCTTCTCCAAAATTGATCATATATTTAGTCATAAAACAGACCTCAACAAATACAAGAAGATTGAAATGATCCCATGCCTTCTATCAGATCTCTGTGTATTAAGGCTGGTCTTCAATAGCAACAAAAATAACAAAAATCCCACATTCACGTGGAAGCTGAACAACACTCTATTCAATGATAACTTGGTCAAGGAAGAAATAAATTAAAATCTTTAAAGAGTTTAATGAAAACAAAGGTACAATATACCCAAGCTCTTCGGACACAATGAAAGCAGTGCTAAGAGGAAATCTCATAGCTCTAGTGCCTGAAAAAGGAAATTTCAGAGACCACACACTATCAGATTAATAGCATACCAGAAAGCTCTATAACAAAAAGAAGCAAATATACCCAAGAGGAATAGATGGCAGGAAGTATTCAAATTTAGGGCTGAAATCAAACAAGTAGAAACAAAAAGAACTATGCAAAGAGTCCA
This sequence comes from Tokudaia tokunoshimensis, assembly GCA_036184795.1. NCBI lineage: Eukaryota > Metazoa > Chordata > Mammalia > Rodentia > Muridae > Tokudaia > Tokudaia tokunoshimensis. The sequence goes on from BTHU01000008.1 coordinate 17,444,927, forward strand.
ACACACCAGGAGCTGGTTCTTTGGGAACATCAACAGATAGATAAACCCTTAAACTAACCAGAGGGCACAGACAGAGTATTGAAATTAACAAAATCAGAAAGGAAAAAAAGAGATATAACAACAGAAACTGAGGAAATTAAAAAAAAACATCAGTACCTACTACAAAAGCCTATACTCATAACAAATGGAAAATCTGGATGAAATGGACAAGTTTCTAGAATGGTCCCAAACACCAAAGTTAAATAAGTGTCAGATAAACCATCTGACAATCCCATAAAACCTAAAGAAGTAGAAGCAGTCATTGAAAGTCTCCCAACCAAAAATAGCCCAGGAAGAGATGGGTTTAGTGTGCAATTCTATCAGACCTCCAAAGCAGACCCAATACCAATACTCTTCAAACTATTGCACAAAATAGAAGAAGAAGGAACAGTACGCAATTTGTTCTAAGAAGTCACAGTTACATTAACACCAAAACCTCACAGAGATCCAACGAAGAAAGAGAACTGCAGACAAATGTCCATTATAAATATCAATGCAAAAATACTTATTAAAATTCTTGCAAACTGAATCCAAGAACATATCAAAAGTATCATTCACCACCGTTAAGTAGGCATCATGCCAGGGATGTAGGGATGCTTCAATATAATGAAATCCATCAATGTAATCCACTACATAAACAAACTCAAAGAAAAAAAAACATGATCATTTCATTAGAGGCTGAAAAATCATTTAACAAAATTCAACATCCCTGCATGTTAAAAGTCTTGGAAAGATAAGGAATTCAAGGCCAATACCTAAATATAGTAAAAGCAATACACAACAAGCCAGTAGCCAATATCAAACTAAATGGAGAGAACCTTGAAGCAATCCCACTAAAATCAGTGAATAGACAGTATCTATTCAATATAGTACTTGAAGTTCCAGCAAATGCAATTAGACAGAAAAAAAGGATGTTAAAGGGATACAAATTGGAAAGGAAGAAGTCAAATTATCACTATTTGCAGATGATATGATAGTACACTTAAGTGACCCAAAATACTCCACCAAAGAACTCCTACAGCTGATAAAAAACTTCAACAAAGTGGCTGGATATAAAATTAACTCAAACAAATCGGTAGCCTTCCTATACTTAAAGGATAAACAGGCTGAGAAAGAAATTAGGGAAACGACACCCTTCACAATAGTCACAAACAATATAAAGTGTTTTGGTACCACTCTAACCAAACAAATCAAAGACATGTACGACAAGTGCTTCAAGTCTCTGAGGAATGAAATTGAAGAAGACCGCAGAAGATGTAAAGATCTCCCATGCTCGTGAATTAGCAGGATTAATATAGTAAAACTGGCTATCTTGCTGGAAGCAATCTTCAGATTCAATGCAATCCCCATTAAAATTTCAACTCAGTTCTTCATAGAGTTAGAAAGAGCAATTTTCAAATTCATTTGGAATAACAGAATTCCAGGAGAGTGAAAACTATTCTCAACAATAAAAGAACTTCTGGTGGAATCACCATCCCTGACCTCAAGCTTAATTACAGAGAAATAATGATTAAAAACTGCATGGCATTAGTACAGAGAGATGAAGGCCAATCAGTGGAACAGAAATGAAGACACAGCAATGAAACCATATACCTATGGTCACATGATATTTGGCAAAGGTGCTAAAATCATCCAGTGGAAAAAGACAGCATTTTCAACAAATGTTGCTGGTTAAATTGTTGGTCAGCATGTAGAAGAAAGTAAAATGATACTCTATTACCTCCTGTAAAAACCTCAAGTCCAAGTAGATCAAGGACATCCACATAAAACCAGATATACTGAAACTAATAGAAAACAAAGTGGGAAAAGCCTTGAGCACATGGTCACATAGAAAAATTTCCTGAACAGAATACAAATGGCTTTGCCCTAAGATCAAGAATCAACAAAGGGAACCTCATAAAATTACAAAGCTTCTGTAATGGAAAGGACATTGTCAATAGGGCAAAATAGTAACCAACAGATTGGGAAGAGATATTTGCCAACCCTATATCTGATAGCAGGTTCATATCCAATATATACATATAACTCAAGAAGTTGGACTCCAGAGAAGCAAATAACCCTGTTAAAAATGGGTACAGAGTTCATCAACAAATTCTCAGCTGAGGAATACTGAATGACTGACAAGCACCTAAAAAATGTTCAAAATCCTTAGTCATAAGAGAAATGCAAATCAAAACAACCCTGAGATTCCACCTCACACCAATTAGAATGGCTAAGATCAAAAACTCAGGTGACAGCAGATGCTGGTTAAGATGTGGAGATAGACGAACATTCCTCCAATGTTGGTGGGATTGCAAGCTGGTACAATCACTACGAAAATCAGTCTGGCAGTTCCTCAGAAAATTAGACATACTACTACCTGAGTATCCAGCTATACCACTCCTTGGCATATCCCAGAAGATGCTCCAACATATAACAAGGACACATGCTCCACTATATTCACAGCTCCTTTATTTATAACTGCCAGATGCTGGAAAGCCACAGATGTCCTTGAACAAAGGAATAGATACAGAAAATGTGGTACATTTATACAACAGAGTACTACTCAGTTATTAAAAACAATTACTTCATGAAATTCGCAGGCAAAAAATGGACTAGAAAATATCACTTTGAGTGAGGTAACCCAGTCACAAAAGAATACACATAGTATGTATTCATCGTAAGTAGATATTAGGCTAAAAGCTGTGAATACCCAAGATACAATTCACAGCCCACGTGAAGCTCAAGAAGATAGAAGACCAAAGTGTGGATGCTTAAGTCCTTCTGAGAAGGGAGAAGCAAACACTCACAGTAGGAAATAAGGAATCAAAGTGTGGAGCAGAGACTGAAGGAAAGGCCGTCCAAAGACTTCCCTACCTTGGGATCCATCCTAAACACAGACACCAACCCCAGATACTATAGTGGGTGTCAAGAATTGCTTGCTGACAGGAGCCTGATATAGCTGCCTCCTGAGAGGTTTTTTCAGAGCCTGGCAAATACAGAGGCAGATGCTCACAGCCAGCTATCGAACTGAACATGAGGCCCCAATGGAAGAGTTAAAGAAAAACTGAAGGACCTGAAGGGGTTTGCAACCCATAGGAAGAAAAACAATATCAACCAACCAGACCCTCTCAGAGTTCCAAGGAACTAAACTTCCAAGGTACATATGGAGCAACCTATAGCTCGAGCTTCATATGTATCAGAGGACGGCCTTTTCAGGCATCAATGGGAGGAGAGGACCTTGGTCCTGGGAAGGCTCTAAGCTCTAGTGTAGGGGAATGTTAGGGAGGGGAGTTGGGAGTTGGTGGGTGGGTGCGTGAGCACCTTCATAGAAGCAGGGTGCAGGAAGATGGTATAGGGGGTTTCTAGAGGGAGAAACCCAGAAAGGGAATAACATTTGAAATGTAAATAAATAAGATATCTAATAAAAAATAAATAAGTAAATACATAACTAAATAAGAAAATGAAGTTAGGGTGATTTTACTTTTGTACCAGGAAGTGTTCCTGAACTCCAAATTCCCACTAAGGATCCATTTCCAATGTAATATCATTAGGATCTTTTTTCTTTCTAATTATTTTATTTATTTACATTCCAGTCTTTGTCCCCCTGTCTTTCCTTCCTCCCACAGTTCCTCATCTCATTCTTCTTCCCCCTTACATCTCAGAGGGTGCTCCACCTGCATCAGGCCTCTCCCCTCTCTGGGGCCTCAAGTCTCTTGAAGATTAAGTGCATCTTCTCTCACTAAAGTTAGACCATGCAGACCTCTGCTAGATATGTGCCAGAGGCTATGGACCAGCCCATGTATATGCTTCTGGTTGATGGCTTAGTCTCTAGGAGCTCCCTGGTGTCTGGGTTAGTTGAGACTGCTGGCCTTCCTATGGGATCACTCTCTCCTTCAGCTTCTTCACTCCTTACCCTAATTCAACCATAGGGGTCCTGGACTTCGGTGCAATGGATAGGTATAAGGATCTATGTCTGTCTCAGTCAGATGCTGGTAGGGTCTCTCAGGGGGCAACTATGCAAGGTTCCTGTCTGTAAACACGTCATAGCATCAATAATAGTATCAGGCCTTGATGCATTGCCCCCCATGAGATGAATCCATGTTGGGTGGGTCAATAGACTGCCTTTCTTTCAGTCTCTTCTCCGTTTTTATCCCTGAAGTTCTTTTAGACAGGAACAATTGTCAGCCAGAAATTGTGACTGCGGGTGAGTAACACTGTCTCTCCACTTGATGCCCTATTTACCTATTGGAGGTAAACTTGGGCTCTCCTCCAACCCAACTCTGACACAGCAGGACTCGATGATAGAGAAGCCTTGAACTCTCAGCAGGACATAGTTTTATAGGAAATGGTAGTAACTGAGGGGAGCTTCTATCTCGCCATGTATCGAACTGAATGTCTATTGTAAGTTGGTAGTTGGGCGCTCTGAAGCAAGACCATATACAATCACAAGTAGTCTGAAAGTATATCTGAAACAATCAGACTTATCTTTGGTTAACTGTTGCTAGGAAGTAGCTAGGGAGTGACTCTGGACAAGGACAAGCCTTGGGTCCTTCCTGGTACTTGTGTGCAGCTTGGGTTCATCTGAGGGCCAAATTCTCAGATTTTTTTTCTTTTAGGCTGGTCTCGAGATGGAGTAGATTTGGCCTTTCAGTACATGAGCATAAACCCTGAATATTGCCCATCTTATCTGGCCCTCACTAATATTTAATTAGCATTTCTGTCTTTTGTGGTTATATTATATTGCTTAGTAAAGGCTAAAGTTTCAGATAATGTTAATATGGCTAGTCAGCCATAAGAAATTTACTTATAATGTCTGGAGAGTCTCATGGACTAACAAGTCATTTTTGAATATTTATTCACTTACTGTTATTTTTTAGGTTAGAATATTTTCATAGACTTTTCTTACACACATGCTACACTGTTCTTATTCATACTTCTCCCTGCTACTCTCCCTATTCATCTCCTTCCATTTAGCTGAACCCCTTCCTTCTCCCAAATTATCCTTCTTTCTCTTATTATGTCCCCTATATTTCATTAAGAAGAGTCTTTAGAATGTGGAAGAGAGATACAGAGCAATTAGTGTCATGCTGACAGAGTGATAGAATGATTTAAGTCTTCAAAGAACAACAGATTAACAGATGATGAACAGGCATCTCAGAGCTTAGAAAAACAAAATCTACACTCTATGCTCAAGAAACAGATACAGTCCTGAGGAGTTCATAGACTATTCATCCCTGTCCCAGTTGTCAGACTTCTAGAGCACAAAGAAGGGCTTTGCATAGAATTAGTCAGAAACTTTTCATTTTATCAGCATGATAGAGCATATTATGAGATCTGATGTAGTGTAATTTGCCACATTTTTTACTGTGTTTCAATGTACTGGGAAGTCTAGGATTCTAATGGAAAATATGAGCATAAGATTTCTATTTTTATAGTTATATGAGAATCTACAATCTCTTTAAAATGAGTTTAAAATATTTGTATGTATAAATATGTATGCAGATATATCCTTTAATAAATTGGAAAAATAGCTTTGTAATATCATTAATATTCTGAGTAAAAATGCCTATTTTCATTCAAAATCATTTAAAGATCATTTCTTTAAATACAAACCACAGCATGAGGTAGTATTAACTTTGATATCAAAAATTGTCCAATAATCCTAATTCTAATTTTGTAATGAGGTTATAGCTTGTTTACTAAAAAAAGAATACCACTTTTATTTCCAGGACTATACTTTATGGAAATGTACTAAAATTTAATGTGTAACCTGGATAGGAAACACATGGTCCATATTCAAAGCCAATATGAACCTTTACTAGCTGCCCGGTATAACCATATACAAACTATTTAAGCCTTATAGACTTCAGCATTCTTCTCTTCAAACAGAAGGTAATGGTAGTGCTGTAGTTTAGATATTTCCAATCAAAATATTTTTGAAAATGGTTGGGTCTCAATGGATCCAACTTCTTCAGTGGATTAATCCATTTGTGCGCTCAAAGTTTGATGGATTATTGGGAATTGGCAGAAGACTGGAAGACAGAACTTAGTTAACCAGGCCTTGGAGAATATCTCTTGTTTCTCACCCTCTTTTCTGGATTTGTTTTCCATTGTTATCCTTTTTTTTCCTACATTTTATTATTATACAAATACAATTTTAGTCAGATGGAAAATAAGAAAACCCATACATAATCTTTGTACTTAAATTAAATATATTTTCCTATACTAATTTTTCATGCATATAATTAATTTTTTTGGTATATTAAGCCACAGCAATATATTTTTATATCTGGATTTTTGGTCCATTTTTCTTTTTTTATTATGTTTTTTTTATTTTTTTATTTTCTAAGTTTTTTATTTACATTCCAAATCATTTCGCCTTTCCTGTTTCCTCCCTCCCCAAAGTCCCATAAGCCCCCTTCCCTCCCTCTTTTCCCTATTCAACCCCCTCTCTCTTCTCTGTCCTGGCATTCCCCTACATCCAGTCTTTCCAGGACCAGGGGTCTCTCCTTCCATATTCTTGGAAATCTATTGATATGCGAATTGTGTCTAGGGTATATTAAGCCAGAATCTCTGAGTACCATTGTTATCCTTAACTACATGTCCCCCAAACCATGATGTTCTGTCTGGCTTCCGGCCTCCCAAAATAGACTTAGCTAATTAGGAAATGAAGCATATACTAGACTTAGGTCTTGATTATATCCCTATTTAATAATTATGGGATCATATTTTGAATGTATATGGAAGAGGATGAAAATACCCATATATTCTCAAGATATTTAGTCACAAGTTCGGATACATCTCTTAGCATTTCGGCCAAGAAAGTTTTTTAAGTAGTACCTCAAGATCTTTATCATAATTTTTTATATTGAGAGAGTCAGGAGGTTTAAAGCATTTAAAAGTGACTTCTGATTTAATGGCAAGTGATTGGGTAAAGATGTGTTAATTCTGTAAGGATAATAGGATTATCTATGTTTTTGTTTTCTGATGTTTTAGAGTGTATCTGATTAACTCATAAGGCTTGTCTTCAAGGGGAGTGGAGCTTTCTTTAGAGATCAAGTAAAGGACAATTCCTATGCAAAGAGGAAAATTGCAGTTTGTCTTCAGAGAGAATAAGGGCACCTGAGATACTCAACTTTCTGGATTCAATATCATTTTAGGGAATAAAAGATATCCACATAATTTTGATTCTAATTGACATGGCTTTAAATTAGTTTTTAAGCCTTTAAAACATGTGAGTTAAAATCATTAATGTTTCCCCCGAGAAAGAAAAAACACAATGAACAGTAAATTGATTTCTATCCTCTCTTCATTATATCATTCTGTCATCAAGGCACAGCATTTTCATAATAATAGTGTTCAGTCGAGCTTCATTATTGTGTATTGAAAACACTCCAGCTGAAAAGCAATGCCTAGTGTTGTGAAATAAGGTGTCAGAGGATCTAGGAAATAAATATCAAACTGAAATTCAGTCATATTGCTCTCCTTTACTCAACGATCCTGCTAAAAGAAAACAAATCCCCATAAGATGAAAGCAAAATGAGCATCCAATTGGCATTAACTATTCTAATCTATGACATCATCAGATAACTCATTGAGACAATCACATGAGTAGCTTTGCATCTTGGGCCTTCTCATACTGATAAATATGGACTGTGTCCTCTGAAAACAGTTGTAAGTAATGTTAATAAAAGAATAATAGTAAATACGAAACTCAGTATGGCAAAAACATGCTCTTTTAAAATATCATTCTTAGGGCTGAGAGATAGTTCAGCAGCTAAGATCAGTTGCTGCTTTTGCAGAGGTCCTAGCTTTGATTTCTAGAATCCACATGGCAACTTGTAGCTGTGAGCTATTCCAGTTAAAATAATCCAATATCCTCTTCTGGCTTTCTTTCACACCAGAGATACATGGAATGTATATATACATGTAGGTAAAACACATAAAAGTTAACAAATCATATGTGTGTATGTATTATTTTCACTTGCTCTAAGAAAAGTACTATTAGCTCAATTATTCTGTAGCTAAGCAGGGAGAGGAGAGACATAGAATGATTAAGTAAATGGCAGTTTTACAAATTTGAAGATGTAGCCCTACATTTTGTGATAAGCAAGGTAAGTAAGGAGAAATATGATTTTATATATATATATATAAATATATATATATATATAAAATAGTATATATATATACTATTTTATAGGACACGTTTTTGAAGGAAGTTACCTTTACTGAAAAGTATTGAATCACAACTATGTAGAGAATACAAAAGAAGATAAACAGTGATAACTTCTTCTCTGGTGCAAGGAGGTAATGGCAGAGTAGAAGTCCAAGCAGTAGAAGGTAAATATCAAAAAAATTCATGGCAAATGGAAATTATCACTATCAGCAATGACAGAGTATGTCAATTAATCTCTAGGGATGACTGATACTGAGTTAAAACCATTAATAAAACTGCATTGCGTGATGATGTGGACAGAAAAGAATACAGAGTATTGAGATGAATAAGAAGAGAGCATGGTTTCAAAGGGGTGAAGAACAGGACACTGGATACAAAGCTAATAGGTTAACAGTACTTGTTCTTCCAGAAGATCTAGTATCAGTACTCGTAAGTTCTCAATGTAAGTTCTCCGTACTTACATTGGATGACACACAACTGCCTGCAACTAGAATTTTAGGGGACTTTGCCCAATTCTGACCTCTGAAGACATGAGACAGGCATATGGCACATAGTCAGATATTCAGGTACACGTACATATAAATTAATAAATGAATAAATAAATTAATAAATAAATAAAGAAAGGAAGAAAGAAAGTGTGGATAATTGATGTTAGAAACAGTGTTAATTTCATTAGTGGTAATACCAGTGGAGGCGAAAATGTGAAAAGTTTGTGCTCTCTCTAGAATTTAGACCATATTAATGAGATATGTCAAAGGGAGACAGAGAGTCAGAAAGAGAATTTTTGACACAAATGAGTGGGGCATTATTGAGATGCTGAATAACCAACAAGAAAGCAAGGCTATACACCGGTCTCAGAAACACTCATAAATCTATAAATAACTGAAAACATAAAATGGAAAGCATAGTGAGTCTGGAGTTGCACCTTAGGAAACTATAGACATAAAGAAGCAACAGGATTATATCACCTAGGGAGTAAATACTGACAGTAAAATTATAAGTTGTTTCTTTTTTTTTGTTTTTTTTTGTTTTGTTTTGTTTTGTTTTTTATTTTCTAAGTTTTTTTTATTTACATTCCAAATCATTTCCCCTTTCCCATTTCCTCCCTCCCCGAAAGTCCCATAAACCCCCTTCTCTCCCTCTTTTCTCCATTCAACCCCCTCTCGTTTCTCTGTCCTGGCGTTCCCCTACATCCAGTCTTTCCAGGACCAGTGGTCTCTCCTTCCATCTTCTTAGAAATCTATTGATATGTGAATTGTGTCTAGGGTATTCCGAGATTCTGGGTTAATATCCCCTTATCAGTGACTGCATACCATGTGTGTTCTTTTGTGATTGGGTTACCTCACTAAGGATGATATTTTCAAGTTCTGACCATTTGCCTAGGAGTTTCGTGAATTCATTGTTTTTAATTGCAGAGTAGTATTCCATTGTGTAGATACACCACATCTTCTGAATCCATTCCTCCGTTGAGGGACATCTGGGTTCTTTCCAGCTTCTGGCTATTATAAATAAGGCTGCTATGAACATAGTGGAACATGTGTCCTTATTGCATGCAGGTAAAGCCTCTGGGTATATGCCCAGGAGTGGTATAGCCGGATCCTCCGGGAGTGTCATGCCCAGTTTTCTGAGGAACCTCCAGACTGCTTTCCAGAGTGGTTGTACCAGCTTGCAATTCCACCAGCAGTGGCGGAGTGTTCCTCTTTCTCCACATCCTCGCCAACAACTGCTGTATCCTATGATTTTGATCTTAGCCATCCTGACTGGTGTGAGATGGAATCTCAGGGTTGTTTTGATTTGCATTTCCCTAATGACTAAGGATGATGAACATCTCTTTAGGTGCTTCTCAGCCATTAGATATTCTTCAGGTGAGAACTCTTTGTTTAGCTCTGTACCCCATTTTTTAATAGGGTTACTTGCCTCTCTGGAGTTTAACTTCTTGAGTTCTTTGTATATATTGGATATTAGCCCTCTGTCGGATGTAGGGTTGGTAAAGATCATTTCCCAGTTAGTGGGTTGCCGCTTTGTCTTTTTGACAGTGTCTTTTGCCTTGCAAAACTTTGTAATTTAATGAGGTCCCATTTGTCTATTCCTGATCTTAGAGCATAAGCTATTGGAGTTCTGTTCAGGAAATTCTCCCCTGTGCCCATATGTTCAAGGTTCTTCCCTAGTTTCCTTTCTATTAGTTTCAGTTTGTCTGGTTTTATGTGGAGGTCCTTGATCCACTTGGAACTGAGCTTAGTGCAAGGAGATAAGAATGGGTCAATTTGCATTCTTCTGCATGTTGACCACCAGTTGAGCCAGCACCATTTGTTGAAAAGGTTATCTTTTTTCCACTGGATGGTTTTGGCTCCTTTGTCAAAGATCAAGTGACCATAGGAGTGTGGATTCATTTCTGGGTCCTCAATTCTGTTCCATTGATCTACATGCCTGTCACTGTACCAATACTATGTGGTTTTTAACACTATTGTTCTGTAGTACAGCTTGAGGTGTGGGATACTGATTCCCCCAGAGGTTCTTTTACTCTTGAGAATAGTTTTAGCTATCCTGGGTTTTCTGTTATTCCAGAAGAAATTTTGAATTGCTCTTTCTAACTCTATGAAGAATTGAGTTGGGATTTTGATGGGGATTGCATTGAATCTGTATATTGCTTTTCTTAAGATGGTCATTTTTACTATATTAATCCTGCCAATCCATGAGCATGGCAGATTTTTCCATCTTCTGAGGTCTTCTTCAATTTCTTTCTTCAGAGACTTGAAGTTCTTGTCATACAGATCTTTCACTTGTTTGGTTAGAGTCACGCCAAGATACTTAATATGGTTTGTGGCTATCGTGAAGGGTATTATTTCTCTTACTTCTTTCTCAGCCTGCTTATCCTTTGAGTATAGGAAGGCTTCTGACTTGCTTGAGTTGATTTTATATCCGGCCACTTTGCTGAAGTCGTTTATCAGCTGTAGGAGTTCTCTGGTGGAGTTCTTTGGGTCGCTTAAGTATACTATCATATTGTCTGCAAATAGGGATAGTTTGACTTCTTCCTTTCCAATTTGTATCACTTTGACCTCTTTTTGTTGTCTAATTGCTCTAGCTAGAACTTCAAGTACTATATTGAAAAGATATGGAGAGAGAGGGCAGCCTTGTCTAGTCCCTGATTTTAGTGGGATTGCTTCAAGTTTCTCTCCATTTAGATTGATGCTGGCTACCGGTTTGCTGTAAATTGCTTTTACTATGTTTAGATATGGGCCTTGAATTCCTGATCTTTCCAAGACCTTTAGCATGAAAGGATGCTGAATTTTGTCAAATGCTTTCTCAGCATCTAATGAGATGACCATGTGTTTTTTTTTCTTTGAGATTGTTTATATAGTGGATTACATTGATGGATTTCCTTATATTGAACCATCCCTGAATCCCTGGGATGAAGCCTACTTGATCGTAGTGAATGATCGTTTTGATGTGTTCTTGGATTCGGTTGGCAAGAATTTTATTGAGTATTTTTGCATCGATATTCATAAGAGAGATTGGCTGGAGATTCTCTTTCTTTGTCAGATCTTTGTGTGCTTTTGGAATTAGTACAAAGCTAAACAACAAATTTTCCCCTGAGGAATATTGAATGGCTGAGAAACACCTAAAATAATGTTCAACATCCTTAGTCATCAAGGAAATGCAAATCAAAACAACCCTGAAATTTCACCTCACACCAGTCAGAATGGCTATGATCAAAAACTCAGGAGACAGCTGGTGCTGACGAGGATGTGGAGAAAGAGGAACACTCCTCTATTGCTTGTAGGATTGCAAGCTGGTAAAAACACTCTGGAAATCAGTTTGTAGGTTCTTCAGAAAACTCGGCATAGTACTACCAGAAGACCCAGGTATACCACTACTGGGCATATACACAGAGGACTCTCCAACATGCACTAAGGACACTTATTCTCCACTATGTTCATAGCAGTTTTATTTATAATAGACAGAAGCTGGAAAGAACCCAGATGCCCCTCAACAGAGGAATGGATACAGAAAATGTGGTATATTTACACTATTGAGTACTAATCAGCTACTAAAAACAATGAATTCATGAAATTCTTAGGCAAGTGGGTGTAACTGGAGAATGTCATCCTGAGTGAGATGACCTCTCACAAAAAAAAAAAACACATGATATGGACTCACTGATAGGTGTATATTAGCCCAGAAGCTTGGAATACTCAAGGAACAATTCACATATCAAAGGATACCAAGAAGAAAGAGAGACACCTGGTCCTGGAAGGGCTCAATGTGGCAGTGTAGGGGAATACCAGGAAGGGGAGTTGGGAGTGGGTTGGTTGGGGAGCCAGGGAAAGGAAGAGGGTATATGGGACTTTTGGGGAGGGAGGGATCCAGTAAAAGGGAAAATCATTTGAAATGTAAATACAGAATATATCTAATCAAAAAAAAGAACAAAAATGTAATTAGAAACTTAAAAAAAAGAGAGAGAAACCTCTTCCACACATTTTCTGAATATATTAAATAGCTAGCACAAACAGTGAGTAAAACTTCATTTGCATCTTTGGCAATCAAATCTTGTCCTTCTTTTAGTCAGTGGTTTTCATATGTAAGTTCATACTCAAGGACCTCTTTATAAGCTGATAGCATAAGATAAAACAAAACAAAAAAATCAACCAAAAAAAAAAAACCAAAAAACATGCTCGCTATATCTTTTTGTTTCATCATTTCCTATGTATTTCATTGTATTAGACTCAGAAAACTGATATAATGAGGAATGTTTCTAATAAAATTATCATGTCTTATTTTTAGCAATATTTAAAGAATTAAATTAAATTAAAAGTTTAAAAAAATGCCTCTGTTTATTCATTTTTTTTTGGCAGAAGTAGGTGTACAGTTGAGGTTATTTATCCTCTTGCATAACCTCACTGTGCTCACTGGTTAGTTGCTTGCACATTTCCATTCTTACTCTTCCTCTTTTATGTTAATTTCAACCTTTCAGACTAAAATAGTGAAAGATAGTCTTTAGAGAACTGGTAGATGTTTGCTTTACTAATCTATTGAAAGGTCATCCTCAGCTGGGCGGTGGTGGTGCACTCCTTTAATATCAGCACTTGGGAGGCAGAGGCAGGTGGATTTCTGAGTTCAAGGCCAGCCTGGTCTACAAAGTGAGTTCCAGGATAGCCAAGGCTACACAAAGAAACCCTGTCTCAAAAAAAAAAAAAAAAAGCCAGGCGGTGGTGGCGCACGCCTTTAATCCCAGCACTTGGGAGGCAGAGGCAGGCGGATTTCTGAGTTCGAGGCCAGCCTGGTCTACAGAGCGAGTTCCAGGACAGCCAGGGCTATACAGAGAAACCCTGTCTCGAAAAACCAAAAAAAAAAAAAGAAAGGTCATCCTAATGATGTGTGGTAGGTACTAGGCTCAGACAAATTAGACCATATCTGAAACATGTGGTTAACATTTACTCATCCCAAATGTTGGTTGGGTTCTAGTTATAAAAAGAGGTAGCAATTTAATTTAATGACATCCTTCTGTAATCTAAAGTATGATGAGATTTTAATCTATTTAATATAGATTAATAAAGTGATCAATATAATCAACAGCAGAACCTAAGTTGAGGCATCTACTTGAGTCTAAAAATCTAGTGGCTTTTGGAAGTGAGGTCTGAAGATTATATGTTTGCTACAAAGTCACTGTTAGTGAAATCACCAGGTGATATTCTTGGTCAAAAATCAGCTTTTGGAGTCTACAGGCAACACTCCCTTGACCAGATCTCTGAATAATTTTTTTATTTTATAAGTACTCTGAGAGTTATTAAAAAATCAAACATTTTAATAAACTATAACAACTTTAAATTATTTTTAAAGTAAGATAAAAATGATTATCCATTTTAATAATAATATATTAGCAGTATTACTAAAACTTAATAAAATTGGAATGTATCACCGCTCAAGGTTTAAAAGTTAAACTGCAAGTAGCTCATTAATATGTTTGAAAATTTAACTTTTATTACATGTTTGGCTTAAATATATCAAGTTACAATAATTCAAGTGCAACTTCATTCAGTAAAAATAAATATTTATAATTAAGAAAATAAATGCATGCTTAATGTACAAATTTTAGAAAACAGAGAAGCATGTAATGGCAGGATCATATATCAAGATGCTAATTTATGCTTGATCTTAAATATTTTCTAACCTGGAACCCTAGAGAATATTCAGAGCTCTTTTCTCTCCATACTTCGAAAAAAACTTAGGAAGTTTGATCTTTGGAAGTGAGAAGTTACCCTTGAGAAACAAAATGAGTGTTTTTAAGAGGAAAGGAATGTCTGCTACAGGCCTCTAAGACCAAAAAACGATGGTCAGTGAAGGCAAGGTTCAAGGTTAGAAGGGATTAGGGCACATAACTCAAGTGTTTCCAGTGTCATAAGAAGAGGAACTGGTTATGGGATGGCAGATGTAAGTGGGAAGTTCTGTGTCTTAAACATATTAGAAACTAGGGCTATGGAAGTTGCTTTATCAGTAAATGAGGACCTGAGTTTAATCAATAGAGTCATGGAAAAAGCTGAATGTTCAGGTTGGCAAGATGAGCCCGTTAGTTCAATAGTAACAGATGTATTATGGGAGTAGTTAACAAAGTTTTGTTGTGATTTGGTGTTCCTTCAACAACTAGGGATTCACAACTAGTACACTAAATCTGCTCAAAATTCTGTGGCTAGAGAAGGCATTGGCTCTAATATTGAGGCTACCACTGCGATTTTGATAACTAGAAATAATGTGGCTATCAATGTGGCCTCTAAGTAATTACATTTATGCCCATAGAGCAGTGTTGCTATCATCTTTGTTCAGAAACACTTTTTTCAGTGGTCACTGAAGAGATTAATAAATGGGCAAAAAACAGAAATTAAGTGATTGTTGAATGCCCAGCCATAAGTGATACATCTATATTACCACATGCAAAGTTTGGGAAATTTCATCCAAGAAGGAGAGTAAAGAACATAGGAGCCATAGTAAGGTGAAGAAGAAATATGCAATACTGACTTTATGGGCATAGCATAGCTGTTGCACTCTAGAACTCATACAGCTGTTATTGTTTATACTAGATCTTTATATATATATATTCACACTTGGCCACATCTTGTTAAGGAAATGAGTAAGTTTCATGAAGGACTACTCTCCTGAGAATTCATGGGCATTTAGGAGGTGATAAGAAAAGGCATAGACATTTTTATCAGCAGTGTGCCAACTGGCAAAATGCCTATGTTCTTGTAAAAGAAGAAAGAAAAAGCTCTGCAGAAGCTCATTGAGACAAACATAGACATAAGCCATGAAAGCAGAAGAGAAGAGAAAAGGGATTGACTGTAAAGGGAGCATGAGAGGAGAAAGAATATTATGTACATTATAAAAATGTAATAATTAGACATATTAATCATAATTAACTAATATGAATATTTTTTTAAAAGGCATGGTGATATGTGCCTGTAATCCCAGCACTGGGATGGCAGAAACAGGAGCATCCCTATATCAAACTAGTTAACCTGTATAACCAAATTGGTGCACACCAGGTTGAATCAGAGAGCCCATCTCAAAAAGTAAGGTGAAAAGTAATGGAGGAAGATACCTGACATTGACCTCCCTCTGCACTTGTGAAGATGTATACATACACATGAGCATGCACATATACCCTGACACAACCTGTGTCTTCCACACATATATGCACACTCATAGCCACCCTTGACATTGAACTCTGGCCTCAACTCACATGTATATATATATATATATATATATATATATATATATATATATATATGTGTGTGTGTGTGTGTGTGTGTGTGTGTGTGTGTGTGTGTGTGTGTGTGTGTAAGCCTGTATGTATACACTAATGTCAATTGATATCATCTGCATACACATATACTCTGATGTCAACCTTTGTCCTCCACAGTCATGCATGTATATTCACATACATAAATGTTCATAAACACATATACATAGAAAAAAGTATTGTGACATATTGAGAAAGCACAGAGAAGAGAGTTGCAAGACTTCAACAAAAAAATGCAGTGATTATCCACCTAAAGGAATAAAAAGGATCAACCAAACGTTCCTATTTTTATATACCAGATTCTTCAAAAGAGTTCCTTCTAGCTTATAATAATAATTGTGCAGAATACATCAGAATGAATGGTATTTAAATTCCATTAATTTGAATTAAGGAATAAAATTTGATAATGCCTGTTCATTTGTATGCATGTAATAAAACCCATATTCTGTAATATCCAGATGATATCAATTCCCAAAATCCATGAATCTTATCTTCTAAAATTAAATTAAGGCTAGAAATTGAATGTGATAGAAAAAACTCTAGAGATAGAGAGATAGCACAGTTGTAAATCACCTTGCAAGAAAGGTCTTATTTCAATTCCAGCATTCAAATAAAATACAAGAACAGTGGCCTATGCTTGTATCCCCTGAGCTGGGCTAGCAAACACTGGCAAGTCTGGGGCCATGTCACTGTTTTAAAACTGGAACTCTCTCTGACTCATTCCACAAAACTGAATCTCAAGGATTTCCTCATTTTTCCATTGGAAAAACTAGTTTCATCTTGTTACTTGTCACTTGTAACTTGTAACATGTCACTGACTGTGCATACTATATCTGTAACTAGAGCTGATCCTATGCCACAGCGCTACATACCCAAATAGCAGTGGAAGAGAGTTAGCCTCCCCAGAGTGCAGACAAGACTGTAAGCACAGGTAAAACCACCACTGGTGCTCAGATGGTCCCTCCCAGAACATGAACAGAGGAGCAGCATGGAACAGGAGACTTCCAGTTTCCATCTGTGCCCAGAACTGTTCCTGTGCCACAGTGCTACATACACAAATACTGCCACTAGAAAGTTGGTCTCCCAGGAGTGCCAACATACCACCACTTTTCTTAAAATTCCTGGCCCAAGAGGGACCCTCCCAGAGCCATCAGGACAAAGGAACCAGGGAAGAGCTGGGGACAGGATCCTTATGGTTTTTTTTGTAACCTAGAGCTGACCCAGTACCAGAGCTCTCCATACGTAAATTCTTCCTGGAAAGAACTGGTCTCCAAGGAGTACTGACACACAGACTTGCAGGGGGGATGAGCCACAGTCAGAGATAGCAAGACAAGCTAAAACCAGAGATAACCACATGGCAAAAGGAAAGGGCAAAACCATAAGCAACAGAAACCAAGACTACATGGAATCATCAAAACCCAATTCTCCCACAACAGCAAGCACTAGTTAACCCACAACACCAGAAAAGCAAGACTCTTATTTAAAGTCACATTTCATGATGATAATAGAGGACTTTAAGAAGTAAATTAATAACTCCCTTAAAGAAATACAAGAGAACAAAGGTAAACAGGTAGAAGCATTTAAAGAGGAAACACAAAAATCCCTTAAAGTATTACAAGAAAACAAAACAATCAGGTGAAGAAACTGAACAAAACCATCCGGGATCTAAAAATGGAAATGGAAATAATAAATCATATAAGGAAACAACCGTAGAGAAAGAAAACGTAGGAAAAAAATTAGGAGCCATAGATGTAAACATCACCAACAGAATACCAGAGGGAGAAGAGAGAATCTCAGGTGCAGAAGATACCATAGAAAACATTGCCACAACAGGCAAAGAAAATGCAAAATGCAAAAAGTTCCTAACCTAAAACATCCAGGAAATTCAGGGCACAATGAGAAGTCAAAACCTAAAGATAATAGGTATTGAAGATAGCGAAGATTCCCAAGTTAAAGGGCCAGTATCTTCAACAAAACTATAGAAGAAAACTTCCCTAACCTAAACAAAGAAATGCACATAAACAAGCAAGAAGCCTACAGAACTCTGAATAGATTGGGCCAGAAAAGAAATTCCTCCCATCACATAATAGACATAACACCAAATGCACAAAACAAAGAAAGAATATTAAAAGCAATAAGGGGAAAAGGTCAAGTAACTTAGAAAAGTAGACATCAGAATTATACCAGACTTCTCATCAGAGGCTATGAAATCTAGAAGATCTTGGGTAGATCTCATACAGAATCTAAGAGAACACAAATGTCATCCAAGACTACTACATCCAGCAAACTTCTCAATTACCATAGATGGAGAAACCAACATATTCCTTGACAAAACCAAATTTACACAACATATTTCCACGAATCCAGCCCTTAACAAGGAAAATAGATAGAAAATGCCAACACAAGGAGGGAAATTACATCCTACAAAAAACAATAGAGTAAACTTCTTTCAACAAACCCAAAAGAAGAGAGCCACATAAACATAAAAATTATCACAAATAACAGGAAGGAACAATCACTATTCCTTAATATCTCTTAACAATCAATGGGCTCAATTCCCCCAATAAAATGACATAGACAAACAGACTGGATACTTAAACAGGACCCAGCATACTGGTGCATACAGGAAATGCAACTCAGAGTGAAAGACAAATACTATCTCAGAAATACTTTTCCAAGCAAATGGTCCCATGAAACAAACTGGAGGAACCATGCTAATATCAGATAAAATCAATTTTTAACCAAAAGTCATCAAAAAAGATAAGGAAGGACACTTCATACAAGACAAAGGAAAAATCAACCAAGAATTCTCAATTATGAACATCTATGCTCAAAATGCAAGGACACACACATTCATAAAAGAAACTTTACTAAGGCTCACAGCACACATTGCCACACAGCACCACACACAATAATAGTGGGAGTCTTCAACACCCCTCTCTCATCAATGGATAGATCATGGAAATACAAACTAAACAGACACACAGTGAAACTAACAGAAGTTATGGACCAAATTCATTTGACAGTTATGTATAGAATATTTCATCCAAAAACAAAAGAATATAATTTCTTCGCAGCAATTCATGGTTCCTTCTCCAAAACTGATTATGTATTTGGTCACAAAATAGACCTCAACAGATATAAGAAGATTGAAATTATCCCATGCCTTCTATCAGATCACTATGGATTAAGGCTGGTCTTCATAGCAACAAAAATAACAGGAAGCCCATATTCACATGGAAGCTGAGCAACACTCTACTCAATGATAACTTGATCAAGGAAGAAATAAAGAAATGAATTAAAAATTTAAAAGAATTTAATGAAAATGAAGGTACAACATACCCAAACTTCTGAGACACAAAAAAGCAGTGCTAAGAGAAAAACTCATAGCTCTGAGTGACTCCAAAAAGAAATTGGAGAGAGCATAAACTATCAGCTTAACAGCATACCTGAAAGCTGTATGACAAAATGAAGCAAATACACCCAAGAAGAGTAGATGACAGGAAGTAATCTAACACAGGACTGAAATCAAGCAAGGAGAAACAAATAGAACTATACTATGAATCAACAAAACCAGGAGCTGTTTCTTTGAGAATACTAAAAGATAGATAAACCATTAGGCTAACCAGAAGGCACAGACACAATATCCATATTAACAAAATCAGAAATCAGAAAAGAGATATAACAGCAGAAACTGAGGAAATTCAAAAAATCATCAGATCCTACTACAAAATCCTATACTCAACACAACTGGAAAATCTGGATGAAATGGACAATTTTCTAGAATGATACCAAACACCAAAGTTAAATCAGTATCAGATAAACCATCTAAACAGTCCCACAAAACCTAAAAAATAGAAGTTCATTAAAAGTCTCCCAACCAAAAAAAGCCCAGAACGAGATGGTTTTAGTGGAGAGATCTAGCAGACCTCCAAAGCAGTCATAATACCAATACTCTTCAAAATATTCCACAAAATAGAAACAGAAGTAACACTATGCAATTTGTTCTATGAAGCCACAGTTACACTATCACCAAAACCTCACAAAGACCCAGCAAACAAAAAGATTGTCAGACCAATTTTTCTTATGAATATCAATGCAAAAATAATCAATGAAATTTTTACAAAATGAATCCAAGAACACATCAAAAAGATCATTCACCGTGATTAAGTATGTTTCATCCCATTGATGCAGTGATGGTTCAATATATGGAAATCCATAAATGCAATCCATTGCATAAAGAAACTCAAAGAAAAAAAAAAGCTCATTTCATTAGATGCCAAAAAAGCATTTGATAAAATCCAACACCTCTTCATGATATAAGTCATGGAAAGATCAGAAGTTCAAGTCCCATACCTAAACATAGTAAAAGCAATATACAGCAAGCCAGTAGCCAACATCAAACTAAATGGAGAAAAACTTGAAACAACCCCACTAATATTATGAACTTGAAAAGACTGCCCCCACTCTCTATTCAATATAGTACTTGAAGTTCTAGCTAGAGCAATTAGACAACAAATGGAAGATAAAGAGATACAAATTGGAAAGAAGTCAAAATATATCACTATTTGTGAATGGTATGTTAGTATACTTAAGTGATCACCAAATCTCCACAAGTGGATGAATATAAAATTAACTCAAAAAATCAGTAGTTTTCCTATCCTCAAAGGGTAAACAAGCTGAGAAAGAAATTAGGGAAATGACACCCTTCACAATAGTACCAAACAATATAAAGTATTTTGGTGGTTCTCTAACAAAAGAAGTTAAAGATCTCTCTGAGAAGAACTTCAAGTCTCTGAAAAAAGAAATCGAAGAAGACCTCAGAAAATGGAAAGATCAAACATACTCATGGATTGGCAGGATTAATATAGTAAAAATGGCCATCTTGCTGAAAGCAATGTACAGATTCAAAGCAATCCCTATCAAAATTCCAACTCAATTCTTCAAAAAGCTAGAATGAGCAATTCTCAAATTCATTTGAAATAATAAAAAAAAAATCAGGATAGCGAAAACTATTCTCAACAATAAAAGAACTTCTGGTGCACTAAGAATACCTGACCTCAAGCTGTACTGCAGTGCAATAATAGTAAAAACTTCATGGTATTAGTGCAGTGACAGGCAGCTAGATCAATGGGATACAATTGAAGACCCAGAAATGAACCCACACACATATGATCACTTGATTTTTGATAAAGGAACTAAACAATCCAGTGAAAAAAGTATAGCCTTTTCAACAAATGGTGCTGGTTCAAATGATGGTCAGCATGTAGAAGAATCCAAATCGATCCATGGTTATCTCCTTGTAGAAAGCTCAAGTTTAAGTGGATCAAGGATCTACATGTAAAATCAGATACACTGAATCTAATAGAAGAGAAAGTGGGTAAAAAGCCTTGAACACATGGGCACAGGGGAATATTTCCTGAACAGAGCACCAATAGCCTATGTTCTAAGATCAACAATGGACAAATGGAACCGCATAAAATTGCAAAGTTTCTATAAGTCAAAGGACACTGTCAATGGGACAAAAGTGCAACCAACAGTTTGGGAAAAGATCTTTATCAATCCTATATCTCATAGAGGGCTAATGTCCAAAACATGCAAAGAACTCAACAAGTTAGACTCCAGAGAACTAAATAACACTTTTTAAATATGGAGACCAGAGGTAAACAGAGAATTCTCAACAGAAGGAAACTTGAAGGGCTTTAGGACACCTAAAGAAATGTTCAACGTCCTTAGTCATCAAGTAAATTCAAATCAAAACAATGCTGAGATGCCATCTCACACAAGTCAGAATGGTTAAGATGAAAAACTCAGGTAACAGCAGATGCTGGTAAGGATGTAGACATAGAATAAAACTCTTTCATTGCTGGCTGGATAGCAAGATTGTACAACCACTCTGGAAATCAGTTTGTTGGTTCCTTAGAAAACTGGGCATAGTACTACCTGAGGACACAGCTATACCACTCCTGGGCATAAACCCAGAAGATTCTCCAACATGTAATAAGGACACATGTTCCACTATGTTCATAGCAGCCATATTTATTATAGTCAGAAGCTGGAAACAACCCAGATGTCCCTCAACAGAGGAATGGATACAGAAAATGTAGTACATTTACAAAATGAAATACTACTCAAACTATAAAAAAGCAATGCTATTAAACTATTAAAAACTCAAGCTATTAAAAACAATGACTTAATGAAATTCGCAAGCAAATGGATGGAACTTGAGAATATCATCCTGAGTGAGGTGACTCAGTCACAGAGAAAAGAACATGGTATGTACTCGCTGATAAGTGGATATTAGCCTAAAAGTTTGGAATACTCAAGATTCAATTAACAGATCATATGACGCCTAAGAAGGAAGAACAAAATGTGGATGCTTCAGTTCTTTTTAGAATGGTGAACAAAATGCTCACAAGAGAAAATATGGAGACAAAGTGTGGAGGAGAGACTGAAGCAAAGGCCATCCAGAGGCTACCCCATCTGGGAATCCATTCCACATATAGCCACCAAACCAGTACATTATTTTGGATGCTAGGAAGTGCTTGCTGATAGAAGCCTGATATGGCTGTCTCCTGAGAGGCTCTGCCAGAGCCTGACAAATACAGAGGAGGAATCTCACAGCCAACCATTGGACTGAGCTCAGGGGTGCCCTGTTGAGGAGTTAGAGAAGGGATTAAATGGACTGAGGGGGTTTGCAGCCCCATGTGGGGAGTAACAGTGTCAAAAGGCCAGATCCCCTAGGGCTCCTGGGGACTGGACCACCACCCATAGAATATATATAGAGCAAACCATGTTGCTAGCCACATATGTGGCAGAGAATGGTTTTGTTGGACATCAATGGGAAGAGTGACCCTAGGGCCTGAGGGTGTTTGATACCCCACTGTAGCAGAATTTCAGGGTGGGAGAACAGGAGTGGGTGGGTGTGGGAGTACCCTCATTGAGGATGGGAGGATGGGTGATGTAATAGGGGGCTTCTGAAGGGGAGACCTAGAAAGGGGAAAATATTTGAAATGTAAATAAAGAAAATATCCAATCAAAAAAAATTAAAAAAATCTTTAAAAAATTAAACATTATAGTCTTATAAAACAAATAAAGTCATGAAAGTTAAATAAATAAAATGTGCAAAGTTTTAAAATGAAAATGTGAAAGTGTGAACAAAATCACAACAGTCCCTCTAGTGTTCACAGCTCCCTCAGCTCAGGAAATAAAAGCTTAAAATGCATAGATGGGAAAATAGACATCTTGCCTAACTATGTCTTGAATTTGCTGGCACTATGTGCTATGTGCATGGGGCCTCTCTCAGACTGATCAGGACACTCTTTATGGCCTAACCCAAAGACTACCAAAGGCCATGCTTCATTCTAAGAATAGCTATCCTTCTTTTGGTGCATCTTGAAACTGTCGTGTCAGTCCAAAGAGGAGTATCAGTTGATGATACTTTGGTTCTCAGGTAGCAGACAGTTGCATTATTCAATAAAGCGCAGGTGACTGCAGGTTTCAGTTATAATATGAGCTTGAAATGTTGAGACACCACGGACACCACCGCCTCTTGAATTACGAGAAAAAAACTTCTTTCTTTTCCTGTTTTCTGTTTTGGTGAATATATTTTCAAAGTACTACTAAAGGGGGGTGTGAAGGAGAGAGAAGAGAAAGAAGAGATGAAAAAGAAGGGAAGATTAGGAGGAGGAGGAGAAGAGAAGGGAGGAGGAAAACTCTCCAACTTAGAGATGCTTACTTAAAGCACCAGTGATGGTGTGATTTCTATATGTTGATTATGAGAGAGGACAGGCAGAAAATTTAAAAGTAGGCATGCACTGGTAGCATAGACTGGTAAGTCTATGAACACATGTTTTCCTTGATATAAATTCCACCAGAGGTTTTCCTAGCAGTTAAGAGTGAATCTATGCTACGTGTGGAGAGGGAGACATTTAGGGTGAGTACTGCCTCCCACTAGTCTCTGACAGGGTATTTTTCTGGCTGGTTTTTTTTTTTTTTTTTTTTGGTTCATGAACTGAGACATCTTGTGGTCATCTCCTGTGGTTGTTCTTTTGCTTTTCTGAAATGAGGTGTTACTTTTCAAATCCATAGGCTTGTGGCACTTTTGGACAAATTATTCTAGTTATGGAACAGCTCCTTAGTTCAGTTAGTTCCTTGAATTTGCATTGATGATTGCTTTTTGAAGAGCATATGTTGAGAGCTGATTATTTATATGTAAGTGGAAATATTTCATGCCTGATATCTGAAAGTGCTTTGAAAGTCATTGATCAACAATGCTAAAAGGTCTCCAATGTACAGTAGCATATATTTGTGCTTTTATTTATTTAGCAAGAGTGTTCTGGTGAGCACTCAGCAGAACATGAAAGCATATAAAAACTATTCCTCTCACAGACAAAGAATCAAGACCAATCACTGCAATATATGTGGTGTAAATAAGAATTGGTTTAAATAATTAAAACTAGGAAATCTCTTCTATTCAGTGAATGATAACCATATATCAGGAAAGTTAGCTCCATAAGCAAGAATTAATATTATTAGTGACCATCTAAATATTCTTAGTAAACCTGGGCTTGGTCTGAGGTATCCTAAGCAGTCTGTCTTCCTAAACCTTTTTCTTAAGTGAAATGTTCCATTGCTGGTGTGATTGCCACAACCAGTCTGGAGGTTCCTTAGAAAATTGGAAATATATCCTCCCAAAGACCCAGTTACACCACTCTTGAGTATACACAAAAAAGATGCTGCACCATGCCATAGGGGCATGTATTCCTCTATGTTCATAGCTGCCTTATTTGTGATAGCCAGAAGCTAGAAACAACCAAGATGTCCTACAACAGAAGAATGGACACAGAATATGTGGTTCATTTACACGATGGAGTACTACTCAGCTATTAAGAATGATACCCTGAGTTTCGCAGAAAAATGCATGGAACTAAAAAATATCATCCTGAGTGAAGTAACTCAGACCCAAAGGACATGAATGGTATGTACTCACTAATTAGTAGATATTAGCCAAAACCATGTACAGAACACCCAGGATACAATCCACAGAACTCAAGATTAACAAGCTGCAGGGCCCAAGTGAGGATGCCACTTGGGAGGGAGAAGAAAGCCATCACAGAAGGGTGAGAGTGAGGAGGGACCTAGGTGGGAGGTGGACAGGGAGGGAAAGAGGGGAATTTGATTAGGTATTGGGTACGTGGAACAGGACTGAAGCCCTGAGGGCCAGCAGAGAGAATGGAAGCAGGCAGCCTTGGGAGGTGGGAAATGGGGGGGACCCTCCTGAATGTGCCAGAGACCTGGGAGTTGAAATTCTCTCAGGACTCAGGGAGAGGGACCTGGGATTAAGTGCCCTACAGTGGGGAGATGAAATTTGTAGAGTCCACCTTCAATGGAAAGACAGGGCATCAAGTGGAAGGACAGGGTTGTCATCCCATGGTCAAGAACTCTGACTTAGGATTGTTCCTGTCTGAGAAAACTGCAGGGACAAAAATGGAGAAGAAACTGAGGAAAAGGCAGTCTAAATTGGAATCCAGCTCAAGGGGAAGCCCCAAGGCCTGACACTATTACTGATGCTATGGTGTGCTTACAAACAGGGGCTTATCAAGACTGCCCACAGAAGGTCAAACAAGCAGCTGAGGAAGTCAGATACAAATATTTGCACCCAACCAATGGACAGAAACTGATTACCCCTGTGGTTGAATTAGAAAAAAGCTAGAAGAATCTGACAAGGAGGGTGACCCTATAAGAAGACAGCAGTCTTTGTTGACCTGGACTCCCAGAGATCTATCGGACACTGGGCCACCAACTAGGAAGCATTCACCAGCTTATGTGAGGCCCCCAACACATATACAGCAGAAGACTGCTGAGTCTGGACTCAGAGAGGATGCACCTACCCCTTGAGAGACCTGGGGCCACAGGGAGTGGGGAGGTCTAGAGGAAAGGGGGTGGGGGTGGGGACAACTCCTCAGACTAAGAGGAGGTGTGGCATGTGGAACAGTCAGAGCATGGACTGGAGTGGGATAATGTTTGGACTGTAAAAATGAATGAAAGAAAATAAAATAAAATGGATAAAAAACTAAAAAATAAAATATTTTCTTCTGGAAAAAAATAAAATAAAGTCAGTATGGTCTTGAAGCTATTTGTATCCTTCCCCACTCCTAAAACTCTCCAAACAATGCAAGGCACATGAGTAAGTACCCATTGTAGAAGAAATGAACTAACAGGACACACAAGAAAGCTGAGGCAATTTTTCAAGAGGTAATTTTACAATTCCAATTCCAATATAAGAACTGGAAGAAATGAAGGGGATGGAACTGCAGTTGTGAAATATTTTTTTAAAAAAAGAAGACTGTGTGGTGAGGAACAGGAGATGAGAGTACCGAAAGATGAGAGACTTGAAATACAGGTACAGTGATATTGGCTACATGTGAGAATGTAACACTGATTGGTTTCCCTTTGTTCCTCTGTAATTCAGACCAATGTACACATTGGCTTTAAAGTACTTTAATAATGCTTACGTAGTTCTGTAAGTATAACTCTACTAAGACAATCTTCATTCTCAGAAAGGTCATCCCACATTGAGCTTTAGCAAACAGGAAAGAAATAAAACAAATGAATGTCTGACAATTGCCATACCTTAACAAAATAATGGTATGCAAATGCCCAATAATCTGAGGACTAACTTTAGGCAAAACCATTTCATATTGGGCTGGAGGAAAGCTTGGTGGAAGAGAACTTGTGAGACATCAAGTAATAAGTCAATTAATCAATCCAATTTCTCCCCATGAAAATGTTAGAATATAGGGAAACATGCCACTGTCCTGGAATGAAGAAATATTTATCCCACGTCTGCACAGTTGCTGTGTGACTATCACTTCCATATGCAATCAAGGATTGAGAAACAAGGAAAGTATGGTACTGCTGAGGTGTACATTATTACACTGAAATTTTTCTTGATAATGTTTGCAATCCATTCTCTATATCTTCTTGTTCAATCTACTCTTTACCTGTCATAGCCAAGATTTTGGTTCCTACATGTTAGCTCACAGTAACCTGAGGGGGCTTAAGGTAAATGTGTAGAAGAATAGCATTATTTGAACATTAAATAACAAATATATGGAAAATCACCTGGTATCCCATAAACAATATAGTCAAATATGTCCATAAAATAGAAATGACAAAAATATATATCATGTGCCTTCATCCAGGCACAACAAGTTCTCAGATTTGGCTTCTCTGTGTTAAACTAAATGTTATACTTTTATACACAGCAAAGGAGAAGGTAACATGACAGATAAGGTAAAAAAAAAAAACCTGCTCTTTTCAAACTCAAGCATATAAAGATTTGGTTTCTAAAGAAATGTGGGAATGAGAGTTTAAAATATCAAACTATTTAGAGTAATATGAGATAGCATAGTAAAAGAGAGGTGCACTAGAATGCATATTAACAGAAATAAGAGAACAACAGCCAACAGAGGTGAGCAGTGCCCTGTTTCTCATCATGAGGAGGCCTTCAGGGGCCCAGTAACATTAAGTAAAGATTCCTCCCAGCCAATTCCTTGCCTCCTGCGTCCACCTGATGCACATCCAGCAGATGTGAGCTGCACACTCTCCCATGACCTCCATCATCTGGCCTATGATGTTGTATGCCTTCACAAAGAGACCTGAGGGCCTCAGAAACAATCAAGTCCAACTGGGACACAGCCAGAAGAGATGAGCAGTGTGCAGTTTTCTGAAATCTATTGTCAGGAACAACCATATGGCTAAAGCCTGAATAAGAACACAAGAGCCAGAGCAATATAATACCACTGGAGCCCAGCTATTCCATTACAGTAAGCCCTGACTATGCTAACATGGAAATCCCAAAAAGATGACCTTAAATAAAGACAGAGGCCTTTAAATAGGAAATAAATGAATTCCTTGAAGACATACAGAAATGAAGGAAATGAATAAACTTAGTCAAATCTGAAAATGGAAGTAGAAGCAATGAAAAAAGCAAAATTTGAGTGAATCTTGGAGATGGAAAACAAAAGGAAGAGAACAGGAACTACAGATACAAGCAAAAGAAACAGAATATAAGAGATGATAGAAAGAATTTCAGGTATAGAAGATACAATTAAAGAAATTGATACATTAGTCAAAGGAAATCCTAAATCTAAACAGTTCTGGCCCCTGCCCCCAAAAATCCAAGAAATCTGAGACAATATGAAAAGATCAAACCTAAGAATAATAGGAATAGAAGAAAGAGAAGACTCCCAGATACAAGGTAGAGAAAATATTTTCAACAAAATGATACAAGAAAATTTCCCCAAACTAAAGAGATAATTATAAATAAAGAAGAAACTTACAGAAAATCAAATAGATTGGAAGAGAAAAGAAAATCCTCCTGGCATACAATAATCCAAACACTAAGTGGATAGAACAAAGAAAGAATATTAAAAGCTTCAAAGGAAAAAAAAGCCATAAATGCATACCTATCAGATTACACTTATCTTCTGAATACTATACCCAGCAAAAGTTTTAATCACCATAGATGGAGAAATCAGGATGTTTCATGAAAATCCAAATTTAAATAATATCTATCCAATAAGCCAGGCCAAAAAAAGATACTGCTAGGAGAACACCAACCCAAAAAAGCTAACTATACCCAAGAAAACACAGAAAATAAATAACCACACACCAGTAAACCAAAGAAAGGGACACACACATGCACACACACACACACACACACACACACAAACACACACAAACAACCAACCACCACCAACATCAAAATAACAGGAATTAACAATCATTGGCCATTAATATCTCAACATCAATAAACTCGATTCACCAATTTAAAAGACACATCTAATATAATGGATATAAAAAAAATCATTCTACCGCATACTAGAAACAAACTTCAAGAACAATGATAGAAACTGCCTCAGCATAAAGGACTGGAAAAGGTTTTCCAAGAAAAGTGATCCAAAAAAAATCAATCTAGAGAAGTCACTCTAATATCCAATAAAATAGACTTTCAACAAATATTAATCAAAATAAATGGGGAAGAAGACATTGTGCATGATGACATCTCAATTCTGAATCCCTAAGACTCAAATGCAAGGGTACACATATTCATAAAAAAGTAACTAAAACTTATACCATATATAGAAACTCACCACATTAAGACTGAGAGACTTAAACACCCCACTCTCACCAAATGAATACATAATCCAAATAGAAACTAAACAGAGAAATAGATAAAATAACAGAGGTTATGAATCAAATGGACCTAACCAATATCTAGAGCATATTACCCAAACATAAAAGAATATATCTTCTTCTCAGTACCTCACTGAACTGTCTCCAAAATTGATTGTATAGTTGTTCACAAGGAAAGCCTCAGCAGATACAAGAAAACTGAAATATCAGACCACCATGGATCAAAGCTGGAATTCAGCAAAAACAGAATGAACCAGAAGTCTACAAACTCATGGGCAAAATCAACTCTACTTAATGACGTCTAGTTCAGTGAAGAAATAAGAAAGAAATTAAAGACTTTATAGACTATGATGAAAATAAAGGTACAACATACCCAAACTTATGGAACACAATGTAAGTGGTCCTAAGAGGAAAGTTTATAGCATAAAGAAATTAGAGAAATCTCATACTAGCAACGTAAAAGTGCACTTGAACGCTCAAACAAGAAGCAAACACACCTAAAAGGAGTAGATGGCAAGAAATTATCTCAGGGCTAAAATAGATAAACTAGAAACTAGAAGAACAATACAAAGAGTCAACAAAATGAAGAGCTGTCTCTCTGAGAAAATCAACACGATAGTTAAACCTTTAGCCAAACTAATCAAGGCAGAGAGAAAGTATCCAAATTAACAAAATTAGAAATAAAAACGGTGATATAACAGCAGGCACTGAGGAAATTCAAAGAATCATTAGGTCTTATTTGAAAATCCTATACTCCACAAAATTTGAAAATATAAATAAAATGGATTATTTTCTAGACAAATACCATGACCAAAGTTAAAACAAGATTATATAAATTTAAATTGTCCTATAACCCCTAAGGATATAGAAGCAGTTACTAAACATCTGTAAACCAAAGAAAAGCTCAGGGACAGGTGGTTTTAACACAGGATTCTACCAAACTTTTGGAGAAGGCTTAATATTCCTCAAACTATTCCACAAAATAGAAACAGAAAGAACATTGCCAAACTCATCCTATGAATTCATAGTCACCCTGATACCTAAATCACACAAAGATTCAACAATGAAAATTAGTACCAATTTCCCTTATGGACACTAATGCAAAACTACTCAATAAAATACAAACCAAATCCAAACATCAAAACCATCACTCACCACAATCAAGAAGGTTTAATCCCAAGGATACAGAGTGGTTCAAAGTATGAAAATCCATCATTGAAATCTACCATCTAAACAAATTGAAAGAAAAAAATCCCATGACCATCTCATTAGACACTGAAAAAGCTTTTAAATTAAATCAAACATTCCTTCTTGTTAAAAGTCTTAGAGAGGTCAGGGACACATGGTACACACCTAAACAAAATAAATGCAATATACAGCAAGCCATTAGCCATCATTAAATTGCAGGAAGAGAAACTTAAAGCAATTCTACTAAAATCAGGGAGAAGGGGGCTGCCCATTCTCTCAGTATCTATTCAATACAATACTTGAAGTTATAACTAGAGAAGTAAGACAAGAGAAAAATCAAAGGGATACAAATTGAAAAGTAAGAAGTCAAAGTCAATAGGAAATCCTATTTCCAAATGATATGATCATATGCATAAATGACAGAAAAAATTCTACCAGAGAATTTCAACTGCTAATAAGCACCTTCAGCAAAGTGGCTGAATAAAAAATTAACTGAGAAAGTCATTAGCCCTTATTTATACAAACCATAAATGGGCCAAGAAAGAAGTTATGGAAACTTAAAACACCCTTAACAATAGTCATAAATAATCAAAAATATTTTGGTGTATCTCTAACCAAGCAAGTGAAAATTTGTAGATAAGAACTTCAAATTTCTGAAGAAAGAAATTGAGGAAGACATCAGAAGACAGAAAGATCTCCCATGCTCATGGATCAGTAGGATTAACACAGAAAAAAAAATGAGCATTTTACCAGAAGCAATCTACAGAGTCTATCCAATTCCTATCAAAATCCCAAGAGAATTATGTACAGACATAGAAAGAGCAATTCTCTACTTCATATGGAAAAAAAGAAAACAAGATAAAGAACAAACAAAGAAAAACAAAAACCAGGTTAGCTAAAACAATCCTAAATATTAAAAGAACATCTGGAGGCATTACTATTCCTGATTTCAAGCTGTACTACCGAGAAGTAGAAATGAAAACCACAGGGTACTGGGATCAAAACAGACAGGTCAGTCAATGGAATAGATTCAAACAGCCAGAAATAGACCCACACACCTACCAACACTTGGTTTTTGACAAAGAAGCCAAAAACCATTCTATGAAAAAAAAAGAAAGCATCTTCAGGAAATGTTGGTCTTACTGTATGTCTACATATAGAAGCCAAATAGATTCATATTTATCTCCCTGTTCCAAACTCAAATCCAAGTCAATCAATCCCCTCATGAGATTACCACATATCCAGCTCACTGAGGCAATATATTTCTTCCTGGAAATATTTAGTTAGCTATTGACAGATGAATTCTTCCATCTTAGAGAAAGACTTCATTTAACAATAATAATTCATTCTTATGGTCTGTTTCTGCAAATTTTTCTGGGTCTTTTTTCTGCCAATGACACTGATTTTCTCCATGTTGTGAGCTAACAGTCACCTAATTCAAGTTTTCTACAACATTGACCCTGTTTTTGTTTTGTTATGGCATTTTCTTCTGTCAAATATCTCACATTTGGCTTTCTTCTTATGGACACACTTATTTTTTAAGATTGCTTCTTCACTTTTCTTCTTAGCCCCGAAAGGTTTTAGTGCCCTGGAAATCATATCTTACACTTCAATCAATCAATCTGGTGATTTAATTCAGTTTTGTACCATTAAACAACATCATTCATCTGACGATGCCTAGAAATTCAATTCACTCCTAGAACTAACTTTTCCATGTACAGGAGACTTTCTGTCAGACAATAACACTAGGAAATATATTTAAAAGTTTTGAAAGATCTGTATGACCAGAACTTCAAGTCTCTGAAGAAAGAAATTGAAGAAGACCTCAGAAGATGGAAAAATCTGCCATGCTCAAGGATTGGCAGGATTAATATAGTAAAAATGACCATCTTAACAAAAGCAATATACAGATTCAATGCAATCCCCATCAAAATCCCAACTCAATTCTTCATAGAGTAGAAAGAGCAATTCAAAAATTCATCTGGAATAACAGAAAACTCAGGATAGCTAAAACTATTCTCAAGAGTAAAAGAACCTCTGGGGGAATCAGTATCCCGGACCTCAAGCTGTACTACAGAGCAATAGTGTTAAAAACCGCATGGTATTGGTACAGTGACAGGCATGTAGATCAATGGAACAGAATTGAAGACCCAGAAATGAATCCACACTCCTATGGTCACTTGATCTTTGACAAAGGAGCAAAAACCATCCAGTGGAAAAAAGATAGCCTTTTCAACAAATGGTGCTGGCTCAACTGGAGGTCAACATGCAGAAAAATGCAAATTGATCCATTCTTATCTCCTTGCACTAAGCTCAATTCCAAGTGGATCAAGGACCTCCACATAAAACCAGACACACTGAAACTAATAGAAAGGAAACTAGGGAAGAACCTTGAACATATGGGCACAGGGGAGAATTTCCTGAATAGAACTCCAATAGCTTATGCTCTAAGATCAAGAATTGAAAAATGGGACTTCATTAAATTACCAAGTGTTTGCAAGGCAAAAGACACTGTCAAAAAGACAAAGTGGCAACCAACTAACTGGGAAATGATCTTTACCAACCCTACATCCGACAGAGGGCTAATATCCAATATATACAAAGAACTCAAGAAGTTAAACTTCAGAGAGGCAAGTAACCCTATTAAAAAATGGGGTACAGAGCTAAACAAAGAATTCTCACCTGAAGATTATCTAATGGCTGAGAAGCACCTAAAGAGATGTTCATCATCCTTAGTCATTAGGGAAATGCAAATCAAAACAACCCTGAGATTCCATCTCACACCAGTCAGAATGGCTAAGATCAAAAACACAGGAGACAGCAGTTGTTGGCGAAGATGTGGAGAAAGAGGAACACTCCTCCACTGCTAGTGGAATTGCAAGATGGTACGACCACTCTGGAAAGCAGTCTGGCGGTTCCTCAGAAAACTGGGCATGACACTCCCGGAGGATCCGGCTATACCACTCCTGAGCATATACCTAGAGGCTTTACCTGCATGCAATAAGGACACATGCTCCACTATGTTCATAGCAGCCTTATTTATAATAGCCAGAATCTGGAAAGAACCCAGATGTCCCTCAACGGAGGAATGGATTCAGAAGATGTGGTATATTTACACAATGGAATACTACTCTGCAATTAAAAACAATGAATTCACAAAATTCCTAGACAAAATGTCAGAACTTGAAAATATCATCCTTAGTGAGGTAACCCAATCACAAAAGAACACACATGGTATGCAGTCACTGATAAGGGGATATTAACCCAGAATCTTGGAATAGCCTAGACACAATTTGCATATCAATAGATTTCTAAGAAGATGGAAGGAGAGACCCCTGGTCCTGGAAAGACTGGATGTAGGGGAACGCCAGGACAGAGAAGCTAGAGGGGGTTGAATGGGGAAAAGAGGGAGGGAAGGTGGCTTATGGGATTTTCAGGGAGGGAGGAAACGGGAAAGGGGAAATGATTTTGAATGTAAATAAAAAAAAACCTTAGAAAATAAAATTAAAAAAAAAAGTTTTGACCACATTCAGAAACTCCATCTCCAATGTGTCTTATATCAGGAGAAACCATCATTCAAAATACTTATGATCATTTCGGTAGCAGGTAACAAAAGGTTGGCGGCACACACACACACACACACACACACACACACACACACACACATACACACACAAATGCATGTGAATACACATGTTTACACATATATACTATATATGTCCTCATGCATACACACAGAACCACTCACTCATGCATATGTGTAACCCACAGAACTGTCATTGACTAATTAGTCTAATATTTGTTCACTTATTAGAATTGCATTTAATTACCAAATTAGTACTTGACTAACTCTTACAATGACTGGATGACAGCCATAGGGTTGAAAGTGGTTGAGTTACACAGTGGACCTGCTTCACATCAAGACCAACCAAGTCAATGCTGCCTCTTCTTTCATTTCTCACATGGCATAGCCTAAATGTTCAGTTTCATGCTCAATGAAGAATTACATGTTTTCTTTTTTCTAATTTAAGTTTTTACTTATTCACTTTACATCCCACTCACTTCCCCCTTCCAGGTACCCCTCCCTCCATCATTTCCCCATCCAATTCTCCCCTTCTCTTCTGAGTGGGTGAGGGCACACCTGGGTAGCTCCTACCCTGGTTCTTCAGGTCACTGCTCCCCTAGGCACTTCCTCTCCCACTGAAGCCAGACAAAGACAGCCCAGCTAAAACATATCCCACTTACAAGCATCAGATTTGGGGATAGCGCTTTGCTCTAGTTTTTCAGGACCCACATGAAGACCAAACTGCACATCTGTTACTTATGTACAGGGAAGCCTAAGTCCAGTCCATGTAAGTTCTTTGGTTGGTGGTTCAGACTCTGAGAGCTCCCGAGGATCCAATCAGTTGATTCTGTTGGTTTTCCTGTGGAGTTTCTATCCCCTTAGGAGTCCTGCAATCCTTCTTCCTATTTTTCCATAAGAGTCCTCAATCTGCATCCACTGTTTGGCTGTGGTTGACTGTATCTGTCTGAATTAGCTGCTTGGTGGAGCCTTTTAGAGGACAACATGTTCCTGAAGACCCATGGGATGGGTCTCAAGTTGGGCCAGTTATTGGTTGGCCATTACTTCAGTCTCTGTTCCAGCCTCCATGTCTGCATTTCTTATAGACAAGATAAATTTTGGGTTGTTAGTTTTGTGGGTCAGTGGGTGTCTCTTTTGTTCCATGGGGTTCCTACAGGTGGTGGCCTCTTCTGGATCCATATCCCCAATATTTTAAGTCACAGCTCAGGTAAACCCCATTGATTCTTGAGCACCTCCCTTGCCCCAGGTCTCCATCTCTTCCTTGAGATGCCCCCTACCTCCTCACCCCAGTCAATTGCACATTTCCATTCATATTCATGACTGAATATTTCCTGTCCTTCCCCACACCTGTCCAGAAACTGCCATTACTCTCCTTATACCCTTCCCTCCCAGTTCCCTTCCTCCATCTGCCTCTTATAACTATTTTATTCCTCCTTCTAAGTGAGATACAAGCTTCCTCTCTTGAATCTTCCTCACTTGGGTCTTCCTTCTTGTTTAGCGTTTTTGGGTCTGTGGATATATGGCTATCCTGTATTTTATGGCTAGTATCCACTTATAAGTGAGTACATACCATGCATGCCTTTTGAGGACTGAATTACCTCACTCAGGATGATATTCTCAAGTTCCTTCCATTTGCCTGAAAAAAACCATGATGCTTTGTTTTTAATAGCTGAATAGTATTCCATTGTGCAGATATACCACATTTTCTTTGTCCATTATTTACTTGAGAGACATCTATATTCTTTTCAGTTTCTGGCTATTATAAATAAAGGTGCTATGAATATAGTTGAGCAAGTGTCTTTGTAGGATGTTAGAGTACCTTTTGGGTTTATGCCCAGGACTGGTAAAGCTGGGTCTTGAGGTAGAACTACTCCCGGGTTTCTTGGAAACTGCCAAATTGATTTACGTAGTGGTTGTACAAGTTTGTACTGTTACAAACAGTGGAGGAGGGCTCCTCTTGGTCCTCATTATTGCTCGCTTGTCCTGTCCCTTGAAATTTTCATCTTAGTCATTCTAATGACTAATGACTTTGAGCATTTCTTTAAGTGCTTCTCAGTCATTCAAGATTCCTCTGTTGAGGATTCTCTTTTTACTATGTTCCTCACTTTTAATTGGGTTATTTGGTTTCATAGTGTCTAAATTCTAGAGTTCTTTGTAAATTTTGGATAGTAGCTCTCTATCAGATATACAGTTAGTGAAGATTTTTTCCAATCTGTAGACCGCCAATTTGTCATATTGACAGTGCCCTTTGCCTTACAAAGCTTTGTAATTTCATAAGGTCCCATTTATCAATGATTGATCTTAAAGCCTGAACCATTAGTAAGAACTATATTTTCAAAGTGTGTGTGTGTGTGTGCATATATGTTTGCAATATTTCTTTTTTTACTTTTGTTTGTTTACCACAGGTCCCACAAATTGCTCTGAAGTGTTGTATGGTCACAGCCTAATTGCAAAATGTATCTTCTGTGTTTTATGAAGATATGCATTACAGGTAAGCTTCAGTCAAACGTGAAATACAGTGTTGTGCTGCTAGCTCTGAATTTAATATTTTACCAATGTCTTATAGTAAATACATTATCTTTAGGTGGAAAGACATTTTTGAAAAAGATTGTCTAGGTGTAAAACAGTTAAAATATTGAAAACAGGGAACTAAAAGAATGCAACTAGATATTTTTGATATTTATATTTAATTTTATTTTTATCTTAAAATGTCCATTCCCATTATGTCCACGCAAGATACTCATGTTATCATATATATATATATATATATATATATATATATATATATATATATATATATATATATGTGTGTGTGTGTGTGTGTGTGTGTGTGTGTGTGTGTGTGTGTGTGAGTGTGTGTATGATGAAGATATGTAGGGTGCTACAGCATCTTGTAGGGCAGGGCTCCTCTGATACTTGTTGGGTGCAGGGCATGGAGTAAGGGGTGTGGGAAAAAAAGACTCATCTCACCAGAGCTCGCTGGTTCTGGCAGGACAGGTGCGGGAAACTACCACTACCACACAACCCCACATAGTTGGGTGGGTGTCTGGCTGTGGGAAGCCACAGGACCCAGTCAGCAGGGATGGGAAGGGAACAGTCTTGGGAGCCCCTTTGCCTAATGGAGGCCAAGGGCAACAGGTTCTCTAACTCTTGGTCATCACAGGGCAATCCTGTACACTGCAGAAAAGATGAGAGTGGGAGCCCACTGAGAGCAGCTCAGTAAGCCCTGGGGCCAAAGAAGAAAGAGGCATGAAGGCATGCTGGGGGCAAGTTCCTGCACAGGTGAGTCCTTTGTCTGGTCTGGCAGCTGGAAATGCTAGGAGACAATCTATTGGCTTTAGTGCTTTATTGTAGAGAACTAGAATGAGAGAGGGGAGGTAGAGAGGTAGAAGTCAGCCATGACCACATGGAAAGAGAGGGTAAGGAAAGGGAGAGGAGAAAGCCCAAGAGGGCAAAAGAAGAGAAGAGTGAGTGAGAGGGGAGGGGCAAACAACCCCTCTTATAGTGGACTGGGCTACCTGACTGTTGCCAGGTAACTGTGGGGTGGGGCAAACCTGGCTGTAGCCAGGTGACTATGGGAGTGGAATCCAGCCAGAATACTGAGGGCCTGGGGCGTGGCCCTATTCTGATGGTCACAGAATTATGGAGTTGAGGGTCTCATGGTGTCAGCCTAGTGTTTGAGAGCATGGGCAAACAGCCTTCTGTCCCATGTGCATTAAAACCACTGGGTCACCAGGGTTTAAACCTAGTTCAACCAGAACACAGACTGCCTTTCACAGTCCAACAGAGATATATGTATATGTGTATGTATGTATGTATGTATGTATGTATATGTATATATATGTGTGTGTGTGTGTGTGTGAGTGTGTGTGTGTGTGTGTGTGTGTGTGTGTGTGTGTGTGTAAAACATAAAGTGGACTGATGTACTGAACAGGCTATATTTGAATATTTAAAAGTATATATCAATAATTAAAGATAAAGAGGTCATTAAATTAACAGAGAGAAAATGGAGTACATAATGAGGCTTGGAGAAAAAAAAGGGAAGGGCAAATGATGTAATTATATTTTGACTTTAATGACATAAAAAACCCATATTCAGCTTTTGAAACTGTGTATCCTTCATTCAAACCTAAGTCTATAGGATTCCAGAACCTCCATTTACTAAAACTTTGTTCCTCACAAAAAGCATAGTTTTCAAGTGTAAATAAATGTACTGTGCCTCTGCTATTACAAACAATAAAATAAAGCTTACTGACCAAATGGAACAACCATGTCTGACTTTATCCTATTAGACACTAGTCTGTTTATTCACCACCTTGACATATTCTCTTTAAAGTTGGTCTCCTTGGGAGTTGTAAATTCCTATTTGATATGTCCATTCTGTAAACTCACAAAAGAAACCAGCATTTACCTGATCCAAAATAATAAAAGTGCAGAAAAATCAATAATGGGCAAAAGAACATCTACTCTCCAATTTTGTTCCCCACAATCAATAGCAACAAAACGTGAAAGACAAGAATCAGTAGGTACTGCTGTTTTGTATTAGACTGATATCATTATAATTTGCACTCTGTAGAAAATTGCTCTATTTCAGGTTTAAGGTACAATAAAGACAGGGTCAGATTAGCATATGTGTTGGGTCTTGTGAGATCCATAAGAGCAAGACATATATGTAGGTAGTCCTGTGGTTCAGTTCCAGCTGTGAGTTTTTGAAGTTAAAAGAAGAGGTAAATACAAAAGGTATTTACGTGAATCAAATAAATAAGAGGTTTGAGTTTAAGATCAGAGGTTTAGTTTGATGTGTGAGTTCAACACATGGAGTTCTACCACAAGCACTAGTGAGTAAACAAATAACTAAGTAAACAAAAGTTAAACAAAGGGTCTAGATCAATCCATAGGAACTAAAACATAGTAATTTGTGGCTATTTTGTTTTGGCACATTTTATGTCATAAAATTATTATTTTTGCCTTTTAATTTATATTTTATTTTAATTTATATTTTATTTTGTTTATGTCCCAACTGCTGCCGCTGCTCCCAATCGCCCCATTACAGAGTCCCACTCCCCATCACCCCTCCAATTGTCTTCTGAATGGGTGAGTCTTCCTCGGGTATCACCCTATTCCCTGGCACATCAAGTCTATTTTGCAGGCAGGAGCCTAATATAACTGTCTTCTGAGAGGTTTCACCAAGCAGTTACTAAAACAGATGCAGATACTCAGAGCCAAACACTAGACAAAAATTAGTACTCTTATACAAAATTCGGGGAGAGGATTGATGGACCCAAGGGGAATAGAAACTTCACAAGAGGACCAACAGAGTCAACTAACCTGGACTTGTGGGAGATCTCAGAGACAGAGCCACCAACCAAAGAGCATACATGGGCTGGTCTGAGACCAAAAGTACATATGTGGCAAATGTGTAGCTCAGTCTTCATGTGGGTTTCCCAACAAATGGAGCAGGGGCTGTTCTGTAAAGCTACTTCTTGTATGTGGAATCCATTCCCCTAACTGGGCTGCCTTGTCTGGCCACAATGGGAGAGAATGCCACTAACCCTGAAGAGACTTAATTTTTTTTAAAAAAAAATTCATTGATAGTATCATGCATATACAATAAAATTATCATGAATGATAAATTTCATATTTAACTTCCTTTTTATCTTCCATATCCTCACAGATTCCTTCACCAAGAAGCCTCCCAACTTCATGTCCTATTCTTTTTTTTAAAAATAGTTCATTTAGTCCAATTAATGCTATCTTTATCTCCCTGCATGTAATCTCATACAAAATGTCATCTCTGAAAACATATATACACAAGGAGCATTGTACAGCAAATGAGCTGAGTGTGGGTGTGTGTGTTCACACATATATGCTTGTGTGCATGTGTAACAATTCAAGAAAAAAAAGAAGTTGTGTCATCTAACTCTTATAGAGACTCTGCCAATCATCTTTCTTAATTCTAGTAAAAAGAGAATGATTTTATCATACAAACAGGATTCTCATTCAGACTCTACAATTTCTGGTATCTTTTGTTCATTTCTTGGCTCTAGCTGTGATGCTGAACAAGATTTTAATTGGTTAGAGTAATTAAAGAAATGGCTTTGTTTCTATTTTTATTCTAAAACCAATGCTTGGTACTGTGCACGTGGTGTCCTCCCATACACAGAAGCCAGGATAGAATGGGTTGTGCTGGTTTCCAGGAAGAAAGTTTCTGTTGAAGATAAAAGAGAGAACAGAAGTAGGAGGATGTTAAGACTCCAGAAATCAGTTCATGATGGTCACCTATGAAAAAGGGTTTTTGAGTTTATCCTATTGGGCTCTTTGAATGTGGATTTTGAACTTATAATTTTTTTCTTTTTTTTAATTTTTTTTATCAAACTTGGATATTTTAGTACCATTAATTCTTCAAAGGATTTTTGTACTTCAATTCAATTTTGTTCTTTCTTTTCCTATCAGACTCTTGTGAGATTGCTATCTTTTATCAGTATTTAATAGTTATGTGCCCTGACATATTTGCAGAGTTAAAACTTTTCCTTCCTATGGTGGTGTTTGTGATATTATTTGACTTTACTCGGTCCATTACCTCAAAGTTGAAGACTCTCCATAGCTACTAATCTTGAGAGTACACAATATCAATGTGAGATTTATGTGAATAAGTCCCCCTTTATGCTTTTGTCTTTATGTAGCTTCCAGGGAAAGCCTAAGATCCATATCCACAGACAGTCACAATGTGTAGTCCCCAGAGAAACCATAAGATCTACGTCTATGGTCATTCATAGGAACAGATCCCAGGAAAACTCTGTTCCACACCAAGTCATTCATAAGGTTCAGTCCCCATGGTCATTCATAAAATGCAATCCCATTAATCATCTCCTTTACTCTATACCCTTTAATTGAACTCCCAGATTCCCATCATCCTCTTGAAACACAATAGAACCTATACTTTCTCCCTATCTGTAAGTAACAGACCTGTGCTGCTCTGAATTTTGATTTCATTTCCTCATCACATCTCAAGCTAATTTCACTTAGGTCAGAACCAACTTGTCGCTTTGTCTTTGATTCTATTTAGTCCCAACAATACCCTAAGGAATAGAAATAAATCATAACAATATATATATCATAACCATACAGGCTGTCTCTAGTATGTGTATCTAAAGTTCATGACCTGTATTAAACACACAAGCCAGGATGAGGTTAGAAAATTGCTGAAAGAAGAACTAGAGGGAGAAAGACATGACTTTGGAGGTTGAGAGACACTGTCTGGGAGCTGCCCATGTGAAAGCAATTCAGAAGCAAGGGGTTAGGCAGGTGTAGGGACATCTGATGCTGCAATACTCATAGCCGATGCTTTACTTATTACAAAATCTCTCCTAAAATGCTCCCAGAAAAAGTAATTCCCTTGCTTGACATTTTCTGAGTTGAGCTTGATCAAAAGACTCAACAACAGAATATGATTGGTATAATAATAACTTCCTATTGTGTGGTAGCTGAGGTACTTCACAAAATAGCTTTTTAAAATGAAGGAAAATCCAGTTCAAAATGGTTTCGATTTTGATTTTCTTGAATGAGTTTCGATTATGCATTACGTTAGTTATGTACCTACCAGTATTATAAAATAATTTAGATAATTACTTTATCAAAAGTTAGAGACCACAGGCATGGATCAAGATTTGTTGCTCTAAGGCCATTTTGAGGTTCTGGGTGATATCTTTATAGAGAGACTACTAACCAGATATCAAGAAAGCAGAAAAAGGCATAAGAAAGGTTTTACTAATTTAGATTCAAATAATGTAAACAGGTGAGTGTTGGAGCCTACTGGATGCTATTATAAACCAAAGAACTAAAAAGGCCCTTCAGCAAGGATGTAGTGGATGTGCAGCTCAGTCTTCATGTGGTTCCCCCAATAACTGGAGGGCGCGCTATCCCAAAAAACTGTTGCCTCTCCATGGAATCCATTTCCCAAACTGATCTACTTTGTCTGGCCTCAGAGAGACAGGATGCCACTAACCCTGCTGAGACTTGATTTGCAGCCTCAGAGAGGAAAGGAAGGAGAAAGGAGCAGGGACTATGTGAGGGGAGTTTGGGATGGGGAGTGATCAGGATGTAAAATGAATAAATAATTTAATTCATGGAAAAATAAGAAATGTGAAGGTATGAAAGAATGCACTGCACCATCAGGCAGGCTCCTTCCCCTTCTTCAGTTATCAATTACATTTTCTCATTGTAACTTAAATCACAATCTTATGCCATCTCTTCCTGCAAACAGGCAGTGATGACTGTATCTTAATAAAGTTGTAGACATGTCCAAGGGCACAAGAGCTGCTGGAAAGGAAAGTGAAAAAGCAAGTTTGACTCTTGGAACTTCATGGGTATTCAAAGTCTGAATGTGACTGACAAATGAAAAGCCATGGAATCAAGACAGAAAGTCAAGTTGTGAATGGACTGAACTAAGTTTTAAGTTTACTAATTGCCTAAAAATGTGTACGGTCATCTCACATTAATAGCACATTTACTAAAACTTAAGAATGAGACTGGATTAGAATTTTCACAGATGATCTGATGATGAGAAAGATATTCCTTAGGCGCTAGTAGACCAACAGTTGAGTTTACCTTCTAATTTCCTCAATATGTCCATTTTGGGGTCAGAGTTATCTTCAAATGTGGAAAAAAAATTACAACAATTTCAAAATTATCATAGTTTGCCAGAGCCAGTATATTTTATAAGCACCTCCACCTGGAAGGTAGAGCGGTATTGGAATAGATTGAGAAGAATTTTATAATATGAGTGGAATCTTCTTTCTTTTTTTCAGTATTATAATTTCTTTTTATCTTGGGAAAAGAAAAATTGGAGGGGAAACATGACATGAATCACAAATTAGAATGTGATCTTATTTCAATGAAACAAAATACTGACCTCTCTAATGAATAACTCATACATAGAACATTTTTCAGATCTCATTCAGGTGCTTTGATTTCCATAACTGTTTATGTAAATATCACTGAAAAGTGAAATGGTAATTAACCATCAAATATATGTTACTAAAACTATCTCTGTCACTTCGTCTTTCCCCCACTTTCTGTTATATGTATGTGTAATTTTATATAGATGTAATATATATGTAAATATATAAAAGAAAAACTAGAGAGAGAAGGAGTACCAACTGATTGTTGTGACTAAATTATCCTTGTAGTAGAAATATATCCTGAGAAACTGTGTTCAACTTCTAAATCCTGTATTGGAAATAAGTTTTAATTTTTCCAATATTATTTTGCATGAATGTTTTAATTATTATCAAATACCAGTTGGAAAATAATTTAACATGGATTGTCCTGACCATATTAAAGGAAGCATCAATCTTGTTTGATATGAATGAAGTATATGAAATCTATAAATATTCAATAGGAAGTTTTTGAACTATTCTATGTAGCAAATTTCACACTAAATTTGGACATATAGAATTAGCATTGTATACCACACAAGAGTATACAGATGGCATGAGTAATGCAAAAACAAAATACATATAAAAATCAATCTTAATTATAGTAAGTTCCCAGCACATTTTGGTCAGCAAATGAAAATGATACGGAAACAAATCAAAAGTGCTGTGATTTGAAACTCATCACATAGGAATAAACTTTAATCAAGATGTCTGGAAAAATTACTCTTGAGGAAGCAGCACCTCCACTGGAAAGGAAGGATCAAGAAGTAATTACTGGGGATGGAGATAGATATAGTGAGGAGGATATTTGACCCAGAGAGGAGAGAAGAATTTCCTGAAGCAGGAACATATATTTATGATTTTAGCAGTACCAGAAGTTTTGTATATTGGATAAATATAGAGGCCTACAAAATTATAATTTTCCTTAAATCCATTATATTTAAAAAAACAAACAGCCAAACAATAGTAACATGCAGTTAGTTTTAGTTAACTGTAGGTGCTCTACATGCAATGTTAGAAATTTAATCCTGGGGTTGGAGAGATGGCTCATCAGCTCAGAGTGCTGACTGCTCTGTGAGAGGACCAAATTTTGATCCCAGCACTCACATAGGGCAGCTAACAAGGAGATCTGATACTATCTTCTGTCTTTTGTGGGCCAAATACATAAAATAAAAATCTTTAAAAATAATGCCTTTTTTAAAAAAAATTTGGATATTTTATTTATCTCCATTTCAATTGTTCTCCTTCCCGGTTTCCTCTCCACAAATCTCCTATCCCATTCCCTCTCCCCTATTTCTATGAGGGTGCTCCCCCATCCACCTACCCACCCACTCCCTACCACTGTCCTAGCATCCCCCTATGCTGGAGCATAGAGCCACTGCAGGACCAAGAGCCTCCACTCCTATTGATGCCAGATAAGGCATCTCTGCTTTAAGAGAACTTGGAGCCATGAGTCCCTCCATGTGTACTCTTTGGTTGGTGGTTTAGTCCTTGGAATCCCTGCGGGGTCTGGTTAGTTGATGTTGTTCTTTCTGCAGCATTGCAAACCCCTTTGGCTCCTTTAGTCCTTCCCCTAACTCCTCCATTGGGGTTCCCATGCTCAGTCCAATGATTGGCTGCAAACATCCTCATCTGTATTGGTCAGGCTCTGGTAAAGTCTCTCAGTGATCAGCCATATCAGGCTCCTGTCAGTCAAGCTTCTTGACATCAGCAATAGCATCTGAGTTTGGTGTCTGCAGTTGGGATAGATACCTAGGTGGGACAGTCTCTGGATGACCTTTCCTTCAGTCTCTGCTCCTCTCTTTG
Source organism: Tokudaia tokunoshimensis (assembly GCA_036184795.1). Lineage (NCBI taxonomy): Eukaryota > Metazoa > Chordata > Mammalia > Rodentia > Muridae > Tokudaia > Tokudaia tokunoshimensis. The sequence continues at coordinate 17,489,632 of BTHU01000008.1, forward strand.
TCTCTGCATTTCCATTAGACAGGAAAAATTCAGTGTTAACATTTTTGAGATGGATGGTGGTTCCATTCCTCAACTGGGGACTGTGCCTAACCTCTGGATATGGTCTCTCCCCTTTGTTAGATATTTCAGCTAATGTCATTCCCATTGGGTCCTGGTAGCCTCGTACTTTTCTGGGCTCTAGGATTTTCTAGTTGCTACCCCTAGATCCCCATCCCCCAATGCTACACATCTCTCAACTTCCTGACCCTCTGTTCTTCTCCATAGTCTTCCCCTCACCTTATCCTATTGCCTTTATCTCTGTGCCTTCCCAATGCCTCCCAGGTTCTTCCCTCCCTCTACCTCCCATGATTATTTTCTTCTCCCTTCTAAGTAGGACTGAAGCATCCATAAGTTGGTCTTCCTTCTTCTTGAGCTTCATATGGTCTGTGAGTTGTATCATGAGTATTCACAGCTTTTAGGCTAGTATCCACTTATCAGTGGATATATACCATGTGTGTTCTTTTTGACTGTTTTACCTCACTCAGGATGATATTTTCTAGTTCCATCCATTTGTTTTTAATTAAATGTTTAATCTTCTTAACCTTCCTTGAAAGGTTGATAGGATAAAACAGTATTAAGTACATGAATACCTAAAGTAAAAGAGAGATGATATCTCCGTGTTTAAAGATGGCAGTGTGGCTCAAATATAAGATACTATAACACTTCATTAGCATTTCAGAGTGGGAATGATCACAGGAAATAAAACATGTGCACTGAGAGTTTTGTCTTTTCTCTAAATTGAGCCATTGTGAACATGAAGCTATAACTCATGTTTCATGGGTTGCCTGTTGAAATTTGCAACTAGAATATATTAGTGGAATCATTTAAATTTTGTTTCAAGGTATTAAAATGTAAAAACTTCCTTTCTAATCTATTCTTATTTTTAAAAATATGTTAAGGGTTTCAAAATTTGCCTCGTGTAGTTTTCAGAGTATATTAACAAATTGTAGGACTAACATTTATATCCATGAGACACACAATTTCTTTGTGATGAAATTTTTAAAATCCTCCATTCTAGCTATTTTGAAGCATTCAATTTCTTATTGCCAACTGTAGTTTTAAGACTTTGCAACAGAACATAATAAGTTATTTTTTCTATCTAACTGCACCCCATCCTCATCATCCACACATACTTCTTTACACTCCTCTCCTCCTGCCTTCCCGACTGACTCTGAAAACCACTATTTCATTCTCACCTTCAACAATACCAAATTTTTATTTTTTATTTTGAAATAGTTTAAAATAATTATTTTCTTAAAAGGATGTAGTACTTATTTTATTTGGATAGGTGTGCCTATCTACCTGAGTGTATACATGTGCACCGTATGTGTGCAGGTGCCATGCAAGATAGAATACCCTGAATACCCTGGAACTGTAGTCACAGATGGTTGTGACCTGCCTTATTAGGGTGCTGGGGGCTGAATCTGCATCCTCAGAACAAGCAGCAAGTGTTCTTAGCTGTTTAGCTACCTCTATTACTTCTCTCAATCATAAAGCCTGTTTCTTTTTTATTTTCTTAATGAGCTTTCCTCTCTGTCTTTCTGTCTGTCTTTTTTCCCTCTTTTTGGAGATTAATCAAGCATCTGATATGTGCCAGAGACTTGGAATAGCACTGCTTTATATCTCATCTCTAGCATTCCTCAAAATGCAATTAGTTTTTGTCAGTTTTCTACATCTCTCTAGCCTGTGTCCTGTTGAAATTATACAACTCTTCTTGTGAGAAAGCACATAAACAGTTCACGTACTTGCCTGTGTTTATGTCATTGAATTTGGTGGCTAAAAACATTACCTTTGGCATTTCCTTTGATGAATTCCATTTTCAGAGGAAGAAAATTTTATTCCAAATAGATTCTAGCATATGCAAAATGCTGCTTGCCATCTAGGAAAACTCATTTAATTTTACCTGAATACTCTGAGCAGTAATGTAGAGATTTAACTTAGTTGATACATTTGTGTGGCAAGACTTTGATTTTGACTGAATAAACCAGAAAGCTTAGCACTTTGATCTGTATTTTCACAGTGTGCCCTCCAGTGGAAATTTCAGTTGGATCTATGAGATGTAGAGGTTAGGAACAATCTATAGGTAAGGCTGTTGGCTTAGAGAAAAGTTTTGCAGTAAATCAGAAAATAAACTTAAAGACAGCAAATTCATACATTGCCTAAATTTGGGCTTACAGAAAACCTATGCCACATACACAATAGTTCATCTTAAAGGCCTAAGTAAACTCTTGGGTCCTCATAGTGGTATTCATAGTAGATAGGGAAACATTGAGAGGTGAAGCTGAGAATCATATAGAAGATACTTCGGATATTAGGAGTGTACACTTGGGTGAATCTGCAACAAACATCACGGACTAAAAGCAATATTCATCAGGGGAGCAATTATCATCAGATCATTTACTTTTAAAATTTCAGTATAATTCAGAGTTAATATCCAAGTTTGCAGCAATGATATACTGAGCTCAAAGTAATTTACTAGGTCAAAGAGTTATCCTAGTTATCATTTCTTTTTACAGAGTACAGTAGTGATGATTCTCTTACATGCCATATAAAGACTCTTCATCTTTATAAAATCTCACTCTTGATATAAAAGAGACTTAAAAGAATCCTTTGAGGATCTGATAGATTTAACTCAATGAACCAGTCAATACTTAGTCACGATCACCTTCACTCATAGTAAGATCTGTATAAGCAGCTCACAATTATCATAACCACTAATCTATATTCTCAACAGAAAACCTACCCTTGTCTATTTCAGTGTTTCCTACACTAGCACATTTTTTCCTCCCATTTTGATCCTGCAAAGTCAAGGAGGGAAGCCTGGTCTGATTTTTTCCTTGCCCAACTGGTACTTCTGAGTAGCTTCTCCAGCCAAACACACACACACACACACACACACACACACACACACACACAAACACACACACACACACACACACACACACACACACACACACAAATACACATACCATGTCATCTCTCTAACAGAGATTCTTTAATTCTTTCAAGTTGGGAAACATCAGAGATACCACAAAAGTTTTTATTTAATGTATTTCAGCAAGGTCATCTTGGATTAATGCTTCCTGGATATGCCAAGTACTAAATCTTCATAGGTTCTTAAGAGATCTTTGACTTTGGGCTTATTTAACGTGCAGGATTTTTTTTTAATCCTGGCTTGTCCTTCCTTTCTCCATCCCAAGGCATCTAAAGCTCCCCTGCGGCACACAGGGAAACAGAAACTATAGTCTGTAGGCCTCCCTTGAGAACAGTTTCACACAGGACAACAGCTTGACTGCTCCTCTGAAGACCCAACAGTCTGAAGGCCTCCCAGGAGATCTAACACAGCCAAGGCAACAGGTCAGCATCTTCTCTGCCCCTCTGAAGACCCCACAGTCGGAAGGCCCCACCGGAAAAAAAGCCAGGGCCACAAGATCTGAAGCAACCCAGGGACAAAAGAGGCAGGCTCTAGACAGAGTCACCCAGACCAGCAAACACCAAGGATAACCAGATGGCAAGAGGCAAGCACAAGACCATAAGCAACAGAAGCCAACATATGTGAGCATCAACAGAATACAAATCCCCCACCACAGCAAGCCTTGAATACACACACAAGGAAATCAAGAAGCTGACCAAAAATCCTATCTCATGAAGATAATAGACTCCTTTAAGAAGGATATAAATAATTCACTGAAAGAAATACAGGAAAACAAAGGTAAAAAGGTAGAAGCCCTTAAAGGGGAAACAAATCAATTCCTTAAAGAAATACAGGAATACACAATAAAAGAGGTGAGGCAGTCCAAGAGCTAAAAGTAGAAGAAGAAACAATAAAGGAAACACAAATGGAGTCAACCCTGGAATTGGAAAACCTAGGAAAGAGGTCAGGAATTATAGATGTAAGCATCACTAACAGAATATAAGGAATTGAAGAGAGATTCTCAGGTGTAAAAGACACTGTAGAAGAGAATGGCAGAACTGTCAAAGAAAATTCAAAACATAAAAAAATCTAACCCAAACATCCAGGAAATGCAGGACACAATAAAAAGACCAAATCTAAGAATAGTTGGAATAGAGAAGAATGAAGATTCCCAGCTCAAAGGGCCTGAAAACATATTCAAAAAAACATTAAAGAAGAGAACTTCCTTAATCTAAAGAAAGAAATGGTCATAAATGTACAAGAAGCCTATAAAATACCAAATAACTGGAACAAGAAAAGAAAATCCTCTCATCACATATTAATCAAAATACAAAATACACATAACAACAACAACAAAAAGAATATTAAAAGTTGCAAGGGGAAAGGGCCAAGTAAAGTATAAAGGTAGACATATCAGAATTATACCAGACTTCTCAACAGAGTCACTAAAAGCCAGAAGATCTTGGGAAGAGGTCATGCAGACTCTAAGAGAACACAAATGCCAGTCCAGGCTACTATACCCAGCAAAACTCTCAATCAGCATAGATGCAGAAACAAAAAAATTCCAGGACAAAACCAAATTCAAACAGTATATATCTATCAATCCAGCCCTACAGAGCATTCTAGTAGGAATATTCCAACACAAGGAAATTCCTACAACAAAGCAAAGATATTAATCATCTCAAAACAAAGCGAAAATGGGAGAACCATGTGCACATAATGCCACCTACAGGAACCAGCAATCATCTATCTTTAATATCTCTCATTATTAATGGACGCAACTCACCTATAAAATGGCATAAACAGACTGCATATGCAAACAGGATCCAACATTTTGCTGCATATAAGAAATACACTTGGCCTGGAGGAAGTGCAGCAGCTTCCACCATCTTTGCTTCGGCAACAGAGCAAACAGGAACTCCAGGTTCACAGAGACATCCTAAGTATAACATTACTCTGGACAAAGCAAGCTAGGGTTCCACATGCACCCAAGAGCGGGACAGTTCTGTGGCCATTTGTGCGCCAGCTCTGCTGTAGGACATTTGCCCTGTAGAGTGATCAGCGCCTGGAGGGAGCACCGTAGCCTCTGCCATCTTTGCTCCGGTGCTAGACGAGACAGGGAGTCCAGTGCAACATCTCCAAGTGACCCAGGAACCAGCCATCTACTCAGCTGTGTGGAGGAGTCAGGTAGCACAGGAGAGACATGCATTGCAGAGCAAAGGAGCCATCTTCTGCAACTGGGTACCATATCCAAGGGATACAAGGAGGTAACTAACCTCTTAGGAATGCAGAGAGGTACAGTGGTACAATAGGACCACCCCTGCTGCTAAGAGGAAACAGCCTGAAATCATGAAGACACAAGAGCCTAGGAACAGACTGGGACAGGAGTCTTCTGATTATCACCTGCACCCAGAATTCATCTGGGTCACAGAGGTACATACCTAAATACAACTATAAGAGAGTGGGTCTTGCAGAAGTACTTACATATCAGTGTACACAGAGAGAACAGGTCTCCCAGGAGCACAGAGAAACCACAGTCAGAGACAGCAACACCAGCTACACCAGAGATAACCAGATAGCAAAAGGCAAACGCAAAAACATCACCAATAGAAACCAAGGCAACATGGCTCCATCGGAACCAAGTTCTCCAACAAGACCAAGTCCTGGATACCCCAACACACCAGAAAAGCAAGAACTGGATTTAAAAGCACTGCTCATGAGGCTGATGGAGGGCTTCAAGAACGGCATAAATAACTCCCTTAAAGAAATACAGGAGACCACAAGTAAGCAGGGAGAAGCCCTTGAAAAACTAAGGGAAAACACAACAAAACAGGTGAAGGAATTGAACAAAGCCATCCAAGATCTAAAGATGGAGGTAGAAACAATAAAGAAATCACAAAGGAAAACAACTCTGGACATAGAAAACCTAGGAAAGAAGTCAGAAGTCATGGATCCAAGAATCAACAACAGAATACAAGAGATAGAAGAGAGAATCTCAGATGCAGAAGATACCATAGAAAGAATTGATACAACAGTCAAAGAAAGTGAAAAATGCAAAAAACTCCTGATGCAAAACATCCAGGAAATCCAGGACAAAATGAGAAGACCAAACCTAAGGATTATAGGTATAGAAGAGAGTGAAGATTTCCAACATAAGGGACCAGTAAATGTCTTCAACAAAATTATAGAAGAAAACTTCCCTAACCTAAAGAAAGAGATGCCCATGACATAGAGGAAGCCTACAGAACTCCAAATAGATTTGACCAGAAAAGAAATTCCTCCCATCACATAATAATTAAAACACCAAATGTACTAAACAAAGAAAGAATATTAAAGTAAGGGGAAAAGGACAGATAACATATAAAGGTAGACCTATCAGAATTACACTGGACTTCTCACCAGAGACTATGAAAGCCAGAAGAGCCTGAGCAGATGTCATGCAGACCCTAAGAGAACACAAATGCCAACCCAGACTGCTATATCCAGCAAATCTCTCAATTACCATAGATGGAGAAACAAAAGTATTTCATGGCAAAAACAAAGTTACACAGTATCTTTCCACAAAGCCAACCCTTCAAAGGATAATGAATGGAAAACACCAACAAAGGGAGAAAAACTATACACTAGAAAAAGCAAGAAATTAACCCTATTCCAACAAACACAAAAAAGATAACCACACAAACATAAAAAATATATCAAAATAGCAGGAAGCAAAAATCACTTTTCCTTAATATCTATCTCTTAACATCAATGGGCTCAATTCACCAATAAAAAGACATAGACTAACAGACTGGATACATAAACAAGACCCAACATTTTGCTGCTTACAGGAAATGTATCTCAGTGTCAAAGACAAACACAACCTCAGAGTAAAGGGCTGGAAAACAATTTCCCAAGCAAATGGTCCCAGGAAAAAAGCTGGAGTAGCCATTCTAATATCTGATAAAATAGACTTTCAACCAGAAGTCATCAAAAAAGACATGGAAGGACACTTTATACACATGAAAGGAAAAATCTACCAGGAAGAAGTCTCAATTCTGAACATCCATGCTCCAAATACAAGGGCACCATCATTTGTAAAAGAAACCTTACTAAAGCTGAAAGCACACATCACACCCCACACAATAATTGTGGGTGACTTCAACACCTCACTATCCTTAATGGACAGATCAGGGAAACACAAACTAAACAGAGACACAGTAAAACTAACAGGAGATTTGGACCAAATGAATGTAATAGATATCTATAGAACATTTCACCCAAAATCAAAGGAATATACTTTCTTCTCAGCCCCTCATGGTACCTTCTTCAAAACTGACCATACAATTGGTCACAAAACACACCTCAACAGATACAAAAAAAAATCAAACTAATTCCATGCCTCATATCAGATTACTCTGGAGTAAGGGTGGTCTTCAACAGCAACGAAAACAACAGAAAGCCCACATACACATGGAAGCTGGAAAATACTCTACTCAATGATACCTTGGTCAAGTAAGAAATAAGGAAAGAAATCAAAACCTTTTTAGAGTTTAATGAAAATGAAGGCATAACATGCCCAAATTTATGGAAAACGTTGAAAGCAGTGCTAAGAGGAAAACTCATAACTCTAAGTGACTCCATAAAGAAGCTGGAGAGAGCATACACTAGCAGCTTAACAGCATACCTGAAAGCTTTAGAACAGAAAGAAGCTAATACAACAAAGAGGAGCTGAAGACAGGAAATCATCAAACTCAGAACTGAAATAACCAAGTAGAAACAAAAGGAACTATTCAAAGAATCAACAAAACCAGGAGTTGGTTATTTGAGAAAATCAACAAGATAAACCTTTAGCCAGACTAACCAGAGGGTACAGAGAAAGTATCCAAATTAACAAAATCATAAATGAAAAGGGAGAAATAACAACAGAAACTGAGGAAATTAAAAAAAAATCATCAGGTCCTACTACAAAAGCCTATACTAAACACAACTGGAAAATCTGGAGAAAATGGACAATTTCCTAGGCAGTTACCAACTACCAAAGTTTAATCAGGATCAAATAGAATATCTAAATGATCCCACAAGCTCTAAAGAAATAGAAGTGGTTTTTGGAAGTCTTCCAACCAAAAACAGCGCAGGTTCAGATGGTTTTAGTGCAGAATTATATCAGATCTTCAAAGAAGACCTCACACCAATTCTCTTCAAACTATTCCACAAAATAGAAAAAGAAGGAACACTACTCAACTCGTTCTATGAAGCCACAATTTCGCTGATACCAAAACCACACAAAGATCCAACAAAGAGAATTTCAGACTAATTTTCCTTATGAATATCAATGCAAAAATACTCAATAAAATTCTTGCCAACCGAATCCAAGAACACATCAAAACGATCATTCACCATGATCAAGTAGGTTTCATCCCAGGAATGCAGGGATGGTTCAATATAAGGAAATCTATCTATGTAATCCACTACATAAACAAACTCAAAGGAAAAAAACACATGGTCATTTCATTAGATGATGAAAAGCATTTGACAAAATTCAGCATCCTTTCATGTTAAAGGTCTTGGAAAAAACAGGAATACCAGGCCCATACCTAAACATAGTAAAAGCAATATACAGCAAACCAGTAGCCAACATCAAACTAAATGGAGAGAAACTTGAAGCAATCTCACTAAAATCAGGGACTAGACAAGGCTGTCCCCTCTCTCCATATTTATTCAATATAGTCCTTGAAGTTCTAGCTAGAGCAATTAGACAACAAAATGAGGTCAAAGGGATACAAATTGGAAAGGAAGAAGTCAGATTATCACTATTTGCATATGATATGACAGTATACTTAAGCAACCCAAAAAACTCCACCAGAGAACTCCTACAGCTGATAAACAACTTCAGCAAAGTGACTGGATATAAAATTAACTCAAGCAAATCAGTAGCCTTCCTATACTCAAAGGATAAACAGGCTAAGAAAGAAATTAGGGAAATGACACCCTTCACAATAGCCACAAAAATATAAAGTATCTTAGTGTGACTCTAACCAAACAAGTGAAAGATCTTCAAAACAAGAACTTCAAGTCTCTGAAGAAAGAAATTGACGAAGATCTCAGAAGATGGAAAGATCTTCCATGCTCATGGATTGGCAGGATTAATATAGTAAAAATCGCTATCTTGCCAAAAGCAATATACAGATTCAATGCAATCCCGATCACAAACCCAACTCCATTCTTCATAGAGTTAGAAAGAACAATTATCAAATTCATCTGGAATAACAAAAAACCCAGGATAGCTAAAACTATTCTCAACAGTAAAAGAACTTCTGGGGGAATCAGTATCCCCAACCTCAAGCAGTGCTACAGAGTGATAGTGTTAAAAACTGCATGGTATTGCTTACAGTGACAGGCAGGTAGATCAATGGAACAGAATTGAAGAACCAGAAATGAACCCACACTCCTATGGTCACTTAATCTTTGACAAGGGAGCTACAACAACCAAATGGAAAAAGGATAGCCTTTTCAATAGATGGTGATGATTCATCTGGAGGCCAGCATGCAGAAGAATGCAAATTGATCCATTCTTATCTCCTTGCAGTAAGCTCAATTCCAAGTGGATCAAGGACCTCCACATAAAACCAGACACACTGAAACTAATAGAAAAGAAACTGCGGAAGTGCCTTGAGCACATGGGCACAGGGTAAAATTTCCTGAACAGAACACCTACAGCTTATGCTCTAAGATCAAGAACTGACAAATGGGACCTCATAAAATTACAAAGTTTCTATAAGGCAAAGGACACTGCCAAAAGGACAAAACAGCAACCAACTATTGGGAAAAAATCTTTACCAACCCTACATCCAACAGAGGGCTAATATCCAAGGTATACAAGGAACTCAAGAAGGTAGATTCCAGAGAGCCAAATAACCCTATTAAAAAAAGTGGGTTATCTCACTAAGGATGATATTTTCCAGTTCTGACCATTTCCCTAAGAATTTCGTGAATTCATTGTTTTTAATTGCAGAGTAGTATTCCATTGTGTAAATATACCACATCTTCTGAATCCATTCCTCCGTTGAGGGACATCTGGGTTCTTTCCAGCTACTGGCTATTATAAATAAGGCTGCTATGAACATAGTGGAACATGTGTCCTTACTGCATGCAGGGGAAACATCTGGGTATGTGCCCAGGAGTGGTATAACAGGATCCTACAGGAGTGTCATGCCAATTTTCTGAGGAACCGCCAGACTGCTTTCCAGAGTGGTTGTACCAGCTTGTAATCCCACCAGCAGTGGAGGAGTGTTCCTCTTTCTCTACATCCTCACCCACATCTGCAGTCTCCTGATTTTTGATCTTAGCCATTCTGACTGGTATGAGGTGGAATCTCAGGGTTGTTTTGATTTGCATTTCCCTAATGACTAAGGATGATGAACATTTCTTTAGGTGCTTCTCAGCCATTAGATATTCTTCAGGTGAGAACTCTTTGTTTAGCTCTGTAGTCAATTTTTAATAGGTTTATTTGGATCTCTGGAGTCTAACTTAAAGAACACACATGGTAGGCAGTCACTGATAAGGGGATATAACCCAGAATCTCGGAATACCCAAGACACAATTCACATATCAATAGATTTCCAAGAAGATGGAAGGAGAGACCCCTGGTCCTGGAAAGACTGGATGTAAGGTAATACCAGGACAGAGAAGCGAGAGAGGGTGAATGGGGAACAGGAGGAGGGAAGATGGCTTATGACACTTTTGGAGAGGGAGGAAACGGGAAAGGGAAAATCATTTCGAATGTAAATAAAAAATATATAGAAAATAAAAAAAAAGAAAGAAACCTTTCCTTCTCTAAAAAAAATAAAAATAATAAAAATAAAATAATAAAATGGGGTGCAGAACTAAACAAAGAATTTTCACCTGAGGACTATTGAATAGCTGAGAAACACCTAAAGAAATGTTCAACATCCTTAGTCATCAGGGAAATGCAAATCAAAATAACCCTGAGATTTCACCTCACACCAGTCAGAATGGCTAAGATCAAAAACTCAGAAGACAACTGGTACTGGAGAGGATGTGGAGAAAGAGGAACATTCCTCCACTGCTGGTGGGATTGCAAGTTGGTAAATCCACTCTGGATATCAGTTTGACGGTTCCTCAGAAAACTTGGCATAATACTACTGGAGGACCCAGCTATACCACTACTGGGCATATACCCAGAGGTCTCTCCAGCATGCAATAAGGACACATGTTCCACTATGTTCATAGCAGCCTTGTTTATAATAGCCAGAAGCTGGAAAGAACCCAGATATCCCTCAACGGAGGAATGGATACAGAAAATGTAGTATATTTACACTATGCAATACTACTCAGCTATTAAAAACAATGAATTCATGAAATTCTTAGGCAAGTGGGTGGAACTGGAGAATGTCATCCTGAGTGAGATGACCCATTCACAAAAAATCACACATGATATACACTCACTGATAAGCGGATATTAGCCCAGAAGCTTGGAATACCCAAAGAACAATTCACATATCAAAGAATACCAAGAAGAAGGAAGGAGAGGTGCCTGATCCTGGAAGTGCTCAATGTGGCAGTGTAGGGGAATACCAGGAAAGGGAGGTGGGAGTGGGTTGGTTGGGGAGCAGGGGAAAGGAAGAGGGACTTTTGGGGAGGGGGGACCAGTAAGAGGGAAATCATTTGAAATGTAAAGAATATACCTTATAAATAAATAAATAATCAAAAAAAAAGAAATACACTTAAATAACAAAGACAGATGCTACCTCATAGTAAAAGGCTGGGAAAAAAATCCTCCAAGCAAATGGTCCTTGGAAACAAGCTGGAGTTGCCATCCTAATATCCAATAAAATAGACTTTCAACCAAAGGTTATCAAACGAGATGAGGAAGGACAATTCACAGTCATGAAAGGTAAAATCCACCAAGAGAAAGTCTCAATTCTGAACATCTATGCCCTAAATGCAAGAACAGTCACATTCATAAGAAACTTTACTAAAGCTCAAAACACACATTGAACCACCACACAATAATAGTGGGGGACTTCAACATCCCACTCTCACTAATGGGCAGGTCATTGAAACAGAAACTAAACAAAAACACTGTGAAACCAAGAGAATTATGAACCAAATGTGATAAATAGATATATATATATATACAACATTTCACCCTGAAATAAACCTTCTTCTCAGCATCTCATGGTACCTTCTCAAAAATTGACCATATAATTGGGCACAAAACAACCCTTAACCAATACAAGAAGATTGAAATAACACAATGCATCCTATCAGATCACCATGACCTAAGGCTGGTCTTCAATAACATCAGAAACTACAGAAAGCCCATATACACGTGGAAAATGAAAAACTCTTTGTTCAATGATAAATTGTTCAGGGTATAAAGAAAGAAAGAAATTAAAGACTTCCTAGAATTTAATGAGAATGTTGACACTTCATACCCATACTTATGGAATACCATGAAAGCAGTGCTAAGAGGAAAGTTCATAGCACTTAGTGCCCAGGTTAAAAAAAAAAACAAAACTGGAGCGATCTTACACTAACAATTTACTTGCACACCTGAGAGCTCTAGAACAAAAAGAAGCAAACTTATCCAAGAGGAGCAGAAGGCAGGAAATAGTCAAACTCAGTGTGGAAATCAACCAAATAGAAACAAAGAAAACAATACAAAGAATCAACAAAACCAGAAGCTGTTCTTAGATAGAAACAACAAGATAGAAAAACCCCTAGCCAAATTAACTAAAGGGCAGAGAAGCAGTATCCAAAATGACAAAATCAGAAATGAAAAGGAAGACATACAACAGAAAAGGAAGAAATTCTAAAAATCCTCAAATCCTACTATAAAAGCCTATACTCAACAAAACTGGGAAATCTAGATGTAACGGATGGTTTTCTAAACACATACCAAAGTTAAATCAAGAGCAGGTAAACTATCTAATCCGGCCCATATATCGCACACAGCAATAGAAACCTCCCAACCAAAAAAATCCCCAGGACCAGATGGATTTAGTGCAGAATTCTACCAGACCTTCAAAGAAGACCTGATACCAATTTTTCTCAAACTCTTTCATAAAATAGGAAGAAAAGGAAGACTGCCTAACTCGTTCTATGAAGCCACAACTACTCTGATACCTAAACCACACAAGGACCCAACCAAAAAAAATAACTTCAGACCGAACAAAAATAAGCCCAGGGCCAGACAGCTTTAGTCTGTCTACCAGACTTCTACCAGAAATCTACCAGACCTTCAAAGACTTAATACCAATAATTCAAAGGGAAAGATCAAAAATATATTTCCTAAAGTTAAGAATCATCCTGATTAGCTGGGAGAACTATCAGAAAACAGAGCTGAGGGGAAAGGTTGAATTTTTTGGTAAGTTTTTTCAATGTGTAGTTGGCTCAGTTGCTCTAAAGTGTAACAGGACAGAACACTCTGTCCTGACAGTAAATGCTTGCTCCTAGGGATCCCACTTGCATCAAGTACTCAGGCAGTAAGATTCCTCTTATATGTTTATTGAAGTAAACATGATTGAAACAAATATGTTCCTTTAGGAGAAAGCCTAGAAAAGGTGACCTTGTTTTTCATCACCTCACTGGTCACGGGGAATAAGGAAACAGTTGAGATTTTATAAATAAGAAAAAATAGTTCATGGAAGAAAAGGTGAGGAAGGAAAAATGTTGTCACATCTATATCATCAAATTTCTTTAATTTTGTACACTCTTCTATGCTCTCAGAAAACATTAGCCAAATGAAGTTTTATGCCCTCTAACAAAGAGTTAGAGGCTAGTAGTTTAGCCAAAAGATCTTGTAATATGTGTTTAGAAAATGCATAATCACCCCTTTTAAACATCAGAGTAATAAAAAACTTGAACTCATCTACATATGTACCCTAAAGTTCAACATGATCATAAATTAATTATTTCTGTCACAGGAAAATCAAAGAAAATGCAGTTAGTATAGCAGTTTCTTTGAAGCTGACTTGCAACAGAGCAGTTTACCAGGATGTTCTCTGTTTTCTCATCACCGGTATAGTAAACCTAACACCAAACATACAACAGTCATTCACACAGTGGTAGACTGTGATTTTAAAGATGAATTAGCACAGTCTACTGGAAGATCATTTGATTAAATAAAAATGACAAATATGAATAAGTCATTAGATCACATTTCCAAATATTGCCACAGACGTCTAATAATGATTAATTGTGCCTCCAGTTGAGGATAAATGGTTTCATAGAAACCATGCTTTAGAGCAAAATTGCGAAATTAATATTTGTGTTAGGGTTCTCCAGAGAAACAGAACCAACAACAACAACAACAACAACAACAACACACACACATGCGCACAAACATACACACACACACATACACACACACACACACACACACACACCAGCTCACACTGAAACAGTAATAGCAAATGAATTACACCTGAAAATTGAGACCACAGCAGTAACTTGGTTCGTGAGCCTAGATATCTCACCATTTGAAGCATTAGCACAATGGCTCTCTCACACTAAAAAGGTTGAACATCTGGTAACTGCACACACCATAGGATTGGCTGCCTCAGAAATCCCAATCAGCTACCTAAACCTGAAAAATTCACTAGTCCTCAGACAATGAAATCAAAAAATGCTGGTTCTGACATCAGCAAAATAACCATCATTAACTTTGTCACCACCACTACCACCACCATTTTTTTTATTATTTATTTTATTTTATTTTTTTAATTTACATTCCAAATCACTTCCCCTTTCCCGTTTCCTCCCTCCCCGAAAGTCCCATAAGCCCCCTTCCCTCCCTCTTTTCTCCATTCAACCCCCTCTCGTTACTCTGTCCTGGAGTTCCCCTACATCCAGTCTTTCCAGGACCAGGGGTCTCTCCTACCATCTTTTTAGAAATCTATTGATATGCGGATTGTGTCTAGCCAGAAGCTGGAAAGAACCCAGATGTCCCTCAATGGAGGAATGGATTCAGAAGATGTGGTATATCTACACAATGGAATACTACTCTGCAATTAAAAACAATGAATTCACGAAATTCCTAGGCAAATGATCAGATCTTGAAAATATCATCCTTAGTGAGGTAACCCAATCACAAAAGAACACACATGGTATGCAGTCACTGATAAGGGGATATTGACCCAGAATCTCGGAATACCCTAGACCACCACCATTTTTATCATCACCATCACTATCAGTAGTAGCAACAGGATAAGGGCTTAGCCTGTGAGTAAAGGCCAAAGAGCAACAGGTGCTCTTCTCCCATACCCCCTTTCATATGGGTCCCCACAAGAAATTGCTCCCCAAATTCTGTGAGAGTCTTCCAACACTAATTATGGAAATTAAATTCCTCAATTTAGCACCCTTTTCTGCTGATTCTAGTTTGTGCCACAATGAGATTTAAACAAGTTATCAACAATATTCATAGAGATACCTTCCACTTCTGATTAACACTGAAATAACTGTAAGACAGTGTGAGTTTCTCACTCATATAGCTATCATTTAGAACATAAAAACAAACAATTCAACCCTAATTACTCCAAATCAAGAGATAACACTGCACCATTCACTCTAAAAGCATTTACCAGAAACCTTTTTAAGTTTGTGTTAAGAGAATCCTGATGACACGTGAAAGAATGATTAACAGAGCAGCCAGGAAGTCTGGGCCATCATCAATTATTTTAAACGTCTTATTGATTGATTGTGGATTTCATATGTACCACAATCCAACTCATCTCCCTATCTCTCCATATGTACCCTCTGCCCTTACAACCTCTCCCCCCCCCCCCGCAAAGGAAACGAAAGGAAGGAAGGAAGGAAGAAAGAAAGAAAGAAACAAAGAAACAAAGAAAGAAAGAAACAAAGAAATGAAAGAACATAAAAAATAAAAAAAAATGATTTTGCTGTGGAAGCTACGGTATGATACACAAAAAAGCCTTTTGCCAAACAAATTTACTTGGAAATATTCATAGTGATGAGTTATTGGTGTGGTTCAAGGCCTCTGGCTACTGCTACACTATCAATACTAGATCATTGTGGGGACTCCTCTCAGATATCCTGTTATTGTCCCGTGTCATGAGATCCTGCAGGTTTGGTTCTGCAGGATTGGCCTCTTCATGTAATACAGCAGTTCATAGACGGGGTGGATGTTGGGGTGGTCCAACTCAAAGCCTTAGATGTGTTTCTGAATGGTGGTTGTATTTTTCAGACTGTCAGCTCTCTTGCTTGCAGAACATGCCATTGAAGCCAGCTCTCATGCTTTCAGGAATTCAGAGCTTGCTCCCCCATACCCATGTCATCAAGAACAGCTTAGAAGCTCAGGACAAGAAAACCTACAGTCTTCCACAGCTTCCTTGGACTGGAGCAATATCTAAAAGCTGAAAAGTCGCACAAGTCATGGAGAACACATTATTTTCACTTGTACATTGAATAGCCAAGGGATAAAATCAATACTGGATGACAAAATAAGTTTCCCAGAATTGTGTTAGGATGTCTGGTGGAATTGCTGTGTTTTTTTTTCTCTTTACATTTCACTATTAACTAGAGTTACTTCTCTACCCTTGACATTTTTCCTTCTAATTACTTTTGCTTGCTCTATTTTTTGATGCTCCAATAAGAGTCTCTCATTTTCCATATCTATTGTCTTTTTATTTTTCTGTTCCCATCCTTAGTAACTTAAATCTACAACTCAAGTATAATATGCTTTGTTCCTTTATTTTCTGAACAGTATTAGAGTTTTAAAAATGGCTCCTTACTAATCATTACTACTATATTTTTATGACATGTCTATTTATTTAGTGGACACACACACGTGTGTGTGTGTGTGTGTGTGTGTGTATGTGTGTGTGCGTGTGTGTGTGTATGTATATATAACATCATTTCTCCTTTCCCTATCCTACCTCCAAACCTTAACATATATCCTTTCAACTCTCCTTTAAACTCATGGCCCTTATTTCCTTAATTCTTATTTTATGCATATACATATATACACATATATTTCTAAATATAACCTATTGAACACATGTAATGCTACTTGTATGTATGTTTTCATGGATGACCACTTGATATTGGACAATGAATTAGTGAACTCTTCCCTTGGGACAGCCACCTCTCCTACTCCCAACTTTACTCAGTTGCTTATAACTCTTTGTGTAGGGTGGAGATCTCATGGACTTTTCCCCATCCAGTTGGGTATGTCCTTCAGTATTGTCCAAGTTTAGCTTGTGTTTGAACAATCAAGCTCATGAGAACTGATGGGTGTAGCTTCTAGATATTACTAAGAGACATGAAATAAGCATTATATTCTTGGAATGGTGCTGGACATCAAATCTGACCATAAGCATGTGCAATGAAGATTTTGCTATAGTGCTACACTACAAGTCCTATGATAATGAATAATATTTGAGTCCTACTGTAACCATGTCCCAGTTAACATTTGCAAATACTTCAATTGAGAACATATAGGTGATTTTTAAAAAGTCAATGAATGCTGTAATTCCAGATGTACAAGTTACATCATAGAAAAATAAAAATATATATTTTAAAAAGGCAACATAACCATCCAAAAATTACCAGTATTCCCAAAATGTATTCAGCTTAAAATAAATTAAATGAAATACAACAAATCAGATAATATAAATAAACTCCTGAGTGGAGTAAAAGACAATACAAATAAGCAAGTGGATGAAGTAAAGATTTCAGTACAGGTTATGATAGAGGACTTCAGTAAGGAGATGATACTGAAAAGTCAAGTCCAAAGTTTTAGAAATGAGAAGCTGAATAAGAGAGAATAAAAATGCACAGCTCTAATGCAAGCATTTTAGAAACAGACATAAGAATAATGCAAAATATGAGATCACATGAGTCTACATAAAAAGTTCTAGCACAGCCAGAGCTGCATAGTGAGACCCTCACTCAGAAAGGAAATTAGAAAAACATTAAATACATAAATAATTATACAACTCAATAAGATAAATGAAAATCTCAGTGGAAAGTCCCACTTGGAGAATGAATCAAGTGGAAGGAGCTATACCAGGGTTTAGAGATGAGACACATATAACTTAAGACACTTAGAAAATGTTAAAGCTAAAATATTAGAAAGTGTAAGAGGAATATTCAAGATTTGTGGAACATATTTTAAAAACCAAAATTGATGAGTATCTGACATAGAAGGAGAAAATAAGTACAATTTAAAGGCATATAAAAGATATCAAAATCTCAGAAGAAAACTTCAAAAATCTCAGGAAAGATTGTTACCCAGACATGGGAGTTATTTGGAGTACCACACAGATAAGACCAAAAATTAATTTCTCTACATAAAGTAATAATTTAACAAAAGCTAAGTTTACAGAAAAGGAAAGAATATTAAAACTTCAAGACCAAAGCACAAAGTAATATATATCAAACTCATCAAATTGCACCATATTTCTCAACAGAAATCCTCCACTCCAAGAATGCCTGGGATGTTGTATTTCAATCCTTGAGTAACAATTGTCAAACCAGAGAACTATAGCTGACAACACTATCAAAATTGAAAGAGAAAGAAAAACTATCCAGGATAAGCACAAACTGAAGGAGTCCATCACCAAGAAGCCAGCACTGCCATTGATAATAGAATTCTTCACACAGAAGACATAACCACATCCATAAGTCCATGTGAAATTCAGCCACACCAAAAAGAAAATAAGAAAGTAATATTATGAAACAATGTATACATGTTATGAAATAATAATATCATGAAAATAGCAGATACAAGAAACATGCATTCGATAGTGAGTGCAAACGTTAACATTCTGAAATATCCAATCAAAAAGTTAAAGAGTAAGTGGTTAGGTTTATTTTTCAATAAACTATATGTCGATCTCTGCCAGTGGCCAATCAAATGTAACTTACTTAATAGTTTTAAAAAGCACATTTAAAGTTTTAACAAAATTTCATACAAAACAAAAATGAGGTTAGCTTTACAAAACAGGACTCATTTCTGAAAATATTTTACTGGCCCCTAGCTATTCTTTCCTTCTAGCAATCCAGTGCTAAGTATCTAGCCATTTGAAATCACCATACCTTTCACTAAAGTTCTTTCCTACAATGCTGTGAAAAATTCAACTTTGCTTTATATTTTATTTTGTGTGACTTCTAATTTTTCAGATTAGTTATATTTTTATTTGTAACATATCTGCTACTATTATTACCACTTATATATTTTTTCATTGTGTGAATTACTATCTTTATAATATCATATCACATGTTTTAGTGACTGTTTTAATATTTTCATTCTAACACCTGAGCTGGGTTTGTTTTGGTTTGGAGTGAGTTTACTCACAAATATGGGTGTTCTTTTTGAGAAATAATTTTACTACAAACTTCAATGCCTTTCCTTATTTGCAGAGTCTTCTATGACAAAACATTGAACATTAGGGAATAAAAGGGTTTATTTCATCTTGCAGTCTATTTAAATTTGTATTGCAGCTATATTTTAGACAATTTGGGAAAAAGTAACTATTGAGATCGGTTTAATTAATAGTTTTTTGTTTACATAGTTCAGAGACTGGAAAGACATGAAAATTATTTTTGTGGTTTGTATTTGCAACTCAGTTTACATTGTGCTGAAAATTGCTCACTGCTACCTTGAACTCCAAGATAATTTGTGAACTCATTCTCAATAAAACGTGCCTAAATAATTGAAAACAAAATCACCCTTATAATCCCAAAGACTTTGTGGTGTATTGTTTTCCTGTTTTGGGTTTTGTTAACTTGACACAAACTAGACTTATTTGGAAATAAGGTACTCAATTGAGAAAATGCCTCCCTCAGATTGCCTTCATGCAAGTCTGTGGGGCATTTTCAGAATTCCTGATTATGGTGGAAGAGCCCAGCTCAGTGTGGGTAGGGATACCCCTGGGCAGGTAGCCCTGGGTTATATGAGAAGGCAGGCTGAGCAAGCCATTAGCAGCATTCTACCATCGTCTGTACTTCAGTTCCTGCCTGAACTCCTCTCTTCCTTCCATAATAGAGTATGATCTGAAAGTTGTAAAGAGAAATAAATCTTTTCTTCACAAATTGCTTTTTGTCATGTTGTTTCATCACAGCAACAGAGGAGCAAACTAAGACACATCTATAAGCCAAGCTGTGCATCTCTATAACACACCAGCAAGACTGTCAGACCACAAAGAAGAGAGATCATCTGCTTCAGGTTTCCTGGAAGATTTTCAGGGAAAGGTATACAGCAATAAAGGAGAGGCCAAGTTCCTCTATCTAATATTTCCCACAACACTCCTGTCTCATTCACCATTTTAAAAATTTATGCCTAGTTTAAAGGATATCATTATATTTATAGTGCCTGCCTAACTTAAAGCTACACTCCTGAGAGCAGATTTCTTTTGTCTCCTTCATGCTTCAAAGCTGCATGCATGCATGATTTTCTCTTACAAAATAATATAGACCTTGCACAGATCTAAATGATTGTTCATCTCTCACTTAGCTTCAAGATCTAGGCTTTAGGGGTTGTATTTCACAATCATAAAAACCACAACTGTGAAATATAAATTGTTAAGGCATGAGCAAGCTTCAGGGAAACTTGACTGATGATGGCAGGAAAAATAAGAGCGTCAGCAGTAAATGATCTGATGCTAATTTGATTGTGATTAGGTACAATACCTTCTATTTCACAGTGTCATATCCGAATGAAGATTGTTTCCATAATATACTAGAAACGAGGCTAAGCACAGTGTGAAACAATTCCCCACCAGCGCAGTTTAATCTTCAAACAACAGATTTTTAGATCCAAGCTAAACTGGAATATGTCCATAACTAAAAATAAGTAGGATTGGTGTGTGTGTGTGTGTGTGTGTGTGTGTGTGTGTGTGTGTGTGTGTGTTTGAACATGCACGTGCATGTGTATGCTTGAATATTCATGCATTTTCTTATATAATTGCTCAGGTTGCCATTAATCAAATTAAGACAAATATAATGTTTTCTTTACAGAAACTCATTGTTATCTTTAAAATATATAGCCCTCTATTCTGCCTTCTATACTAATTGTTTGCATCTGTTATCTGAGAGTGATAATATTAACTCTTTCTTCCATACCACAAGAAGTGCCAATGACAGTGAGAAAGAAGAGGAAATTAAACATGCTTTTCAATATTGCATTTCTTTGGCAAATTCATCATTTGTGCTGAAATACTAGCAGTAAAACATATAAATGAGACACTGAATATTAAATTTAAAATGATTAAATGGAACCATGAATGTTAGGAATGCTATATAAATTAGAGGAAGAATGATATAAACAACATATATACTAAAGAATTCTTTTAAGGGATTCAACCTTGAATTCCCCAGTTGAGCACTATTATGTTTTGAAAGTGAAATATCCACCATAATCTTGTGTCTTTATCTGTGTTTGGGTGATTTGAGTGCACTTAATAGGCCTACATGTTTGGATGCTTGGCCATAAGAAATGGCATTATTTGGTGGTGTGGCCTCATTGGAATAGGTGTGGCCTTGTTGGAGGAAGTGTGTCACTGTGAGATCAACCTTTGATGTCTCCTATGATCAATCTAGGTTTGTTTGTAGAACTCTTAGTTTCTTCTCCAGCACTATGTCTGCCTTCATTTTGCCATGCTCCCTACTATGATGATAATAGACTAAACCTCAGAAACTATCAGACAGCCCCAATTAAATGATTTTTTTGTTGTTTTTTGTTTTTTGTTTTTGTATTTGTTTTTGTTTTTTGGTAAGGATTGCTGTGGTCATGATGTCTCTTCACAACATTGAAACTGTAACTAAAACACTATATCTTTTCCTGCTATTTATGATAGTTATGGAACCTTCAAAGATGGAGCCTTACTGAAAGTAGCATGTCATTTCCTGTTTCCTATCTGCTTCCCATTACAGCAAGATGTGGGATGAGAAGACCCAGCTGCATACTCCTGTCAGCATGGAGCTACCTTCCATCACCCACTCACCTCACTGAGAGACTGTACAGATGAATCTCCAAGCTAAACCAGACCAAGACACCCCTTTAGTGCTTCTTGCCCAAGATGATCACAGAAATGGGAAAGGTAACTAATATAAGCAGAGAAACCTGGCAAATATGAGTGAACTCAATGTTTGCCACTGCCTCAGACATGACAAACATGGTAGTAAATGCTCTATGGCAAACTGAGCTAAACATAAATTCTTATCCTCTTTTTTGTTTTTAATAAAGCAAAATGTCACTGTGTAGCACAGGTTAACCATTACTCAAGGTATTCCTCCTTCCTACGCTTTCCAAATGCTGGGATTTTAGGCATGAACCACCATATCCTACAACACAATGTAAAAGTCCATGTAGGCTAAAGGTAACAGATGAAAACTTTGAATTTCCAGGGTCCATTTTTTGGATATACAAGATGTTGAGAGCTTCAAATCATGGCATATTTCAAACTTTTCTGTAATATATATTTTTGAAATTGTTGATTGGTAGAACACAAATCTGGACCTTTCCTTCTTAAGAAATCTCTGGATTTCTTTAACTATGGAACACAGCCATCTGACCAAAAGGAAGAGATTTAGACTCATGCAGTTATGAAGTGTTCTCCTGTGACTGATAGCTCTGACAAGAAGATACCATTAATTACTCTGACTGGCTAAATCATAAAACCTCATTCAGAGTATAAAGGGAGAATTCTACACAACACATGAGGTGAAGTTAAAAGAAAAGCATAGTGTCTTTAAAATAAAAGCAGCATGAGTTATATAAGAACAAAAGCCATGCATAATTAGAGCCACAAGCAAGAAACAAAAATGTCAGACTCTGAGCCATAAAACAAATGGGCAGGGAAAAAGAAAAAGGCAAGCAAACTAAATGAAGTAGCTTGTTTTATTAAGAGGGATATGATCTGTATTCTGTTTCAAGGCACTCATAAAGAGATTCATCAGAACTCTACTCAGATCATAAGACTATGCCAAGACTTGGTAGTCCATGGAACTCCATTTTCCATTACTCCTGACACTTTTGTAAAAGACTTACTCTGTGTTCTATGATTATGTGCTTTGTTGAAATGATGTATAACAGCACATAGGATACAACCTGGGGCTTGAAATAAGCATATACATTGGGTCTTACCCATTCTTACAGTTCTTTGAAGCCATGAGCTTATGGTATGTCAAAATAAATAAAAGGCATCCTATAACTCCTATAGTCACTTAATCTTTGACGAAGGAGCTAAAACCATCCAGTGGCAAAAAGATAGCCTTTTCAATAAATGGTGCTGGGTCAACTGGAGGTCAGCATGCAGAAGAATGCAAATAGATCCATTCTGATCTCCTTGTACTAAGCTCAACTCCGAGTGGATCAAGGACCTCCACAAAAAAACAGAAACAGTGAAAATAATAGAAAAGAAACTAGGGATGAGCCTTGAACACATGGGCACAGGGGAAATTTTCCTGAACAGAACACCAATAGCTTAAGCTCTAAGATCAAGAATTGACAAATGGGACCTCATAAAATTGCAAAGTTTCTGTAAGGCAAAGGACACTGTCAAAAGGACAAAGCGGCAGCCAACAAATTGGGAAAAGTTCTTTACCAACCCTACATCCAACAGAGGGCTAATATCCAAGATATACAAAGAACTCAAGAAGTTAAACTCCAGAGAGCCAAATAACCCTTTAAAAAAATGGGGTACAGAGCTAAACAAAGATTTTTCTCCTGAAGAATATCGAATGGCCAAGAAGCACCTGAAGAAATGTTCAAAATCCTTAGTAATTAGGGGAATGCAAATCAAAACAACCCTGAGATTTCACCTCACACCAGTCAGAATGGCTAAGATCAAAAACTCAGGAGACAACAGGTGTTGGCAAGGATATGAAGAAAGAGGAACACTCCTCCACTGCTGGTGGGATTGCAAGCTGGTACAACCACTCTGGAAGGCAGTCTAACGGTTCCTCAGAAAACTGGGCATGGCACTCCCGGAGGATCCTGCTATACCACTCCTGGGCATATACCCAGAGGCTTCCCTGCAGGCAATAAGGACACATGCTCCACTATGTTCATAGCAGCCTTATTTATAATAGCCAGAAGCTGGAAAGAACCCAAATGTCCCACTA
The DNA here is from genome assembly GCA_036184795.1 of Tokudaia tokunoshimensis. Lineage (NCBI taxonomy): Eukaryota > Metazoa > Chordata > Mammalia > Rodentia > Muridae > Tokudaia > Tokudaia tokunoshimensis. The sequence goes on from BTHU01000008.1 coordinate 17,513,678, forward strand.
ACTTCTTTTTAATTTAATTTGTTTTTTAACTTCTCCATTCTTATCATCTTATCATCTCCTATTGTCCCTATTACCTTTAAAATATCTGCAGCAACACAATATTAGAAATGAGGAAGATACAAATTTTAGACTTAGAAGATCAAAATTTAAATACTTAGCCTACAATTAATTTTGAATTTTGGAAAATTATCCCATCTGTGCTCTGTTATTATGTGCTTTGCTACAATGATGTATAACAGCACGTAGGATATAACCTGGGACTTGAAATATTTGTATATGATAAAAGTCTTGAAACGTTCAGGAATCCAAGGTCCATAACTAAACATAGTAAAAGCAACATACAGAAAACAAGTAGCCAACATCAAACTAAATGGAGGGAAATTTGAAGCAATCCCACTGCAACCAAGGACTAGACAAGGTGTCCACTCTCTCCCTTCCTGTTTAACATAGTACTTGAATTCTTATCCAGAGCAATTAGACAACACAAGGAAGTCAAAGGGATTCAAAGTGGAAAGGAAGAAGTCAATGTATCACTATTTGCAGATGACAAGATAGTAAATTTAAGTGACCCCAAAAGTTCCACCAGAGAATTTGTAAACCAGATAAACATCTTCAGCAAGGTATCTGGATATAAAATTAACTCAAACAAATCAGTAGTCTTCCTATACTCATAGAGTAAAGAGACTGAGAAAGAAATTAGGGAAATGACACCCTTCACAATAGTAGCCTTATGTATAATAGCCAGAACCTGGAAAGAACCCAGATGTCCCTTAACAGAGGAATGGATACAGAAAATGTGGTACATTTACACAATGGAGTACTACTCAGCTATTAAAAACAATTCCTTCATGAAATTCTTAGGCAAATGGATGAACCTAGAAAATATCATCCTGAGTGAGGTAACCCAATCACAAAAGAACACACATGGTATGCACTCACTGAGAAGTGAATATTAGCCAAAAAGCTCCAAATACCCAAGACACAATTCATAGACCCCATGAAGCTGAAGAAGAAGGTAGGCCAAAGTGTGGGTGCTTCAGTCCTTTAAAAGGGGAATAAAATACTTATGGGGGAAAATATGGAGAAAAAGTGCAGAGCAGAGACTGAAGGAAAGACCATCCAGAGACTGTCCCACCTGGGGAATCAACCCATATACAGTCATCAAACTCTGACACTATTGTGAATGCTAAGAAATGCTTGGTGAAAGGAGCATGATATATCTGTCTCCTGAGAGGCCCTGCCAGAGCCTTACAAATACAGAGGCAGATGCTCACAGTCAACCATTGGACTGAGCTCAGGGTCCTCAATAGAGGATTTAGAGAAAGGACTGAAGGAGCTGAAAGGTTTTGCAACCCCATAGGAAGAACAACAATATCAACCAATCAGATCCCCCAGAGCTTCCAGGGACTAAGCCACCAACCAAGGAGTACACATGTCTCCAGTTGCACCTGTAGCAGAAGCTGGCCTTGTCAAGCATCATTGGGAGGAAAGGTCCTTGGTCCTTTGAAGGCTTGATAGATGCCCCAGTGTAGGGGATTTTAGGGCAGGGAGATAAGAGTGGGTGGGTGGGTGGGTGGAGGAATACCCTCATAGAAGGAAAAGGGGGGATGGGATAGGGGGTTTCTGGGAATGGGGGATCCTGGAAATGAGATATCATTTTTAATGTAAAGAAAAGATCCAATTGTGTGTGTGTGTGTGTAAAAGAAATGTTCAACATCCTTAGTCATCAGAGAAATGCACCAGTCAGAATGGCTAAGAGCAAAAACTCAGGTGACAGCAAATGCTGGTGAGGATGTGGAGAAAGAGGAGCACTCCACCATTGCTGGTGGGATTGCAATCTGGTACAACCACTCTGAAAATCAGTCTGGCAGTTCCTCAGAAAATTAGACATAGTACTACCTGAGGCCCCAGCTATACCACTCCTGGGAATATACCCAGAAAATGCTCTAGCATGTAAGAAGGGCACATGCTCCACTGTGTTCATAGCAGACATATTTATAATAGACAGAAGATAGAAAGAATCCAGATGTCCTTCAACAGAGGAATGGATACAGAAAATGTGATACATTTATACAATGGAGTATTACTCAGCTATTAAAAACAATGAATTCATGAAATCCAAAGGCAAATGGGTGGTGCCAGCAAAATACCATCCTGAATGAGGTAACCCAGTCACAAAAGAAGACACATGGTATGCACTCATGGATACATGGATACTAGTTCAGAAGTTCAAAATACCCAAGATTCAATTCACAGACCATATGAAGACCAAGAAGGAAGACCAAAATGTGGATTCTTCAGTGCTTCTTAGAAGGGGGAACAAAATACTCGCAGGAGAAAATAAGAAGACAAAGTGTGGAGCAGAGACTGAAGGAAAGGCCATCCAGAGACTGGCCCACCTGTGGACCCATCCCATACACAATCAACAAACCTGGATGCAATTATGGATGCCAGGAAGTTTTTGCTGACTGAAGCCTGATATGGCTGTCTCCTGAGAGGCTCTGTCTGAGCCTGACAAATACAGAGGCAGATACTCACAGTCAACCATTGGACTGAGAGCAGTGTCCCAGATGGAGGAGTTGGAGAAGGGACGGAAGGAGCTGTGGGGGTTTTCAGTCCCACGGGGGAGCAACAGTGTCAACCGGCCAGACCTTCTGGAAATTCTGGGGACTGGACCACCAACCAAAGTGTATATATGGAAGGACCCATGGCTCTGGCCTCATTTGTGGGAGAGGATGGCATTGTTAGACATCAGTGGGAGGAGAGGCCCTTGGACATGAGAGTGTTTGAATACCATTGTAGGAGAATACCAGGGTGGGAAGACAGGAGTGGGTTGGTGGGTGGGTGGGTAGGGGAGCACCCTCATAGCGGCAGAGGGAAGTGGAATGGAATAGGGGATTTTCAAGGGGGTTACCTAAAATTGGGAAAATACTTGAAATGTAAGTAAAGAAAATATCCAATAAAAAAACCTCAGACACAAAGAAAAACAAAACAAAACACAAAGTGTGAAGAAAATGGTGTACTATGGGACACACTATAACACACTGCAACTTCTTTTTTTTTTTTGTTTCCTTATATCAGGTACTTTATTATCAGAATGGTAACAAGATTAATCAACATTTGTTAACTTCACATTTGGTCCATTAAAAAGAAAAGAAACAAAATTTTATTACAGATAATACTGTTTGCTAATGTACAGATACGTAATCATTTATTGAGATTTCTGGTTTAATTTTTTCAGTAAGACTTTTGATAACATAACCCCCAAACCTGAGTTTCACACATGAAGCATGCGTGTAGCATTCAGAGGGAGGTTTGATTCTTCAAAGCTTTCTTACTAGGGTGCCAGGGATGCCTGGGGGCAAGTTCCACAGACTGTGTAACTTGGCAACAGGAATTTTCCCCTGCTGGTTCTGGAGACTGGAAATCTAAGACCAAGGCATTAACCAAGCTGGTTCCCCAACAGGTACTTCCTCTTGTGTAGTGGTTTGAATGAAAATAGCCCCCATAGGTCCATAGGGAGTGGCACTATTGGGGGTGTTACCTTGTTGGAGAAGTGTGCCACTGACAGTGAGTTTTAAGGATTAAGAAGCATTGGAGTTCTATTCAGGAAATTCTCCCCTGTGCCCATATGTTCAAGGTTCTTCCCTAGTTTCCCTTCTATTAGTTTCAGTGTGTCTTGTTTTATGTGGAGGTCCTTGATCCACTGGGAATTGAGCTTAGTGCAAGGAGATAAGAATGGATCAATTTGCATTCTTCTGCATGTTGACCTCCAGTTGAACCAGCACCATTTGTTGAAAAGGCTATCTTTTTTCCACTGGATGGTTTTAGCTCCTTTGTCAAAGATCAAGTGACCATAGGAGTGTGGATTCATTTCTGGGTCTTCAGTTCTGTTCCACTGATCTACATGTCTGTCACTGTACCAATACCATGCAGTTTTTAACAATATTGCTCTGTAGTACAGCTTGAGGTCCAGGATATTGATTCCACTAGAAGTTCTTTTACTCTTGAGAATAGTTTTAGCTATCCTGGGGTTTCTGTTATTCCAGATGAATTTTTGAATTTCTCTTTCTAATAGCTTAAGCTCTAAGATCAAGAATTGGCAAATGGGACCTCATAAAATTACAAAGTTTCTGTAAGGCAAAAGACACTATCAAAAAGACAAAGCGGCAAACAACTAACTGGGAAATGATCTTTACCAACCCTACATCCAACAGAGGGCTAATATCCAATATATACAAAGAACTCAAGAAGTTAGACTTCAAAGAGCCAAGTAACCCTATTAAAAAATGGGCTACACAGTTACCCACTGTAGTGACTTAGGTGCTGTGACAACTTGGTTGTCAACTTGAGTGCATTTGGAATGAAGTAAAACCCAAGCTGCTGGGCACTCCTGTGAGGGACTATCTTAATCAGATTGATTGGAGCAAGAAGACACACCCTAAATCTTGGTGGCATCTTTAGATTGCAGCCCAGATACAAGGACACAGAAGAAGAAAACCTCTTTTTGCCTGTTTCTCCTCGTTCTCACTGGCAAGTCCATCTGCCCTATTGCTGAGACATCTTCACTGAGATTAGAACCCAGTTCTTTGGGATTCTAGCATAGAAGATTAACAGCTCTTCAGGAATCCTTCAGGTTTTCATCACCAGATTGGAGTGACTGAGGCATCCAGCCTCATGGACTGAACAACTACAAATTCCCAGCCTCTCCAAGGTGAGGCAGCCAATATGGGATTACTTACACTGTATTTTGTAAGCCAATCTAATAACTCCTCCACCACCTCTCTCCATCCTATTAATTCTGTTCCTTAAAAAGACCCTTCCCAATGTAGATGTCATTTATGATTACATCCTGAGCAGGCAGATCTCAGGCCTGTGATATGCAGTGGGAGCGACACAACCACTAGCCACCTGTAACCACCTAAATGCAATCCAATAAGTCATATAAAGGTTGCCTGGCCACTGAGATGCAGCTGACCTGGGCTACCATGCTGGATCATGTACATCTGGTCACTGGAGAAGGAGGTGCAGTTTTGGGGTTCTGGTGCAAAGGAGCCATACACATGGGCTTGCCGAGTGAGTGGCAATTCTGTATAATTCAATTATGATAAGAGTTGGGATGTAGTGTTATTAAAAATCAGACCATGGAGGTATAGGAGAAAATTAAAACAGCTGTCAATTTAAAAAAAATATGGGCTACAGAGCTAAACAAAGAGTTCTCACCTGAAGAATATCTAATGGCTGAGAAGCACCTAAAGAGAAGTTCATCATCTTTAGTCATTAGGGAAATGCAAATCAAAACAGCCCTGAGATTCCATCTCATACCAGTCAGAATGGCTAAGATCAAAATGAAAGGAGACAGCAGGTGTTGGCGAGGATGTGGAGAAAGAGGAGCACTCCTCCACTGCTGGTGGGATTGCAAGCTGATTCAACCACTCTGGAAAGCAGTCTGGTGATTCCTCAGAAAACTGGGCATGACACTCCCGGAGGATCTGGCTATACCACTCCTGGGCATATACCCAGAGGCTTTACCTGCATGAAATAAGGACACATGCTCCACTATGTTCATAGCAGCCTTATTTATAATAGCCAGAAACTGGAAAGAACCCAGATGTCCCTCAATGGAGGAATGGATTCAGAAGATGTGGTATATCTACACAATGGAATACTACTCTGCAATTAAAAACAATGAATTCACGAAATTCCTAGGCAAATGGTCAGAACTTGAAAATATCATCCTTAGTGAGGTATCCCAATCACAAAAGAAGACACATGGTATGCAGTCACTGATAAGGGGATATTAACCCAGAATCTCAGAATACCCTAGACACAATTCACATATCAATAGATTTCCAAAAAGATGGAAGGATAGACCCCTGGTCCTGGGAAGACTGGATGTAGGGGAATGCCAAGACAGAGAAGCGAGAGGGGGTTGAATGGGGAAAAGAGGGAGGGAAGGGGGCTTATGGGACTTTCGGGGAGGGAGGAAACGGGAAAGGGGAAATGATTTGGAATATAAATAAAAAAAACTTAGAAAATAAAAATAAATTTAAAAAAAGAAGCTCAAGCCAAGCCCAGTGTCATTCTCTCTTCCTGCTGCCCACTGTTTAGGATACAGAACTCTCAGCTCCTTCTTTAGGACCACATCTGTCTGTATGCCACTATGCTTACCTGCCCCCAGACCTCTAGCCAGGACACTAGCTTAACATACCAGCTTGGGGACACAACCATGAGCAAGTCCTGGCCAGTCCCCACCTCCTGACTGCAGAAAGTATAAAGTTAGTCTCAAGAGGTATCCTGCTCTTCTCAGGCTGCATCTGATGTACATAGTGCTGAAGCCACTGGGGGTTTGCATGGACAAGATCTCCGCATAACACTGCAACTACTACAATGAGATTCTTTGGAGCAGGGTTGCAAGGATGCAGGGTAGGTATAAAAGGATAGAGAGATGAGTGGGATTGGAATGCCTGATGTGAAATTTCCAAAAAAATAAAAATAAAAAAGAAAGAAAGAAAGAAAGAAAGAAAGAAAGAAAGAAAGAAAGAAAGAAAGAAATCAATAAAAGTTAAAGAAAAGAAAAAGAAATGAAAAAGAAAGGTCTACAATCCTCATAGTAACAAAGAATATGTCCAAAAGAATTTTGGTACCAGGAAGCAATAAAGACAGACAGCTGAGAATCACTCACAGATAATAAAAGTTGCAAATAAAACTCTCAGACCAGGCCACCTATTTGAAAGAAGCATAAACAGTCAAAGAGTTACTTTTAAAAGACTTTCTCCAACCTGGTGAGTCATTTTTGTTCCTGTAAGTAACCACTTACCTATATTCCTTTAAGTAACGCAAATAAAACTTCTTGGTTCACAAAAATGAGAGTGAAAGGAAGGAAGGAAGGAAGGAAGGGAGGGAAGGAGGGAGGGAGGGAGGGAGGGAGGAAGGAAGGAAGGAAGGAAGGACTGCATTTAAGATACTTTGAATGTGTACATTATTTTAATGTTTATTTAAACAATTATAACACAGATCCGCTTCTGTCACCATATTCCTATTGTCTCATGACAGAGTTTATAGTTAATACTCCATAGTCACATGTGTCTTGTGTAATCTCTTATAATAACACTGTTTGCTATTCTATTACCTATATTGTTAAGCATGTGATAGAGGATAATGTCCCTTCATATTTTACAAAAGGACCTTCTGCTTCTGCCTCCCTAGTACTTCCCTTTATATTTTTCCTGAGCTTCAGACATTGAGCAGAGGCCCTCCCTACCTTGTTTCTTTGGACAGATGAAGGCACTCTGCCCTGTTGTGCCTCCCTAAGAAATAATTCAAACAGTGTATAAGCCCAATCAGGGGTTAAAAACAACCACTTAGCACAGACAATAAGCTAGAATATCAGGCTTAGTTCTGTTATGTGCAAAGATTTAGTTTTGATTCTTGTTCTCATGGCCCCCACTAGATTTCTCAATTTTTTCAACTTACTCAGAAACAAAAGGCAGTCTCTATTGATATTCTTTGCCATCTTTATAGAGATGTTCAGAATAGCACCTTGAAAAGATTATACAATCCCTAAAGTAGCAAAGAGTAGCATCATCTCCTGACACTGACTGAATAAGAAGTCCAAGAAGTAAGGCAAACATAAAGCCACTGCCCAGAAAGAAAATGTCATTTTACACTTAACTGAGCAGCCCAAATACACATGCCAGACCTGTGCCTCAAGCCTGAATAAGAGTCTGCAGCTTATTGTGAGGCTCTAACATGAGTTCCGAGATTTTTCAAAGAGCAGTGAAATTAGAGAGAAGAACAGGAGGCTCCCTGGAGCACTCTTGGCTGTAGATGGTGAAGACCCACTTTTGCAGTGCAATTTTATATGCCTGTCAACTGGAGAAGTGTGTCCAGGCTCAGGATGTGAGTCTCTCAATAGAATGATGCTATAGGAGACTGCTAAGGGTAAAAGAATTAACAAGAATAGAATGTGAGAGCATCTGAAGAATTGCTGGTGAAGCTTGTCAGGGAACAAGGTCATGAAAAGGCCCCTAAAGAATAGCTCCAAATAAATCGTCAAAGACCTTCTCCAGTGCTTACACTGGCAGGAGTGTTTATCTGGAAAAGTCTGTGACACCTTCCAAAATGGGCCTTTATTTTTTGTTTTTCTCTCATCTCTTGTTGTTCCCATTACAGCTCTTTGCCTGACATAAGGCAGAAAGCAGAGCCCAAAGGAGAATAATTTGAACATGAACCATAAAGAAAAATCAAATGAAACCACTCCACTCCCTTAACTTCTGACCAGGGATTGGGTAGAAAGAAAAAGAAAATAGACTTGAATATGTGGTTCTTTCTGCTAAGAGAGTTCAGGGTAAAGCACAAAATGAAACACTTAAACTGCCTTCAAAATTTCAAGATAAATATGTGTCCAAATATTACTGAATTTTTCACTGTAAATTACTTTATTAATATAGAGAACAACAGTTAAGCTCACTGCAAACCACTTGAGTAGAAAAGATGAAATAATGATTGCATGACAAGCCACAAAAATTAGCTTATCCTGTCTTCTGAAAGTCATCAGAAGAAATTTAATCTCTGTTCAATAAACTCCAAGAGTACTTGATTTTTCAACAAAGCTAGAACCGAATCAGCTTGCCAGCTACACATTCAACACTGCATATGATTCAAAACTGCAAAGACTGTTAGCCATAGAACACTGTTAGAGTAAAGTAACCACACAGTTTCTTGCAAACTGCAGTGATAACAAAGGTCTTTCCATTCACACCCATAGTTCCTCAAAACCTCATATACTTTCCAAAGTACAGTAGGGTTTCTCTAAACAAAAGACAACTTTTCACGTTCATTTTTATCCTTAAAGACTTTCATAGCCAATTTTGTCTCTTTATTTGTTGTGTTCTTCATAAGACACTGATGTTAAACTTTTTATCCCAGTATTTTATCTCCACAGTAACGTTTAATACAAAGCCATATGACTTCTGAAAAGGTATACAATAATTTAAATCTCCCTAAGTACACAATATCTCTGACTACATGCATTTTTTATACCCTAATTCTTATTGTAATGCTCATGATCAATAAAGATGCTTGCTCAGAAGTGGAATAAATTGTGTAAACTATTAATATTTAATGTCCTGAGCCTTAAATCATTGACTACCCTTTTGTGGAGAATTTATTCATTCATTTGTTTGTTTGTTTGTTCTACTTGTTCTCTTTACATCCTATTCACTGCCCCCACTCAGGTACCCCTTTCCCACAGTTCTTCTCCCCTCCCCCTTTCCTTCTCCTGTGCGCAGGTGGGGCCTCCAATGGGTATGCTCCAACCCTGGCACATCAAGTCTCTGAGACTAGGCACATCCTCTTTCACTGAGGCCAGACAAGGCAGCCCAGCTAGAAGAAGTTATCTTATGTACAGGCAACAGCTTTTGGGATAGCCTGCACTCCATTTGTTTGAGACTCATATGAAGATCCAGCTGCACATTTGGTAAACATGTTTGAGGTGACACAGGTCCATCTTGTGTATGTTCTTTGATTGGTGTTTCATTTTCTGAAAGTCCCAAGTGTCCAGGATATTTTGCAAGCACCAATCCCTGAAACTATTAATGATACTTTCTCTGCTATTCTTACAGACAGGATTCTAGCGTGGATGTCCTCTGACAGGCTCCACACACCAGCTGAGTCAGACAGATGCAAACACCCACAGTCAAACAGTGGATAGAACTTGGAGACACTTATGGAAGAATAGGAGGAAGGATCAATGGCCCTAAGGGGATAGGAACTCCATAGAAAGACTACTCGTACCTAAATAAAAATTTTTTTGTGCTTTCTTAGTTTGGGCTAATAACAATGAAGAAAGTAAAATCATTCTGACTCATAGAGAAATTACTCCCTTTGTATTTATGTATAAAATTGATTTCTAATTTATTGTTGTTATACACTCAGAGAAAATATTTGCAAGATTTCGAGGATAATTTTCAAAGAATTTGAATAGCATCTCTGTGCAGGGGAGAATGAGCTCCTATCACAAAGGTTTAAGGGGCGTAATTCAAGCCAAATAATAATTCACTGCTGGAGATGGATATTCGAGGTAACCACCAAAACCAAAACAGATACAACCTGCCACGTCACTTACAGACATCTGAAATTCGGAGTTTCCCTGATGTCAAAACAAGTCTATATTCTAAACCCATACTTAGTCTTCAAATCATGACAATCACTGCAAAACCTTACTTTCTTTCTTTTTTTTTTACATTTTTTTCTATATTTTTATTTACATTCCCAATAATTTCCCCTTTCCCAGTTCCCCCCTCCCCGAAAGTCCCATAAGCCCACTTCCCTCCCCATTTTCCCCATTCAACCCCCTCCCGCTTCTCTGTCCTGGTATTCCCCTACACTGTTACATCCAGTCTTTCCAGGACCAGGGGTCTCTCCTTCCATCTTCTTGGAAATCTATTGATATGCGAATTGTGTCTTGGATATTCTGAGATTCTGCATTAATATCCACTTCTCAGTGAGTGCATACCATGTGTGTTCTTTTGTGATTGGGTTACCTCACTAAGGATGATAGTTTCCAGTCCTGACCATTTGCCTAAGAATTTCATGAATTCATTGTTTTTAATTGCAGAGTAGTATTCCATTGTGTAAATATACCACATCTTCTGTATCCATTTCTCTGTTGAGGGACATCTGGGTTCTTTCCAGCTTCTGGCCACTATAAATAAGTTTGCTATGAACATAGTGGAGCATGTGTCCTTATTGCATGCCGGCGAGGACTCTGGGTATATGCCCAGGAGTGGTATAACAGGATCCTCTGGGAGTGTCATGCCCAGTTTTCTGAGGAACTGTCAGACTGCTTTCCAGAGTGGTTGTACCAGTTTGCAATAAGTCATGATCATTCTGTACCTCCATTCCCTCTTTTGTAAAATGGGTTTACCATTTGCTTCTGCTACAATGAGAGTTAAAAGGCATGCTTCCCAGGTACTTATTACAGTATAAATCTTCACACAATCCATCATTTCAGATAAAAGCTATTTTCCTTATTTCACAGAGATTTTATTTTACTGCTGAACATCCACAAAGCAAATAGAATATCACATTGTAATCACCCAGTATGGCTCTTCTTGATGAACTCAGTGTAGGCTTTCCACCTACCTTTCCATTAGACATCTTTTTTATGTCCTACTTTATGAGTTGTTATGAAGAACCAGAAATTATAACTCAAGGCTATTTTGGTCTTCTATTGCAAAAAATGTTACATTCTTTTAATATTAAGAAAAACAGTTGTGTCTGTAAGTTTGGTTCTGTTTCTCATCTCATTTATAAGACTCTGAGGCACTATAACTACATCCTGAAGAGTACAGATTTTCAACAAGCGATGGTTCTGATATTCTAGAAATTATTTTTCTGATTCTGGAAAATGATCACTAAATTTTTTCATATTTATTAGTAAATTGTGTATGATAATGGAGCACAGGGAATATGAATGCCATGGTATGTGGTGAGGAAAGTCAGAGGGAAACTTTTATGAAATTGGCTCTCCTTTTTATATACATGGGTTCTGAAGCTCAAACTCAGGTCATCAAGTAGGTGCTTTTACCCACTGGTCCACCTTGCTGATGCTTATTTAAATTCTTAAACTTAAGTGTTCTAGTTAAAAAATTGAGAATAGACATATCTAACTTACAGAATTATTGACTGTAAAGATTCAATATGTCTGCAATTACATATGCAAATATATGTAGATCTCTACATGTTTTCTGTTTATATATATACATATATACACATACATACACATAGAAATAATTGTTTAATGCATCATAGACTCATTTCTAGTAAGCCATGTGTTGTTCATATTGTAAAGTGTTTGAAATATAGTAACTACACAGAAAAATGAAATAAAAGATGGTTATATTATAAGATGGACTATGTACTAATCAAGTTTCAACTGAATTACTACATTGTAATTAATTAAAGAAATACATATATTTAGGTAACATATACATGTATAAGATAAATATTTCTATAGAATATATTACTAGGTAGTTCACAGAGATTCAAACTCACAATTCTCCTATGTCTTCTTCCTGAGTGCTGTGATTATACGTGTACACTACATGCTTCTTGTTTACAGTATATTTAGTATGGATAAATCAGGCTACATCACATATCCTATTTTCTTCAGCTCTGAACTCAAGTCCATTATATATATATATATATATATATATATATATATATAAAATGCAAATTTATCAAGCAATTGGTTAACTAATTACAAGTATTAAATACATATTATGTGCCAGTCATGCACATGTTTCTGTAGGTCAGACTTCATGAACGTTAGATTCTGTATCAAAGAAACTCATGACCCAAAATAGTTAAATTTACTGAATAGAATGTTAGAAGATTAAAAAATAATGCTATGTAAAATGTAAACAAAGTACCAGTAATTGCCAGGAGGTTGTCTTTATAAAACTTTAGAATAGATAAATATCATTGAAAGATTGGAGACTTGGACTAAGAAAAGTATGGGGTAAGAATCAAGCAATTGACATTTTCCTATGAAAAGTATTTTATGTCTTGGAAATGAACAATGAAAAATCTAGAAAGAGGATATCTCAGAAACAGAAATACAATGAAACTGCATAAAAAGACAGCCTCTGGGGTACTGAGAAAGCAGGGAAAGGGGGAGAAAGCAATCCTCCCTGAGCTGTGAGCTTTAGTAAGGACTTCACAGAATTTTCCCTCTGAAAGTTAGTGGTTCTGTCTCTGGCCTGAGGAGAAAAGCACAACAAGAGGCAGAAAAGAACTGTGGAGACCATAGTCATCATCCCACTGAGTGACAATTGACAGTGCCAACTGAAAAAATCTATGAATTGTCACAAAATAATTTATATTTTATTTTACTTTCATTTTTGAGAATTTAATGTAGGTGCATGAGAAAACATAATAATATCTACTCCTCATTTTCTCTTTCCACTCCTCTCATACTCCACCACCATACATTTCTCCCAAATTTACATATTTTATTCTTTTGTATGCCACTAAGCATAGCTAGTGCTACAAATATGTGCATGGGTATGGGGCTAGACACTGTATCAGGAGGAATGCATAATTTCCTATATCCTCAGTAAAGCATAATTCTCCCCCCCCCGGAAAAATTCTACTGACAATAACTCCTCAGTGAGGAATGAAGCCCAGAGATCATCTACTGTATCTATGCTAGGGTTTGACTGGTCTTATCTTGCATATTTTACAGGTAACCACAGATGAAGTGAAATCATAACTGATATGCACGTCATGACCTGAAGACAGCAAGTAATAGCTATCGTCTCTATCCTACAGCTCTTATATTCTTGGTTTCCTTTTCATCAATGTTTCCTAATTTTGATGATGGCAGGATTAATATAGATGTCCCATGTGGGACTGGACACTCCTCACTCACCCACTTATTCTCAGCACTCTGGCCAGTTATGCATCTTTCCAATGAATACTATCAACTACAAAATGAAGTTTTTCTGAACCAGATTGAGGCTAGCTCTGGTCTCTGGATTATAAACACATGTATATAGAAGAAAAATCAATAACATGATTACTTAGCAAAACAATAATAACAGTTTCTATCCTGGGGTAGGTGGTCCCAGCCAACAACATTTAGCTAGAATTACAGTATATGTTGGCTACTTTTATGCATGCTTGACACAACTAGAATCATCTGCAAAGAGGGAATGACAACTGAGAAAAAGTCTCCTTGAGACTGGCCTGTAGGACAGTAGGATGATTGCTGTGGAATGATCCAGCTCACTGCAGGTGGTATCAACCCTAGGCATGTGGTCCTAGGTTATATAAGAAAACAAATTGTGCAAGCCATGAGAAGATAACCACTAAATAGTGTTCTTGTCAGTCCCTGCCTTTGGGTTCCTGCCCTGACTTCTCTTGATGACGGACTATGATGTGGATCTGAAAGCTGAAATAAATTCTTCTCTCCTTCAGTTTCTTTTGCTCACGGTATTTTATCACTGCAATAAAAACCCTAAGACACAATAACAAGTATAAATTTCTCTCCCACAGAATAAACCTCAAATACAAGGAGAAATTTTTTCCTTACCCCCACAACAGTCCTGTTACTCACCAATGAGTAGGAGGCACACATTCCTTATGGTGAGCATGTTGCCACAAATTAGATCATAACAATGGAGAATAAAAAGCCAACTAAATGGGGAGAGGAAATGTTTCTGTAGTTAAGAACATTTGATGTTTTTGCAGAGGTCACAGGTGTAATTCCTAGCACCAACATGTGTTAGCTGATAGCTGACTTCAATTACAGTACCAGGGTATATAATGCACTTTTCTGGCTTTCATAGGCATTGAATTCATATGTTTCAGATATATACATACAGGTAAAACAATCATAGGCATACAAGTTAATAAATCTTCAAGAAAATAGCAAACTGTGGGAATGAAAGCATACATAATTTATGCTTGGAGTATAGTTTGTTGGCATGTCATACTCAATTTGATATGCCTACTAGAAATCAAAGGGATATGTGAAGTTGGCAGCTATCTATTGCACAGGGAACTGCAGGACCATGTGCTCCATGATGGAAATGCATATCTATGAAATTTCTGTGAGAGTGCATTGATTTAGCCATGACTCAGTAAACTCACCAAGGGAATGTAGGCAGAGAGAAAAAAATATTTATAAACAAATTTTAGCCCATAAAATATTAATAGATAAGAGAAAATATGTAGGATAATCCAGGGAGGGTCAGGAAAGTCTGGTGAATAAGAACAATCTAGACACATAGAAGGTTGTAGCTTCTGAAGTTTTTCCTACCAAAGGAACACTAATTGGGTGATCTAAAACAGCATCAATATACATGTTCATATTTTTGGAGGCAAGATTCCAACATCATAATGTCAACACAGCCATTTTTGTTCCAAATGTACTAAAGAAAGATTCATCCACTCTTCTGTCTCTGGTGGTGTTCTTCTCATGCATAAGGAGACTCTGCATTTTGGCATATAATTATTGTTTCCTTGAAGTGATGTAATTTAACTACAATCATAGGTTTGTAGGCAAGAAGAGCAGATGGGAAGAGGGTATTAAAGGACTTGGGGTCCCTCCCTACCAATACCTTGCAGTCATTCTTGAATTCTTAAAGAGAAGCAATGCAGAGACTACTGTCCTGGAGACTTCAGGATCTACACCCGTGAGTACATACTTTATGTGACTGACAGGAGACATTTCTAACTCACATATCTAAGGGGTGATAATAGCCCACAATCAGATTCAGATTTGATTATGCAGGAATTCCTATATTAAGAGAATAAGAATGTCATTTTCCACATCTTAGATTGAAGATGAAATACTGAATAACAGTGAACTCTTCAATAAACTTTCTAGATTAAAATCAGATTATATTCTTTGACAAAAATAGTATATTCAATAACTAAAGCACCAGTAGGTTCCCATGCACACAGACATTAACTACTTTTCTAAATAATCAATGGACAAAACAAAGACAACAAAAGAGAGTTGAGAAAATATTTTCAAATCATTAATAATATAAATATGATATATTAAAACCTGTATTATATACTTTAGTAATACTTAAAAATACCTCACAATGTAAACACTTCTATTGTAAATTAAATGATAATAAAGCAAGAATGATTTTGAAAATATTAGAATAGTATAGCGTGATAGTGACAAAGAAAGAAAGGAAAAGAATAAAGAGGAAAGAAGAAATTATGAAATTAAGAAAAACATGTAAGGAATAAACTGAAAAATAGTTATACGGAGTACAAGGTGGGTACAGCCAGGAGCACAGGGAACAAAGGAGTGGCAGACGAGATGGGCAGGGTCCTTCTGGGCTCCATCACCACCCAGGAGTTGGGCTGATCCACAGCCGACTAACCACTAGTCCTGCCAGGAGAGAACTGGTCTCCAGAATGAGTTTGGATGCCTGATTTTGGAAGTGAGACCACCATTTTATCTCCAGTGACAGTGCAAGGTGAGTACGGCCAGGAGCACAGGGAGCACAGGAGAGGCAGAGCAAATGGGACAGGATCCTTTCAGGCTCCATCTGCACACAGAAAATATGCTGTTCCACAACCAACTAAGCACCAGTGCGGCCAGGAGAGAGTTGGTCTCCAGGGAGTGCTTTGACTCCTGGGTTTGGAGGTGAGACAGTGATTTTCTCTCCTGTGACTGTGCAGGTTGGTACAGCCAGGAACTCAGGAAACACAGGAGTCGCAGAGCAGCTGGAACAGGGTCCTTCCAGGGTCCATCTGCACCCAGAAGCTGGGCTGAGCCACAACCCTCTATGCCATGAGAGAGCTGGTCTTCCAGGGGTGTTGAGACAGGCTTGCAGGCCCACAGGAGAGGCAAGCTTCAGCCAGAGACAGGAGGACCAACAGACACCAGAGATAATCAGATGACAAAGGGAAAACACAAGATTGTTACCACATAAACCAAGGTGACATGACACTATCTGAACATAGTTCTCCCACCACAGCAAGTCTCGGATGCCCCAGCACACCAGAAAAGCAAGATTCGGATTTAAAAATCACAGCTCATGATGCTGATAGAAAACTTTAAGAAGGTCATAAATAGCTACCTTAAAGAAAAACAAGAAAACACAACAAAACAGGTGAAGGAATTGAACAAAACCATCCAGGATCTAAAAATGGAAGTAGAAACAATAAAGAAATAACAAAGGGAAACAATGCTAGAGAAAAAACAAACAAAACAAAACAAAAAACACCTAGGAAAGAAGTCAGGATTTGTAGATGCAAACAACAGAATGCAAGAGATAGAAGATAGAAGAAAGAAACTCAGGTAGTAAAGATACCATAGAAAACAATAGAAAACAATGATACTACAGTCAAAGAAATTGAAAAATGCAAAAGGCTCCTAACGCAAAACATCTAGGAAATCCAGGATCCAATTGGAAGACCAAACCTAAGGATTATAGGTATAGAAGGGAGCAAAGATTTCCAGCTTAAAGGGCCAGTAAATGTCTTCAACAAAATTATAGAAGAAAATTTCCCTAAGCTAAAGAGATGTCCATGAACATATAAGAAGCCTACAGAACTCCAAACAGACAGGACAAGAGCAGAAAGTCCTCATGGCACATAATAATCAAAACAACAAATGCACTAAACAAAGAAAGAATATTAAAAACAGTAAGAGAAAAAGGTCAAGTAACCTATAAAGTCAGGTCTATCAGAATTACACCAGACTTCTCACCTGAGACAATGAAAGCCAGAAGATCCTGGGCAGATCTCATACCGAATGCCAGTCCAAACTACTATACCCAGCAAAACTCTCAATTACCATAGATGGAGAAACCAAGATATTCCATGATAAAACCAAATTTACACAATATCTTTCCACAAATCCAGCACTACAAAGGATAATAGATGGAAAACACCAACATGAGGAGGGAAACTACATCCTAGAAAAAGCAAGAAAGTAATCTTTTTCCAATAAACCCTAAAGAAAGTAACCACACAAACATAAAAATAACATCAAAAATAACAGGAAACAACAATCACTATTCCTTAATGTCTTCTAACATCAATGGACTAAATTCCCCAACAAAATACATAGTCTAACAGAGATATTTTTTATGTAAATCTTCAATTTTATCACAAAAAGTTTGTGATTCCTCTTTCAATTTAGTAATGTTTCTTTTTGTTTTATTTTCTAAGTTTTTTTTATTTACATTCCAAATCATTTCCCCTTTCCCGTTTCCTCCCTTCCCGAAAGTCCCATTAGCCCCCTTCCCTCCCTCTTTTCTCCATTCAACCCCGTCTCGTTTCTCAGTCCTGGCGTTCCCCTACATCCAGTCTTTCCAGGACCAGGGGTCTCTCCTTCCATCTTCTTAGAAATCTATTGATATGCGAATTGTGTCTAGGGTATACCGAGATTCTGGGTTAATATCCCCTTATCAGTGATGGCATACCATGTGTGTTCATTTGTGATGGGGTTACCTCAATAAGGATGATATTTTCAAGTTCTGACCATTTGCATAGGAATTTCGTGAATTCATTGTTTTTAATTGCAGAGTAGTATTCCATTGTGTAAATATACCACATCTTCTGAATTCATTCCTCTGTTGAGGGACATCTGGGTTCTTTCCAGCTTCTGGCTATTATAAATAAGGCTGCTATGGACATAGGGGAACATGTGTCCTTATTGCATGCAGGTAAAGCCTCTGGGTATATGCCCAGGAGTGGTATAGCCGGATCCTCCGGGAGTGTCATGCCCAGTTTTCTGAGGAATTGCCAGACTGCTTTCCAGAGTGGTTGTACCAGCTTGCAATTCCACCAGCAGTGGAGGAGTGTTCCTCTTTCTCCACATGCTCGCCAACAACTGCTGTCTCCTGTGTTTTTGATCTTAGCCATTCTGACTGGTGTGAGATGGAATCTCAGAGTTCTTTTGATTTGCATTTCCCTAATGACTAAAGATGATGAACATCTCTTTAGGTGCTTCTCAGCCGTTAGATATTCTTCAGGTGAGAACTCTTTGTTTAGCTCTGTACCCCATTTTTTAATAGGGTTACTTGCCTCTCTGGAGTTTAACTTCTTGAGTTCTTTGTATATATTGGATATTAGCCCTCTGTCAGATATAGGGTTGGTAAAGATCATTTCCCAGTTAGTTGGTTGCCGCTTCGTCTATTTGACAGTGTCTTTTGCCTTGCAAAAACTTTATAATTTAATGAGGTCCCATTTGTCTATTCTTGATCTTAGAGCATAAGCTATTGGAGTTCTGTTCAGGAAATTCTCCCCTGTGCCCATATGTTCAAGGTTCTTCCCTAGTTTCCTTTCTATTAGTTTCAGTGTGTCTGGTTTTATGTGGAGATCCTTGATCCACTTGGAATTGAGCTTAGTGCAAGGAGATAAGAATGGGTCAATTTGCATTCTTCTGCATGTTGACCACCAGTTGAGCCAGCACCATTTGTTGAAAAGGCTATCTTTTTTCCACTGGATGGTTTTAGCTCCTTTGTCAAAGATCAAGTGACCATAGGAGTGTGGATTCATTTCTGGGTCTTCAATTCTCTTCCATTGATCTACATGCCTGTCACTGTACCTATACCATGCGGTTTTTAACACTATTGCTCTGTAGTACAGCTTGAGGTCCGGGATACTGATTCCCCCAGAGGTTCTTTTACTCTTCAGAATAGTTTTAGCTATTCTGGGTTTTCTGTTATTCCAGATGAATTTTTGAATTGCTCTTTCTAACTCTATGAAGAATTGAGTTGGGATTTTGTTGAGGATTGCATTGAATCTGTATATTACTTTTGGTAAGATGGTCATTTTTACTATATTAACCCTGCCAATCCATGAGCATGGCAGATTTTTCCATCTTCTGAGATCTTCTTCAGTTTCTTTCTTCAGAGACTTGAAGTGCTTGTCATACAGATCTTTCACTTGTTTGGTTACAGTCATGCCAAGATACTTTATATGGTTTGTGGCTATCATGAAGGGTATCATTTCTCTTACTTCTTTCTCAGCCTGCTTATCCTTTGATTATACAAAGGCTACTGACTTGCTTGAGTTGATTTTATATCCGGCCACTTTGCTGAAGTCGTTTATCAGCTGTAGGAGTTCTCTGGTGGAGTTCTTTGGGTCGCTTAAGTATACTATCTTTTCGTCTGCAAATAGGGATAGTTTGACTTCTTCCTTTCCAATTTGTATCATTTTGACCTCTTTTTGTTGTCTAATTGCTCTAGCTAGAACTTCAAGTACTATATTGAAAAGATATGGAGAGAGAGGGCAGCCTTGTCTAGTCCCTGATTTTAGTGGGATTGCTTCAATTTTCTCTCCATTTAGATTGATGTTGGCTACCGGTTTTCTGTAAATTGCTTTTACTATGTTTAGATATGGGCCTTGAATTCCTGATCTTTCCAAGACCTTTAGCATGAAAGGATGCTGAATTTTGTCAAATGATTTCTCAGCATCTAATGAGATGACCATGTGGTTTTTTTCTTTGAGATTGTTTATATAGTGGATTACATTGATGGATTTCCTTATATTGAACCATCCCTGCATCCCTGGGATGAAGCCTACTTGATCATAGTGAATGATCGTTTTGATGTGTTCTTGGATTCGGTTGGCAAGAATTTTATTGAGTATTTTTACATCGATATTCATAAGAGAGATTGGCCTGAGATTCTCTTTCTTTGTCGGATCTTTGTGTGCTTTTGGTATTAGTGTAATTGTGGCTTCATAGAACGAGTTGGGTAGTGTTCCTTTTGTTTCTATTTTGTAGAACAGTATGAAGAGTATTGGTGTTAGGTCTTCTTTGAAGGTCTGATAGAATTCTGCACTAAAACCATCTGGACCTGTGCTTTTTTTGGTTGGAAGACTTTCAATGACAACTTCTAGTTCTTCAGGGGTTATAGGACGGTTTAGATGGTCGATTTGATCCTGATTTAATTTTGGTATTTGGTATCTGTCAAGGAAATTGTCCATTTCCTCAAGATTTTCTAGTTGTGTTGAATACAGGCTTTTGTAGTGGGATCTGATGGTTTTCTGAATTTCCTCAGTTTCTGTTGTTATCTCTCCCTTTTCGTTTCTGATTTTATTAATTTGGATACTATCTCTGTGCTCTCTGGTTAGTCTGGCTAAGGGCTTATCTATCTTGTTGATTTTCTCAAAGAACCAAGTCCTTGTTTTGTTGATTCTTTGTATGGTTTTATTTGTTTCTACTTGATTGATTTCAGCCCTGAGTTTGATGATTTCCTGCCTTCTACTCCTCTTTGGTGTATTTGCTTCTTTTTGTTCCAGGGCTTTCAGGTGTGCCATTAAGCTGTTAGTGTATGCTGTCTCCCGTTTCTTTTTGGAGGCACTCAGGGCTATGAATTTTCCTCTTAGCACTGCTTTCATTGTGTTCCTTAAATTAGGGTATGTTGTGCCTTCATTTTCATTAACTTTCAAAAAGTCTTTGATTTCTTTCTTTATTTCCACCTTGACCAAGTTATCATTGAGTAGAGCATTGTTCAGCCTCCATGTGTACATGGGTTTTCTTTTGTTTTTGTTGCCATTGAAGACCACCCTTATTCCATAGTGATCTGATAGGAGGCATGGGATTAGTTCTATCTTCTTATATCTGTTGAGGTCTGATTTGTGACCAATTTTATGGTCAATTTTGGAGAAGATACCATGAGGTGCTGAGAAGAAGGTGTATTCTTTAGCCCTGGGATGAAATATTCTATATATATCAGTTAGTTCCATTTGGTCCAAGGCTTCAATTAGATTCACAGTGTCCCCGTTTAGTTGCTGCTTTCCTGAACGATCCATTTCAGAAAGCAGGGTGTTGAAGTCACCCACTATTATTGTCTGCGGTGCGATGTGTGCTTTGAGCTTTAGTAAAGTTTCTTTTACGAATGAGGGTGCCCTTGCATTTGGAGCATAGATATTCAGAATTGAGAGTTCTTGGTGGTGTATTTTTCCCTTGATCAGTATGTAGTGTCCTTCTGTGTCTTTTTTGATGACTTTAGGTTGAAAATCAATTTTATCTGATATTAGGATGGCTACTCCACCTCGTTTCATGGGGCCATTTGCTTGTAAAATTGTTTTTCAGCCTTTTACTCTGAGGTAGTGTTTATCTTTGACACTGAGGTACGTTTCCTGCATGCAGCAAAATGCTGGGTCCTGTTTATGTAACCAGTCTGCTAGTCTATGCCTTTTTATTGGGGAATTGAGACCATTGATATTAAGAGAGATTAAGGCATAGTGATTATTGCCATCTGCCATTCTTGACGCTATCTTTATGTTTGAGTGGTTATCTACTTTTGGGTTTGATTCAAGAAGGTTATTATCTCATTTTTTCCTGGGTGTTGTTTCTCTCCCTGTATTGGCGGTTTCCACCTATTATCCGTTGCAGGGCTGTATTTGTGGAAAGATATTGTGAAAATTTGGTTTTATCATGGAATATCGTGGTCTCTCCATCTATGGTGATTGAGAGTTTTGCTGGGTAGAGTAGTCTAGGCTGGCATTTGTGCTCTCTTAGTGTCTGCATGAGATCTGCCCAGGATCTTCTGGCTTTCATAGTCTCTGGTGAGAAGTCTGAAGTGATTCGGATAGGTCTTCCTTTGTATGTTACTTGGCCCTTTTACTGCTTTTAATATTCTTTCTTTGTTTACAACATTTGGTGTTTTGATTATTATGTGACAGGAAGTATTTCTGTTCTGGTCCAGTCTGTTTGGAGTTCTGTAGGCTTCTTGTACGTTCATCGGCATCTCTCTCTTTAGGTTAGGGAAGTTTTCCTCCATAATTTTGTTGAAGTTTACTGGCCCTTTAAGTTGCAAATCTTCACTCTCATCTATACCTATAATCCTTAGGTTTGGTCTTCTCATTGTGTCCTGGATTTCCTGGATGTTTTGGGTTACATATTTTTTTCATTTTGCATTTTCTTTGACTGTTGAGTCGATGCTTTCTATGGAATCTTCAGCACCTGAGATTCTTTCTTCCATCTCTTGTATTCTATTGTTGATGTTTGCATCTATGACTCCTGATTTCTTCCCAAGGTTTTCTATCTCCAAAGTTGTCTCCCTTTGTGATTTCTTAGTTGTTTCTACTTCCTTTTTTAGATCCTGGATGGATTTGCTGAGATCCTTCACTTGTTTTTTTCTATTTTCCTGTATTTCTTTAAGGTATTTTTGCATTACCTCTTTCAGGATTTCTGCCTGTTGACCCACGTTCTCCTGCATTTCTCTGAGCGATTTTTGTCTTTCTTCCTCATGGGAATCCATTTGTTGATCCATCGTCTCCTGCATTTCTTTAAGCAGCTCTCGTGTTTCCTTTGTAAGGGCATCTATCTGTTGATTCATTTCTTTAAGCAATTTTTGTGTTGCCTCCTTATGGGCATCCGTCTGTTTACCCATATTTTTCTGCAATTCTTTATGTAACTTTTGTGATTCTTTGTGAGTGCATCTACCCGTTGATTCATCTCATTAAGCGATTTTTGTGTTGTCTCCTTGTGCACCTCCATCTTTTGATCCATGTTCTTCTGCATTTCTCTAAGCGATTTTTGTGTTTCCTTTGTAAGGGCTTCTAACCGTTGATTCATGGTTTCCTGTAATTCTTTATTAGATTTATTTGTGTCCTTCTTGTGATCCTCTAATAGCATCATGAGAAGTGATTTTAAATCCAGATCTTGTCTTTCAGGTGTGGTGGGGTATCCAGGACTTGCTGCTGTTGGAGAATTGGGTTTGGATGGTGCCATATTACTTTGATTTCTGTTAGTAACTTTCCTACGTTTGCCTTTTGCCATCTGGTTATCTCTGATGTTAGTTGGTCCTGCTGTCACTGGCTGTTGGTTGGACCTCATGTGAGGCTGCAAAGCTATTTCTGCCCCCCCCCCGAATTACCAGGATTCCCCTGGCACAGATTTCTGGGGCCTGCCCTGCTCCTGAGTGACTTTGGAGCCCTGATGTGCCTTGCCACAAGTGATGTTATATTGGGGAATCCTTGCACATCCAAAGGCTCAGCGTAGTGGATTCCTGGAGCAGAGGTCGCCAAAGGGAGGCTGGTAGGCTCGTGTCCTGTGCAGGGGTGTGTGATCTCTCTTAGAGTGGGGGGGGGGAGGGGGCATCCCTCTGCCAGGCAGAAGTCCCACAGCAGATCTGGCAAGCTGGTTACTGCAGATCTGCCCAGCTCTTGGGAGCCGTGTACACACAAGCCGCCGAGACCCAAGCGATATTATGCCTGTCTGTCTCTGAGCCTGGCAGTCCCAACTTCCCAGCCACTGGAGCAAAGATGGCGAAGTGCACTCTGCACTCTCTCGGTGGCACTGGTCACCCTGCAGAGGCGATGGCCTACAGCAGATCTGGCACCCAGACAACCACAGCGCTGTCCAGTTCTTGGGAGCAGGTAGAAGCCCCAACATGCCGTGTCCCAAGTGATGTTATATTGGGGAAAACCTGGGTACCTGTCTCTTCAGTGCAGTCTACGGGAACAGAGGTTGCGGAAGGGAAGTTGGTAGGCTCCCGCCCAGTGCGGGGTCCCTCTGCCAGGCATAAGTTCCACAGCAGAGCTGGCATGCTGGTTACTGCAGATCTGCCCAGCTCTTGAGAGCCGCGTACACACAAGCTGCCGAGATCCAAGCGATATTATGCCTGTCTGTCTCCTAGCCTGGCAGTCCCAACTTCCCGGCCACTGGAGCAAAGATGGCGAAGCGCACTCTGCACTCTCTCCGTGGCGCTGGTCACCCTGCATAGGTGAGGGCCTACAGCAGATCTGGCACCCAGACGACCACAGCGCAGTCCCGCTCTTAGGAGCAGGCGGAAGCCCCAACAGGCCTCGTCCCAAGCGATGTTATATTGGGGAAAACCTGGGTACCTGTCTCTTCAGTGCAGTCTACCGGAACAGATGTCCAATGTTTCTTATGTATACAATTTTAACTATTATTTTCCATGATAATCTTTAATTTTAACAATTTTTTATATATTTCTTCAATTTTATCAGAAATATTTTCCATGTAAATCTTCAATTTCGTCAGAAAATATTTATAATTCCACTTTCAATCAATTTAGGAATATTTTTATGCCTACCATTTTATCGGTATAATTGTCCATGATAATCTTCAATTTTAACGTTTTTCTATGTTTTTCTTCAATTTTATCAGAAATATTTTCCATGTGAATCTTCAATTTTATAGACAATATCTATAATTTTACTTTCAATCAACTTAGGGATATTTTTATACCTTCCACTTTATCTGTATAATTTTCCATGTAATAGTCAGTTTTAACAAGTTTTTCTATATATTTCTTGAATTTTTTCAGAAATATTTTCCTTGTAGAGCTTCAATTTAATCAGAAAATGTTTATAATTTCACTTTCAAAAAACTTAGGAATATTTTTATACCTACCATTTTATCTGTATAATTTTTCCATGAAATACTCAATCTTAACTTTTTTTATGTATTTCCACAGTAACTTTTTAAACAATATTAGGAAATGGACAGGCCACAGCATAAGAAAACCAAAGCAATGATATTTGCTAATATGAAAATATGCATTTGCAAGTCAATTGCTTTTTAATTAGAGGTTATCTAATTGAATGCCCTTATCTAATTAAGTGCCCTTCCCTCACCCCTGTGCAAGGCAATATTAAGATCAAGACTTAAAATGCATTGAACTTAGAACAAAATGCCTGAACAAGGAATATTGATGCATAACGAATAAGAGAAAACATTTTCTAAGAGAATATATGTCAACTACACTAGCACGACATTACAAGTACACATCTTATCACTAGGCATTTATCTGCCATAACAAGTAAATAGTCTGGGTCTATTTGTTAAGAAAGGGCATAGAGGGGGTAATGAGCCATAAGCAGTGAATGTGTTTGGAGGGGAAAGAAGTATAGAGTGTGCTTCAAGGAGGTGAGGTTTAGCTGAAACAAGATGTGATTCTTCTTCACAAGAGTGTGGATAAACACAAAAGCCAACCTCAGAGGATTAAAACAGGCAGGGAACAAACATAGTCTACATTACAATGAGATTGGTATTTTGAAGATGAAGATCCATAGGGTTTTACAATGAGGATGATGGCTGTGCTTTGGGAGACTCATCTGAGGTAAGGGTTGAAAAGTGAGATGGCAAAGCATGGTACAAGACCGCTGCCATACCTGGCTGTGGATCTATAAGAGCAGGACTTAGTTTGCTGTTTGCATACAGACTGAGAACAACAGTCAGTATGGTGGTCATTTAAACGAGGCCTAAGTCATGATACAGCCTCAATGTATTTTAGGAAGTTGATTTGCTACCACTTGAAAGTACTCTAGAGCATCAATTCAGATACATCAACCAACATACACAACATACACAACAACATACACAACATACACAAATGATTCAAAAATATTACAAACATTAATTTATAAAAACATTAACTTGGAATTGGAATGAGTTGCCAAGGTTAGTTTCCCCATTTCCTGATAAAATTGCTTTCTGCCCATGCCAAACAGATGGCTGTGTCTGTAAGGATACTCTGGCATACATATATACATACATACATAATACACATACATACACTCATGTACACTCACGATTTGGTTTTGACTTCAGAATTTAGAAGTTATTCTAAGGCAAACCCTCAAAACTATAACCCACTGCAGAACATGGTATAAAAAAACCCTCCAGCCATGCAGTGGTAGCGCATGCCTTTAATCCCAGCACTTGGGAGGCAGAGGCAGGTGGATTTCTGAGTTCAAGGCCAGCCTTGTCTACAGAATGAGTTCTAGGACAGCCAAGGCTACACAGAGAAACCCTGTCTTGAAAAACCAAAAAGAAAAACAACAACAACAGCAATAAAAACCCTCCAAAGCACTGAAATTTGACTTAATACTTTATCTACACTTTGGATTGTGTTGTGTTGTTTTCCAGGTATGAACCTTAGGAAATGTTCAATATTTGAATCCTCCATCTACAGAGCATAAAAATAAACATTAGAATGAATCAGATTTCCCATTGCTGGAGGGAAGGTTTCAGGATTAGACAATGAGACTTATCCTTTTCATTAATGGCTTTACCATCACAGTGTCAGCCACTTATCATCAACTGCAATCAAAAAATATTAAGTAAAAGGTAGAAAAGTGAGAAGTTCATAAACTTTAACCAATGTACCGTTCTGAGGTGTGTGTGACAAAATTACACACTGTCCACTATTTCCCAGTTGACTGTCCATATTCTCTTTAGCTACCTAGAAGCTTCTCTGACTACCAAATTGACTGGTATGCTATTATAGTGCTGGTGCTCGCACAGCCTTTATATGATACACTGATTCGTATCATAGAACCCTAGCAGTCCTTCACTGCATCTTATCATGTAAGCGCTGTGACACTCATCACAAAAGTGAAAAAGGAGAAATGTCATATAATTTTATTACATGGAATATAAATGTTTCGTTACTCTACCTTGTTGTCAGTCTCTTAACACCAACCCACCCCCACCAACCCCACACACATGTGCTCTCACACTGTAGATACAGTTCAAACTTTCAGAATTCCCCTCATTTCTGACAAAGTTCCCTCAAGGATAAAGAAGAAATACGGGCAATCTTTAGCTAGTTCAAGAGATGGTCCTGAGACTGGTGACTTTCAATGAGCTATAAACACACTCATCAATCTTGTTCTATAATTACTTCCCAGTAAAGAATTAAAAGGTCCTTAGAAAGGTGATGACTTCTCAAACTGGGATCAGAAAGGTGTAAGATAAACCTACATTATTTAGGAAAGCCCAGACCATGTTCAACTTGCCTGCTCCCCCACACCCAACACACACAAATGCCTGGACAGACATACATCCTATAGAATAGAAATTAATACTCAGCAGTTTATCTAACATAACTCTGTTACATTATATTTATGCAAGCAACACTTGCAAATATGTCAAATGCCATTCAAATTGAAATGTCTCCTTCTCTTTCCCTTCCTCCCTTCCTTCCCTCCTTCCTCCCTTCCTTCTTCCTTCCTTCCTTCCTTCCCTTCTTCCATCCTTCCTTCATTGTGCATCTCCCAATCAGGACTTCAAGTATATCTGTTGTTTATAAATTCAGCTGGAAATGAGTGTGTGTCGGGGGGTGGGGGTGGGAGTATACACATCCAGAGCATTTTCATTTCTGGATTCTGTTTATTTTTTTTTAAAGACTGTTGGGATTGACCAAATTGTGCTATGTTGTCAACTATCTTTTAATTCTCAACCCTCAAACTGATGATGAGTCTTTCCTGTTTACAAAAGATTTTTATTGCAGTTTTGCTCTTCTGAATCATCATCATTTAAGATCATAAGCCAATAAATTGTTTACCAACAGCCATCTGAGTATTTCTGTTACTTTTTGATGACAGTGAATTTGGAAGTTGTGTTTTTCATTGACTCATCTCACTTTAGCTTACATTTTTATCCTCCAAAAACATAGAGAGTACAGCCTTAGGTGGTATTGAAACAGCATAGATGTACAGCTCTGTTGACTGTGATTAACAGAGAGAATGACTGGCTCTCATTCTCCCTGTTACATATTTATCATTCAACCAATGTTTAAGAACCAACTAAATCATTTGAATTAAACTGGTGTTTCCATATCAGAAAATTATTATTTTATTTCTTAATAAGTTTCAGATATTTTTCTCTAGAACGGAGGATGTTCGAAAGCTAAATATTCAAACTATTATTTAAAAATATATGCAACCTGAAAGGTTTGAAGGAAGAGGCCATATGTTTTATATTGACTTAGCTGTGTTCAGTGGTCTGATAGGATTAGAGCTCCTTCTTATAATCAAATGGTAAGGAGGTAGGGACAAAGTCAATGCATAGGAGATTTTACAGTGTAAAGTCAGGCTCTGAGGCTGGGGATACAGCCTACTGTTAGAGAATTTGTCTAATGTGCAAAGTCTCAAGTTTGATTCATGTGCTGTGAAAGGAAAACTTCAGGCTCAGGTTCAAATCCAATTTCTGTCCGGCTTGTCTTTCAAGCTTCCTTTCACTCCCCCTTTGTCTCCTTTTTGTCTCCTTTTCCTTCCTATCTTTCTTTCTTTTCCCTACTTTCTGCTTTTCTTTCATCAAGATAACAAAAGAAATAACAAAGAAAACAATTAAGTTTTATACGTACCCTTTGGGTAAAAGGTAAAGGCAGGAGTAAATAGGGAACAGCCTGTGGCCTTTTTGACTCTGTTAAAGGCTCACCTCTGACTTGTAACTCTCATATAGGGTGTGTGTGTGTGTGTGTGTGTGTGTGTGTGTGTGTGTGTGTGTGTACTCTTCAATATATAGCTATCTCAGACCCATTTGTAATTCCTTCTTTTATGTTCAGATCAGTACTCACAGATGACATAAATTGTGCTTGGTAAACCAGTATGTTCTGCACAGTATAATAATTTCCAGTGTTTGTTAAAGTCTGCTCTGTCACTATTATAGGTAGTCTCGCTCATGTGCAACAGGTAATAAGATGAGGCCTAGAAAACACAAAATAGGTGAGAGAGGCACTGAGAGGGGCTGTGTGAGTTTAAAAGTGAAGATTTGCTGATGCCACTCTTCTGTCTACAGCTAAATGTGAGTAAGAAAAACAGTGGTATAAACTTGGGAATAAGAATTACCTACTGTATCCAAGCCTTCAATTAATTGCCAGAATAATCTTGTTGGTTTAATATTTTAAAACAGTTTAATAAATGCTAAATGTGAAGCATTAATAAATACAGTTAAAGAGGAGAGTGGGGCCTGCAGAGAGTGAATTCCTTTAGATCATTTTCATCCGATTATTTTCAAGACACAAAGTAATATTTAATGTGAGAAGAGCATCAAAATCAAGTGAGACCATTATACATTTTAAACATCCTGCAAATATGCCTTCCTGGATATATCTCTGTGGCTTCCCGAGGCCACTGTGTTTGGAGATGGCATTTGAAACCGGGACTCTGCCCTGCAGGTCACCTGACAGAGATAAACTGACAAGCACAGAACTGGAGACAAGCTTGAAGAATATATTCACAACTCAACAGGGTAAGCATTATGATTCCACCAAAGAGATAAATGACCCAATGTGGAGATTGGAGCCACATGAAAATATTTATTATTAAAACACGTTTCAAGAGCCTTCTAGTCTTCAGGGATTAATGATGAATAGAAGTACTTATGTTTAAAATATGAATCCTCTTCTTTGGTAAACAAAACTCTTTTGATTAAAAAAACAGCTTGAGGATATCTGGTCCCATTACGGAACTGCTGTTTCTTTTTTTTTCTTTTTTCTTTCTTTTTCTAATTCTTTTCTTTCTTTTGTTTCACCAAATGCTCCCACAGCTTCTTTATAGGAAGCAATGTCATAGACAATAATCATATAGCCATGCTCCTCAGTTACCTGAAGCTTACCCATACATTCCACTTCCTGGAGCAGTACATGAGACCTATTATTCCAGCCTCCTTATTAATATCAATGTCTTACTTTCAAAAGCATAATAAATCATTGATCACCCTCCTAATAAGCAGCCTCAATGACTGATTTCAGCTCAATATGACACTAACTTCACAGTGCACAAGATCAGTGTAAAACTGCACTGAGCATTCTTCGAATGGCAGCACTGCTGTCATGGGGCCAAAACCCTGAGTATTGCTCAGACGCTGTGATAGGCACAAGTCTAGTCCATGGTGTCATGGTGTTTGCCTAATTAGGACAATTTAGATATGTTACAGAATGTTTAAAGAGATGTGTACACATCATTTGGATTACTGCAGACCCTATAGATTTTGGTAACTTTTAACAGAGCAGTCATTTTTATGCACAGAATACTCACAGTGAAATAAATGTGAGGCTATATTTGAGGAAGAGTTCAAGTCCAGTAAAATTGAGGTTCACAAACATCACTGCATTTAGACCAAAGCTGAGAATGTAAGAAAATCACATGGTTATAAAATCCCAGAACAATTCCTTTCAGCCATTATGCCTTAGCTTCTTAATCTATACACAGAAGAGTTCAAAGTCTTTTTGGTTCAAGGAAAGCAGATATACATGAATTGACAAAATGGAGAAAATTTTTTTATTCTTTAATCATTTTTACAGTCCAGTTTTTATATCCTTCCCTGTCCACCCTCTAACTGTTCCATATCCCATACCTCACCCCAGCCTCCTATCCCCATCTCCAAGAGGATGTTCCCCCCCACACACACCCCATTCCACCAAACATCCCCACTCCCTGGGACCTCAAGTCTCTTGAGGGTTAGGAGCATCTTCTCTCCCTGAGTCAAAACACAGCTGTCCTCTACTCTATATGTGTGGGGGGCTCCTATCAGCTGGTATATGCTGCCTGATTGGTGGCTCAGTTTCTGAGTAATCTTGGGTATCTAGGATAAGTGAGACTGCAGGTCTTCCTATAGTGTAGCCATCCTTCTCAGCTTCTTCCAGCTTTTTCCTAACTCAACCACAGGAGTCCCCAGCTTCTGTCCATTGGTTGGGGGTAAATATCTGCATCTGACCCTTTCAGCTGCTTGTTGGGCCTTTTGGAGGGTGGTCTTGCTAGTCTTCTGTTTGTAAACACACCATTGTATCTGTAATAGTGTCAGGCCTTGGGGCCTCCCTCTAGCTGGATCACAAGTTGGGCCTGTCACTGGACCTCCTTTCCCTCAGGCTCTTCTCCATTTTTGACCTGACAGTTCTTTCAGACAGGAACAATTCTGGGTCAGAGATTTAGACTGTGGGATGGCAACCCCCTCCCTCTACTCTTTGTACAGAGGTAGACTCTACAAATTCCTTCTCCCTCCCTGTGGGGAATTTCATCTAAGTTTCCTCCTTTTGACTCCTGAGAGTCTCTGGTACATTATAGAGGGTCTCCCCACCTCCTACTTTCCAAGGGTACCCGTTTCCACTTTCTGCAGGCCCTAGGTGCATCAGTCCTATTGCCGTCTAATAACTGACCATTTTCTCCTCTTCCTCTCCCTGTCCCCTTTCCCACCCAAGTCACTTCCTCCCTTCCCAATCCACCCCCCAGTGATTGCTTTTGAAATTGAAATTTGAAATTTCCTGCTTTTGAATTGCATTTTCTGTAATGTATTTTTTAAATTTTTTACACTCCATATTTTATTCCCCCCCACCACTGTCCACCTCCGACTGTTCCACAACTCATACCTCCTCCCCACCTCTTGTCTCCGCGTGGATGTCCCCAGCTGCCACCTCACCTGACCTCTAAACAAACTCCCTGGGGCCTCCAGACACCTGAGGGTTAGGTACAGCATTTCTGAATGAACACCAATCCAGCAGTCATCTACTGTATGTCTGTTGGTGGCTTCACACCACCTGGTATATGTTGCCTGTTTGGTGGTTCAGTGTTTGAGAAATCTCAGGGGTTCAGATTAATTGAAACTGCAGGGTCTCCTACATGATTGCCTTCTCCTCAGCTTCTTTAGGCTTCCCTAAATCAACAACAGAGGTCAGCTTCTTCTGTCCATTGGTTGGGTCTTCTGACTGCATCTGCTGCTTGTTGGGTCTTTAAGAGGGTGTTCATGCTAGGTTCCTTTTTGTGACCGCTCCATAGCCTTAGTAATAGTGTCAGACCTTAGGGCCTCCCCTTGAGCTGGATCCCACTTTAGGCCTGTTGCTGGATCTTCTTTTCCTCAGGCTCCTCTCCATTTTCATCCTTGTAACTCTTTCAGACAGGAATAATTATGGGTCAGAGTTTTGACTGTGGGATTGCACCACTCTCCCTCATTTGATTCTCTGTCTTCCTACTGGAGGTGGACTCTATAAGTTCCCTTTCCCTACAGTTGAGTATTTCATGTAAGGTCTCTCCCTTTCAGTCCTGAGAGCCTCTCAGCTCCCAGGTCTCTGGTGCATTCTGGAGGGTTCCCCCAAACCTCCTATCTCCTGAGGTTGCCTGTTTCCATTCTTTCTGCTGTCCCTCAGGGCTTCAGTTCTTTTCCCTCACCCAATACCAGATCAGGTTCCTCTCTCCCCTCTACTCCCCCAAACCATCCACTTTTTCTCCCAGGTACCTCCCTACTTCTCCACTTGCTTTGTTCTCCTTCCCAAGTAGGACTGAGGCATCCTCACTAAACTACCTAAACAGGCCCATATCGCACAAGGAAAGAGAAGAAGCCATTAATAACCTCCCAATCAGCCGGGCAGTGGTGGTGCACGCCTTTAATCCCAGCACTTGGGAGGCAGAGGCAGGCGGATTTCTGAGTTCGAGGCCAGCCTGGTCTACAAAGTGAGTTCCAGGACAGCCAGGGCTATACAGAGAAACCCTGTCTTGAAAAACCAAAAAAAAAAAAAAAAATAACCTCCCAATCAAAAAAATGCCCAGGGCTAGACAGATTTAGTGCAGCATTCTACCATACCTTCAAAGAAGACCTGATATCAATGTTTCTCAAACTAGTCCATAAAATAGAAAGAACACTACCTAACTCATTCTATGAAGCCACAATTACTCTGATATATAAACCACACAAGGACCCAACCATAAAAGAGAACTTCAGATGAATCTTACTTATGAATATCAATGCAAAAATACTCAATAAAATTCTTGCACACCAAACCCAAGAACACATCAAAACCATCATCAACCACGATCAAGTAGACTTTATCCCAAGGATGTAAGGTTGTTTTAATATATGAAAGTCCATTAACATAATCCACTATATAAACAAACTCAAAGGAAAAAAATCTCATTTTCATCTCCTTAGATGCAGAAAAAGCATTTAACAAAATATAACAGCCCTTCATGTTAAAAGTATTGGAGGGATCAGGAATTCAAGGCCCACAATAAACATAATAAATGCAATATACATCAAACCAACAGTCAATATCAAATTAAATGGAGACATACTTGAAGCAATCCCACTGAAATCAGGGACTAGAAAAGGCTCCCCACCCTCCCCATATAAATTTAATATGGTACTCAATGTGATAGATAGAACAATAAGACAACAAAAAGAGATCAAGGGGATACATATTGGCAAAGAAGAAATAAAGGTATCATTATTTGCAGATGCTATGATAGTATACATAAGCGACCTGAAAAATTCTATGAGAGAACTCCTCCAGCTGGTAAACAACTTCAGCAAAGTATCCAGATATAAAATTAACTCAAATAAATCAGTAGCCTTCCTTTATGTAAAGGATAAATAGGCTCAGAAAGAAATTAGGGAAACAACTCCCTTCACAATAGCCACAAATAATGCAAAATATCTTGAAATTGCTTTTGAGATTTGAAATTGTGTTTGGTTACTGGAAGAAACTGCATATTAACTGATTTCAGAGCTAGAGAAGAACCTAGTTCTTGAATTTGGACTGTTCTACAGAGGTGCATTGGATCTGCTTCTAGAATAAATTTTGTTTTGAAAAGAATTATTTTTGGTTCTTAGAATTTTTAAATGTGAGGCTCTTCATTATAAGGAAGTAAAAAGAAAGCCTCGTGGAAGACGATGAAAATGTGTAAGCCCAACAAATCACCCACCACAAGTACTCATAGACAATTAGAAACTGGTATTTTTCTATATTAGCAGTATTGTTTTTATATAATTAGAAAATCACTTATATTTTTAATTTCTACAAATTTATCTGTTTACATCTACACTCCTCCACTGCTGGTGGGATTGCAAGCTGATACAACCACTCTGGAAAGCAGTCTAGCGGTTCCTCAGAAAACTGGGCATGACACTCCTGGAGGATCCGGCTATACCACTCCTGGGCATATACCCAGAGGCTTTACCGGCATGCAATAAGGACACATGCTCCACTATGTTCATAGCAGCCTTATTTATAATAGCCAGAAGCTGGAAAGAACCCAGCTGTCCCTCAACGGAGGAATGGATTCAGAAGATGTGGTATATTTGCACAATGGAATACTACTCTGCAATTAAAAACAACGAACTCACGAAATTCATAGGCAAATGGTCAGAACTTGAAAATATCATCCTTAGTGAGGTAACCCAATCACAAAAGAACACACATGGTATGCAATCACTGATAAGGGGATATTAACCCAGAATCTCAGAATACCCTAGGCACAATTCGCATATCAATAGATTTCCAAGAAGATGGAAGGAGAGACCCCTGGTCCTGGAAAGACTGGATGTAGGGGAATGCTAGGACAGAGAAGTGAGAGGGGGTTGAATGGGGAACAGAGGGAGGGAAGGGGGTTTATGGGACTTTCGGGGAGGGAGGAAATGGGAAAGGGGAAATCATTTGGAATGTAAATAAAAAAAACTTAGAAAATAAAAAAAAAGGAAATGCAAAAGAGAAAACATACAAAAAAAAAGAACAATGAATTTATGGAATTCTTAAGCAAATGGATGGAACTAGAAAATATCCTAAGTGAGGTAACCCAATCACAAAAGAACACAGATGGTATGCACTCACTGATAAGTGTGTATTCGTTCAGAAGCTTGAAATACCCAAGATACAATTCACCAACCACTTGAATCTCAAGAAGAAAGAAGACCAAACTGTGGATATTTTGGTCCTTCTTAGCAGGGGGATCAAACTACCCATGGGAGGAGATACAGAGACAAATTGTAGAGCCGGGACTGAAGGAAATGCCATCAATCCAGAGACTTCCCCACCTGTTTATCCATCCAATATAGTTATCAAATATGGATTCTATTGTGGATTCCAGGAAGTGTTTGCTGACTGGAGCCTGATATGGCTGTCTCCTAAGAGGCTCTGCCAGAGTCTGATAATTACAGAGGCAGATGCTCACAGCAAACCATTGAACTGAGCACAAAGTTCCCAATAGAGGACCTAGAGAATGGACCCAAGAGCTGAAGGTATTTGTAGTCCCATAGGAGGAACAACAATATGAACCAACCATTACTCCAAGAGCTCCCAAGGACTAAACCACCAACCAAAGAGTACACATGGAGGAACCCATGTCTACAGCCTCATATGTAGCAGAGGATGGCCTTGTTGAATATGAATGAGAGGAGAGTCCTTTGTTCCTATGAACTTTTGATGCACCAGTGTAGGGGAACGTTAGGACAGGGACGCTGTAGTGAGTGTGTTAGTGAGCAGGGGGACAGTGTATGGGGATAAGGTGTTTTCATAAGGAAAAGGAGGAAGAGAGATAACATTTGAAATGTAAATAAAGAAAATATCTAACAAAAAATAAAATTAAATTAATAGGATGTGTACCCATGTTAGATTGAACACATGACTAGTGAAGGGTTGCATGGCACAGGCAAAAGGGTTCCTTGCAGGATCACAGAGTCATGGTCAGGGCAGGTAATGGTCATGTATGATGAGTTTTGGGGCAGAAAGCACTTGGTATCTGACTAGAATAATGGGATCCCCTGTATGACCTCTGGTTCTATCTTTTATTATGAACATTAAGAAGGGAGAAAGCAGCATAGTGAGATGACTTAAAGAGGTAAAGAAAAACTGGGGAAAGACAGAGATATGAGGGAGGGAGATGGGGTGGGGGAAAGAAAGGGGAGGGAGAGTAGTACAAAGAGAAAGGAAAGGAAGGAAAAAAAATAAAAATGAGGTTG
This sequence comes from Tokudaia tokunoshimensis, assembly GCA_036184795.1. Classification (NCBI taxonomy): domain Eukaryota; kingdom Metazoa; phylum Chordata; class Mammalia; order Rodentia; family Muridae; genus Tokudaia; species Tokudaia tokunoshimensis. The sequence goes on from BTHU01000008.1 coordinate 17,549,658, forward strand.
AGAAAGGAGATAAGAATAGAGAGGATAGAGGAAAGTAGTTAGATAAGGGGAAAAGAGGAGGGAAAGAGAGAACAAGGGAAAAGAGAAAAGGTAATATTCACATGCATATTATTACATTTACTCTACTTAACTGCTATTTGTATGACCCTAATTTATAAATCATGTGTCATTGTAGATGAGTGTACAGGTAAAAACAACATGCACAGACTTGCTGTCATCTATCCTCGTGAAAGCTGCCCAGGAACATCAGGTCTGTGCCTTGTGCACAGAGAAAGGAAAGGGGGCTCTTGCACCATTAGTTCTGTGAAACACAGATTAGATTGGAAAACTTTTGACAGAGGAGGCTTATGAGGATGACAATATGTGAGTTATTATATCAAGTAAAGACTTGAAAGTAGACTTTAAGGCAGTTTTTTAGGGACATACTCACAAGATCCAGTTTTCTAAAAACATTTGAGAGAAAAAAAGTTATTCAAAATATGAGATACATTGTTTCACTATTAATAAGGTTCTCTAGTGACCTCAAGGAATGGTGTTTCTAAACCTATTGTCTGTTTGAAAGTTAAGTTTCTACTTGCTGCTGTTGTTTTGAGATTGGGGGGCAGGATGTCTCTCTATGTACCCATGACTGTCCTGAAATTCACTCCCTGTTTAGACCAGTCTCGTTTGAAATTAGTAGATATGCCTCTGTCCCCACCTCTCCATTTCTCTGCATCTTCCTCTGCCTCTTTCTCTCTGCCCCTCTTCTGCATCTCTCTCTCTGTAATCTCTCTCTGCATCTGCCTGTGTCTCTGTCTCTCTGTGCATCTTCCCTGACCCCTCTCTGAATCTCTTCTGCTTCCCTTCTGCCACTCTCCAATCTCTCTCTCTCTCTCTCTCTCTCTCTCTCTCTCTCTCTCTCTCTCTCTCTCTCTCTCTCTCTGTCTGTCTGTCTCTCTCTGTCTCTCTCTGTCTCTCTGTCTCTCTTTTTCTGCGTGTGTATGTGAGTGTGTGTGTGCATGTGTGTGTGTGTGTATATCTGCCTCTGCCATGAATTAAAACTATGTGCCATCATGCCTGGCTTTAGTTCACCATTTGAAAGCTAAAAGCAAAACATTTCAAAAACTGAAGTAGCAGATGGACAACAAAGTTATTCCAGAGCCTTTGACTGTGTCCCCCACTTCCATCATGTTTTGCCAAGTTCACAACAATTAAAGTACCTTGAGGCTACCTCTATATTCTCCCTATTGATTTTCAGTTTTTCAGTCCATGTGGTTTTAGTGCAGAATTCTATCAGATCTTTGAAGACCTAACAAAAATACTTCTCAAACTATTCCACAAAAGAGAAACAGAAGGAATATTACCTAATTCATTCTATGAAGCCATGGTTATGCCAAAACCTAAACCACACAAAGACCAAACAAAGAAAGAGAAATTCAGAACATTTTTGCTTATGAATATCAAGGCACAATTACTCAAAATCTCACAAACCAAATCCATAACCATCATTCAAACACACCAAAACCATCATTCATCAAGATCAAGTAGGTTTCATTCCAGGTATGAAGGGATAGTTCAATACACAGAAATCCATCAGCGTAATCCATTATATATAAAAAAACTAAAAAAAAAATGATCATCTCAATAGATGCTGAGAAATCCTTTGGCAAAATACAAAACTCCTTCCTTTTAAAAGTCTTAGAGACATCAGAAATTCATGACACATACTTAAACATAATAAAAGAAACATATAACAAACCAACAACCAACATCAAATTAAATGGAAAGAAACTTGAAGCAATCCCACAAACATCAGAGACAAGACAAGGCAGTCACTCTCTCCCTATTTATTCAATAAAGTACTTGAAGTTCTAGGTAAAGCAATTAAACAACAAAAGGAGGCCAAAGTGAAACAAATTAGAAAGGAAGAAGTCACGATATCACTGTTTGCAGATGGTTTGAGAGTATATATAAGCAGCCCAAAAAATTCTACCAGTAAAAGAGGATTCTAGAGGGCTGAGGCAAAAGTGGGAGGGGGCACCATCTTAGAAGCAAAGGGGATGGGAATGGGGTGGGAGTTCATGAAGGGGAGAGCAGGAAAGGGGACATTTGAAAAATAAACAAATAAAATAATAAATTATAAAAACAGAGAGATCATGAATATTGCAAGCAAATGGATAAACCTTGATGATATCATCCTGAGTTAGGTGCCCCAGTCCCAAAAGGACATACATGTTACTTACTCACTTATATGTGAATATTAGCCATAAATACAAAATACCCATGCTATACTTTATAGACCCAAATTAGCTAAATAAGGATGAAGTCACAAGCAAGGATGATTGAATCTCTTTTTGGAGGGGAAATAAAAAAGTGGTAAGAGACAGATGGATGGAGGGGTCTGGGTGAGAGAGAAGATAAGGAGGGGAATGGGGAGTTCAGAATTCCTTGTGTGTAAGGATAGGAGGTATGGCCAGATAGCCATGAGAATGAACGTAATTCTGCAACTGCCAGGGGTGGGGAGGTAGGGGGCATCTCCAAGATGATACAGAATCCTGGGATAAGAGAGTTGCCCAAGAATCAAAGCAGGTGACATTAGCTGTGAATTACAGCACTAGGGATATGGGTCCTGAAGAGACCACCTCCTGTATTCAGGCAGGAACCCCATTGTAATGATAGGGACATGAATCCAAACACAAAATTTTCTACCCAAACTTAATCCTGCCTACAAGTAATGCAGGGACAAGGGATGGAACAGAGACTGAGGGAATGGCCAGTCAATGACTGACCCAGCTTGAGACCCATTCATGGGCAAGCACCAATCCCTGGGACCATTAATGATACTCTATTATGTTTGCAGAAAGGAGTCTAGTATGGCTATCCTCTGAGAGGCTCCACCCAGTAGCTGAATCAGACAGAGGCAGACACCCACAGCCAAAGAGTGGATGGAGTCTGGGGACTCTTATGACAAATGTGAGATAGGATAGTGCTTTCCACTACTCAACAAGGGGTTAGGAACTCCACAGGAAAACTAACAGAGAAAACTAAAAGAACCCTTAGGGTTCTCAGAAACTAAACCACCAAGCAAAGAAAATACATGGGTTAGACTTAGTCCTCACTGTACATATGTAGGAGATGTTCAGTTTGGTCTTCATACGAGTCCTGAACAAGTGTATCATAGGGTTATCCCAAAATCTGTTGCCTTTTGTTCTTCTAGCTGGGCTGCCTTGTCTATCCACAGTGGGAGAGGATGCATCTAGCATCACAGAGATCTGATATGCCAAGGTGTGGGACAAAGAGAGGGATGTACAGTGAATAATTTAAAAATAGATTTATTAATTAATTTAGAAAACATTGACATACAATAAGAAATAATAATCTTTGTCTACATTTTGTCTAGAGCAAAGTACTCACATATTTTAGATTCCCCAAGCAATGACAATCCACTTGATTTATCATGACTTCTTGTCAGTGCTTTCTCTACTACAAACACAATCCTCAATTCCTCAAAACTTGTGGAGAAAACATCTAAAATATTGACAGTCATGCACTGAAGTGCTTCTATTAAAATTATCTTTTCCTAGATTCAGTGTGGGTTCCTTGGGGAATATAGAAAGGGTTAGTTGACATGAATAGAAATTTCTGTCAAAAATCATTTATTTTAGTGGGAAGAAGTTTCAAATGAAAGAGAGGGAAGTTGGGTATATCAATTCTTATTATTTAATAGTTCTTTCTCTGCATGTGTATGCCTCTCTCTCTCTCTCTCTCTCTCTCTCTCTCTCTCTCTCTCATCTATCTATCTATCTATCTATCATCTATCTATCTCTGTGTGTGTTTGTGTGTGTCTGTATGTCTGCTTGCAAAGTGTGATACCTTCTCCTATTCCTTGATAAATTGTTGGCTACTACTTTGAACACGCCTCTCTATTCCTCCCTGGCCTCTATCTCTTACATACAATATGCAATGGTCCTGGAACCTTGGAAAGGAGCGTAACACGAATGTCTTATAGATTTGGTTGAGCATTCCATTCCACTGCCCATTGGACCTATTATTTGAATCTGCAACAGAGCCCATCTCAGAATCCCCCAAGAATGATTTCTTCACATATAAGGCCATGTATTCTATCCATAAAATTTCTGTAGTTCTTCTTGTAGTTCACTTGTTAATTTCCTTCAATGTTTAAAGTACTGTTCTCTTTTATTGCAAATAGTGTTTGTATTTTCATATATGGAGGACAAAATGTAGGTAGCAAAAGCCCCCAATCAGGTGGCAGATCTGCAGGAATCTGCTACCAGAGGATTTGTAACTTAGAACAGCTTACAATTAGGATGCTAGTTGCTGCACCTAGAGATTGTGTTGCCTTTTGATCCTAAACTAAGATTGTGTGGTTTTTTCTTTCATTCAGTGACTCACCTGAGTTCTGGAGAAAAGGTACAACAGCAGCGCACCCCAGACGCCACTAGAATTTGGAAGCATGGGATTGGTGTGGCAGCAGTCCACCATGGGAACATAGCAAGCCAGGTGGAAAGATTCGGGACCTCTGAAACGGAGGGTATGCAGGGCTGAGAACAGGCTGGCCAGTCCACCAGTGCTTTGCTGGTGGTAGCAAGGGATTCTTTTTTTATATTTCATGCTACAGCCCCCCAATCCAGTTATCTCTCCAGTACTCTCTCCTCCCATTCTTCTCCTACCTCATCACTCCTGTTCCTGTCCTACAACCCTTCCCTACTCTGTTTCCTCTCTCTATCCACCCCAATGTCTAATGTATTTAATCTTTTCAGTGATATTTAAATGTTTCCCCTTAAGCCCTCCTTATTACTTAAAAAATAAAAAAAGATATATTATTTTAAACAAATGATTAAAAAGAAATGCCTAACACAACATTATGAGTCAAGGAGTCATACATTGTTCTCTGTTTTTAAACCAATGCTACCCCATCCTCATCTTTTGCAAGATAATGTCCTTATTTCCTTTTACATATTGGAAATGAATGCAATCCAAAGAGGGTTTCTTGTGCTTAACTGCCCTTGAATGCAGAAACATGAGACTCTGAGGTTGCTCAGGATAATGAAGGTTCTGAATGCTCTGAGGGTTGTGGAGGCATGAAGGGCTTTAGATAGCTAAGAAATCTGCTAAGAGTACTGAAGGTATTAATCATTATGAAGTCTCTAAAGACTATGAGGGAACTGTGGAACGTGTTAGAGATCTAAGGATTCTGATGTTTCTAAAAGCTGTGAGAACCCTGTGGACAGTGAGGGGACAGTGAGAGGACAGTGAGCAATGGTGGTGGCTCAGTCTCTGAGGGCTTTGAAGGTGATGTGGTATAAGTTAATGCTGATGTTACTATTTTTGTCTGGATGACTTTTTAGTGATGGTAGAGTTTTGAAGTCTCATTATTTCTTCATCAAAGCTTGAGTACTCAGTAAACTGCATCCAAAGGCAGTTCCTGTTCTCAGAGGCAGACCACTGATCATGTCTCTTAAGATCCATGAAAGTTTTTGACTCATAGAGTATTTCTCCTGATTCCTAACCAGTTTCTGTGCCAGGGTGTCTTCGGGTAGAGAGTGTCTTTGGGTAGCCTAATTTGTGACTGTATGTGTTTTCTGACACTCGGATCAATAAATCTCTAACAATCGACCCACTCTGAAGCTTATATCTGGTTAAAAAGCTCTGTGAGATGGGTAGCCTCTAATGCAGTTCTACAATGATAGTTCACCATGTGGAAAACCTCATCTTGAGACCAAATGCCTGTACTGGATTTATTCACTGTGAGAATCATGATTTTTTTTTCTGAGTTGCAGATTTGCTCTGGAGCTGGGGTTTGCTAGACTCTGTGGATTACCCCCTGCTTATGATATGGAGTCTTCACCTACTTTGCAGGACCAGAGGTAATCATGGGCAATTGTTTCTCTATGCTCTGTGAAATGCCTTTCTGCCTGGTCCATACTTCTTAACTTTCCCCTATTTTCTCCCTAGACTCTAGGAGTACTTCCTCAGTTTCCTTTCGTGGCATAGTTTCTTCTGTCTGCTTCACTACACTCACCTACCAAGTTACAAAAAGGTGACATTTGGTTTCACATAATGTACACAGGTTTGCCTGATAATTTTAAGTTTTCTTACACAAAATTTTTATATAGTTTTTTGCAAAATGTCTTGATTTCTCTGTTTCAATTTACCTATTCAAAACATTTTATTGCCTTTATATTAATTATTAATAGTTTACATCTGAATTAAAAGTTAGTAATATATTCAAAATTCATTAAAAGTGTAGAAAATAAGAATTTTTCCACATGATAATGAAGTAAGTATATGAGTAGATGAATGTGTAAATTAACCTGATTATGGAAATCAATTTACTGTGTATGTTGTATTAGAAGGCAGCTCATATCTGGACAAATGACACTAGGCCAGCACAGCTCCACATGAAGTTTATCGAGGGAAAGTGGGGAAGAGAAGAGGAAGAAGGGGGCAATGAAGAAGAAGGAAAAGGGGAGAGGAGTTGGGGTGTCTCTGCCTTTTATCTGGGCCATGATGTAATCACACACACTACAGCACACACAGCTGAGGCAGCTGGCAGGTGAAGTGTAAGCTGAGAATATGTGGTGATTGACATAGCAGCAGATGTGTGGGTCCTTGTTGCCTAGGGATGACATCATCACTGAATTCAGAGGCTGTAGACTGCTTCTGATGCCAACAGTGTACATGTATATGAAATAATATATTTTTATCATATATCTGATATAGTTTTTATTTTGTCTGATATAAATACCACATAGCTATGACTATTTGCAGTTCGCTCCCCATCTGGTGGATATCTCAAGGATTCTGCCATGATTCAAATATATTGATCCTGAAAGTAAATGTTAATGAGTCTTTTGATCACATAATTCATAAAGAAAACAAGGAAAGTGTGAAGGATTAGCAGACTACAGCTGGTTTTACATTTATCCATCAAGTCAGTCATGTAAAATATAATCGAGGTCTCAATGAATTTTCATAATATGGCATAGAAGTCTCAAGAATTTAATCAGTCCCAAAACTCTAAACAAAGAAAAGGTAATATGACAATCACAATTCGGAAAAATACCATCTCACTGAGGTCTGAGGTATCAAGTTCCAGATGGCTTCATAAAGGTACAACTTGTTTGTGAAATCATATAAAATGATTTCAGACACCAAACTTTTTAGATCAAACTTAGAGTTGGTTGAACAATAGAGGGAATATTTCTGAGGTATTCCTTCAGGGGCAAAATTTGCATTCTTAGCTTCTTTGTAAACACAATAAACATTGTGATAAACACATTCCTGAGATGAGACAAAGTATTTGTCTCATAGATCTATTTGTTACATAGATAGATGTATTTGTAGGAAACAAATTTTCATATCACAGAGTCAATTCATAAGAAGCACTTTATTGTTAAATTTATAGATAGGTTTAAAATGTTTCTTCACATATAAAATAGTTGAGGTATTTCTTCACTAGGAGTTTGTTCTAGAATCTAAGAAAATGACCAAAAATCAAAACCATAATCTTCTGAAGGATGCTGTTTTATGTCTCAAGAACATTTCATAGTTTATAACTCCAAAAAGTTATATTCAAGAGAATGGAATGTTCACCTGGTAATTCAGTGGTTAATAAAATGCTTTGGTGCTGTATAGGTGTTCATGTAACATTTAATGAAAAGCAAAATTAATTCTAGTTCCCTAAGAATCATACCATGTATTAGCATAGAAACAGACACATTGATCAATGGAACCAAATTGAAGACCCAGAAATGAACCCACACACTTATGGATACATGATTTTTGATTTAAAAAGTCAATACCATAAAATGAGAAAAAGAAAGCATCTTCAACAAATGGTGCTGGTTTAACTGGATGTCTACATGTAGAAGAATGAAAATAGACCTATACTCATCACCCTGCACAAAACTCAAGTCCAATTGAATCAAGGACCTCTATTATGTGTAATTTTAAAACCACACTTGTTATTTTGCCCATGGCCATGCTCTCAACTCAGCTCCAAGATTGAGCTCCCACCAGTACTTGCGCTACCTGGTTACCTCTTCCTCCAGACTAGCTTTACCAAGCCATCATCAATCATTCTGACAACTTTCTCTTCCTGCCCACCTTAGATCTGTGGATGAAAAATACTAGGCAGTTTTATGATTTTGAGACTAATCGGATAACACCATGGCTGGGAGAATAATTTCCTGTCCTAATCTTATCAGCTAGCCTATTCCAGCCATCCAACAGTGTCAGAAACCTCTGTCCCTCCCCATCTCCCCATCCCCAATCTTAGATGACTGTTGCTTCAGGACACTGTCAATAGGACAAAACAGGAGCCTGCCTACAGATTGCCAAAGGATCTTCACCCATCCAACATTTGACAGAGAGCTAATATCCAAATTTTAATATACAAAAAATTCAAGGAGTTTAAAGCCAACAACCCAAATAACCCAATTTCAAAATGAGGTACAAAGCTAAACAAAGAATTCTTGCCAGAGGAATCTTGCATGGATAAGAAGCACTAAAAGAAATATTCAAATTCCTTAGTGATCAGGGAGATACAAATCAAAACAACACTGAGGTTCTGTTTTATACAAGTCAGAATAGCTAAGATCAAATACTTAAGTGATAGTACATGCTGGCAAGGATGTGGAGCAAGAGGAGGCCACACTTCCATTGCTGGTGGGAGTGCAAAGTTGTACAACCACTTGGAAATCAATTTGGCATTTTCTCAGAAAACTTGGAATAGTTCTATCTTAAGAACCAGCTATATCACTCCTGGGAATATACCAAAAAGATGCTACAACATACCACAAAGACATTTGCTCAACTATGTTCATTGCAGCTTTATTCATAATAGCCAGAAGCTAGAAACAACCTAGATGCCCTTCAAGTATAGAATGAATAAAAAAAAAATGTGGTACATCTACACAATAGAATACTATTCAGCTATTAAAAACAGAGGCATCATTAATTTTTCAGGCAAGTGGATGGAACATGAGAATATCATCCTGAGTGAGGTAACCCAGTCCCAAAAGGAAATGCATAATATGTACTCACTTATAAGTATATATTAGCTATAAAATACAGGATACCCATGTTATATTCCAAAGAAGCTAAATAAGAAGAAAGGCAGAAGCTAGGATGCTTGAATCTCACTTATAATGGGGAATAAAATATGATAGGAGGCAATAAAAGGAATGAGAGTGAATGGGGGAAGAAGGATAAGGAGTTCAAAATCAGGTGTAGGGAGGGACAGGAGGGATAGCCAGAAGGCCATGGGAAGGAATGAAAATCATTCTGCAATTGTCAGGAGAGGAGAGGTAGGGAGCCTCTCCAGGAAGAGAAAGAGAACTGAGATAAGGGAGTTGTCCAAGATTAAATGGAAGTGTCCTTAGCTGTGACTCACAGTATTGAGGATATGGAAATCTGAAGAGACCACCTCCTGTAGCCAGGCAGGAACCCCAGTAGAGTGATAGGAACTCCAACCTACCCATAAAACTTTCTACCCAAAATTTATCCTGCCTACAAGAAAAGCAGGGACAAAAGATAGAACAGAAACAGAGGGCATGTCCTACCAATAACCAGTCGAACTTGAGACCCATTCCTAAGGATAAGCACCAATTCCTGACACCATTACTACACAAACTGGCCAGATAGGGTACTATGTGCCTATAAATCCAGCACTGAACTTGTGGGAGCATGGTGTAGGTGCATATAAACAGGTGTGTGGAGGCATGAAATTCACATTCATTCTCAACTGCGCAGCAAATTTGAGGCTGGATTACATGAGATCTTGCCTCAAAAAAATAAAATGACAGTAACAATAATAATACTTTTACCAACAAATCATGTTTAAATTTCTTCTGGGTTTCTTATAAGTTGAGATCAGACTACAACAACTTAGAGGAGAAATTATGCAAAGTTCAAGTTAAATGTATAAATAAATGTGTCCAATTGGTTCTGTGTTGGTGATGGCCATCATTTTGGCAAAAGATGTGGGATTGTTGCTTCATTTTTAGTTTCTTTCCTAAAGAAATTAGCAGAGGATTCAGCAAGGGAATGGAATTTCAGTCTTCAGAACCAGTCTAATTAGAATGCTTTACAATATTTTGACCACTATAGAGAAGGCAAGGTAAGTAATTTGAAAGATATGCAACTTTGGAATTTTAATTGCATCTTACTCAAGGAAATAAAGCAATTTCTTCCATAAGTTATAAATACTATTATGTAATGTTACATTGCAAAGCTGTTAATCTCACTAATTCTAACCGTAAGGGTGTGCCAGGTGAAAATTCCAGCCTGAACATAAAACATGTTTAAAACTTTTTATAACAACATTTCTCATTCAAGTAAAATGATGAGGCCTGCTGACAAGGGTAAATAGCACATGGCTTATTGAAAAAGTGGAATATTATACAATAAACTACATCCATGTGCAAACATTAGAGGAATTGGAAATCATAATGACAATTTTTTTGAGTTTATGAAGCTCAAAAATAAATGACACTGGTGAGCACATTCCTTATACACACATATAAAATAAAAATATAAAGAATAAAAGAGAGTATAAACAATTTTCAGAATTGCCATTATCTTCTCATAAAAGGCAGGCATAGTTTAAAGAAGGGATTCATAGAAAATGAGTATTGATACTGATCAGGATCTGATGTGTATGCTGAAATATGACCAGGCATCTCTCATTCCCTGTCCATATATGTGCATATCTTAATATCTATCAACATTATACTTAGGTACTGTTAAATATAATATGAATAAATGTAATTAAAAATTGATTACTAGCAATGATCCAGTAAATATTCTTCACCTTCTACAATTTAATTCTTCCTTGATTTCTTAACTAATTAATTAATTATTCTCCACTTAGTCATTTACTACGATAAAACCAAAAGTCAGAAATCAAGAGCCTTTAAAGAACTCATAATCTGTACAAGAATTTTAAAAAGATCATAATTCTCCACAAATAGAAACAATAAGTAAATGTTCTATTTTTAAATACCTGGTATATAGTAAATGCTTGAATTTATTATCAGTAGTAGTAGTAGTAGTAGTAGTAGTAGTAGTAGCTATAGTAATATCTACTATTCGTATTGTTATTCAAACTGTGGAAAATAGGGGGCAAAAACACTGAAGGCTTGAAATTTCTCAAGATATACATTTCCTTTCTTACTAAACCATTGTGTGCACAATAATGGATGTTTCTGTTTCACATGGTGCCTCCAGGTAAGCAGAGCTTGAAAGGCAAAAAAATAAAGCAAACCAAACCTGTTTCATGTAAACTCTACACCATTCCCCCGTTCTTTAGTGTTTACTCTCTTTATAAATATTTGCCCTAGTCTTTAGTCTAATAATTCTGTGGAAGCAATTTCCTCTAAGTTCAACTTATCTTTAAAATATCCAAACTAAGAATAGCTAATGAGAAAACTAGAAGAACTAAAATATAACATATCACATAAAAAACTCTGCTGATTCAGTTAAATGGCCCTTAAAAGCCCATAGCCTATCTCTTAAACATGAGGTAGCTTTTTAAATAAGCAGATTTATATATATATATATAATATATATATATTATATATAATATATATATATCTGTTGATGGAGTTTAATTATTAGACTAAAATCAGAAATGTAAAGAAGAGAGCCACACAAACATAATTCCACATCTAACAACAAAAATAACAGGAAGCAACAATCTTTCTTTAATATCTCTTAACATAAATGGATGCAATTCCCCAATAAAAAGACATAGACTAAAAGACTTGATACAGTGGAGCAGCTGGGACAGAAGTCCTTCAACCACCATTTGCACCAGGGAGCCTGGAAGCTCCAGAGTCTTCTGTGAATGGCCCTCCAGGAGAGAGTGATCTTCCAGCAGCACTTTCACTTCTGAGCAAGAAGGTGAGATCTCCACCTTCTCTCTGGAGGGAAATAACTAGGAGTACACAGGGTATAAGATCAGTGGAGCAGCTGGGACAGAAATCCTCCCACTACTATTTGCACTGGGGAGTCAGGTAGCTCCACAGTCTTCTGTGCACAGATCTTGGCAGAAGAGAGTTGGTCTCCCAGGAGTACAGACACAGTCTTACAGACCCACAGGAGAAACAAGCTCCAGCCAGAGACAGCAAGACCAACTAGCAACAGAGATAACCAGATGGTGAAAGGCAAGCACAAGAACCCTACGAACAGAAACCAAGGCTACTTGGCAACATCAGAACCCAGTTCTCCCACCACAACAAGTCCAGGATACCCCAACACACCAGAAAAGCAATAATTGGATTTTAAATCATACCTCATGATGCTGATAGAGGGCTTAAAAAAGGACTTAAATAATTTCCTTAAAGAAATATAGTAGAACATCGGTCAACAGGTAAAAGCCCTTAAAGAGAAAACACAAAACCCCTTACAGAATTACAGGAAAACACAATCAAGTGAAGGAACTGAACAATTCCATCCAGGATGTAAACGTGGAAGTAGAAACAATAAAGAAATCGCAAAGTGAGACATCTTTGGAGATAGAAAATCTTGGAAAGAATTCAGGAATCATAGATGCAAGCATCAACAACAGAATACAAGAGATAGAAGAGAGAATCTCAGGTGCTGAAGATACCATAAAAAACATTGACTCAACAGTCAAAGAAAATGCAAAATGCATAAAGCTTGCAACCCAAAACATCCAGGAAATCCAGGACAAAATGAGAAGACCAAACCTAAAGATTATAGGTATAGAAGACAGCAAAAATTTCCAACTTAAAAGGCGTGTACAAATCTTCAACAAAATTAGAGAAGAAAACTTCCCTAACCTAAAGAAAGAGATGTCCATGAACATACAAGAAGCTTTCGGAACTCCAAACAGACTGGACCAGACCAGAAAGTCCTCCTGGCAGATAACAATCAAAATATGAAATGCACTAAACAAAGAAAGAATATTAAAAGCAGGAATAGAAAAAGGGCAAGTAACTTATAAAGGCAGACCTATCAGAATTACACCAGACTTCTCACCAGAGACAATGAAATCTAGAAGATCCCAGGCAGATTTTATCATACCCTAAGAGAACACAAATGCCAGCCCAGACTACTATACCCAAAAAAAATCTCAATCACCATAGATGGAGAAACAAAGATAATCTATGATAAAACCAAATTTACACAATATCTGTCCCCAAATCCTGCCCTACAAAGGATAATAGATGGAAACATCAACAAAAGGAGGGAAACTACACCCTAGAAAATGCAAGAAAGTATTCTTCTTCCAACAAACCCAAAAGAAGATACCCACACAAACATAAAAATAACATCAAAAATAACAGGAAGCAACAATCACTATTCCTTAATATTACTTAACATCAATGGACTCAATTCCCCAATAAAAAGACAGACTAACACAAATATTTTTCACGCAAATCTTCAATTTTATCAGAAAATGTTTGTAATTCCTCTTTCAATTAATTTAGCAATTTTTCTATGTCTTCCATTTTATCTACATTACGTTTCATGATAATCTTCAATTTTAAAATGTTTTTCTATATATTTCTTCTATTTTATCAGAAATGTTTTCCATGTAAATAACTGATTTTATCACAAAATGTTTTTAATTCCACCTTCAATTAATTTAGAAGGGTCTTTTATATCTACCATTTTATCTGTATAATTTTCCATGGAATAGTCAATTTTAGCATGTTTGTGTATATATTTCTTGAATTTTATCAGAAATATTTTCCATGTAAATCTTCAGTTTTACCTGAAAATATTTATAATTCCACTTTCAATCAACTTAGGATTATTTTTATGCCTACCATTTTATCTGTATAATTTCTGTCATAATCTTCAATTTTAACATGTTTTTATATATTTCTTCAAATTTTCCAGAAATATTTTCCATGTATATCTTCAACTTCATCAGAAAATGTTTATAATTCCACTTTCAATCAATTTAGGAATACTTTTATGCCTACCATTATTATATCTATATAACCTTTTCCATGATAATCTTCAATTTTAGCATGTTTTTCTACATTTTTCTACAATTTCATCAGGAATGTTTTCCACATAAACATTCAATTCTGTCATAAAATGCTCCTATTTCATTTTTAAAAAAAGACTGTATACATAAACAGTACACAGCATTTTGCTTCATACTGGAAACACACCTCAGTGACAAATATAAACACTGTGTCAGAGTAAAGGACTGGAAAATAATTTTCCAAGCAAAAGATCCCAAGAAACAAGTTGGATTAGCCATTCTAATATCAAATAAAATTGACTGTCAACCAAAAGTTATCAAAAAATATAAGGAAGTAGACTCCATACAGGTCAAAGAAAAAATCTACCAAGATTAACTCTCAATTATGAACATCTGTGCTCCAAACAAAAGGGCACCCAAATTCATAAAAGAAAGAGAACACATTGCACCTCATACAATAATAGTGGGAGACTTCAACATCTACTCTTAGCAATGGACATATCTGGGAAACAGAAAAGAGAGAGAGAGAGAGAGAGAGAGAGAGAGAGAGAATGAAACTAACAAAAGTTATGAACCAAACAGAAGTAAAAGGTATCTATAGGACATTTCATCTTAAAACAAGAGAATCTACCTTCTTCTCATCTTCTCAGCACCTAATGATACCTTCTCCAAAACTGATCATATAACCAGACACAAAACAAGCTTCAATCAATACAAGAAGATTGAAATAATCCCATGCATCCAATCATATCACCATGGACTAAGGCTGGTCATCATCAACAACAACAACAAAAAAAAAAAATGCATGGAAGCCCAGATACACATGGAAGGCAAACAACTATCTACTCAATGATAACTTGGTCAAGGACGAAGTAAAAATAGAAATTAAAGACTTTTTAGAATTGAATGAAAATGAAGGCACAACATACCCAAACTTATGAGACACAAGAAAAGCAGTGCTAAGAGGAAAACTCACAGCGCCAAGTGCCTCCAAAAAGAAGCTGGAGAAAGCATACACTAGCAGCTTAACAGCATACCTGAAAGCTTTTGAGCAGAAAGAAGCTAATACACCCAAGAGGAGTAGAAGGCAGGAAATCATCAAACTCAGTGCTGAAATCAACCAAGTAGAAACATAAAGAACTACACAAAGAATCAAACAAACCAGGAACTGGTTCTTTGAGAATATCAAAAAAATAGAAAAACCCTTATCCAGACTAACCAGAGGGCACAGAGACAGTATTCAAATTAACAAAATAAGAAATTAAAAGGTTGACATAAAAACAGAAACTGAGGAAATTCAAAAAATCATCAGACCCTACTAAAAAACCCTATATTCCACAAAACTGGAAAACCTAAATAAAATGGACAATTTTCTAGACAGATACCCAATACCAAAGTAAAATCATGATCAGATAAACCATCTAAATAGTCCTATAACCTCTAAACAAATATAAGCAGTCATTAAAAGTCTCCAAAGCAATAAAAAGCCCAGAACAAGATGGGTTTAGTGCAGAATTTTATCAGCCATTCAAAGAAGACCTAATACCAATACTCTTCAAACTATTCCACAAAATAAAAACCAAAGAAATACTACCCAATTTGTTCAATGAAGCCACCATTATGCTGATAACTAAACCACACAAAGATCCAACAAAGAAAGAGAACTTCAGACCAGTTTCCCTTATGAATATTGATGCAAAAATGTTGTATAACATTCTTGCAAACTGAATCCAAGAAAACATCAAAACAATCATCCATGCTGATCAAGTAGGCTTCATCCCAGTGATGCAGGGATAGTTCAATATATGGAAAAGTAAAAGATCTGTACAACAAGAAACTCAAGTCTTTGAAGAAAGAAATCAAAGAAGACCTCAGAAGATAAAAAGATCTCCCATGCTTGTGAATTGGCAGGATTGACACAGTAAAAGTGGCCATCTTGCCGAAAGCAATCATCAGACTCACTGCAATCCCCATCAAAATTCCAACTCAATTCTTCATAGACTTATGAATAGCAATTATCAAATTCATTTGGAATAACAAAAAACCCAGGATAGCAAAATCTATTCTCAAAAGAACTTCTGGCAGAATCACCATCCCTGACCTCAAGCTTACTACAGAGCAATAATGTTAAAAACTCTATGATATTCATACAGCAACAGGCAGGTAGATCATTGGAATAGAACTGAAGACCCAGAAATTAACCAACACACCTATGGTTACTTGATCTTTGACAAAGGAGCAAAACCATCCAGTGGAAAAAAGACTGCATTTTCAATAAGTGGGCAGGCAACATGTAGAAGAATGCACATTGATTCATCCTTATCTCCCTGTACAAAGCTCTATTCTAAGTGGATCAAAGACCTCCACATAAAACCAGATACACTGAATCTAATAGAGGTGAAAGAGGGGAAAAGCCTTGAATAAAGGAGCACAAGGGAAATTTATCTGAAGAGAACACCAATGGATTATGCTCTAAGATCAAGAACCCACAAATGGCACCTCATAAAATTGCAAAGCTTCTGTAAGGCAAAGGACACGGTCAATAGGACAAAATAGCTACCAACAGATTGGGAAAAGATCTTTACCAATCTTGCATCCGATAGAACCCAATATCCAATATGTATGAAGAAATCAAGAAGTTAGACTCCAGAGAACCAAATAACTATTAAAAAACAGGGAACAGAGCTAAAGAGAGAATTCTCAACTGGGGAAACTGGAAGGACTGAGAAGCACCTAAAGAAATGTTCAACATCCTTAGTCATCAGGGAAATGCAAATCAAAACAACCCTGACATTCCACCTCACACCAGTCAAAATGGCTAAGGTCAAAAACTCAGGTGACAGCAGATGCTGATGAGAATGTGGAGAAAGAGAAACCCTCCTCCTTTTCTGGTGGGATTCAAGCTGCTACAACCACTCTGGAAACCAATCTGGCAGTTACTCAGAAAACTGTATATAGTACTACCTGAGGACCCAGCTATACCACTCCTGGGCATATGCCCAGAAGATGCTGCAACATGTAAAAAGGACACATGCTCCACTATGTTCACAGCAGCTATATTTATAATAAGCAGAAACTGTAAACAATCCAGATGTCCCTCAACAGAGGAACGGATACAGAAAATGCAATACATTTACACAATGGAATACTACTCAACTATTTAAAACAATGACTTCATGAAATTCGCAGGTAAATAGATGGAACTTGAAACTATCATCCTGAGTGAGGTAATTCAGTCACAAAAGAACATACACAGTATGTACTCACTGATAAGTGGATATAAGTCCATAAATTCAGAATACCCAAGATACAAAGCCCAAGTAGAAGGAAGAACAAAGTGTGGATGCTTCAGCGCTTCTTAAAAGGGGGAACAAAATATTCACAGGAGGAAATATGAACACAAATTGTGGAGGAGAGACTGAAGGAAAGGATATTGAGACTGCCCCACCAGGGGATACATCCCATATATAGTCGCCAAACCTGGAGGCTATTGTGGATGTTGGGAAGTGCTTGCTGACAGTAGTCTGATATGACTGTCTTCTGTATGCCTCTACCAGAGCCTGACAAATACAGAGGCAGATGCTAGCAGCCAACGATTGAGCTGAGCACGTGGTCCCAGACAGAGGAGTTGGAGAAGGGACTGAAGGAGCTGAGGGGGTTTGCAGCCCCATGAAGGGAACAACAGTGTCAACCAGCCAGACACCCCCTCCTAGAGCTACTGGTGTGTGGACCACCAACCAAAGAGTACACATGAAGGGACCTATGGTTCCAGTCACATATGTGGCAGATGATGGCATTGTTGGACATCAGTTGGAGCAGTAGCCCTTGGGCCTGAGAGTATTTGATGCCCCAGTGTAGGGGAATGCCAAGGCAGGAAGTTGGGAGTGGGTGGGTGGGTTGAGGAGCACCCTCATAGAGGCAGGAGGAGGGGGATGGTATAAGAGATTTCCAAAGGGGAGACCTGGAAAGGGGAAAACATATCAAATATTAATAAAGAAAATATCCAATAAAAAATGTCGAGGGGAGGAGCAACCACTTTCACTTTTTCTGTGCTACCTTTGGGTATGAAATATTTGGGAAGCACATACTGGAGACCATTCTGGGGGTTGTTAAAGATTCAATGGCTTAGGTGAGAGAATGGCTAGTTAAGTGGAAAAGAGAAAGAAAACAGAGTCAGGGCTAGCTTGAGTCTTGGTTTAACTCCTCCCCTTGTCTAACCACCCTCATATTCACCTTGTTAGGAACCTTACTTATTCTCATGCTGTTGTTGACCTTTAGTCCCTGCATATTAAATACACTTATAGCTTTCATAAAAGAGAGAATAGGAGCAGTGCAGCTGATGGTCCTGCGCCAACAATATGAGACTCGAGGTCAGGACCTGAAGAATATAAGTTATCCAAAATCCCTGAGTGTAGCTCCAGGATTGGAGCTTATACAAGGAAAGGGGAATGAATGAGGGACCCTAAGGGGTTTTTCAGTCTCACACCCTCCTTACAGCTTCCCGCTCCTGCCTGGCATCAAGGCTAGGCCAAGTTCCATTCTCCACCCACAGGAGCATTCTTGAGTAAAAAATTCTCAGAATGTACTGATAGTCACCTGACCCTCTGCAAAAACCCAGGTAGAGTTCAAATGCGTGTCATGCTTGCTAGACAATAGATTTAAAGTTCAATATGCTTAGACAATAAGTTTTAACTATAACTTTGCTGATGTGACCTGTGCCTCTAAAAAGTGTAAAAACTGCTTGTAATAGCCATTTGAGATCACCTTCTCATCACTTGTCTCAAGGGATTGAATGAAGGTTGACCCCCGACACTCTGAAAAATAAACCCCCTGCTTTTGCATAAAAAAAGAATAATATGTACATATGCTAATATATTTATATATAAAAATAATATATAAATATTTATGTATAAATATTAATTTAATTTATATAGCATCAATATAATTTATATTTATACATATGAATATAAATAAAAACTTAAAGATTTAACATTTCAGATAACCAAAAGTTACATTTTACAATTATAATTTAAAATTTAAGTAAATTATTAAATTTTAGCAGGTCAGTGGTGGCACATGCCTTTAATCCCAGTACTTGGGAGGCAGAGGCAGGAGGATTTCTGAGTTCGAGGCCAGCCTGGTCTACAAAGTGAGTTCCAAGACAGCCAGGGCTACACAGAGAAACCCTGTCTCGAAAAACCAAAAAAAAAAAAAAAAAAAAAAATTTAGCATAAAATTTTAGCATAAAAATAATGTGATGATATTGGAAGTATCATTTATATACCTAAACCATGAAATGTGTAAGACACATTTAAATACTGGAGAATAATTTTTTATTAAATAATTGAAGTGATTAGTAGGAAACATGTTAATTTTATAAAGGAAAATTAATATGTTAATAAATGTAATTTTATTAATTATTTATTAAACATATTAATTTGAAATGGATGATTAAAAGGGTACAGTTTAGATTTATTAAAGGTATGATAACATTATCAGTTAAAACTAAAAGCTTATAGATCAATATTTTAACTAGAATACTACTTTCAAATATTAAATCATTGATTTCATTTTTATGTCTGCACAAAACTCATCAAGGACATGGGAAAAACTCTCAGTGACAAAGCAAATGTGAGACTTAGATTGCTTTAAAAACCATTCTATTCATTTCAAAAAGGGTCTATATAGTATATGTAAATTTTTCTCATTTTAATTAGAAACTATATATATGTATATATATATACCTTTTATATATGTGTGTGTGTGTATATGTATATATATATATCTTTGATATTATTACTTGAATAAATCAGCTGAACTTATGCATAGATAGATAGATAGATAGATAGATAGATAGATAGATAGATAGATAGATAGTTCATATGTATCAAAATAAAAATGACTATTTTTAGTTATTATTCTAGATGAGTAATATCATTGTGTAAATAGTAGTCAACTTCACAGAATCTGCATTCATCTAGGACACAAACCTCTGGGCATGTCTGTGAGAGATTATCAATATTAAGTTAATTGAGGTTTGAAGACACACTTTATCTATGAATGGCATAATTCAATGAGCTGGATCCTTGAATGAATAAAAAGAAATAAACAAAAGAAACATGAGTATTCACTATTCTCTGCTTCCTTACTACAGTTGCAATGAATCATTAGCTTTGGTTCTGACACCATGCTTTCTGTACCATAATGGATTTATTACAATGAATTGTAAGTCAAAATAAATTGTTTTCTGCTTATGTTGCTTCTGCTTAGGCATTTTCTTCCAGTAATAAAACAACTAATTAATGGGGAAAACTGAATGGAGCCATTGTTGTAATAAATCTAACCAGTTGTTCTTGGGTCTTTGGAATTGGTTTATAGGAGGAATGTGGAAGAGTTTGGAACAATGGGCAAGAACTTCGTCCTTCCCCATGCTGGAAACAGCTTAATGGGCCATTCTAATGAGAGATTTGAAGACAGAAGTACTGAAAGAAATATAAACAGTGGAGGTCTGTCTCGAGAAAGATTTCTGAAGGAAGCAATGACTCTGTGAAGAAGTGAGATAGGGTGATATTTTTTGATGTTCTGACAAGTCTGGCTGTATTTTGCCCAAATTCTGGACAGAGAAGCGAGAGGGGGTTGAATGGGGAAAAGAGGGAGGGAAGGGGGCTTATGGGACTTTCGGGGAGGGAGGAAACGGAAAAAGGGGGAATGATTTTGAATGTAAATTAAAAAAAACTTAGAAAATAAAATTAAAAAAAAAAAGATGTTCCAAGTAATTTCATTGCTCTCTGGCTCAAACCAACTTAAAAAGTTTTGCTGTTGTTGTTGTTGTTTATTTGATTTAAATTTGGTTTTGGTTTTTGAATAATGGGGCATTATCTTCTGGATAAGGAACCTTGGTTTGTGATTGTGTTTCTCTAGTTATTAATTCATACAAAGATATCTCTATATCTAAGCCTTATAGTTATGATATTGCTTAAAACAGTATGTAAGCTACCATAATGACTGTGTTTCTTCTTAGTCTCTTTCTGGTCCCAGACCACAATTTCCTGAGCTCCTTTGTTCAATTGAGAAAAATGATGAGATGGCATCAGTAATGTCTCTTTGCTTCCTCACTTCACCCTACTCTTAGTTTCTGTAGAGAAGAGATCCGAGATGAAATATGCAACTGTCTCTCTATTTCAGATAAGTAACACATGTTACTCACTGTATGTAAGGAAAAAATTTAAGTAATTTTTACATATACTCTAAACATTTTTTCCTTCTTTATAGAATTTAGTTATTGACATTATGAAAGTAAGAACTAATAAAATCAAATGATTACTTTCTGTAAGTGATACGGCCATGGGTAGAAATTTAGAACATGAGTTTTCCTAGGATACGTGGAAAGGTTATTAGACAAAAAATTTGGGGGGAGGGGAGAAATGGGAAATGGGACAACATTTGAAATGTAAATAAAGAACATATGTAATAAAAAATTCTTGATAAGATATTAGATATATTATATATCTAATAAAAAATTCTTGCTAATGATTTTATTTTACACAGAAGTATACAGAAAGCAATCAGCAAGTGATTGTGAGAAAAGCTCAAGTTACTCCTTGTTTTGTTTTCCCCTAGCTCCCTCTTGTCCTAACCTGTCTTCTGACACCCAGTGCCAAGTCTGTGTGGAATAAAATTGTAAAGGAAGACGCCTTGTGAAAGCATTTCCAGGCATGTTTGAACAGTTGCTCCTTTAATTTTAAAATAGTTACATTTCTGAGCATTTGGTATATCATGGGAATTAACAAATAAATATAGAGGCAAGGTGGGTACAATGGTAATACATTTTCAATGATAACTGTCAAACCTAATATTATTTTTGTCCATTCTCCTCATTTACAAATCCAGTTCCTCCAAGTAATGAGGTAGAGTTAAACACTTGAAGATTTGTCATTTTCTGGGATTAGTTATTCCCAGAGAAAAAGCATTTTATTGAATTCTTAAAAAGTGTCTTAATACAGAGGAACTAATACAAGCATTAAAATTATTAATTTGTCTTTTTCTTTAACAAGAATAATAACTACTCATCTCATTAAATAAAAGAGATGATTGAGACTGTAGTTAATCAAGCAAGGCACAAAATAGTTATTCTTCCACCATCCTCATAATAAATATGTGTGCTTTAACTTAGATAATTGAAAGCATAGAGACAAACTACTTCATGTTAGATTGGGATATAAGTCTTTTTCCATTACATCTCTTGGCATCAACTTCTAAAAATTCACACACTGAATGAATAATTCACTGAAGCTATGCAAAATTGTTAGATATTTTTCTATCATTGTATTATCCTGAGTTTGATGATACAGGGCATAATTGGACAGGCTCTGGAATATCGGCATTGATTGGAATAATTTTCATATTTTAAGTAAATATATGATAAGGGACTTAGTAGTGTAATTTTGCATGTATATATAATTAGTAAATATCACTGACACAAGAAAGAACTGTTTGTTCATTGAAAAGAGACAAGTGAGCTTCCTGGGAAACATTTATTTTCTTAAGAAAAGAGTGTGAATTTCTCACAACCCTAAGAATGTACTAATTACATCTAAAGAATAATAATTCCTCATCCAAGGTGACACCAACTCTACTACTAAGTACAAAGAAGATTGACTATCTTTTCTAAATCAGTTGACAATAGGGCTGTATTTCTTTTTCTTTCTTTCCTTCTATTTCTTTCCATTTTAAAAATAGCCAAATCCAAAAGAACAATCTGACCAGTTAACCTGACAGTGCAATTACAAGACAATAATGATCGTAAATCTTTGGGGCCAGATCTGTCTCACATAGCTTCATTCAGCAAAGGTTAAATGACACTGAGACAAACTATTGTCATTATAAGACAAATGCAGTTTCAGGAATTGGAGGGAGTTTGCTCTCTGTTCCTGGCATTCATGTTCCCCCACCTGAGATTATCTCCAGCTACAAACTTGGAAGGAAGCTGAGCTTTAGTTAATGCACGTTGAGGATGTCTTTTGTGAGGAACCAAAACCTGGTTGCAAGATAAGACTTTTTTCCAATGCTTTCATATATGTCTGGTGAAATAAAAATTTGGAAAGAACAACAAAGCAAAATCAAAAGCACCAGTGTCCCATTTGAAAGATCCACTTGGTAGTACAGTTATCACTAATGATTCAATCCCACCTCACGTCTAAAAGACTTTGAAACAAAGTAGACTTTCATTTGATGTTTTGAAAAAATGTGTGCTTTTATAACCTTTTATTATAATTGCTGATAACACTATTATATCAGGACCCAAAACTCTTAATAAGATCCTGTCTATCATAAACCACTGACATCTGAAGATTTCACCTCTGTCTCAAAAATTGGGAGTTTATAGTGTTCTTTTCACCTTCCCGTTTCTATGATGTTTACATACTTATTGTTTTATGTCAAAGTGATTGTATCTTGAAATACAAACCGTCATTACATTAAATATCATCATTTTGTAAACTGTACACACACACTCATACACATGCACACACACACATGCACACAAATGTGTCAGAAACACTAAGTACTGATGCTAAATATTCACTACTGTAATATCAAGAATTAGTATATAAATCATTTCACTTAAGTAAATGTTAAAAATGGCATTATTATGTGAATTTATCAAATAGAGAAATATAGTGGCAGATTAAAATTTTGAGTAACTCTTCTGGCAAATGGCAATCTGGAAATATAGATAACTATTTATCTACATTTCATGGTGATTCCTATTACTGCACATTTATTCCATTCAATCACTAGTGAATGTGTTCTTTTTTAAAGTAATAGCTCAGAAATAGCATATCAATAACTTGTATGTACTAGGCTTTGTTCTTTGCACAATACATAATGATCCTTCCATTGTGGAACTTATATTCCAGTGGAAAGAGAAGTGATACACAGCATAAATACTGAGTAAGCATTATCTACACTGTGTGTTTAGATAGTTATGGTGCAAAGAACAACGAAGATCATACAAAAGTGCCAGTGCACAGATGAAGCAGAGAGGAGCCTACCTGTTTGGGTGACAGCTGAAAGAAATGTTGTACTAAGAAGGTGACACTAAGGTGGATATGGTTGGTCACACTTGCAATCCCAACATTCTTAGATATTAGAATGGAATAAAAAAAGCTGTATCTTATATCCACTTTCTTATTTTTTTCCAATCCTTTACTCTAAAGTAATACGTACCTTTGATGCTGAAGTATGTAGGAGTGGAAGGATGGATTCTGATTGCACATTCATACTGTTAGTCTGTGTCTTTTTGCAGCAGAATTAAGTCCATGAATATTGAGAGCTATCAATGACCAATGATTTTTAATTCCTGTTATTTTTTGTTGGTGATGATGGTGGTGGTGGTAGTGTTGGTGGTGGTAGTGGTGAGTGTGTGTGTGTGTGTGTGTGTGTGTGTGTGTGTGTGTGTGTGTGTGTGCTTCCCTTCATTTGGTTTTGCTGCCATGAGATTATTTCCTGTGTTTCTACTGGGTGTAGTTAACCTTCTTGGATTGGAGTTTTCCTCATAATATCTTCTGTAGGGCTGGATTTGTGGATAAATATTATTTAAATTTGACTTTGTGATGATATATCTTATTTTCTCTATCTATAGTGATTGAAAAGTTTGCTGAGTATAATAATCTGGGCTAGTACCTATGGTCCTTTAGAGTGGGCAGGATTTTTGTCCAAGCCCTTCTGGCTTTTAACGTTTCCATTAAGAATTTCAGAGTAATTCTAATAGATTTGTCATTTTATGCTACTTAGTCTTTTCTCCTTGCAGGTTTTAAAACTCATTCTTTGTTCTGCATGTTTACTGTTTTCATTATTATGTGGCAAGAGGAATTTCTTGTCTGGTCCAATTTATTTGGTGTTTTGAAAGCTTCCTGTACTTCTATAGGGATCTCCTTTTTTAGGTTAGAAATGTTTTCTTCTATGATTTTTTGAAAAATTTTTGAGTCTTATTCTATTCCTATTATTCTTAGCCTTTCTCATAGTGTCTTAGATTTCCAAGGTATTTTGTGTCAGTAATTTTTTTTTAGATTTAACATTTTCTTTGACTACTGTGTCTTTTTCTTCCATATCTTAAATGCCTGAGATTCTCTCTTCCATCTTTTATATTCTTTGGTAATGCTTGTGTCTGAAGTGCCTGTTTACATGCTTAAATTTTCTATTTCCAAAATTCTTTTAGTTTGTGTTTTCTTTGTTGTTTCTATTTCCATTTTCAGGTATTGAATAGTTTTATTTATTTTTCTGAACTGTTTGTTCATTTGTGTCTTTCTTGGTTTTCTTTGAAGGATTTATTTATTTTCTCCAATTATTTTTGCTTACCCTTTCCTCAATTTCTTAAGTGATTTTTTTGATTTTCCTCTTTTAGAAATTCTATCTTATTTCTTAAAGTTGGCTTTAAGGTCTTTTTCCTGTACTAAAAGTCTATAACCACTACTGCTTGGGTAACCAAGAACAAGAAATACCATAGGCCCTGGGTAAAACCAAATACTATTGGTCTTTAAAAAGGAAGGAAGAAATGAAGGAAGGGAGAAAGGAAGAAAGAAAGAAAGAAAGAAAAAAAGAAAGAAAGAAGAAAGGAAAAAGAAAGTGATAAAATGAATCAATGATATTATGCTATACTCCTATATCAGTAGATCAGTATCTTATTCCAACAACTACAGAGAAGTATCTTCTTTTTTTTCTTTTTTTTTATTTTTTTATTTACATTCCAAATCATTTCCCCTTTCCCGTTTCCTCCCTCCCTGAAAGTCCCATAAGCCCCCTTCCCTTCCCCTGTTCCCCATTCAACCCCCTCTTACTTCTCTGTCCTGGTATTCCCCCTACATCCAGTCTTTCCAGGACCAGGGGGCTCTCCTTCCATCTTCTTGGAAATCTATTGATATGTGAATTGTGTCTAGGGTATTCCGAGATTCTGGGCTAATATCCCCTTATCCGTGACTGCATACCATGTGTGTTCTTTTATGATTTGGTTACCTCACTAAGGATGATATTTTCCAGTTCTGACCATTTGCCTTGGAATTTGTGAATTCATTGTTTTTAATTGCAGAGTAATATTCCATTGTGTAAATATACCACATCTTCTGAATCCAGTTAGAAACAAATACAGAGACCTACTACCAGACATTACACACACACATACACAACACACACATATACACACGCATACTCACATACATACACACACACACACACACAGAGAGAGAGAGAGAGAGAGAGAGAGAGAGGGACAGAGAGACAGAGACAGAGATTCCTTGAACACAAAGCTCTAAATGTGATATCACCATCATATCCTTCCTCCTCATATTTCACGGAACCCCCATTAAAGAGGAAACAAAGTGTAAGGAATTTGGGTTGAAGGACACAAAAATAGCAAGTCCCTTTACATCAACAGAACAAAGTTCATATGAATTCAGATACTAAAGCAACAAGCACAGGGCCTACATGAATCTGAACCAGTTCCTCAACATATGTATGACAGCTTTCAATTGAATATTATTAGGGAACTCCTGAGTGTGTGTATGAGTAGGCTTCTGATTCTTATGCCTTCCCTTGGGTTCTTTTTCTTCCATTGGTTTTCTTTGTTCAACTGTGATGTGGTGTGTTTTATTTTATTTCAGTATATTTCATTTGTTATATTTTGTTATTATCTCTTAGAAGTCTGTTTAAAGAGATACAGAAAGGAAGTGGATCTGGATAAGATAGAATATGGGGAAAAACTGAGACGAGTAGAGGGAGGCAAACTTTAATTAGGATATATTATAAGAAAAATCTATTTTTAATAAAATTTAAAATGAATTAGAAAAATAATATGTATCATTATATTATATAAATTGTTATATTATTGCATAACATACTAATATGTATATATTATATAATAATTGTACTGATATAATGATATTGAAGCATGCAAATTTACTGAACCATATGAATTTCTAAAGTTTTTAGTGAACAAAGAATTTTATACATGCAGGAATGTAATATTTGCAAATAGAGATAGCTTCAAACATTCTTTTCAATCTAGTGTACTTTTTTTCTCTCAGCCTAGTTGGCCTAGATAGAAACTCAGTTGATATTCAGTAGCAATGATTGAGGAAACATTTTTCTTGGGGATAATATTATGCAAAACATTTTCATTCATTCTCCACTAAGTACATTGCATTTGGAGAATGTTCACAAATAGTCACTGTAATATTAAGGAACTTTTATTTTACTTTTGCTTTTTAAAGTATTTTTTAGTCAAAAGAAACTAAGTTTTTGTCAAGTACTTATACTCCCACAGAAATGAATACATTTTTCACATCATTTATCATCTTTGTCAGTATGCACGTGATAGTTCAATCTTACAATCTTATCTCCTTAGCCATGGTATAAAATATTTTTATGTTATTAATATTTTATTCATGCCTGTGCTGGAAACATTAAGCCATTTTTGGCTAACTATGTGATTTTCCATTATAAACAACATTCTAAGGGGAATGTCGATTCAAAGAATTAAATTAATGTCATAAAAATAGTAAATTCAAACATAGCATAGCACACACCATTTTTTCCAGTAGTATGCTTCTAAATTAAGAAATTTTACTATAAGCCAAAAATCCACATTCTACTAAAAAGAGGTATCTATTTTTACATATTCATGTTCTGTGAGAAAGCATAGCATCAAACTGCTAGGAATTGGAGGATCCATTTATGATAATTTTAGTTACTCCTGTGACAACAATGTAAGCTTTAAAATTGAAAGAGCATAATTTGATAGTATTTTTTCAAATAATTAATTTGCTTAAAGTATGACTTAAAAAATTGTTAATGGATTCAGAGAGTGTATAACCATCACCACAGCCCATTTTAGAACATGTCTTCATCCCACAAAGAAAATCATACTCAAAGCCAGGGAAATGGTTCAATATTAAAATATTTCTGACCATAAAAGTCTGCATACCTCAATTCTTATTCCTCAAAGAATAAAGAGTCCATACTTCCTCCAGTCTGTAACCTCAGCCCTCCTGTGACAAAATGGAAGGCCGAAACAGAAACCAGCTAGCCAATAGTACACAGACAGCTAGCTCTTCTAAGGTTTCAAACAATGAGAGAGAACCTGTCTCAAACAAGGTAAAAGACAAGAACAAACACATCTTTATCTACAAAAATGAATGTATACATTGTAAGCACATAAGTCCACAAAAATAATAAAAATGTCATAACAATTTCCCATGAGCAGTCATTGCCTGTTCCCCATCCCTCTTCTCTTTTCTAGGATGACAGCCACTATTTTTACTCTATACAGATTTTTTTTTAATCTAGTACCTTACTTCTTCAACTAGACCCTAAAGAGTACCTCAGTAAATTCTCCATACTGCACGTCAACAGTTTTGTTCATTTTGTTGTGCTGAAGCAAATCGTTTCACCACTGGATCCATCTTTTAAATCCCTCTGATCCTTTAACATTAAATTACAAACTCCAGTAACCCCAAGAACAGGTATTCTTGTTTTGTTTTACAAGTAGAATCAGTTTGATAGTAGGTGAATAGAATCAGTTTGATAGCCAGAGTGAATGAATCAGCTGAAACACTGTGAATCATGATGGAGCTGCATGCTTATAAATGGTCTAGAAAGAATGAGAACTACCTCTGCACGTACCCCAGGCTTCCTCGATGTCACCAAGGCTGTTAACACTTCACAGCTGAACCTGAAAAAAAATAGGTAGATAAAATTATCATATGTATTTTTTTTCAAAAAGAATAGTGGTCTGGAAGATCCAAATTAGTTTTACCTTAACTCTGCAGCTAAGATTCACTTACAAGACCTAGCAATAATGTTAAAATTTAAAATGAGGGCTGGAAAGATGGCTCATCAGTTAAAGCACTAGCTGGTCTTCCATGAGTCTTGAGTTCAGTTCTCAGCAACCATACGGTATCTCACAACCACCTATATTTGGATCCAATGCCTGCCTGCTCATGTACATAAAATAAGTAAATCTTTTAAAAATATTGAAATGAAAAGCACTTATAAAACTGACATCTTTACTGGTGAGTAGATGACATAAAGGATTAATGTAAAAGAAGAAAAATGAATTTAAAATATATGGATGATTAGGCTATTCTTCATATAACGAATATACCAAAATGTTATTGGATGGAAAATATAGAAGAAATTTTAATAAAATAAACTCTCTCTGAAAGGTTATCCATCTTTTACTATCCTTTGCAGCAAGGGAGTCTTGGCATATCAGAGAAATCATAAAATAAACTCACAAACATAAAATTTAATGAGAAATCAAATAACATAAACCAATCTCATAAAAAAGACATGAAATGAAATTAAAGGAAAGAAAAAACAGAACTTTAGTACTCTTGGTTTTTTGCCAGTTCACAAACTGCTATAAAAAATCACCATTATTAATAGATATGGGATGGAAATATGTAGAGGATGGATTGACTGGGTATGTTTTGTTGTGTTGAATATGCAGTTTATAAGGGAACGTAACAGCACAAGCATTGTAATATAGGATGGCTATGATTTTCAGTTATTTTCCATAGTAAAGCTCATCACTAAAGACAAAACGCAATTTGGTGATAACATAATTCCTGACTGAAAGACCAAGTCACGGAAAAAGAGCAGTATCTGGAACTTCAGACTAGTCCTCCATGATGGAATATTTTCTGAACTGATTGCTCTGGGGAATGTCCTCATGGCTGCGCCTTCTCTTGGCCATATCTTCCCTCATGAAAACTCAAGTGCTCATAGTAACAATCAATACTAACATCCAATGGTTAGAAAGGCAATAAAAGAAGTATTCAAAGAAATAAAATGTACCACAAGATCTAAATAGACATAAGAGTACTTCAAATAAAAATGATATTTTTAGATTGCTTTTCAGTTTTGGCTGCATAGTACCAATGGTGACTGTTAGGAACTGTATCATATCATAAGATATTCAATATTGGAATTATGTTAAAAAATAAAATATGTGTGTACTTTCTAGCATATTCACACAGAAATAAAAGTTATTGTTGTGGCTGGGATCTGAGTTTCCCTTCAAAGTAAATGTGTTGACATCTTGATCAACCATGAAGCAGTAAAAAGAGAAAGTTATAAGCTCATGAGGCCTCTGAGTATATTCATAAATTGACTCACTAAGAGATGCATTCTTCAACTGGCTATGGGGATGTAGTGGAAACTTTAACAAAACAGGAGAGGAAGCAGATCCCTAGGTGCTTATCTTTATATTCTTTCTCTCCCTCTTCCTCTCTCCTCCTTCATGGCTACACTGAGGTAACCAACTGTACTCATATTTCCCACAATAATGCTCTACTTTAACACATGTACAAAAGGGATGGAGCTAAAAGCCCATGAAATGAAACCTTTAAAACTATAAACCAAAATAAACATGGATGTAGAAACCTTTAGTGAATGGTCTCACATGTCTCACAGTGAGAGAGCACTATGATGTCAAGAAAGTTGCTCTCTGGTAATCAAGAAAAGATAACTGCAGGTTTTTGTTTTGTTTTGCTTTGTTTTGTTTGAATTTTTTTTTATTTAGAATCCTTTTTTTTTATTTTCTAAGTTTTTTTATTTACATTCCAAATCATTTCCCCTTTCCCATTTTCTCCCTCCCCGAAGGCCCCATAAACCCCCTTCCCTCCCTCTTTTCCCAATTCAACCCCCTCTCGTTACTCTGTCCTGGCATTCCCCTACATCCAGTCTTTCCAGGACCAGGGGTCTCTCCTTCCATCTTCTTGGAAATCTATTGATATGCAAATTGTGTCTAGGGTATTCCGAGATTCTGGGTTAATATCCCCGTATCAGTGACTGCATACTATGTGTGTTCTTTTGTGATTGGGTTACCTCACTAAGGATGATATTTTCAAGTTCTGATCATTTGCCTAGGAATTTCATAAATTCATTGTTTAAAATCTTGAAAATTAAAAAAAGAGTTATTAAAAACCAACAAAAAATCCAGGTTTTCAATTAATACTCTAGTAATATGATATGTGACTATGTACATTAATGTAACAGACAAATAATAATGAACATCTCATCAAGGCCCAGGCCTTCAATCACCCAGGTTCTGATCTATACAGAGAATTGTTTCTAGCATTTTAAAAAATAATTGTATGTGTGTGACTTGTGAGTATATGTGCATATATGTGTATAGATGTCTGTAGTGATCAAAAGAAGGTGTATTTGGAGCTAGAGATACAGGCATTTGTGCTGAGCCTGGCTTAGGTGCTGGGATCCAATCTCTAGTCTTCATAATAGGACAGTTCTCCAGGTCTTGCTTTTAGTACTTTTAGCTATTTTCTCTGATATTTATTTCAACATATCTAGATAATGAAGAGGAATTTATTAGTTTATGAATATATTAATTTTACTTTAATTTTATTTTATGCCAGAATTTATGCCATTTATGTCATTTATGCCTCTCATCTTCACAATAAATATACGTTGGATTTTCTATCACACTTTAACAAATTATGACTTAGTTGATTACTTAACAACTGAAACTATCCTTTAAGAGTTGAATGAGTAGGACAAACATTTGATAATTGGTTAGTGTTTTCTCAAGATCTCATGGCAAGTCTTGGTAAGCTTAGACTTTTATCTCAAGGCTGCTAGGGAGAAAAAAGTTCCAGCTCTTCTAATGACCCTGAAGTCTTGGTCACTAATAAGTGCATATTAGCCTAAAAGCTCAGAATACCCACAATACAACTCATAGATCATAAAGCTTAAGAAGGAAGTTCAAAGAAGAAGAAGAAGAAGAAGAAGAAGAAGAGGAAGAGGAAGAGGAAGAGGAAGAGGAAGAGGAAGAGGAAGAGGAAGAGGAAGAGGAAGAGGAAGAAGAAGAAGAAGAAGAAGAAGAAGAAGAAGAAGAAGAAGAAGAAGAAGAAGAAGAAGAAGAAGAAGAAGAAGAAGAAGAAGAAGAGGAGGAGGAGGAGGAGGAGGAGGAGGAGGAAGAAGAGGAAGAAGAGGAAGAAGAGGAGGAAGAGGAAGAAGAGGAAGAAGAGGAAGAAGAAGAAGAAGAAGAAGAACAACAACAACAACAACAATAACAACAACAAGAAGAGGAGGAGGAAGAGGAACAAGAACAAGGAGAACAAGAACAAGAAGGAAGAGCGAAGTATGGATGCTTCAATCCTATTTAAAAGAAGGTATAAAATAATCATGGGAGGTAGAGTGAGGGAGGAATCAGGGAGGGAGAAAGGAGGGAGTAAATGAGGGTGGGGCAGGATCAGGTATGGGAAGAGAGAGGAGAGAAGTCCAGAGGACCAGGAGAATGAATAGAAATAAATAGCAGTGGGGAGAGGGCCTTGGGGAGCCACTAGAAAGTCCCAGACACCAGAAATGTGATAGGCTCCGAGGACCCAGTGGGGTTGATATTTGCCAAAATAGCCAACAAAGGGAAGATAGTATCTGTAGAGATGAACACCAGTAGATAGGTGCAGGATACCCACCCATTCCAAATTTTTAACTCAGAATTGTTCCCGTCTAAAGGAAACACAGGGACAAAAAAATGGAGCAGAGACTGAAAGAAAGGGCATCCAGAGACCGTGCTATTCATCGCATCTGCAGAAACCAAGGCCTGATACTATTGCTAATTCCTAGAAGTGCTTGCTGACAGGAGTCAGTATAGCTGTTCTCTGAGAGGCTGTGCCAGCACCTGGCTAATAAAGATGCAGATACTCACAGCCAACCATTGGACTGAGTCCAAGGAACCCAATGGAAGAGTTAGGGTAGGAACTGAAGGAGCAGAAGGAGATTGCAACCCCATAGAAAGAACAGCAATACCAACTAAGCAGACCTCCTAGATTTCCCAGGGACTGAACCACCAACCAGAGTATACATGGAAAGGTCAATGGCTTCACCTACATATGTAGCAGAGGATTGTCCTATGAGGCACTAATGGGAGGGGAAGCCCTTGGTCCTCTGGAGGGTTGGTGACCCAGCATAAAGGGATGCTAGAACAGTGAGGGTGTGGGGGGAGTGGGTGTGTGGGTGGGGGAGTAACCTCTTAGAGGCAGAGTCAGAAAATGGAATGGGGTTGTGTGGATGGGAAATCAGGAAGGAGGACAACATTTGAAATGTAAATAAATAAAATAACCAATGAAAAGAGAAAAAGAAATTCAGGTAAAGGTGGTTGGAATCTAAAATTTTCACTTACTTATGGATGTTAATTGATAGTATTTACTAACAGAGGCTTCTTTTCTTTTTTCCATTTTTTTATTTTATTTTTTTCTTTTTTAATAAGATATATTCTTTAATTACATTTCAAATGATTTCCCCTTTCCTTGTTCCCCCCTCTCCAAAAGTCCCATAAGCCCTCTTTCCTCCCCCTGTTCCCTAATCAACCACTTCCCGCTTCCCAGTCCTAGTATTCGCCTACACTGCTGTATCAAGTCTTTCCAGGAGCAGGAGCCTCTTCTCCTTCTTCTTGGGCATCATTTGATGTCAATTGTGTATTGGGTATTCCGAGTTTCTGGGCTAATATCCACTTATCAGTGAGTGCATGCCATGTGTGTTCTTTTGTGATTGGGTTACCTCACTTAGGATGATATTTTCCAGTTCTACCCATTTGCCTAAGAATTTCATGAATTCATTGTTTTGAATAGCTGAGTGTAAATATACCACATTTTCTGTATCCATTCCTCCGTTGAGAGACATCTGGGTTCTTTCCAGCTTCTGGCTATTATAAATAGGACTGCTACAAACATAGTGGAGCATGTGTCCTTATTACATGTGGGGGAATATTCTGGGTATATGTCCAGGAGTGGTATAATGGGGCCCTCCAGTAGTATCATGCCCAGTTTTCTGAGGAACCGCCAGACTGCTTTCCAGAGTGGTTGTACCAGCTTGCAATTCCACCATCAGTGGAAGAGTGTTCCTCTTTCTCCACCTTGCCAACACCTGCTGTCTCCTGAGTTTTTGATCTTAGACATTCTGACTGGCATGAGGTGAAATCTCAGGGTTGTTTTGACTTGCATTTCCCTAATGACTAAGGATGTTAAACATTTCTTTAGGTGCTTCTCAGCCATTCGATATTCCTCTGGTGAAAATTATTTGTTTAGCTCTGTACCCCATTTTTTAATAGGGTTATTTGTCTCTCTGAAGTCTAACTTCTTGAGTTCTTTTATATACTGGATATTAACTCTCTGTCGGATGTAGGGTTGGTAAAGATCTTTTCCCAATTTGTTGGTTGCTATTTTGTCCAAATGACAGTGTCCTTTGCCTTACAGAAACTTTGCAATTTTATGAGGTCCCTATTGTCAATTCTTGATCTTAGAGCATAAGATATTGGTGATCTGTTCAGGAAATTTTGCACTGTGCCCATGTGCTCAAGGCTCTTTCCCAGTATCTTTTCTATTAGTTACAGTGTGTCTGGTTTTATGTGGAGGTCCTCGATCCACTTGGACTTGAGCTTAGTATGAGGAGATAAGAATGGATCGATTTGCATTCTTCTGTATGCTAACTGCCAGTTGAACCAGCACCATTTGTTGAAAAGGCTAACTTTTTTCCTCCTATCTTGGAACCAGAGTCAAAAAGGTGTGAATGCAGATAAAAATGATTGTGATTTTGCACAGATGTTGTCAGCCAGTCAGTTCCCCAGTATTTGGTAACTCAGAACCTACAAAATATATTCCCATGTCCTACTTGTTCTATCAGCCACAATCCTGTATACCCTTTGCTTAAACTCATGATCTCACCATTTATATCAGGTCCAGCTGCAAGAGCATATTGGGTATAATCAACTAAGTCTTTTTCTTTGAGCACAATTTCACTCAGCACTAAAATTGACCTATGAAAAAATATATGCCTTTCCAACAGAGAATAATAGGCCATGCATTCAAAAGTAGCTATAGCTACTAAGTCCCAAAATTGTAAAGAAAAGGATGTAAATAGCAGTCACCTACTATGTTTCTAGTTTTGGGGTGGACCAACTCCACCTTTTTGCTCAACTTTCAAGGCCATCTTCTTTGCCTCTCACTTCTACTTGTATCCAAAAACATTGACTCCATATATTTCGTATAGCTTAGTATATTAATGACAATGAGTTTCTGAAATTTTGACTCATTAAGTAAAGACCAACATTGTATCCAGTTTTAAATTACCCAAAGAAATGATGATGATTGGTAGTAGAACCAGATTCTGAAATCACTAACGAAAGAGATTTCTAGATGAGTTCACTATGTCAAGGATAGACCAGGCTGGTCTGGGTTCTAAATAGAAACGCTTGCTTTGACTAATGGTACACCATTAAAATACTCATGGCTATAAAATGCTATTCCTTCAAACAGAAAAGATATGTCTTATAAGAACAAAACAGGAAAACACTAAAATTTAAAAGGTCATTTGTGAGTTCCAGGTCTTATTGCATCTCCAGCAACACACGTACTTTAGTGTAAGACATATGATGAAACTGATTGTTTATAGAGTTTGCCATTCAGTTTCTGTTTAAACTGTATGAGATGGATAACAGATTCCTTTCAAATGGCAGTCAGGGCTTATAATTTTAAGCATACACTTAATTAAATGATAACCATTTAAGTATCAATGTATGGGATTTTAGGATTAACTCACAAAGTAGTGCCACACCTCAGGTTGTATATATGAATACTGAAATAATGATCTTATTTTCCAAAGCCTGATTTGCCTGTGTGAAATCCATAGAGCCAAAGTAACAAAGTTGGCTTCTATGTGCCTCATTTATTTCTAGGCAAAATAAATATCTTTTCAATACTTTCACAGTATGAATTAATCTAATTTCACAAATATATTCAGTTGCCACATTTTTATTAAGAATAAGGTTACATTATGTAATAGAAAGTATATTTAAAGCAAGATAATTTAGAGAATACCCCTCTTGCTTTGTGATCATTTCATTTGTTAATATACAATGCTTTTATGTTGCATTTCTTTGAGATGAGGTCTTACTATGTAATCCAGATTGATCTTGAAGATGTGATTCATCCTCTTTGTGTTTTATGTAATAGCATTACATGAGAATACCATTATATTCAAGAGACTTTGTAATCTATTTAAAAACAAGGCCACATGCCTTTTAATATTTTAAAATAATTATACTAACAACTGCATGGCATTTAGATTGTTCCCAGTATCTCATTGTTATAAGTTAAGCTACAAAGAGTCTTGTTTCTTTTGCTGATGGGTTCATTATGATAATTACTGACAAAATATTGATGTTTAAATTGTATTAGCAAACATGGGTATTTAATATTCAGAAAGGTTCCAATCTCACTCCTGCTATGAGTGCAAAGAAAATCTATTTGCTCACAGTCTTAAGCACAGACAACCATCCATTCTAGGACTATCTTTATTTTGCTAAAGGGAAAAATAAAATGAGCAGAAATGGATAAAGGGACTTGATAAATTTGTGATCTATTAGTCTATCTTTTAATTGCCATATCCTCATATGTTATCTACTTTTTGATTGAGCTATTAATCTATGTCTTGAATACTTTGGAGAAGGTTGCTTCAAAACAAATCACTGTAATGTCAAAATCTATACACATAAAGTCTCAACAACATGATTTTCCAAAATGAGCCAAAGAAGCATGATATCATAGGAAATGATGAAGAGGACAGTGAAAAATCCACAAGGCCTCATCCCTATGCATAACTCATTGCCAAATGATCAGCCCCTAAAAATATACATACAAGTAATATTACATAGATGAGAGAGAGAGATCATTGTAACCATTGCAATGGAAGAAATCTATAGAAATGGGACACTCATTAGAGATTTTCCAAAGCCCATATAAGTGAAGAAAATAGCCAAATTTCATGGAAATTGCTGATGGACTGACATTCTTTTAACACACACACACACACACACACACACACACACACAAGTGCAACCAACTGAATGGATTAAAATAACAGAAATACTCTGACAGTTCTGGAGGTAAACGTTGAAGTTGAAATTGTCATCAAATCTAGATTAGACAAGAATTTCACACTGAACCTTCTTAGCTTCAGTGTTATCAGCAATCCTGAGTGCTTCAGGATTACACAGTTAGTCTCTATATCCTTGTTGTACTCTTCCTGTGCCTTTTTCTATACCCCTTTCTCATCTTTACTCAGGACAATAGTAACATTGGATTTAGGACCCATTCCAAAATCTTTTATTAACTGATTGCATATGCTCTGCAAAGTGATACTACAAACTTTTTCACATCTGGAGTATAAAATGACATGAAATATGTAGCATCCTATTCAATAAGATTGTGTATTATATTCATTCCACAGAAGATTTGTCTTTCAAACTGGTATGATGATCATGAATTAAATCAAACTTTATGCAGCATCCTAAGTTCACAGGTGAGACTACCACTTCTGCTCCAATAACTAGCCAAAGTTAGATCCTCCAGGAGAGCACATGGAACAGGAACCCAGGAGCACCTGGGGACATGATGCTTCGGGTTTCCATCAGCAACATGGAGCTAACTCTGTGACACAGCTCTCCACACCCAAATTCCAACTTGTGAAAACAAGTCTCCCAGAAGTGTAGAAAACCTAAGATCACAGGCTCACAGGCTTAGAGGAGGGATAGGCTCCAGTCAGAGACAGCTAGACCAACTAATACCAGAGATAAAAAGATGTTGAGAGTCATGTGCAAGAACCAAAGCAACAGAAAACAAGGCTACTTAACATCATCAGAACCCAGTTCTCCCACCACAGCAAGTCCTGGATACACAAACACACTGAAATAGGAAGAATCGGATTTAAAATCACTTCTCATGATGATGATAGAAAACTTTTTTCTCTTTATTTTTATTTTCTAAGTTTTTTTATTTACATTCCAAATCATTTCCCCTTTCCCATTTCCTCCCTCCCCGAAAGTCCTGTCTTAAAGAAATACAGGAGAACACAGGTAAACAAGTAGAATCCCTTAAAGAGGAAACACAAAAATCCCCTAAAGAATTACAGGAAAACACAGGCAAAGAGGTGAAGGAATTGAACCAAACCATTCAGAATCTACAAAATGGAAATAGAAACAATAAGGAAATCACAGAGGGAGACAGTCTTGAAGATAGAAAACCTAGGATAGAGATGAGAAATCATAGATGCATGCATCACTAACAAAAGAGTTAGAATAGATAATCTCAAGTGCTGAAGATACCATAAAAAATCTTTGACACAACAGTCAAAGAAAATGCAAAATGCAAAAAGCTCCTAACACAAAACATCCAGGAAATTCAGGACACAATGAGAATACCAAATCTAAGGATAATAGGTATAGAAGAGAGCAAAGATTTTCAACTTAAAGGACCAGTAAATATCTTTAACAACATTGTAGAAGAAAACTTTCCTGACCTAAAGAAAGAGATGCCCATGAACATACAAGAAGCCTTCAGAACTCCAAACAGACTGGACCAGAAAAGAAAATAATCTCATCACATAATAATCATAACACCAAAGAAACAAAACAAAGAAAGAATATTGAAAGCCGTAAGGAAAAATAGTCAAGTAACATATAAAGGCAGACTGAACAGAAATACACCAGACTTCTCAAAAGAGATTCTAAAAGCCAGAAGATCCTGGGCAGATGTCATACAGACCCTAAGAGAACACAAATGCCAACCCAGGCTACTAAACCAGCAAAACTCTCAATTGACATAGATGGAGAAACCAAGATATTCCATGACAAATAAAAATTTACACAATATCTTCCCACAAATCTAGACCTACAAAGGATAATAGATGGGAAACGCCAACACAAGGAGGGAAACTACACCCAAGAAAAAGCAAGAAAGCAACTTTCTTTCAACAAACCTAAAAGAAGATAGCCAAACAAACATAATTCCACCTCTAACAACAAAAATAACAGAAAGCAAGAATCACTTTCCTTAGTATCTCTTAAATGGACTCAATTCCCCAATAAAAAGACATAGAAGAACAGACTGGATACATAAACAGGACACAGCATTTTGCTGCATACTGGAAATGCACCACAATGATAAAAACAGACTGGAAAAAATTTTTCCAAGAAACAAGCTGGAGTAGCCATTCTAATATTGAATAAAATCGACTTTAAACCAAAAGCTATCATAAAGATAAGGAAGGACATTTCATACTCATCAAAACAAAAACAAAAATTCTACCAAGATGAACTCTCAATTCTGAACATCTATGTTCCAACCGCAAGGGCACTCACATTCATAAAAGAAACTTTACTGAAGCTTAAAGCACACATCGCACCACACAAAAATTGTGGGTGACTTCAACACCCCAATTTCCTCAATGGACAGATCATGGAAAAAGAAACTAAACAGAGACACAGTGAAAGTAACTGAAGTTATGAAACAAATGGAGTTAACAGATATCTACAGAACATTTCATCCTAAAACAAAAGAATATACCTTCTTCTCAGCACCTCACGGTACCTTCTCCAAAATTGATCATATAAATGGTCACAAAACAGACCTCAGCAGATACAAGAAGAATGAAATAATCCCATGCATCCTATGACATCACCATGGACTAAGGCTGGTCTTCAATAACAACAAAAACAACAGAAAGATCACATATACATGGGAGATGATAACTTGGTCAACAATGAAACAAAGAAAGAAATTAAAGATGTTTTAGAAGTAAGTGAAAATGAAAGCAGAGAATACCCAAACATATGACACACAATGAAACAGTTCTGAGAGGAAAATTCAGCTCTAAGTGCATGGAAAAATAATTAGAGAGAGCATTCACTAGAAGTTTGACAGCACACCTGAAAGAAGCATATATACCCAAGAGTAGTAGACTGCAGGAAACAATAAAACTCAGGGCTGAAAGCAACAAAGTAGAAAGAAAAAGAGCTAAACAAAGAATCAACAAAATCAGGAGATGGTTAATTGAAAAAAAATGAACAAGAGAAATAAACCCTTAGCCACACTAATCAGAGATCACAGAGACAGTATGAAAATTAACAAATCAGAACTGAAAAGGGAGACATAACAACAGAAACTGAGGAAATTCAAAAAAAACATCAGATCTAATTTCACAGGACTAAACCTGTGAAATTATATGAATTATGAGCTATGAAAGAACCAAACCTACAAATAATAGGAGTAAAGGAAGAAGAGTCCCAGCTCAAAGACCCAGAAATATTTATTTTAAAAATATAATAGAAGAAAAATTTTATAATCTAAAGAAGGAAATGCCTATAGTTACAAGAAGCATATAGAAAACCAAATATATGGACCAGAAAAAAGTCCCCTTGATACATAATAATCGAAACAATAAACATATAGAACAAGAGAACAATATTTAAAAGCTTAAGGGAAAATGATCAAGTGGCATATAAAGGCAGACCTATTGGAATTACATCTGACTTCTCTGTGGAGACCCTAAAAACATGAAGGGCTTAGATGACCTGCACACTCTAAGAGCAACAGATGCCTGCTCAGATTACCATACCCAGCAATTTTCAAACACCATAGATGGAGAAAAGATGTTCCATGCTAAAATCAAATTGAAACGATATCTGTCTACATAACCAGCCTTACAGAATTTAATAGAAGGAAAGATTCAAACTAAAGAGGCTAACTACACTCATGAAATCACAGGAAATAAATAAACTCACACAAACAGAATCAGAAGAACAGAATCACACAAACATCGTACAAACACACACACACACCCCACTACCACCATCACCACCAACAACAACAACAACAATAAAAATAACCACAAAATAAGACAAAATTAACATTCATTTTTCTCAATATCAATGTTCTCAATATTGATGATCCTGATTCCCCAATAAAAAGCCACATATTAACAGAATGGATATGCAGGACCATCCTTTTGCTGCATATAAGAAACACACCTCAACATCAAGAATACACATTACTTTAGGGTAAGGGATTAGAAAAGAATATTATAAACAAATGCACCTAAGCAGCAAACTGGTATAGCAAATTACACCAGTCTAATATCTAACAAAATAGACTTCAAACCAAAATTAATCAAAAGAGTTAAAGGACATTATCAAAGGACACTATTCATCAAAGGAAAAATTCACCAAGATGACATTTCAGTTCTTAACATTTATGCCCCCAAACACAAGGGCATCCACTTTCGTAAAAAAAAAAAAAAATTAGGACAGCTTAAATACATACTGACCCTTCCACACTGATAGTGGAAGATTTCAATACCCCACTCTCACCAATGGACAAGTCATCTAGACAAAAACTAAACAGCAACATCTTAGAACTAACTGCCATTATAGAGCAAATGAATCTAACACATATATAGAATATTCCATTTGTGGTGGCTTGAATAGAAATGGCCACATAGACTCATATGTCTGAATGTTTGGTTACCAGGGAATAGTAGGAGGTGCGACCTTGTCGGAATCAGTGTAGACTTGGAAGAAGTTTGCATCAGGGATGGGAAGTCTTTGAGGTTTAAATTCTCAAGCAATACCCAATGTGTGTCTCTCTTCTTGCTGCCTGCTGGTCCAGATATAGAATGCCATGACTATACTGAACTAAAGCTCTGAACCTGTATGTCAGCCCCAAAGAAATGTTTTTCTTATAAGACAGTGGTTCTCAATCTGTGTGTTATTACCCCTTTGGGGTCTAATAACCTTTTCAAAGGGGTCACCTAAGACCATCAGTAAACACAGGTATTATAATTCGTAACAGTAGTAAAATTACAGGTATGAAGTAGCAACAAAAATAATTTTATGGTTGGTGGGTCATAACAACATGAGGAGCTTTATTGAAGAATCACAGCACTGGAAAGGTTGAAAACCATTGTTTGATGATCATATCTCTACACAGCAATAAAACCGTAAGACACCACTTGTGGGAGTGACTGTCAGCACCTCACAGAACATTCTTTAAAACTGATCACTTGCTTAGCCCCAAAGCAATACACAATAGATACGAAATAATTGAAATAACTCCCTGTATCCTATCAGACCACTATAACTGGATATCAACAAAAAGAGAAAGCTTACAAATGCATGGAAACTGAACACCTCCCTACTAAATAAAGAAGATGAAGGGGAGAGCAACCCCATAGGAAGACAAACAGTCTCAACTAACCAGACCCTAGTTAGCTCCCAGAGACTGAGCCACCAACCAGGACCATATACAGGATGGTCTGAGGCTCCTGACACAAACATAGCAGAGGTCTGCCTGGTCAGGCCTCAGTGGGAAAAGATGAATTTAATCTGCTTAATCCTCAAGAGACTTGAGGCCCCAGGGAAGGAGAAGGCTGGATTTGGGGGGGGGGGGCCCTATCAGAGGCAAGGGGGAGGAGGAATAGAATAAGTGACTGTGGGAGGGGTCTGGGAGGGGGACAATGACTGGAATGTAAATAAGTAAAATAATTTTTAAAAAAGGAAAAATGGGTCAAGATAGAAATATAGAAAGAAATTAACAACTTTCTAAAGTTTAATGGGAAAGAAGACAAAGCATACTCAAACTTAATGAGACACAGTAGAAGTGGTGCTAAGAGGGAAGGTCAGTGAACTAAATACCTACATAAAGAATTAGAGAAATCTCATACCAACAACTTAACAGCATACCCGAAGCTGTAGAACAAAGTAAACACAACAAAGAGAAATAGATTGCAAGAAATAATCAAACTTGGAGCTAAGATCAATAAAATTGAAGCAAAAGAACAATATAAAAAAATCAGTGAAACAAAGAATTGGTTCTTTGAGAAGATCAACTGAAGAGGTCAGCTCAAGGCCAGTGGAAAATTCCACCAGTCTGCAGAGCATAGGCGCTCCCACTCCTCCTAGAAGAGAGAAGTCATGGGGCACTTAGGCACCCCTCCCCTCCTAAAGGGAGAGGCTTTCATTCCTCAGGAAAACCACAGGTGGGACCAACTGACCTGACCTTTGGCCACCTGCAGATAAGGGAAACCCTTGTTACCTCATTCCCTAAGGACAAATCGGTTTAAAAGTCACACTGTTGATTGAAAGTGGAATTATAAACATTTTCTGATAAAGTTGAAGATTTACATGGAAAATATCTCTGACAAAATTAAAGAAATAAATAAAAAAAACACATTAAGATTGACTATTTTATGGAATAGCTATACAGATAAAATGGTAGGCATAAAAATATTCGCAAATTGATTGAAAGTGTAATTATAAACATTTTCTGACAAAACAAGATTTACATGGAAAATATTTCTGATAAAATTGAAGAAATATATAGAAAATGTCAAAATTAAAGATTATCATGGAAAATAATACAGTTAAAATGGTAGACATAAAAAAAATTACTAAATTGATTGAAAGAGGAATCACAAACATTTTCTGATAAAATTGAAGATTTACATGAAAAATATTTCTGTTAGACTATGTTTTTTGCTGGGGAATTGTGTCCATTGATGTTATAAGATATTAAGGAATAGTGATTGTTGCTTCCTGTTATTTTTGATGTTATTTTTATGTTTGTGTGGTTACTTTCTTTTGGGTTTGATAAAAGATTACTTTCTTGCTTTTTCTAGGGTGTAGTTTCCCTCCTAGTATTGGCGTTTTCCATCTATTATCCTTTGTAGGGCTGGATTTGTGGAAAGATATTGTGTAAATTTGGTTTTATCATGGAATATTTGTTTTTAATTTCAATCAACTTAGGAATATTTTTATACCTACCATTTTATCTGTATAATTTTCCATGAAATAGTTTTAACTTGTTTTTCTATGTATTTCTTGAATTTTACCATATTTTCCTTGTAGATCTTCAATTTTATCAGAAAATATTTATAATTCCACTTTTAAACAATTTAGGAATATTTTTATGCCTACCATTTTATCTGTATAATTTTTCCATAAAAAAGTCAATCTTAACATGTTTTTCTATATATTTTTTCAATTTTATCAGAGGTATTTTCCATGTAAATCTTCAATTTTATCAGAAAATGTTTATAATTCCACTTTCAGTCAACTTAGAAATATTTTATGCCTACCATTTTATCTGTATAATTTTCCATGATGATCTTCAATTTTAATG
Source organism: Tokudaia tokunoshimensis (assembly GCA_036184795.1). Lineage (NCBI taxonomy): Eukaryota > Metazoa > Chordata > Mammalia > Rodentia > Muridae > Tokudaia > Tokudaia tokunoshimensis. The sequence continues at coordinate 17,593,653 of BTHU01000008.1, forward strand.
TTATTTTATATTTTTCTACAATTTAGTCAGAAATATTTCCCATGTAAATCTTCAATTCTATCATAAAATGTTTCTACTTCCTTTTTCAATTAAAAAAAAAACAGTCACACTTTTCTGCCAATCACATTGTGCCTAGTGGCTGCTGCTCTACTCTACCCCTGAAAACTGTATAAAAACTGTCTGAAAGGGCTGCCTATTTGCCTTTCAATCATGAATTCAGAACTCTTAGGTGGGTTTAGTATGTGCACAACCCACCCAAGATAGAAATAAAGAAAGAAATTAATAACTTTCTAAAGTTTAATAGGAAAGAAGACAAAGCTTCTGCCCAGAGCCAAAGCAGATTAATCAATTCATCACTACATTAACTGTGCAAGTGAATATCAGAAACTCATTTTGAAATAAAACTGTGGATTATAAAAAAAAGGCATGTTTTAACATAAGTTTTAACATGGCCATTAAGGAAAGAACTACATACATGTGATACACAGATGTGGCTTAGAGCTCTGTGTCATAGCATCAGTCCAGGTATACAATGTTGGTGGCTGCTGTGAATTATACTGCTTGAAAAGTTTCTAAAGCACCATGTGTGTTTGTGTGTGTGTGTGTGTGTGTGTGTGTGTGTGTGTGTGTGTGTGTGTGTGTGAGAGAGAGAGAGAGAGAGAGAGAGAGAGAGAGAGAGAGAGAATGGGATTTCTAAGGTATACTAGACAGATCAAGTAAAACATAAAGTTCACAAAGATCAAAATTGTCAGGTCAGTAAGAAGACAGGCATAGAAATAACATGTGTGTGCATGATTTTGTTTAGGGGACCAGAGATTACCACATGTGTACATGCTATGGTAGTGTGAATGAACACTTCTTAAAAGAAGATGCATGTGGCTATGAACAAAGACTCCTAAAGGAACCTATTTGCAGAGACTCATTGGCTGATTAGAATTTCAGTACTGTGGAGAGACTGGAAAGTGGCAAGCTCGGAGGTTAGTTATCGTCCCTTGGGATAAGTTCTGCCCCTCCAAAACAGCCATGCCTTGCACTCTGTGTCAGAACTAAAGTCTTGTGATAATAGATGAAACTTTTTAGAATCTTTTGATTTAGCAGGCAACTTTCTCCTACCAACCCAAAAGCTAACAATGTCATCAGGCAGCAGCATCTTGGACCTATTAAAAAGCTCTCCCATCTCCATGCTCCTGTTTCTAAATATTCACCAACGTATATTTAAATTGTCGTGATTTGTGACTTTCATTGTTCTGTAAGCATTCATGCAACACATTCACACTGGAACATGGATTTTGGGGTAACCTAAATCTGTGTTCCTGAGTCATGGTCCCTCAAAATGGCTTCAGAACAAACTCTCTTAATCCTTTAAGTTGATAGCTGTGCATTTTTGCATCAATAGATGCTATAGGGCACAGAAAGGGAAAAGAGAAAAAGAACATGTTTTTCTGTTCAGCTTATGGTTGGCTGTTCCTAGGCATAATCAACTCTCCTAGGCAACCATTAGCGATGTCAACAGGGCAGAAAGGACAACAATCTAGAAAAATTAGTTCCTTTAATTCTAGTAACCTAATTACTTGACTTTGGAGACTTGTCATTGTTAAACTAAGGTAAAAGAGCTTTACAAAATGACAGGGTTCTAGGTAAAAAAACCTTCTAGGGAACAGGGAGGATTCATTAAATGCAGGGGGGATTAATCTTTATTCACTTGAAATCATGCCTATTGCTTTGGTAAATTTATTAATTTACTTATGGTCATTTGTTTTCCTGTTTGAGACCCCTCTATTAAATAGGATATATTAAAAGATACTTGTTGTTTAAAATGAATATCTCACTTCTGTGTTAACTGAGAAAGCAGAAAACAAAACTTGTATTGCTTTCCAGCAGTTGTTTGATAAGGGGCATATTCACTGACAGTGTACTTATAATAAACTCGTACATTATGAAAGATTCAACCAAAGCAGAGGTAAGTATCTTGGTAAGGGTGAGTTCACAATTATGTAGAAGCTTCTTAAAGTTGAAGAGGTTTCTCAGAATCAAATGGTTCTTGTCACCAATGAATGACCCCACCTCTACTTTTTATTACAAGCTTTTGGGTTTTGTTACTGTTGTTAGAGAAAGGATCTCACAGTGTATCTCTGGCTTATTTAAAACTGACTGAAACCAGGCTGGTCTCAATTTCAAAGGAATTCATCTGCCTCTGCTGCCCATGTGTTGGAATTAAAAACATGGGTCACAACACTGAATCTTTACACAATTTTAAATTATTTTAATTTTAAGTAAATGAGTATTTTTTTGTTTGTGTTGTATTTCTATGCAACACATATGTGCCTATTGCCTACAAAGGCCAAAAGAGGATGTCAGATTCCCTGGAGCTAGAGTTACAGACAGTTGGGAGCCGCCATATAGTGCTGGAAACCAACCTGATGCCTCTGGAAGAGGAGCAAGGACTTCTAAACATATGTCATTTCTCCAGGTCCTATAAATACTTTTTAATACCTAATCTAATATGGGAAAATATGAGTGTCCTTCAGTGTGACCGAGGATTCCAATTAACTGCCTAATACCTAACAAAATTAGAGTAACAAACTCTCACCATCACAAAAAACATCCAATGACTCTGATGTTCATTTTGTGAATTCAGAGAATGAATTTTATGAACAATAGGCAAGTACATTTCTAAACAAGTTTTATTATAGAATTATAAGTAATAACTTATGAGAAAGAAGCAAGAGCTCAGCTCCTTCTGGAGTAGGATGGTTGTTCAGGCCAGGTGACCAAGTCATACTATGTCCAGGAGCTACTCATTTCAGTAACATCCTCACATATACATCGTAAGCCAGTAGTTTCAATTAGGTGATTGGAAAAAGTCAAAGAAAGAAAATAAGCTATACCAGGAGCTACAGCTCCTTTTGAATATTCATGGGTACTGAAGAAACAAGGATATGCTCACTTTCTGGCTAAGGAATAAGAATCATGGACCCTGACCTAAACAACCTTACTAGTTTCATCTACTAGTCTTATGAATTCCATGTTGCCATCCCTTTCCAATTTTCCCTAAGACATGATTCACTCACCTATCAGAATAGATTAAAGCCTTTCAGGTATCTTATTGATAACAGAGGAAGTGAATTAATTTCCTAAAAGTATTCAGTACACGGTTAAAACTGCTAGTGTTAATGTGCCTTTGCTCAAAATGTCATCATTGCTTTTCAACTTCTACCAGGGGATAACAGCAGAAAATAAAATCATTAATGTCTGAACCCAGGAGTAACGTATCCATATAATATCTGTGCCTAATTGATTAAATGCACATAACAAGCGTTTCTCATAAATTTTTATTTAAGTATTGAAACAAAGATTGACTATTTGTGCCAGATGAAGAAAATAGACACCTAAGTATAGACCTCTTTATCCACATTGTCAATTAGTATCTAGGATTAAAGAGAAAATTGTGCTTTACTCCAGATTTTTCTGATTTTTTTTCAGCGTATCAAATTACATGAGGTGGGTAGGAAAAAATAACAGACAGTTTCACTTTGGTATTAAAAAGAATTTTCTTCTGTATATACTAATATGGTAGTACTTTCCAGGGAAGTAAAAGATAAAGGAGGTTACAGAGCAGAGAGAGTGAGGAGGCTGCATCTGACTCCCACTCTCACAGCCATTGCAGTACATTGAGCTCCACAGAGACAACAACAGGGCAAGTGAGAGCCGGATGGCCACTGGGCAACTTTGTGCCTCACTGAGGAAAGTCAGCTAAACATAGGCAAAGGGGATCCTAAGAAGGCGAGAGGCAAAACGTCCTCATATGCATTCTTTGTGCAAACCTGCCAGGAGGAGCATAAGAAGAAACACCCAGATCTCCTCTCAACTTCTCAGAGTTCTTCAAGAAGTGCTCAGAGAGGTGGAAGACCATGTCTACTAATGAAAAGGGGAAATTTGAAGATACAGCAAAGGCTAACAAGGTTCGTTATGAAAGAGAAATAAAAAACCTACATCCCCTGCAAAGGGGACACCAAAAAGAAATTCAAGGACTCCAATGCACCCAAGAGGCCTCCTTCGACCTTCTTTTTCTATTCTAAGTACCACCCCCAAAACAAAGGCTAGCATCCTGGCTTATTCATTGGTGATATTGCAAAGAGACTAGGAGAGATGTGGAACAACATTGCAGTTGTGGCTATCATGAAGGGTATCATTTCCCTTATTTCTTTCTCAGCCTGCTTGTCCTTTGAGTATAGGAAGGCTACTGATTTGCTTGAGTTGATTTGATATCTGGTCACTTTGCTGAAGTTGTTTATCAACTGTAGGTGTTCTTTGGTGGAGTTATTTGGGTCACTTAAGTATACTATCATATCGTCTGCAAATAGTGATAGTTTGACTTCTTCCTTTCCAATTTGTATCCCTTTGACCTCCTTTTGCTGTCTAATTGCTCTAGCTAGAACTTCAGGTACTATATTGAAAAGGTATGGAGAGAGAGGGCAGCCTTGTCTAGTCCCTGATTTTAGTGGGATTGCTTCAATTTTCTCTCCATTTAGTTTGATGTTGGCTACCGGTTTGTTGTAAATTGCTTTTACTATGTTTAGATATGGGCCTGGAATTCCTTATCTTTCCAAGACTTTTAGCATGAAAGGATGATGAATTTTGTCAAATTATTTTTCAGCATCTAATGAAATGACCCAAACAATATAAAGTATCTTGGTGTAACTCTAACCAAACAAGTGAAAGATCTGTATGACAAGAACTTCAAGTCTCTGAAGAAAGAAATTGAAGAAAACTTCAGAAGATGGAAAAATCTTCCATGCTCATAGATTGGCAGGATTAATATAGTAAAAATGACCTTCTTGCCAAAAGCAATATACAGATTCAATGCAATCCCCATCAAAATCCCGACTCAATTCTTCATAGAGTTAGAAAGAGCAATTCAAAAATTCATCTGGAATAACAGAAAACCCAGGATAGCTAAAACTATTCTCAAAAGTAAAAGAACTTCTGGGGGAATCAGTATCCTGGACCTCAAGCTGTACTACAGAGCAATAGTGTTAAAAAAATGCATGGTATTGGTACAGTGACAGGCATGTAGATCAATGGAACAGAACTGAAGACCCAGAAATGAATTTACACTCCTATAGTCACTTGATCTGTGACAAAGGAGCTAAAACCATCCAGTGGAAAAAAGATAGCCTTCTCAACAAATGGTGCTGGTTTAACGGGAGGTCTGCATGCAGAAGAATGCAAATCTATCCATTCTTATATCCTTGTACTAAGCTCAACTCCAAGTGGATCAAGGACCTCCACATAACTGAAACTAATAGAAAAGAAACTAGGGAAGAGCCTTGAACATATGGGCACAGGGGAAAATTTCCTGAACAGAACACCAATAGCTTATGCTCTAAGATCAAGAATTGACAAATGGGACCTCATAAAATTGCAAAGTTTCTGTAAGGCAAAGGACACTGTCAAAAGGACAAAACAACAGCCAATAAACTGGGAAAAGATCTTTACCAACCCTACATCTGACAGAGGGCTAATATCCTATATAGACAAAGAACTCAAGTAGTTAGACTCCAGAGAGCCAAATAACCCTATTAAAAAATGGGGTACAGAGCTAAACAAATAATTTTCACCTGAAGAATATCGAATGGCTGAGAAGAACCTAAAGAAATGTTCAACATCCTTAGTCATTAGGGAAATGCAAATCAAAACAACCCTGAGATTCCACCTCACACAAATGAGAATGGCTAAGATCAAAAACACAGGAGACAGCAGTTGTTGGTGAGGATGTGGAGAAAGAGGAACACTCCTCCACTGCTGGTGGGATTGCAAGCTGGTACAACCACTCTGGAAAGCAGGCTGGCGGTTCCTCAGAAAACTGGGCATGACACTCCTGGGGGATCCTGTTATACTACTCCTGGGCATGTACCTAGAGGCTTCCCTGGCATGCAATAAGAACACATGCTCCACTATATTCATAGCAGTCTTATTTATCATAGCCAGAAGCTGGAAAGAACCCAGATGTCCCTCAATGGAGCAATGGATACAGAAGATGTGTTATATTTACACAATGGATTACTACTCTGCAATTAAAACAATGAATTCATGAAATTCCTAGGCAAATGGTCAGAACTAGAAAATATCATCCTTAGTGAGGTAACTCAATCACAAAGAACACACATGGTATGCAGTCACTGATAAGGGGATATTAATCCAGAAGCTCAGAATACCCAAGACACAATTCACATATCAATTGATTTCCAAGGAGATGGAAGGAGAGACCCCTGGTCTTGGAAAGACTGTATGTAGGGGAATACCAGGACAGAGAAGCAGGAGGGGGTTGAATGGGGAACAGGGGGAGGAAAGAAGGCTTATGGGACTTTCAGGGAGGGAAGAAATGGGAAAGGAGAAATGATTTGGAATTTAAATAAAAAAATATAAAAAAAAAACCCAAAATACTGCAGTTTATGACAAGCGGCCCTATGAGAAGAGGCTAAAGGAGAAATATGAGAAGAATATTGCTACCTACAGAGCTAAAGGAAAACCTGATGCAGTGAAAAAGGGAGTGGTTAAGGCTGAAAAGATCAAGAAAAAGAAGGAAGAGGAAGATGATGAGGAGAATGAAGAGGATGAAGAAGAGGAGGAAGAAGAGGAAGATAAAGATAAAGAAGATGATGTTGATGAATAAGTTGGTACTAGTACAGTTTTTTTTTCTTGTCTATTCTATAAAGCATTCAACTCCCCTATACACAACTCACTCCTTTTAAAGAAAAAAACTTGAAATATAAGGCTGTGTAAGATTTGTTTTTAAACTGTACAGTGTTTTTTTTGTGTGTGTGTGTAGTTAACACACTACTGAATGTGACTTTAGATAACCCTGTCCTGGTGGTAATTTCAATAGCCACTAACCTTGCCTGGTACAGTCTGGGGGTTGTAAATTGGCATGGTTCTTGTTGGTGCCTAGCACAAATTAATTATATATGGGGACAGTAGTTTGGTTTTTGTTTTTGTTTTCTTTTGGTTTTATTTCGGGTTTTATTTTTTCCTTCTTCAATTGTCTCTGGTGCAGCTTAAAGGAAGATAATTGCTGTTCTGTTAACTGAATACCATTCTGTAATTGCAAAAAAAATAAAATAAAATTGCAGCTGTTTTGTTGACATTCTGAAAGATTCTAAGTGAATACAATTTTTTATTAAAAAAAGAAAGAAAAAGAAATATAAGCTCAAACATGACACAAATGGATTATAACTCTAAAATGCCACAAAGAATAGTTGGCCTAGTTGAAAATACATCTTTGACCAATCCTGTGCCCCACATTTCCATTAAATTATTTCCATTCCATTAACTGAAAATTATAAAATTGAAGAAATTATATTTTAGTTAACCTGATCTTTGAAGGAGAAAAACAGTTACTTAAGTGAAATACAAATTACTTTTCTGTCCTCTTTTGATCTGGCTGACACAGGTCTCTTCATTCTAGCTTAGAGATCAAACTGCCAACATCTCAAAATGCTAATCTAATAGCAGTGAGTCAAACAACTGAGTACAACTTAGTGTTACCAGCAAATCTATTCAAATCAAAGAAGATTGAAAGCAGAGATTGGGAATAAATTTAGGCAAAATAATCAGAACACAGAGGAAAGAGGGGGATAAGGGAGCACAGAATTGCAAGGGCACTAAGCCATCAACTAGGTGATAACCAAGATTTCTCTTCACTTTTCCTCACTAAAATATGCTTAAAGTAGATATGAAAATACTTTAAATGAAAAATATCACCACAAACAAGGTCTTGTTATTTTCTGCTCAGTTCTTTACCATGCTGCTGTCCATTTTTTAAATTAAGGTAGTAATTTTTAAGATATCCAACACAGTTTGCTGACTTCACCTTCTAAATATCAATAAATAAACCAGGAGGGGACTCATAAAGAAACTACCACAAAATAATTGTGGTGTACAAATTACAAACAACTTTTAATGTTCTGATAGTTTTCAAAGACACAAAATAGTATGAATTACACTAGAAATAGCAACAGTGAAGGGAGATACAGTACTGTGTATAGTGGCAGGAAAATCTCATGATACTTGACAGGAGAAGAGGTGTTCACCCAGTGAATGGTAGCAGCTGTAGAAGGGGCCACCTAAGAGGATAGGTAGCTTAATTTAAAAAGTGATGAAGCCCATTTTTATTGGCACTGCAAAGAAAGCTAAGGGTAAAAACATTCTGACCTCCACATCTTTCACCATTCAAGTTATGGCTGATAAAGCCCAACAATAAGATGTATTTGGACGTGAGAAGTGTGGACAACATCTTTAATGTGCTTTATTTAGGTAGGTCCTCCTCTAAAACCAGAAATCAGTGTAAAGGATGGAAAGCAGTGCTTTATAAGCACAGGCTATATACGTACAGTGTCACTATGAGTTACTGTGGAAATCTGTACACATTCTTACCAGAAACCAAAATGATATCCACTGACAAGTACATAAATCTGAAATGATTAAATGGATGTGTAAGACCCAAGTCCTTGGAAATTTTGTCTCTATTGGCTTACTTTAATTTAATAGTGATCAAGATAATTGTGTAAAAAAGTATCAGAAAACACTGCAACAAATCCTATACTCCCCTGAAACAGTTGTTATTCTTCTCATTATAAATTGGAATTATTTATTTTCTATGTGGTTAAGCTCAAATAGTCAACAAAATTAAATTGTCATTGTATTTCTTAAAACAGTATCTATACAGAGTTGCAAACCCTTTCAGCTCCTTCAGTTCTTGCCCTAAATCCTCCTTTGTGGTCCAATGTTTGGCTGGGTGCATCCACATCTATATTGGTCAGGCTCTGGCAGAGCTTCTTAGGGGACAACTATTCCAGGCTCCTGTTAGCAAGCTTTTCTTGGTGTCAGCAATAGTGTCTGAGCTTGGTGTTTGCAGTTTGGATGGATCCCTAGGTGGGGCAGATTCTAGATGGCCTTTCCTTTAGTATCTGCTCCACTCTTTGTTCCTGCATTTCCTCTTGACAAGAGAAATTTTGGATTAATAATTTTGAGGTGGGTGGGTGCCTCATCCTTTAACCAGGGCCATGTCTATCCACTAGATATGGTATCTACAGGTTCTATCTCCCCTTTGTTGGATCTTTCAGCAAAGGTCCTCCCTGTTGGGTCCTGAGAACCTCTTGGGTCCCTGGTATCTTGTACTTTCTAGTGGCTACTCTCAGTTCTCACTCTCCTACTGCTACACACCTCCTTTCAAAATTCTGACCCTCTGTACTTTTCCCCCATCTCCTCACGTATCTGAACTGGACCCCCTTTCTCCCTCTCCCTCCTCTCTCCTTCCCAGATTCCTATCTCCCTGTACATCCCAAGATTATTTTCTTCCCCCTTCTGAGTAGGACTGTAGCATCCACACTTTGGTGTGATCTTTTTTTCTTCTTGGGTTTCACATGGTCTGTGAGTTGTATTGTGGGTATTCTGACTTCTTTTTGACTAATATTCGCTTATCAGTGAGTACATACAATGTGTGTTCTTTTATTACTGGGTTACCTCGCTTGGGATGATATTTTCAAGTTCCGTCCATTTGCTTGAGAATATCATGAAGTCATTGTTTTTAATAGCTGAGTAGTAGTTTATTGTATAAATGTACCACATTTTCAGTATCCATTCCTCTGTTAAGGGACATCTGAGTTGTTTCCAGCTTCTGGCTATTATAAATAAAGGTACTACGAACATAATGGAGAATGTGTCCTTGTTATATATTGGAGCATCTTTGGGGCATAAGAACAGGAATGGTATAGCTGGGTCCTCAGATTGAACTATTTCCATTTTTTTGTGAGGAATCACCAGAGAGAACAATATCAATCAATCAGACCCCCCCCCAAAGCTCCCAGGGACTAAACCACTGACCAAAGAGTACACAGGGGGGACCCATGGCTCTAGCTGGATATGTAGCAGAGGATGGTCTTATCAGGCATCACTAGGAGGGCAGTTCCTTGGTCCTGTGGTGGCTCAATGACACAGGGTAGGTGAATGCTTGAGTGGTGAGGCAGGAGTGGGTGGGTGGTAGGGGAGCATCCTCATAGAGGCATGGGGGAAGAGGAGAGGAAATGGGGTTTGTGGAGGGGAAGCAGAAAAGGGGGATAACATTTGAAATGTAAATAAATAAAAGAACAAATAAAAATGAAAAAAAAAACCAGTATCCCTCCCATGGATAATTGACCTGTTGATGGGTAATTTGACATGATAGTGAAATAGGAAATTACCATATAGCTTGATTCCAGACTCTTATAATATGAATAAGATGTGTTCTAGTTAGCTTTACTTGTCAATTTGGCATAGCCTAGGCACATCTGGAAACTGTGTAGATCAGACAAGCCTATGTGTATGTTTATGGGGTTTTCTCTTGATTGATAATTTATGGAATATGACTCGGCTCACCGTGGGCAGCACCATTCCCTAAGCAGGTGGTTTTGCATATGCATACTTTGTTAATCAAAAGACTAAGCATAAACCTGAAAGCAAGCCAATGAACAGTATTCCTTAATATCTCTGCTTTAAGTTCCCCCCTTGAGTACATGCCTTGACTTCCCTCAATGATGTACAGATCTGTGAACTGAAATAAATCATTCCTTCCCTCTGCATTGCTTTATGTCAGAATGTTTTAGCACAGCAACTGAAAGAAAAGTAGAACAATGTTACAAGACAACCTAATATATTGATCTTGGCTAAAACTATTGAATATTTTGAGATGACACCACATATTTGCAAGGCATAATCTCCTGACACCATAAGTAACTACTCAAGAGCCTATCACAACCTTCTACTTACTTCAGATGCTTCCAGGTCAGTAAGTCAAACTAGTGAGTTGTGTAACTATGAATTATCTGTATATTATGAGTCTATTGATAAAAGTATGCATATGTATTACTATGACGAGTTAGGAATTTTACAAACATACTAGCAGAGTTTTCCAGAAAAGATGGTATTGTGTCTCATTATATCTTACACCTGTGAATAAAGTCAAACCTAAGTCATCTGCCTACTGGCCACAGTTTCTTTATGGAATGATCTTGTATAAAGGTTCAACATGAGACTATACTTTTGTTAGTTTAAGTATTTAGCAGTATTAAAGCATATGTATCTCTGTAAGTAGAAATATGTGGCAGTACATCTATATTATAGTTTGTAAAGATGACTACCAACATCTTCCATGATATTATTAACATCAAAATTTCAATTCTGTTCTCTCTGATGCTAATCAGCGTATCAAGATTTTGATGAATTAGTCCAGATAATTTAATTAGCACCCTGTATCTTCTTCCCATCTTAAAAAGATATAAACATTATTTATTTATTTATTTATTTATTTATTTATTTATTTATTTATTTATTTTAACACTCCAGATTTTATTCCCTTCCCAGTCCACTCTCCACCTGATCCACATAACATACCTCCTCCCCACCTCCCTATCTCCACTAGGATGTCCCCACAACCCCTCCACTCCACCAGAACTCTAAACTTTCTAGGGTCTCCAGTCTCTTGAGGGTTAGGTGCATCTTCTCTGACTGAACCCAGAGTGGCAGTCCTCTGCTGTGCATGTGTTGGGGGCTTCATATCAACTGGTGTATGCTGTTAGGTTGGTAATCCAGTGTCTGAGAGATCTCAGTAGTTCAAGGTAATCTAGACTTCTGGTTTTCCTACAGGGTTGCCCTCTTCCTCAGCTTCTTCCAGCATTTCCATAATTCAGCCACATGGGTCAGCAACTTCTGTTCATTGCTTGGGTGCAAATATCTGCATCTAACTCTTTCAGCTGCTTGATAAACATAATATTTAAGAGACTGTCCTCCACTGTGTCTTTTTAAGGCTACCCATGAGTAGGTGGCTATGGTACCTCTCCATACCCTTCTGGCACTAACAGACTGGAAGGAGAAGAGATGTGGTGATAGATATGGGTTTAGACAAAAAGGGATAGAAAGAACATGATACTGGGTGAGTGGAGAAGTAGGGAGGATCTGTAAGGTGTTAGGGGAAGTAAAAGAATATGATAAAATATATCATATGAAAAAGCAATTAAGAAGAGCTGCAACTTCTTGTGTAGGAGTCTGAGTCACCTGGAAAAGCATGGGACTAGTAACTTTTGTACTTGCTAGGACAAAAATTTAGACACCCTTTTCTAATGTACTTGTACTTATACTCCAATGTATAATTTTAAGATTCAGGACATCAATACAACCTAGCATGTAATGGCTGATAAAGGTTATACAGTGCACTACACTCTTTTATCAGATATTCAGTACTCATATGGTGTCAAAGCATAAACTGGTTTTCAAATCAAATATAGTTGTGAACAAAGAAGGCATACCCATAGAGGTAAACTCTAAGGATTTGCTCTAGCATGCCTGGGCCAACTTACTGAACATTGTAGTGCCATTTCTCATTGCCACGGGCAATTCTACTTTCTTAGATAAGCCAAGATCAAATTTCATATAACCTGTACTATATCTTGACATGATTCAACATACTTTCTAATCCTACTCAAAAATAATGCTTGAGGTTACCAAGAAGAAAGGTCACAGGCAATAGAAAAAAGGGACTTCTTTCAGCTCCCCAAAAGACCCCAATGTGTCAAAATTTAAAATAGCAGATTCATTGATCTAACACTCTTTAGCATGTATATACTAAAGTGCACCAGGATGCCATATTTTACATAGGGTAGCTCCTAAATTTTCATAGGTTACAGCTACAACTTTGGGTTCTTAATGAATTTAGGTGAGAACAACTTCTTTTTAACATGTACTGTACTAGCAAGATGTTTTGTGGAATATGATGGCAAGCCAAACATCTCTGCTGGCTTCTATATCAGAAAATGAAAACTGACCTAGAGGAAGTGATGCTGGAACAAAGAGATTGTTTCATTGTGCAGACTGAAGCTACTTCTGATTGTCTTTATTCATAGGTCTATGGAGAATAAATTTTCAAGGGAATTGTTGTGTCCCTGGTATTTAGTTTTTAGTGCTTAGCCATTTTGTTAGCTCTTTGTTGTTGTTTGTTTGTTTTTCTTTTGTTCAGTGCAAATTTTAGAAGAGCGCTACGGCCACCACTACTACTTGATTAATGACATGACTCGAGCTGTTTCAACACTGAGTATAAGCATTGACAGACTCTTCAGCATTGTACTCACCTTCAAGTGTGAGCTGCTTATGACCTGATGTGGAAGGAAACTAAGCTCTCAAGTGACATTTTCCATCACAGCAGCTTTCATATCACAAGAAAACTAATACAAGCGCTCTAGGTTTTTTCTGAATGCCTATTTTGTCTCTTGTTCCTTCAGGAAATAGAAAACAACCACAGGATGTGTTCACATTCCCAGGGAATAAAAAGTAGACAAAACTAGTCTACAATTCCACTCTTGACCTTAGCAAGCATTTTCTAGGATTGCCTGATCCTGGTACCATTGGTGAGTAGTAGAAACTCAAAACTAGAATCTAGTAAGCCAAGAAAATTCTAGATGCTTCACTTTGTGAATATGTAGCCATTCAATATTCAGTAAAAATGCCTGGGATCCATGTTAACTGTTGCACTATTTTACTACCCAAGGAATGGAACTAGCCTAGAAGTCCACCAAGAGATGCAAAGATAAAGAGAACATTGTACATGTAAATAATTATAAAATGACCCAACACAGTCCCGCACCTGCCATAACTGCAGGTCAAACAACTAGCAGTCCTCAGAGCTCAATCCAGGCCAAGGTCTCCTGTGGCTACTGGCCTAGTGTAGTCTCACTTGGCGGTCCCTCTGACTCCCATCTCTCTGGCGGGGAACCGGAGTTTCTCGTTTCCACCCAGTGCCCACACTACCCAGGAGCCTCCAGCTCTTATAATTCCCAGGACCTTGAGTCCCTAAATTACCTGGTAGAACAGATTCTTAACACTCAATTAATTTGACAATCAGATTTATCAATATTTAAAATTCAAGATGTCAATACAATAATAACAAAGCTAATCAAGTATAGTAAAAGTTTTCTCCCAATTTCTAACCTTTAGGTAAATTTACATCTGATTCCATCTTGATATGTGTGCCTCTCCCTCTGCTCCTTTGTCTTCTCCCTCTCTCCTCCTGTGTCTCCCTGCATCTTCATCCCCCTAGCTCCTCCTCTCTCACCTCCAATCACTGGCCTCTCACTGCCTCAATGTGAATGGATGGGAAATATCTTGCAACAGAATGAAAAATAAACATATGATGAAATTTTATTCATTTGTAAATAAAAATAAAATTATGACAATTGCAAGAATGTATACGTAACTAGAGATCATCAAATTAAATGAAAATACAACAGACTATGAAAGAAACATAGTACATGTTTTCTCTCATATAAGGAGTATCATTTTAAAATATCTGTATATATTTGACATGAAGGTAGAAAAAAGACTGTGGAATAGGAGAAAGATGTCTAAAGGCAGGATGGACAGGAGAAGAGTAGTTAGTGGGTGAAAGGAAATAAAATATCATTTTTTCTCACATGCAGAATCATGCTATGTCTTTACTTACATATCTACTCAAAAACACATTATGTGGGAAGAAAGAAATGTGATTACTTGGAAAGATCATGGGAACTAGCAAGAACAGGGCAATGGGTAAGTAAACTATAATAAATGACAGCAAGGTGAGATGACACATGTGTGGAAATACCAAAATAAATTTGATTATTTTATAGTAAAGCCAATAAAATCACATAATAAAAAAGTGTAAAAGGTGCTTTGTAACCAGGCATGGTGCCTCATACCTATAATCCTCTCACCAAGAGGATGAGGTAGCAAGATCACTGGGAGTTTCTATCTGGAATAAAATTTCATTAATACATAAAATAGCATAAATAAATTCATTTGGGGAAACTAGAATAGGTTTTTAAATTGGGTTCTTAGTCATAGGCCTAAGTTTTCACCATATAAAATAGGACATTTTACACAGAGAAAGTAAATCACGAGTGAGTATAGAGAGACATCTTGTGTCTGACAAGATGTGGTGGAGGATCAATGTGGTATATGCTTAAAAGAAAAAATGGGAGTGGCTTGGAATATGATAGAAATGGGACATATCTCTGGAAGAAGAATCTTCAAAAATGGATTAAGGAGCTTCAGTGTACTTCACAGATAATGAGAAAACAGTTTCCCCTCTGTATGCAGTATCTATGATTAAGAATTTAGTTATCTCAGAAATGTTACTTTTTTTAAATCGTACTACCTCCCTTTGGAATTCCTAAGCAGGACAGGCAGAAATAATTAAAAAAACAAATTATCCAGAAAGACAACTTTTAGGATCGGATTTTACAAATAATAATTTAGCTTAGGCATTTCATACTTTTGATAACTCATCACCAGAAAGATAGATTCTATAGAAAGTGGAGATTAGGATAGTCAATCTAATATGTAATGGTAACCCCCAAATGCTCCACTAATGCTAAGATAATTTCAGAATCTGTCTCTCATCTAAAGCATTAAATGTGAACCAACTTCCCTCCCATCATACAATTAAGGTCTTACATTTAGTGATTAAAAAAGAAAGAGAAAAACATTATACTATGTGTGTATTTAGTGATGGAAAACTCTATCAGGAATTTCTTGGAAGCCTTTACATTTGTTTCTATTATCTGTAGAAAATAACGAGCAGCAAATAAATATGAATGAAAGAAGATGAAAACCAAAAGAATAGATCTCTAGAAAATTATTTCACATCAAAACATCTCTGTGACATTGTTGTATTAGAAATTCTTTGTGACGGTTTATATATGCTCAGCCTAGGGAATGGCACTATTGGGTGTGGCTCTGAGTAGATGTGGCCTTTTTGGAGTAGGTGGGTGTGGACTTTAAGTACCTTATCCTAGCTTCCTGGAAGCTAGTCTTCCACTAGCAGCCTTTAGATGACGATACAGAACATTCAGCTCTGCCTGCATCGCGCCTGCCTAGATGCTGCCCTGCTTCCACATTGATGATGATGGATTGAGCCTCTGAACCTGTAAGCCGGCCCAAGTAAATGTTTCCTTTACAAGATTTTCCTTGGTCATGGTGTCTGTTCACAGCAGTTAAACCCTATCTTAGACATTTTCCCATTAAGTCTAACTAACATGACTCCCTAAATGTGTGAACAAAAACAGACATGCCAAAGTAGACAGGGAAAGACTAGCAGGCCTCAACCATACATAGAGAGCTACACATAACTAAGAAATTCAGAGAGTGGGAGAAATAATCTTCTCTATGGAAGAACACAGAACTTAGTTATCCAACACCAAAGTCACTCTAAAAATATACAACGGGCAACATTATACACACTGAATAGGTAATATATGTGTATGTATATGCATATATATGTATATTTACATGTGTATATGAAACAACAATTAATAAAAACAAGGGCATAAATTTGAAAGATGGTAGTGAACTGTATACTGTAAGGTTTCAAGGGGTAAAAGAAGTAAAAAGTTATGTAATTACATTATAATTTCAAAAATAAAAGAAATAATTAAAAATGTCTAATGATGTATTTTACTAAATTAAGGTCATAAAACTTAAAACACCTATAAGCCACAAGTATACCTTAAAAAGAGGGAAACAGATAGTAATACATAATTACAAATTCAAGCCAAAAACAGGTTAAGGAAATAATAAGAGAGAAAACAAGTTAATCAAGAAAACTTTCTGTGCTAGATAATGTTAGGTGATTAAAAACTCCAATACAAATGGAAAAGAGCTTACCCCAGTGGCACTGAAAACAGTGATATAACTGTTATATGCAGAAAGACAGATGACAATATCTACAATAAACTCAAAAGTTAATAGAAACAAAATATTAATATTAAATTAATATTAAAAACAAATGTGAATTAATACTGACATATAACAAATATAAGAATTTATAATGGAAAGAGTTACTTTGAAACTTTCTCTGTCTGAGCATGTATCCTTTCTCATCAGGGTTAATGTGTGAGCTTTTCTTAAGAAATTTTTGTCAGGTACTGTTTTTGTAGGAGAAGAAATTTTGCTTGTACAATTTCATTTTATAATCCCAGGCATGTCACCCTTTCTCCAGTGAATCTATAATTTTACAGCATATTGAAAAAGATACAAACAAGACAAATTTGTTTTCAATTTCTACCACAACAAACAACTACTGAGCAGCTCTGAAAAATAGCTTTATTATCTAACAGTACATACAGGTTCAAATCCAGGACCTTAAATGTCTAATATCAAGGTGTCAGCCTGGGTGCTTTTGGCTCTTACTTGAGTCCTGACAGAGAGTTCTTACTGAATTATCAGTTGTTGGTCAAAGTTTTATTACATGTGCCTCTAGGAATAAGGTCGACATTTCATTATCAGAACCTATGGCAAGAAAAGACCCAGCAAATTAAATCAATATAATTCGCTATTGTAAGATCTGGCATGGAATTTACCTCTACAAAGCTCTATGATCATATATCATAGTGTACTCACATATTAGGACATGGACAATATTTACAGAGCCATTACTTTGCCTACAACAAGTGTTCATCATGTTAAGATTATTCCATAGATAAGAATGTATGACTATCTTTTCCCTAGGAAGAGCATCTCTGTATTAGAACTGTTTATCACGATGCCTAGAAGAAATAGTCCAGGAGCCTGGCCTCTGATGTACATGTCCCGAAGTACCAAATCTGTACAGAAAATACAAGTCAACATTGTCTTGGGAAATCATAATCCCTTCCTCATAACTCATACTTTGTATAACATGTTAGCTCAGAAATAATTCTCTCTCTAAGTTCACCCAAGATCTCTCAGGGAGGTATGGATGAGAAGCTAGAATTCATGCTAAAAATCTGCCTTTACCCAAAATAGAATTTTTTTATTAATTCCTTGCTTTGTATCACCTCTGAGTGATTTTTTAGTGGACAGAAGTACCAGGAAATCCTAGGTAAAGATCTCAATCGGCTTTTCCTAAATTTGAAACTCCCACATCCTCCACCAAAACAACCAATGTCATTCTTACACACATACACGAAAAGGCCCTGACACACAGACAACATAGATACCTGTATTCCAAAGGAGAACTCTGGACTTTACAATTAACATTAACCCCTGACCTTGAATGTCAAGACTGCAGAACTCTAAGTATATTAATTTATCTCATTTAACCATCCTTTCACAGTATGAGACAAAGCATTCTAAGAAGTAATACACCTCACTTCTTGAATATTCTAAAATTATTTTTTTTGCTTCTTTTTTATTGGATATTTTCTTTATTTACGTTTCAAATGTTTTTCCCCTTTCCATGACTCCCCTTCAGGAACCCCCTATCCTATCCCCCCTCCCCTGCCTCTATGAGGGTGTTCCCCCACCCACCCACTCCTGTCTTCCCTCCCTGGCATTTTCCTACACTGGGGCATTGAACATCCTCAGGCCCAAGGGCCTCTCCTCCCACTGATGTCTATCAAGTCCATCCTCTGCCACATATGCAGCCAGAGCCATGGCTCCCTCCATGTGTGCTCTTTGGTCGGTGGTCCATTCCCTGGGAGCTCCGAGGGTCTGGCCGGTTGACACTGTTGCTCCCTCCATGGGGCTGCAAACCCCCTCAGCTCCTTCGGTCCCTTCTCCAACTCCTCCATCCACCTCAGTCCAATAGATGGCTACAAGCATTTGTCTCTGTATTTGTCAGGCTATGGCAGAGCCTCTCAGGAGACAGCAGTAACAGGATTCTGTCAGCAAGCACTTCCTGGCATCCACAATAGCGTCCAGGTTTGGTGGCTGTCTATGGAATGAATACCTAGGTGGGGCAGTCTCTGGATGGCCTTTCCTTCAGTCTCTGCTCCATATTTTGATTCCATATTTCCTCCTGTGACTACTTTGTTCATCCTTCTAAGAAGCACTAAGGCATCCACACTTTGGTCTTCCTTCTTCTTAGGCTTCATATGGTCTGTGAATTGAATCTTGGGTATTCTGAGCTTTGGACTAATATCCACCTATTAGTGAGTACATACTGTGTGTGTTCTTTTGTGACTGAGTTACCTCATTCAGCATGATATTTTCAAGTTCCATCCATTTGCCTGCGAATTTCATGAAGTCATTGTTTTTAATAGCTGAGTAGTACTCCATAGTGTAAATGTATCAGATTTTCTGTATCCATTTCTCTGTTGAGGGACATCTGGATTGTATCTAGCTTCTGGCTATTATAAATATGGCTGCTATGAACATAGTGGAGCATGTGTCCTTATTACATGTCTAAAATTCTTGTAAATAGCTTTTGCATAAAGAGTGTGAAGCATACTGAAACACTTTATAAAAATGTATATGATACAGCTTTGCTGAATGTTTTTGGTGAGTAAGCGTGTGTTCAAAATTCTTTTGGTAACGATAACTACCATGTATTTTCAAGGAAAATATCTCATTGTAATTACAGGATTGGACCATTGTTCACCTAAACCCAGCCATGTGTCATGTTCTGTTGCAGCAAATCATTCAAGAATATTCCTGTAGCCTACTCAAAAATTCTGAGGTCAAGGAGACTTTTGATAAAAACCTAGGGAACAAAAGAAGATACATTTTCATTAGGATTTGAATATAGTAGAAATAGGTTAGAGTTGTATGGCTACTTCTCAATGTTGTAAAGAGGATGTTCACATGCAAAAAAAAACCCAGAGAACTAATTAAGAAAAACTGGGTTTTATTATCATATGGAAAAGTCTAGTAAGGCTCTCGTAAAAGCACTAACATTCTTGGGTCCTGATTACAAAAGAAAAGAGAAAAAAATACAGAAGACAAGGTGAGGGAGAAGTCAGGGGAAGAGAGATGGAGGAAAGAGAAAGGGAGGAGGGAGGAAGGGAAGAGAAGGGGAGGGGGGAGGTCAAGGAGAAGGAAGAGGAAAGAAAGGAAAATAGTTCTTTGCTTAAAGCAACATGAGTTTTCTGTCACATTCAATCCATGAGTTTTGTGTCTTACAGTGTATAACTAGAATGGTGCTCAGAAAAAAACTTGTGAGATTTTGATAAATTATTGTATCAGTAAAATAAAATAAAACCATGAGCTTTTTGGTTTTCAGTTTTTAAAGATGTGAAGGAAATATTTTTTAAAAATGAGTTGGCTCCAATTCTTGTAAAAAAATTTTACTTTTGGTAAGTGGGTTAAAAGCTCCAATACTGAAGTAATCTTTTTGGTTTCAGAAAACAAACATATACTGTAAATAACGTTTTGAGATTAAAATATAATTATGTCATTACTACCTTTTCTACATCCACATGATCCCAGGTGTATTCAACCTTATTCTCTTTCAAAATTTATGGCCTCTTCCTCTTTAGTCATTATTGTTGTGTTTTATTTAAAAAAAAAAAAGAGCCAGGATATATTTTATGGAGCATGCTGTGGTGAGGTGGGAGGAGTGCCTTGGTAGACCCATACTAAGGCATCCCTTCCCCCTGGGGTACCAGCCATAGTATGGGTATTGTATAGAATAGAGTTTATATAGGGTATGGGAAGGGGAGTTGAGATGAGAGTAGAGACAGAGAAAGACAGAAACAGAGGGGGAGAGAGAGAGAGAGAGAGAGAGAGATTAAGAAATGAGAAGAGAGGCCCACTAGGAACATGTGAAGAGATAGAGGGGAGGGGGGAAGGTGTTGGAGGGACAAAGTGATCAGGGAGAGAAGAGAGTCAGAGAGAAAAGGGGTAAAGAGAACCACAAGGGGGTAAACAGTCCCTTTTATAGCAAGTCAGGCCTGCCAGATTGTTGCCAGGTAACTGTTGGGCAGAGCCTAGAAGTAATGTTAACAGTTATTACATATACATAATTTTAACATGTGTATATATAAAGTATAAGTGCATAAATACAACTACACACACGCATATATGTTTTCAGCGCTTCATGGGTATAGCATAATAAATTGGTATTCTCTTCCTTGAACATTTTATTCAGTCTGATTATTATAATGTGGTGGTTACAGCTGAACTATCATAGTCAAATTTTGAGTTTTAAGAGCACAGTTGACCAAGCACCATTTGTATAATTTATAACCCACAGCTCTGAGGTTAGGTTACATGAAGTAGTAAAAATATGTGATCCAATATGAAAGTGTGATTTTAGATAGAGAAGAAAATAAATGTAATATAATGAGATCTGAAAGCCTTATTTTGATGTTTCACAGAAAGACATGTTATGATTTTTAAGCACACTAGCTCTGATGTAGAAGATGTTATTTGGACATAAGATATTTTAGTAGAATATTGCAAATTTGGACACTGCAGAAAAACAACAGCAGCAACAACAAAGGACAGAGAATAGAGTTGCTCCACATTCAGCCTGTTGGTTGATTATCTATCACAGGCTTGCACTGGGCATTATCAGAGCAGGCACTGTGCTTGCTGTTCTGTCCATCGACCATTTTGTCTTTATACATTTATTAATTGGAGAATTGACATATGTTTGAAATTACAAGAGGAATGAGTGCTCAAAGCTAGGGTAATCTCACAGTACTCCTGAATTAATTTTTTTTAATTTGAAGAGTATTTTCATCATTTCTATCTTCATAATTTTTCTTTTCTATTTTCTTTTTACCTCTTTGGTCTCAGGAAATCAACATGCAAAGCATCACTAAGCGTATAAATTTAAGTGAAAAATGTTTCTTACGTTCCTCCAAATTGCTGAAAATTGAAACTGCAAGTTTTGATATTCCAGAAAAATACATTTTTATTATACCTTGAAAAATCTTGCCTCCTGAATCCTTGAGGCCACTCAGTCATTCAACTTGCATAATTCAAATACTTGGAAACTGACAAAAATTTCTAAATCCAAATCCAAACTCCAACTGTAAAAAATAGCATCTGGCAATCCTTTCTTCATACTTCCACTGCCATGTGTCAAATCCCATCTTCTGCTATTACAGAGAACATTTTACCTCTGAGAGTTCATAATTATATTCAGCTAATTAACATTAACACTTTTTACATGCTACCTTTTGTTAAAAGGAAAGATTATGTATCTTCCTACAGTGACTATAACTTTCAGGCTATATTTAAATATTTAAGAGGAAAAAGAATTAAAGCATGGATCTAATCAATATTCAGGGTGCCACCAAGGCAACATTAGCATACAGGTGGAATTGGAATCCTCACTGGTAAATTATTTTCTTACTGATGATTTAGGTAACTTCTAGGCTCTTACTAACTTCTACTACTCTTACTGGTTTCTAGCTGGTTTCAAGTTAAAAATAAAAGAAATATGGATAAATCCCATAAGAGCTTTCTTTTCTTTTTTTTTAAGAGCTTTCTTTTATTCACTTCTCTATATTAGTGTGAATGTTTTAAGGAAAGTTAATTGCCTATAATTTGTGCTGCTGTCTCAGCAAAGCCAGAACATGTAGACAACTCTGGGTATGCTAGGAGTTTGCTGAAGGAATGCTTGTTAGACATGGCAGTTGAACTGACACTGGTGTGGATGCCATTTTTGTCTTGCATCTGCTTACACTGTTAAAAATGAGTGTATTACCTTGCAAGTGAAAAGAAAATATAAACTAAGAACATGTGTTATATAAATTTTAGTGATAAAGGAAGCCAGATTTTGCTTTTGTATATGGAGAAGATAAAATTATTTCCCAGTTGCCAAATTCCATTATCTTGTAGTAGCTTTACATTTGGGTGTTGGAAGTTGAGCACAAATTGTCTAGACTTGCTCAAAGTAGTATACAGTTGATTAGTATAGCAATGGTACTGGTCTGGCCACATCCAAATTGTGTACTGTGACCAACCTCTGCCATTCTGGATTTAAATGATCTTCCAGGGAGGCATTAGCATTTTTAGGTTAAAATTTTAGAAATGGACAGACACAACTATCTTAGAAAGATTTTCCTGTGTCTCAGTTATTTGTTTTCTCCCAAATAAATTATTTGTTTTATTTTAATCTGGGTGGGTACACATGGAAGCAAACTTAAACTCCAGGAATAAAATTTGTACTCCTATCCCCACATCTGTTTCTTGCCATCTGCAAGGGGTTACATCACTGTGGTTCCACAGCTTTAAAAAATACTTGATAAACATTTAACAACTATTTCCTTGGCAAGAGATCCATCCAAAACTTCATTTTAGAAAGAAAAATGGTTGTTTATTGACATCTGAAAGAAAATGGGTGAAAAGAGCTTGAAACTGGTATTCAAATTCAATGAAACAATTATGCAAATAACAGGTTGACAGCATCTGTCCCCAGAAGATTGCACTTCTTTTTTTTTAATTAGACATTCTATGACCACCTCACCTGAAAAAAAAATATGCTTCAACCCAGGGTTACACTTGCTTATGGTTCACATTTATCCACAAAAGCAACTAGAAAATAAACAGTAACCCGTTATGTGAAAATTTAATGCACACTTTTTAAGTTATAGAAGTCTAAATACAATTCCAACTCAGATTTTTTTCCTGCTTAGTTTTTTCCCATACAGACCTTCTGTAATTAATATATGTACAAGAGACACCCATGGAATGCCTATATGCTGTCTACTAGCTGTCTAAAAAAACTGTATCTGATTGCACAGGTGAGAAAAATCACCCCAGTTTCCTTCCTCTTCTTGCATAGGGTTTACACTAGAACCAGAGAAATTAGAGAATATCTATGAATACCTTTAAAAGATTTAAAAACTTGGAGCAGAGGAACTGGATATAATATGGGAGAGAAACATGGATGGGCTGGTCAACAGGTGTAGAAGTAAACAAATGCTAACTTATTGTGTCTAGCTCCTTGATCAGTAGTGGCAACTTAATATTTTATGCTACTTGATTTCTCCTGAATCCCAGAAAATTTCACTGTCTGGTCTGAAACCTAGTCTTTGGACAAATTATTCATTGGTTTGACAATTTTATTCAGAGACATTGGAAGATGAAGGGAACACCATAGATTCTGAGGCCAGACATTTTAAATACTGGCTCTGTTGATTATTGACATCTTCCTCACTGAGCTCTTTATCGTTCGTTCTAAATGATGACTCTTCCACCTACACTATAATGTCACCTTAGGTAAAATGAGAAGTAATGCACATGCCTGCTGTCATATAAAATATACAACTTATGTCTATTCTGGGAAGTGTTTCATTAACATATAAACAATGATACAAAATGGCCACTGATAGCCAGACTTAAGATGCTCTTTCTGTGTTAATTTGAATTTTGAAATTAAATAAGCCTTTAAAAAATCACTTTAAATTACATGTAAAAATCATGCTATAAAATTTCTGACTTTCAGATCATGTGACTCTGTATTAAGCCTTGTTTATCCAGGGGGAAATATCCTGTTGTTGTTGCTGTTGTTTGGTTGGGTGGTTTGGTTTGGATTGGATTGGTTGTACACTTAATTTTACAATAATCATTTATGTGATCTTTGAACTTTAATATTCAAGTTTCTGTTGTGAAATTTTAAATGCAATAGAATAAAAACTATTAAATGCAAAATAATCAGTACTATATACTCTAAATGCAAGAATACTCAAACACTAAGTCATGTCCTGATTCTTCCTGAGCACAAATCAAGATTTTGAGGCAGCCTGAGATAAAGTCTGAGATTAGGTTGAAGCTTTGACAAGTGCTGGATCCAGGCTTCAAACCCCCACCTGTCAGACCCCAGGGCAAGACCATCATTGCCTCTTCTAAAGTCAAAGAAGGCCACTGTTAGGGGAAGCGAGAGGGGGTTGAATGGGGAAAAGAGGGAGGGAAGGGGACTTATGGGACTTTCGGGGAGGGAGGAAACGGGAAAGGGGAAATGATTTTGAATGTAAATAAAATTATAAAAAATAAAAATAATATATAAAAATAAAAAAAAAATAAAAGTGAATAGCAAAGAAAAACAAACAAACAAAAAAGAATACTGCTAATCCTTTGTTGTAGCTGTTTCTGTAACACTGGCTTCGAGCTTCTAGAGAAAAAGCAAACACCATTTTCGCTTTTACTTTTAGCATCTAAAAGTATTTGAGGGTTGAGTATGATGTCAAAAAAAAAACTGTGTAATGAAACAGA
Organism: Tokudaia tokunoshimensis; assembly: GCA_036184795.1. Lineage (NCBI taxonomy): Eukaryota > Metazoa > Chordata > Mammalia > Rodentia > Muridae > Tokudaia > Tokudaia tokunoshimensis. Next base: position 17,618,643 of record BTHU01000008.1, read on the forward strand.
AGAAAGGAAAGGGGAAGGAGGAGAAAGAGAATGAGGAAGGGAAGGAGAAGAGAAAGAAAACAGGAATTGAATATTCCATTAATCTTAGATTTGCATGAGACTTAAAGACTAACTATAATAATGTACATTTTCTATCATAAAGAATACAATAATTTTAATGTAACATCATTTAGAAATCTCTTAAATTTTTTATAACTTTACCATCCTCTGCTCTATTAGTACATTACAGTGCAAGTGAAATGCTTTTTCATCCTTCCTGTTGTGTACTTGAGGTCTTCAAACTAAACTACCAAAGTGAAAATCAGTAGAGAAAGAACATGTACATTATTTTTAATCTTATGTACTTGGATGTGTCACAGAAAAGAAGTGAAGGCCCAAGGACGTGGTTAAACTTGAAGTTTATATACCACATAAATACTTATAAATTGGTTGAGTGAGGACCAGAAACTATATAGGGAAAAGATACAATAATAGTTAATGTCTACTATGGAGACTCGATTCAACATAGTTCTAGTATTACTCACAGTAGAGAGTGGGTCATGTTTAAATGTAAATTCCAGTCATGTTTAGGAAAGGAAATTCATCATCCTTTAACACAAAAAAGGGGGGATGGGAAATATGTCAGTTTTTCATTTGTTGTCTCAATCAGCTTCAACTCAAAATACTACTTTTCCCAAAGTAGCATATTTTGAGGTAACATTCTCATCTTCTTCATGTCAATAAGGTTGATAAATATTTGAAAGTGCAGTAATCTTTCAAAGAACTACAGTGAAGATGGACCTGAGGCAAACCCTTCCTACACTGTAAGATACAGATTTTACATGTCAATTAAAACAGTTGCTTTATTTTTTTATATTACATGTGGGAGTGTTTTGCCTTAATGTATATCAGTGTATCACTTGTATGCATTGCCAGAAGAGGAAGCCATATCCTCGGAGCCTAGAGTACAGAAGATTGTGTGCAGCCACCATGTGGTTGCTGAGAATCAAACCCAGGTCATGTGGAAGATCAACCAGTGCTCTTTAACCCGAGAGCCACCTGTCCAACTTTACAAATCAGCTTTTAATTTCATATTTTTTAACTTAGAAACCACATTCCTGAATATACTCAGAGGCAATAAGAAGTACATAAATGTGTTTATGTGCTTATTAACCAAAGTAAAGTCCATGACACCTGTAAAATAAGAGAGAAAGAAAGCTTTAGCTCATGAATAAATAAATGAATACATAGATTATAGGTGTCATCTATAAACTAGGCACTTGAAATCTGCATCTGTATTTGTTAATATGGTGTGTGTCCTGACCCAACATGTAGCAAAACAATTGATTTTAGAATATACATATATATATATATATATACATATGTGTGCATATATATGTATATATTCATATATATACATATATATATAATGAGGATGTACTGAGCAATAATGTATGAGATTTTATATAAAAGCATTTCTTAATGTAACTTTTCATAGGAAGATGATTATAGTCACTACCAGTCTAGTAATTTTTTATATTACTCTTACTTTGTGTGTTATACAGCTTTAATTTGATTCATTGACTAATTTTCATGAGAAAACTATATTAAAATTTAGAAAATATGAATGAAATTTTTAATATTTTTGGTGGTGCTTGATGATTAAACCTAGTATCATATATGCTAAGCATTCTCTACTCCTAAGCATTCCCAGCATCTCTGTAAATTTTTAATCATATAAATCATGACATCTTTGAAAATTCTTTGAAATAAAATATTAAAGTACATTTATAATAAGAACTTTAAAATCACCACAACCTTATTGTTACAACTATAAAAATTAGAATGATTTCCTAGTATAAGTTCATCTAAATGAGCAGCATGTCAAAGCAATGGAAAAATATAGTAGTACTTTTTCAGCATGTGTGTTTTTCAAATGGACTAATTGGCCCTGATTCGAACATCTGCTCACCATTATATGAAAGCATAATATGTTTTCCAAAGCTTCACATAATTTTGATCTTGGGATATGCCTTTGAAAGAATGATTTCATTGTAACATTAATTGTATGAGAAATTGAAGTCCTTTGTAGGAAACGTGAAAATAATGACATATCATCAAATAAGTACAGAAAATTTCAACACTAACAGAAGTTGAATCATTTAATAGAACCTTGCGCATAGACTTACCCACTGGAAGGTCCTGGGTATTTGTTGGATAGCTCAGAAACAAAGGACACTGCCCCTACAGAACAAAACTCAAGAGTACCCAGTTCTCCTAAGCCAAATTACCAGGATCAAGTTTGTTCATTTTTAAAAGCCAAATCATTAGAAATCACATAAGTATAAATATAAGAATTATACTTCTTAAAAATCACAAGGTCCTCCGCCATCTTTGCTCCAGTGACTGGGAGGTTGGGACAGCCAGGTTCTGAGACAGACAGGCATAATGTCGCTTGGGTCTCGGGCGGCTTGTGTGTGTGCGGCTCCCAAGTGCGGGGCTGATCTGCAGTGACCAGCGCGCCAGCTCTGCTGTGGGACCTTCTGCCTGGCAGAGGGACCCCGCACTGGGCGGGAGCCTACCAGCTTTCCTTCCGCAACCTCTGTTCCCGCAGACTGCGCTGAAGAGACAGGTACCCCAAGCTCCCTATCCCCAATATAACATCACTTGGGACACGGCCTGTAGGGGCTTCCGTCTGTGCCCGAGAACGGGTCAGCGCTGTGGTCGTCTGGGTGCCAGATCGGCAGGTCATCGCGTCTGCAGGGTGAGCGGCGCCACGGAAAGTGCCCTCCGCCATCTTTGCTCCAGTGACTGGGAGGTTGGGACAGCCAGGTTCTGAGACAGACAGGCATAATATCGCCTGGGTCTCGGGCGGCTTGTGTGTATGCGGCTCCCAAGTGCTGGGCTGATCTGCAGTAACCAGCACGCCAGATCTGCTGTGGGACTTCTGCCTGGCAGAGGGACGCCCCCTCTCCCCCCTAGGAGAGATCACTCACCCCTGCACAGGGCAGGAGCCTACCAGCCTCCCTTTGGCGACCTCTGCTCCAGGAATCCACTAGGCTGAGCCTTTAGATGTGCAAGGCCTCCCCAATATAAGATCACTTGGGGCAAGGCACATTAGGGCTCCAAAGTCACTCAGGAGCAGGCAGGCCCCAGAAATCGGTGCCAGGGGAATCCTGGCAATCCAGGGGGGGCAGAAATAGCTTTGCAGGCTCACAGGAGGTCCAACCAACAGCCAGTGGCAGCAGGACCAACTGACACCAGAGGTATCCAGATGGCAAAAGGCAAACGTAGGAATGTTACTAACAGAAATCAAAGTAATGTGGGACCATCCGAACCCAACTCTCCAACAGCAGCAAGTCCTGGATACCCCACCACACCCGAAAGACAAGATCTGGATTTAAAATCACTTCTCATGATCCTATTAGAGGATCACAAGAAGGACACAAATAAATCTCATAAGGAGTTACAGGAGACCATGAATCAACGGTTAGAAGCCCTTACAAAGGAAACACAAAAATTGCTTAGATAAATGCGGGAGAACATGGATCAAAAGATGGAGTCGCACAAGGAGACAACACAAAAATCGCATAACGAGATGAATCAATGGGTAGATGCACTCACAAAGGAATCACAAAATTTGCATAAAGAAATGCAGAAGAATATGGGTCAACAGACGGATGCCCATAAGGAGGCAACACAAAAATTGCTTAAAGAAATGAATCAACGGTTAGATGCCCTTACAAAGGAAACACGAGAACTGCTTAAAGAAATGCAGGAGACGATGGATCAACAAATGGAATCCCATGAGGAAGAAACACAAAAATCGCTCAGAGAAATGCAGGAGAACGTGGGTCATCAGGAAGAAATCCTGAAAGAGGTAATGCAAAAATACCTTAAAGAAATACAGGAAAATACAAACAAACAAGTGAAGGATCTCAGCAAATCCATCCAGGAACTAAAAAAGGAAGTAGAAACAACTAAGAAATCACAAAGGGAGACAACTTTGGAGATAGAAAACCTTGGGAAGAAATCAGGAGTCATAGATGCAAACATCAACAATAGAATACAAGAGATGGAAGAAAGAATCTCAGGTGCTGAAGATTCCATAGAAAGCATCGACTCAACAGTCAAAGAAAATGCAAAATGCAAAAAACGTGTAACCCAAAACATCCAGGAAATCCAGGACACAATGAGAAGACCAAACCTAAGGATTATAGGTATAGATGAGAGTGAAGATTTGCAACTTAAAGGGCCAGTAAACATCTTCAACAAAATTATGGAGGAAACCTTCCCTAACTTAAAGAGAGAGACGCCGATGAACGTACAAGAAGCCTACAGAACTCCAAACAGACTGGACCAGAACAGAAATACCTCCCGTCACATAATAATCAAAACACCGAATGTTCTAAACAAAGAAAGAATACTAAAAGCAGTAAGAGAAAAGGGCCAAGTAACATACAAAGGAAACCTATCCGAATCACATCAGACTTCTCACCAGAGACTGTGAAAGCCAGAAGATCCTGGGCAGATCTCATGCAGACACTAAGACAGCACAAATGCCAGCCTAGACTACTATACCCAGCAAAACTCTCAATCACCATAGATGGAGAGACCAAGATATTCCATGATAAAACCAAATTTTCACAATATCTTTCCACAAATCCAGCCCTGCAACGCATAATAGGTGGAAACCTCCAATACAGGGAGAGAAACAACACCCTGGAAAAAATGAGATAATAACCTTCTTGAATCAAACCCAAAAGTAGATAACCACTCAAACATAAAGATAGCGTCAAGAATGGCAGATGGCAATAATCACTATGCCTTAATCTCTCTTAATATCAATGGTCTCAATTCCCCAATTAAAAGACATAGACTAGCAGACTGGATACGTAAACAGGACCCAGCATTTTGCTGCATGCAGGAAACGCACCTCAGTGTCAAAGACAAACACTACCTCAGAGTAAAAGGCTGGAAAACAATTTTACAAGCAAATGGCCCCAAGAAACGAGGTGGAGTAGCCATCCTAATATCAGATAAAATTGATTTTCAACCTAAAGTCATCAAAAAAGACACGGAAGGACACTACATACTGATCAAGGGAAAAATCCACCATCAAGAACTCTCAATTCTGAATATCTATGCTCCAAATGCAAGGGCACCCTCATTCGTAAAAGAAACTTTACTAAAACTCAAAGCACACATCGCACCGCACACAATAATAGTGGGTGACTTCAACACCCTGCTCTCTGAAATGGATCGTTCAGGAAAGCAGAAACTAAACAGGGACACAGTGAATCTAATTGAAGCCTTGGACCAAATGGAACTAACTGATATATATAGAACATTTCATCCTAGAGCTAAAGAATACACCTTCTTCTCAGCTCCTCATGGTACCTTCTCCAAAATTGACCATATAATTGGTCACAAATCAGACCTCAACAGATACAAGAAGACAGAAATAATCCCATGCCTCCTATCAGATCACTATGGAATAAGGGTGGTCTTCAATGGCAACAAAAACAAAAGAAAACCCACGTACACATGGAGGCTGAACAATGCTCTACTCAATGATAACTTGGTCAAGGTGGAAATAAAGAAAGAAATCAAAGACTTTTTGAAAGTTAATGAAAATGAAGGCACAACATACCCTAATTTATGGGACACAATGAAAGCAGTGCTAAGAGGAAAATTCATAGCCCTGAGTGCCGCCAAAAAGAAACGGGAGACAGCATACACTAACAGCTTAATGGCACACCTGAAAGCCCTGGAACAAAAAGAAGCAAATACACCAAAGAGGAGTAGAAGGCAGGAAATCATCAAACTCAGGGCTGAAATCAATCAAGTAGAAACAAATAAAACCATACAAAAAATCAACAAAACGAGGAGTTGGTTCCTTGAGAAAATCAACAAGATAGATAAGCCCTTAGCCAGACTAACCAGAGAGCACAGAGATAGTATCCAAATTAATAAAATCAGAAACGAAAAGGGAGAGATAACAACAGAAACTGAGGAAATTCAAAAAATCATCAGATCCTACTACAAAAACCTGTATTCAACACAACTAGAAAATCTTGAGGAAATGGACAATTTCCTTGACAGATACCAAGTACCAAAATTAAATCAGGATCAAATAGACCATCTAAACCGTCCTATAAGCCCTGAAGAAATAGAAGTTGTCATTGGAAGTCTTACAACCAAAAAAAGCACAGGTCCAGATGGTTTTAGTGCAGAATTCTATCAGACCTTCAAAGAAGACCTAACACCAATACTCTTCAAACTGTTCCACAAAATAGAAACAGAAGGAACACTACCCAACTCGTTCTATGAAGCCACAATTACACTAATACCAAAAGCACACAAAGATCCGACAAAGAAAGAGAATCTCAGGCCAGTCTCTCTTATGAATATCGATGCAAAAATACTCAATAAAATTCTTGCCAACCGAATCCAAGAACACATCAAAACGATCATTCACCACGATCAAGTAGGCTTCATCCCAGGGAGGCAGGGATGGTTCAATATAAGGAAATCCATCAATGTAATCCACTACATAAACAATCTCAAAGAAAAAAAAACCACATGGTCATCTCATTAGATGCTGAGAAAGCATTTGACAAAATTCAGCATCCTTTCATGCTAAAGGTCTTGGAAAGATCAGGAATTCAAGGCCCATATTTAAACATAGTAAAAGCAATTTACAGCAAACCCGTAGCCAGCATCAATCTAAATGGAGAGAAACTTGAAGCAATCCCACTAAAATCAGGGACTAGACAAGGCTGCCCTCTCTCTCCATATCTTTTCAATATAGTACTTGAAGTTCTAGCTAGAGCAATTAGACAACAAAAAGAGGTCAAAGGGATACAAATTGGAAAGGAAGAAGTCAAACTATCACTATTTGCAGACGATATGATAGTATACATAAGCGACCCAAAGAACTCCACCAGAGAACTCCTACAGCTGATAAACGACTTCAGCAAAGTGGCCGGACATAAAATCAACTCAAGCAAGTCAGAAGCCTTCCTATACTCAAAGGATAAGCAGCCTGAGAAAGAAGTAAGAGAAATAATACCCTTCACGATAGCCACAAACCATATTAAGTATCTTGGCGTGACTCTAACCAAACAAGTGAAAGATCTGTATGACAAGAACTTCAAGTCTCTGAAGAAAGAAATTGAAGAAGACCTCAGAAGATGGAAAAATCTGCCATGCTCATGGATTGGCAGGATTAATATAGTAAAAATGAACATCTTACCAAAAGTAATACACAGATTCAATGCAATCCCCATCAAAATCCCAACTCAATTCTTCATAGAGTTAGAAAGAGCAATTCAAAAATTCATCTGGAATAACAGAAAACCCAGAATAGCTAAAACTATTCTCAAGAGTAAAAGAACCTCTGGGGGAATCAGTATCCCAGACCTCAAGCTGTACTACAGAGCAATAGTGTTAAAAACCGCATGATATTGGTACAGTAACAGACATGTAGATCAATGGAACAGAATTGAAGACCCAGAAATGAATCTACACTCCTATGGTCACTTGATCTTTGACAAAGGAGATAAAACCATCCAGTGGAAAAAAGATAGCCTTTTCAACAAATGGTGCTGGCTCAGCTGGAGGTCAACATGCAGAAGAATGCAAATTGACCCATCCTTATCTCCTTGCACTAAGCTCAATTCTAAGTGGATCAAAGATCTCCACATAAAACCAGACACACTGAAACTAATAGAAGGGAAACTAGGGAAGAACCTTGAACATATGGGCACAGGGGAGAATTTCCTGAACAGAACTCCAATAGCTTATGCTCTAAGATCAAGAATAGACAAATGGGACCTCATTAAATTACAAAGTTTTTGCAAGGCAAAAGACACTGTCAAAAAGACAAAGCGGCAACCAACTAACTGGGAAATGATCTTTACCAACCTTACATCCGACAGAGGGCTAATATCCAAGATATACAAAGAACTCAATAAGTTAAACTCCAGAGAGGCAAGTAACCCTATTAAAAAATGGGGTACATAGCTACACAAAGAGTTCTCACCTGAAGAATATCTAATGGCTGAGAAGCACCTAAAGAGATGTTCATCATCCTTAGTCATTAGGGAAATGCAAATCAAAACAACCCTGAGATTCCATCTCACACCAGTCAGGATGGCTAAGATCAAAAACACAGGAGACAGCAGTTGTTGGCGAGGATGTGGAGAAAGAGGAACACTCCTCCACTGCTGGTGGAATTGCAGGCTGGTACAACCACTGTGGAAAGCAGTCTGGCGGTTCCTCAGAAAACTGGGCATGATACTCCCGGAGGATCCGGCTATACCACTCCTGGGCATATACCCAGAGACTTTACCTGCATGCAATAAGGACACATGCTCCACTATGTTCATAACAGCTTTATTTATAATAGCCAGAAGCTGGAAAGAACCCAGATGTCCCTCAACGGAGGAATGGATTCAGAAGATGTGGTATATCTACACAATGGAATACTACTCTGCAATTAAAAACAATGAATTCACGAAATTCCTAGGCAAATGGTCAGATCTTGAAAATATCATCCTTAGTGAGGTAACCCAATCACAAAAGAACACACATGGTATGCAGTCACTGATAAGGGGATATTGACCCAGAATCTCGGAATACCCTAGACACAATCCGCATATCAATTTCTAAAAAGATGGAAGGAGAGACCCCTGGTCCTGGAAAGACTGGATGTAGGGGAACGCCAGGACAGAGTAACGAGAGGGGGTTGAATGGAGAAAAGAGGGAGGGAAGGGGCCTTATGGGACTTTCGGGGAGGGAGGAAACGGGAAAGGGGAAGTGATTTGGAATATAAATTAAAAAAATAAAATAATAAAAAAAAATCACAAAAAATTAAACATGACTGCGATCCATCAGTTTGAGAAACAGTAAATGATGCTTCAATACTGTTATTGTAAATTTCAGAGGGAAAAGAACTTCTTTACTAATTTTAAATGCATGCCCCAGTTATCCTCCATGACAGCCTCTTACTAAACCACTCTTCTATAGTACCTCCTGTCCTGTTCCCTCATACCAGAACCTCTACAGTTCACTTCATTGACAGCTGGCAGAGTCCCAACCTCCCTGATTTTTGAGGTTTGATAAATCACAAGACATCTGAATTGTCCTTCTATCTATCTATCTATCTATCTATCTATCTATCTATCTATCTATCTATCTATCTGCATACCTACATATCTATCTATCTCTGCTTCAGCTGCTCAGGTGAAATATTTCTTGTGGAGAATGTTTAGTCTCTCTATCTCCTCTCTTAATAAAGGAAAAGAGCAAAATAAAATTGAAAGAGAAAAGTTATCACTTTTGCATTCCTGTGTTTTGTCCATTGAGGAGTAATATGTTATATGTCTAATAGGTAGAAATCCCTCATCCTTTCCTCATACCTGGGGCCAGCATCTTAAACCTCTTTTGTATCCATTTCTGTAATGTATACTAAATTAAAATGCAGCTAGTTGTTTATTAACCCTACTCTTTTGTGAAACATTTCATACATTTTAATTAATATTTAACCCTTTTCCAAAAATAACCACTGTATTTTTAAGAAGATGTATACCTTCTGAGCAATTTTTATTTAACACAAAGTATGAGACATTTTAATAATGAAACAGTACTCTCTTGAAAGTGAATTAAAGACTAAAAGGGGGCTTATGGGACTTTCGGGGAGGGAGGAAACAGGAAAGGGGAAATGATTTTGAATGTAAATAAAAAAACTTAGAAAATAAAATTAAAAAAAAAAGAAAGAAAATACAGAGTGAAACTTTTTAAAAGGTAACCTATTTCCTACCTATCACATATCATCTAATTGTAGGCCAAGCTCTGTTTGGAGCTAAAAGAAATGGGAAAAGGTGTCAAGAAAAAGGAAGAAGAAATGAGGGAGGGAGAGTGTGAGAGAGAGAAAGGGAGAGAGAGAGAGAGAGAGAGAGAGAGAGAGAGAGAGAGAGAGAGAGGAAGGGAAGGGAAGGGAAGGGAAGGGAAGGGAAGGGAAGGGAAGGGAAGGGAAGGGAAGGGAAGGGAAGGGAAGGGAAGGGAAGAGAGGAAGAGAGAATGTGTATCCAAAGTTATTTTAAAATGTTGGTGTTGTCTTCTCACCAGGATCTGACATATATGATCTCTTTGGTAAAGTTAGTTAAAATAGAAACCACTATGCAGAGCAGCAGACACTCAGCATACAAATTTCATTGTATTATTATGATATTAGGGGTATTATTGTTGAAAATTAATGGTAAAAACTTAAAATTGAAGAAAGTGGGGCTTATGAAGTCTATGAATTGTGCAAGAGTTTATCCAAATCTTTCATTGCAGGTGATAAAAATGGAGATACTCACAAGACTTCGGTTATCTGTCTATCACTGAGACATGACAGTTCACCCCAATGTCACACATGACGAGAAGTCATCCTAAGTAATCTGTTCACATGTTACTGAGGCATGATGATTTACCCAAGAGTCACTCATGATTAGAAGTTTGCTAAAATATGGCTTAATAGTGTCTGACAAACTGATACAACCAACAGTATACCAACTCCTTCTCATTGTCAACTGAATCAAAAATGTAATCACTGGAATTCTGGATCTTACCAAATACTGCTCAATTACCCCCCAAATCACTATAGAGATCCCTTATCCTTCCCCCATTTGGAACCTAGAAAATTTCTCAATTTTCTAATTTAAAAAAAAATCCAGGCTCTTAAAATCTCTGTGGAAGGAACATTTTTTAGTGTCATCTCCAGAGAACATCAGATCAACAACAGTGTCTCATAAGACCTTGATGTGACAGGTGGCCAAGAAAAATCAAATGAGCTAACTTATGGTAATTACTTTCCTCATTGTTGTAAGAAAACACTTGACAAGAAACAGTTTAATGAAGCAAAGATCCATTTAATCTAGTTCATTATATCAGTAAAGCATGGTAGGAGAGTATGGCATCTGGTTCCATTCTGTCTCCAGTCAAGAAACAAAACATAATGAATTAGGGTATGTATTTGAGTTTCTTCTTTTTATTTAATCTTGAACCAGCCCATGGTATGGTATCATCTACACTGAGTGTTGATCTCCTCGCCTCAATTAATCTAATCTTTTCAATGCCTCATAGACATTATCAGAGTTATTCCTAAATCTACTCAAGCTAATATTAACATTAACCCTTGTAATCCTCTTACAGTGTAGACAAATATATGAATATGTACATTCTTCTTGAATGTGGGTTCTTAGATTTTGAAAATTCTCTGGGGGAAAAAAAAACCTAATCCTGGACAGTAGCATGTAGTTTTTGCTACCCTGCTTTAAGGGGAAGACTATGCTACCAACCCCTCCCAGGTCCCCTCAGATCCATGAATGAAACACTGAAACATACACACATTAACTTATTTTCTTCCTGCCTTATTATCTTAATTTCTAGACACTTCTCATCTCCTGCAACTAGCGAATCTGACCTCAGTTTAGTTGTGTTTCTAATCTCCCACCTGGGTAAGCAGCCTATGGCTGCTCCACCCAAGATCTCACATGGCTGGTCACCTTTTCTCCCTCCAAAGCATGGCAAAATCATTTTTCCTCTCCTACATCTCTTAGCCTGCCTGTGGTGTTCAGAAAGTCCTACCTCTTTCCTTCTGTCCAACAATTAGCCCCTGGCATCTTTATTGATCAATCAAGAACCAATTGGGGAACAGTACCTCACCATCAGAATTTCCCCTACTCCTGATTGTCCTGGAATTTGCTATATAAATCAAGCTGGCCCCCAATTTAGAACCACCTACCTCTACTTCCTGAGTGCTGAAATTAAAGGAATATATTACCATACCCAGCCTGAATAGGATACAATAATATCAATTTATCAGAGAACTAGTTTCAAAAAATTACAAGAGAAAAACTAATCTTGACAACAGTAAGGTTGGAAAAGTGATAGTTAAAAATGAGCTTCCTGGGTAAAGAGTTTGCAAAGGCACCAGCACAACTGTTCATTAAGGGCTGAATTTACCACAGCTGCTAATTCTAAATTACACTTATCAGTATTGACAGGATCCCATCTTCCTCATTTTTTATTTTGTATTTTCTGTGGTCTGTGATATAATTAAATTATTCTAAAATTACAAGAGCAAGAAAGTTTCAAGTTATATATTTATGCATAATTTTATTTCTAGAAGTTTTAGAAACTGATGACAATGTTGATATAAAGCTTACATCTGACTTTTGACAAATTTAACATTGGACAAAGCCAAAGAGACTCTCAAAATGTGAAACCTCCTGGAGTTGCACACGGGCAGGTTTTCTGTGAACGGAGAGCTAGGAAAGTGAAACAATGGGGGACGAGAGAAAGAAACACACAGAGACATTAATGCATGGCTATACAAAACCTCTCTTTACTTGGGGATAAAGAGCAGCAATATATGCTTTGGAGGCATGACTCTCCCTCCCAGGGTTTTGAGTCTTCTCAACGCTTCTCAGCAGGGCTTCAGCTCCACTGTTCAGCTACTGTCAGCCAGGATTCTAATCCCATCAAACAATGGTTGCCTTTGCAACCTGTCTTTTGCTGCTCCACTGTTGATCCCACAGGGTCTGTTGCTCTGCAGGAGACTGAGGTGTGACAAAAGGCTTGCTCCAGGAGCTCTACCAGCTCCGCCAAGTGGGGGAGGTGTGGCTCACTGAGGTCTGGAGATCCTCCACTCAGAACTCGGAGTGGGGGAAAAATGCAGGCAGCTGAATGATAGCTGCCAGCGATAAGGCACTTCAATATGACTCTCTACAAAAATGTGTAGTACCAATGTGTTAAAATATTTGTAGAAGCAAGCAACTTTTATCATATTTATGAGACCCTTAAAACAACAAATAAATCATATAGTAATTATTATTGTGCATTACTAATACTACAATTATTATTACTATTTTATAGTCATTGTAATGAACTTATCAAAATAATGACTAGATAACTCAAATTTCCCATCTAGCTTGTTCAGTCTGGAGAGTTCTATGAAGAGTAATAATGTGCCCACCAACTCTGTCTCTACCTCATCTATCTACCATGTAACTATCTATCCATCTGTTTGTTTATCTATCTATCTATCTATCTATCTATCTATCTATCTATCTATCTATCTATCTATCTTTCCCCCTTGCCTTTTCCTGGCTGCCTCAAGGTAAAGGGTTTGCTCCATCACATGTCTCACTATTTTCTCTGCCCTATCACAACCTAAATATAATGTAGACACGTGACCATAGACTGAGCCAAAATACCAACTTAAATGGTTTTTAGCTAGTATTTTATTACAGCAATAGATAGCTAACTGACATAATTTTTTTTTTTTGCTGAGAAGTGGGATTGATGCAGTAGCTCACCCGACACTGTTCTTTTGAAGCTTTTAAACTGTTTTTTAAGAGAAATATGGAAGAGTTTGTAGATGCGGGACAGTGAAACCTTAGAGAACTGTAGGTGAAGTGCTAAAGGCAAATCTGATGACCATGAAGAAGGCTAGAATGCTAATAGTAATGTGGTTGGTTAGATTACATCTTGAGGTTACAGAGCAACTCACTGAGAACTGAACTAGAGAACATCCACGTAACATTCAGCAAGTACTTGACTTCCTTTTGCATATGCAGTGATACTAAGTGGGAGATTGAGTTTTAAGGCAAGAAACTATGAAACATGAAGGAGGAACCTGCAAGGCAAGACAGCATTTAAACAACAGCAGCAGCATTGCTGACTGTATTGGAAGGATATGACATGGTAATGAAGAACTGAACAAAAAAAAATTTCCTGCTTTTATTTTTGATAAAAAGAATACATTTAATGTATTCAAGTTCCAAAAAAGACAGAATAGTTTTTTTAAAAAAAATCAGCATTATGTTAAAGCTAATGCTCTACACCCAGAGACCTAGAAAGATTCCTGGAAAGCATGAATTAATCAAACACCACCCACAGGCAACACAAGGTTTAAAATACTTGAAAGATTTTGCTGCTGTAGTATAGTGTATGCTGTTTGTCAACATTGGCATTATTCATATACTGCAGGGTTTCATAAGCATCCACTAAAACTTCCACTGAGGTTTCAAAGGATAGGTTGCAAAGCCAACCATTGTTTGATGGGATTAGAATCCTGGCTGACAGTAGCTGAGATGATGATGTGTGATGCAAAGAAGACAAAGGAATATGCTCAGAGAATGGAATATACACTGAAGAAAAGCTATGCAAGAAGAGAGAGGCCATGAGTACTAAAGACAGCAAGATCATAAGGGTATGAATGTCCAAGTCTTTTCAGTCTCACTTCCCACCACCACATGTCGCAGATGTCAACTATGAGGTTTTGCTTTGGTCTAGCTATGGTCCTGTACTTCCTTGATATTTTTCTCTTTCTGACTTTGAGAATGTGTATTTTGACCATGTGCCATTGTATATGGAAATATAAAATTTGTTTTATCATTTTTATAGACACTCAAAGCTATGGGAATCATTCAATCTTGTATTATTTACCTTCTCATGTCACTGAGAATCAATACCCAACAGAAAGCAATTAATGGAAGGAGGCATAAATTATGGGTTACAATTCAAGGAGATACACTCCATCAAGACCAGAAAGCATAGTGGTAGGAGTGGGAGACCAACATCAGTAGTCAAGAAACAGAGAGCAAGCAAAAACTGGAGCTGGATGAACCCTGGGACTAACCCCAGGTCCTACTTCCTTATGCAAGGCTTTACCTCCTAAAGGTTTTGCCATTCCAAACAGTGCCACCAACTAGGAATCAAGAAAATAAACACATAAGTCTATCAGGGACATTTTGCATTCATACCAGAAACTTTATAGGAGGTTTTGGACTTTGGAATTTCAGCAGTGCTGGAGGTATAGAAGTTTAGGGATACTTGAAGATACACCAAACATATTTTGAACTATTCAGTAGACATGAGCCCTTAGCGGCTATAAAGAGAGCATTGTAGTTTGAATGGAAATGCCCCCTCAAAGGCTCATATATTAATTGATTGTATCCAACAGTGTTTACAGATGGTGCATTGTAGAGAGTCATATTAAAGTGCTTTATCACCTGGAAGCTGCCTGCATTTTCCCCCCACTCCATGTTCTGAGGGAGGATCTCCAGACCCCAGTGAGCTACACTTCCCCCCAAACTGGCAGAGCTGGCAGAGCTCCAGGAGCAAGCTTATTGTTACACCTCAGCCTCCCGCAGAGTAACAGACCCTATGGGATCAACATCCTTGAGGAACAGTGGAGCCAAGGCCCTGCTGAGAAGATTCTGCAACCCTGGGAGGGAGGGTCATGCCCACAGAGCATATATTGCCGCTATTATTCCCCAAGTAAAGAGAGATTTTGTACAGCCATGAACTAATGTCTCTGTGTGCTTTCTTTCTCTTGACCCCTTCATTTCACTTCCCAGCTCTCCATTCACAGAAAACCCACCCGTGTGCAACTCCGAGGAGGCTTCAGTGCATTTGTAATGTTATTGGATCATAAGGGCCCTGATATTTAGAGACCAAATCTTAAAATTTCAGACTCCATTTTAGAGAACCTGAAGTTTGAATTCAGGTAAACTAACAGATTCATACCTAGCATTAGTTTCCAAATTACTCCCTATAAAACCCGAGTCTAGCTCCAGTTTCTAGGCTAACCCTGACAAATCCAGCATTTCCAGGTTAATCCTCCACAAACACACCTCCTGCCTAAAAACCACCAATGCAGAGGGAAGAAGTAAAGTCTATGGTTTGACTCCCAGCACCAGCCAATTATGCTAATGGCCATAGTAGCACTGTGTGTGTGATTGCATTGGAATGGGTACTGTCTGGTCTTTTGGGGTTCACTAACACTTCCTGGGTACCACAATATCATCAATGAAATAATCCACTAAAGGACTCATGATATGGGAGGAAGTGAAAAGTTTAGGTGGTGAAACCTACTTAGAGATAGTAGGCCAACTTCCTTTCTGACAGAAGATGGTCAGCTTTGCTCAAATGTTGGTACCATTCTGTTACTAAATCACTACAAGGCAAGAAATATAGTGTCCAGTGATCACAGATAGAAATACCTGATGTTGTAAAGCAAAAGAAATCTCACTTGCTTTAAGTTACTGTTTTCAGGTATCTTACCTTAGTGGTAGAATGCTGTCTTAAATGACCCTTGAGGTTATACAACATTCAAAGGTAGTATATATTCTTAGGTCTTACATTCCCAGTCTTATATCGTAGTGCCTACCAGATAATACCTAAATAAAAGTCATTTGGTGTGTGAGTAGATGATTCCTGGTCTCTGTTCTATTGACCATGTCTAAGAGGCCATATTTTTAATTACTAAGTAAGGACAAAAATATCAGTATAGTTATAATTTTATATAAAGAAAGTGCCTTGAAATAAAAGTTTATTGTATGTGGGTAAACTCTAAGGGGATATTTTCCCTCTATGTCATATCTCCTTTATCCTGTTTCTATCCTCAGTACCTACTCATCATGTTGCGTGAGTTTAATGAATACTTTATATGTTAGAATGATTGACTATAAAATCAAAGCAAATAAAATAAGCTCCTTAGACATAAAATCACAATAAGATTAGAGAAATGAATAATTTCAAATGAGCTGAGTTCTGTCACCATCAAAGGTCATAGTTCATTCCTAACTATACGGCCACTGCACAAAATACTTTAAAATTATTTTGGGATTGCTTTCAAAGCCAGATACATATTTTCTACATTATCTAAATTTAGGAGTTTTTTTGAAACTGGTATTTGGGGCCAAATTCAGGTAAAGACAGACAAGGTTGTTAATAATCTTTTCAAACAAGGTATAAATATGAAGTTAGTAGCATGTCATCTAAATTAACTTTGACTGTAATTCTCAAAGAGAAAACCCAAGAGGCTTTGGGCAATGGTTCATTGCTGGCATTTGAAAATGACCTTTCAGCATGGTCACTATGTAGGTAACATTCACTTTGCTGTCTATGTTCTGGCATTTTGATTAAAGTGACATTTTGTATGTATTTGTTTCTATTTTTAAGTTCACATTATCATATAGTGTCAAAAGAGGGAACTAAGATTAACATAATGTGCTTGGTTTTTCTGTTGCTCATTATTATGTAATGAGTTGAGTGATAGTGCAGAAGAAGACTGTGACTGAAGAATGGCAACCAAGAATTTTGATCATTAAATCAGATTTTATAAACAGTAGACAGATCATGGACTTATAACACAGCATGCTTATTTGGTTTTATCAAAATTTTATGAAAATATGTGATATATATTTATACTAAAACTATATAATCCTTAGATTTAAGAAAACAGTCAGTTAATGTCTAGCAGAATAAAGCAGTGATTTAATGTTTAGCAGAATAAAGCAGTATTAAATACAAATATATGTTGAAAATTGTAGAAAACTGAAAGAAGACGAAAGACAAAATGTCAATGGTAGAGAATAAAAAGTTTAAGATATTATTAAAAAAAGAAATGAATAATTTCAAACTTGAAACAAGTGTAATAAAATAAATGCATCATTTATTAGGTAAAGATTTGGCACTTTAGGAAATAAAGAAAATGTTTGATTCCATCTAAAGTATTTTCTGCTTATTTACAAACCAAGAAACTCACTTCCTGTTCCTGTCTGTGCCCGGGGCTAATCCTGTGCCTCAGCTCTCCATACACAAACACCATGGAAAGAAAGCTGGTCTCCCAGGAGTACTGACACACCCTATGAGCACAGGTAAGACCACCACTTCTGCTTAAATTCCTGGCCCAAGAGGGACCCACCCAGAGCCATCAGGACACAGGAACCAAGAAGCAGCGAAGACAGGATCCTTCAGGTTTCTGTCTGCACCTTGGAATTGACCCTCTGCCACAGCTCTCCATACCCAAATTCCTCCTGGAGAGAACTGGTGTCCCAGGAGTAATGACAAACAGGCTTACAGGAGGGACAAGCCACAGTAAGAGACAGCAAGACCAACTAACACCAGAGATAACAAAACATGCCTCAATAGACACAAGACAATTGAAATAATCCTGCACATCCCACCAGATCACCATGGACTAAGGCTGGTTTTCAATAGCAACAAAAAAAGAAAGCCCACATACATATGGAAGCTGAACAATGCCCTACTCAATGATAATTTGGTCAAAGAAGAAATATTGAAATTAAAGACTTTTTAGAATTTAATGAAAATGAAGGGACACCATACCCAAAATTATGGGAAACAATGAAAACAGTGCTAAGAGGAAAACTCATAGGTTTGAATTCCTTCAAAAAGAAGCTGGAGAGAGCATACACTACCAGCTTAACAGCACAC
This sequence comes from Tokudaia tokunoshimensis, assembly GCA_036184795.1. Taxonomy (NCBI): domain Eukaryota; kingdom Metazoa; phylum Chordata; class Mammalia; order Rodentia; family Muridae; genus Tokudaia; species Tokudaia tokunoshimensis. Next base: position 17,636,922 of record BTHU01000008.1, read on the forward strand.
ATGAAAGCTCTAAAACAAAAAGAAGCAAATACATTCAAGAGAAATAGAAGGCAGGAAATAATCAAACTCAGGGCTAAAATCAATCAAGTGAAAACAGAAAGAACTATAAATAGAATCAGCAAAACAAGGAGCTAGTTATTTGAGAAGATCAACAAGATATATAAACCCTTAGCCAGACTAGCCAGAAGGCACAAAGACAGTATCCAAAATAACAAAATCAGAAATGAAAAGGGAGAAATTAAAAAATCATCAGATCCTACTACAAATGCCTATATTCAACAAACCTGGAAAATATGGATGAAATGGACATTTTTCTAAACAGATACCAGGTACCAAAGTTAAATCAGGATCAGTTAAATCATCTAAACAGTCCCATAACCCCTAAAGAAGTAGAAGCAGTCATTAAAAGTCTCCCAACCAAAAATTCCCAGGATCAAATGGCTTTAGCACACAATTCTATCAGACCTTCAAAGAAGACCTAATACCAATACTCTTCAAACTATTCCACAAAATAGAAACAGAAGGATCATTACCCAATTTGTTCTATAAAACCAGTTACACTGCATATTCTCCCTTGGAAATGGAACCATTTCTGTCTAATCAGGAACTATTCACAATATCCATTCATAGAGGACTTCATAAGAGATCATTTTCTATTTCTAACATGTTTAACATTCCAAATAGATTTTAAAAGCTGGTTGAGTGCATATTACTTTTAGTTTCAGAAAATACCATGCATTTTAAGAGGCATTTAAATATTATAAATTATTTTGATGACTTAAAAATATCAATAAAATCAGTTTAATTATTAGTGTCGATCAAGTTCAGTTTTGACATGATTCAAGGAAAGAGAGTCAATATTAATTTATAGTAGTATATAAATGTTGAGAAGAATTACAGATTTTTGCCAGGTTCCCAAAAGAGTCTCCTTAGAAAAGATGGCAATGAAAATCCTTGTTACACAGAAAATTATTTTCAAATCAATGAAGTCTAATGATTTTACCAGTTGTTGTCAAACTGGTAGGCTTATATACTATATTCTCAACCCAGAATAGAGGGTGAAAAGATGAAACAGAATTTAAAGAACATCAGATGGAGTTCCTCCTACTATAGTGCCATGGAAGTGTTAGTGAACCCCAAAAGACAAGTCAGGAGCCAACCCAATATAATCACACCAGGGCCTTTATTTACAAGCTTGAGCTTGGGCTCAGCCCACCACTGACCCATAGGACTATAGGACAATTTTGGTGGAGAAGAGCTTCAAACTTATGGAGACAAGGTTTTATAGAAAGCAGCAAGTGAGGGGTGAATGCTTCTAGCCAGGCAAGCATCTAATTGCTGTGCTCCTGTGGCCTTTAGCGTAATTGGCTGGTGCTGGAAGTCAAACCATAAACTTAACTTCTGCTTCTCTATGTATGCATCAGTTCTTGTTATACAGCGGGTGTGCTTGTTGGGGGATAACCTGGAAACACTGGATATCTTGGGGGAAGATTAACCTGGAGACCCAGGTCTTGTTTGGGTTAGCCTAGAAACTGGTGCTAGGCTCAGGTTTTATTGAGGGGTAATGTGGAAACTAATGTTAGGTATCAGCCTGTTTACTCGAGTTCAACCTTGGGCACGTTCTCTAAAATGGAATCTGAACAGAAAAGCTTTGGTCTCTCACTACCTTCTAGGTCTTAGAACAACATTGCAAAAATATTTCTGTAGCAAATATGAGACTTGGAGCTGACATCACTGCTACTTGCCTGAAACTCCCATGGTGCTTTCCTGCTTTTATTCCAGAGAAACTAGAATCCTGAATGTTGCTTCATTGAAGCAACTTTATTTCCAAATGATTTCACAATGATCTATTTTATATGTCTTATAACAAATTACTATCATAGATACTTTCTCCAACTTGTTTTTAAAATTTTCTAAATCATATTAAGGAAAATATAACACAATGTAATGTATTTAGGAAAGATCTATACAACATTATTTGTGTCTGAATTGGATATTTAAACAGCGTAAAAGTTGAGCTGGCTTTTGTTTGCTAATATTAGTTAAAATTTTGAATAGTCCCTGGTATAATGTCCACAAAGCATGTATTTAGTATACACTAAACCAAGCAGACTGTGAAGATCTTCCATTGGCCTTTTCTCACTTATTAAGTTCTCTGTACACCCATTTTACAGGATATATTTAATCTAAAACACATACATAACTTATACAGCATCACACAGGAAATACAGATGAGGTTGCATATGAAGCCCAAAAAATACTCTACATTCTGAATGGTGGTACCTTTCAGAAAATATCTGCATCCTCTATTTTTCTCATTCAAATAGGAGAGAAATCATATGGAACTATTAATGCACAGATGTCATATTTACCAGGTTTAAAATACATTGTAATTTCTTATTTGTCCTCTCAATAATCTGCATGAAGAGTACTTAATAAAGGGAAATAACCAAAGGATTTTAATATTTGAAAATATGATAGAGGACTAACCTGTCTTCCTTAAAATCTTTTCTCTTTACAAAATACTGTTCTAGTTTTGACACAAACAGTTCCTGAAAACTCTTAGGCTCACTCAAATTTCACTGCTCATGGCTGCTTCTTCTGAAAAATTTTAGATGGTGGACAGTCATAAATACCTAGGTTGAATCAGAAGAGTTTAGAAGTGGACAATAAAGGAAGAATAACTGCTTATCTTGTAGTTTTCCAAGAATATTTCAGTGTGACTCAAAGTAAGAAAGGTCAAATATGGTGAAATGAATTTCCTTAAGTCTATTATCTAAAGAAAGCTTTCTAATAAAACTACACCATGAGATAGATGCGGTGATACACTCTGTAAACCATCAGGAAGTAGAAATAGGAATATTTTTAGTTTAAGGCCAGCCTGGGTTGCAACAGCAAGATCTTTAATCAGGACATCAAAAACAAATAGCTAGCACCAACAGAATGCTGTGTCTGCTCCTGATCTCATGTTATAGTACTTCTTGTCAGACTCCCACATTCGTCAAAACAATGCCACTGATCTTAAAGTTATAAGTGACTGTTATGCAAGCTCTTTGAATGTTTTTAGGTGCCATATTTTAATGAATTTCTGAAAACACTACAAAGAGTTTAATATAGGCCCAAGCAAAGAAGAAAACCAAGCTGTTTGACAGTGTATTTCAGATTTGCTTACTGTTTGCTGAATTTCTAAAGCAGAAATTCATTCTTTCTTTCTCTCACATATACTTTTTCTCACTTGACCCATGCTTGAATGGTCTATTCAGTCAATACCCATCTAATAGCAATATAAATCACATTGGTACAGTTTTAGCTTCTGGTAAAACAAAAGTGAATAAGATGCATCTCCAGGGAAAGTAACAATTTCACTGGCAGAGGAGGAAGTAGATTCATCTTTGTAAAAGTACTTTGTGGACGCAACAGGAGACTGAAGAGAGGGGTAAAAGTTATTTCTTACTATCACAATGCTGGTTCTTGAAGGGAGAACTGGCTTTTGATTCATCACATACTTCGAGTTGAGTTGGTTCTTTTTCACTGTGATAAAATACTAGAGATAAGGGAGGAAGGATTATTCTGATTCACAGCTCCACAAGCTTCCATTCAAGGTCACCTACATACCATGCTTTGGACCTGTGAAGAGATAGAATTTATAATGAATGAGACATGTATAAGATGCTACTCCTCAGGTACAAGGGAAGGAGAGAAAGAAGGAGAAGGGATCTTGGACAAGATATGTCTATTCGGGTCACGCCTCTAGTGACCTAATTCCTGCTACCTAGATTCTACCTTTTCCCACTACCCTTCATCAATATTATCATGACAGTAGTGTGGTAAGAAATATATCCATTGATGAAAACAGAGCTCCCAAGATCATGACCTAGAGCAGTAATCAACCTGGTGATTGAAAGGTCCTTTCACAGAATTTTATGATTGAGGATCATCATACATGAGGAACTATGTTAAAGGGTTGCAGCATTAGAAAGGTTGACAACTATTCATTTATAGCCTACTAACCTACAGATGAAACAAAAAATCTTCTCTCTCTCTCTCTCTCTCTCTCTCTCTCTCTCTCTCTCTCTCTCTCTCTCTCATTCTTTCTCCTCTCTCTTTGTATATGTATATATGAATGTATGTATATATGAAATTATTATGTATGTGTATCTCTCTGTGTGTCTCTTGGTCCCTCTATGCCTACCCCTTCCCCTTCCTCTCCAGATACCCATGATCTATTTACTTTCCACATCGTCTCCTCTGACCATGACTGTGCTAGAACTTGAAACACATTAGCTGTTGGCAACCACCTCCATCTACCACATGATATGTACTCCACATGAAACCAGTTTTCTTTTCTAAGTTATGTGAATTATTTCCTCAAAGAAAAGTTACTTATAAACTCTTGAGTAGACAACCTCTCATTTCTAATCACTTTAAAACATATATAATCCTTTTAGTAATATTAGAAAACAAGGAAACAATGTAAACTTACTATCTGTGTGACTTCACATAAGCTTTTTCTTTCTTCCAAAATATTTTATTCTTTCTACTCAATCCTGAGCAATATTTTCTCTTAACACATTCTTTTACCTAATATCTGTCTATTGTCATTTAGAGTCATTCTCCAGAAATACTTCCTGAGTCTAGAATCTCATTTCATCACACATGCCCTTACTCCAACCCTAATGAGAGAGGCAGTAATGCACTGTTGATTGAGCTTTTATCCTTCTTAGGACACCTTAGCATTGCAGCAGGTGATACAATTTTGCTGCTGACATCCATGTTAAAGTTAAAGCAGGAGCCTGAATACAACCAAAGCAACAAAGCTTCTCTTGAGTGGTTAGCAACTGCTGGTGACTAGAGTCATCCTTGATTTCTTAACAACCATTCATGATAATCTTCTAACATTACAAATTAACAATAGGATTTTAAACATTTTCTTCCTTATGTTATTCCCCAATCATTTAACTCGAATGCTTAAAAAATGAAACAGCTTTATTAATAATTGTATATGCATACAAGAAACGATTTTGCATCAAATCACAAAGGATTTAAAGACAACTAACTGCATTTTTTCTCTGGTGACTGTGCAAGGCAGGTATGGCCAGGAGTGCAGAGAGGACAGGAGAGACAGAGCAACTGGGACAGGGTCCTTCCAGGCTCAATCTGTACCCAGGAGCTGGACTGTGCCACAGCCCTCTGTGCCAGTGGAGAGCTGGTCTGCCAGGGGTTCTGAGACAGGCTTGCAGGCCCACAGGAGGGACAAGCTCCAGCCAGAGAGAGTGGGACCAACTAACACCAGAGACAACCAGAGGGCAAAAAGCAAACACAAGAATGTTACCAACAGAAACCAAGGAGACATGGCAACATTTGAACCCGGTTCTGCCAGAAGACGCTCTCTTTGCTACCCATAGCCCCTTACCTTGACTTACATACTTGCTAAATGGAAAATTACTGCTACAAGCCTTAGCCAAACAGAATACATGCTTACAGAACACAGTTCTCCTGCAGTTGGGTTGCATAGCGACACAACCTATATGTTGATTTTCTGCTAGCCAATATTTTCTGCACCTGCTACCAATTTCCCACTAAGGTCTTGAGAACAAGTCAAAGCAATCCCCTTCCTGAGAACAAGTCAAAGCAGGTCCTCCTTAGCATTGTCCCTAAGACAATGTCTACCACCTCCCAACATTCTGCTCCGTTGCCAAGCCCCTTAGAGTCTCTAGAACAGAACATAGTCTCCTAGTGCCTTACCCACTCCGCCCTCCCCGTTTCCTGCTTGCTACCCTTTATAACCCTGTGTGAGAAAAATAAAATTTGAAGCATGATCAGAATTTCTGTCTTGCTGTCATTTTTCTATGTCTCTTGTCCCCATTCTCCCTCAGGTGTCCCTGGGACCCCGTGGACTGTCCTTCAGGTTCAGGACACAGTTATCTCACAACAGCAAATTCTGGATATCCCAACACACCTGAAAATCAAGATTTGGATTTAAAATCACAGCTCATGATGCTGATAGAGGACTTCAATAAGGATATAAATAACTCCTTTAAAGAAAAACAGGAAAACACAACCAAACAGGTGAAGGAATTGAACAAAAGCAACCAGGATATAAAAAATGGAAGTAGAAACAATAAAGAAATCATAAAGAGAAGCAACTCTGGAGATACAAAACCTGGGAAAGAAGTCAGGAGTTACAGATGCACACATCAACAACATAATACAAGAGATAGAAGAGAGAATCTCAGGTGCAGAAGATACCATAAAAAACATTGACACAACAGTGAAAGAAAATGTAAAATGCAAAAAGGACCCAACCCAAAACATCCAGGAAATCCAGGACACAATGATAAGACCAAACCTAAGGATGATATTTGTAGAAGAGAGCAAAGATTCTCAACTTAAAGGGCCAGCAAATATCATCAACAAAATTATAGAAGAAAACTTTCATAACCTAAAGAAAGACATGCCTATAAAAATATAAGAAACCTACAGAATTCCAAATAGATTGGACCAGAAAAGAAATTCCTCCTGTCACATACTAATCAAAACACCAAATGCAGTAAACAAAGAAAGAATATTAAAAGCAGTAAGGGAATATGGTCAAGTAACATATAAAGTCAGACTTATCAGAATTACACAAGACTTCCCAACAGAGACTATACAAGCCAGAAGATCCTGGGAAGATGACAGACAGACCCTAAGAGAACACCTTAAGACAGTAGCCCAAGCTACTATACCCAGCAAATTCTCAATTAACATAGATGGAGAAACCATGACAAAAACAAATTCATACAATATCTTTCCACAAATCCAGTCTTTCAAAGGATAATAGATGTAAAACTCCAACACAAGGAGGGAAACTATATTCTAGAAAAAGCAAGAATGTAATCATCTTTCAATAATCCCAAAAGAGTATAGCCACACAAATATAACGCACCTAATAACAAAAATAATAGGAAGCAACAATCGGTTTTCCTTAATATCTCAATACCAATGGACTCAATTCACAAATAAAAAGACATAGATTAACAGATTAACAGACTGGATACACAAACAGGACCCAACAATTTTCTGTATACAAGAAACTCACTTCAGGCACAAAGACAGACACTACCTCAGAATAAAAGGCTGGAAAACAATTTTCCAAGCAAATGGTCCCAAGAAACAAGCTGATGTAGCCATTCTAATACCAAATAAAATCGACTTTCAACCTAATGTAATCAAAAAGAAATAAGGAAAGACATGACATACTCATCAAAGGAAAAATCTACCAAGATGAACTCTCAATTAAGAACATCTGTACTCCAATTGCAAGGGCACCTACATTCATAAAAGAAACTTTACTAAAGCTCAAAGCACACATTGCACCTCACACAATAATAGTGGGAGACTTTAACACCTCATTCTCATCAATGGACACATCAGGGAAACAGAAACTAAACAGAGACACAGTGAAACTAACAGAAGTTATGAACCAAATGGATTTAACACATATCTATAGAACATTTTATCCTAAAAGAAAAGAAAATACCTTCTTCTTAGCACCTCACGGTACCTTCTCCAAAACTAACCATACAATGGGTCCCAAAACAGACGTCAATATATATATATAAGAAGATTGAAATAATCCCATGGACCCTATCAGATCACGATGGACTAAGCCTGGTCTTCAATAACAACAACAACAAAACAACAGAAAGTCCACACATACATGGAACCTGAACAACAATCTACTCAACAATAACTTGGTCAAGGGGATAATAAAGAGAGAAATTAAAGACTTTTTCAAATTTAATGAAAAAGGAGGCACAACCCACCCAAACTTATGGGACACGAAGAAAGCAGTGCTAAGAGGAAAACTCATAGCTCTGAGTGCCTCCAAAAAGAAACTGTAGAGAGCATACAGCTTGACAGCACACCTAAAGGCTCTAGAGCAAAAAGAAGCAAATATACCCAAGAGGCAAACTCAGAGCTGAAATCAACCAAGTAGAAACAAAAAAAAAATTATACACAGAATCAACCAAACCAAGAGCTGGTTCTTTGAAAATATCAGCAAGATAGATAAGCCCTTAACCAAACTAACCAGAGGGCACAGAGACAGTATCCAAATCAATAAAATCAGAAATGAAAAGGGAGACTTAACAACAGACACTGAGGAAATCCAAAAAAAAAAAAACATCAAATCCTACTACAAAAGCCTATACTCACCAGAACTGGAAAATAGGTGAAATGGAAATTTTTCTAGACAGATACAAGGTACCAAAGTTAAATCAGGATCAGATGAATGATTTAAACAATCCCATAACACCCAAAGAAAGAGAAGCAGTCATTAATAGTCTCCCAAACAAAAAAAGTCCATGACCAGATGGGTTTAATTCATAGTTGTATCAGACCTTTAAAGAAGATCTACTACCAATACTCTACAAACTATTCCACAAAATAGAAACAGAAGGAAGTCTGCCCAATTCATTCTTTGAAGCCACAATTACCCTGATACCAAAACTACACAAAGACTCAACAAAGAAAGAGAAGTTTAGACCAATATCCCTTATGAATATCAATGCAAAAATACTCAATAAAATTCTTGCCAATTTAATCCAAGAACACATTAAAATGATCATCCACCATGGCCAAGTAGGCTTCATTCTAGGGATGCAGGGATAGTTCAATATACGGAAATTCAACAATGTAATCTACTATATAAACAAACTCAAAAAAAAAAAAAAAACAACCAAAAAATCATGATCTTTTCATTAGATGCTAGAAAGCATTTGACACAATCAAACAAGCCTTCATGATAAAAGTTCTGGAAAGAACAGAAATTCAAGGCCCATACCTAAACATAGTAAAAGCAATATACTGGAAGCCAGTAGCCAACATCAAACTAAATGGAGAGAAACTTGAAGCAATACCACTGAAATCAAAGACTAGACAAGTCTGTCCACTCTGTCCCTACCTGTTCAATATAGTACTCAAAGACCTAGCCAGAGCAATTAGACAACAAAATAAGGTCAAAGAGATTCAAATTGAAAAGGAAGAAGTCAAAGTATCACTATTTGCAGATGATATAGTATACTTAAGAGACTCCAAAAATTCCACCCAAGAATTCCTAAACCTGAAAAACAACTTCAGCAAATTGGCTGGATATAAAATTAATTCAAACAAGTCAGTAGCCTTCCTATACTCAAAGGATAAAGAGGCTGAGAAAGAAATTAGGGAAATGACACCCTTCACAACCATAACAAATAATATGGAATACCTTGGTGTGACTCTAACCAAGCAAGTGAAAGATCTGTATGTCAGGAAATTCAAGTCTCTGAAGAAAGAAACTGAAGAAAATCTCAGAAGATGGAAAGATCTCCCATGATCATGAATTGGCAGGGTTAATATTGTAGAAATGGACATCTTGCCTAAAGCAATCTACAGATACAATGCAATTGCCATCAAAATTCCATATCAATTCTTCATAGAATTAGAAAGAGAAATTTCCAAATTTATCTGGAATAACAAAAAGCCCAGGATAGTGAAGACTTTTCTCAAAAATAAAAGAACCTCTGGTGGAATCACCATCCCTGACTTCAAGCTATACTACAGAGCAATAGTGATAAATACTGCATGGTATTGGAACAATGACAGGCAGGTAGAGCAATGGAATAGAATTGACTACCCAGAAACCAAACACACACCTATGGTCACTTGATCTTTGACAAATGAGCTAAAATCATCCAGTGGATAAAAGACAGCATTTTCAACAAATGGTTCTGGGTCAACTGGCAGTCAACATATAGAAGGATGCAAATTGATCCATTCTTATCTCCCTGTACAAAGCTTAAGTCCAAGTAGATCAAGGATTTTCACATAAAACCAGATACACTGAATCTAATTGAAGAGATAGTGAGGAAGAACCTGGAGCATATGGGCACAGGGGAAAATTTCCTGAACAGAACACTAATAGCTTATGCTCTAAGATCAAGAATTGACAAATTGGACCACAGAAAATTACAACGCTTCTGTAAGGCAAAGGACACTATCAATAGGACAAATGGTAAACCAACTAATTGGGAAAATATCTTTACTGATCCTACATCTGATAGAGGGCAAATATCCAATATATACAACTAACTCAAGAAGTTAGACTCCAGAGAACTAAATAACCCTATTAAAAATGGAGTACAGAGCTAAACAAAGAATTCTCAACTGAGGATACTAAATTGCTGAGAAACACCTAAAGAAATGTTCAACATCCTTAATCATCAGGGAAATGCAAATCAAAACAACCCTGAGATTTCACCTCACAGCAGTCAGAATGGCCAAGATCAAAACAGAGGGGATAGCAGATGCTGGAGAGGATATGGAGAAAGAGGAACACTCCTCCATTGCTGGTGGGACTGCAATCTGGTAAGACCACTCTGGAAATCAGTTTGGCTGTTCCTCAGAAAACTGGACATAGTACTACCTGAGGACCCAGTTATACCACTCCTGGGCATATACCCAGAAGATGCTCCAACATGTAATAAGGACACATGTTCCACTATGTTCATAGCATCCTTCTTCACAATAGCCAGAAGTTGGAAAAAACCCAGATGTCCCTCAACAGAGGAATGGATACAGAAAACGTGGTACATTTACCCAATGGAATACTACCCAGCCTAAAACAATTAAAGCATTAAAAACAATGAATTCATGAAATTCTTAGGCAAATGGATGGAACTAGAAAATATCATCCTGAGTGAGGTAACCCAATCACAAAAGAACATACAGGGTATATACTCACTGATAAGTGGATATTAGCCCAAAAGCTCAGAATATTCAAGATATAACTCACAGATGACATGAAGCTCAAGAAGAAGGAAGACCAAAGTGGTGATACTTTGATCCTTCTTAGAAGGTGAATCAAAATACTCATGGCTCACAGCCAACCAATAGACTGAGCATAGGATCCCCAATGGAGGAACTAAAGAAAGGACTCAAGGTTCTGAAGAGATTTGTAACCCCCATAGGAGGAACAATAATATGTACCAATCAGTACCCCCAGAGCTCCCAGGGACTAAACCACCAACCAAAGAGTACACATGGAGGGACCCATGAGTCCAGCTTCATATTTAGCAGAGGATGGCCATTTCAGACATCAATGAGAGGAGAGGCCATTGGTCCTGTAAAGGCTTTATGCCCCAGTGTAGGGGAATGCCAGGTCAGGAAAGTGGCAGAGGCGGTGGGGGGGCATGTTGGTTAGCAGGGGGAGGGGGATGGGAAGGGGGGTTTTCAGATGGGTAATGAAGAATGGGGATACCATTTGAAGTGTAAATAAAGGAAATATCTAATAAAATAAAAAATAAAGACATCTAATTGAAAGTATATAAGACTCTGCATATTGAAATCTGAGTATTTTCTTCGAGTTTTAATTTTAAATACAATTATCAATTTTATTTAATATCATTACATTAGGAAAATAACTGTCTATTTGGTTAAAGTCATCCTGTAAGATAAATTATCTTGTGGCATCATTTTCTGAATAAACTTTATTTTTTTAATTATGATATATAATTACTTCATTTTTCCCTCCTTTTTTCTTCCTCCACCCCTTCTCATATACTGCCTCTCTCCAATCTCTGTCAAATCAAATTCATGGCCTCCTTTTCTTTGATTGTTGATACATACATACATACATACATACATACATACATACACACACATACATATGCATATATATAAGCATATATGTAAATACACATACACACATATACATACACACACACACACACACACACATATATATATATATATATATATATATATATATATATATATATATATATATGTCTGTATGCAATGCACAGCTGCAGAAACACAACTTTTTCAGTCCATATAAAATGGTACTATCCAAGGGGTGATCACTTGGCATTGTATAAACAATTTAGAAGTTCTTTCCTAGAGAAGACCATTTCCCAGATCCTCATAGTTCTTTGTTCAGTATTGAGACCCTGTGAGCTTTCCATCTTATAGTAGCTTTAGCCTCCCTTACCCCAACCAGACCATGGTCGCTAGTATTTGGCTCTAGACTCAATCTTCTACTTTGTTACTTTGTGATAAGAGTTGTTTCTTTTTCTCATGCAATTAACTTAACCATCTTTGTAATAAAGCATTTTTATTTATTTTGATGTTCGTATTTTTTGAAATTCTTTTTTTTCTTATTATTATTTTTTAATTTTCTATATACTTTATTTGCATTCCAAATGATTTCCCCTTTCCTGGTCTCCCCCTCCCCAAAAGTTCCATAAGCCCTCTTCCCTCCCCCTGTTCCCCATTTGCCTAAAAATTTCATGAATTCATTGTTTTTAATTGCTGAGTAGTATTCCATTGTGTAAATATACATGGAAAATATCTCTGATAAAATTGAAGAAATATATAGAAAAACACGTTAAGATTGACTATTTCATGGACAAATTATACAGATAAAATGGTAGGCATAGAAATATTCCTAAGTTGATTGAAAGTGGAATTATACACATTTTCTGATAAAATTGAAGATCTACAAGGAAAATATTTCTGATAAAAATCAAGAAATATATAGAAAAACAAGTTTCTATATTTATTTAGATTTTTTTGTTTTTGTATATGTGTACATATAGACATTTGCATTCCAGTGCCTACAGCAGCCAGAAAAGGGCATCTGATCTCCTGAGACGGAGTAACAAGCAGTTGTGAGCTGTTCTATGTGGTTGGTAGGTACCAAATTTGTGTCCTCTGATAGAGCATCATGTGCTCTTAATCACTGACTCATTTTTACAGTCTTTCTTAATATGTTAGGCAGCTGCATCAAACCTTTCAGATCACATTGCACTAGCATGAAAGCACTCACTATATCAGATATCTAAAAAAAAAAAGAAAAAAAAAAGCCTTAACAGTTACCATCAATATTCAACTACCTGAACTGTTTTAAAGATTGATTTTATATTATTATGTGAACTAATGGGTTTCGTCAAGGCAAATGTCACACATAAGAAACCAAACTGTACATTGTAATTACTACAACATTCATACTCACTATCTAGTACACATTCGCTTTAGAATTATTGTTGTAATTTTTATGTAAAGTAATTCAAAAGATGTTTTAAATGTCGCATTTAATTGCTACATTCTGTGAGATTTAGGGATAAGAATCTCAGAAATTTTGTTCAGTTTATGATACCTGAGAATTAAACACATATAAAATAAAAAATGGAAAAAAACAATATTAAGATAGGGAAGCAGTTTATGTGGTAAGTTGACAAAGAAACTGCAGAGATACATAATTTAAATCATATAAAGATGTATTACATGGAAAATGATGGTCAACTGTTCTCTATCCCCAGTGAGGCAGGCTATAGGGTATTGGTTTAATCTGCATTATGAAAATTTAGTTCTAAATAGAGATGCTGGGTTTGAGAGTAGAGGAAGTATGTTTCCTAAGAGAAGTATGGTCCCTTCATTCCATGAAAGAAATTCTGTACAAACACACATAGAAATAGAAATATTATCTTAAACATATACAAAATGGACTTCTCAGAGGTAGTCTACTAAGCACATAGTTTCCTGATAAAAATTGTCAAAAAAATCATCCTCTGGGCAGTAATAAATTTCATATAAGAATGTGTGAGATGAGAACAAGCAATTTTTAAAATCCTTGCTATCCCTTTCATGGTAATTCCTTAGAGCAGAGTATGTAGTTTGAGATTATCTACTTTACTTCCTTTACAGAAGCATCAATCACTGTGGTGAAAGTAGTCTCTCAGTAAATTTATGTAGAATTTTTAACATTATTGTACATAGGAAATATAAGGTCAATGTGTTGACAATATGTAGAAAAGCCATTACTCTGGCTTCTGAGGTTGACAAGTACAGCTTCAAAACACAAAAGACCCTGCACTTCAAAGGACACCATCAATCATGTGAAGAGGCAATCTACATCATAGGAAAAATGTCTTTGCCAGATACACCTTGAATAGGATACTAGGATACTAGTGTCTATATTATACAAAAAGAAATCTAACAAACTAAAACAAGTAAACACCAAAAAATCAAACAGCGCAATTAAATATGGTGTATAGAATGAAACAGATTTCTCAAAAGAAAAATGCAAATACTTAAGAAATACCTTTTAAAATCTTCAAAATTTTAATCTATTAGAGAAATATAAGTAAAACTATCATGATCAGTATGGTTAAGATCTAGAAAACAAATGGTGGCAGGTATGTAAAGGAAACCACTTGTTCATTCCACTTATTGAGGGAGTACAAACTTATGCAGGCACTATGGAAATAAATATAGATGTTTCTTAAAAGAATATAAATAGGATTACTATATGATCAAGTCAAAGCTCTGTTGGGCATATACCAGAAGAATTCTATATCATATTATAGAGATACTTGCTTATCCATGTCCATTGCTACCCTATTCACAATAGCTATGAAGTGGAAACAGCCTAGATCTCAACCAAATGATAAGTTTATAAGAAAGAATGATGCCATTTACACAAGCTACAGGATATCAAACAAAAATATCAATGCCAGGTTAGAACTACTACTCTTTAAGTTGTTGTTCAGTGGGGTCAAAATAAACTACAAAATAATGTAGGTAATTGCCATGTCTCTTTCTTTAATCCATTGGATTTGATGATAAGACCATATTGCTTTAAACATCACATACTTGAATCTTTGGACAGGGAGAAACAAACTGACTAATTTTCATACTGCTGAAAGATGCTGTGCAGGTCACGGGAGGTAAAAGGTAATCACTAGTAATATCCAGGTGTGAACTTTGCAAGTTGTATAAGGATCAGTCTGGCAATGTATGCCCCCTGGTGTAATAGTGCAACGAATGTTAAAGGGATAACTAACACTTTTTTATTAGATTTAATACCTGCTCCATAAGATGCAATACAGCACATACCTGGTACTGTTATCTGAGACAAGCATTTATGGTTGGAGAGGTCCTGGACCCTGGGGAAGAACCTTTTACTATCATTTTTTTAAATGAAAATAGTATCCAACACTAAACAGTTCCTTTATACTTCTTAGGAAGAGAATGTTAGTGTTCTTCTGGGATGTGACTTCATATAGGTTTTCGATGTTCCCATTATGAACTTACATGGATACAAAGAGTGGTATCATTAACTTGACACAATGAGTTAAAAAAAAATACTGGAAATTTGGATGGAAACATGGTAGGGTAACTCTAGTAGAAGTTGAAGGGAAGACCATGAATGGTAAATTTGGTCAAAACACATTGTGGAAAAACATAAAGTCAGCTAAGCTGCATGTTCAGCATTGTGGGGCATATCTGCAGTGGAGGCATGAGGCAGGAGGATCACAAGTTCAAAGTGAAGTCTGAACTACATAGTTAAGATGACTGAAACTTTCTACTTAGCTTTGTTTCCAGACCAAGTGAAGCATCAGTCAACACAAAATAACAGAGTATATCTGTGAACCTGTCGTAAGTAACAAAATTAATTTCATCGAAGTCAGTCATGTGTTGTCTTGATTTATGAGACACTCAACAATATTCATTCCTTTTGTTAACAGTTATATGTTGACTCATTAAGTTAGTTAACTTTATGTAACATGGCTAAGAAGAAAAATTAAAATGGAGAGGTTAAGTAATAGTCAAGGTATAAATGGCCAGGACACCTGGAACCCATTAAATGATTTTAAATATTTTCTTATTTTAATTTTTTAATTAATATTGAATACTAAATTTCTACAAACTCAACTGCCAAACTCATCTCCATTAAAAAAAAAAAGTGAAAAAGCAAATGAGGCAGAGGTGGTTGGGAAGGGGAGAAAGTGGAGTGAAATTAGTGTTAATTTATTTGGGGTTAAGTTATGTAATAAGTTAATTAGTGTTAATTTATTTGATATGTTGAAAAGAGTGATGAAAATAAAAGTGCAGAAATCATTAGCCATAGGAAATCTTTCTACATGGTACTCAGGAAGGATGTATAGTATTAAAGACTGGGAAGATAGTAACCACAGGTGTGCAGAGCAAAGCCCATATTTCTAAGGATGATAGACATAAAAAAATCAAAGATAGTAGCAGCAACCAAATCATTTTAGACAAGGCAAAGGAATAATTTTTGTTCAATAAGATACCAAGCCTTTAGGGAAATTACAATGAAGACAGCTTATGGTAATTAAGAGTAAAATAAGAGTTGTGGCAGCAACTTTTTCTAGTTATAAAATATTAAATATATTAAACTATTTTAAAAATATAAGCCTATAAGGAGAGAGGTTTAAGAGATTTGATAGAAGTCTATTTATAGTTTTCAGTGAGTAGATGATGATAACAGTAAACTAAGTGGTTCATATATATATATGAGCAAATATGTATATATATTTGTATTTTTTATTTTTTATTAGATATATTCTTCATTTGCATTTCAAATGTTGTCCCCCATTCCTGGTCTCCTTCCCCGAAAGTCTCATAACCCATCTCCCCTCACCCTGTCGCCCAATCAGCCCTCTACTGCTTCCCTAACCCAGCATGGCCCCACACTGCAGCATCCAGCCTTTACCAGGAACAAGGGCCTCTCCTCCCTTTGATGTCCAACAAGGCCATCCTCTGCTGCTATATGTCTGGAGCCATGTGTAACTCCATGTACACTCTTTGATTGATGGTTTTGTCCCGGGGAGTTCTGGGAGTACTGAGTGGCTCATAATGTTGTTCCTCGTATGGTGCTGCAAACCCCTCCAGCTCCTTGGATCCTTTCTCTAGCTCCCCCATTGGGGATCCTGTGCTCAGTTCAATGACTGGCTGAGAGTTTCCCACTCTGTATTTGTCAGGCACTAGCAGAGCCTCCCAAGTGACAGCTATATCCAGCTCCAGTCAGCAAGTACTTGTGGGCATCAATAATAGTGTCTGGGTTTTGTAGCTGTGTATGGGATGGATCACTAGGTGGGGTAGTCTCCAGATGGTCCTTCCCTCAGACTCTGCTCCACACTTTGTATCTCCTTCTGTGGGAATTTTGTTTCCCCTTCTAAGAAGGACCAGAGTATCCATACATTGTTCTTCCTTCTTCTTGGGTATTATTTGGTATGTGAATTGTGTCTTGGGTATTCCTAGCTTCTGGGCTAATATCCACTTATCAGTGAGTGCATATCATGTGTATTCTTTTGTGATTGGGTTATCTCACTCAGGATGATATTTTCTAATTCCATCCATTTGCCTAAGAATTTCATGAATTCATTGTTTTTAATAGCTGAGTAGTATTCTATTGTGCAAATGTACTACAATTTCTATATCCATTTCTCTGTTGAGGGACATCTGGGTTTTATCCAGCTTCTGGCTATTATGAATAAGGATGCTATGAACATAGTGAAACATGTGTCCTAATTACATGTTGGAGCATCTTCTGGGTATATGCCCAAGATTGGTATAGCTGGGTCTTCAGGAAGTACTATGTCCAAATTTCTGAGGAACAACCAAACTGATTTCCAGAGGGGGTGTGAGCTTGCAATTCCACCAGCAGTGGAGGAGTGTTCCTCTTTCTTCACATCCTCTCCAGCACCTGTTGTATCTTGAGTTTTTGATCTTAGCCATTCTGACTGGTGTGAGGTGAAATCTCAGGGTTGTTTGATTTGTATTTCCCTGATGACTAAGGATGTTGAACATTTCTTTAGGTGTTTCTCAGCCATTAGATATTCCTCAGGTGAAAATTCTCTGTTTAGCTCTGTACCACATTTTTAATAGGGTTATTTGGTTCTTTGGAGTCTAACTTCTTGAGTTCATGTATACATTGGACATTAGCCCTCAGTTGGATATAGGGTTGGTAAAGATCTTTTCCCAATTATTTCGTTGACCTTTTGTCCTATTAACAGTGCCTTTTGCCTTACAGAAACTTTGTAATTTTATGAAGTCTCCATTTGTCAATTCTTGATCTTAGAGCATAAGCTATTGGTGTTCTGTTCAGGAAAATTTTCCCTGTGCCCATGTGCTCAAGGCTCCTCCCCAGTTCTTTTCTAATAGTTTCAGTGTGTCTGATTTTATGTGGAGGTCCTAGATCCAGTTGGACTTGATCTCTGTACAAGGAGATAAAAATGGATCCATTTCCATTCTTCTGCATGCTAACCGCCAGTTGAACCAGCACCATTTGTTGAAAAGGGTATCTTTTATCCACTGAATGGTTTTAGATCCTTTGTCAAAGATGAAGTGACCATAGGTGTGTGAGTTCATTTCTGGGTCTTCAGTTCTATTCCATTGATCTACCTGCCTGTCACTGTACCAATACAATGCAGTTTTTACCACTATTGCTCTGTAGTACTGCTTGAGGCCAGGATACTGATTCCACCAGGAGTTCTTTTACTGTTGAGAATAGTTTTAGCTATCCTGGGTATTTTGTTATTCCACATGAAATTGAGAATTGCTTTTTCTAACTCTACGAAGAATTGAGTTGGAATTTTGATGGGATTGCATTGAATCTGTAGATTGCTTTTGGCAAGATGGCTATTTTTTCTATATTAATCCTGCCAATCTACAAGCATGGGAGATCTTTCCATCTTCTGACATCTTCTTTGATTTCTTTCTTCAGAGACTTGAAGTTCTTGCATACAGATCTTTGACTTGTTTAGTTAGTCACACCAAGATTCTTTATCTATTTTGTTACTATTGTGAAGTGTGCAGTTTCCCTAATTTCTTTTTCAGCCTCTTTATTCTTTGAGTATACAAAGGCTACTGATTTGTTTGAGTTAATTTTTTATCCATCAACATTGCTGAAGTTGTTTATCAGCTGTAGGAGTTCTCTGGTGAAGTTTTGGGTCGCTTAAGCATCATATCATCTGCAAATAGTGATAGTTTGACTTCTTCCTTTCCAATTTGAATCTCTTTGACCTCCTTTTGTTGTCTAACTGCTCTAGCTAGAACTTCAAGTACTATATTGAATAAATATGGAGAGAGAGGGCAACCTTGTCTAGTCCCTGATTTTAGTGGGATTGCTTTAACTTTCTCTCCATTTAGTTTGATGTTGGCTACTGGTTTGCTGTATATTGCTTTTACTATATTTACATATAAGCCTTGAATTCCTGTTCTTTCCAAGGCTTTTAACATGAAAGGATGCTAAATTTAGTCAAATTCTTTTTCAGCATCTAATTAAATGACCATGTGGCTTTTTTCTTTGAGTTTGTTTATAAGGTGGATTACATTGATGGATTTCCATATATTCAAACATCCCTGCATCCCTAGGATAAAGCCTACTTGATCACAGTGAATGATAGATTGGATGTGTTGTTGGATTGGGTTGGCAAGAATTTTATTGAGTATTTTTACATTGATTTTCATTAGGGAAATTGGTCTGAAGTTCTCTTTCTTTCTTGGATCTTTGAGTGGTTTTGGTATCAGCATAATTGTGGCTTCATTGAACGAGTTGGGTAGTGTTCCTGCTTTTTCTATTTTGAGGAATAGCTTGAAGAGTATTGGTGTTAGGTCTTCTTTTTTTTTTTTTTTTTTTGAAATGATCAAGTAATAGATGTTTAATGTGCCTATTAGACTAATAACAGTTGTCAGGCGTCCAAAGACATTTTCACATTAACATGGTTGTTTTTCTAATATAAGAATAGATTCTCATTGCTAAACATATAGAAAATATACAAACATGTAAGAAAAACAATAATCTTAAGATCTATGGATAATCATAGGCACCTATTACAGCTACTCATAGAGCCTTTTTTCTTTTTTTTTTTTATTTTATTTTATTTTTTTAATTTACATTCCAAATCACTTCCCCTTTCCCGTTTCCTCCCTCCCCGAAAGTCCCATAAGCCCCCTTCCCTCCCTCTTTTCTCCATTCAACCCCCTCTCATTACTCTGTCCTGGCGTTCCCCTACATCCAGCCTTTCCAGGACCAGGGGTCTCTCCTTCCATCTTTTTAGAAATCTATTGATATGCGGATTGTGTCTAGGGTATTCTGAGATTCTGGGTCAATATCCCCTTATCAGTGACTGCATACCATGTGTGATCTTTTGTGATTGGGTTACCTCACTAAGGATGATATTTTCAAGTTCTGACCATTTGCCTAGGAATTTCGTGAATTCATTGTTTTTAATTGCAGAGTAGTATTCCATTGTGTAGATATACCACATCTTCTGAATCCATTCCTCCGTTGAGGGACATCTGGGTTCTTTCCAGCTTCTGGCTATTATAAATAAGGCTGCTATGAACATAGTGGAGCATGTGTCCTTATTGCATGCAGGTAAAGTCTCTGGGTATATGCCCAGGAGTGGTATAGCCGGATCCTCCGGAAGTGTCATGCCCAGTTTTCTGAGGAACCGCCAGACTGCTTTCCAGAGTGGTTGTACCAGCCTGCAATTCCACCAGCAGTGGAGGAGTGTTCCTCTTTCTCCATATCCTCGCCAACAACTGCTGTCTCCTGTGTTTTTGATCTTAGCCATCCTGACTGGTGTGAGATGGAATCTCAGGGTTGTTTTGATTTGCATTTCCCTAATGACTAAGGATGATGAACATCTCTTTAGGTGCTTCTCAGCCATTAGATATTCTTCAGGTGAGAACTCTTTGTGTAGCTCTGTACCCCATTTTTAACAGGGTTACTTGCCTCTCTGGAGTTTAACTTCTTGAGTTCTTTGTATATCTTGGATATTAGCCCTCTGTCGGATGTAAGGTTGGTAAAGATCATTTCCCAGTTAGTTGGTTGCCGCTTTGTCTTTTTGACAGTGTCTTTTGCCTTGCAAAAACTTTGTAATTTAATGAGGTCCCATTTGTCTATTCTTGATCTTAGAGCATAAGCTATTGGAGTACTGTTCAGG
Organism: Tokudaia tokunoshimensis; assembly: GCA_036184795.1. Lineage (NCBI taxonomy): Eukaryota > Metazoa > Chordata > Mammalia > Rodentia > Muridae > Tokudaia > Tokudaia tokunoshimensis. Next base: position 17,657,702 of record BTHU01000008.1, read on the forward strand.
AAATTCTCCCCTGTGCCCATATGTTCAAGGTTCTTCCCTAGTTTCCCTTCTATTAGTTTCAGTGTGTCTGGTTTTATGTGGAGATCTTTGATCCACTTAGAATTGAGCTTAGTGCAAGGAGATAAGGATGGGTCAATTTGCATTCTTCTGCATGTTGACCTCCAGCTGAGCCAGCACCATTTGTTGAAAAGGCTATCTTTTTTCCACTGGATGGTTTTAGCTCCTTTGTCAAAGATCAAGTGACCATAGGAGTGTGGATTCATTTCTGGGTCTTCAATTCTGTTCCATTGATCTACATGTCTGTTACTGTACCAATACCATGCAGTTTTTAACACTATTGCTCTGTAGTACAGCTTGAGGTCCGGGATACTGATTCCCCCAGAGGTTCTTTTACTCTTGAGAATAGTTTTAGCTATTCTGGGTTTTCTGTTATTCCAGATGAATTTTTGAATTGCTCTTTCTAACTCTATGAAGAATTGAGTTGGGATTTTGATGGGGATTGCATTGAATCTGTGTATTACTTTTGGTAAGATGCTCATTTTTACTATATTAATCCTGCCAATCCATGAGCATGGCAGATTTTTCCATCTTCTGAGGTCTTCTTCAATTTCTTTCTTCAGAGACTTGAAGTTCTTGTCATACAGATCTTTCACTTGTTTGGTTAGTGTCACGCCAAGATATTTTATATGGTTTGTGGCTATCGTAAAGGGTATTATTTCTCTTACTTCTTTCTCAGCCTGCTTATCCTTTGAGTATAGGAAGGCTTCTGACTTGCTTGAGTTGATTTTATATCCGGCCACTTTGCTGAAGTCGTTTATCAGCTGTAGGAGTTCTCTGGTGGAGTTCTTTGGGTCGCTTATGTATACTATCATATCGTCTGCAAATAGTGATAGTTTGACTTCTTCCTTTCCAATTTGTATCCCTTTGACCTCTTTTTGTTGTCTAATTGCTCTAGCTAGAACTTCAAGTACTATATTGAAAAGATATGGAGAGAGAGGGCAGCCTTGTCTAGTCCCTGATTTTAGTGGGATTGCTTCAAGTTTCTCTCCATTTAGATTGATGCTGGCTACTGGTTTGCTGTAAATTGCTTTTACTATGTTTAGATATGGGCCTTGAATTCCTGATCTTTCCAAGACCTTTAGCATGAAAGGATGCTGAATTTTGTCAAATGCTTTCTCAGCATCTAATGAGATGACCATGTGGTTTTTTTCTTTGAGATTGTTTATGTAGTGGATTACATTGATGGATTTCCTTATATTGAACCATCCCTGCATCCCTGGGATGAAGCCTACTTGATCGTGGTGAATGATCGTTTTGATGTGTTCTTGGATTCGGTTGGCAAGAATTTTATTGAGTATTTTTGCATCGATATTCATAAGAGAGATTGGCCTGAGATTCTCTTTCTTTGTCGGATCTTTGTGTGCTTTTGGTATTAGTGTAATTGTGGCTTCATAGAACGAGTTGGGTAGTGTTCCTTCTGTTTCTATTTTGTGGAACAGTTTGAAGAGTATTGGTGTTAGGTCTTCTTTGAAGGTCTGATAGAATTCTGCACTAAAACCATCTGGACCTGTGCTTTTTTTGGTTGGAAGACTTCCAATGACAACTTCTATTTCTTCAGGGGTTATAGGACGGTTTAGATGGTCTATTTGATCATGATTTAATTTTGGTACTTGGTATCTGTCAAGGAAATTGTCCATTTCCTCAAGATTTTCTAGTTGTGTTGAATACAGGTTTTTGTAGTAGGATCTGATGATTTTTTGAATTTCCTCAGTTTCTGTTGTTATCTCTCCCTTTTCGTTTATGATTTTATTAATTTGGATACTATCTCTGTGCCCTCTGGTTAGTCTGGCTAAGGGCTTATCTATCTTGTTGATTTTCTCAAAGAACCAACTCCTCGTTTTGTTGATTCTTTGTATGGTTTTATTTGTTTCTACTTGATTGATTTCAGCCCTGAGTTTGATGATTTCCTGCCTTCTACTCCTCTTTGGTGTATTTGCTTCTTTATGTTCCAGGGCTTTCAGGTGTGCCATTAAGCTGTTAGTGTATGCTGTCTCCCGTTTCTTTTTGGCGGCACTCAGGGCTATGAATTTTCCTCTTAGCACTGCTTTCATTGTGTCCCATAAGTTAGGGTATGTTGTGCCTTCATTTTCATTAACTTTCAAAAAGTCTTTGATTTCTTTCTTTATTTCCACCTTGACCAAGTTATCATTGAGTAGAGCATTGTTCAGCCTCCATGTGTACGTGGGTTTTCTTTTGTTTTTGTTGCCATTGAAGACCACCCTTATTCCATAGTGATCTGATAGGAGGCATGGGATTATTTCTATCTTCTTGTATCTGTTGAGGGCTGATTTGTGACCAATTATATGGTCAATTTTGGAGAAGGTACCATGAGGAGCTGAGAAGAAGGTGTATTCTTTAGCTCTAGGATGAAATGTTCTATATATATCAGTTAGTTCCATTTGGTCCAAGGCTTCAATTAGATTCACTGTGTCCCTGTTTAGTTTCTGCTTTCCTGAACGATCCATTTCAGAGAGCGGGGTGTTGAAGTCACCCACTATTATTGTGTGCGGTGCGATGTGTGCTTTGAGTTTTAGTAAAGTTTCTTTTACGAATGAGGGTGCCCTTGCATTTGGAGCATAGATATTCAGGATTGAGAGTTCTTGGTGGTGGATTTTTCCCTTGATCAGTATGTAGTGTCCTTCTGTGTCTTTTTTGATGACTTTAGGTTGAAAATCAATTTTATCCGATATTAGGATGGCTACTCCACCTCGTTTCTTGGGGCCATTTGCTTGTAAAATTGTTTTCCAGCCTTTTACTGTGAGGTAGTGTTTGTCTTTGACACTGAGGTGCGTTTCCTGCATGCAGCAAAATGCTGGGTCCTGTTTACGTATTAAAAGACATAGTCTATGTCTTTTAATTGGGGAATTGAGACCATTGATATTAAGAGAGATTAAGGCATAGTGATTATTGCCATCTGCCATTCTTGACGCTATCTTTATGTTTGAGTGGTTATCTACTTTTGGGTTTGATTCAAGAAGGTTATTATCTCATTTTTTCCAGGGTGTTGTTTCTCTCCCTGTATTGGAGGTTTCCACCTATTATCCGTTGCAGGGCTGGATTTGTGGAAAGATATTGTGAAAATTTGGTTTTATCATGGAATATCTTGGTCTCTCCATCTATGGTGATTGAGAGTTTTGCTGGGTAGAGTAGTCTAGGCTGGCATTTGTGCTGTCTTAGTGTCTGCATGAGATCTGCCCAGGATCTTCTGGCTTTCATAGTCTCTGGTGAGAAGTCTGATGTGATTCGGATAGGTCTTCCTTTGTATGTTACTTGGCCCTTTTCTCTTACTGCATTAAGTATTCTTTCTTTGTTTAGAACATTCGGTGTTTTGATTATTATGTGACGGGAGGTATTTCTGTTCTGGTCCAGTCTGTTTGGAGTTCTGTAGGCTTCTTGTACGTTCATCGGCATCTCTCTGTTTAGGTTAGGGAAGTTTTCCTCCATAATTTTGTTGAAGATGTTTACTGGCCCTTTAAGTTGCAAATCTTCACTCTCATCTATACCTATAATCCTTAGGTTTGGTCTTCTCATTGTGTCCTGGATTTCCTGGATGTTTTGGGTTACGCGTTTTTTGCATTTTGCATTTTCTTTGACTGTTGAGTCGATGCTTTCTATGGAATCTTCAGCACCTGAGATTCTTTCTTCCATCTCTTGTATTCTATTGTTGATGTTTGCATCTATGACTCCTGATTTCTTCCCAAGGTTTTCTATCTCCAAAGTTGTCTCCCTTTGTGATTTCTTAGTTGTTTCTACTTCCTTTTTTAGTTCCTGGATGGATTTGCTGAGATCCTTCACTTGTTTGTTTGTATTTTCCTGTATTTCTTTAAGGTATTTTTGCATTACCTCTTTCAGGATTTCTTCCTGATGACCCATGTTCTCCTGCATTTCTCTGAGCGATTTTTGTGTTTCCTCCTCATGGGATTCCATCTGTTGATCCATCGTCTCCTGCATTTCTTTAAGCAGTTCTTGTGTTTCCTTTGTAAGGGCATCTAACCGTTGATTCATTTCTTTAAGCAATTTTTGTGTTGCCTCCTTATGGGCATCCATCTGTTGACCCATATTCTTCTGCATTTCTTTATGCAAATTTTGTGATTCCTTTGTGAGTGCATCTACCCGTTGATTCATCTCGTTAAGCGATTTTTGTGTTGTCTCCTTGTGCGCCTCCATCTTTTGATCCATGTTCTCCCGCATTTCTCTAAGCGATTTTTGTGTTTCCTTTGTAAGGGCTTCTAACCGTTGATTCATGGTCTCCTGTAACTCTTTATGAGATTTATTTGTGTCCTTCTTGTGATCCTCTAATAGCATCATGAGAAGTGATTTTAAATCCAGATCTTGTCTTTCGGGTGTGGTGGGGTATCCTCGACTTGCTGCTGTTGGAGAGTTGGGTTCGGATGGTCCCACATTACTTTGATTACTGTTAGTAACATTCCTACGTTTGCCTTTTGCCATCTGGATACCTCTGGTGTTAGTTGGTCCTGCTGCCACTGGCTGTTGGTTGGACCTCCTGTGAGCCTGCAAAGCTATTTCTGCCCCCCCTGGATTACCAGGATTCCCCTGGCACCGATTTCTGGGGCCTGCCTGCTTCTGAGTGACTTTGGAGCCCTAATGTGCTTTGCCCCAAGTGATCTTATATTGGAGAGGCCTTGCACATCTAAAGGCTCAGCCTAGTGGATTCCTGGAGCAGAGGTCGCCAAAGGGAGGCTGGCAGGCTCCTGCCCTGTGCAGGGGTGTGTGATCTCTCCTGGGGGGGGAGGGGGCGTCCCTCTGCCAGGCAGAAGTCCCACAGCAGATCTGGCGTGCTGGTCACTGCAGATCAGCCCAGCACCTGGGAGCAGGTTACACACAAGCTGCCTGAGACCGAAGCGATATTATGCCTGTCTGTCTCTGAGCCTGGCGGTCCCAACTACCTGGTCACTGGAGCAAAGATGGCGGAGGGCACGCTCCGTGGCGCTGCTCACCCTGTGGTCACGATGGCCCGCCGATCTGGCACCCAGACGACCACAGCGCCAACCCGCCCTCGGGCACAGACCGAAGCCCCAACAGGCCGTGTCCCAAGTGATGTTATATTGGGGGGAGAGCCTGGGTACCCGTCTCTCCAGCGCAGTCCGCGGGAACAGAGGTCGCGGAAGGAAAGCTGGCAGGCTCCCTCCCAGTGCGGGGTCCCTCCACCAGGCAGAAGGTCCCACCGCAGAGCTGGCGTGCTGGTCACTGCAGATCAGCCCAGCACCTGGGAGCAGGTTACACACAAGCTGCCTGAGACCGAAGCGATATTATGCCTGTCAGTCTCTGAGCCTGGCGGGTGTTAGGTCTTCTTTGTAGGTCTGATAGAATTCTGCACTAAAACCATCAGATCCTGTGGTTTTTGTTTTGTTTGTTTTGTTTTGTTTGTTTTTTGGGGGTTTTTTTGTTTTTTTTTTTTTTGGTTGGGAATCTTTCAATGACTGCTTCTATTACTTTAGGAGTTATGGTAATGTTTAGATGGTCTATCTGATCCTGATTTAACTTTGGTATTTGGTATCTGTCCAGAAAATTGTCCATTTCATCCAGACTTTCCAGTTATGTTGAGTATAGGCTTTTGTGGTAGGATCTGATGATTTTTTGAATTTCCTCCGGTTCTGTTGTTATATCTCCCTTTCCTTTTCTGATTTTGTTAATTTGGATACTGTCTCTGTGCCCTCTAGTTAGTCTGGCTAAAGGTTTATCTATCTTGTTGGTTTTCTCAAAGAACCAGCTCCTGGCTTTGTTAATTCTTTGTATAGTTCTTTTTGTTGCTACTTGGTTAATTTCAACCAGAGTTTGATGATTTCTTGCCATCTACTCCTGTTGGGTATATTGGCTTCTTTCTGTTCTAGATCTTTCGGGTGTGCTGTTAAGTTACTAGTGTATGCTCTCTCCAGCTCCTTTTTGAAGGCACTCAGAGCTATGAATTTTCCTCTTAGCACTGCTTTCATTGTGTCCCATAAATTTGGGTACGTTGTGCCTTCATTTTCATTAAATTCTAAAAAGTGTTTGATATCTTTCCTTATTTCTTCCTTGACTAAAGTATCATTGAGTAGAGCACTGTTCAGCTTCCATGTGTATGTGGGCTTTCTGTTGTTTTTGTTGCTATTGAAGACCACCCTTACTCCATAGTGATCTGATAGGAGGCATGAGATTAGTTCAATCTTCTTATATCTGTTGAGGTCTGTTTTGTGACCAGTTATATGGTCAATTTTGGAGAAGGTACCATGAGGTGCTGAGAAGAAGGTATATTCTTTTGATTTAGGATAAAATGTTCTATAGATATCTGTTAAATCCATTTGGTCCAAAATTTCTGTTAGTTTCACTGTTTTCTCTGTTTAGTTTGTGCTTCCCTGATCTGTTCATTGATGAGAGTGGGATGTTGAAGTCAACCACAATTATTGTGTGAGGTGCAATGTGTGATTTGAGCTTTAGTAAAGTTTCTTTTACAAATGAGGGTGCCTTTGCATTTGGAGCATAGATGTTCAGAACTGAGAGTTCTTCTTGGTAGATTTTTCCTTTGATGAGTATGAAGTGTCCTTCAATGTCTTTTTTGATGACATTTGGTTGAATGTCTATTTTATTCGATATTAGAATGGCTACTCCAGCTTGTTTCTTGGGACCATTTGTTTGGAAAATTTGTTTTCCACCCTTTTACTCTGAGCTAGTGTTTGTCTTTAACACTGAGGTGCGTTTCCTCTATGCAGCAAAATGTTGGGTCCTGTTTACATATCCAGTCTGTTAGTCTATGCCATTTTATTGGGGAATTGAGTCCATTGATGCTAATAGATATTAAGGAATAGTGAGTGTTCCTTCCTGTTATTTTTGATGTTATTTTTATGTTTGGTGGTTATCTTCTTTGGGGTTTGTTGAAAGAAGATCACTATCTTGCTTTTTCTAGGGTGTAGTTGCCCTCCTTATATTGGTATTTTCCATCTATTTTCCTTTGTAGAGCTAGATTTGTGGAAAGATATTGTATAAATTTGGTTTTATCATGGAATATTTTGGTTTCTCCATCTATGGCGATTGAGAGTTTTTCTGGATATAGTAGTCTCGGCTGGCCTTTGTGTTCTCTTAGGGTCTGTAAAAGATCTTCCCAGGATCTTCGTGCTTTCATGGTCTCTTGTGTAATTCCGATAGGTCTTCCTTTATATGTTACTTGACCTTTTTCCCTTACTGCTTTTAATAGTCTGTCTTTGTTTAGTACATTTGGTGTTTTGATTATTATGTGATGGGAGGAATTTCTGTTCTGGTCCAGTCTTTTTGGAGTTCTGTAGACTTCTTGTATATTCATGGGTCTCTCTCTCTCTTTAGGTTAGGGAAAATTTTTTCTATAATTTTGTTGAAGATATTTACTGGCCCTTTAAGTCGTAAATCTTCGCTCTTTTCTATACCTCTAATCCTTATGTTTGGTCTTCTCATTGTGTCCTGGATTTCCTGGATATTTTGGGTTACATGCTTTTTGCATTTTCTTTGACCATTGAGTCAATGCTTTCTATGGTATCTTCAGCATCTGAGACTCTTTCTTCTATCTCTTGTATTCTGTTGTTGATGTTTGCATCTATGACTCCTGATTTCTCTCCAAGGTTTTCTATCTCCAAAGTTGTCTCCCTTTGTGATTTTTTTGTTGTTTCTTCTTCTGTTTTTAGATCTTGGATGTTTTTGTTCATTTCCTTCACCTGTTTGTTTGTGTTTTCCTGTAATTCTTCAAGGAATTTTTGTGTTTCTTCGTTGAGGGTTTCTACCTGCTGACCCATGTTCTCCTGTATTTCTCTAAGGGATTTTTGTGTTTCCTTTTTAAGGGCTTCTACCCATTGACTCATGTTTTCCTGTATTTCTTTAGGGGAGTTATTTATGACCTTCTTGAAATCCTTTATCAGCATCATGAGGTTTGATTTTAAATCCAGACTTGCTTTTCTGGTGTGTTGGGGTATCCAGGACTTGCTGTTGTGGGAGAACTTGGTTCAGATGGTGCCATGTTGCCTTGGTTTCTGTTGGTAATGTTCTTGCATTTGACTTTTGCCATCTGGTTATCTCTGGTGTTAGCCAGTGTTACTGTCTCTGAAGGTGGCTTGTCTGTCATGCAAACCTCTGTATCTGTGCTCTTGGGAGACCAGCTCTTTCTGTGTTACAGGTATGTAGGTACTCCTATGAGACCCGCTCTCTTGTTGTTGTTTTTGGGTATGTAGCCCTGTGGCCCCTATCTGTTCTGGGTGCAAACTGAAAACAGAAGACTCCTGTCCCAGGCTGCTCTTAGGTTCTTGTGTCCTAAAGGTTTCTGACTGCTTCCTCTGAGCAGCAGGGCAGGTCTCACCTATGCTGACTGTCCTTTCTGAGCTGCTGGGTGGTTCACTACCTTCCTGTGCCACTTGGAAATGGCGTGCTGTGACAGAGGATGGTTCCAAGCCAGAGACAGAAACTGTAAGGCTTCTGTCAGAGTGTTCTGGATGGGATCCTCTGAGCTGCAGGGCAGGTCTCACCTGTGCTGACTATCTTCTCTGCGCTGCTGGGTGGTTAGCTAACTTCCTTTCTTATACATATCTTGTATACAAAACAACATCTTCATATCTTCAGACCTCTCAATTGCCGATACCACCAATAGTGGATCATAATTGCTAAAAAATATTTTAATTATTCAATAATGAACAACACTGCAATATACTACATACTATTATACTGTGTCCATCATTATTTCCTACCAAAAGGTTCCTCTCAGTGATTTAGTAGCAAGCCTATAATCTAGGTTAAACCAACTGAAGACCTTCACAAACATTCACAGTTTTAATTTAGTGATAATGAGCCCTTTATCATTGCTTGTTGCTAACAATAAGAATGGACATTTTTGGGCTCACTGCTACTAGTATACAAGTTTCTAAGAGATGTGTTCAATGGAGCACTGAGTAGCCAAGACCAGATAGGTAAAACAAGGGAGATGACAATCCGTGGTTGATTTCTCCTCTCTCAGGTCACAAATTAGCCAAAAAAAAAAGGTTCAAAATGACAAAAATGTCTCTCTTTTTTTCCCGCTCTTGTGTGTGGGAAAGAAACTAATAACAAGTAAAGTAACAGATTATACTCTGGGAAGTGCTGGTTTCAATTATATAGTCACTAAGAATATTTTTCTGTTTCTATTAGAGTAAAAGCTTGTAGCTATGTGTCACAAACACAGAAATATGATCTCATAGTTACTGCAAGGAGTTTCTTTTGCCAGACATAGACATGGTGCTGTCTGTCTTTAAAATACCATGTTAATGAGAAATTTGAATCTAGGGATGTTTAAATCTCCATCAGTGTCTCACATTACTTCATCATTAATGGAAATGGCAAAAAGCTCAATGAAAATTACTTCCAGAACATGGATGGCTATTATACATTTAAACAAATGTCATATAAAAATAATTTACATTAATCAAAGAATAGACTGTTGCTGATGCCACACTTATAGTTAACCTTAGGGATTTCTTTATTTAAAATGAGATGAATTCTAACTGGACATATATACATTTTCTAAAAATTAAATCAACACATTCTAATACCTTGAAAATTATACCAAGATATGCTATGCAACTGTTCTTCAGAATTTCAAAACATCTCAAGGTATGTTCAGGCATTAGAGGCTTAAAACCATTCAAATTATGTTACCTTATATCTTTTATACACAATTTAAACCAGCTTACTAAAATGAAGACAGAATTTCCAGTTACACATTTTTTTTTTAATATTTCCAAGCTGCTCGGTTGCAGCACTGATTTTTTTTTTCAGAGAAAGGAAATTATTTAGATTATGGAGGTACTGAACTCCATGGCTTTACAAACTGTTTTACAATTCCTGCTCAATTCAAAATTGATAAACCAAGGAATAATAACTCAGAAAACTGAGACAGTCTGCACTGGTACTGCTAATCAGTATGCTTTTAGCTTAGCAGCACATGTGACTTAGGGCTATAGGTATAGATTTAGGTGTGTCACCAGTTAGCTTAAGAATGTGTTGGTAGTGCCACCCAGTCAGTTACACATTCTTAATTTCCTAAAAACTGTTGTTTACCAAAATTTCCACTATGTGATGAATAAATCATAGAGTCTTTGACATAAGCTTTAAATATTTTTTCAAAGCTAGTTTCCTCTAAGCACAAGTTTGTAAACAACAAACAGCAGAGATGTCAATTCATTCTATGAATACAGTAAAGAGGCACTAAGGCCAGCTAACAAAGTTGAATTCAAATCGCATTTTTCCATTGAAGAGTAAAGTAATTGGCATGGTTTGAGTGCTGGTCCCTCCAAAATTCAGGTTGAAACTTAATACCCAGTTCAATGAAGTTAAGATGTCGAGACTTGGGTGGTGGTTAAGGGATACATGAGTTATTGTCTGAAAGACCAAGATGATTCATCCCCAAACTTCTAAGGACATAGTATTTCCCCAAATTAGTAGATGCAAAATAACATCCTACCTTTTATAGGTCCCTGTCAGACAGCAAATCTGTCTCCACATGTGTGAAAAATAAACCTATTCTGGTGTAGTCCATAGCAGTGTGCTAGAGTAGCAGAAAGGAGCTAAGGCATTAACCATGAGGAAGTTAGTGAGTGCTCCATTAGCTGAACTGTTAGGGGTTGACTAGATGCGCTACACAATTACACTGCACTGAGTAAAACTCTCCAGACAAACCTACATTCTTTTCTCACCATATTGAAGCTCAGAGATGGTTGAGTGAGGACACATGTCACACAAGAGCAACTTAGTTTCTCAATACTACATACTCATTTTAGAGTCATATTTAAATTACTTCCAAAATGGTTAAATATTGAAAAATATTTATATTATGCTGATAAATTGAAATCCAAATATTGCAAATATTTCATGAAAACCTGTGTTTCAAGCAGAATAGAAAACACTGCAAAACTCCTATAAATGAGAAAAGCTATGCATCCTGAGACTGTCATATTCCAGGAAGGAAACAAGAAGTAACAAATATGAGAAAATGGATTAATCTTTGAGTGGTTGTGAATTTTCTTTCTATTTTGGAAAAGTCCCTCAAGAAATTGAAAATATCTCACATGAAAACAAGACTCTAAAGCAAAAATGTTGCCCAATAGAAGTATGGATCAAAGACAAGGGTAAGCTTTACATGCAATTCAAATTTTCTAAAAGCCAAACACTGAAACACAGAGTGAAAATATCAATTTCTATATTTATTAATGTATTATATTAATTAATATAATATTAATTAGATATATTAATTTATTACTAAACTAACAATCTAACATATTCAAACTTCCATACAAAGTCATATAAATAACTGGAATATTTTACTTTGTCATTTATTTGGGGGGCTATCTTTGAAACATGGCACACATTTTGCTCTCACAGTCCATTTCAACCCAAACTAGCCATAGTTCAAAAGCTCAATAGCAAAGTACATTGCCTAGTACCATCCAATGTAGTCCTTTATTATAATAGAAAAGAATCTATTTTCAATAAAAATTAGAAAACAAATTTTAAAAATTATATTAAGAGAATAATAAAGTAAGAATTCCTTCACAGTACTTCATTGAGATTAAGTCCAGTAGCATAGAGCATGGTGTTCTGGTAGTATCCAATGTCACTGAAGACCATGTCAGCCATAGTGCCCTGAGGAACTATCTTAACAAAGATACCCAGAAATTCTTAGTTCCTACATGAGCCTGATTCTATGTCTTCTATCTAATCTACATATAGCTTCACAAATTATTTTCTCCTCATATGCAGCATAAAATGGAGAAATTTGTCTCCTTTGCTGTAAAATATGAATCCAGTGCCTTCACAGTTTAGTCTAAACCTCAAAATTTAAAAGGTTTTATTGAGAGGATTTTTTTTGCAATTAATATATCATGTGCCCACGCATTGCTTGATGGCTGAACAATATCTGAGAGTGTCTGGCCACAAAGGCCAGAGATAAATGAACCTAGACAAACAACATAAATACCAATTAACCTTTATCAAGGAAGATAACAATAAATATACAATACACATAGAATCTAGCACTGATAGCCAGGATTTCACTTCTAAAATTAACTCATCTAGAAATACTAGGTAGACCATTGATATTCTAATAAGGTTAAATTCACAAAGATTAAGAAGACCTCTGATGTTATAATGCCCATAATTGGATAATTCTTAAAAATTAGGCAGAATTATGAATATGTTGCTATAGAGTCATGGGAAGAAATCAGTCCAACCTTCATCTCAGAGACTAGATATGTTTAGCCTTCTAAAATTTCAGTGGCTGGCCTCCTAAAGATCCAAGTAATAATTTTATTCTGTCTTACTCTACTTGAGCTATGTAGAGATATATTATAAAAAGACTAATAAGAAGAACACAAGAAAAAAAAAAGAAGTTGAAAATGTTGACTAAGCCCTGGCTAAAATGACCCCATATCCCAGTATTAGTGATCTACATGGCTCAGGGTGGGAAAGTTCACATAGATTACAACTGCCATATGAGATAGAATAGTGCTGCAATTAAAACCATAAGCAGCAGGTGAGCACCATTGTTTCTAACTATAGGAGCAATAATTGTTGAATTATATAGCCTATATTAAAAAGACTAACTTATAATGCACAGTAAATATATGTTCTATGTAAGGATTTGGTAAGAGTACATGACTGAAATACTGTAGTAAAATAGAAATGAAAACTGAAGCATGATTATTGTTGTTATAAGAGTTTTCTAAGTAGAATTTTAACTAATCTAATTGTGTTTCAGGAATAAATGAAAGCTATGAATCTTAGATTTTAAAAGAAGTTTATAAATGAGAGGAGGGTTGCTATGAACCTATAGCAAGTCACAAGATATTTTAAAATTGACTAAAATGTAATGGCAGTGAAAATTTGCCTTCTCATGGAGGAATTGAGAATAGAAGGAACTATATTTGGTCTATTAAATCCCAACATGTAAAATCATTTTATTTTAATTCAATAACAATAAAATGTCTTCAATGTGACAGTCTGTTATACAAATGAAAATATGCACTGTGAGAAAGTGAGATTTTTTACATTTTACCCAAACAAGTGAAAAATAGAAACAGAATTAGTGATAAGGTGGAGAAGGTAAATATCTACTTTGAAGATCATAATGTCATGGCATCTGCTTGATGTAAACCAAAAATAAAAAGAAATGATGACATTTTATCAACAACGTACTATGCATTGTAACAAGAGTATCACTTTCAGATTATTTCTGGGTGGACTGAGCAATTCAACAAAGTCCAGAGATACTGAACTCCATTTAGAAAAATAACATAAAAACAATGATGAGCAGGCTAAGGTAATTTGCTGACCATGCAAATTAGAAATGCAAGGTCCCTTAATCAAAAGTTACTTAAAAATTCATAATGAATAGAGCTTAGTAATAATCAAGAGTGAGGCACTTATAAACAAGAAGCTGTGTGTAGATGCACAGGTCATATACCATAGGACCCAGTTCTAATGGCAAAGTTGGGAGAAAAAATTGTTAAGAATCAGACTGCACTAAAACCATCTGGACCTGTGCTTTTTTTGGTTGGAAGACTTCCAATGACAACTTCTATTTCTTCAGGGGTTATAGGATGGTTTAGATGGTCTATTTGATCCTGATTTAATTTTGGTACTTGGTATCTGTCAAGGAAATTGTCCATTTCCTCAAGATTTTCTAGTTGTGTTGAATACAGGTTTTTTTAGTAGGATCTGATGATTTTTTGAATTTCCTCAGTTTCTGTTGTTATCTCTCCCTTTTCGTTTCTGATTTTATTAATTTGGATACTATCTCTGTGCCCTCTGGTTAGTCTGGCTAAGGGCTTAACTATCTTGTTGATTTTCTCAAAGAACCAACTCCTCGTTTTGTTGATTCTTTGTATGGTTTTATTTGTTTCTACTTGATTGATTTCAGCCCTGAGTTTGATGATTTCCTGCCTTCTACTCCTCTTTGGTGTATTTGCTTCTTTTTGTTCCAGGGCTTTCAGGTGTGCCATTAAGCTGTTAGTGTATGCTGTCTCCCGTTTCTTTTTGGCGGCACTCAGGGCTATGAATTTTCCTCTTAGCACTGCTTTCATTGTGTCCCATAAATTAGGGTATGTTGTGCCTTCATTTTCATTAACTTTCAAAAAGTCTTTGATTTCTTTCTTTATTTCCACCTTGACCAAGTTATCATTGAGTAGAGCATTGTTCAGCCTCCATGTGTACGTGGGTTTTCTTTTGTTTTTGTTGCCATTGAAGACCACCCTTATTCCATAGTGATCTGATAGGAGGCATGGGATTATTTCTATCTTCTTGTATCTGTTGAGGTCTGATTTGTGACCAATTATATGGTCAATTTTGGAGAAGGTACCATGAGGAGCTGAGAAGAAGGTGTATTCTTTAGCTCTAGGATGAAATGTTCTATATATATCAGTTAGTTCCATTTGGTCCAAGGCTTCAATTAGATTCACTGTGTCCCTGTTTAGTTTCTGCTTTCCTGAACGATCCATTTCAGAGAGCAGGGTGTTGAAGTCACCCACTATTATTGTGTGCGGTGCGATGTGTGCTTTGAGTTTTAGTAAAGTTTCTTTTACGAATGAGGGTGCCCATGCATTTGGAGCATAGATATTCAGAATTGAGAGTTCTTGATGGTGGATTTTTCCCTTGATCAGTATGTAGTGTCCTTCTGTGTCTTTTTTTGATGACTTTAGGTTGAAAATCAATTTTATCCGATATTAGGATGGCTACTCCACCTCGTTTCTTGGGGCCATTTGCTTGTAAAATTGTTTTCCAGCCTTTTACTCTGAGGTAGTGTTTGAAGCCACAATTACACTAATACCAAAAGCACACAAAGATCCGACAAAGAAAGAGAATCTCAGGCCAATCTCTCTTATGAATATCGATGCAAAAATACTCAATAAAATTCTTGCCAACCGAATCCAAGAACACATCAGAACGATCATTCACCACGATCAAGTAGGCTTCATCTCAGGGATGCAGGGATGGTTCAATATAAGGAAATCCATCAATGTAATCCACTACATAAACAATCTCAAAGAAAAAAAAACACATGGTCATCTCATTAGATGCTGAGAAAGCATTTGACAAAATTCAGCATCCTTTCATGCTAAAGGTCTTGGAAAGATCAGGAATTCAAGGCCCATATCTAAACATAGTAAAAGCAATTTACAGCAAACCGGTAGCCAGCATCAATCTAAATGGAAAGAAATTTGAAGCAATCCCACTAAAATCAGGGACTAGACAAGGCTGCCCTCTCTCTCCATATCTTTTCAATATAGTACTTGAAGTTCTAGCTAGAGCAATTAGACAACAAAAAGAGGTCAAAGGGATACAAATTGGAAAGGAAGAAGTCAAACTATCACTATTTGCAGACAATATGATAGTATACTTAAGCGACCCAAAGAACTCCACCAGAGAACTCCTACAGCTGATAAACGACTTCAGCAAAGTGGCCGGATATAAAATCAACTCAAGCAAGTCAGAAGCCTTCCTATACTCAAAGGATAAGCAGGCTGAGAAAGAAGTAAGAGAAATAATACCCTTCACGATAGCCACAAACCATATTAAGTATCTTGGCGTGACGCTAACCAAACAAGTGAAAGATCTGTATGACAAGAACTTCAAGTCTCTGAAGAAAGAAATTGAAGAAGACCTCAGAAGTTGGAAAAATCTGCCATGCTCATGGATTGGCAGGATTAATATAGTAAAAATGAGCATCTTACCAAAAGTAATACACAGATTCAATGCAATCCCCATGAAAATCCCAACTCAATTCTTCATAGAGTTAGAAAGAACAATTCAAAAATTCATCTGGAATAACAGAAAACCCAGAATAGCTAAAACTATTCTCAAGAGTAAAAGAACCTCTGGGGGAATCAGTATCCCAGACCTCAAGCTGTACTACAGAGCAATAGTGTTAAAAACTGCATGGTATTGGTACAGTAACAGACATGTAGATCAATGGAACAGAATTGAAGACCCAGAAATGAATCCACACTCCTATGGTCACTTGATCTTTGACAAAGGAGCTAAAACCATCCAGTGGAAAAAAGATAGCCTTTTCAACAAATGGTGCTGGCTCAGCTGGAGGTCAACATGCAGAAGAATGCAAATTGACCCATCCTTATCTCCTTGCACTAAGCTCAATTCTAAGTGGGTCAAAGATCTCCACATAAAACCAGACACACTGAAACTAATAGAAGGGAAACTAGGGAAGAACCTTGAACATATGGGCACAGGGGAAAATTTCCTGAACAGAACTCCAATAGCTTATGCTCTAAGATCAAGAATAGACAAATGGGACCTCATTAAATTACAAAGTTTTTGCAAGGCAAAAGACACTGTCAAAAAGACAAAGCGGCAACCAACTAACTGGGAAATGATCTTTACCAACCTTACATCCGACAGAGGGCTAATATCCAAGATATACAAAGAACTCAAGAAGTTAAACTCCAGAGAGGCAAATAACCCTATTAAAAAATGGGGTACAGAGCTACACAAAGAGTTCTCACCTGAAGAATATCTAATGGCTGAGAAGCACCTAAAGAGATGTTTATCATCCTTAGTCATTAGGGAAATGCAAATCAAAACAACCCTGAGATTCCATCTCACACCAGTCAGGAGGGCTAAGATCAAAAACACAGGAGACAGCAGTTGTTGGCGAGGATGTGGAGAAAGAGGAACACTCCTCCACTGCTGGTGGAATTGCAAGCTGGTACAACCACTCTGGAAAGCAGTCTGGCGGTTCCTCAGAAAACTGGGCATGACACTCCCGGAGGATCCGGCTATACCACTCCTGGGCATATACCCAGAGACTTTACCTGCATGCAATAAGGACACATGCTCCACTATGTTCATAGCAGCCTTATTTATAATAGCCAGAAGCTGGAAAGAACCCAGATGTCCCTCAACGGAGGAATGGATTCAGAAGATGTGGTATATCTACACAATGGAATACTACTCTGCAATTAAAAACAATGAATTCACGAAATTCCTAGGCAAATGGTCAGAACTTGAAAATATCATCCTTAGTGAGGTAACCCAATCACAAAAGATCACACATGGTATGCAGTCTCTGATAAGGGGATATTGACCCAGAATCTCGGAATACCCTAGACACAATCCGCATATCAATAGATTTCTAAAAAGATGGTAGGAGATACCCCTGGTCCTGGAAAGACTGGATGTAGGGGAACGCCAGGACAGAGTAATGAGAGGGGTTTGAATGGAGAAAAGAGGGAGGGAAGGGGGCTTATGGGACTTTCGGGGAGGGAGGAAACGGGAAAGGGGAAGTGATTTGGAATGTAAATTTAAAAAATAAAATAAAATAAATAATAAAAAAAAATCAGACTGCAATCACATAGATAGTTGTGAACATCTCAGGGTAGTTGCTACGAGAATATTTATTGCCAGCTGATTAATGTAACTATTTCCCTGAGAGGTTCTACTAGCACCTGACAAATGAAGATGCATATACTCACAGCCAACCATTGGACTAGAGCCAGGGACCCCAATAGAAGAGCTAGGGGAAGGACTGAAGGAGCTGAAGGGGATTGAAACCCCATAGGAAGAACACTATGAATAATCGGACCACCCAGAGCTCCCAAAGATTAAACCACCAATGAAAGAGTATAGATGGAGGGAACCATGACTCCAGATACATATGTAGCAGAGGATGGCTTTATATGACATCAGTGGGAGGGGAGGCCATCGGTCCTGTAGAGGCTTGATTCCCCCGCATAGAGGAATACTAGAGGGTGAGGCAGGAGTGAGTAAGTGGATGGAGGAGCACCCTCATAGAGGGAAAGGGGAGGGAGGAGAGGGTGGAAGAGATAGGGGGTTTGTGAAGAGGTAACCAGGAAGGGGGATATAATCTGAAATTCAAACCAATAAAATGATTAAAAAGTATGTTAGGCCATAGATGTTTGTTAAAACAAATAGAAGCCCTGTTAATTGTACTGTGTGAGGGTTTTTTTTTTCAATTTTTCATTTCAATTTTTCAATTTTATTTATTTACAATAAAAATGTTATTTCCCCTTCCCACTTTCCCCTCCACAGTCCCCCTATTCCCTCCTACTCCCCCTGCATCTATAAGCATGTTCCCCCACACCCCTACCCACTCCTCCCACAGCACCCTAGCATTCCCCTACGCTGGTCATAGAGCCTCCACAGGACCAAGGAATTCCCCTCCCAGTGATGCACAATAAGGCAGTCTTCTGCTACATATCCAGCAGGAGGTGGGTCACCCATACCCACTCTCTCCCTGTCTATTCATTATAGTACTTGAAGTTCTAGCCAGAGCAATTAGGCAATAAAAGGGAGATCAAAGGGATTCAAATTGGAAAGGAGGAAGTCAAGATATCACTATTTGCTGATGATATGATAGTATACATAAGTGACCCCAAAAAATCCATGAAAGAACTCCTACAGTTGATGAACAACTTCAGCAAAGTGGCTGGATACAAAAGTAATTCAATGGAATCAGTAGCTTTTCTCTACTCAAAAGATAAATAAGCTAAGAAAGAATTTAGGAAAACACCTTTTATAATAGTCACAAATAATATAAAATATCTTGGTGTGACACTAGCCAAGCAAGTGAAAGATCTAAATGACAAGAACTTAAAGACTCTGAAGAAAGAAATTAAAGAAGAACTCAGAAGATGGAAAGACCTCCTATGTTCATGGATCAGTAGGATTAACACAGTAAAAATGGCCATCTTACCAAAAGCGATCTACATATTCAATGACATTCCCATCAAAGTTCCAACTCAATTCTTTACAGAGATATAAAGAGCAATTCTGAAATGTAACTAGAATAACAACAACAACAACAAAAAGCAGGATAGCAAAAACCATTCTCAACAATAAAAGAACCTCTGGGGGAATCACCATCCCTGACTTCAAGCTGCACTACAGAGCAATATTGATAAAAAACCACACAGCATTGGTTCAGAGACAGGCAGGTAGATCAATGGAATAGAATTGAAGACACAGAAATGAACCCACACATCTTTGGTTACTTGATCTTTGCCAAAGGAGCAAAAACAATTCAGTGGAAAAAAAAGACAGCATTTTCAACAAATGGTGCTGGTTCAACTGGAGATCAGCATGTAGAAGAATGCAAATTGACCCATTCTTATCTCCTTGAACAAAACTCAAGTCCAAGTGGATCAAGGACCTCCACATAAAATCAGACATACTGAATCTAATAGAAGAGAAAGTGGAAAAGAACCTCAAACATATTGGCACAGGAGAAAATTTCCTGAACAGAACACCAATGGCTTATTCTCTAAGATCAAGAATTGACAAATGGGATTTCATAAAATTGAAAAGTTTCTGTAAGGCAAAGGACACTGTCAATAGAGTGTAGTTTTTAAAAAGAACCCACACTAAACCTGGCTATGCACCAGAATCAGTGGTTTTATCAACCCCCATGGCTAGCTCTTAGTGGCTGTCTTGCCCTAGTTCCTGTGGCTAGCTTGCCACCAAGCTGCACCAATCAAAAACCCACTCTCAAGTTAGCTCTATTGATCTCCATTTGCTAAGTTGACCAAAGCAGTTTATCCAGAAATGCCTGGAGCTCTTGCTCGAGTTTCTCAGGCTATCTAACCCCTGTGGCTGGCCTGCAGAATGTCAGCTACTGCTCACTCAGCCCCATGAAATGAAAACACTAGAGACATATTATACAAGCCAGATTTATAATGGTAAATCTCCAACCCCAAAATGCCTGTGCAAAGAACATACAACTCAGTAATGTAATTATAAGCTGCATGCTTAGATTGGACAAATATATCAGTACAATACTATGTTGCCCACCTATGAAATCCCTAGCTACTTGTTGCTCCTCCAGGCCAAGTATGTCTGCTCCATCTTCAACCTCTTCTTCCTCCATCTTTTTCTCCCTCTATCCTCTGTCTCTCTTCTTCTCCCTCCCTCCCTTCTCTAAAACTTTCAGCTTTGCCTTTTCCTTCCACTGCCCAGTGACAAATACTAGCCTTAACTGACCAATGAAGATTTCACCTGACATCACCTGAGTACATGATCTACTCTTCATGAGGGCACCCCTCTTGAGGAAGCAGAAAATATAGACAACAATACACAAAAGTTAATATCTGAGATCAGGCCCTTAATATAGTCTAGGAAAATCGTATTTCTAAAAGCATACAGAGTTAGCTGATAAACTTCAGTCTGATGCCTCAAGTTCCCTTGTTTACGAAATATAATATACCATCCTACAAGGAGGGTCTCAGTCATCTTCCCACCATTACAGAATTTTCTTCCATTTAATATTCAAACAATATTTTACCTAACTTTCTGAATGCCAACTTTATGGAAGCTGTGTCTTAATTCAGTGCTTCTGCAAACTGTGATTATTTTTCTCTGAAGGACATAAAGAAGTAGAGATTTATTTATTTATTACAAAATTATACTTACCCACCAATTTTTAGCTTAATAACTTCGCTAAGGTCACATGCCATGCAACATATTTCTTTTTTTTTAATTTTTTTTATTTTCTAAGTTTTTTTAATTTACATTCAAAATCATTTCCCCTTTCCCATTTCCTCCCTCCCCGAAAGTCCCATAAGCCCCCTTCCCTCCCTCTTTTCCCCATTCAACCCCCTCTCATATTTCATAGAAGACATTTTGTTGCAAAATCCATTTA
The DNA here is from genome assembly GCA_036184795.1 of Tokudaia tokunoshimensis. Taxonomy (NCBI): domain Eukaryota; kingdom Metazoa; phylum Chordata; class Mammalia; order Rodentia; family Muridae; genus Tokudaia; species Tokudaia tokunoshimensis. The sequence continues at coordinate 17,678,412 of BTHU01000008.1, forward strand.
AAAAATACAATTCTCGAAGTAACATTTTCTACTCTCACACTGTGAAATGTTTATGAAATTAATTACTGATATAATTTGTGTTTAGAGATGTATATGTGTGCAAAGTGTTTTTCTAAGCCCCAGGCATACTGTATTACTGCCTTAGATGCGAAGGGTAATATTACATTTCTCCCTGTCTTCTGCCACACAGCACTTAATTCCCTATGTTTTAATCAGGAAATTCAACATCTACATGCAACAGGACATCCCAAAGAGACTGCTATGCACAGCAAACAATGACAACCATTATAATTCCGGACATGTCATTTCATTATAAGAAAAGAGTCTCATTATCACTCTTGTTTGTGATGCTAAGGTCACGAAGCCCTGTTGTTAAGCACATCTCCCACAATAGAAGTAGCATCTTAATTGACCCTTTGAGGTATTACAGTTAAGTCTCAATTGCACCATCACTATTTCTGAAAGCATTTACATTTTGGAGTTTAAATTACCCAAAATAAGCTCCTTTGTCTCCTGAATCTGCGATTTAGTATTATGGCTAAGTATAAGATGAAAGGATTGCTCCTCTTTTGTAACCTTCACCATTCTAAACATCAAGACTTCATTTCATACTTTTCTATGTAGACTGCCAGAATGTCATCCATGTTCTCAGCCTTTTTGGATCATAGATTCTCTGTTTTTTCATTTAAAATTTCAATTCCTTATAACTGAGTGAAAACACACCTGCTTACACAAACATGTGCAGGTGTGTACCCATGCACACGTTTGTGAGAAAGAGAGAGGGAGAGACAGAGACAGAAACAGACAGAGAGACAGAAGCTGAGACAGAGACAGAAACAGAGAGGGACAGAGAGAAATTCTTCATAAAACCTTAGTTTTTATTTCCTACTGAAAATTCACTCAGTGGAAAATCGTCTCTCATATATTACATTCTGACTGCAGTTTCTCCTTCCCCCTTTCCTTTCAGTCCCTCCCCAACCCCTCTACTTCAAATCCAGTCCTCATTCAATTCCCTTCAGAAGAGGGCAGACCTCCAAGGGGTATCAATTAAACACGGCATATTATGTTGCAATAAGACTTGGCACATCCCCTCATATTAAGGCTGGACAAGGCAACTCACTAGGAGGAAAGGGGTTCTAACAGCAAGCAAATTAATCAGAGGCCACCCTCTCTGTCACTGTTAGGTGTCCCAGAAAAACACCAAGCTACACAACCATAATGTACATGCACAAACCTAAGTCTGGCCTACACAGGCTCACTGATTATCGGTTCACTCTCTGTAAGCCCCTATAAGCCAAAGTTAGTTGATTTTGTGGGTCAACTTCTTGTGGTGTCCTTGACTCTTCTGGCCCTACAATCTTTCCTTCTCCTATTCTGCAGGATGCAGAGATCTACTTAATGTTTGGTTGTGGGTTTTCGTATTTGCTTCCATCAGTTGCCAGATGAAGCATCTCTGATGACAATTATGCTAGACTCTGGTCTACAAGTATAGTTTTTGCCTCTATCCTAGGTCTCTGGATTGTCCAGCCTCTGGTGTCTGATCCTCCGGGCACTGTCAGTCATGGTATTTGTCTCAAGCTGAAGCAGCCTTGGTTAGCCTCTCCCACAAGTTCTGAGCCACCTTTATCCAAGCATATCTTGCAAACTGGACAAAGTATAGGTTGAAGGATATGTAGCTAGGTTGATGTTAAAATCCCTCCACTAGAAACCTTGCCTGGTTACAGAGATGGCTCATTCAAGCTCCATATTCCCCATTACTATGAGTTTTCACAGGACCACCCTCATAGATTCCTGAGTGTTTCCATGGCATTGGGTTTTTAATTTAACATGAAAATGCACTCAATTCCAGTCGTTTCTCCCAATAGTCTTTCCCTCTATCCTCCCCACCATTTCCTCCCATTCCTATCCCTACCCACCCCCAATGCACCTTCCAAATATATTTTATTTCCCTTTACCAGAGAGATCAGTGCATCTCCTCTTGAGCTCTCCTTGTTCCCTGAACAATGTTCTTTTCTGATCTGAAACCTTTCCACACATAGCCTTTTGTACCTATACTACAATTGTAGGGTCTGTGGACTGCACTAGCAGACAGTCATAGGGCATAAGTGCTGATGAGGTAGGATGTGCTCCAGGAATCTCAGAAACTGAGACAACGGGAGTAGAGTTGCTCCCTCCCTGCCTACTCTGGAACACATAACCACAACCACCAACTGTTAGAACCACAGGCAGTCATGTAATGAAGCACTCAGAGTCCTTCCCCTGCAACTAGAATATCACCAATATCTTAACTTCAGCCAATAGAAAATATTTACCCCTCCCCATAAATTTCAAACTACTTTCCAAGGTTTGTGAGGTTCCTGTACAAATGAAATAACATGCACAAGTTATTTCACTAAGGATAGTCTGAGACGTGCAGAAAAATGCAAATTGACCCATTCTTATCTCCTTGTACAAAGCTCAAGTCCAAGTGAATCAAAGACCTACACATTAAACCAGACACACTGAAGTTTATACCGGAGAAAGTGGGGAAGAATCTTGAACACATGGGCACAGGGTAAAAGTTCCTGAACAGAACACCAATGGCTTACACCCTAAGACCAAGAATTGACAAATGGGACCTCATGAAGCTGCAAAGCTTCTGTAAGATGAAGGACATGGTCAGTAGGACAAAAAGGCAACCAACAAATTGGGAAAAGATCTTTACCAATCCTATATCTAATAGAGGGCTAATATCCAAGGTATACAAAGAACTCAAGAAGGTAGGCTTAAGGGAGTCAAATAACCCTATTAAAAAATGGGGTACAGAGCTTGACAGGGAATTCTCAAGTGAGGAAATGCGAATGGCTCTAAAGCACCTAAAGAAATGTTCAGCATCCTTAGTTATCAGGGAAATTCAAATCAAAACAACACTGAGATTCCACCTCACACCAGTCAGAATGGCTTAGATGAAAAACTCGGGGGACAGTAGATGCTGGAGAGGATGTGGGGAAAGAGGAACACTTCTCCATTGTTGGTGGTATTGCAAGCTGGTAAAACTGCTCTGGAAATGAGTTCGGTGATTCCTCAGAAAATTAAACATAGACCTGAGGACCCAGCTATACCACCCCTGGATGTATATACCCAGAAGATGCTCCTACATGTAATAAGGACACATGCTCCACTATGTTCATAGCTGCCTTATTCATAGTAGCCAGAAGCTGGAAAGAACCCAGAGGTCCTTCAACTGAGGAATGGATACAGAAACTGTGGTATATATACACAATGGAGTACTATTGAGCTATTAAAAACAATGAATTCATGAAATTCTTAGGCAAATGGATGGAACTAGAAATATCCTGAGTGAGGTAAGCCAATCACAAAAGAACACACATAGTTTGCACTCACTGATAAGTGGATCTTACCCCAAAAGCTCAAAATCAAGTTACAATTCGCAGACCCCAGGAAGCTCAAGAAGGAGGACTGAAGTGGGGGTGCTTTGGTTCCTTTGAGAAAGGGAACAAAATACTCACAGGAGCAATAAAGGAGACAAAGTGTGGAGCAGAGGCTGAAGTAAAGGCCACCCAGAGACTGCCCTACCTGGGGATTCACCCTATAAACAGTCACCAAACTCCAACACTACTATGGATGACAAGAAGCACACATATCAAAAGGAGCATGCCATGGTTGTCTTCGGAGGGGCCCTGCCAGAGCCTTACACATACAGAGGCAGATGCTAGCAGCCAACCATTGGATTGAGTGTAGGGTCCCCAATGGAGGAGTTAGAGGTCTGAATGGGTTTACAGCCCCATGGGAAGAACAACGACGTTGACCACCTAGACGCCCCATGACTCCCAGGGACTAAACCAGCAACCAAGGGGTACACATGGTTCCAGCCAAAAATGTGGCAGAAGAATGCCCTGTTGGGCATCAGTGGGAGGAGTGGCCCTTGGTCAGGTGAAGGCTAAATAGATGCCCCAATGAGGGGAAATTAAGGGGGGGTGGGAGTGGATCGAGTGGAGGGGCATATACTTGGAGGCAGGGGGTGGGAGGAGGGGTTGGGGGGCTTTGGGGAGGGGGGAACTGGGAAAGGTCTTACCACTTGAAATGTAAATGAGGATTATATTCAATATATATATATATATATACATATATAAGTATATATATATGAATGATAGTCTGAGTATAGCTGTCTTCACTGAACTGTAACACTAGGGAAAGATCTTTCTCCCCGAAGCACTCATTGTGCTTGGACCCACCTGGCTGGCCAGGCTCTCCCTTCCCACAGAGATTCATATCAAAATAGAGGCAGCTGATACTGCTGCTGCCACCCAAGCTCCCTGCCACATGTAAGTCATCCAAACCTCTTTATTCCACTTGACACTCCCAACATTCCTAAGCAAACCTAATCCCTGTGGAATACATCCATCCAAGACTCCTTTTCATCCTCCTTGGTCTAGTGGACAGATGGAAATGGGTAGACTTCAGATTCCATGTCCCAGAGTTTGCCATGCAGGTATGTTGGCAGCATCCAGACATATAGACAGGGAAGCAGACCTAAGAACCACAAGTCATAAACATGTTCTCTTATAGAAGAGGAGAAAAGATTGCAGCCCGTAAGGGAAGAGAAACTCATAGAAAGGACAACAGAATCCACTAACTTGGACCCTTGGGGCTCTCAGAGACTGAACCACCAACCAAAGAACTTACAAGAGCTGGACCTAGGCCTCCTGCCACTTAGTTAGCAGAAGTGCAGCTTGGTCTTCATGTGGATATGGAACAACTGGAGAGAGGGGATATCCCAAAGTGCTCTTCCCTGTGCATGGAATATGTTTTTCTCACTGGGTTGTCTTGTGTGTCCTCAGTCAGAAAGGAAGTGCCTAGCCTCCCAGAGACTTGATGTGCCAGAGTGAGGGGAGACCCAGTGGTCCCCTACCTCTTCAGGAGAAAGGAAAGAGGATGGAGGAAGAATTGTGAGAGGGGCTTAAGGGGGTGCAGTGAGATGTAAAGTGACTAAGAAAATAAATGACCCAATAAATATATAAATATTTTTTTAAAAAAATGTTCTCAGCTAAAAACAAAAAACAGGGTAAGGAAGGAAGGAAGAAAGGAAGGACAGAAAGAAAGAGGATGCAGAGTGAGGCAATACATTCTACAAAAGGTATGAGATTGAATATTATTCTTTACCTTAAAAATGTATTCTCAAACATACTTTAAATATATTACAATGACTTTTGCAATATAAAATAGCACATATCATAAAGTTTGCAGCAATATTTACCATAATAATAAAGTTTTCATTCATTAAAATATGTACTGTATGAAAATTTATCAAGTCACTGATATTTTAAAGTCATTTGATGACCAAAATTTGCTCAAAAGGCTACCAGTTTCCATCTGTGTTGCAGACCTTACCCTGTGCCACAGCTCTCCATGCCCAAATTCCATCAGAGAGATCTGGTCTCCTAGGAGGGCTGACACACCTGAGAGCACAAGTGAGACCACCACTTCTGCTCAAATAACTGACCCAAGAGAGACCTGCCCAGAGCCATCAGGGCACAGGAACCAAGGAAAAGCTGGGGACAAGATCCTTCAGGTTTCCATCTGCACCCCAGAGCTGACCCTGTGCCACAGCTCTCCATACCCAAATTCCTCCCAGAGAGAACTGGTCTCTCAAGAGTGTTGACACATAGACTTACAGGAGGGAAAAGCCACAGTCAGAGACAGAAGGACCAGCTAACACCAGAGATAATCAAATGGTGAGAGACAAGGGCAAATATGTAAGCAACAGAAACCAAGGCTATGTGCATCATCAGAACCTAGCCCACCACAGCAAGCCCTGGATATCCAATACTCCAAAAAATAAAGACTGTGATTTAAAAATCACATGCCATAATGATGATAGAGGACTGTAAGAAGGACATATATAACTCCCTTAAAGAAATACAGGAGAACACAGGTAAACAGGTAGAATCCCTAAAAGAGGAAACACAAAACTCCCTTAAAGAATTACAGGAAAACATAGCCAAAGATGTGAAGGAATTGAACAAAACCATACAGGATCTAAAAATGGAAATATGAACAATAAAGAAATCACAAAGGGAAACAATCTTGGAGATAGAAAACCAAGAAAAAAGATCAGATGTAAACATCACCAACAGAATTAAAGAGATAGAAAACAGAATCTCAGGTGTAGAAGATACCATAGAAAACATTGACACAACAGTGAAAGAAAATGCAAAATGCAAAAAGGTCCTAATTCAAAATGACCAGGAAATCAAGAACTCAATGAGAAGACCAAACCTAAGGATGGTAGGTATAGTAGAGAGTGAAGATTCCCAACATAAAAAGTCAATAAATATCTTCAACAAAATTGTAGAAGAAAACTTCCATAACTTAAATAAAGAGATGCCCATAAACATACAAGAAGCCTACAGAAATCCAAATAGATTGGATCAGAAAAGAAATTCCTCCTGTCACATAATAGTCGAAACACTAAATGCACAAAACAAAGAAAGAATATTAAAAGCAGTAAGGGAAAATGGTCAAGTAACATATAAAGTCAGACCTATCAGAATTACACCAGACTTCTCAGCAGAGACTAAAAACCAGAAGATCCTGGAAAGATGTCATACAGACCCTAAGAGAACACCTTAAGACAGTAGCCCAGTTACTATACCCAGCAAACTCTCAATTAACATAGATAGAGAAACCATGACAAAAAAAATTTATTCAACATCTTTCCACAAATTCAGTCTTTCAAAGGATAATAGATGGAAAACTCCAACACAAGGAGGGAAACTATATCCTAGAAAAAGCAAGAATGTAATCATCTTTCAATAATCCCAAAAGAGTATAGTCACAGAAACATAACAACACACCTAATAACAAAAATAACAGGAAGCAACAATCGGTTTTCCTTAATATCTTTTAATACCAATGAACTCAATTCACAAATAAAAAAAACATAGATTAACAGATTAACAGACTGGATACACAAACAGGACCCAACAATTTTCTGTATATAAGAAACTCACCTCAGGCACAAAGACAGACACTACCTCAGAGTAAAAGGCTGGAAAACAGTTTTCCAAGAAATTGTCCCAAGAAACAAGCTTGAGTAGACATTCTAATATCAAATAAAATCGACTTTCAACCAAAAGTTATCAAAAAATATGAAAGGACACTTCATACTCATCAAAGAAAAATCTACCAACATGAACTCTCGGTTCTGAACATCCATGCCTGAAATGCAAGAGTACCTACATTCATAAAAGAAACTTTACTAAAGCTCAAAACATGCACTGCACCTCACACAATAATGGTGGGAGACTTCAACACCCCACTCTCACCAATAGATAGATCATGGGAACAGAAACTATATAGAGACACAGTGAAACTAACAGAAGTTATGGACCTAATGAATTTAACAGATATCTATAGAACATTACATTCTAAAACAAAAGACAAAAGAACAAACATGGCATGTACTTACTTATAAGTGGATATTAGGTAAAGAGCATGGAATACCCATGATAAAACTCACGGAACACATGAAGCTCAAGAGGAAGGAAGACCAAAGTATGGATGCTTCAGTCCTACTTAGAAGGGGGAACAAAATAATCAAGGAAGTAGAGGATGGGAGGGACTTGGGAGCAAAGGAAGAGGAGTAGGGGAAAATAGGGGAAGAATCAGATGTGGGAGGAGATGGAGGAGATGTACAGAGGGTCAGGAAATTGAACAGAGATTTGTAGCAATGGGTAATGGAGAACTGGGGGTAGCAACCAGAAAGTCCCAGATGCCAGGAAAGTAAGAGCCTCCCAGGAACCCTATTGGAGGACATTAGCTGAAAAAACCCACAAAGTGGAGGGAGAACCTATGGAGAACATATCAAGAGGTTAGTAATTGCCCCCCAGTTGACTGAAGGGGCCACCCACCAATCTCCAAAATTTTAACCCAGAATTGCCCATCTAAGGAAATGCAGGGACAAAGAGTGAATAAGAGACTGAAGAAAAGACATCCAGAGACTGCCCACCTGGGAATCCATTCCAAATGCAGACACCAAACCTAGACTCTATTGCTGATGCCAAGAAGTACTTCCTGACAGAAGCCTGATACAGCTGTCTCCTGACAGGTTCTGCCAGATCCTGACCAATACCGATGCAGATGCTCACAGCCATCCATTGGACTGAGCACAGGAACCCCAATGGAGGAGTTAGGGGAAGGACTGATGGAGCTGAAGGGAACTTATCTGGCACCAATAAGAGGGGAGGACCTTGGTCCTTGATGCCCCAGTGTAGAGGAATGCTATAGCGGTGAGACAGGAGGGGGTGGGTTGGTGGGGGGCAGAGCACCCTCTGAGAGGCAAGGTATGGGTAGATGGGATAGGGGGTTTGTAAAATGGAAACCAAGAAAGGGGATAACATTTGAAATGTAAACAAATAAAATACCCCATTTTAAAAAAAAAGTAAAACAAAAATGCACTCAAAAGGGACATGGAATATTACTGAAAAGCACATATTACTTTCTAATACTATGACTACTAAGGAAAAATGAGATTTGTTTGTGAAGGGACGATATCATCATATTATCACTACACTCTGACTTAAGATTTATAAAGAATAGCTGGAACCTTCTCAAAAGACATCTGCATTCTTAAAGAGAAGTTGTACCATTATAGGTTGGTAAAGACTACTTTTTGAGTTATAAGGAAAAGTCTAGAAGAGACCTAATGTATATTATGGTGATTATACATAACATAATATATAATTTAAGGTAGATCTTACATATTTTCACTATATTCACATGCATACACCCAGGAGAGCCATGTGAATGACTGAGACTCTAGTTAGCTTAATTGTGATATCATTTCATGTTTACATATATCAAAATATTGTAGTGTACACACCAAATTAAAGAAATAAATACAATCAGAAAATCTTCTGATATGTGAAAAACAAAAATTCCAAGTTGCCCTCTTTAAAGCAATCATAAGAAGCAAGTCAAGAGATTCTAGTAAGAAGCTATTTTACAACTAATGTAGATCTTCAGAAAGTAAATTGTCTTTCATTTACTGCAAACCTGTATAAAGGCAGAGTTGTACATTTCACTTTATTTAAAGCTGATATTGTCTGAGTGTGTAGAACCACAGGAGAATTTTAACAGCAAGGGCAAGAATATAGTATGGAGGATAAAAATTTAAGTACAATTGAAAATTATATTTAAGTAGTACAAAGAAAGGTTGAGACTTGTGTTGTATGACACTATTCCTGCAGATTCATGAACAAATGTCTTCCTACACTATATAGGGAATCAATGACATGCCAAAGTAAGGTATCACCAAAGTGCATCTTGGTGTATCAAAGAATTTTAGTAGGATTTCTTACAGCTATATGGGTAAGAGGTCAATTACAGAAGCACAAATGTCTTGAAGACACCTAAAGCCTACCCCAGCATAGGTGACAGCTCATGGCAGCTGCAAACCTGAAGCACACTGTACAACCTGAATGAAGTTCAAGATGTTGGAGAATGTCACTTCCAGGTATCACAGGAGCTTTGAGTGTCCTCCAGACAGCTTGTCTTGTCTCTGCTCCTTCTAGGCATTTTTGCTTTTCTGAGAGTATCTCACAGCTGTCTTTACTGCTTATATAAGCTTGGGAAATGAAGGACTTAGGAAATTTGGTCAGTTTCAAAGACTTTCTGAAGGTATTAAACTGTTTACATCCTGGGTTTTAAAGCTCCCTGCAGGGTAGAATGTTTCTCCCTCCTTTCAAACATCCAGAGTCTTAATGATCTTGACTCCAAGATGAACTGTTTATTTTACAGGAAATTGCTTCACAACTAGCTATACACTAGGTCACTGGATAGTTCCATTGTATTAAAAAAGAATTACACCTGGAGAAATAATATGAGAGAATAATGAAAATATAATCAAAAGAACATTAAAAATAAGAGAAAGAAGACTAGATAGAGTGAAGGTAGTTAGAATAGTGAAGATAATTTCTAACTTTGGACTCTATGTTCTATATATTTCCAAGACATGAACAATTGCAAGCAGCCTTTCACTTATAGAGGAAACACTCATTCTACATAGAAAAAAAACTATATTTTTATATAAGAGACTCATAAAAATTAAACAGTTATTTTACAGTCTCTTTTGCCCACTTCAGATAAATACTATATTAAATTGCTTATATTTCCATTTCTCATTTACATTATATAATAATGCTAGCTGAAAAAGAAAGATTATCATAGTTACTAAGATAAACTTTCTTGTCAAGGTAGAAATCTAGAGATTGCATATCACTTTTCACTAGGTAAATATTTGGCAAGAAGAAAACTACTTCAGAAGGTCTAAGAAGCATGAAAAAGTTAATTAAAATGAATATCTTAAAAACCCATAAAGAAACATGAAACAAATCATCATGTATTGTGTATTTTGTAGAGCTTGTCCTTATAATTTAACCCTTCCACATATACCCCTAAACACAACAAAACAGATTTCTATGTATTCCTACTGTAGCTCCAAGTTCAGATCTCCACCTCTTTGATCTTTTATTTTTCTGTTGGCTTGCACCATCTATTGCAGAATATTTAAATCCTTTGGGATGCTTCATCCAGATAAACAAAGACATCTACTGCCACAGCATCTAGAAATGCTACATTTGCTGTGGTTCCACTTTCTAGACCCTTATGGTCAGCCTTGTAAGCACCCTTCCAATGCTCTCGGCTTGGTAGGACAAAATATCCTAATTGAACCCTCCCTAGGAAGCTTGCTGAGAGCTCTTAGTGCTCTTCAGGGGCAGCAACTCTGTGCCAAACTCAAGGACTATACCATCCTGCTGTCTTAGGTGCCTGCATGAAGAAACTATCTCTTCACATGATTAAAAAGTTACTAAAAAGAACATCATATGATAGATATCGCCTCAGTTTTATTTATTTATACAAAAATGGATCCATGTAAGATATTTTGGTTAAGAACAGCCAGTAGTCTGGTAAGCTACGTTGTAAAGGTATTGTTTAGTAATTGATTCCAAGGAAATCTTCAGGTGACCATGATTTTCCATAGTGACCACATTAACCCCTGACTTATTATTTTTGTAATAGATTTTATGGGTTCTTTTTGTTTGTTTGTTTGTTTGGGTGGGTGGGCGGGTGGTTTTCCTACAGACAAGCTGGGTAGAATTGAGATAGGCAGGGGTTAGTGTTCCAGACCTTTGATTCAGAGGAGACTACTAGGGAATACAGAGGAAGGTGGAAAGAGGAATAAAATGTGATGGGTTAGGAGTCAAGAAAACATGACTCTGAGGGCTGGCCTATTGTTGTAAATAGCAGTGCAGATGAAACAGTAAATAATAACTCAGGGTTATCAACAGGAAATCAATTTCAATAACATAGAAGATCTATATCTGCACAGTATTGGCACTAATAAAGGTTATTATAAATATAAAGGTCATATGTGTATTTTATCTGTGAACTAAATGATCAAAGGTGGGGTAGAAATCCTGGATTAGAATTAAATATTTTCTACAACAGAAACTGACAAATGATTTCCAAAGTGGTTTGTACTCCCACTAGCAGTATTCCCCTTGCTCTATGTACTTGCCAGCCTGTGCTATCACTCAAGATTTGGAACTAAGCCATTCTGATGGTTAAGAGACAAAATCTCAGAATCGCTTTGATTTGCATTTCTGTGATGATAATGAACATCAAACATTTCTTTAATTGCTTCTCAGCCATTTGAGATTCCTCTGTTGAGAATTCTCTGTTTAAATATTTACCTATTTTTTCTTTATATTTTTATTTTCTATATTCTTTATTTACATTCCAAATGATTTCCCCTTTCCTGGTTCCCCCCTCCCTGAAAGTCCCATACGCCCTCTTGGGTCATTCAGATTGTTGATTCTAATTTCTTGAGTTCTTTATAAATTTTGGTAATTAGACCTCTGTCAGATGTAGGATTGGTGGAAATATTTTCCCTAGCTGCAGGCTGCCATTTTGTCCTATGAATAGTGTCCTTTGCCTTATAGAAGATTTTCAGTTTTAGAAGGCTTATTAATTGTTGATCTTAGTTCCTGAGCAGTTGGAGTTCTTTCTGTTCAAGAAGTTTCTTCTTATGCCAATTTGTTTATGGCTATTCCCCACTTTCTCTTTATCAGATTTAGTGTATCCAGTTTTATGTTGAGGGCTTTCATCCATTTGTATTTGAGTTTTGTGCAGGGTGATATATATTGACCCTAAATATATATGGTGATATATATTTAGATTCTTCCACATGCAGGCATCCAGTTTAGACCAGAACCATTTGCTGAAGATGCTTTCTTTTGCCCATTGTATGATTTTGCCTTCTTTGTCAAAACTCAAGTGTCCATATGTGTTTGGGTTTATTTCTAGGTCTTTGATTTGATTCTATAATCAATCTGTCTGTTTCATTACTATTGCTCCATAGCACAGCTTGAGATGAGGAATGGTGAGACCTCCAGCAGTTATTTTATTGTTTAGAATTGCTTTAATCATCCTGATTTTTTGGTTTTTCCATATGAAGGTGAGAATTACTCTTTCAAGGTCTGCAAAGAGTTGTGCTGGGATTTTAATGGGATTTGCATTGAATCTGTAGATTGCTTTTGGTAAGATTGCAATTTCTACTATGTTAATCCTACCAATCGATGAGGGTGGAAGATCTTTCCATCTGCTGATATCTTCCACAAATTTCTTCTTCAAAGACGTGAAATTCTTGTCATACAGGACTTTAACTTTCTTTGTTAGAGTTGCACCAAAATATATTATTCATGGGTATTATAAAGTATATTGCTCCCCTAGTTTCTTTCTTGACCCATTTATCATTTGCATATGGGGGGGCTACTGGTTTTTTTATTTGTTTTGTTTTGGTTTTGATTTTAGTTAATTTTGTATCCAGCCACTTTGCTAAAGGTGTTTATCAGTTGTGGAGTTCTCTGGTAGAATCTTTGAGGTCACTTATGTATACTATCACATTATCTGCAAATAGTAGTATTTCCCTATATCTCCTTGATCTCCTTTAGTGGTCTTACTGCTCTAGCTAGAACTTCAAGTACTATATTGAGTAGATGGGGAGAGAGTAGGCAACCTTTTCTTGTCCCTGTCTCCATTTGATGTTGGCTATTGCCTTCTGTATATTATTTTTATTATAATTAGGTATGTGCCTTATACCCTTGATCTCTTCAAGACTTTTAACAAGAAATGGTGTTGGATTTTCTCAAAGGTGTTTTTGGCATCTAATGATATAGTCATGTGATACTTTTTCTTTCAGTTCATTTATATGATGGATTATGTTGAGGGATTTTCATATATTGAACCACCCCATGCAATGTTGGAATCAAGCATACTTGATCATATTGGATAATGTTTTTTATTAGTTCTTGGACTCAGTTTGTGAATATTTTATTTATTGAGTAGTTTTACATGTTCATAAAAGAAATTGCTTTCAAATTCTTTCTTTGTAGAATCTTTGTATAGTTTAGGTATCAGGATGATTGTGGCCTCATGCAACTATGTTCATAGCAACTTTACTCATACTAGCCAGAACCTGGAAACAACTTATATGTCCATTTGAAGAATGGATAAAGAATATGTGGTAGGTACATCTATACAATGAAAAAGTATCCAGCTATGAAAAACAAAGACATCATGAAATGTGTAGGTAAATGGATGGAACTTGAGAATATCTTCCTGAGTGAGATAATCCAAAGCCAGAAAAACAGATATAGTATGTTTTCACTTATAACTGGACATTACCCATAAAGTGCAGGATAGTCATTTTACAATCAACAGACCCAAAGAAACTGGGTAATAAGGAGGTTCCCAAGAGAGGATTGAGAATCTCACTTAGAATAAGAAGCTAAATAGTCTTTGGAGGTGGATGGAGAGAGGAAACTGGGTAGGAGAGACAGTGAGAGGGGAAACAGGAATGGTGATCAGGTGTGGAGAGTGTGGGCAGTAAAACTATAAATCGACAGGGGCATCTCTGGTGACTAACTGGAGGCATAGGATGGAGGAGGAGACATAGAGTCTATGGCAGTGACTCTGCCAGAGGGGCATATAGATTCTGAGATCTAAGAGTATGATATCCAGCCTAAACTAACTAGCTAAATTATCAATCATAATTGAAAGAGGAAAAACCTTTCTGTGACAATGTCATATTAATTAATTATTTTATTGAATAGAATGAAGTGCCCTACTTTAACTCACCTGATTAATTGTAGTTTGAAGTCTATTTTGTCAAATGGTTGGCTAGGGATGTCTTCCTGTTTTCTACTACAATTTGATTGGATAACTATTGTCAATTCTTTTACTCTATGACAGTGTCTATGGTTAATGCATAGATATGTCCTTGTAGGGAATAAATAAATATATTTTACTTCTTGGTCCACCCAATTAGCCTGTGTCTTTTGATTAAAGAGTTGAGGTCACTGTTATTTAAAATTATTACTAAGGTGTTTGTATTGGTGATCATGTTAATTTTGGTGTTATTTGTGTTCTCAGTGGTACATTGTGTTTTAATAATTTTGCTTTCTTAGTTTTTCTACAGATTTTTTGCTGTGCTCATTTCTCTTTTTAGTCCAAAATATCAATTCCTGTACTTTCCTTTGCTTTGGTATGTTTGATATGAATTATTTTAAGCTATTTACATCACAGAAAGGTTTTTCCTCTACAGACTGGGAGATCAACTCTCTTCTGGCAAGGTCTGTGCACAGAAGGCTGTGGAGCTGTCTGGTTCCCTGCTGCAAATGACAGCCAGAAGGGAAGATTCCTGTCCCAGCAGCTCCACTGATTGTATGCCCTGTGCTCTCCTAGCTGTTCCCCTCCAGAGAGAAGGTGGAGATCTCACCTCTGCACTCAGAAGTGAAATTGCTGCTGGGAGATCACTCTCTCCTGGTGTGCTGTGCACAGACTTTGGAGCTGCCTCTCATTTACATTTCAAATGCTATCCCCTTTCCTGGTTTCCCCTCTGCAAATATCCTATCCAATCACCCCTTTCCCTGCTTCTATGAGGGTGCTCCCCCACCCACCCACCTACTCACTCACTGGCATTCCCCTACACTGGGAAATGGAGCTTTCAAAGTACCAAGAACCTCTCATCCCATTGATGCCAGATAAGGCCACCTCTGATACATATGCAGCTGAATCCATAGGTCCCTACATGTGACTCTTTGTTTGATGGTTCAGTCCCAGAGAGCTCTGGAGGATCTGGTTGGTTGATATTGTTGTTCTTCCTATGGGGTTGAAAACCCATTCAGCTCTTTCAGTCCTTTCCCTAACTCCCCTATTGGGGTCCCCGTGCTCAGTCCAATGGTTGGCTGCAAGCATCCTCATTTGTATTTGTCAGCATCTGGCAGAGCCTCTCAGGAGACAACCACAACAGGTTCCTGTAAGCAAGCACTTCTTGACATCTGCAAAAGAGTCTGGGTTTGGTATCTGAATATGAGATGGATCCCCAGGTGGGACAGTCTCTGGACGGCCTTTCCTTCACTCTCTGCTCCACACTTTGTCCCCATGTTACCTTTAAACAGGAGCAATTCTGGGTTAAATTTTGGAGATGAGTAGGTTGCCCCATCCCCTAAACGGGGCCTTGCCTAACCTCTGGATATGATCTCTACAGGTTCTCCTTCACCTTTGTTGGTCATTTCAATTAATCTCATCCCTGTTGGGTCCTGGAAGCTTCTTGCTTTCCTGGCATCTAGGAGTTTCTGATAGCTATCACCAGTTCCCCAGCCCCCTGTTCAATTTCCTGACCCTCTGTACATCATTCCTGTCTTTTCCCATACCTAATCCTGCCCTCCTTTTTTCCCGTCACCCTCCTTCCTCCCAAGTCTGTCCCTCCTTCTACCTCCTGTGAGTATTATGTTCTTCATTCTAAGAAGGTCTGAAGCATCCACGTTTTGGTTTTTCTTCTTGGCTGCATATGATCTGTGAGTTGTATCATGGGTATTCTGAGCTTTTTGCCTAGTATCCACTTATCTATGAGTACATACCATGTGTGTTCTTTTGTGACTGAGTTACCTCACTCAGAATATTTTCTAATTCCACCCATTTGCCTAAGAATTTCATGAAGTCATTGCTTTTTTAAAACAAAACCAAAAAAACTTTTATTTGGCAAAAGACAAAAAAAGTTACTGTAGTTTTTTGCTCAAATATTGTTCAATGGGACAACTGCACTTCTCCAGATTTATCTTAAAAGCAACCTAAGCAGTTACAGTCACACCAAGATATTTTATCTGATTTGTGACTATTGTGAAGGGTGTTCTTTCCCTAATTTCTTTTTCAGCCTGTTCATCCTTTGAGTAGAGGAAGGCTACTGATTTGTTTGAGTTAATTTTATATCCAACCACTTTGCTGAAGTTGTTTATGAGTTGTAGGAGTTCTCTGGTGGAATTTTTGGGTTCACTTAAGTGTACTATCATTTCATTTGCTAATAATGATATTTTGACTTCTTCCTTTCCAATTTGTATCCCTGTGACCTCCTTTTTTTTTAAATAGGACTTTGAGTACTATATTGGATAGATAGAGAGAGTGTGTGCAGCCTTGTCTACTCCCTGATGTTAGTGGGATTGCTTCAAGTTTCTCTCCATTTAGTTTGATGTTGGCTACTGGTTTGCTGAATATTTTACTATGTTTAGGTATAGACATTGAATTTCTGATCTTTCCAAGTCTTTTAACATGAAGGGGTGCTGAATTTTGTCAAACACATTCTCAGCATCTAATGAGATGATCATGTGTTTTTTTTTTCTTTTGAGTTTGTTTATATAGTGGATTACATTGATGGATTTCCTTATATTGAACCATCCCTACATTATTTGTATGAAGACTATTCGATTGTGGTGCATGGTCACATTGGTATGTTCTTTGATTCAGTTTGCTAGAATTTTATTGACTATTTTTGCATCAATACTCATAAGGGAAATTGGTTTGAAGTTCTCTTTCTTTCTTTCTTTCTTTCTTTTTTTTTTTTTTTTTTTTTGGTTTTTCGACCAAAACCCAAAAAAAACATGGGTTTCTCTGCATAGTCCTGGCTGTCGTGGAACTCACTCTGTAGACCAGGCTGGCCTTGAACTCAGAAATTCACCTGCCTCTGCCTCCCAAGTGCTAGGATTAAAGGCATGTGCCACCACCGCCCAGCACAAAGTTCTCTTTCTTTGTTGGGTCTTTGTGTGGTTTAGATATCTTGACTTAACTTTGATACTTGGTATATGTCTAGAAAACTGTTCATTTCATACAGATTTTCCAGTTTTGTTGAGTATAGTCTGTTGTAGTAGGATCTGAAGATTTTTTGAATTTCCTTGGTTTCTGTTGTTATGGCTCCCTTTTCATTTCTGATTTTGTTAATGTGGATATTGTCTCTGTGCCCTATGGTTAGTCTGGCTAAGGGTTTATCCATATTGTTGATTTTTTCAAAGAACCAGCTCCTGGTTTTGTTGATTCTTTTTGTATGGTTCTCTTTATTTCTACGTGGTTGATTTCAGCCCTGAGGTTGACTATTCCATGTGGTCTACTCCTTTTGGATGTATCTGCTTCTTTTTGTTCAGTCAAACTACTAGTGTCTGCTCTCTCCAGTTTCTTTTGGGAGGCACCAAGAGATATGAGTTTTCCTCTTCACATTGCTTTCATTTTATACCATAAGTTTGGGTATGTTGTGCCTTCATTTTCATTTAACTCAAAAAAGTCTTTAACTTCTTTATTTATTCCTTGACTAAGTTACCATTGAGTGGAGCTTTTTTCAATTTCCATGTATATGCGGGCTTTCTGTTGTTTTTGTTGTTATTGAAGACCAGCCTTAGTCCATGGTAATCTGATAGGATGCATGGGATTATTTCTGTCTTCTTGTATCTGTTGAGGCCTGTTTTATGACTGATTATATGGTCAATTTTGGTGAAGGTACCATGAGGTGCTGAGGAGAAGGTATATTCTTTTGTTTTAGGATGACATAATCCTAGAGACATTTCTTAAATCCATTTGGTTCATAACTTCTCTTAGTTTCACTGTGTCTCTGTTTAGTTTCTGTTTCCATGATCTGCCATTGGAGAGAGTGGGGTGTAGAAGTCTCCCACTATTATTGTGTGAGGTGCAGTGTATGCTTTGAGGTTTAGTAAAGTTTCTTTTATGAATGTGAGCATCCTTACATTTGGAGCATAGATGTTCAGAATTAAGAGTCCATCTTGGTAGATTTTTTTCCCCCTTTGGTGAATATGAATTGTCATTCCTTATAGTTTTTGATAACTTTTGGTTAAAAGTCAATTTTATTTGATGTTAGAATAACTACTCCAGCTTGTTTCTTGAGAACATTTGCTTTAAAATCTTTTTTACTCTGAGGTACTGTCTTCTTTGTCACTGAGGTGTGTTTTCTGTATGCAGCAAAATGCTGGCACCTATTTACATCTCCAGTCTGTTATTCTATGTCTTTTTATTGGGAACTTGAGTCCATTGATGTAAGAGATATTAAGGAATACTAATTGTTGCTTCCAGTCATTTTTGTTGTTAGAGGTTGAATTAAGTTTGTGTTATGTTTATATTCTTTTGGGTTTGTGGAAAGAATTCTTTCCTGCTTTTTCTAGGGTGTAGTTGCCCTCCTTGTATTGGCATTTTCCATCTATCATCCTTTGTAGGGCTGGATTTGTATAAAGATATTATGTAAACTTGGTTTTGTCATGGAATTTCTTGGTTTTTCCATCTATGTTAATTGAAAGTTTTGCTTGGTATAGAAGCCTGGGCTGGCATTTGTGTTCTTTTAGTGTCTGTATGACATCTGCCCAGGATCTTCTGGCTTTTAGAGCTTCTGTTGAGAAGTCTGGTGTAATTCTGATAGGTACTTGACCTTTTTTTTTCCTTACTGCTTTTAATATTCTTCCTTTGTTTTGTGCATTTGGCATTTTGATTATTATGGGAAAAGGAGAATTTCTTTTCTGGTCCAATCTATTTGGGGTTCTGTAGGCTTCTGGTATGTATATGGGCATCTCTTTCTTTATGTTAGGGAAGTTTTCTTCTATAATTTTGTTGAAGGTATTTACTGGCCTTTGAGTTGGGCCAACAAGACCATAGCTACTTCAACAAGGCCACATCTCCCAATTGTGCCAATCCCTATGATCCTCTTGAACTATTTTCATTCAAGATACCACATGGAGAAAGCTAGCAAGCAGTACTCTTCCATGACCTCTGCATCAACTCCTGCTTCCAGGTTCCTACCCTGTTTTTGAGTTCCTGCCCTGACTTCCCTTGGTATTAGACTGAAATAAATATCCATGTGACAAAAAAACTTAAAAATGTACATGTGATTATATAAATATACATGTATAGATTAAATGAAATGAATGTGGTGGTTGAAAGAAAATGGCCTACATAGGCTCATAGAGTGTGCCACTATTAGGAGGTGTGGTTTTGTTGAAGTAGGTAGGACCTTGTTGGAGAAAGTGTGTCACAGTCACTTCCTGCTTCCTCTGGATCCAGATGTAGAACTCTCAGCTACATCTCCAAGACAGTTTCTGCCCATACGCTGCCATGTTTCTCATGATGATAACTGAACTGTAAGCCAGTTGCAACTAAATGTTTTCCATTATAAAAGCAGCTGTGTCATAGTGTTTGGTCACAGTAATAGAAACTCTAACTAAGACGATTAATTTTTTTTTATTTGGATTGGGAATGTCCCATCTAAGAGTCAAACACCATTTAACAAAAATCCCATCACCAGGAATGTGAAGCCCTCCTTTGAGTTGTTGGTCAAGATGGTTCAAGAGGCTCTCTTAATATTATTGCCACTGCCCATGGTCAGACATCAGATATAGAAGCTAAACTCCCTGAAGACATTGTGCATTACAGTCATACTTTCCAAAGGCCCCTGAGCTGGGATTAACCCAAATACCTCCTCCTTGAGCACTATCTTTCATGTTTCCAGAAGGCACCTTAAAAGTTTCCAAAAGAGATAAGCAACCAATTAATTATTACATGCATATACATATACATATCTCTACCTCTATCTCTATCTCTAAAAATATTCATATATATTTATATATGTATGTGTATATATATAAATAGATACATATTTCTACATATATCCAGCTCAGTCTATGCATTCTTTCTTGAATGTATGTCTGGAGGTTAATTATTCAGTATTGGATGACAGTTGGCATGCTCTTTCATGGGGAAGACCATTCTCTTGCTTTCACCATTTCTGCGTTAACTGTAATTGTTTGCATAGGTTTGAGGCCTCATGGCATTTTTCTCATTCACTTTGGCATGTTTATTGTTGCTGTTCTTGTGCAGCTCATTTTGAGGCAGCCATACTGGTAATCAGCCAACTCATTAGTTCCATGCATATATGATGTTTGGCTATTCCTGTTTGGTTGCTTCCATGTGCTATCATAAACATTCTGGAGTGCTTCAAGATGAATTTCCTAAGAGAGCTGCATTCCATCAACCCAACCAGAACTTCTCAAACTAGTAAGAGAACACAGGTCTGTAAATAGGGTATATCCTAGTTAAATATCATCTCCTTCATTAGCATAGATAAGGTTTTCTCCTTCTATCCACCAAATGTCCTAGGAGATCCATGTTTAGAAAGAAGGCTGTAGATCAGTGCCTGGAGGGAGTGCTGAAGCCTCTGCCATCTTTGCTCTGGTGATAGACCAGACAGGGATTCCAGCGCCCATCTCCAAGTGGCACAGGAAGTCAGCCATCTGTCCAGCTATGTGGAGGAGTCAGGTAGCACAGGTGAGACCTGAATTGCAGAGCAGAGGACCCCATCCTGAAGAGTCTTGCAGGAGGGTTGCGGCTCTGTTCCCAGGTTTGGGACCATCCTCTGCCATAGCACACCATCTCCAAGTGGCGCAGGAAGCCAATTGTCTACCCAGCTGCTTGGAGGAGTCAGCCAGCACAGGAGAGACCTGCATTGCAGAGCAGAGGAGCTGTCTTCTGCCACTGGGTACCATATCCAAGGGATACACAGAGGAAACTAACCACTCAGGAATGCAGAGAGGCCCGGTAGTACAATAGGACCACCCCTGCTGCTAAGAGGAAACAGCCTGAAACCCTGAGGATACAGAGCCTAGGAACAGATTGGGACAGGAGTCTTCTGATTACTGCCTGCACCCAGAGATGATCTGGGTCACAGAGGTACATACCCAAATACAAATATAAGAGAGTGGGTCTTGCAGAAGTACTTGCATATCAGTGTACACAGAGAGAACAGGTTTCCCAGGAGCACAGAGGAACCACAGTCAGAGACAGCAACACCAGCTAACACCAGAGACAACCAGATGACAAAAGGCAAACACAAGAACACCACCAACAGAAACCAAGGCAACATGGCTCCATCAGAACCAAGTTCTCCAACAACAGCAAGTCCTGGATACCCCAAAACACCAGAAAAGCAAGAACTGGATTTGAAGTCACTGCTCATGATGCTGATGGAGGGCTTCAAGAAGGACATAAATAATTCTCTTAAAGAAATACAGGAGACCACAAGTAAACAGGGAAAAGCCCTTGAAGAACTAAGGGAAAACACAACAAAACAGGTGAAGGGATTGAACAAAGCCATCCAAGATCTAAAGATGGAGTTAGAAACAATAAAGAAATCACAAAGGGAAACAACTCAGGACATAGAAAACCTAGGAAAGAAGTCAGGAGTCATTGATCCAAGCATCAACAACAGAATACAAGAGATAGAAGAGAGAATCTCAGACGCAGAAGATATCATAGAAAGCATTGATACAACAGTCAAAGAAAATGAAAAATGCAAAAAACTCCTGAACCAAAACATCCAGGAAATCCAGGACAAAAATGAGAAGATCAAACCTAAGGATTATAGGTATAGAAGAGAGTGAAGATTTCCAACTTAAGGGACAGTAAATGTCTTAAACAAAATTATAGAAGAAAACTTCCCTAACCTAAAGAAAGAGATGCCCATGAACATACAAGAAGCCTACAGAACTCCAAACAGATTTGACCAGAAAAGAAATTCCTCCTGTCACATAATAATTAAAACACCAAATGTACTAAACAAAGAAAGAATATTAAAAGCAGTAAGGGAAAAAGGTCAAGTAGCATATAAAGGTAGACCTATCAGAATTACACTGGATATCTCACCAGAGACTATGAAAGCCAGAAGAGCCTGGGCAGATGTCATATGGACCCTAAGAGAACACAAATGCCAACCCAGACTGCCATATCCAGCAAATCTCTCAATTACCATAGATGGAGAAACCAAGGTATTTAATGACAAAAACAAATTTACACATATCTTTCCACAAACTCAGCCCTTCAAAGGATAATGAATGGAAAACACCAACAAAGGGAGAGAAACTATACACTAGAAAAAGCAAGAAATTAATCCTATTGCAACAAACCCAAAAAAAGATAACCACACAAACATAAAAATTACGTCAAAAATAGCAGGAAGCAACAATCACTCTTCCTTAATATCTCTTAACATCAATGGGCTCAATTCCCCAATAAAAAGACATAGACTAACAGATTGGATATGTAAACAAGACCCAACATTTTGCTGCATATGGGAAATGAATCTCAGTGTCAAAGACAAACACTAAATCAGAGTAAAGGGCTGGAAAACAGTTTTCCAAGCAAATTGTCCCAGGAAACAAGTTGGAGTAGCCATTCTAATATCTGATAAAATAGACTTTCAACAAAAAGTCATCAAAAAAGACATGGAGACACTTTATACTAATCAAAGGAAAAACTTCCAGGAAGAACTCCCAATTCTGAACATTTATGCTCCAAATATAAGGGCACCATCATTCGTAAAAGAAACCTTACTAAAGCTGAAAGCACACATCACACCCCACACAATAATTGTGGGTGACTTCAACACCCCACTCTCCTTAAAAGACAGACCAGGGAAACACAAACTAAACAGAGACAGAGTAAAACTAACAGAAGTTTTGGACCAAATGGATTTAATAGATATCTACAGAACATTTCAACCTAAATCAAAAGAATATACCTTCTTCTCAGCACCTCATGGTACCTTCTCCAAAACTGACCATACAATTGTTCACAAAACACACCTCAACAGATACAAAAAAAATCAAACTAATTCCATGCCTCCTGTCAGATCACTATGGAGTAAGTGTGGTCTTCAACAGCAACAAAAACAACAGAAAGCCCACATACACATGGAAGCTAAACAATGCTCTACTCAATGATACCTTGGTCAAGGAAGAAATAAGGAAAGAAATCAAAACCTCTTTAGAGTTTAATGAAAATGAAGGCACAACATACCCAAATTTATGGGACACATTGAAAGCAGTGCTAAGAGGAAAACTCATAGCTCTGAGTGCCTCCAAAAAGAAGCTGGAGAGAGCATACACTAGCAGCTTAACAGCACACCTGAAAGCTTTAGAACAGAAAGAAGCTAATACACCCAAGAGGAGCAGAAGGCAGGAAATCATCAAATTCAGAGCTGAAATTAAAAAAGTAGAAACAAAAATAACTATTCAAAGAATCAACAAATCCAGGAGTTGGTTCTTTGAGAAAATCAACAAGATAGATAAACCTTTAGCCAGACTAACCAGAGGGCACAAAGAGAGTGTCCAAATTAACAAAATCAGAAAAGGAAAGGGAAATATAATAACAAAAACTGAGGAAATTCAAAAAAATCATCAGATCCTACTACAAAAGCCTATACTCAACACAACTGGAAAGTCTGGAGGAAATGGACAATTTCCTAGACAGATACAAACTACCAAAGTTTAACCAGGATCAGATAGACCATCTAAACGGTGCCACAATCTCTAAAAGAAATAGAAGTGATCATTGAAAGTCTTCCAACCAAAAAAAGCACAGGACCAGACAGAATTAGTGCAGAATTCAATCAGAATTTCAAAGAAGTCCTAACATTAGTACTCTTCAAACTATTCCACAAAATAGAAACAGAAGGAACAGTACTGTTCATGTTCTATGAAGTCACAATTTCGCTAATACAAAAACCACACAAAGATCCAACGAAGAAAGAGAACTTCTACCAATTACCCTTATGAATATAGATGCAAAAATACTCAATAAAATTCTTGCCAACTGAATCAAAGAACACATCAAAACGATCATTCACCATGATCAAGTAGGCTTCATGCCAGGAATGCAGGGATGGTTCAATATAAAGAAATCCATCAATGTAATCCACTACATAAACAAATTCAAAGAAATAAAACCTCATTATTATTTCATTAGATGCTGAAAAATCATTTGACAAAATTCAGTATCCTTTCATGTTAAAGGTCTTGGAAAGAACAGGAATGCAAGGCCCATAACTAAACATAGTAAAAGCAATATACAGCAAACTAATAGCCAACATCAAACTAAATGGAGAGAAACTTGAAGCAATCCTACTAAAATCAGGGACTAGACAAGGCTTCCCTCTCTCTCCAAATTTATTCAATATAGTACTTGAAGTTCTATCTAGAGCAATCAGCCAACAAAAGGAGGTCAAACGGATACAAATTGGAAAGGAAGAAGTCAAATTATCACTATTTGCAGATGATATGATAGTATATTTAAGTGACCCAAAAAACTCGAACAGAGAACTCCTACAGCTGATAAACAACTTCAGCAAAGTGGTCTGATATAAAATTAACTCAAGCAAATCAGTAGCCTTCCTATACTCAAAGGATAAACAGGCTGAGAAAGAAATTAGGGAAATGACACCCTTCACAGTAGTCACAAACAGTATAAAGAATCTTGGTGTGACTCTAACCAAACAAGTGAAAGATCTGTATGACAAGAACTTCAAGTCTCTGAAGAAAGAAATCAAAGAAGACCTCAGAAGATGGAAACATCTTCCATGCTCATGGATTGGCAGGATTAATATAGTAAAAATGGCCATCCTTCCAAAAGCAATATACAGATTCAATGCAATCCCTGTCAAAATCCGAACTCCATTCCTCATAGAGTTAGAAAGAGCAATTATCAAATTCAACTGGAATAACAAAAAAGCCAGAATAGCTAGAACGATTCTCAACAGTAAAAGAACTTCTGGGGGAATCAGTATCCCCGACCTTAAGCAGTACTACAGAGTGATAGTGTTAAAAACTGCATGGTATTGGTACAGTGACAGGCAAGTAGATCAATGGAATAGAATTGAAGACCCAGAAACGAACCCACACACCTATGATCACTTGATCTTTGACAAGGGAGCTACAACCACCCAGTGGAAAAAAAGATAGCCTTTTCAATAGATGGTGCTGATTCAACTGGAGGTCAGCATGCAGAAGAATGCAAATCGATCCATTCTTATCTCTTTGTACTAAGCTCAAGTCCAAGTGGATCAAGGACCTCCACATAAAACCAAACACACTGAAATGAATAGAAAAGAAACTGGGGAAGTGCCTTGAGAACTTGGGCACAGGGAAAAATTTCCTGAACAGAACACCAATAGCTTTTGCTCTAAGATCAAGAATTGGCAAATGGGACCTCATAAAATTATAAAGTTTCTGTAAGGCAAAGGACAATGTCAAAAGGACAAAATGGCAACCAACTAATTGGGAAAAGATCTTTATCATCCCTATATCCGAAAGAGGGCTAATATCCAAGATATACAAAGAACTCAAGAAGGTAGATTCCAGAGAGCCAAATAACCCTATTTAAAAATGGGGTATAGGCAGAGTGCACTCCGCCATCTTTGCTCCAGTGGCCGGAAGTTGGGACTGCCAGGCTCTGAGACAGACAGGCATAATATCGCTTGGGTCTCGGGCGGCTTGTGGGTATGCGGCTCCCAAGTGCGGGGCTGATCTGCAGTAACCAGCGCGCCAGCTCTGCTGTGGGACTTCTGCCTGGCAGAGGGACCCCGCACTGGGCGGGAGCCTACCAGCTTTCCTTCCGCGACCTCTGTTCCCGCAGACTGCGCTGAAGAGACAGGTACCCCAAGCTCCCTATCCCCAATATAACATCACTTGGGACATGGCCTGTTGGGGCTTCCGCCTGCGCCCAAGAACGGGACAGCGCTGTGGTCGTCTGGGTGCCAGATCTGCAGGCCATCGCCTCTGCAGGGTGAGCAGCGCCACGGAGAGAGTGCAGAGTGCACTCCGCCGGGAAGTTGGGACTGCCAGGCTCTAAGACAGACCTGCATAATATCGCTTGGGTCTCAGGCGGCTTGTGTGTACATGGATCCCAAGAGCTGGGCAGAACTGCAGTAACCAGCGTGCTAGCTCTGCTGTGGGACTTCTGCCTGGCAGAGGGACGCCCCCTCCGCCCCCCCACTCTAGAAGAGATCACACTCCCCTGCGCAGGGCAGGAGCCTACCAGCCTCCCTTTGGCGACCTCTGCTCCAGGAATCCACTACGCTGAGCCTTTGGATGTGCAAGGACTCCCCAATATAACATCACTGGGGGCAAGCACATCAGGGCTCCAAAGTCACTCAGGAGCAGGGCAGGCCCCAGAAATCTGTGCCAGGGGAATCCTGGTAAACCGGGGGGGGGGTTGGTGGGCAGAAATAGCTTTGCAGGCTCACAGGAGGTCCAACCAACAGCCAGTGACAGCAGGACCAACTAACATCAGAGGTAACCAGATGGCAAAAGGCAAACGTAGGAACGTTACTAAGAGAAATCAAAGTAATATGGCACCATCTGAACCCAACTCTCCAACAGCAGCAAATCCTAGATACCCCACCACACCCGAAAGACAAGATCTGGATTTAAAATCACTTCTCATGATGCTATTAGAGGATCACAAGAAGGACACAAATAAATCTAATAAAGAATTACAGGAGACCATGAATCAACGGTTAGAAGCCCTTACAAAGGAAACACAAAAATCACTTAGAGAAATGCAGGAGAACATGGATCAAAAGATGGAGGCACACAAGGAGACAACACAAAAATCGCTTAACGAGATGAATCAATGGGTAGATGCACTCACAAAGGAATCACAAAAATTGCATAAAGAAATGCAGAAGAATATGGGTCAACAGACGGATGCCCATAAGGAGGCAACACAAAAATTGCTTAAAGAAATGAATCAACGGTTAGATGCCCTTACAAAGGAAACACGAGAACTGCTTAAAGAAATGCAGGAGACAATGGATCAACAGATGGATTCCCATGAGGAGGAAACACAAAAATCGCTCAGAGAAATGCAGGAGAACGTGGGTCAACAGGCAGAAATCCTGAAAGAGGTAATGCAAAAATACCTTAAAGAAATACAGGAAAATACAAACAAACAAGTGAAGGATCTCAGCAAATCCATCCAGGAACTAAAAAAGGAAGTAGAAACAACTAAGAAATCACAAAGGGAGACAACTTTGGAGATAGAAAACCTTGGGAAGAAATCAGGAGTCATAGATGCAAACATCAACAATAGAATACAAGAGATGGAAGAAAGAATCTCAGGTGCTGAAGATTCCATAGAAAGCATCGACTCAACAGTCAAAGAAAATGCAAAATGCAAAAAACGTGTAACCCAAAACATCCAGGAAATCCAGGACACAATGAGAAGACCAAACCTAAGGATTATAGGTATAGATGAGAGTGAAGATTTGCAACTTAAAGGGCCAGGAAACATCTTCAACAAAATTATGGAGGAAAACTTCCCTAACCTAAACAGAGAGATGCCGATGAACGTACAAGAAGCCTACAGAACTCCAAACAGACTGGACCAGAACAGAAATACCTCCCGTCACATAATAATCAAAACACCAAATGTTCTAAACAAAGAAAGAGTACTAAAAGCAGTAAGAGAAAAGGGCCAAGTAACATACAAAGGAAGACCTATCCGAATCACATCAGACTTCTCACCAGAGACTATGAAAGCCAGAAGATCCTGGGCAGATCTCATGCAGACACTAAGACAGCACAAATGCCAGCCTAGACTACTCTACCCAGCAAAACTCTCAATCACCATAGATGGAGAGACCAAGATATTCCATAATAAAACCAAATTTTCACAATATCTTTCCACAAATCCAGCCCTGCAACGGATAATAGGTGGAAACCTCCAATACAGGGAGAGAAACAACACCCAGGAAAAAATGAGATAATAACCTTTTTGAATCAAACCCAAAAGTAGATAACCACTCAAACATAAAGATAGCGTCAAGAATGGCAGATGGCAATAATCACTATGACTTAATTTCTCTTAATATCAGTGGTCTCAATTCCCCAATTAAAAGACATAGACTAGCAGACTGGATACGTAAACAGGACCCAGCATTTTGCTGCATGCAGGAAACGCACGTCAGTGTCAAAGACAAACACTACCTCAGAGTAAAAGGCTGGAAAACAAATTTACAAGCAAATGGCCCCAAGAAATGAGGTGGAGTAGCCATCCTAATATCAGATAAAATTGATTTTCAACCTAAAGTCATCAAAAAAGACACAGAAGGACACTACATACTGATCCACCATCAAGAACTCTCAATTCTGAATATCTATGCTCCAAATGCAAGGGCACCCTCATTTGTAAAAGAAACTTTACTAAAACTCAAAGCACACATCACACCGCACACAATAATAGTGGGTGACTTCAACACCCCGCTCTCTGAAATGGATCGTTCAGGAAAGCAGAAACTAAACAGGGACACTGTGAATCTAATTGAAGCCTTGGACCAAATGGAACTAACAGATATATATAGAACATTTCATCCTAGAGCTAAAGAATACACCTTCTTCTCAGCACCTCATGGTACCTTCTCCAAAATTGACCATATAATTGGTCACAAATCAGACCTCAACAGATATAAGAAGATAGAACTAATCCCATGCCTCCTATCAGATCACTATGGAATAAGGGTGGTCTTCAATGGCAACAAAAAACATAAGAAAACCCACGTACACATGGAGGCTGAACAATGCTCTACTCAATGATAACTTGGTCAAGGTGAAAATAAAGAAAGAAATCAAAGACTTTTTGAAAGTTAATGAAAATGAAGGCACAACATACCCTAATTGATGGGACCCAATGAAAACAGTGCTAAGAGGGAAATTCATAGCCCTGAGTGCCGCCAAAAAGAAACGGGAGACAGCATACACTAACAGCTTAATGGCACACCTGAAAGCCCTGGAACAAAAAGAAGCAAATACAGCAAAGAGGAGTAGAAGGCAGGAAATCATCAAACTCAGGGCTGAAATCAATCAAGTAGAAACAAATAAAACCATACAAAGAATCAACAAAACGAGGAGTTGGTTCTTTGAGAAAATCAACAAGATAGATAAGCCCTTAGCCAGACTAACCAGAGGGCACAGAGATAGTATCCAAATTAATAAAATCAGAAACGAAAAGGGAGAAATAACAACAGAAACTGAAGAAATTCAAAAAATCATCAGATCCTACTACAAAAACCTGTATTCAACACAACTAGAAAATCTTGAGGAAATGGACAATTTCCTTGACAGATACCAAATACCAAAATTAAATCAGGATCAAATAGACTATCTAAACCATCCTATAAGCCCTGAAGAACTAGAAGTCGTCATTGAAAGTCTTCCAACCAAAAAAAGCACAGGTCCAGATGGTTTTAGTGCAGAATTCTATCAGACCTTCAAAGAAGACCTAACACCAATACTCTTCAAACTGTTCCACAAAATAGAAACAGAAGGAACACTACCCAACTCGTTCTATGAAGCCACCATTACACTAATACCAAAAGTACACAAAGATCCGACAAAGAAAGAGAATCTCAGGCCAATCTCTCTTATGAATATCGATGCAAAAATACTCAATAAAATTCTTGCCAACCGAATCCAAGAACACATCAAAACGATCATTCACCATGATCAAGTAGGCTTCATCCCAGGGATGCAGGCATGGTTCAATAAAAGGAAATCCATCAATGTTATCCACTATATAAACAATCTCAAAGAAAAAAACCACATGGTCATCTCATTAGATCCTGAGAAAGCATTTGATAAAATTCAGCATCCTTTCATGCTAAAGGTCTTGGAAAGATCAGGAATTCAAGGCCCGTATCTAAACATAGTAAAAGCAATTTACAGCAAACTGGTAGCCAGCATCAATCTAAATGGAGAGAAACTTGAAGCAATCCCACTAAAATCAGGGACTAGACAAGGCTGCCCTCTCTCTCCATATCTTTTCAATATAGTACTTGAAGTTCTAGCTAGAGCAATTAGACAACAAAAAGAGGTCAAAGGGATACAAATTGGAAAGGAAGAAGTCAAACTATCACTATTTGCAGATGATATGATAGTATACTTAAGCGACCCAAAGAACTCCACCAGAGAACTCCTAAAGCTGATAAACGACTTCAGCAAAGTGGCCGGATATAACATCAACTCAAGCAAGTCAGTAGCCTTCCTATACTCAAAGGATAAGCAGGCTGAGAAAGAAGTAAGAGAAATGATACCCTTCACGATAGCCACAAACCATATAAAATATCTTGGCATGACTCTAACCAAACAAGTGAAAGATCTGTATGACAAGAACTTCAAGTCTCTGAAGAAAGAAATTGAAGAAGACCTCAGAAGTTGGAAAAATCTGCCATGCTCATGGATTGGCAGGATTAATATAGTAAAAATGAGCATCTTACCAAAAGTAATATACAGATTCAATGCAATCCCCATCAAAATCCCAACTCAATTCTTCATAGAGTTAGAAAGAGCAATTCAAAAATTCATCTGGAATAACAGAAAACCCAGAATAGCTAAAACTATTCTGAAGAGTAAAAGAACCTCTGGGGGAATCAGTATCCCGGACCTCAAGCTGTACTACAGAGCAATAGTGTTAAAAACCGCATGATATTGGTACAGTAACAGACATGTAGATCAATGGAACAGAATTGAAGACCCAGAAATGAATCCACACTCCTATGGTCACTTGATCTTTGACAAAGGAGCTAAAACCATCCAGTGGAAAAAAGATAGCCTTTTCAAAAAATGGTGCTGGCGAAACTGGAGGTCAACATGCAAAAGAATGCAAATTGACCCATTCTTATCTCCCTGAACTAAGCTCAATTCCAAGTGGATCAAGGATCTCCACATAAAACCAGACACACTGAAACTAATAGAAGGGAAACTAGGGAAGAACCTTGAACATATGGGCACAGGGGAAAATTTCCTGAACAGAACTCCAATAGCTTATGCTCTAAGATCAAGAATAGACAAATGGGACCTCATTAAATTACAAAGTTTTTGCAAGGCAAAAGACACTGTCAAAAAGACAAAGCGACAACCAACTAACTGGGAAATGATCTTTACCAACCCTACATCCGACAGAGGGCTAATATTCAAGATATACAAAGAACTCAAGAAGTTAAACTCCAGAGAGGCAAGTAACCCTATTAAAAAATGGGGTACAGAGCTAAACAAAGAGTTCTCACCTGAAGAATATCTAATGGCTGAGAAGCACCTAAAGAGATGTTTATCATCCTTAGTCATTAGGGAAATGCAAATCAAAACAACCCTGAGATTCCATCTCACACCAGTCAGGATGGCTAAGATCAAAAACACAGGAGACAGCAGTTGTTGGCAAGGATGTGAAGAAAGAGGAACACTCCTCCACTGCTGGTGGAATTGCAAGCTGGTACAACCACTCTGGAAAGCAGTCTGGCGGTTCCTCAGAAAACTGGGCATGACACTCCCGGAGGATCCGGCTATAGCACTCCTGGGCATATACCCAGAGGCTTTACCTGCATGCAATAAGGACACATGATCCACTATGTTCATAGCAGCCTTCTTTATAATAGCCAGAACCTGGAAAGAATCCAGATGTCCCTCAACGGAGGAATGGATTCAGAAGAAGTGGTATATCTACACAATGGAATACTACTCTGCAATTAAAAACAATGAATTCACGAAATTCCTAGGCAAATGGTCAGAACTGGAAAATATCATCCTTAGTGAAGTAACCCAATCACAAAAGAACACACATGGTGTGCAGTCACTGATAAGGGGATATTAACCCAGAATCTCGGAATACCCTAGACACAATTCGCATATCAATAGATTTCTAAGAAGATGGAAGGAGAGACCCCTGGTCCTGGAAAGAGTGGATGTTGGGAAACGCCAGGACAGAGAAACGAGAGGGGGTTGAATGGAGAAAAAATGGAGGGAAGGGGGCTTATGGGACTTTCGGGGAGGGAGGAAACGGGAAAGGGGAAGTGATTTGGAATGTAAATTAAAAAAAATAAAATAAAAAAAAATGGGGTATGGAGCTAAACAAAGATTTTTCACCTGGGGAATATGGAATGGCTGAGAAACACCTAAAGAAATGTTCAACATCCTAAGTCATCAGGGAAATGCAAATCAAAACAACCCTGAGATTTCACCTCACATCAGTCAGAATGACTAAGATCACAAACTCAGGAGACAGCTGGTGCTGGCGAGGATGTGGAGAAAGAGGAACACTCTTCCACTGCTGGTGGGATTCCAAGCTGGTAAAACCACTCTGGAAATCAGTTTGTGGCTTCCTCAGAAAATTTGCATAATACTACCGGAGGACCCAGCTATACCACTCCTGGGCATATACCCAGAGGACTAGCCAACATGCAATAAGGACACATACTCCACTATGTTCATAGCAGCCTTATTTATAATAGCCAGAAACTGGAAAGAACCCAGATTTCCCTCAACAGAGGAATGGATACAGAACATGTGGTATATTTACACTATGTAATACTACTCTGCTATTAAAAACAATGAATTCATGAAATTCTTAGGCAAGTGGGTTGAACTGGAGAATGTCATCCTGAGTGAGGTGACCCATTCACAAAAAATCACACATGATATGCAGTCACTGATAAGCGGATATTAGCCCAGAAGCTTGGAATACCCAAGGAACAATTCACATATCAAAGGATACCCAAGAAGAAGGAAGGAGAGGCACCTGGTCCTGAAATGGCTCAATGTGGCAGTGTAGGGGAATACCAGGAAGGGCAGGCGGGAGTGGGTTGGTTTGGGAGCAGGCAGAGGGAAGAGGGCATATGGGACTTTTAGGGAGGGAGAGAACCAGTAAGAGGGAAATCATTTGAAATGTAAATAAAGAATATACCTAATAAAAAATTTTAAAAAAAGAAAATAGGCTGTAAGACAACCAGATGATATTCTTTTACTGTTGGAGCCATCACCTTCCAATCTGCATGGACACTTCTGCAGAAGAGGAGAAACAGTTCAGAGTGAAGAAGGGAAAGCAGTAGGCATAGAGCACCCACATTATCTGGCATGATATGGAGATTTTTCGTGACACAGCTAAGAAAGTAAGTGGACTAATTTTCCGAAATACTGTTATAACTTTATAAGTATATTCCAAACATGAGAAAATTATCAGCCTATTAAAGAAATATGACTTAAGAGGAGCATCCACCTATAGTACAAGAAGTCATATACCTTCTGTCCCTAAGGCTCAGAGGTTTTGTGGAATAGAGGACAGAAAAATTATAAGAGCCAGGATGCAAGGAAGGTTGCTTTTAGAGTGTGGCTTACAGAAATTTCACAGAGGCTCTACCCATGAAGTCTTATTAACATGGCTGCTTGAACCCAGCCTCAAGAATGATGGCGCTAATGAATAAGCTAACATGGGAAGAGGAAACTTCATAGAGTCTGAACCCTAGGCTAATAACTATGGGTAACTGAGGAATTCTGAGAGTTGGAAAAACTGGTTAATGGTTAGCAAATATTGGGGTAATCTCTGAGATCATGTAGAACAAACAACATACTACTTACTGTGTGTATATTGTTATATATGTGGAACAATTTACAAAAAAGATGACATGAATTTGAGGAGCATTCATAGAAGGGGGTGAAATAAGAAAGGGGAATAAGATAATTTATAATTTCAAAACCTAAAAAACATATTTCAAAAGCTATAAAACTATTCAGCAAAAACATCTCCTAATTTCCAATAGTTTCATATAAACCCCACAAAAGTAACATTTTGATTTCCAGATATGTGTCATGGATAGCTCAGAAGGTACAATCAAATCAAAATAGTCTCATTCATTTCCTAATCCCTGATTCCTGTTTGCTAAAGAAGGAAAAAAGGAAAAGAACAAAAACCAGAAGTAAGTAAAAACTCTGGCATTGAATTTTTCCCTCATATAAACCCTCAGGTAGAGTTACAACCTTTATTGTGCAAAACAAAGGATACAAACACAGTTGTTCAAATGATCTTAATTAAACTGTCTCAATTTGGACTCAGCATTTTAAAGGAAGTTATGAGATTACCAAAAGAGTAATAAAAGAAAGGTGATTTTCCACAGTTTTTGATGTTGTTTTAATTTAATATATAGGCAAAGTCTTTCTTAAATATTGTTATTGCCATTATAATTGTGAGTATATAATAAATGATTTAGATATACTTATTTCCAATGCTAACCAGAATGATTTCTTTATTTCATTAAATAAAAATGCCCAGAGACATGAAATTAGTGATATCACAGAGTGCTGTCTATATGGCCAGATCATTGTCCCAAACATCAAACAAACAAACACAAGTTTATCATAAAAAGACAGGAGATATGTAGTGTTTGGGCAGAAATCTGAAAGAATAGGACATAACACATGTTTAATGATTATGCAAAAAATGATTACAACAGCATTGGAAAAAAAACAAAAACAAACGAACACAATCTTATCCTAAAGATAAAACCAGGATGCAGCAGATATCCAATATAGGCTTCAAGGATTTTTGAGTTGTTCAATTTTGTAAACAGCATGGATGGACACAGTATAAGGTAGGTTTGTCAGGAATCTCATCTCAAAATATAAGAAAACTTTTGAAGTAAATATACCATACCTTACAGAACATTGATATATATATATATATAATATTCAAAATAAATGCCAATATTTTTTAATTGGACTGATTTTTTTTAAAACAAATAGCTACTTTAAAAGAAACAAATGAAAAGTTTAATGCTGTTCTTTAAACATAGTCTTATTTTATTCTTCATTAACTTGACTAACATCTTTTTTAACTAATTCATGTTTGAGCCTCTAATATCAGCTAATATATACTTGAGTACTCTTATTTATCTCACTTTCTAAGAAAGAATTATTCCTAGCAAATAAGTCCAAGTTAGCATAATGTATGGTTTTACGACTTGTTTTAGGCAGGGCCTTCCTAAACTTCTCTGGATGGTCTCAGACTCACAATCCTCCCAACCCTGTCTTCTGAGCAAGGGAGATAAGACAATTGTACTGAACTTGCTTCATAGGTTCTTATTTTTAGTGAGTAGTATCTAAATGTTAGGTTTTTATCTTTTCTAACTGAAATTCCTACATTTTAAATTGTTGGCACACAGGTGAAAGACCAAAACATCAAGTAAATAACTGAATTAAATTTTCCAAAGCAATACAGCTTGTTAAAATATCATTTGTCATATAACTCATATGGTATTCATTGCATGATTATGGAGCTCATATAGAGAAATAAGCTAATTTTCTTAAAGATAATTGATGGTATGAATATGAATTGTCTCTCATAGCTTCATGTGATTGAGCACGTTTGCCAGCTGGTAGTGCTGTTTTGGAAAATTACGAAACCTTTAGGTCTTGATGGAAGAAGTCAGCCACTATAGCAGGCCTTGACGCTTTATAGGCCAGTTCAACTTCCTGCTGTCATCTGCTTCCTGACTGGGGATACAATGTGTTCACCTGGCCTGCTCCTGTTATCATGCCTTCCCTGTCTGAAGCCAACTCTTTTCCACCATGATGGAATGGTGCCCTCAAATTATAACACAGAATAAGAGTTTCCTCTCTTAAATGGATTTCTGTCAGATAAACTACAAAATGATGAAATCTTGGGGAGTCACTTGATCTTAAGCACTCTAATCTCATTCTGAATTACTCCTCAATATGTTCAGAATTGAATGGTCTATGAAGTGGTGATAGAAATTGTAAAAGGCAGAGTGCATTTGGGAGAAGTGTGTCACTGGCTACATGCCACTGAAAAATATATATAACTCATTATATATAACTTTCAACTTCATAGAACTCAGGATTACTCAGAGTGATCCTACTGAGGAATTGTCTTAGATTCTACAAGATTCTAGAAGTGATCCTACTGAGGAATTGTCTTAGATTCTACAAGATTCTAGAAATTCTATTTTCTAATACTTAAAGTTGGCATATGAATATGTTTGCAGGACACTGTCTAGATTGTTAATTGATATTGGAAAACCCAGGCTATTATGGGAAGTATAATTGTCTACTCTGGTATCTAAACTGCATGAGTAAAGAATCTAGGAAGAAGGTAGGCAGCAAGGGTACATTCATTCCTCTCTGTTCTTGTTGGTAGCTACTGATTTTATTAAGCTCTTATCTCTATGATTTTCCTGGAATGATGGACTCTAACCTAGAACTGTAAGCCAAATAGCTCTTATCATCCCATAATTTACTTTTAGTCATGATGCTTTACCATGGCAACAAAAATGAAACTAGAACACAA
Organism: Tokudaia tokunoshimensis; assembly: GCA_036184795.1. Classification (NCBI taxonomy): domain Eukaryota; kingdom Metazoa; phylum Chordata; class Mammalia; order Rodentia; family Muridae; genus Tokudaia; species Tokudaia tokunoshimensis. The sequence continues at coordinate 17,714,757 of BTHU01000008.1, forward strand.
TCCCCTGGGGGCTGGTGAGATGGCTCAGCTGTTAAGAGCACCGACTGCTCTTCCGAAGGTCCTGAGTTCAAATCCCAGCAACCACATGGTGGCTCACAACCATCCATGACGAGATCCAACACCCTCTTCTGGTGTGTCTGAAGACAGCTACAGTGTACTCATATACATAAAATAAATATATAATAAAAAAAAAAACACAATCCCCAGTGCCTTCCTCCCTAATTGTTTGGTGGTTTGGTTTTGTTTTGCCGAGAGCCACTGAATAAACCATCTCTTCTGCCACATGCTCCTGTCACCATGATGTTCTGTCTCACCTCAAATTCAATGCAATGTAATCAAACAAACATGGAATAATGCCTCCAAACTGTGAGCCAAAATAACCTTTGACCCTTTAAGTTTCTGCTCTCTGTAACTTGTCTCAACACTGCAGCAGTGCTGACTAGCACAATAGTCACAGTTTGGGTGTTTTCATTTGTTCATGTCTTGTACAAATAAATGAATATTAGATCATATAGTAAAAATATACTTCCATGATTTTTTGGTTACTGCATAACTGTTAATTTCGTATTTCTGACAAGAATAAAAGAAAATTATACTTAATAGTGAGAGATATTTACAATTAGGTACACAAAACATTTATTATCAACAATTAGCATTTGTTTCAAATTTGAGAACTTGCTGAACATCTTCACCTCATTCACAACAGCAAGTTATCTTCTCTATGATGTTGCACATAAATCTCTTCCACAAAATCACAAGCAAAAATGATGTCTTATTTTGTTTTCTTACTCAAGCCTGTGTATTACTGCACTACTATTGAGCCACAGGGTTATACTGTGTTTATTTCTGGGAGCTTAATATTCTCTTTATACTGTAAATTTCTCAAGAGCAGCGTTTATGCCTTCATTCATCTTTCTATGCTTTACTCACTAAAAGATTTATGGGAAGGGAACCATTTGCTAAGTTAAATTTAGATTTCAGGATACTTCATGCTTTGAAAGACATGTAGCAAATTCTTCATAGTAATGTTAATTATTATCCATATATGAATAGATAAATGAGGTTTTACAATATTGATAGTTTACTTGATTTGTCTTAAGATTCAAAACTTACCTGTTTTTTTAATTAAATATAATCTTCATTTACATTTCAAGTGGTAAAACCTTTCCCGGTTTCCCACCTCCCCAAAACTTATCTGGTTTTAAAATATTTATTAAAGGTAAAAATATGTATGATTTAAAGTTTCTCTGGAGAGCATAACCAAAGTAATATATATGAATAAATTGGATGCCAATGTTAACATACCTACCACTAACGTCTCTAAGAGCCAAGGGAAGCTATTAGTTCATAAGGTGAAGATAGGAAGGTATCAGAATTTACCTGGTCACGTGGTTTTATAACTTTATTTTTAGTACACAGGTATACCTTTTGCACTATCCATATGAATTACTTCAGCTTTCAAATAAACCACACTATGTACCACCTTTGGCAATTGTCTCTCTCTCTCTCTCTCTCTCTCTCTCTCTCTCTCTCTCTCTCTCACACACACACACACACACACACACACACACACACACACACACACACAAATTTTATATATATATATATATATTCTTCTCCCTGGCACCTTACAAAATGAATCCTTACATACTTTTCAGAATATTCAAAATGTGCTTTAATAAAGCTTGTATCACTTCTTCTTCTAATACCAGAAAAAGGGAAGACTATTGTCTTGTTGACTCCTCTGTAGCCATGTGGTCCCACAATGATGTTAGTGCTCTATTTTGTTTATTTAAATGTGGATATTTTACCTTTATTTTAAGTTTCCTAAAGGCTGAATCTATGTTTTACTCATAATTTATTTGACACATATCAAGCAGTTAATAGAATGCTAATATAAATGGATGACATAAATGGTTGCATAAACAATGTGAAAACTTTCTTAACCTAAATTGTCTTAACAAACATCAAAAAATATGAAAAGAAATCAGGGGTGGTAGCATATAATTTTAATCTCAGCATTTGGAGAAGAAGGCATGAGTATTAGCAGTTTGAGGCCAAATTGGACTATATGTGAGATCCTTTAAGTAAAAATACATAAAATGGTGAAGTTGATGCATGTGTATTTGGGATCTAGTACTTCCAGATAACTCAAAGAAAATATGAAATATCTTTCTATATCTTGAAATTTTATATATATATATATATATATCATCCCACACTTTTCTGTTTCTACGTAACTATACAGTTTGTTTTATATAACTCCAAATATCAATAGCCAAAAAATAAAAGGTTGGATACAATAAACAGTTAGCTAAACTGGTAACCTGGAACGTGATGATTCATCTTTGCTGTCAGTTGGGTTGGATTTAGAATTATCAATGAAATGTACTTCCAGATGTGTCCTTGAGGATGTTTACCGAAGGTTTAACTTAGGTGGCTGACACCATTGCATGGGAGAAGTCCTCAGCTAAATAAAAAGGAGGAAGCAAGTGAAGCAGCATCTTCATCTGTCTCTACTGCCCAACAGTGGATGCAATATAAGCAGCCACCTCACGCTGCTTGTGTCATGGCTTCCTGTTCATGAAGGACTGTACCTCCAAACCATGACCTGAAACAAATGCTCATTGTTTAAGTTACTTGACATGTATTTTGCTACCTAATCAAGGAAAAATAAGGACAACTTAGGAAACTTTATTCAGGTAAATAAATCTCCACTACAAATATATGCAACGCTATCATTACATAAACACACGCCATCTTTATCATCATCAGTATTGTTAAAAATGATGGTTTATTAGAACAATGTTAAAGGCGGTTGTTATTTTAGATGTGATGAAGTGTAGAACAAACAAAATGAGAAGACATCAGAAATTCTATTGAAAACTGCATCCAGTACTTGAAAGCCCAATTCGTTTCCTGGGTTTTAGTCATTTTCCCCATTGCAATGGGGTCAGTACGAAAGGTCTGAAAGAGATGAAGGAATGATAAATGCAATGAGAGGACAGGTTGGGGAAACTACTCTGAAACACATTATTTGAGTTTCAAATAAAGATATTCTCTAAAGGAAAGGAAATTGGTAGTCTCAGTTTGCTTCCTAGCAATTCTTACAGTCAACTCCTGTAGTGGAGATGCAATTTGAATGCATCAATATGTTTCACATATTGAAATCACTGTGGAAATGTGTAGTGAGCTCCAGTTGAGGAGGCATTATGTATTATGGGTTCACTGTCAGTAAATGCATGTATTCATCAGATATCTGCAGCATCCCAAGATACTCAACAAAATTTAAATATTTTAGAAAATAAAAATTGTTTGCAGTAATCTATTAGTAGCCTCAAAGACATCAGGCTAGGAACAAACTAAAAATCAAACCTTAAAATCCAAAGGTTCCATCATCAGAATACCCAACTTGGCAACAGATTGGCTAACATTTACAGGAGAAATTGAGCATGCAATATAGCCATTAATAAGCTTATTTTCAGAAAGGAAAACATTGTTATTTAATCAAAATAAAATTCATTGATAAAAATCATGATCTGTTGGCACAAAGTCAACTGAGTGTGATGGCTTATTTCCAATTAAGACAAGTTTCCTTTTCCCTACAACTTAACAGCTCACTTTTAAAACCTATTTATACAATTCAAATAAATACAATGTAATAAATTTAAAAACCCCTCTTAATCTCTTTCCATTTTCATATTTTGCAATCTCTTTTTTTTCTGTTTTAAAGGAAAATGCTAAGTGATGAGGGCCTGCCATCTAGTGGTATATAGGAAGCATGCCTAAACACTACCAGGTGTTAAAATTACTTTCCCCAGAAAAAAAGAAAAAGTGGTGACTAAATTCTAAAAATGAAGCCCTGGTTAATATAATCATGTATTTATTCTCTTACTTGTTTCACTAAATCAAATTTCAAACCAGCTAGTACTACCAAGAACTAAGCTAACCACACAGAATACAGAATTCACTAAGTCATAGTTCTTGGTAGAAAATCACTTCCCTCTTCTGTGTATTGTCAATAGTATACAAATATGTTTTGTAGCACACATTTGATTGATTAATGGATTGAGATTTTGAATATTATTCCTAGAAAAGATAGAATACTTAAAGGCTATGCGACTGAAAATTTTCAAGAGAGCATGCTAAAAGCACACAAATCTCATAAATACTTCTTTCTTTGCTCATTCAAAATTCAGACCATCTATTTCAATATATTTAATGACCCCTTTAAATATCACCATTTACCAAGGAACGAAGGACACAAATGTAGCTCAAATGAGTTGTTTCTTTAACAGAAGCAGGGGACACAAAATAGGGGTACTTGAAATGTTCCCAAAACACATATACTAATCTCACCACTTTGATACTGATACAGAACAAAAATATTTAGCATACTCTCAGATTTCAGTAACCCTCCTTTAATACCTACTACTTTACTGACTCTATCAATGTAGAATCTTCTCAGATTGTGAGACATAATATAAAATATTTATTAAATATTGAGTCAAGGTGTCTGTCATCAAACTGATCAAATCAAAACAGGGAGAGAAGAAAGTGTGAAGCTGATAACAATTAGGCTTGAAAAGTTAAGTAATGCTGGACAATGTTACCCCTTGGCCAGTGCTGCACTGAACGGTTAGGATTCTCTTTGGAGGTTAATGGTCAGTCAAGGTTCTTCAAAGCAACCTTGTCCCTGGCTCATGATGTGGCTATTCATAATTCAAATTTTAAATTAAATATCACTTTTTCAGAAATCATTTTTTCTTCTTAAAACTAATTTTAAATTAGTATACAAAGTCATGTGTTTCATCATGGTATATTTTTTTTTATAAAGATGTGATGTACTTTGTTCTAATTCATACACATTCCCCACTGTCCAGGTTGTATTTCTTTGACACCAATTTCTTTTTTTTTCTTTTTTTTTAATCCTTCCACTCATTTACATCTCAAATGATATCCCATTTCCAGGTTACCCCTCCACCAACTCCCCATCCCATGATATCCTGCTTCCCAGTTAGTCCTTCAGCACCACCACATTCCACATCTGCCCTTCCCCTCCACTTTGCCTGTATAAGGGTGCTCCCCCACCTACCCACACTCTCCTGCCCCACCACTCCAGCATCCCCCTATGCTGGGGCATCAAACCTCTTGGGGACCAAGGGCCTCCCCTCCCATTGCTGTCAGGTAAGGCCATCCTTTGTTATATATGGATCTGGAGCCATGGATCCCTCCAGGTACACTTCTTGATTGATGGTCTAGGCTCTGGGACCACTGTCCCAGAACAATGGCCAGCAGACATTGTTCTTCCTATGGGGCTGCAATCCCTCTCCACTCCTCCAGTCCTTCTTCCAGCTTCACCGTCAGGTTCCCTGAGTTCAGTCTGATCGTTGGCCCCAAGCATCCACATCTGCATTGGTCATTTGCTGGCCGGACCTCCCAAGTAACCGCCACACTAAGTTCCTATCAGCAGTGCCTCTTGACTATGGCAACAGCTTTGGGTTTGGTGTCTGCAGACATGATGGATCCCCAGATGGGGCAGTCCCCAGTTGGCCCCTCCTTCAGGCTCAGTTCCATTTTTTTGTCCCTGTTTTTCCTTTGGACAGCAACATTTCTGGGTTAAAAACTTTGAGATGGGTGGGTGGCCCCATCCCTTGACCAGGGGCCATGCCTATCTATTGGAAGTGGTCTCAACAGGTTCTATCTCCCCCTTCTCTGCACATTTTGGCTAAAGTCATCCAATTTGGGTCCTGATAGCCACACATTTTTGTGGCGTCTGGGACCCTCCAGTGGCTATCCCCAGTTCCTTATTCTCCCTGATACATATTTTTGTTCCATTTCCTGACCCTCTGTACCTCACTCACATCTCCTCCAGTTGAACACCCATTTCAAGTTTCACTTGCACCTTATATTATACTCTTTTACATGATTACATTTGCATCTTTTATTTCAAATGATATATCATCATTTATTTGTTTCTTTATAAATTTACCATCTGTGAATTTGACAAAATAAAAATAGAAGTAAAAAGTAGCATGTCTTTAACCATTGTATATTCTATAAAGTTTGATAGGGTCTAATGTCTACTAGATGTCACATAAATTTCTTGAGTGATGACATAAGGATATTTTTAATAGATATTTTTTCATAGCAATACTCTGAACCAAGCAAGATCTGAAGTTCTGACTTTGAAAGTGTTAATCTAAACACTACAACAGAAACAATAGATGGCTGGTTAAATCTAGCCTCCACTTTTGTTGGTAAGATAATGTTGATAGACAATGTATTCATGTGACTTCATGATCTATAGCTGCATTGATAGTCGATTAGTTGTCATAGAGACAAGCTCGGAAGCATAAAATTTTTCTCCCATGCATCCTTACAGAAACTCTTTGGTTTTTCTATTTGTTATTTAACAGTGCTGAGATCAAACTCCACGCCTCATACATGATGCCAGGCAAGGGCTCTTCATTGAGTAATGCCTGGCCAACTACCATTTCCTTATACACACACACACACACACACACACACACACACACACACACACACACACAGAAAACATGAAGTCTGAAACAGAGTTAAAAGAATAGGTGCAACATTAGCCTTAAACCAGATGGGTGTTCAGTAGTGGTACATATGCAATTCAACTGCCTCTCCACATGACAACCCACTCCCTGTGTGTTCCTTACAGCTAGCACCCCAGGATTTATACAACATTTTAGTAACAGTTTACAATTCATGTTACTGTTGTGAACATAAATCTTTGGGCTCTTTCCATCATTAATATAAAGGTAAAGACATCTCACACATGCATTGTGTAGATTGTCACAATACTCCAAAACTCTGAAATTATGTACACTGATTGAAATGCTTTTTCTCTTGTTGCTTCATCTGCAGTTCATGAAATATATTAAAATGTGAACAGTTTTGTTGGAATCATACTAAATTGCAATGTACAACAGAAATAGTGATCTGTCTGTCTAAGATAACTGGCTGTTTTAAAATAGGTATTTAATACATTTAGTCTTCCAGACCACAGCAATGACTACTAGAAAGGTAATATGTATATTTAGTGTTCTTGGACTTCTAAAATTAAAATGTTACTTATGTAATCAGCTGGCAATGGAGATTTATGACAGAATGAGAAATCATATACTCTTCACCTTCTAAACCCCCTTTGAGGCAGTGGAAAAACTGAATGCCTGACACCAAAGTCTTATATTGTCCCAAGGACTCCTGTCTGTGTCAACATCCTAGCTTTCAAAAGGTGGCAATTTACCAATTCCATAAAACAGCTATAGCATACACAATGACAGTGACAAATGGCATATGTTGTTATAGCAACACCATTCCATGCTCTGAGGTGAAAAGTCATTGAGACATCTGATTACAAGGGACAGAATAATGCATTTGAGGATAGGATTACTATGAAGCCATATTCCTTCATTTCTTGACTTTCTCTATTCAAGTATATCCTTGATTATTACCTTAACATCAAAAAGTAAAGAGGTTAGTGATACAAAACCAAAATAATAAATTCATTGGCAGCCACAGATATTACAGAGAAACTATATAATACTTGAAATAAAAATAGTTTCACAGCAATTGAAACATTTGGAAAATAATCTTACTGCAATAGTCTAAAACTACTTCTTTAATCTGTAGTCAAGAGCCAGGTCTTTTTTCTTCTGTGATCAAAAGGCAGGTACATTGACATATTTATGCAGTGAACTCAGTCTACCAAATCTTTTACCACTTTCTAAGACTTCAAAAAATCAAAATGTTTGCCAGAGACTATGAATAGCCACTTTTCACATTTCATTAACATTCATAATAAAAAAATTCTTCTGAAAATGTAATGCTTACTCAAAACATGTATCTATTACTATGCAGATATTTTTTGATTCTTTTCTTTAAGTGGATTTCTGAAAGGTAAAAATAACTCTAAAGGATTCAGTGACTTACAACTGACCTGGATATTAGGGTAATATCTGGTAATGGGGAGGACACAAATGTAATTCTCTATTTGTGAACCATGTCTTCTCCTTTGGAGAAAAAGTAATAAACAATGCTCAGATCTTTCGAGAAGAATAAGCCAGAAAAAAAACTCAATGCTGTATAAATAGTTACGAATGTAGGAGTAGATAGAAAGGCAGAGAGCAACTCTCAAGGACTGAAACTGAGCTGAGAAATGAAGGTTAAGATGAGAAAACAGGTGTCTAGGTAGTGGCCACAGAAAGAACATATATCCTAATGTTAAGAAAGAATCTTTCATGAAGTCCACTCACAATACTGGAGATATAACTTCATTGGTATAGTGCTTAACTAGCAGGCTCAGTGCCCTGAATTTATCCCACAGCCACACATTCATACCTGTCATCTCATCTCAACACTAGGAGGGTGAAGGCAAACAAGAAGGTCATCCACAGGTATCCATGGAAGCATGAATGCATGCACACTATTTTCATTTCATCAGAGTATGGTATGTGAGGAATAAAATGGCATAAAGTGACAGGCAGATAAATTTCAGTTTACATGTAACCTTGTAGTAGACAAAATCTGTTTCACATATATGCTAAATACATGTTGCAGGATTTTCCATGTCCAATCATGTTAGGGCAGTGGAGGACCTATGATTGGACAGGAAAAGGGAGGCAGAGCTAGGAGTTGGGGAATCACAGAGGTCTCAAGAGAAGAGAGGAGGAACCGAGATAGCTTCAGACACGGAGCTGTGTGACATCTACTAACCAAAATAGCTAAGTTTTTATAAGGTTAAAAATATTGGGATAAAGCTTTTACCATTATCAATTGACTCTTAAATTACTGTGTTGGTATCATGTAAATTGTGATATTACTGATGCATAAACCTGATTGATTAATTAAGCTTTAAGAGTTTGGCTTTACTTGGTTACTGGAGTATGGGTCCACTGATGGTGGAGAGGGAACACACTGAGATGCTGTGGGAGCTAGCTGGGAGAGAACAGCTCAGTGGTGAGAATGGCTCCAAGTGGAACCCCACCATGACATAGTGCTGAGGCACGGTGGGGTAGGAGAGTTGGTGGGTTCTCATTTTTTAATATTTCCCACAACAAATACAAAAGGACTATTACATGCTTTTTTATAATAATGGTCTTACTTGAGTTTTAAAAATGGGCATACTGTCTTAGATGTGCAAACTCTACTGTACAATGTGACTTTATCTGCATGGATAGCTGTAAGGAAGCATAGACAGAGTAACTTAAACAGTAGTTGTTTATCTTTTTTTTTCAGTTTAGGAGTTCAAGATGATGAAATCATCTGGATGATAAAGGTTCTTATGAGGGCAAGTGTTCTCCTATCTTGTCATTTTTTTCCTGTATCCTCATGGAATGGGGGAAGATTACTCTTAGAAAGGGACTAACTCTATCATGAGGTCTCTCTTCTCTTCACGTTTTTTAAATTAATTTTTATGTATTCTCTTTACTTCCTGATCACTGCCCACTCCCAGTAACCCCATGCTATAATCCTTCTCTTTGCTGCCCCTCCTTCTGCTCTGAGTAGGTGCCTCTCTGGGTATTTCCTCCACCCTGTCACTTCAAGTCTGTGGGAGGTTAAGAGCATCCTCTTCCACTGATGCCAGACATAGCAGCTCAGCTAGTAGAATATATCCCATGTACAGGAGAGGTTGACCTTCCTGTGGTGTCCTATTGGGCCTGAAATCCTTCCTCCAATTATTCCATAAGAGGCCCTAAGCTCTATCAATTGCTTGGCTATGGTGTCTATACCTGAGTCAGCTGCTGGGTGTAGCCTCTCAGAGGACAGCATACTCCTTTTTGTAATCATAACAGAGAGTCATTAATAGTGCTAGAACTTGGTGCTTGACCACTGGATGGGTCTCAAGTTGGGCCAGTTATTGGTTGGCCATTCCCTCAGTCTCTGCTCTATCCCCTGTCCCCACATTGTTTGTAGACAGGATAAATTTAAGTTGAAACTTTTGTAGGTGGGTTGGTATCTCTTTCACTCCACTGGGATTCCTGCCTGGCTATAGGAGGTGGCCTCTTCAAGTTCCATATCCCCAATGTAGTGATTCACAATTCAGGTCAGCCCCATTGATTCTTGGGTACCTCCATTATCCTAGTTCTCTGGTCCTGGAGATAACCCCCCAACTCCTCATCCCCATTAGTTGCAGATTTCCATTCATTTTCATGACCATCTAGCTATCTCTCCTGCCTTTCCCTAATCCTGCATGCCCCACTGCCCTTCCTAACCCCTCCCTTCCAGTTCCCTCCCTTCATCTGCCTCTTAAGACTATTTTATTCCCCCTTCTAAGTGAGAGTCAAGCTTCCTCACTTGGGTATTCCTTTTTGTATAGCTTCTTTGGGTCTGTAAAGTGTATCATTGGCATCCTGTATTTTATAGCTAATATTCACTTGTAAGTGAATACATACTGAACACATCCTTTTGGGGTTGGGTTATCTCACTCAGGATGATATTCTCAAGTCCCATCCATTTGCCTACAAAATTCATGATGTCTTGGTTTTTAATAGCTGAACAGTATTCCAATCTGTGACATACCATAATTTCTTTATGCACTCTTTAGTTGAGTGATATCTAGGTTGTTTCCAGCTTTTTACTATTACAAATAAAGCTACTATGTACAAAGTTGAACAAGTGTCTTTGTGTAATGTTGGAGCATCTTTTAGGTATATGCCCGAGAGTGGTATAGCTAGGTCTTGAGGAAGAATTATCCCCAGTTTTCTGAGAAAATGTCAAATTGATTTCCAAAGTGGATGTACAAGTTTTCACTCCCACCAGCAATAAAGAAATATTCTCCTAGAGATGTAAAACCAGGGAAGACAACAGGAGCAACAGATGCAAACATCACCAACAGAATACAGGAGATGAAAGAGAGAATCTCAGGCATAGAAGATACATATAAGAAATTGATGCATCAGTCAAAGAAAATGTAAAAGCTAAAAGATTCCTGACACAAAACATCCAGGAAACCAGGGATACCATGTAAAGACCTAACCTAAGAATAAAAGGAATAGAAGAAGGTGAAGAGTCCCAGCACCCAGGTCCAGAAAATATTCTCAACAAAATTATAGAAGAAAACTTTCCAACCTAAAGAAAGAGATGCCTATAAATACACAAGAACACCAATTAGACTGAACCAGAAAAGAAAATCTTCCCGGCACTTAAAAATCAAAACACAATATCTACAGAACAAAGAAAGAATATTAAAATCAGCAAGGGGGAAAAGGCCAGGTAAAATATGAAGACAGGCCTATCAGAATTACACCCATCTCCTCAACAGAAACTCTAAAAGGTAGAAGTGTCTGGACAGAGGTCCTGAAACCTTTAAAAAATAAATAAATAAATAAATAAATAAATAAATAAATAAATAAATAAATAAATAAAACCACAGACAGGTACCAACCTAGACTACTCCATCCAACAACCCTCTCCACATTTTTTTATCTAAGTCTCCATCTCCAAATGCTATCATATTGGCTGGTTTGTGTTTTAACATGAATCATAGACATAATTCAGTCCATAATAAGGGACAAAAACAAGTTGTAATCATTAGTTTGGCCTTTCTAATACTCCTTTCCCCTTTCCTTAACAATGTTTTTTTTTTAATGATTGTTCTCTCATATATTACATCCCAACTGCAGTTCCCCCTCCCTTCCCTCCCCATAGACTCTCAACCCCACCTTTCCTCTCCCTCAGATTCACCTCCAGCTTCCCTCAGAAAATACAGGCCCCCCCAAGGACATCAACCAAACAAGCTATCAAGCATAACAAACTACAATAAGATCAGGTACTTACCATCACATTAAGGCTGGACAAGGCAAGCCTTGTAGGAGATGGGTCTCACAAGCAGGCAAAAGAGTCAGAGAGAGTCCCCACTCCCACTATTAGGAATCATACAAGAACACCAAGCTACTAAACATCACGTATATGCAAAAGACCTAAGTCAGACTTCTAAAGGCTTCCTGATCCCAGCCATTTTTTTATGGTGTACCTGACCCTTCTGCTGATCCTTCCTCCTGCTCCTCCACACGACTCCCAGAGGTCTGCCAAATGTTTTTCTGTAAGACTCTACAACTGCTCCCATCAGATGCTGGATGAAGTCTCTCTGCTCTCTCTGATGATGGTTATGCTTAGCTCTTGTACCAGAGCACTCTACAGGCAGGGCGAACTATAGGTCACAGGTTTTGTGGCTGCATTAGTGTCCCAATCCCTCCAATTGAGGCCTTGCCTCAAGTTGGTTATAGAAGATGGCAAGTTCAGGCTCCATGTCTCCCTTTATTAAGAGTTTTTGCTAGGGCTACTCTAACCCAGAACCAGAAAGACAAACACTATGTACTCACTTATAAGTGGATATCAGCTGTAAAGTAAAGTATAGCCATGCTACAATTCTCAGATCAAGGAGCCTACAGCCCCATAGGAGTAACAACAATATGAACCAACCAGTACTCCCAGAGCTCCCAAAGACTACACCACCAACCAAAGAGTACACATGGAGGGACCCATGGCTACAGCTGCATATGTAGGAGAGGATGGCCTTGTCAGACATCAAAGGGAGGAGAGGCCCTTGGACCTGAAAAGGCTTGATGCCCCAGTATAGAGGAATGCAAGGACAGGGAAGAAGGAGTAGATAGGTTGGTGAGCAGGAGGAAGGTAATGGGATAGGGAGTTTTCGGGGGGAAAACCAGGAAAGGTGATAACATTTGAAATGTAAATAAAGAAAATATCTAATAACAAATGCAATCTTAAAAGAAAAGAAAAGAAGGAAGGAAGGAAGGAAGGAAGAAAGAAGAAAGAAAGAAAGAAAGAAAGAAAGAAAGAAAGAAAGAAAGAAAGAAAGAAAGAAAGAAAGAAAGAAAGAAAGAAAAGAAAGGCTAAGTAATAAGGAAGGCCTAACAAGGGATTCAAGGATCTCCCTCAGAGGGGAAAATAAAATAAGTTTCAATGGTGGACTGGATGTGGGTGATCAGGTTGGTTGGGGAGAAAATACTGGGAGCAATGATTAGAATTGGGGGTGTTTTAGGGATGAAGTAGAAACCTATCGCAATGGAATCTCTAAGGAATAATGTCCCTATGTTCCTTTATAAACTAATCTTTACTCTCTCTGTCTCATTGTGGTTTGGATGAGATGCACCTAACTTGAATTCCACATAACTTCTCTTGAGTAAAGAAAGCAAACGGACCCAGATATGGTGGCACACACCTTTAACCCCAGCACTTAGAAGGCAGATATGGGAGAAGCACAAAGTGAGTTTGAGACGAAGCTGGTCAACACATCTAGTTCCAAAACAGCCAGAATTCCAGAAAAGACCTGTCTTAAAAATAAAAAAGAAAGAAAGAAAAGAAAAGAAAAGAAAGGAAAAAGAGAAACAAAGAACACAAAAGGAATGTTGGACGCACAAAGGTCCTTTCACTCAAAGGACTGCAGAAATCATTAATGTTAACATGGAGCAGGTCTCTTCAAAGGAAGAGATTTATAACCTTTTTTTCTACCCAAAAGCCTGGAAATGAAAGTGGTTAATAGTCTGGGTGATCTATCTCTAGGCTCTCTGTAGGGTCAGGCTACAACCTGCTTCCCCTAATCTTACTCAAGCAGGACTTGGAGATGGTTAAGAGCCCAGGTGACCTCAGCACTGTCTGTATGATGGAGACCACACTAGATCCTCCCCTAAGCCCTTAAGATGATACATGCAGCCTATCTATAGAACACATCTTTGTGGAAGTAGTAGTATGTACTTTGAAAAGAGTTTCAATGTAATTATGCCTCACTGTGTACAGGGGACTATGTTATACCAGGAATTTTTCCCCCAAATTGTACTGTACTTAAATGTGTCTAAAATAAACCATGCAGTATTTAAAACAACCCTGGATATTGAGTTATACTGAATTAATTCCCTTCTTGCCTCATGGCCCTGGTATTTTCAGAGATCCTTTACAGAGCAAAACAAAACAAAACAAAAGAGGGAAGAAAAGAAGGACCCACAATTTGATTCTAGATTATTCATAGAACTGAAATTTGATTCAAGAGAGTTATATCTGTCAAATAATTAGGAAGTAGGAAAAATGAAAATGCCATGGGAAGGAAAGTTTAAAAAAATTCAAGTCAAAAAAATTGGAAGAAACTTGATTGATCTAGAAAAGGACGATGGTAAATTCATTTCAAAAGGAAGGACATAGAAGAGTATCCACTGGTAAACACATCATTAAAGTATATTGGCTGAACTTTAATGGGACAGACAAAAAAGATGAATAGGAATACTTCAACTTTTCGTTATGTGGTTGGATAAATGGTGCTAAACAGTTTAGAGGAATAAATATATAACTAGTGAATAACGAAGTCAACAAACCTGTTCTTGCATTTGTTAACTCTATACCATTGGCACGTTTCAATCTTTTGTGAGTAATTGTGTATGAATCTGAATCTTAAGATGTTAGCATGGGCCGTGTAAATGGGATGAGGTAAGGAGTGATTATAAAAGAGATCCCAAGAGGGCTCAGATCTAGTCATCATTTTTCCATTTTACATTAGTGAATGTTATTTCCAATAACATTAGAATATTCCAGCAATGTTATTTCCAATTCAGTGCTGAAGTAGTCCTAAAATAGACTGTAAACCAGCAAAATGGACCAGAAGACTAAGGATAGAAGTTGTCACTGTTCATTATACCCTTTTACTTGTAGTAATTTAAAAATGTTGATTTTTAGCAGATGCTCAATTAAAATATTAAATAATGTCTTTATACTAAAATGGCCATCTAAAATTCCTTGGAATCACCAAAAATATGTCTTGAGACCTTCCATTTTATAATTATCCAGAAAAATGTTTTATTAAAATATTTTTCAATTTCACCAACAAAAACTGACCATTCAGTTATGCTCTCAGAAAATCTAACAGTGGAGATTCTGAACACTTCATGAAGCTACTGGGACTTCCTAACCCTGAAACTCATTTGAGTTTTAATTTTCAGAGGGATGAATGCCAAGAGGCTATCACAGAGCAGTAACAGTTTACTGAGGAAAATACTGGTAACCTGCCATAGTCCCTTTGCCTATTTTCAAGTCCAATATCTTGGATGAACCAAATGTTATTTGTCAACTGAGGACTTAGTGAAGTGAACAAAATGTGGGAAGCATCACAGAAACAATTCTAAACTTAGAGAGAATGCAATTCTGTATGTAGTGTGGAAATATTAGTTTGTGCTTTAAAGACTCCCAATGGTTTCAGGTTTTTCTAACATAAAAACAGTATATTCAAAATGATGACTAACCTAGAGTAGGTACTTACTAGCAATTTATTTGTATTAAGCAAAATAACTCCACATATAGCATTTTAATGTAATATAAATCTCTTGAATTGAATGAAATGAGAATCTTTATTTAAATGCTAGCTTGTATCTGGATAGGAGAGATGGTATAATAAATGAAAGAGGCAATCTACTCCTATGTATTTCACATTCACCTAAACATAACAGCAAAGAAAAGTGAAATAGTAAGGAGCTTATAGAAATACATTATCAGGATTAGAGTAAAAGGCAAAAATACTTACTAGACTTTGGGACAATATGAAAAATGGACATGCAGCTGCTCCTAACATAGGCTACATAGGAACTCCCAGTTACTTCTCCAGCACCTTGTGTGCCTATATGTTGTCATGCTCCCCACCTTGCATCATGCCATGGTGATAATGGACTATAAGCAAGCCCCTAATTAAATGGCTTCTTTTTCCAGAGTTTCTGTGGTCATGATGTCTCTTTATAGCAACAGAACACTCAGTAAGGCAATAAGCCATGATTTATGGTGCATTTCCTATGTGCTAGAACTCTAGTGATACTTTATAAATAAATTTCATGAATTTATTTTAGTCATCACAGCAATCCCTCAAGTTACATAATTTTGTCCACACTATACACACATAAAACTGAATCATAAGCTCAAACACTTCTCAAAGTTACAGATATGCAAAGATATGGAACTGGTAATGGAATCTAGATTATCTGAATCCAGTGATGATATTTTTAAGTAATGTCTTTGTTGTATGTGCCTCATGGGTTAAACTGAGACTAAGAATTCTCATTACAGTCTTACTCCATGAAAAGCCTTCTAGTTTTTTTGTTTTGTTTTGTTTTGTTTGCTGTTGTTGTTGTTGTTGTACTCACTATTAAACCCAGGGCCATGAGCATCCTAAGTAAGCATGCTACTGTCAAGTTACTTTTTACTTTCTTTCTTTTTTTAAATTATTTATTCATTTATTTTTACAATGCAGAATTTATCCTCCCCCCACCAATCCACCCTCCGACTGTTCCGCATCCCATACTTCCTCCGCTTGCCCCTGTCTCCACGAGGATGTCCCTACCTGCCACTCCCACTCCACCTGACCTCTAAACTCCTTGGGGCCTCCAGTTTCTTGAGGGTTAGGTGCATCATCTCTGATTGAACACAGACCTAGTATTCCTCTGCTGTATATGAGTTGGTGGCCTCATATCAGCTGATGTGTGCTGCCTGTTTGGTGATCCAGTGCTTGATCTTGGGGATCCAGATTGAGATTGTTGGTCCTCCTACAGGGTCTGCCTCCTCCTCAGCTTCTTTTAGCCTTTTCCTAATTCAACCACAGGGAACAGCAGCTTTTATCCATTGATTGGGTGCAAATATCTGCATCTGACTCTTTTAGTTGCTTCTTGAGTCTTCCAGAGTGCAATCATGATTGGTCTCTTTTAGTGAGTGCTCCGTAGCCTCAATAATAGTTTTAGGCCTTGGGACTTCCCCTTGAGCTGGACCCCACTTTGGGCCTGTCACTGGACCTTCTTTTCCTCAGGCTCCTCTCCATTTCCATTCCTGTAGTTCTTTCAGACAGGAACAATTATGGGTGAGAGTTTTGACTGTGGGATGGCAACCCCCTCCCTCATTTGATGCCCTGTCTTCCTGATGAAGGTGGGCTCTATAAGTTCCCTCTCCCTATTGTCGGCATTTCATCTAAGGTTCCTCCTTTAGAGTTCTGAAAGTCTCTTACCTCCCAGGTCTCTGGTGCATTGTGGAGGGTTCCCCCAACCTCCTACCCCCAAGGTTGCCTGTTTCCACTCTTTCTGCTGGCCCTCAGGGCTTCAGTCCTTTCGCTCACCCAATACCAGATCAGGTTCCCCTTCCCCACTCCAACTCCTTCCATTTTCCCTCCCAGGTCCCTTCCTGCCTCCTCACTTGTGATTGCTTTCTTCTCCCACCCAAATGGGACTGAGACATCCTTACTTGGGCACTTCAGTTTGTTGACCTTTTTGAGTTCTGTGGATACAAACTGACAAAGAAGAAATAAAGGTATCACTATTTTCAGAAGATATGATAGTATACATAAGCAACTCCAACAATTCTACCAGAGAACTTTTCCAGCTGATAAATAACTTCAGCAAAGTGGCTGGATATAAAATTAACTCAAATAAATCAGTAGCCTTCCTTTATAAAATTATAAACAGGGTGAGAAAGAAATTAGGGAAACAACTCCCTTCAAAATAGTCACAAATAATATAAAATATCTTAGGGTAACTCGAACCAAACAAGTGAAAAACCTGTATGACAATAACTTCAAGACTCTCAAGAAAGAAATAGAAGAAGATCTCAGAAAATGGAGAGATCTCCCATGCTCATGTATTGGCATAATTAACATAGTAAAAATGGCCATCTGACCAAAGGCAATCTATAGATTCAATGCAATCCCCATTGAAATCCCAACACAATTCTTCAAAGACATGGAAAGAGCAATTCTCAAATTCATATGGAAAGGCAAAAAATCCAGAATAGCAAAAACAGTTCTTAACAATAAAAGAACGGCTGGGGGAATCACCATCCCTGACTGCAAGCTTACTACTGAGCAATAGTGATAAAAACTGCCTATGGATTCTGCATGCTTCCTATTATCATACAATATTTCATTTCAGTCACTCAGTCATTACTACTCTGAGTCTTCCTTGTTAGGTCACTCAACACCTCCAACTAGAAACAAAAGTTCATTGGTACTGTTTCTGTGTCTGTACTCAGATAAATGAATGTGAGTAAACAAAGTACCATTTTTATAATTCTACCAAGCCTGACTTACCCAAAATCTCAATTTTATTCTGAGCACCTTGATCTAACTTACATTAAAAGTATTTTAAAACAACTTCCATTATTGGATACATTGATACCTTCTCTGTTACTCTTTATTCTTAACAGATAATTTAATTGTGCTTAAGTAACACAATAGGACATCCATCAGACAGGAATCTTTTAGATTGGCCATCAGACAGAAATCATTTAAACATTCTGTTCTCAGATCTTTGAGTCATTGTTTTGGTTTCCGTTTTTTCCTCAGATGTTTCTGATTTTGAAAATAGTATGTTTGTCTTTTTCAAATGCAGTTTCTTTGCATGTTATCTGAGGTGTCTATTTACTTTCAAAAAGTGTTTTTTACTATGACCCCTGTATAAATATATCATATATGTGGTACATGTGATATATCATGTCAATTTAATGTAAATGTTATACATTAAACACATTATATATATATATATGTTTTCTATACACTATGTATAAATAACTTGCAAAATTTATTTTTAGTGTTTTAATTAACAGTTTATATAAATAATGAAAGTAAAGACTTCAATAAGATGTCTTCGTCTTTCTAGAGGGTAGGTCCCAGCACACTGGGCTTCAACAGAATAAAACACTCTTTGTGTTTACATACAAAAAAAAAAGCCTCATAATATAAAATTACCTTTCTAAGTATAAACAAGTGGTATTTTCCCATCTTTGCTTCTCTTTGTAGTTTAAAACACTGATTGTTCCTCTATAAATTTAACCCTGAGCTATTTTTACCCAAAATCTTAAAAACAAAAATCTCTCACTACCAAATTCACCATTTCATGTTTTTGCATGTTTAGATTTATACAGAAGTTAGTATCTAGTTAACTCCTTAGTCCAGTGATCTTTCTCATACTCCACCACTCCACAAACCAGTTTTCTGAGTGTCTCTGTTTCTTCTGATGAAATTCTATGGCATGCTCCATGGATCATCTTTTTTTTTTGGATCATCTTATTTTATTACTCAGAAGCTATGTTTGGCAGAGAGAAAGCTGTTTGTTTCCGTTTTATGTCACAGTGTACTTCCTGGGTTCTCCCTTCTCTCTACATACCCTTCTTCAAACCCTCCTACTGGTTGCTACATTGTTGGACTGTAAAACATTGCAGAGCACCTGTACATTTTGTTCTTCTCTCTCAGCATCTCATTCCCACCCTCCATTGCTCATTCTTGTAACAAATAGTTTTAGGAAGAATGTAAGCTCTATAAACTAGGCGTTTTGGATACTGGCTATGTAATACCCCCCCCCAAACACACACACACACACACACACACACACACACACACACACACACACACACACACACATACACACACATAGAGCAGAATACAGGAATGGTTTCAATAATGTGGAACTCCAAGTTTCTTTTTAACCATTTCCAGGTATTCATGGTTCTACAACAAAAGTACTCCCCCCCCCACACACACACACACCCACACACATTGCTGGTGTGTTTCTGATTCTGGCCACTCTTACTCATTTAGAGTTGATAATAACTTGGCATCGACTATACCTGTTTTAATATCAAACAGTACCAAGATTTTACCTAAATCTCTGTTATTTAAATTCATTTTTTTTTCTTTATATAGTTTGCTTGTGGCTGCAAATTAACAGTTTCACCTAGAGGTCAGCTGACAGTGGTTGAAGATGACATGCTTAGCATCAGAAGGTGATTTCATGATTTGTGAGACATCATACCAGTCTTTCTTAGAGTCAAAATACTATGATCTACTGAAAAAGATTTTGGCAACTTCTTTCATCTTTAATTGCATTGCCTAGACTACAATGAGAAATCCCTTTTCACACATGTAAGTAACAAAATGGAATTTAACATTTTCATTGGGTGTATTTTTTTAAGTCCTATAAATCACTTAGCCTCTACTGTAAGCATAATCATATAATGTTCCAGTGAGAACTATTTACTCCATTTATAATAACTTCCCACCTGGCAAATCTATTTATGCTGTTATGGTTTGTATACGTTCAGCCCAGGGACTGGCAGGATTAGAAGGTATGGCCATGTTGGGGTAGGTGTGGCCTTGTTGGAGTAGGTGTTGTCACTGTGGATGTGGGCTTTAAGACACTCATCTTAGCTGCCTGGAAGTCAATACTCTGCTAGTAGCCTTCACATAAAGGCTGTACCATGCCTGCCTGGATCCTGCCATGTTCCCACCTTGATGATAATTCACTGAACCTCTGAACCTGTAAGCTAGCCCCAATTAAATGCTGTCCTTATTAGAGTTGCCTTAATCACGGTGTCTGTTCACAGCAGTAAAACAGTAACTAAGACCTGTTCCTTTTCACCTAATAATTTTCATTTTAATATTACATCCCTAATTAATAATTTTATGAGTTTTGAGTTGCAGTTAAGGTACTAAATTAAACTAAAATTAAATCTTCTCATCAGTTACCAATTTGTGAAGTATCTATTTCACTTGAGTAGAAATACATGTTCATGGTGAGGTCTACATTCACTGAGGACCACAAACCTATCCATTGCTTTACCAAAATATTGGCAACGAGACTGGAAGTTTAAGTTTAATGTTAAAAATCTAGAGCCTATAGATTTCAGAATCAAATGAAAACATTGGTAGGACTTTATGCAATTCTGACAGAAGTAATACAATTATGAGGAATTTCTAAGTCGTGGAACAACTACTTGTTTTCCCTATGTATTCCATGTCACATAAATTCACTTACTATGCACATATGTAATTAAATTTTGACACATAATCTATATATGAGTCAATCGTAATCATGAAAGTTAATAACGCCCATGTGTTATTGAAAGCCACTTCATTTTTTCTATAATTTCACATAACTCAGATTAATCCTACTGTCCCCAGAAGCCTCTGGTTTGGGTTTTAAGATGATTATCTACATTATTCTTCTTGAGTTTTAGAGTTTACTCTATGGTTAAGAGCCCTGGCAACTCTTCCAGAAGACCCTTTTCCAGTTTGTAGCACTCACATGGTGGCTCAAAACCATTTGTAAGTTCAGTCCCATGAGGTCTGACTCCTTCTTCTGGCCTCTGCTTGCATTGTTTGCATGCAAATACTTCACACACATAAAATAAGAGAAATGAAATCCTCAAAACAATACATTATTCTTTTAAAGGACATACTCTATCATTTTCTCCTTGAGAGTTATTAAAAACTAAGTCATACTTGTATTCTTTTGCCATGACATTAACAGTGAAAGAGACACAAAAATCAACAACACCATAAATGTTTTATTGGGGTAATTAAGACACTAAACCATAAGCATTTGAACTCAATACCCTTAATTTTCATCTATCATTCAATTATTGAAATTTTGTATGTTGTATGTTACTGGACAAGGTAAAAGAAACAGCCTAAATTACTAAGCTACAATTGAGAAAAAAAAAAATGAGGTGCTGGAGAGATGGCTCAGTGGTTAAGAGCACTGACTGCTTTTCCAAAGGTCCTGAGTTCAATTCCCAGAAACCACATGGTGGCTCGTAACTATCTGTACTGGAATCTGAAGCCCCCTTCTGGTGTGTCTGAAGACAACAACAGTGTACTCACATACATAATTTTTTTTAAAAAAAGTTAGCTATGAAAAAAGAGAAAAAATATGAATTTATTTAGGAAATTTATGTTCAATAAGTACACACATTTTTGTTGAGAACACTGGCATACAATTTAAGCTCTGTTAATATTATTATTGAAGTTACTGAAAAATAAACCTCATTTTAAGAAGGCTAATTTTTTCTAAATAATGTTGAGGTTGTTACATAATAGAGCCATTTCATAAATATAGAATCACATTTGGTAGTATAACAGCCCAATATGTGTCTTAGTAAAATAATGTGTAAAAGGTTGTGTGCCAATGTACTTACTGGATTATAAGACATTCAAATGTAAGTCACAGATACAAGTGACTTAAACTTTGACCCTTAAAACTCTAAACTAATAATGATTTTATTTACCTTTTGGAAGAAGTAATATCGAGTAAAGAGTCAATGGAGACATGGGCTGCTGGATCAGGATGTTGGGTTTGAATGGTGCCAGTTATTACCTGTGAGACCTTGGACTAGGTTTTGGAACTCTGTGCATTAGTTACTTCTATTTTAAAATGGAAAATAATAGTAATTACTTTATAAAGCTCTTTGCATGGTTACTTGATATAATATATGTGAGGAACATAGAATAGAGTCTGGAAAAATAAGAATTTGATGGTTAATATAAATTTTATCGTATTTCAACCAAATTTTTATCAGCTTCTGTTTTGTACATAGTGATTAATTTCAAAAAGACATTTTCATATAAATAGGAAGTAAAAATGACAATTATGTACATATGTAAAATGAATTAGTGCACAAATTTGTATTAAAGTGGTGACATGTGCAAAGTTGTTTAAATCACTTGTTCGAGAAAGTTAAAAAATCACAATAAGTTGTTGCTGTGAACTAAAATAACTAAAGTTAAAATTTCAATTGAAATACAAAATGCTATCAAGACATATTACTCAGACCTTTCTAGTGGTAATGGAAAGCAGAACATCTGCCATGGTGATTTGGTAGCTTTATAGGTATCAGATGACCTAAAGATGCACTTTGGAGTTATTTATTCCAGAGAATTATACATGTATCTGCCTGTTCAATCAGGTAGAAATCACATGAAAAAAATGTTCCTAGCAGCTTTACTTGTATTAAATACAAACCAAGCCAAACAAACAAACAAAACAAACAAACAAACAAAAAAACCCATCCTCCTATGCTTAAATGGTTGAAGAAATTGTGGTAAATACCAAAGAATGATACTCAGCTATAAAAAGAAATGAAGTAATGATATATACAACAAATTTAAACTTAATTTTAAGGGTGTGTTGCATCTGCATTCTGCCTTACTGCTAGGGTGGAGGCATGCCACCTGGGAAGACAAAATGCAAAAGTGGTAGGCTACATTTCATTGTTCCCATTGGGCCTCATGGCACAACACCTGAGAAGCTGGCAAAACACAGCCTTAGTGGCCTTGGCCTGTGTTTCTCTGGGTAAGAAATGGCGCAGAATTGGACTAAGGCTGTGGTTCACAAACTCCTGGGAACCCAGACTCTGCTGGGAACTGCAATGAATTGGAACAGGGGTTGGGGGTGGGGGTGAGATGAGCTTGGGTTGGGGGAATTCAGCTTAGCTCAGGGTGAGTGAAAGGAGTTTTCCCCACATGTGGAGGTCCTTGAAAAAAATAAACCATCCTTGCTTGCCCAAACTGTTTTTTCATGGTGGAAAAGATATAGATGACTTACTCAGGGTGGACCACAGATTAAATACCTTTTGTAGGAAGGAAAGTCTAGGAAGGGAAGCTTATTGGCTAAACCCCCAGGGCCCATCTAAATACCTCATTAACATAGAGGATTCTTCAGAGACTTGAAGTTCTTGTCATACAGATCTTTCACTTGTTTGGTTAGAGTCACACCAAGATACTTTATATTGTTTGTGGCTATCGTGAAGGGTATCATTTCTCTTATTTCTTTCTACATCCGACAGAGGGCTAATATTCAATATAAACAAAGAACTCAAGAAGTTAGACTCCAGAGAGCCAAATAACCCTATTAAAAAATGGGGTACAGAGCTAAACAAAGAGTTCTCACCTGAAGAATATCTAATGGCTGAGAAGCACCTAAAGAAATGTTCGACATCCTTATTCATTAGGCAAATGCAAATC
Organism: Tokudaia tokunoshimensis; assembly: GCA_036184795.1. Classification (NCBI taxonomy): domain Eukaryota; kingdom Metazoa; phylum Chordata; class Mammalia; order Rodentia; family Muridae; genus Tokudaia; species Tokudaia tokunoshimensis. Next base: position 17,738,560 of record BTHU01000008.1, read on the forward strand.
AAAACAACCCTGAGATTCCACCTCACACCAGTCAGAATGGCTAAGATCAAAAACACAGGAGACAATAGCTGTTGGCAAGGATGTGGAGAAAGAGGAACACTCCTCCACTGCTGGTGGGATTGCAAGCTGGTACAACCACTCTGGAAAGCAGTCTGGCGGTTCCTCAGAAAACTGGGCATGACACTCCCGGTGGATCCTGCTATACCACTCCTGGGCATATACTCAGAGGCTTCCCCTGCATGCAATAAGGACACACACTCCACTATGTTCATAGCAGCTTTATTTATAGTGGCCAGAAGCTGGGAAGAACCCAGATGTCCCTCAATGGAGGAATGGATACAGAAGATGTGGTATATTTACACAATGGAATACTACTCTGCAATTAAAAACAATGAATTCACGAAATTCCTAGGCAAATGGTCAGAACTGGAAAATATCATCCTCAGTGAGGTAACCCAATCACAAAAGAACACACATGGTATGCAGTCACTGATAAGGGGATATTAACCCAGAATCTCGGAATATCCAAGACACAATTCACATATCAACAGATTTCCAAGAAGATGGAAGGAGAGACCCCTGGTCCTGGAAAGACTGGATGTAGGGGAACGCCAGGACAGAGAAGCGAGAGGGGTTTGAATGGAGAAAAGAGGGAGGGAAGGGGGCTTATGAGACTTTCGTGGAGGGAGGAACCGGGAAAGGGGAAATCATTCAGAGTGTAAATAAAAAAAATATATATAGAAAATTAAAAAAAAAGAATCTGAAAAAAAAAAACATAGAGGATCCTAGGCTCTATGATACATGACCAGCTGTTATGATCCTCTTAGAGAGGTGTTGTGGTCATGTGCTCCAGGACTGGAATCAGGTTGGGAACAGATTCAAATGCTTACCGCTCTCAATTATGAGAATTGCTGGGGGTCCTTAGTGTTCTCAACCTTACCAGTTTTTCTGTATGGTTACATGGTTCCACTTGCCCCACACAAGGGAACTATACTTTATAAAAAGGAGTCATTCTCAAAGGTTACATACTGCAGGATTCTACTTACATCACATTTTAAAGAAAGTCACAAGCCTAGAGAATAGATTAGTGGTCATTAGGAGTTAAGAAAGTGGAAGTGGGGTGTTGGTGAAATTCATGCGGGTTCATATGGTGGAGTTGTTCTCTATCTTTCTTGAGATAGTTATTACATGACAAAATTTTATGGTACTAAATATATATACAGATGAGTTTCTCAGCATGCAGTGATACCTGTCAGTGAAGTGTGGCGTGTCAGGCAGTGGTTTTCTAAGATTATAATAGAGTTGAGAAATTCATTCTGTGTGGTGATGTCATAGCCTCAGTGCTGTAGCTCAACACTGCATAATTATGGTGGAGCTGGTATTACAAACCTACTCCTGACAAAATAGATTAGTACATCTAATTAATTATAGCAGGATTTTCATGGACCCACCAGTGGTATAAATAATGATATGGAGACTTCTAATATAGTTTAAAGTGTAGGGCTTTCACTTGGGCAGTTTCCCAACTAGCATTTAGACCTGCAACTTGACTAGCTCTATACCTCTCTACTCTACTGCAGTCAGTGTCTGTTACCTCTGTGTCCTTTCTCAAATCTCCCTCTTCTCCTTTCTTCTCCCAGTATCTCTCCCTCTCTCCCTCCACATCCTGCAGAGCTGTTGGCATCAGTCCCTATTACAACCAATCAGAACATCAGATACTAATCTAACTTGCCTTTAGGCAAGTGAGGAAGGACAAATATTTACAAAATATAAGGCTGATGGTGGGCCATAGAAATTACAATACCAGTATCCTGACAGCATTTACCTCTCTGCTGATACAGAATTAACAATGGAAAATACAGAGAAACACCTTCGCACAATGTGAAGAAAAGGTTAACCCATCAATTAATAATGATAAATATGCTTCTGGTTTGTGCATTTAAAGTACTATAGATTTTAGTCATTATTTTACAGTGAATATTTGCTTATTATTATTTTTTTATTGTTTGTTGTACTACCATTTATTCTTTATTAAATATGCCATGACTCTTGGCTTAATTTTTCTGATAATATTGACCCATCCAGGCTGGATTAATATGGAGAAGTTGGATTTTCCATTACATATCATGGTGGAACACAAAAAAAGTAATGTATATAATGTAGGATTCTCATGAACATATCTCTGACACTGTCATTCATGCAATTGTTGATCCCTGTTATTTTTGTTATTAGAGGTAGTATTATGTTTGTGTGGTTCTCTTATTTTGGGTTTGTTGTGAATGATTAATTTCTTAGTTTTTCGTGGGTGTAGTTTCCTTCCTTGTGTTGGAGTTTGCCTTCTAGTATCCTCTGTAGGGCTGGATTAGTGGTAAGATATTGATTAAATTTGAGTTTGTCATGGAATATTTTGGTTTCTCCATCTACGGTAATAGAGAGCTTTGCTGGGTATAGTAGCCTAGGCTGGTATTTGTATTCTCTTAGGGTCTGCATGACATCTGTCCAAGATCTTCTGGCTTTTGAGTCTTTGTTGAGAAATCTGGTGTAATTCTGATTGGTCTGCCTTTATACGTTACTTAGCCTATTCCCCTTACCACTTTTAATATTCTTTCTTTGTTTTGTGCATTTGGTGTTTTGATTATCATGTGATGGGAGGATTTTCTTTTCTGGTCCAGTCTATTTGGTGTCCTGTAGGCTTTGTGGAGAGCTTTTGGGAAAGATTGGCAGGAATCTGGTAATGGGCCAGGACTTAGAAGTAAACTCAGGCAGGAATCTGGTTTTGTGCTATAACAAAGAAGTAGACTTCAGGTAAGAGTTTGACTTTGGACTAGGACAGGAAAGTAGTCTCAGATATCTTGGTCATCCTGATAAGCCCCTAGAAACAGTGATCATGAAACTTTGTTTATTGACTTGCTTGTTCCTTGACTATTTGTGTTTATTGTCTTGCTTATTCCTTAACCTAGAACTGACCTTATTACTTGAATGTAATTAAAATGGTATAAAAGCACACTGGAAAAAAAATAAACCAGCTTCAGCCTCAGAACTGGCTGGGGTCAAGCTACAGTGTTGACTAGTTGTCTTTTTTTTCTTTTAAATCCTTGCTCCTGCCCTGGAAAACCTGTTGACTGACTGAGCTGGCTTGGTCAAAGCTTCTTGTATGTTTACAGGCATCTCTTTCTTTAGGTTAGGGAAGTTTTCTTCTATGATTTTGTTGAAGATGTTTCCTGGCCCTTTGCATGGTGAGTCTTCTCTCGCTTCTATTCCTATTACTAGGTTTGGTCTTTTGCGTCCTGAATTTCCTGGATGTTTTGGGTTAGGAGCTTTTTGAACTTTGTATTTTCTTTCACTGTTGTGCCAATATTTTCTTTGGTAACTTCTACACCTGAGATTCTCTCTTCTATCTCTTGTATTCTGTTGGTGATGCTTGCCTCAAAACTCCTGATATCTTTCTTAGGTTTTCTATCTCCAGGATTGCCTTCGTTTGTGATTTCTTTATTCTTTCTATTTACATTTATAGATCCTGAACTGTTTTGTTCAATTCCTTCACCTGTTTGATTGTGCTTTCCTGTATATTTAAGGAATTTATGTGTTTCCTCTTTAAGGGCCTCTATCTGTTTACCTGTGTTCTCCTGTATTTCTTTAAGGAAGTTATTTATGTCCTTCTTAAAGTCCTCTATCATCTTCATGAGATGGGATTTTAGGTCATAATCTTGCATTTCAAGTGTGCATTAGGGTATCCCAGGTTTGGTGTAGTCGAGAACTGGGTTCTGATGGTATGAAGTAGCATTGGTTTCTGTTGCTTATGTTCTTGTGCTTGCCTCTTGCCACCCGATTATTCTGGTGTTAAGTGACCTTGCTGTCTCTGAATGGAGCCTGTCCCTTCTTGTAGGCAGATGGAGCTCTCTGAGCTGTGAGCCTGGTTATGAGAGACCTCCTGGGAGTCAGGCTATCTCTGGTTGAGGGATGGGGGTGGGGCTAGATTGCCTGATCTGCCCCAGGTAGACTTGTGGACCTGAAGGAAGATGTATCTCTGGCAGGAAGGATAGGTTCCATGTCTGCTGGACTCCATAGAGATCCCAGTTAGGCCAGGTTTTGGGGCAAGACAATCTCATCTGTAAGCCTGGTTATAACAGACTTCCTGGGAAACAGGCTGTCTCTGGGTGTGTGTGGGGGGGGAGTGGGGTAGAGCATCCAGTCTCAGATATTGCTTTTTAAAAGTTAAATAATATGCCATCTCAGACCATAAGTCTTCTCATACATCTTTTTTTATTTTTTTACGACACTTTCATTATTTCCTTTTGGTTATTAGAACAAAAGTTTTGATGCTGTTTTACTCATTATGGCTCTATGAACAGTAGGTATATACATATCATGTGTGTATTTAAAATATAGCTCTGGTGTGTAGTAAGCTAAGTAATCTATTTTATGTAAAAATATTCTATATCACACAATGACAAACTTATTTTAAAAACATATTTCTTATGTCCATGTTATTAATCAACATTTGGTTGTATATATAAAGTTGTTTGACAGAGAGGGATGGTTTAGATAAATGTTATCTTCTTCATCATAGCATTTGTACTATAGTATTATAAGATGCTGCCATAAGAAAAGTCAGGTAAAAGATATACAGGGTTTAAAATTACTATTGCAGCTCTTATTTTATAGCAGCTTCTGCATCTTCAATCATCCCAAACTAAAAGATAACTTTAAAAAGTTACTTCACAGAGGTATGGTGAGGTTGCTCAGTGGTTAGGAACATGTACTTGTTTTGCAAAGGACTCTGATTCAGCAACTATGTGACTCCAGTTAAAAATCACAAACCCTGTGACTCCAGATCCAAGGAATCCAATACCCTCTTCTGGACTATCAGGGCACTAGTTACATTCATGTTCACATACCAAGTCCACACATACTCATAAATAAAAATAAAATATGTCTTTTTAAAGAGTTATTCTACAGAAAAAAAGTAATTTTGAAACACTGCATCATGTTCTTTCAGAAATTTTAATGTGTAATTTATTCATGGTGCACGTTTGCATATCCACAGTATCACATTATAACATTATATTGGGTACTAAGAAAAAGTCACAGACTAAACTTTGATTACAATTTCCACCAGAAAATTTCTTCAAATTACTTACACAGGTTACTACAACACGTTAGAACTCTGTTGTTTACACTCATTGTATACCGTCAAATACTGCCTAATAAGCAAATTTAAAGTTATTTAGTTATAAATAATCAAGTACATGAATTCTATATACCCAATGCCTGGGTTTGAATTACATACATCTTTGTAATCCACCTATTATAATAACTTAAGTTGAGCGAGTTATTTATACTTCATCTTTGTAACCTATAATAATGTAGATAACTACACGTCTGTGTCAGTTTTTTTGGAAATTAGAAGAAAATCCTGGAGCAAGTACTAAAATTTTATTGTCAAATACAATAACTATCATAAATAAATAGAATAATTCTGTCTTCTCACCTATCAATAATAACAAACAACAAAATTATTGTTTTACTATTGTTATGTATTATATATAGTGTCATAATATATTATAATATACTGTGGAGAGCAGATGAACTCATGAGCCATATCAAAGACCACAATATATCAGACTTATAAGAATGGCAAAGCTTTCCACAAGTCAGGCTCAGGGAAATAACAAAGATTCTACAGTCCATGTGTAAAGGTTGACAGTGTTTACACAAGTTTACAGCCTGAGATGGCTCTCAAGTAGAGATTTCCTACTGAGATTAGCTAAGCTTGCCTCCCTGTTCAGCAGCATACAATAAACCCTACTCCTCAGATTAGATGTATAAAATGAACAGGCTGATGCTGGTGCATGTCCATCTCAGAGCATAGCTCACCTGATGCCATCTTTTCTATGTGTCTTTCTTCATTCCCATGGTCAAACACTAAACCATTTATGTCATGGAATACATGTGTTGAGAAATAATTTTATGTTATACAAGTGAATCAAATGTATACATTTAAACATTTTTACTTTTTGTTGCTCTTTTAAAAAATATATTATTTGCTTTTACCTTTTTATAGCTTGAAATGCCAAAATATTATGGACATAGATGCTAGTTAAAATAAGTGTTTAGATTATAATTTACATCAGTGTCTTTCAAAAAATATTTGCTTATTTTTCAATGATAACAGAAAACCAAAAGTAATGAATAATAAATGTTCAACCAATGATGTATCTTTTATCTGTGTTCTTGAAAACTAATGGTACAAAAACTCATCTTTAAAGGGGGTACTAAATGTTTTCTTCAACATATGTAGAACAGGAACATTTGGAATTCATTTTTATTTTAATGTGAACAAATTCTACTTGAATCACTACTATTCAAGCTGATGCCCTTTAAAGTGGTTAACAGATGTTTTCTGTCTTCTCTTCTATTTATTTTCTTCCTTTTCATTTTACTAGCGCTCTCTCTCTCTCTCTCTTTCTCTCTCTCTCTCTCTCTCTCTCTCTCTCCTACTTTTCATTTTGTAGAATTATTTCTCCAGAAAAATATGTATGAATCAAAACATGTAATAAAGTCTGCCAATACTTTATAACACATTTTATTTTTAAAATTCTTTGAAGTTAATCAACATTCCTCTAATTTGATGTTAGTAAAATGTTGCTGTATTTCATTAAAAGACTCATTTTACCTGTAGTAGCTGCATCCTTTATTATGTAAAAACTGTCATTTTACTTCCACTACACCAAGAAGACGTGGTTATGCCTATAAAACTCCTAGGAAACTCATCCACCACATACTACTACTCCCAGGAGTTGAGTTTTAAATGATATTTCTAGGCAGGTTTTGAATAACTGAATTCTCATACTTCCCATGGGAGTATATTGCACAGCATGATTTTAGCAGTGGAGTCCTGTTCCTAAACCTAACATTTATTGAAAACTTTCTCATAATGCTGTATCTCTTCAGTTGTTCATGTACACTGTACATTTGCCTTCATGAAACTTGTCACTCTGCTGGCTTGTGATGAGCTACTGCATATTTTGCCATTACTATTTTTCATGAAATAATTTATAGTAACAGCTACTCAAGAAATAAATTAAACCTGAATACAGATCTATTCAGATCATAGACAACTGGACAAATATATGACTTGTTAGTATCTAAGTGAATACTCACAAAGGAAATATTTGGATAGTTTAAAAAGAAGGGTGAAGTATAAATACAGCAGAATTTTAAAACTCAGTTGGAAACTTTGCTATGTTATGACTCAGTGGTAGAATGTTCACCTAGCAAAGCAAGGTCCTGAGTTCAGTTCCCAGGACTGGGGTTGATGGGGAATCAAATATACAACAAACCAATCCTTGAAATTACCATCATCTGAAGGGGACTGTTTTATATCTATAAAGATTTAACATATGACCTTGGTAAAACTCAGGTATCCTGAAAGAAAACAAACAAATAAATACAGAGAAATGCAAGAAACAGATTTCCAAGAAAGATTGGGACTACTAGGGGATAATTAGAATAAAATTGAGACATGTATGAAAATGTCAAAGACCAAAGTTAATTAGTAAGGCAATAAAAGTATACAAACAGAAAAGAAACTCATATAACTCAATACCCCAAATATGCATAACAATGTTTCAAAACAGATGAAGATTCTCAATAGACATGACCGAAATGAATACATTCAGATGGTCAGAAAGACATGTGATAGTATTCAATGTCTTTAATCAAGGAAACACAACTCAAAACTGTGGTGGTATTTGCACCTCATGCCTGTTTCATGATATAAAAATGACCGGTATACAGGCAGATGCCTATAATCCCAGCACTTGAGAGAATGAGGCAGGCATATAACACGTCCAAGGCCAAACTGGTCTCCAGAACAAATATGACTCAGAAGACTCAGAAGAAGAGAAGGAGGAGGAGGATGAGGAGGAGAAGGACGAGGAGGAGGAGGAGGAGGAGGAGGGGGGAGGAGGAGGAGAAGGAGAAGAGGAAGAAGAAAGAAGAAGTAGAAGAGGAAGAAGAAGAAGAAGAACAACAACAACAACAAGAGAAAAAAGAAAAAGTTCAATACAAAATGTAAGAATGTGGGATAATGCTGTGGGGAGGTGACAGAAAGCTTGTATGCTCTCTTCTCAAAGTACCTTCCCTGTTCAAGAGTCTCGCCTCTACTTCTTTGTTCCTTTTTGCTGACTCAGAGAAACAGTGTTTCAGCTTGGCTTTTTTGGCAGGTCACTATTTGACATGCTAAATGCAAAATCTAATCTCTTTTACCTGTTAATAACTTAGTAACATTTAATACGAAATTATTCCTTATCTAAAAGTCTTCCAATGCTTGTTATCTACGGCACTGGTGCTTACACAGACAGCCTTCTGAGCATACCTTTTCTGTTCCATTACCATCCTCTCCACTGCTTCCTTATTCACTTATTGTTACATGAATTTCAGATACAACTAAAGAATGCATATTATGGTCCCATACTATCTACACACTGAGAAACATAAAGGTTCAGAAAGTGGCATTATGTTGTGTTTCTATAGAAATATGATGTGAATGTGTTTGAAAGTGCTAGAGCAGATAATGTGAATAAATTTCATTTTCATCACTTTTACAATTATGACATAATTTTGAAACTGGGGAGACAATAAGAAACACTGAGTACTTATATAATATTTTACAATTACATTTTATGTTCTCAAACTAATCTATCCCATTTCCCATAACAAATTACACAATACATTCCTAACTTAGCAGAAAAACGTGAGACAACCATCTATTTCTTGAGAAGTATAATTCAAATTCATCCCTTACTGCATCATTCTTTCCATCTTCAAGCACACTTCTACCTAGTAAGTCAACATCATAGTACCTGATTCACAAGTGGAAAGTTCCTAAATTAATCATATTTTCTTAATATTCTCTCTCTCTCTCTCTCTCTCTCTCTATATATATATATATATATACACATATATATGTGTGTGTGTGTGTGTGTGTGTGTGTGTGTGCGTGTCCTTGTAAACAGAACACACCTATGTGCATTAGCTAACTGGAAGGTTTAACTTAAATAATTATTCTTTATCCTTTATGGTTTAGGGAATTGCTGAAGCTTTTGAGTTGAGTTCAGTATATTTAAATTTAGATTAAATTTAGACATATAGTTACTTGCTGCTTAGCGATCTGGCACATATTGAAAAATATGATATTTGACAGCTTCACTGAAGCACAGTATGTTTCCTCAGAAGCCCAATGATAGATGACTTAAGTCAACTGTTTGCCATGCCCTCTTGGAAGAAACAAGAGACATAATTGACACAAGATGTATGAAGCTGTAGCAAACATAATACCACATGTTGTGGTGAACTCTGATGATGTGTAGAGGTATACTCTAAAATCACACGACCGGAAATATATAAACTAGTAACAGTCATTTACGGTTCTTACCAAGTATCTTGTATTATAAAGACCTGCTCATGGCACCTAATGTGGCAGCATTGCTTGTTTATATTGGCATCACCAACAACATACGGGCAACTGTTCAAATACAATGCTATCAGTAGAGAAAACTTTGGCTTTATTATGATGTCATAGGATTATCATCGTCTGTGTTGCCTGTCATTCACAGAAATGCCATTATGTGGATTTTATTTTTAAAATTAAACAGAAGTGGAGAGTATGAAGAGGGAGGTATTAAGGGACATCAAAAGTACAAGGAAAGAGCATAAAAATTTTGTAATAAAATTGCTGGTAAGAAACAACAAAAGGTAAAGCAAGACAGCAAACGCCTCTGTGGTCCTCATACATTAATTTTTATAGATGAGCATCATTTGGAGTAATGACTGGTTGGTTGGTGTTGGTAAAATAAATCTTTGCTGCCATCTTGTGGAACAAAATAATTCTTATATTTCATCTATGTAGTTGAGCATAGTAAGATTTACAGTATATAGTTATCTCTACTTATATTCTTCATAATTTAAAAGAAAATTTCAAATTGTCTCTTAATATTTGAGTATTCCTTCTGTTGCATTCATGAAAACCATATCACATTCACATTTATATGCTTTGGAGTCCAATATATTACTTCATTAGTTATAGTTCTAAACTAATTCCTTCATTTCATTTTGTTTTTAATTTTGGTCCAAATTCAATAGACTAAGAAAAATTTTCATGATGACTGTAAATTTGTTTATTGACTTCTTTTCATAGTAAATATATATTATATATTACTTTTTATTATTTAAAATATTAGCTCTTAAAAATTGTTTTTATCAAAATTTTTCTCTGATGATACACATAAATAGTAGACAAATTGTCATGTTGAGATTTAAATAAATGAGCCAAAATTTGCTCAACATATATTAGGTGCCATGTCTGTCATTGCAGGAACAAGTCAGGAAGCAATAACACAATATAATGCAAAAATAAAAATTCATGCTTTCTACAAGTTACAGTTTAATGGGATATAAAGTATATTTGAATGTCCTCATAGTTTCTTAAAATGTATTTATTTCCCATAACAAACTGCACAATATATTCCTAGTTTAACAGAAAACCATGAGACACACTGTACGGGCTGGTTTTGTGTGTCAACTTGACACAGGCTGGAGTTATCACAGAGAAAGGAGCTTCAGTTAGGGAAATGCCTCCATGAGATCCAGCTGTGGGGCATTTCCTCAATTAGTGATCAAGGAGGGAGGGCCCCTTGTGGGTGGTACCAGTTTTGGGCTGGTATTCTTGGGTTCTATAAGAGAGCAGGCTGAGCAAGCCAGGGGAAGCAAGCCAGTCAGGAGCATCCCTCCATGACCTATGCATCAGCTCCTGCTTCCTGACCTGCTTGAGTTCCAGTCCTGACTTCCTTTAGTGATGAACAGTAGTGTGGAAGGTGTAAGCTCAATAAACCCTCCCCAACTTGCTTCTTGGTCATGATGCTTGTGCAGGAATAGAAACCCTGACTAAGACACACACCATCTGTTTCTTGAGAAAGTATAATTCAGGATACTTCAAAATTAGAGTCAGGAATATAAAATATACAAACTTAAAAAATTTCATGCATTGATGAGATTCCAGAAAAATACAAATATAGATGTTAACAGTAAAATTCAAATTTTGGCTAATTTATTTAAATCTCAACAAGACAGATTATCTACTATTTATATGTATCATCAGAGGTAAATTTTAATAAAATCTGAAATAATTTTAACAGTTGATGTTTTACATAATAAAACAGTAATTTCTAGACAATGTGTGTCATTATTGCCTAACGAAGTCAATCCTAAATGATAACAGTTTGAAATTGTTGTCTGCAAATTGTCCCCCTTTCTGTAGAACTTTTAATCCAAAAAAAATGAGCTATGATAAATTTCAACTTTGAGGCTTGAATTTTTAGAAAGATATTCATCAAAAATGTATTTAAACATACTAATTTGTTTTTGTCTGGGTCCTCTTCAAAGGCAAAACTGAAGACAAAAGTTTTAAGCAAATAATTCATTTAAAGAAGATACCAAGAAGAAGAGTACAAAACTGGGAAGAAAGGGAAAGTAAAGAGAAGTCAGTTATATATCACTCTGGTTTCTGTGGTGTCTGTTGGAGCTCAATCTTTAACTTACGGAAGTATTTTATGGCTTACCAAACGTACAGACATCAGTTTCTGCCTATAGTCAGCTTTACACAGAGAGCACAGAGTATTTCCCTACGAGTTCCGAACCATAGGTTGGGTAAAGGTTTTACCATTTTATACTTCTACTCTTATACTTCCAGGTTTGTGATGGTAATTTTTTTCTATGTGACTTAGCTGACTGATTAGATAGTATTTTCTACCAGTGTTCTATTTAACCTTTAATAATTTCATACATATACACAATGTATTTTGATCCTAACCAACCCTTCACCCATCTAAGGGCTCCTCTGTAGCCCATACACATCACCTGTGATCTCTAAAACAAGAAGTTCATGGATATGGGGCTATACACTAGGACATGGGGAACCTATCCCACTTAGGGAGAAATTTCACCTTCTCCAGTAGTCACTAATCACCAATAATTCCTCAAGTAGGGATGGGTTTTGGTGACCCCCCCCTCCCCAATCACCCATAGGTTGATAGGCTGGGTCAACAATGTCACACTTTGAAGACAATGTTTCACAACACTCCTCTACATCATTCAAATTTTTGTTCCCTTCTTCTGCAATGTTACCTGAGCCAAGGCTGAGTAAAGGAGTGCAGCAAAACATGAGCCCAGTGTGAAATACATCAGAACCTGTGTCCAAAAGAAAGAAAAAGCAACTTTATAAAACTTTGAAATCTTAAAGTTTGGTAGTAACTCAAATTGTCACATATTTAAAGATATTCAGCAATTCTAAATGATCTGCCACGTTTTAGAAAATCACAGAAAATGGGTTAAAAAATGAATCAATGGGCAAAGAACCTATTTAGTCACTTCAATAAAGAAGAAATTTAAAGTATAATAAATGTGAAAAGTGTTCAAATGTAAAAAGGTCAGGAAAATATAAATTACAACCTCAGTATGATATTATCAAATACCAGTAATAATGGTCAAGAATCACAGGAGCTTCTACTTCTTTTTATACATTCTATGAAAAGGTAAGCATAGCAAAAGCTTCCCTGTACCAAGTTAATTATAGCACTATTCATAATAGCCAAGACATAATAACAAATTAATTGTCCACAAGCAAATGACTCCATAAATAGCACAGTATTATATTTGCAAACACAAAGGTATATTATTCAGCCTATGAAAAGAAAGAAATCTTGTCACTCTTGACATGAATAAGCCTATGATAACGTCATGCTATTGGAAATAAAGTCCAAAAATATAAATACTAGAACTGAAGATGTTGCTGGGTAGTCAACCATTGCCAATAATGTAAAAGTTACCCATATTACACAGGAACAAAAATGACAAATTCTGCATGTTCTAACATTTAGAGTCTCAACTAGAGTCTCCTAGTCAGTGTTCTTCTGTTGTGAAGAGACACCATGACCAAGACAAATCTTATAAAAGAAAGCATTTAATTGGGGATTTGCTTACATTAACATCTGTATAAAGTATACACATACTTTAAAAGTTTCTTTCTGGGTAGTTGTTAACATTGGCAAAAAGAATGGAGGTGAAAGTGCAAATCTACATAGAAAACAGTTTATATATGACTAAGCAAAACAAAAAATAAAAAATCACAATAACAATTAAATTTCAATTTCTTAAAACATCAAGATGAACTTCTCTATACACTATCACATTATTTCTTCTTCCATTCTTTTTATTTATGTATGTGAGCACACTGTCGCTGTCTTCAGACACACCAGAAGAGGGCATCAGATCCCCATTACAGATATTTTTTATTTGTTTGTTTGTTTGTTTTTGTTTTTTCGAGACAGGATTTCTCTGTATCACCCTAGCTGTCCTGGAACTCACTCTGTAGACCAGACTAGCCTCAAACTCAGAAATCCACCTGACTCTGTCTCCCAAGTGCTAGGATTAATGGCACGTGCCACCACTGCCCGACTTAAAAATATATAGCCCAGGCTGGCCTCGAACTTGTGATCCTCCTGCCTCTGCCTCCTTCAGCAAATTCTACCAGCGTGCGACACCACAACTGGCCCATTCTTTTTAAAGTAAGTTTTTAATCACATATATTTGTGACATATGTTCATGACCCATGTGCACATCACAGAACATGTTTAGAGGTCAGAGGAAAACTGGAGTCAATTCTGTCCTATCATTTGGGTTTCAGGGATCTAATTCGGGTCTTGAGGCTTGACAGCAAGCATCTTTACTCACTAAGCCATCATGGTACCCCTTAGTATTTTGTTTTGTTTAAGATACATAAGTATAAGTACATTGTGTGAATAATGAAAATAAATTTATCAGTTATTTTAGTAATTCTACAATTATTACTGAGTGGTAGAATTGCTCATTTTGTTATATTTTTGTGTTTTTCAATTTATGTACTATAAGAAATTATTTTCTGGATGTAAATTTTTATCAGTAAAAAACAACTGACACCAAATGTTAAACCTAATTAAAAGACTCATCTAATAATCCCATTAATGATGTTGTCACACTGATATGCAATGTTAGAACTGGCCATAAAAAATTTTTAGACAGCTTCATTCATTTCTTATTATTTATGATTAATTTCTATGGTCAATTATAGTAGCTATCTACAACTAAAGTGAAAGTTGATATCACCTTTTAGAAATCAATTGGAAATATATAGTCTTTTTAAAACTTAGAAGTATTTAAAAGGCTTATTATGTCCTTCACACAGTATTAGCTACTTCCAAAGTGGGGGAGGGGAGCAATATGCAGTAAATTGATTACTGACTTGGGCACAATTAAATTGGTGAGATTATAGGAGAAAGTGAAAATGACAGAATTAAATATATTCCATCATTCATAACAAAGACTATAAATGACATAACAATTACATAAAATGAAAATCCTATTAGCTTAAATAAATACATTTTATTTTTTATGTTGAAGTAACACATAAGTTTGATATTTCTAGGCATAAAAAGGATAAGGAAAATGAGAATTCTTTTATTATTGGGATGGGAAGGTTGTGAGCAGATCTTCATTAATAAACTTGGGATCATTGGAAAAGTACAAATATTTTCCGTCATCAAAACTGTTTGCTATTTCAAAAGCATCATATAGAAAGTATGTGCTGAGGACAATACTGCTTGCAAGTTGCCTATTAATGTAATAATGTGTTTTGCACACTAAAAATTTTACAAGACCTACTGAAAGATTCGAAGTAGGTTACATGATGAATAATGTGAAATTTCAATTTAGAATTGCGATTAACTCTAGGACTGCACTCAAAACATAATTTTGCTCATTCTAAAGTCCTGTCTTTTTTAAAACGACTTAACCTCAATTCTTGGTAAGTGACGCAGTCCCAGAAGAGCATAGGAGCACAGGACCCGAGGCTGCACAAATCTGGACCGAGGAACCGGGAAAAGGGGCGGTTCTCATCCTTCACTCACCCTCTGTCAAGCGACCGCGGCTGCGCGGAGAATTCCCTGTGCCGCGCAGCACAAAGCACCCGGGGAGAAAGGGGGGCGGAGCACAAAGTGATCGCGCTCGCCGAGTCTTCCGCTTCCGCCCGTGGGTGTCACATCCATAACTGTCCGGGTCCACCCCGCTGTGCTCATCTGTGGCAGTCCGGTAGAAATCTACTGTTAACTGACCGACGCTGGCCCCTCTTCCCATCTCTTCTGCGCCTGTGCAACCGGAACGTTCGGGAAAATTCCTGAAGCAGAACCGGCGGCTTCCGGAAGCTAGCTGCGGCCTGAAGAGTAGAGCCGGTGACTGCTCTGGTGATTCACTTCTAGTCCAGGGTGGCGTGGGTTTCACCGGGAAAACGGAATGGCGCTCCTGTGTTACAACCGCGGCTGTGGCCAACGTTTCGACCCCGAGGCCAACGCGGACGGTAAGGAGGACCGTAGCCGGCAGCCTTCTCCCGACTTCCCTCTCCCGACTCCTGGCCTCCTTCACCTGGTTTCACCACATGTGGTCCCCAGGAGCCTCCCTGATCTCTCACCCTCTCTGGGATCGCAGGGCCGGGTGCTTCGGTGTCCCCGGTTCACCTCAATCCCCGGCGGGCATGCCTTGCACTTCCTCAATTCTAGGCTATCCAGACCCGGTTTACATTTTGTCACCGCGTGATTCCTGGGCGTAAGAGGTATAAAGAGGTGCACAGCGGACCATTCATTCTTGTATTAGACTTCTTGTTGCGTTTGAGTACTAGTGAAAAGCGAATTGTCCTTTGTCGTATTACTTGCTTTTTAATGGACTGCGGAAATGACTGTAACACATCCGTTCCACAATAACGCTTTCGGCATACTTTTGCTGGGGCCTGCAGCTTTAAAATACGCTATTCCAGCATAAAATGAGCCCCGAGTGGTGTTCCAAAAACCAGTGTGGTCAAATTTAGAATGCACAGTGAAAGCAAGCACTTATGCTGGGTGAAACCAGAGGTGTGAATGAATCTCATTAGTGAGTGGAATATTTATGCAGATTACTGGGCTATTGCAGGACTATACAACACTTATCTCAGATTCATCTAGTATGTACAGTATGCTTTATGTGCATTCACATATATATGTGTGTGTGTGTCACACACACACACACACACATATATATATTTATATTCATTATAAAACTGAACCACACTGAAGTATCTCATCACAGACTGGAACACCGCATGGTAGTAACACAGTTCAGCTTTGTTAAAGAGGTTAAAACCAATTCCTTAGGTAGTGATCTTGGTGCACAAGTAAACTGGTAACTTCTTTTAAGACAGGGATGGGATTTGAAGGGAAAGATGCTACCAGTGTATGAACGTATGTTAAACTGTCATGATATGTGCGTATTCTACTTAAATACTCAATAAATGCCTTGTAGCATGGGGCAGTATTTTTAGGGTACTTGATTCCCGTCCAAAGTTCAGGAGAGATACCAGCTTGTTGTCGGAAGTTTGTCTGTATGTGTG
Organism: Tokudaia tokunoshimensis; assembly: GCA_036184795.1. NCBI lineage: Eukaryota > Metazoa > Chordata > Mammalia > Rodentia > Muridae > Tokudaia > Tokudaia tokunoshimensis. The sequence goes on from BTHU01000008.1 coordinate 17,755,070, forward strand.
TGAAATGGAACAAGAGGCTAGGAAAGCCACAAGTAAATAGTCATCACTTTGGGGCTCTTATCAGCTTCACATACATCAAGGGAACTCCAGTTAGCTAACCAAAGTTTCCCACTTTTGCAAAGTGGGAAATGTTTTAGAAAGTAGGGATAAATGTCAAGTAAATTGTTTGAGTGAGTGACAGTTGATAACACTGGATTTAAGAGAAAGCTTTTTAGAATGGAAGTAATTTGATATTACACATTAAAATTACAAATTAAAAGATTAGTGTTGAATGTACCAATATGTTCTGGTTTTCAGGGAGTACAGTGATAGATGTGTTACTTGTAAGAAGCTGCCAGTCTATATCCAGCCCTCCTGTTCTTACTGGTGTGGTATACTTTCCATGCTTATTGTCTTATTTCATGTCATTTTACATTGTTTTGTTTTGCCTGTATATAAAAATTAGACTCTTTACAAGATGATAGGGCATTTTAGTTTGTAATTCAAGTACATGTTAAAAAGAAATGTGAATTGTAACTTGCACGTGTTAAGCAGCTAAAGTAGACAACTTTGGCAAACAGCACAGCAGTTATGAGTGACAAGTGAAAATTTCAGCTAAACCTGTGTAAAAAGGCCTCAAAACCACTAATGTGTTGTCGCTTCTCATCATTAAATATGAATTTCAGTAAAACTGTTAAATGTGATAAATGCTAGAGAAGAAATTTCTATCTAATTGTCATTTCCTTTTGAAAACAGTGATTTTCCCATTTCATTCCTGCCACCCAGTTACACAGTGATGACCTAGCTGTTCCTGACATCCTGGACTGTTTTACACTTGCCTGTGTTTATACATTGTATACTTTGGTAGTGACTGTACATTAAATTCAGTTTTAAATGATTCCCTCTCAACTTCATATCTCTGTGCATACATGTTTCCATTCTGAACTTCTATATTCTGTTGTACATAATTAAAACCCTCTTCTTGTTCCATTGCATTAACTACTATTTTGTATACATAGCAGTTGCTAAGACAGTAATAGTAACCTAGTAACAGAGGGTAGACAGCTTTCAAGGCAACACCAGGAGTTGGATTGTAGAGAATTAAACTTGGACTTTGGTAGAGTGAGTTAAGACATTGACAGAGGAATGAAACCACCTTTCTCTACCCTCATGGCACTGTGTTGTCTGTTATCTGATTGTTTTAAACAAAACACTCCACATTGGTGGTGGTAATAAATATATTTTGTATAAGAACAAAATAAGTTAAAACTTTTATTTTGTAATTGGAAAGAGACAGGAAATACAGAATAATAGCACCAATGAAACAGACTGTAGAAATCTATGATTTGTATCTAGACATTGGTTAAGAATGCTAATTTAGTAATTAGATATTACAGCAGTTGTTGCGGGTTTTTTCTTTTTCTTTCTTTCTTTTTTTTTTTTTTCAAATTCTTTACAGAATTTCTTGGAAAACTTGTATGGATAGGTTTGTAAGTATACTTCAGTTTGCTATTTTTCATGAAAAGATATGGCCAACCAGAAGGTGGGGAGGAGTGCTGAGACCATGCTGTCAGCTAGTTACAAACCAGCACAGAGTGGGTAGCTAAGCTGGGGGTCTACTGGCAGTTGGTGGCTGGCTGCTGGGGAAGGAGTTACTTTGCTTCAGGGAAGTGGCTAGCCAGATGAATACGCATTCTGGCAGCACTGACTGGACCTAGTGGACTGGAAGTTCAGGGCAAAGGAGATGAGTTGGTGGATGTAGGTAGCATAGCGGGTAAAAGTGTTAGGTATAACTGAGATACCTTGGATACATGTATGAGATTTTTAGAGAGTAAAAAAATAATACTGCCAGAATCACTGGGATTTAAAGTTTTAGTAAACAAATTTTACTACAAAAAATGAAAGAATATAGAGCAGTGGTAATAGTAGCAAAATTGAAGTTATGAGGTAGCAACCAAAGTAATTTTATAGTTGGAGGTCACCACCAACATGAGGATCACAGCATTAGGAAGGGTAAGAACCCCTGACACAGAGTATTTCTGAACTTTATCCTTAAACAGTTCTGGATTAATTTTTTCTATGTTTCATACTCCTAGAGATTTAACTTACTATTTTTAATAGAAGGAATTATTAAATTTTTAAGGAGTAATTGCCCACATTTGGGAAAAGGTTGAAACCCTAACACCTGAAGGAAGAAGTGATGCATAAACTTCTGTTTATAAGCAGCTGTGTGATTTTCCTTTTCTGTTTTTGAACAGATGCTTGCACATACCACCCAGGTGTTCCTGTCTTTCATGATGCCCTAAAGGTAGGACTAAGATGCCTTTTCAGTTTCTTTGTATTTGCATAATAAACTTAAAGATATAATGAAACCTTTTTTTTTCTTCCTCAGCTTGTTAGTTTTTCTTTCTTAATGACCATTTTGGGGTACTTTAAGCAGATTGTCTAAAGACAAAGATAGTCAACAGTGATATTTTTCCAGTTATAAAGTTATTTATATTCCAACCCACTTTCCTAGTGATTTATTCCCTTCCTAAGTCTGAAGTTGAATAAAAGCAGTCATATTGGTCTCAGTCTTTATTCTGTCACTGTGACTAACAAGAAAGGCCTCCCCTAGATATTAGAAGTGGTTGTTTCAGGTGTTTAATACTTATACATATTTAGTGGGAGTAGTTTACTGGAAACATGATACCATATTTTCTCCTTTATTTCCTTAGCAAGCTAAAGAATCAGAGAAATGGTAGAATGGTTTTCCTTGTTTATAGGTTGTTTGTTTTTCTGACCAAATGTTCACTGTTACCTGTTAAAAAAAAGACCTTTATGATTAGTATGAGGTATGTAAGTTCTCAGTGACTTACACATTTTTCAAACAGGATAAATTTGTGCACATCAGGTAACTTTCTGTCTTTCCTTGAATATTAATATAAACAGAACTTTTTCTCCAGATATTCACCTTATGACATTAAAGTATTTTTGTTGTTACTAATTTAAATTTAACTACTCATTTGGTTAAATATGAAGCTAGCAAGCCATATAATGCTTGTATTACCTGAAATTTACTGGGCCATGGAATCCAGCAGCTTGGAACGTCAAGGTTTGCAGTACATATTTATAGACTACAGACAGACAACAAGAATCTGGAGAATTATTGTCAGTGACAGCACTTGCCATCTGAGCAAGAGGACTACCTAAATTTGATTCCCCAGAACCTACATAAAATCAGAGTGAAAGGCATATCTTTTCCACAGGGCAGAGAAAAGTGAGTCCTTAGGCCTCTCTGTGGGAGCCAGTTTAGATGAATTATCAAGTTCTAGGTTCTGTGAGAAACTTGTCTTAAAAAGTTAGGTAGAAAGAAATAAAGGACACACACCTGAACACACAGTGAACTGAGTAAATAAAAACTAATACAACTGTAAAAGTGAGGGTAATAAAAATATATCAGTTTAGGAGTGAAATGGTTGTGTAGGACACAAACATTCAAATGAGTCCTAAGAATCACCGGCCTATAGGTGACAACTTGAGGATACAAACGAATGGACTTGCAAAATGAGGAATGAGATCCCTATGGAAAGGAATCAGAAATGCTAGAAGGGAAAAATACAAAATTAAAAAAAGCAGTAAGAAAGGTAATGAGCAGTAGTCAAAAAATAATTCTTTTCCTAGAAAGAGAAATACACCTCCATATTCAGTTTCAACACGTTAAAGACTATTAGAGGCTAAAAGAGCAAGGAAAGAGCCAGATGAGAAACCCCTGGAACATTGTTTCCTTAGAGAACTGAGCAGATAACACAAACATAGAAGATTGCACCTTTGTTTAGATTTTTTTTCATGTATCAGATAATTGCTAAGTATCTGATGTAGTTTTATGTATGTATGTATATATGTATGCATGTAAAAGTCAGTAGAACTCTGACAGTACATATTTGGAAAACTGGATAATATCAGCACTCTTCAAACTCTGTAATATTGGTAATTGATTCATGTGCATCTTAATCCAAGGGTCTCAAGAAAAGTAAAATGATAGGATATTCAGTTTTTCCTTTTAAAAACCAGAGAGAATCCTTAAAAGAGCATATAGTGTTTTAAAAAAAAAATCACTACCAAAACTTCTATGCTGTGAGAAACTACCTATGTGAATTTAATATTGTTTTAAGGACGCAAGGTTATTGTATTTCCATTTCTTTACTCTCTACTACATTGGAACTAAAAATAATTAAAAGCTACCTTCAGTAAGCTATTCATGGTCAACTATGTAAACTGGTTTTTGGCTTGGTTTTTTTGTTTGTTTTGTTTTGTTTGAGTGAAATAATTATGAGACCTCTTCAGTGGCATAGCACCAGACACAGAAAAGATGAAGGCCAGACAAGCTCTTAATGAGACCAGAAAACAGTGAAAGAACCAATAGTAAATCTTACAGGTGGAGGCAAGGCTCAGCACAGGGAGGGAGCTTCAGAAGCAGGGCCCTCAGGTTTTTGTTCGTCATGGCTTTTACTGAGAGTTAGAAAAGAGTGAAGATGATGAAGGCTTCTAAATACCAAAACAGTTACTTTTCTGGCTAAGAAGGAATTATTTAGCCTTACTTTATTTCCATTGGTTTAATGTTCAAGTCAGTTAAGGATTTCTCTTATTATCTGAAACTGAGGATGTATGTTTACCATGGGAAAGCACTAAAATTATGTATTATTATGGGCCTATTAACCGCTGGATTGACTAAAGCTGCCCTGCTGATAATTCGTTAAAAGTGTTCTATGCTGGCTTACATTTAAGTTGGTAGGCAGAGGACATTATCAGTCTGCCTCCTTCCCTAAATTTGTGGCTCCTTGCTTTAATACCCTGGAGGCCCTTGATAGTTTGTTAAAACTGCACGTACCTCAGTTGCTTCTGTCTGTCCTGCTTCTGGCTATAAGGTTAGTTTACTTTAGAAATTAAAGTACTATAATTGTTACTTAGTAGACTTTTTTTCCCCCAAGTAAATCACCTTACTCCTCAGATCCTTTAAATATATGAATTAAAAAGAGGGTGTTGGAAATTAAACATGGGGTCTTGTGTACACTGGCAAGAGCTCTTCCAGTGAGTTACATTCCCTCATCCAATAGATGGTGTTAAAAAAACTTTTTTTTTTTCAAAAACTCAAATACTATTCTTAAAAGCAGCTTCTGATTTTCTATTTTAAGGAAAATTATTTTTTAAAAATTCATTATGTGTGATTAGGAAACAGCATACAAAAACTGAATTGGTGTATTTGTAATTTTTTAAGGAAATAAGTGCAACACAGTTTTAAGGTGTTTTCAGTTTGTTGTTTTTCCTTGTTTTATAGGGTTGGTCTTGCTGTAAGAGAAGGACAACTGATTTTTCTGACTTCTTAAGCATTGTAGTAAGTACTAGTCTATTCCTCTATATTGTTTTCCTAAAAGTACATGTTCCTGGAGGCTCCAGATTGTGCAGTCAGATAACTGATATCCACTGACTCAAATATCAGGCTGTACCATACTTTATAAAGGGACTGCATCCCCTCCATAACCTCTAAAATCTTTGTTTGCCTTGGAGAATTAGGATTTTATTATGTAAACTACTCATTTGTCATTTTATGTCCTTGATTTCGGTGTTCTTGAAGAGAACATCAGGAAGGAATTTGTAGGCAGGCAGTGATTGGGAGCAGATGCTCCAAGTACTGCCGTGGCTTGATGTGCTGCGGAGAAGCAGGGTGTAGTGTGTGAGGGGATGAGGAGGTGGAATGGGGAAAGATGTGGGTGAGGGGGAGGCTGATAATTGGGAAATAAAGTATATAAACAAATAAAACAAAAACAGTATCAGTTAGAGGCAGTAAATTTCATCGAAACATCAGTGAGACAGTCCATTGTTTTATATGGCACCAAGAAAGAGCAATCATCATTTCAGTGTTGTAGATGAGAGAAATACATTTTAATCAATTATTTGGGTTAAGGCCATATTTCAGCTTAATAGGAACGGGAAGCTCAGATTGTTTTTGTTTATGTTATGTTTAATGCAGAGTCTTATGCAGCCCAAGTATAGCCAGGGATGACCTTGAACTCCTGATCGTCCTGCCTTCAAAATTCAAGTGCTAAGATTAGGGGCGGGACCATGCCAGGCTTAGTAGTGTTGGCAATCAAACTCAGGACTTTGTGCATGTTAGACAAGCACTCTAGCAACTGATAGACAGGCTGAGAACTTTTTGAATAAAGAGCTTTGGCATATATAAATAATTAGAAAAGGTCTTTAAAACACCCAAAATGCAAACATACATACATAAAGTAGGTGAAAGTAAAACTGTTCATATCTTTTACTAACAGGGCTGTACAAAAGGTAGGCATAATAGTGAGAAGCCACCTGAACCAGTCAAGCCCGAAGTCAAGACTACTGAGAAGAAGGAGCTATCTGAATTAAAACCCAAATTTCAGGAGCACATCATTCAAGCGCCTAAACCAGTAGAAGCCATAAAAAGGCCAAGGTATAATCTGTAACAGCTACTTATGTTTGTGACAGTATCATACTGGAATTTGCTGGTGGTATTTTCTTTTAGCATTTTGTTTAAAGACATTTGCAGTGTCCACTCTTAAGTGTTTTTTCCTCTGGTAGTAACCCTTTAATTTTTGAGGGTATGCTCGCACAGTTGGAGGGTTGTATATCTTTGTTTTTTGGTGTGTCATTCTCATGGTGGTATGGTGAAATTTGGTAAAAGAATTGTCCTTTTAGATTAGTACTTAGGGAGTTTTCATTTATTTGAGTTAGGATACTCTCTGTCAAAATACTTTAAAAATTGCTTTTGCTTACCTTGACGTAGAACTAGATTGTTCTAATCACCTCCTGTTCAAACCAGACTATATTTTGAAATGCATTAATGCAGTGATTCCTAATGTTGTGATTCTTTAATACAGTTCCTCATGTTATGGGGGTCCTCCAACCATAAAATTATTTCATTGCTACTTTATAACTGCAATTTTGTTGCTGTTATGAATCATAATGTAAATATCTGTTTTCCGGTATTAGGCAACTCCTTTGAAAGGGTTGTTTGACCCCACCCCAAAGGAGGCATGACCCGCAGGTTGAGAACCACTATATTAATGGGTTTACTTCTATAAGGCAAGATCTTCAATCTACACCTAAATAGTGACTGTAGAATATAAATGCAGAATTGGAGTTCCAGATTTGTTCCTCAGGTGATTTTTTTTTTTAAGTGCAAGCTTGAAAAATCATCAAAACCAATTGAAGCTTATCCACATTATAAATTTATAGTGTTTCCAACTTTTTCTTTTATTATGTTTAAATAAATTTATAGATCATTACATAATATAGCCCCAAAATAAAAATCCTGACTTTTGATGTTCAATTGCTCATTAATATTTTGAGGTATAGGCTGTAATTAAAAATCAAAATGCTTTTATTCTATCTACAGTATTAATTCAGTCTTACGAGACTATCAAACACTCTCGCAATTAAACGAATACCGGAAAAGGACAATTTTGTTACAGTAGAGATCATCTTTAAATCTGTTGAATCTCAATGCAGTCCACTAGAATTTAATGATAGTATGAGATGTTAACATTTCTTTAAATGATGGACTACACAGATATAAGCTTTACATAAAAGGCTATGAGGAAAAGTAAATGTATTTTAATTTTTTATTTTTTTTATCTGTAAGAGCATGTTTTACTATGCATGTGTGTCTGACTACTTACATCCCTGGTACTCATGGAGAACAACTGTTTCCCCTGGAACCAGAATTATAAATAGTTTTTGAGCTACTGCATGGGTACTGGGAATCAAACCCCAATCCTCTAGAAGAGCACTCCTCTAAACCACTGAATTAGCTATCCAGTACTTCAATGTTTTATTTTAAATCTATCTGATACATGAGTTACAGATTCTAGTGTACCTCATTAATGTTTTACAAGTTATTGTAGATGCAGAGTGAATAACCTATGATCTTTTTATTGCTACATTTATTAATAACCTTAATATTTGTTTACTAAATAGGCTTAAATTATATATGTGTGTGTGTTTGTGTGTGTGCGTATAATTTAATCATTAAGTACTAGAAGATGGTGGTGGTTTGACACGATCATAAAATTTTATCTAAATTGAAAAGTCTATACTCTCCACATAAGTAAATTGACTCAGCTAGTACAGATGAGTTTGTTTTCACTTAATGCTTGAGAATTTTGCATGGGGATGAACTGAAAAGGATTCTACAGTCCTTTACGTGGAGGTTACTCATCTTTACAAGCTTGAATCTCTAGTCTTTCCTCCCTTCTTATAGTCCACTGTGCAGTGGTATCTTTATGCTAGCAGTAGCATGAATATTTGGAACTTAGTTTCTTAATAGATGCAACATTCTATTGAAAATTAGAATGTTCGTATGTTATGGCATTTATTTATGAATACTTTTAATTGGAAATAATGCTCAGATAATTAACATCTCATATGGGAGATTTTTAAGGTTATCAATTTAAGTTCAAAGAAGTACGACGGTTTATTGATGATAATAACACTTCAAAATTCTGTAGCCCAGATGAACCAATGACAAGCTTGGAATTAAAAATATCTGCTTCCCTAAAACAAGCACTTGATAAACTTAAACTGTCATCCGGGAATGAAGAAGATAAAAAAGGTAAGACGTTTTTTGTTGATTTGTTTTTAATAATTTTCTATCTAAGTAATGGGCATAATTTAGTAATTTTCTGACAAAAGAGATAGCTACATTGCACTGTGTGAAAATGTAGCATATTGTAGCAGAGAACTTCCTTCCCAAATGCTAATAACACCATAGAAGTAGCATTTGGTTCATTGATTTTGTCTTTGTGCAATCTTATCATCTCTTAATTATTTTATCAGTTAAATTTCTTCAATAACTTTCTTTGGGCATCATGTAAAATATTTTTATTATCCATGTGATTTCTGCCTAATATCAAGGGACAAAAATATCACCCATGACTTCAGTTTCACAAGAAAATATAAGATTTTATAAGATTAGATGATCACTGCATTGTAAACTAAAAAGTAGGCAGAAGACTTTTTGTTTGAGATGAGACATTGTCATTAGCTCCACCAGTTCTGGACATTGCTTGTCTGTTCTAGGATGACTTAGAACTCATAATCATCTGCCTCAGCCTTTCAGGTGCTAGGATGCACATTTGTTTTATCTCATTGTTTTCCTTGAATTAGACTTGTTTTAAAAGAAAGTACACTTTTTAAAAATAATACAACAGTGGAAGTACTATTTTAATATTGTGGTTTTATTCCTCCTGTTTCTAACAGAACGTAGCTATGAAACCTCATGTTACCTTCCTTTTTTCTTCATTGCAGAAGAAGACAGTGATGAAATTAAGATTGGGACTTCTTGTAAAAATGGAGGGTGTTCAAAGGTATATATTATAAAACTTCGGATTTATGCAGTAAAATTTTAATATTCAAGCAGAGGACTGCAGTTCACTCTAAAGTTAGCAAGTGGTTGCATGTTCATGTTTGGTACTTTGCTGAAAACTAGAGCTATAAATACAGTAAGACTTCTAAGAGAAACATCTGATAGAATGATTGGAATAAATATAATTTGATTAACATTTAGTAAACACTTGTTATGTGCTAGACAACAACTTTTGGGCTGAAGATGATAGAATCAAATTAAACAAAAATCTCATCCTGTAGAGCATTTTCTAATGTGGACAGGAAGATAAAAATAGGCCATTGAATAATTAATTCAGACACACCTGAAATAAATACAATAGACCTAGCAACTATAGTGGTTCCAGTTCTCAGTGGTTCCAGTTCTCAGTGGTTCCAGTTCTCAGTGGCCCTAGGTAAAAATTCAGGAGTGAGGCGTAGGGGGTAGTGATAACCCTGGGAATAACTGTCCACAGAGAGAACCATACAATTAAAGAGGCTTTAGAGATATGCTGCTCAGCAGATGGCAAGGTCATGGGGCTTAGGCAATAATCTGAAAGGAATGGGTGAAGAAGTAGACAAGGCGGTGAAAGGCCTAACCTAGGACAAGTCTGGGCTACTTCGAACTGATGGTAAGCCGTTATCTGCTTCAGGGAGGTGTTTTGTTTTGTTTGTTGAGGCAAGTTTCACTCTGTCCCAGCCTGGCCTCAAACTCCAGTCATTTTCCTCAGCTGAGTGGCAGGATTACCGTTGTGTACCACCATACCCAATTCAAGGAGAGAGCTCTGTCGTAAGCAGAATCAGAAGATGGGAAACTAGCTTCAACCCTATTACAGAAAACCAGGTAGTGTTATTCCAGAGAGTAGGTTGTTGAGAAATGACTAAATGTAGAGTATGGCTAAACATCATGAGACCTTCTGCTGTCTGCTCTATCTACCCTTTCGTGCTTTACTTTCCTGACTCTGTTCCCAACTACCTCCATCTCATGGTAAGGGTTATAATAATGGTTTTGTTTGCTTTCTGTTGTATTTTGAATGCTTAGCTATGTGACTAACATATAGCTGATATGTGTACAATTAATGATATAATTTGAATAGTTGAGCATTCAAGAACCATCATAATTGATGGACTTAAAGTCATGGCCTATGTCCCAAGAAGCCAAGTTCAGCCAGCCATCTTTGATAATTTAGTTAAAACAAATTAATAGTGAAAAGCATAAAAAGCTTTTATTCGTGTGATCACATTGGGGAGAGGGGCAAAGATCCAGCAATACCCACCCAAAGTCCATTTTGGCTGAGTGAGATTAAGGCTTAAATAGAGGGCTAGAAATATGTATAATGAAGCAGTCCCAGTCAGGGTATGGTCCCACCTACCATAAACTCATTATGGTGTGGCCTTTCCATTTGACTTGGTACTGGACTTTTGCCTTCTGTTCAGGTTTGAGATTCCTTGGGGTGGGGATGGGGGATAGTTCAAAACTTAAGGACTTTCAAAATGAACATGGCAATATTGAAAAGGACAGCTTAACTACTATTTGACATTTTTCTTCCAAAGATTTCTATCAGCATTTATTTTTTTGCTTGTTACTGATGTGATATCAATATAAAAGGAATAATGATTTCTTTGTTTTATGGAATGCAGCCCATTTTGGGGCTTGGAGAGTGTTATTGCTAAAGTATACTACAATTAATAATTGATGTTTCCTTCCTATTTTTTTAATTATGTCACTAAATACTTCAATGTATAACTTTAGTGACTAGAAATGGAATTGTATGTGTGTTCAGTTTTAGCTGATTTGGAGGCAGATGCTTGTCAATATTCATGGGTTCCACCCTGTTGTCTACACACTGGCAGTCTTCTCAGTGTTAGCCTTTAGCAACTCTGGCAGAGTGTACAGTTTTCTTCCTTGCTTTTTACTTTCTTCACTGGTGTTAAGGTTGAAACCTTTTCTTATGTTGACTAGTTCTTCTCAGGTTAAATGTATGTAATCTCACCTACTTTTTTGCCATCTTTTTTGTAATTATCTTGTAGGAAATCTTCATATCTTACAGCTAAAAGTCCTTTGTCAGATATTTTGTATGACTCCCACTGACCTGAAGATGCCATTGATAAACAGAGGGACTTTTTAATTTTCATGCAATGAAGCTTGTCTATTTTTTCTGTTATTCTGCTTATTTAAGAAATATTTCTGAGCTACAGTCATTTTCTCATGCAGAGAGAAATGTGTGAAACACCTATAACTGAATACGATGGTGTTTTTAATCAAAGGAGTTCAAGAAGAATGGAAGTAATTAGAAATTTGTACCCAGGAGAGAAGAGAAATTAAGTGGGAAATGGGAACAATGCATTTGCTAGTTCTTGAGTGAGGTTAAACCGATATGTGTTTGCGTTGAACTTGACAAGATTTTGTGATAACTTTAGAGGTAGAGGGGACAGACTTACTGATTCAGATATGGAAGACAGTACATTTGGTGCCATTGAATAGATGAGAAAAGAGACATTTTTAGGTGGCAGTAGTAAGTAAAGATTCTAACATATTTACTTAAGGAGATAAAGTCCTAGCTAGACTTTGTATTTAACAAAAAATGAAACCGAAAATTTTGGTCTTCTATACTTTAGTTAATACTAATACAAAAATAGAGAATATACTGCAAGCTGCATCCATGTTTTATTAACATGACTTTTTGTGAATTCACCTGTAGAACCTTCACGTACAGCAGCAGTGGGGCCCGGATCTTCCAGACAAACCATGGATGTATATATAGGTCTGCAGCTCATTTTACCATTTGTAGGGATAAGAAATCAGTATTCTACTGAAACCTCAGAAATGATTATTAGACTTTCCATATTAATTTGTAATTTACACACACAGTGAATATACTGTACATATAAATCATGTATCTGGTGAGAGTACAAGTCCCTTGATTCCAACATGTTTCTGTAAATTTGAATACTTGAATATAAATCAGTGTAACTTCATGCCTAGAAGGCTAAAACCATCATAGTAAGTTGCCTACCTTTCTGTTTGCTTTCTTTACAGAGATCTAGAGTTTAACCATGTTCAAAAGAGGGTCATTTTCTATTCCTTGATGAACTTACCAGTGTTCTTGTAGCTGCTGTTATTTAAGTATTATATGAAGGTCTTATGTGTAACCAGTATATCAGATAGGTATTATAAGGTGCAAGTGTGAGATAAACAGCTAATGTTTTTCCTGTGTCTTTGTTTTATAGACATACCAGGGTCTACAGAGTCTAGAAGAAGTCTGTGTATATCATTCTGGAGTACCCATTTTCCATGAGGGGTAACTTACATATACCTAATTAAAAAAACACTGAGTTATTGAAAGTACTGAGTTAAAACATTAATTAAATCTTTATATCATTAAACATTGCCATGTAGTTATAGTAAAAATTTTAACCTACATTATTAATACCATTTAATCCTTATACTATCCTAAGAAAGTGGGCAGGTGCAGTTGCCTTCTTAAACACGAGAAAAATAGGGTTACAACTTTTAAGTAGTCATTGTAATTCTGCAGTGTCATCTTATTTGGACTTGTTTGTTTGTTTGTTTGTTTTTTAAATCTGAGGCAGGTTCCTACAGGTTATGCGGACAGCCTCTACCTCAGGCTCCTCAGGCCTTAGCCTTCTGTGGAATAGCTTACAGGCATGTGTAAAGGACTGATATTCAGTTTTAGGACATTAGGTTTTTTAGCCATGGAGAAGTGAAAGTACCAGTACCCAGGAAAGGCCATGCTTATCCATAACTCTCAATTAACAATTTGTTTCTATGTTATAACATCATTATATACAATTAATATATAGAAACTTTACTAAATTAGTCTTTTCAACTGTTTCCACGTGCTTCAGGATTTTTAACCTGGAGATGTATAATGTTTCATTTCCCATGCAGGGTTGTTTCTTAAGTTAGTCGTGGTTTTACCTCCTTTGTAATTGGCCATCATATATGGAACCACCATTTACTACTTTGTTCCATGTTCTTTACTATGTTTTTGAAATGTGAATATTAGTATCTTTGGTCATACTACATTTTGGTAGCTTCATGAGGGAACTAGGTGTACATTATCCATGAGAAACTAGACCTGGAATTGTGAACGTTTTGTATATTTACCCAAAAGCTGAGTTAACACAATAAATAACACCCTGTTTTTTAAAATGAGTTTCTCTAGTATGTATGTATAAATTTTAGCAGTTAAGTACTTGCAAGATATTTAAAGTTGTAGTTTTATTTCTTAATTACATTTGTTAGAATGATAATACTGGCTTTAATTCATTGTTTAATTTAAAGGATGAAATATTGGAGCTGTTGTAGAAGAAAAACTTCAGATTTTAATACATTCTTAGCCCAGGAGGGCTGTACAAGAGGGAAACATGTGTGGACTAAAAAAGATGCAGTAAGTAACCTCTTTAAAGCCACATGCTGATCTGTATTCATCTAAATCATTTTTAAAGAGATCTGAGATTAGTATGTATTTACATTTAAAAAATAGCTCTCTTACAGGGTAAAGCATTGGCATGTATATAAAGTAGTTAATCTCAATATCTCAGCAATACCTATTGACAAAATAATCCTTATATGTATTGATACAGGTATATAAGTTTTCAAAAATACCCTCAACCTGACAAAATTGAAAGATCTTTGTCTTACTAACACTAGTTTCATGAGAGCTGGAGAATTGGCTCAGTGGTTAAGTACACTTGTTCTTACAAAGGACCAGGGTTTAGTTCCCAGCATCCACAAGGCTCATCACTTCCTTAGACACCATGCCTGTATGTGGTACACAGACCACATGCAGGAAAGCACTCATCCACACAAAATAAATCTAAGAAAACATTTTTTTAAAAAAATTAGTTTCACAACCTTTTCCAAGTCTTAAAATTGTTTTATAAAACCACTTCCTATTACTTTAGTGTTACTAAACCAATATTTAAATCTGAATTTTATTTATTTATTTATTTATTTATGCCACAAAATCATTTACCCATCTCTCTATCTAGTGGCCAAAAGTTTTAGGCCTATGAATATAATTCCTTACAGTCCTTTTAAGTTAAAAACAAGGAAACTGGTTTGTTGCTAAATAAGGGTTTATATGCTAGATCTTATTATTTGAATAGCATGATTAATATAAACAAATCTTTTGTGTTATGCTGTTATTAACATTTTATAATCTTTCTAGTGCATAAAACTTTTATCTTTGCCGGGCGGTGGTGGCGCACGCCTTTAATCCCAGCACTTGGGAGGCAGAGGCAGGAGGATTTCTGAGTTCGAGGCCAGCCTGGTCTACAGAGCGAGTTCCAGGACAGCCAGGGCTACAGAGAGAAACCCTGTCTTGAAAAACCAAAAAAAAAAAAAAACTTTTATCTTTAACTCAGGGATGTTCAGTATTTGGGTATCTCATTGTTCTTGCTTTTGAATCATAGTTCAGTGCATAAAACTTGCAGAAATATTTTCCTAGCAGAAAGTGAGGTATGCTTATACATTTTTCTCTGTTGTCAAACCTTAACGATTTAAACTTTAAAAAATAAATTATGCTTCACTTTTTGTTTACAAATTTTCACCATCCCTGGTGAAATGTAACTTTTTTGATTTTCTTTTTCTCTTTTAATATAAGTGTTTCAGAGTTCCCTGAATTTTGTGGCTAATTTGTTCTTTCTTAGATCAGTTTACTTAGAAAGCATCACCATTTGTTCATTTGTTTTTGAAATTCGACTGATACCGTAGGATTACAGTGGAAGATAATGCTTTTTTATAAGAGCAGTCAAAAGATAATTTCTGTAAGTTGTGACATTATCCGCATGTTAATATGAAAGGACAAGATATTTTAATAATCCTAAGAATAGTTATTAGCTAACAGTTTGTATTTGTATGTGTGTGTACGCACGTGAAGGTTTCAAGTTTGGCCACCTTATTTCATGAAACATGGTCTTTCCCTGAGCTTAGAGCTCATCAGTTCAATTGTGGGATCTTGTGCTCAGTCCTCCAGCATTAGGGTTATAGATCCATTCCAGCACATATAAACATCTTTATGTGGTGCTGGTGTTCCAAACTCAGGCTTCATGCTTGGAAAGCAGGCACACTTTGAGCACAACCATATTTCCAGTCAAAACATCCGCAAAACGTTCACTCATACAAAATAAACCTAAGCTTCTCGTGCTTTCATGTTCATATGTTGTCTCTTACCATACAAACGTCTCACTCATTTGGGTCTTCAAAGAATGATTCTATGACAGTACTTAGTGGACTATAGGATATTAAAATTGAATAATAGTTTAGTGAGGCTTGTAAAATTATCTCCTAAATGTAACAATAACAATGTAACCTTAAAGAAGGAAAACCATATTGGAGAAATGGGGATACTCACATCATAAGCTCTTAAGATATTTTGTATCATAATTTATTTAAGCCTCTTAGTAGGATCTTTAGAAGCTGTAGCCCTGAATGCATGACATGCATTCATAATTATTTTTCCCCTATTAACTGAGGCAGTTCTTTTGAAACCAGTGATGATCGTGTAGAGGTTTTTAAGATTACAACATTTTTCTTACATTACAGGGGAAAAAAGTTGTTCCATGTAGACACGACTGGCATCAGACTGGGGGTGAAGTTACCATCTCAGTGTATGCTAAAAATTCACTGCCAGAACTCAGTCAAGTAGAAGCAAATAGTACACTGGTAAGTATATTAGGTAACTCAATAGAAATTACCTTAATATATTGTTTATATGTAAACATTTTCTCAAAAGTTCTTATTTCTGATCAGAAAATCACAAATGGCTTTCATAGAAACAATATTTTAAGTGAAATTCACAGTGTAGTAGACTTTATTCTAAAGTTATCTAGAAATATAGTAGCTTAGAAGAGTCACAAAATGCATATTTGTTCCTCAGTATAAATTTTCTGCTAGTTTTTCCTGTTAATCATTTTCTTAAATGAAACAGTGGGGCTCATTATTGACATTTTCTCGTGACTTGAATAATGTCAATATTGTCTTTATAATTAGTATTTAGTGTCACAAACCTTCAGCATGAATTTAATCAATTACTAGTCTTGATTTGGTGTGATTCAATGTTTCACTGCATGGTTAGTGTGTATTAAGGTGGTGTTTTCAATACCTAGCACCAAAATAATGACAATAACTTATCTATTTCAGTTAAATGTACACATTGTATTTGAAGGAGAGAAAGAATTTCATCAAAATGTGAAACTGTGGGGTGTAAGTATTATGAATCCATCAATTTTTCCTGGTGCTTAAAAACATTTTTAGAATGCTTACATAAAGTTCATGAGTATAACCTTAACATGTCCTATAGAGATACTTAAATTGCATTAAAATGGCCCCAGAAGCTTGATTTTAATATTAGAATAAATAAGATGTGCTTTTATGAGACCAATAAAAGCACCAGGTTAACTCTTGGTCTTGATGTGTTTGTTATAGGTGATTGATGTTAAACGAAGTTATGTAACTATGACTGCAACAAAGATTGAGATCACTATGAGAAAGGCGGAACCTATGCAGTGGGCAAGTCTCGAACTACCTACAACCAAAAAGCAGGAGAAACAAAATGATATAGCTGATTGATTAGAAGAGAAACAGAATTCTTACTTAATGTGTGTGGTGAAATAGTTGCTTGCTGCTGTATGCTTTTTTGTTGTTTTAATCTGCCATTGGGTTATCATGAGGTTCTTCAAAGCCAAAGTCTGTTAAATTTTCGAGCCTCTACCTTCCTTTTCACTTGAATAATATGATTATCCAAGTCTCCTCACTAGAACTATAGTTGCTGCCCTTACACTTGAAGGGAGGGAAAAATGCAAAAGTATAATTGCAATATTTTTAATGTTTATTATTATAAGCAGGAAAGGAAAGAGGATTTTTTTTTAATCCTGATAACTCCTTTTCCCCTTAAATGAGAAAGGAAAGTAGTATATAAAAAATTGAATTGGCCTCTCCATGAACTTTTCTTATTATAATTCTTGAAAATCTTTAAGGAAAAGACTTCTCTTTGTTTCTCCCTATGCACTGGTTGCTTTTTGTAGTAATAATTCCAAGCAGTGGAGGCCAACCATCTGTGTGTACTGGCTAAGTTTATAATTTGTTTGCAGTTAAATTAATTTCAGAAAGTTGCATCAATACTTGCATTACCTGGCAAGCAGTATAATTTAAGTCTATAGGAAATAAACTAAGATTATAGAATTATCAATTTGGTTAAAATTTATCATAAGAGTAAGCAATAATGTTAAAATCTCTTTCCTGATTATTTAAAAGACTCTTTGTGGTGTTTTGACTAAATTGTATCTGATTGATAGTCTAAACACTCTTAAGGATTATATCTGTCTCCCTGATGAACAACTGTGTCTGTTAAATTGTGAATGTGTAGCTTTGTTGAAATAAATTAAGGTGTGTATTGAGGCTTGAATCTGAAATGTACCTGGAGGCTTGTTTTGAGCTGTTGGTCTTTCGACTTAAGGCTCTATTTTGAAGGCTATGAAACCTTTAGGATATTGAGGGGTGAGCTTTTGAGGATTATACACTCTGCTGATCTGATCCAGTCAGGACATATGAACCATCTCTGTCCCATACTCCCACTGTTGCCTCCTCAGCCATTATAGATTGTATCCTCTGAAACCATGAGCCGAAATAAACCTTACCTCCCTTGAGTTGTTTCTGTCATGTGCTTTGGTCAAGACAAAAAAAGTAATATATTACAGGAAAATTATAGGCTGTATTTTAGAATAGCTGAATGAATGTTAAATGTAGTAGTTTGATTCTTGGGAGCTATTTTAAGGGTTTCATGAAGAGTTTTACACATAATGGTTATGTGTTACGCTTCATTTTCATTAATTGTAGATGACACAGATAAACTTAGATCAAAATGAAAGCTGAAGATCTTTATTTCTCAAACTCTTTGGTATTAATGAAATCCTAACAAAGTTTCATTAGTCAAAGTATTATTTTAGTTAATAAACAATCTGTAGTGGGGCCGGAGAGACCACTTCTTTAAGAGCACTGGTTAATGGATTCAATTCCCCTGCATCCACGTGGCAACTTAGATACTTTAGGATCTTCACTTCAGATACAGGTCCTTCTGGCCTCCATGGGCATCAGTCAGTTATGCTGTGCTCTTTGATACAGCAGGCAACCTATTTGCATGAATCATCATTCTGCTATTAGCAAATAACTATTAAAGATACTATATACCTCAGGCAACAGGTATAAAGATACTAATCTAGCCTTCAGGCTTTGATGAAGCAAGAACATGCTAAAAAAAATTTTGGCAGTAAAAAACTGGGATCCAAATAGTGTTTCTAAGTTTCTATTTAAAAGGGAATGCATTTAGAGAAAGAGATCTTGTGTACTACCTGAGGAGAGGTTGAAACAATTTGATTCAGAATATTAATTATATCTGTATCACTTCCTTATTGAGGTTGTTTTGTTTTCTTTGAATAGCAACAACTTTGTTTGGATGTCACTGTTAGAGCAAGTAAAGTTTTCTTAATGAATGGCTTTATTAATGAAACTCCAATTCAGATTGGATTGTACAACTTTTTTTTTTCATAGTCGTGCAGGGTTACATTTGTGACCGTTTAACTCTGTTTCAGAACTTCTGCATGGCATATTTTTAAGAAAGTATTTTACCCTGTCAGTTTATTAAGTTAATAAAAATGCTTGTTAGGTTTGAGAAGTTATTTCTGTTATTATAGCATCTAAACAATCAAACCTAGATGTATTTTATTATACACATTATAAATCAGTTTATCTTGGGAAGTTTAAAATGCAGTTTTTCTTGTCTAGCTTTTGTTTGCACAAAGGAAGCAATATCCTAAGTTGATCAGTCTTTCCTAACCTTTTATTTTACAGTAACTTTGTGTTGGTGGAATTCTAAAAGTAGTGCAAGAGTTTTTTATAATAAGAATATTGTCTCCCTGTGTATTTTACAAACTAAAACATTAACCTTGGTATAATATTTTAAAGTAGGAGTGCTTAATTTTAACCATTTTAGTAGAACTCTTAAAGGGTGATAATTCTTGAAACCTATTATAAAACTTAAGCTCGTGATATTAACAAAAAAAATCAGATGTTTATAGGCTGATCGTGTACATTTTTTGGAGTAACATACTGTCAGTACAATGATTCAGCTGTGACATGTGTGTCTACTTTTATGGACTTTTGTCTTTATTCTATATAATTTGTTTGATTTTCTAATATTCATCAGAATGAAGAGACCAATTAAAAAATTCTTGCAAATATTTTGAGTCCTGAGAGAGTCCTGAGATACTGCTTTCAACCCTCATGCTTAAAAGATTATCCTGGAGGCTGGAAAAATAATAGTCCAGAGAGGTTAAGAGCACTTGCTATTCCTCTGGAGACCGCTTTCCAGCACCCACTTGGGCACTTAACAACTACCTATGACTTCAACTCCAAAGGATGTACTGCTTTCTTCTGGCATTTTTTGTGAGCACCCACAAACAGAATAATTTAAAAAACAAAAATTACTCTGAAAATTGGGTCTTGTATACACTCACAGGAAACTTTAAAAGCTCATTAAGAGACCTAGTATTCACTGACAGGTAGTTTTGTGGTGTGTGTGTGTGTGTGTGTGTGTGTGTGTATTTAACATCAGTTTTGGTTCTGGTTTTGTCTTTGTTTTTATCAGCTCCACTTTTGAAATATGAAATGTAAAGATTGGTTTGTGCTACTGTTTTGTTACAGGTTATTTTATTTTACTTTAATCTATGTTCATTTATTCAGTATTGTTTTATGGCCTTATTCTGAAGTATGAGCTATCAGGTCTAACCTGTTTTTTTAAAAAGGTTTTATTGGTCTGTTTGTTTGATTTCTTTCATATCGGTAGAAGGTCATGTTTTTACCTGACTGCATATCTTCTGTTCTTACAGCTGTAATTCTTCTCATCTTGTATGGGCCTTTTAATTAATGATAGTTTATTATATCTTTGGGTATGTAGCATTCTCTCTAAAATACCTACCTTGACAGGTTTTTTTACATATGTGTGTGTATACATATATGTATATATCTTTATTTTTTTAGTTCTTATGGAGATTTTAGATGTGAAGAAATTCAAGAAGGGGCTTCCAAAGACTTTTATTTTCATTAGTGATCTTTAAACATTTTATGTCATTTAAAGATTTTGTATTAAAATAGTGTGATTTGTTACTCTTTTTTCACTAAGTGAATATACTATTCAAATGAATAAATTTTAAAATTATCTTTTCAAATAGGTTTTCCTAATTACAGCCTAACTAATGATTAAACATGAAAAAAGGAAAACCTCCCAAAGGTAGAGACACTGTCCTCTTTACAAAAAAGACATTGTATATTCCTGTTCTATATGTATTATTTGTTACATTCTTTTTGCTGCCTGCATATTACTTTTTCTATTTTTGTTTTGGCCACCTAATGAATGCCTATTTTCTGCTGTAGTATTTGGCATATTTGGGTAGCTATTAAAGACAGGCCTGTATCAGAATGGACTAAGAACATCAGCGAATATGAACTTACTGCTCATGGCTACCCTGTAAAGTATGTTGTCCTATAATACCAGTAAGGAAAAGGATTCATGTCACATCGGTTGAGCTCTTGCAGAGTTCAAATCACTAAGCTGTTCAGCAAAGATTGCAGACTCAGGCACTTTGAATTTGATCCCTGTGCCTGTACCTTTGTCTTTGCCTCTGCCTCGGCATACTCTGTACGCTAAGTTGAATGAATAGCTTTTTTAAAAATACTGACACATGGCATGGCAGATGTTATGTTAGAAAATAATTTTTCAAAATATGTCATTTTGCCTGGATGGTTTTGATTAATAGCCTATTAAAAACTCATCATTTGTGATTTGTCACCTCTTAGAGTTTGTGGTTTCTCCAAAAATCTTTGAAAGAAATCTCAAAATCCTCAATGCAAGAAATCATAATGGTTTCCATTACTATTCAAGCAATGTTATATACCTTGTAGAATTGTGTGCTAGAACCTACATTCAAACAGCTGCAAACTTCCCTTTGTTTTAGCCGTTAATGTAAGAGCTGTTTAAAACAGTGACAGACTTTGGAGTACATAGAACATAACCTAGTTTAACAATAAGTGGTTAGAACCAAACAACTAAGGATGATCAGATTTTTGTCCTCTTCCTCCCGTTAGACCAATGGTGGTCAGAATACTATTTTTAGACTAGATTAATCACCCATAAATAAGAATTTGTTAGAAATGAAAATTCTTGGTCCCCAATTCTAAATACTAAGTTAGAAACTGGAAATGAGACCTCAGATTACAAAATTCAGTTCAGAGGTAAAACAATTTTTTAACTTCTTGAATTTGTCTTTATGGTGTACATTATGGTGATTCGTGTTTGTAGTATATGAATCATAACAAAGTAATAACAATTTCCATCTCTTTAGCCACTACTCAGACATCTTTATATACTGAGACTTAAAGTTCTGTTTTGGTTATTTTGAAATTCATCATGTGTTGTGAGATGCCTACAAGGTCAAAGTTGTGTTCTTTTTGTATCCATGTTTTTTCACATAAATAACACAACTCAGATCTTAGATCAATTTGATATAAGGCATTTGTAGGTAGGAGAAAGAAGCAAGAAGGTATAAAATAACAAGAAGTTTTTCTAAAGCAGTGAAATGAGAGAAAATCAGAATTGAAGTTGAAGGAATTCAGATCTCAGGGGTTTTTATGTTTCTGTTTTGTTTTTTTTTTTTTTTTAGGTAGATGAAGTAGCTGTCTTTAAGAGTTGATTAGAGGACATTTCAGAAATGCTTGCTTATTGTGACTTAGGTTTAGGAATTAAGCAACTTTAGGCTTATGCAAACTAAGGGGCTATTTAATATGTATCAAACACTTGGCCAGGTATTTTATGTTAGGATTAGATTGCTGTCATTCATATTCAGAGGGAAACATGTAATTTATCTAAAATCACAGATAGAATAAAGTGCAATTCAATTTTAACATGAGGGAGGGCTTTAGTCCCCAAAGTCCTTAAACTTAACTATGACCCTAAAGATAACATGCACAATCAGAATTGAAATTGATGTTTATATCTGCTTTTCTTGTATCAAATAGTGAATTATCATTAAATGTGAGTATGACTTGAGTTGTAGTAGTAGTTGTGATGACAGTACTTGTCAATTGTCATATCGTGGATTCATCTGGAAAGGAGAGTCTTAATGAGGGATTGTCTAGATTGTGTTATCCTATGGGCAGATATTCAGAGAAATCTTGATTACATTAGCTGAGGTGAGAAGACGCAGCCTGGGATCCTGGACTCAATAAGAGTGGACTAAGTAGCAATATGTATGTCCTCTTTGTTTTTGATCCAAAGTGACCAGCTCTCTTTCTCCTGTCACTGTACTTCCTCATGGTGATAAAGAGTTTGACCTTGAGCTGTGAGCCACAATGAGCCCCTTAGTTCCTCTGAGTAGTTTTGTCAGGGTGCTTTATCATAGCCGTATGTGGAGACACTAAGTAGGTCGTATACTTCTCAGTGAGAATCTATAAGGGAAGTTGACATAAATACTGATATTGTAAAGAGGCATTGTTGACTAGTTTGTTTACTGACATTCTAAAGGCTTCTGCATGTAAAGAACCTTGACTGTGATCATCTCAACAAGAATATTCTACATCTCTTTTAGGTGTCCATGTTTCTAAACTGTCAGTATATTTGGCAGGAGAATCAGGGCTTCAAAATTGAATAGTAATGTATGAGGCAACATCATTCATTTCAGTGGTATAAAATAAGTTCTTATTTGTGGGACATTAACAAGCACATCCCATCACAAGGGAAAAACATTTTCTTAGAACAGGGTAAAGCCTGAAGTTTCATACTACTTAATAGTCTGTCTGTCCCAACAGGCTTCATAACGTAAGAGTTTTTCTGACATGTCCACTAATTGTCAGGTCTATTTGTATTAACTCCTAATCAAGAAGACAGTAATAAGTCTATCCATTGCCAAAAAGCAAAAGTCAGAGATAAGACTCAGGTTCTTTTTTTCTTTGAGAATTTTGTTCATGTGTACAATGTGTTTCGATCAAGTAAACACACACATATTCTCACCCCTCATTTCCCCCTATTCTGTCACAAGCATTCCCTCTTATTTCATGTTTGGGAGTTGGTTCTTTTTTCCCTTTAAACCCACTGAGTTTTCTTAGTACTGTCACTGTGTACTGCATGTGTGGGTATAGAGCTGTCTACCAGAGCATGGGTAGTGTCTCAGTGGTTTTATTAAGACTGTCTTCATCTTCTCTTCCCTTTCAGCAGTCATTAATTACCAACAGCTTCTCAGATAGGTGTGGAACTTGTCAGGTCTTAATCTTTTGGAGAGAAGAAAAAAAATTGCCTAAAAGTAACTTAAAGAAAAAGAAAAATCTCTGAAACTAACCATGTTTGGGTCTTAGAAGATTGTTTCAGAAGTTAAGAGTTCACTGCTCTTCCAGAGAACCAGAAGTCAGTCTCCAATACCATGTAGTGACTCACAACTGCCTATATAACTCCAGTTCCAGAGGGCCCTCCTCTGACTCGGAGGGCAATAGGCACACATGTAGTATAGACACCTACAAATAGACAAAACACCCATATGCATAGATAACAGTTTATAAAATAGCCATCATTTACAATAGAACTATCCTTAGTGGTTTACAAGTGTTCTACAGCTGTTTTTCTCCTTTTCATGTGGTTTGTTAAACCTCAAGGAGAGGCTTTTGTGATACTTTCACACATTACTGATTTTTCACTTTCTCCAAAACTGATGATGATGGAGGGGCCCATCTTAGGTGATGTGCAAAAGCCACTAATTTTAAACTAGCTTACTAACGGTATCATATATCCTCTGGAGTTAAGGGTGTTCACAGTGCATCTGGCATAATCCCTTATTCTGTCATTAATGATCACCTGTTTACTAAAATTAACAAAATAATGAATTCAGAATACTAAGTTGGAAGCTTGACTATTTACCCCTAACTCACATTGCTAGTTATAGCTGTTGTTTGGCACCCCTGTTTTCCAGGAAAGCTACTGCCAGGTCTGATTCTCAGAATTCAAAACTTTTGTCCTTTATCTCCAGTAGACATACTAGTTTTGATGTTTAGAAACGTGCAGTGTGTCATTGACTTGGATAGTGGGAAAGTGTAAGCAGCAGGAGTGGGGCTGGGAATACCATCTCACTGCCTCTGCATCAGCTGGAGTGGTTCTTCCAGAGTCGTCCCTCCACTCAGGTGAAGCCAGTATGAGGCAGAAATGTGATTTACTAAGGTGAGATCTTAGCGCAGATTTAAGGTTAAATATTAGTACAAAGGTATCAGATTCCAAATATGCTGCTTGGCCATGCCAGTCTTGTGATACCTTCTCCCCTTCAGCGCTCACTCTGCTTCCACTACTGTAGGAAGCTGACTGACAAAGTCTGTAATCCTCACTTTTTTTATTTATTATATTAATTTATTAATTATTTTTTACACTCCATAGCTTATTCCTCCCCACCCCCATCCACCCTGACTATTCCATATCCCATACCTCCTCTCCACGTCCCTGTCTCCATGCAGCTCAGCTGTTAAAGGCTAGGCTCACAACCAAAATTGTAATCCTCACTTCTAAGGAGTTACCAAGCTGTGCATAATCAAACTAGGAAACTGACAAGTACTCTTAACTCTCACTTCCCCAAAGAAATTTATCAAGCTACCTAATCATTAGAGGTCTCTCGTGACAAAACTCCTCTGAAGGGCTTCATTAACTATTAAAAAATTGAAACCTTCCCTCCACCCCCTCCTTTGCCACTAGGAAAATCGGAGCCTATGGCTTATCAACTATAAGGCATAGGATCTCATCCTCTAAGCTAGTGGTTCTCAGCTTTCCTAATGGATATTTACCCAAAAGGACAACAGCCTCAGTTTCTGTCTTGAACTACAAATTCTAGACATTAGAGGAAAAAATAGAGCACACCCAAGGCCAGGTGAGGGCTCCATGGGGAATGAAGAATGCTTAAGCATCTCAGCCGATAGCCACAGTAGATTTTGATGAAGCCAGGCAGTGGTGGCACACGCCTGTAATCATAGCACTTGGGAGGCAGAGGAAAGCGGATTTCTGAGTTCGAGACCAGGCTGGTCTACAGAATGGAGTTACAGGACAGCCAGGGCTACACAGAGAAACCCTGTCTCGAAAAAACCAAAAATCAACTCTGCCCCCCCCCCCAAACAAAACAAAACCAATACTGAACTATATTGTGTTCTACAAACCAATGCTAATGAAAACTGGAGACATGGGTCAGTGACATTCTTTCTAGGACTGAGGAGAGCCTGGGTTGAATTCCTTATGATGATGATGATGGTTTCTGAAGTTACATTGTACAAAGGGTTGTCAAGAAACACTTTCGTTTTCCTTTTGATTTCTGTAATTAATACTGGTTGCTGCCCAATGGTACATTGGACAAGATTATAGGCTGATATCACAAAACCATAGGTTACCAGAATTGTAAATCACAATAAAATTTATATACGTTTTTACTGCAGTTTATTATATCTTGTGAAATCCTTGAAATACTACAGGTTTGTAAGTGGGAAATGAATAAACCCAAACTCAAAAGTCATTTATTCTTATCCTAAATTTAAGCATGTCTTAATACCATTTTAACATTAATCAAAATATCTCTATATAAAAAATATCCATATAGTCAATCTTAACAGCAAACTTTGTTAGTGTGTAATCCTTCAAGACTTCAAACAGACTCTGACATGAGGGGCTCCCTTTCTTTTCCATGTTGCCTTGTCCTTGTCTTTCTACCCTGTCTCATGCACATAGTATGGGGTTCAACAAGCTTTGTGATTGCCTAGCATGCCACACTCATTACATCACTGTCTTGTTAGCCAGGATGGAAGAATAGTGTGATCATTTCTTCTTGTGCTCAAACTTAGCTGTTGCTTATTATTTTAGTTAATGTGCTCTTCTAAGGTTAATTTTTTATTCTTTGATAATTTCCTACATATGCATATATTTTGAGCATATTCACCTCCATGTCTCTTACCACTCTCCCAGTCCCCTCAAAACCTAACTTCCCAAAACCTTCTATTACTTTCATGGCTTGTTTTTTAAATACACTAAATTTAATTAGATTTGCTTGCATGTTTGTGTTAGTGTGTCTGTATCAGTGGCTGTGGCCCTGAAAAACTGGCTTCCTCTCCCCTAACTATTAACTACCAGTAGTTGTTCATTTGCAGGTGGGACCTCATGAGTCAATCTCCTGTCTGTTCTGGAATCTTTTGCTTGATTGTGTATAGATAACACAGTTGTACAGTTCATGTGTGCAATGATAATATCCAGATGACCATTTCACAACACTCCTTCCCATTCTCTGGCTCTTATATTCTGTTCTTACTCTCCCCTTTGATGCTTCTTGATGCTAACAGAGAAAATTAAATAACCTTTTATTTTCAATTATTTGGTGAAGAACCAAGCTTACTTGATATAAGAATGCTTGCATGTTATGTGTATATACTACAGTGAATCATCTGCCTGTGAGCATTGGGGTTGCTTCCTGTTTCACTGGATATGCATATGAGTTAAAAAAAAAAGCCCTTTTTACAGATAAATAAGGTAGAAGGTCAAAACATGTCATGACAATCACAGTTTTAGGATTGTCTGGTTTTGTCAATCATCAGAGAAAAAGATGCCTTTTTATCTTCAGATTCTCAGCAGCACCTTTAGCAGGGAATTCATTTGGCCAAGACCCATTCCCCAACAGTTTCACTCTCAGACACTATGCAATACTTTTATAGTGATGAAGCTACTTGACAGAATCCTTCCTATAACACGTCTGTCAGTGTCCCTGCTGCTGCTTGAATTGTGAAAGCTGCAATAGAAATGTGTTTCTTCACTTCTGCCCAGGCCATGTGAGGGTCTGCCTTATTTTCAATATCAAACATGGCATCATAAATCCCAGGGAATGATTCTCCGGCATATTTGTTATGGCTGCTTGGAGCAAAGATGATGTGCCTAAACAAACACAAAAATAATAAATGCTTGTTTGTAAATCAAATGAAAAATAGATATCAGAGCTACATTTATCTAAGATGTTAGGTAAAGTATAAGTATGCAATATGTCATACAGCCATCCTACAAAATCTTTACAGTAATAGTAATAGTAGCTTTATTCTAGAGCACTGCTGTAGACTGAAACAGCAATATGAACTACTTCAATACTCAAATATCTAAATATTCAATTAATCAAAATGTATTTCAAAAATACAGGGTAGTGTTTTGAAAGACATTTTTATATATTCTCATCAAATCTTAAAATGGGTTGTCTTTTTTTTGACACTAAAATACCGGAACCTGATTATAAAGATATTAATATTTATAAATGTTCAAATAGAACACAAGGACATCTTAAGGAAATGTATTTTATACTGGTTGAGAGAAGCTCATCTAACAAATCTCAACAATAAGTCATTAAAACTGTAAATGGAAGCCTAACAGTGAAGTACTATATAGGTGATTAAAGTTCTAAAATCATCTATGCTGATATCATTAGATGGATCTCTGAGAAAAAGAGTATGGCTCCATTTGTATAAGTATACATGTTTCTGTACTTAAAGATGTGTGTGTGTATGTGTGTATGTGTATATAAAATATCCATATTTACATACAAACATGAATATAGTAAGCAGTTACCCATAAATAAATATATAGTTACATGAACCATGCAGATAATGTGCACATTTATTCAGACATGCATACACATTATATAAGTATGTTAACACATCACCCAATGTTGAGTTTACCTGAAAAAAAATTAGCAGAATCAGTCATGCAGTTAGTTGAGTGAGCTGATGAAGAACTGTCACTAGATTACATGCTTCAGAGTCTGAACATTTTTAAAAGTGCATTTTCATTATAAAAATTAGTTCTAAAGGGATTAATAGACTAGTAACTTCCAAGAAAGGACTAAATTTATGGATATTTCTTACTTTTTATATAGGTACATATGCATATATACTCATAGCTGATAGTTCCTATTTATAACTATGAAAAAACATTTATAAATACAGTTCACATTTCAGAGTGCCCTCCTTTTTGAGCTTAACCTTCAAATACCCTAATTCTACAGGCCTCAGAGGTAAACAGCTGAAATCTCCATTTATAGTTGAGAAACCAAGGCTTAGAAAAATAATTTCCCAGGTCAGAGTGGAAAATCTGAGCTCTAAAAGCCGTTTGTATCATTTGAATGTTAGCGTTAACCACTAACATTTAGAAAAGTTATAGCTAGCTTTATAAAGTAGCATTCATTATCTTAATTCAGACAAGCAAATCCTAGCAGTGGCATCACAGAGCAGTGAAATAGACATAATCCTAAACCTGCATGAACAGGAACACAGATTTTTTTTGACTTTGATTAAATGCTAGGACCTTCTTAATTTCCATCAGGGAACCATTTAAAATATTGTTTAGTTTTATTTGTTTACATTGTTATGTGTGTGAATGCTTTGCCTCCTTGTATGTGTGTGTTCTTCATGCATGCCTGGTGCCTGCAGAGTAGATGAAGTTTTAAGATGCTTCTGAGCCACCATGTGGGTGTTGAGAACTATATATGAGCCTTCTAAAAGAGCAACACATGCTCCTTTTTAAAAGATTTATTTATCTTATGTGTGTGAATACACTGTTGCCTACTTCACACATGCCAGAATAGGGCATTGGATCCCATTACAAATGGTTTGTGAGCCATCATGTGGTTGCTCAGAATTGAACTCAGGACCTCTGGAAGAGCAGTGAGTGAGTGAGTGGTCTTAACCACTGAGTGCTCTTAATCACTAAGCCATCTCTCCAGCCACAGGAAACTATTTTTTGTTTGTTTGTTTTCTTTTGTGGCTATTTATTTATATTTCAATTGTTGTCCCCTTTCCATGTCTCCCCTTTGGAAACCCCCATCCCATCCCCCCACCCCCTGCATCTATGAGGGTGCTCCCCCACTCACCCACTCCAGTCCTCCTGCCCTAGCATTTCCCTACACTGGGACATAGAACACCTTCAGGCCCAAGGACATCTTCTCCCCTCCCACTGATGTCCAACAAGACCATCCTCTGCCACATATGTGGCCAGTGCCATGGGTCCCTCCATGTGTATTCTGTGGTTGGTGGTTCAGGTCCCAGGAGGTCTGTCCTGTTGACACTGTTACTCCATGGGGCTGCAAACCCCCTCAGTTCCTTCAGTCCCTTCTCCAACTCCTCCACTGGGGAACCCCAAGCTCAGTCCAATGGTTGACTGTGATCATCTGCCTCTGTATTTGTCAGGCTCTTGTAAAGCCTCTCAGGAGACAGCCATATCAGGCTTCCATCAGCAAGCACTTCCGGGCATCCACAATAGCATCCAAGTTTGGTGGCTGTATATGGGATGCATCCCCAGGTGGGGCAGTCTCTGGATGGCCTGTCCTTCAGTCTCTGCTCCACACTTTGTCACCATGTTTCCTGCTGTATTTTGTTCACCCTTCTAAAAAGCACTGAAGCCACTACATTTTGGTCTTCCTTCTTCTTAGGATTCATATGGCCTGTAAATTGAATCTTGTGTATTCTGAACTTTTGGGCTAATGTCCGCTTATCAGTGAGTGCATACTGTACTTGTTCCTTTGTAACTGAGTAACCTCACTCATATATTCTCAAGGTCCATCCATTTGCCTGTGAGTTTTATGAAGTCATTCTTAATAGCTGAGTAGTATTCCATTGTGTAAATATACCACATTTTCTGTATCCATTCATATGCTGAAGGACATCTGGGTTGCTTCTAACTTCTGGCTATTATAATTATGGCTGCTATGGACATAGTGGAGCATGTGTCTTTATTACATGTTGGAGCATCTTCAGGGTATATGCCCAGGAGTAGTTTAACTGGGTCCTCAGGTATACTATGTCCAATTTTCTGAGGAACTGTCAGACTGATTTCCAGAGTGGTTGTACCAGCTTGCAGTCCCACCAGCATTGGAGGAGTGTTCCGCTTTCTCCACATCTTCACCAGGATCTATTGTCACCTGAGTTTTCGATCTTGACCATTCTGACTGGTGTGAGGTGACTCTCAGGGTTGATTTGATTTGCATTTCCCTGATGACTAAGGATGTTGAACATTTCTTTAGGTTTTTCTCAGTCTTTAGAGTTTCCTCAGTTGAGAATTCTCTCTTTAGCTCTGTTCCCCATTTTTAATGGGATTATTTGGTTCTCTGAAGTCTAACTTCTTGAGTTCTTTGAATATATTGAATATTAGCCCTCTATCAGATGTAAGATTGGTAAAGATCTTTCCCCAATCTGTTGGTTTCCATTTTGTCCTATTGACAATGTCCTTTGCCTTACAAAAGCTTTGCAATTTTATGAGGTTCCATTTGACAGTTATTGATCTTCGAGCATAAGCCATTGGTGTTCTGTTCAAGAGCTTTTCCCCTGTGCTCATGTTTTCCAGGTTCTTCCCACTTTCTCTTCTACTAGATTCAGTGTATCTGGTTTTATGTGGAGGTCCTTGATCCACTTGGACTTCAGCTTTGTACAGGGAGATAAAAATTAATCAATTTACATTCTTCTACGTGGTGATGGCCAGTTGAACCAGCATTATTTGTTGAAAATGCTGTCCCCCCCACCCCCACAAACACACACTGGATGGTTTTAGCTCCTTTGGCAAAGATCAAGTGACCATTGGTGTGTGGGTTCATTTCTGGGTCTTCAGTTCTATTCCATTGATCTACCTGCCTGTCACTGTACTAGTACCATGCAGTTTTTAATCACTATTTCTCTGTAGTACAGCTTGAGGTTGGGGATATTGATTCACTCAGAAGTTCTTTTAATGTTGAGAATAGTTTTTGCTATCCTGAGTTTTGTTATTCCAAATGATTTTGAAAATTGCTCTTTCTAACTCTATGAAGAATTGAGTTGTAATTTTGATGGAGATTGCATTGAATCTGTAGATTGCTTTCAGCAAGATGGCCATTTTAATCTTGCTGAACCATGAGCATGGGAGATCTTTCCATCTTCTGAGGTCTTCTTCGATTTCTTTTTTTTTTCAGAGACTTGAAGTTCTTGTCATACAGATCTTTCACTTGTTTGGTTAGAGTCATACCAAGTGCTGAGGAGAAGGTATATTCTTTTGTTTTAGGATAAAATATCCTATTGATATCTGTTAAATCCATGTTTTATAACTTGTTAGTTTTACTGTGTCTCTGTTTAGTTTCTGTTTCCATGATCTGTCCATTGATGAAAGTGGGGTGTTGAAGTCTCCCACTATTATTGTGTAAGGTGTAATGTGTGCTTTGAGCTTTATTAAAGTTTCTTTTTATGAATGTGCGTGGCCTTGCATTTGGAGCATAAATGTTCAGAATTGAGAGTTCTTCTTAGTAGATTTTTCCTTTGATGAGTATTAAGTGCCCTTCCTTATCATTTTTGATGACTTTGGTTGAAAGTTTATTTTATTCAATATTAGAATGGCTACTCCAGCTTGTTTCTTGGGAACATTTGCTTGGAAAATTGTTTTCCAGCCCTTTACTTTGAGGTATTGTTTGTCTTTGACACTGAGGCACGTTTTAAGTATGCAACAAAATGCTGGGTCCTGTTTATGTATCCAGTCCGTTACTTTATGTCTTTTTATTAGGGAACTGAGTCTATTAATGTTAAGAGATATTAAAGAATAGTGATTGTTGCTTCCTGTTATTTCTTTTTAATTTTTTTTATTTTCTAAGTTTTTTTTTATTTACATTCCAAATTATTTCCCCTTTCCCATTTCCTCCCTCCCTGAAAGTTCCATAAGCCCCCTTCCCTCCCTCTTTCCCCATTCAACCCCCTCTCACTTCTCTGTCCTGGAATTCCCCTACATCCAGTTTTTCCAGGACAAGGGGTCTCTTCTTCCATCTTCTTGGAAATCTATTGATATGTGAATTGTGTCTAGGGTATTCTGAGATTCTGGGTTAATATCCCCTTATCAGTGACTGCATACCATGTGTGTTCTTTTGTGATTGGGTTACCTCACTAAAGATGATATTTTCCAGTTCTGACCATTTGCCTAGGAATTTCGTGAATTCGTTGTTTTTAATTGCAGAGTAGTATTCCATTGTGTAAATATACCACATCTTCTGAATCCATTCCTCCATTGAGGGACATCTGGGTTCTTTCCAGCTTCTGGCTATTATAAATAAGGCTGCTATGAACATAGTGGAGCATGTGTCCTTATTGCATGCAGGTAAAGTCTCTGCTCTAAGATCAAGAATTGACAAATGGGACCTCATAAAATTGCAAAGTTTTTGTAAGGCAAAGGACACTGTCAAAAGGACAAAGCGGCAACCAACAAATTGGGAAATGATCTTTACCAACCCTACATCCGACAGAGGGCTAATATCCAATATATACAAAGAAATCAAGAAGTTAGACTCCAGAGAGCCAAATAACCCTATTAAAAAATGGGGTACAGACCTAAACAAAAAAATTCTCACCTGAAAATATCTAATGGCTGAGAAGCACCTAAAGACATGTTCAACATCCTTAGTCATTAGGGAAATGCAAATCAAAACAACCCTGAGATTCCATCTCACACCAGTCAGAATGGCTAAGATCAAAAACACAGGAGACAGCAGTTGTTGGCGAGGATGTGGAGAAAGAGGAACACTCCTCCACTG
The DNA here is from genome assembly GCA_036184795.1 of Tokudaia tokunoshimensis. Lineage (NCBI taxonomy): Eukaryota > Metazoa > Chordata > Mammalia > Rodentia > Muridae > Tokudaia > Tokudaia tokunoshimensis. Next base: position 17,788,106 of record BTHU01000008.1, read on the forward strand.
CTGGTGGGATTGCAAGCTGGTACAACCACTCTGGAAAGCAGTCTGGCGGTTCCTCAGAAAACTGGGCATGACACTCCCGGAGCATCCGGCTTCCTGTTATTTTTGATGTTATTTTTATGTTTGTATGGAGATCTTTTTGGGGATTTGTTGAAAGAAGGTTACTTTCTTGCTTTTTCTAGGGTATATTTTCCCTTCTTGTGTTGGAGTTTTCCATCTATTATCCTTTGTAGGGCTGTATTTATGGAAAGATATTGTGTAAATTTGTTTTTGCCATGGAATATCTTATTTTCTCCATCTATGGTAATTGAGAGTTTTGCTGGGTATAGTAGTTTGGGCTGGCATTTGTGTTCTCTTAGGGTCTGTATAGCATCTGCCCAAAGTCTTCTAGCTTTCATAATCTCTGGTGAGAAATCTGATGTAATTCTGATAGGTCTGCCTTTATATGTTACTTGACCTTTTTCCTTTACTGCTTTTAATATTCTTTCTTTGTTTTGTGCATTTGGTGTTTTGAGTAATCTGTGACAGGAGGAATTTCTTTTCTGGTCCAATCTATTTGGAATTCTGTAGGCTTCTTTTATGTTTATATGCATCTCTTTGTTTAGGTTAGTGAATTTTCTTCTATAATTTTGTTGAAGATATTTACTGGCCCTTTAAGTTGGAACCTTCACTCTCTTCTATACCTATTATCCTTAGGTTTGGTCTTCTCATTGTGTCCTGGATTTTGTGGATGTTTTAGATTAGACGCTTTTTGCATTTTGCATTTTCTTTGATTGTTGTGTCAATATTTTCTATAGTATCTCCTGCACTTGATATCTTGTATGCTGCTGGTGATACTTGCATCTATGACTCCTGATCTCTTTCCTAGGTTTTCTATCACCAGGGTTGTCTCCCTTTGTGATTTCTTTATTGTTTCTATTTCCATTCCTGGATAGTTTTGTTCAGTTCCTTCACCTGTTTGTTTGTGTTTTCCTGTAATTCTTTAAGGAATTTTTGTGTTTTCTCTCTAAAGGCTCCTACCTGTTTACCTGTGTTCTCTTGTATTTCTTTAAGGGAGTTATTTATGTCCTACTTAAAGGCTTCTATCATCATCATGAGATGTGATTTTAAATCAGTCTTGTTCTTTTGGTGTTTTGGGGTATCCACGGCTTGCTGTTGTGGGAAAACTGGATTCTGATAATGCCAAGTAGCCTTGGTTTTTGTTGCTTATGTTTTTGCCCTTGCCTTTGCCATCTGGTTATCTCTGGTGTTAGCTAGCTGGTCTTGCTGTCTCTAACTGTGGCTTGTCCATTCTGCAAGCCTGTATGTCAGTACTCCTGGGAGACCAGTTCTCTCTGGGAGGAATTTAGGTATGGAGACCTGTGGTAAATGGTCAGAAGGATCCTGTCCCCAGTTGTTCCTTGGTTTCTCTGTCCTGATGGCTCTTGGAGGGATCTTCCTGGACCAGGAATTTGAAGGGAAGTTGCTGTCTTACCTGTGCTCACAAGCGTGTCAGCACTGCTGGGAAACCAGCTCTCTCCTAGTAGTATTTGTGTATGTAGTGCTGTGGCACAATGTCAACTCTGGTGCACAGATGGAAACAGGAAGGCTCCTGTCCCAGGCTGCTTCTTGGTTCCTGGCAGGGTCCCTCTGAGCAGCAATGGTAGTTTTACCTTTGCTCACAGGCTTATCTGCACTCCTAAGATGCTAGCTCTCTCCTGGCACTATTTGGGTATGGAGTCCTGTGGCACAGGATCAGCTCCCAAAGAACTATTTTTTAAAGGACCTTGAGAAAATAGACTTTGAGGACTGAAAGCCACAATACTAAAAGAAAATATGACATAAATACAAAATACTACTACTACTACTACTATTATTATTATTATTACTATATTACTATTATTATTACTATTATTATTAATTATTATTAATAACCAAAAACAAAACTAAACTTTGATTTAACCTAACTCATACGGAGTAAAAGCTAAACTTTATTTAGGAAGAATGATCAGATCAGATGATAACATTACATGATAGAAAATTTGAGATCTTTATGAAAGAAATTTTCTAATAACTATATCTTTAACTAAAATAGAATGTGCATATTTATGAAAGAGTAAGCTTTCCATCACTAAATATGAAACTGACTGAATATTTACTTACCTGGAAGCTTACAAGAAGGATTCATTAGATTGTTGACTGAATGATCTCTAAGATCCCTTTAGAACTCTGTGGCTTGAATATTTTGTTCAGGCTCTTTCTTAGCTATAACAGGCACATACTGAAGAACTAATTGATATGAAATATACTGCTCTGATACTACATATTATACCATTACTTGACACATAATCTTACCCATATTACATTTATCATTTATATTACATTTAGTATATTTAGTATGTTGTATATTTAATATGCTGTGATCATCTTTCATACACTTCTTTGATTAAAATTAGGTGTTTGGTGCCTTCTGTGGTGCAACCATCTTTTCCTTACCTGTAGAACTGCCTCCCTGGTAAACCAAGAGGATCTATGAATGCTCTTTCAAGAAGCATCTGTTGGTCATTCATAATTCTCACTGCTATAGGACTTGGAGAACAAGAAACACATCATTGATCCCTTTTCTAGTAATCCCAATTAAACTAAAATAAACATAAGGCATGGGAAAATAGATAAAGTAATAAACCATTAACAAAATTAATGTTAACACAGTAAAGTGTTATAGAGCAAGCAGCATATAACAGCAGGGCCATCTCATTAGCATTTATATTAAACATAGACTGTTACTGAAAATTGATTTGTATTGCTTTTCAAGGTCACACAGGGGTGAAAAAGAAAAGATATTCTTTACTTCTCTGGATGATAACCAGACCTCCCAGAAAGACAGACAACTACCACGTTATTCTTTATGAATCACACAACCTCACCATGTCTGGGCTAAATAAAGAAACAGAATAAAGATATGGAAAAACTTAAGAATAAATAAAAGCAACAACAACAAAAAAAATCAAATTCTGAACTATGAGAAAGGCAGGGCAGCTTTGTGTGGTAACTAAGGGGGATCCTTTCATTTTCACAGTCCTTATACCACTTTCTGAGTAGCTGAACTACACGTCTGAGCTTTCATGCAATCCAAGGAAGAAGAAATCCTCCTCAAAATGACTGACAAAGCTTGCTGATTAAGTTTGGAAAAAAAACCTATATTTTGATACAATTCATATTTATTGTATAATGTTCTAATATAATTTTAAAATTATTTTCTACCTAAAACTGGCAATAACAAAAAATTTTTAGAAAAAAACTATACAAAAAGAAATTGGTTGATGAGTGAATACAAATACTGAAAAGGACTGTACAGAAATACATTCAAAAGCACCTGAGCTTATAGAGTTATGAATTTCCAAGTGTAACTGTCATCTCAAATTCAACTTAAGTATTAGTGTAATTGTCTATACTGTTATTTAAAAACATAACTGAGGGCCCTTGTCATAGACAAACAGGCCATGAATTCGAGAATGAAATGAGGGAAGGGGACATCAGAAGAGTTAAAGGAGTAGTTGGAAATGATGCATGAAACTCAAACAAGTTCAATATAAAGATAACTCTTAAGTATGTCCTTCTGCTTTCTAACATGCTAGCTGTTGTGCTGATGATGGAATGGTGCAGACCATGATTTAAGCAGCAATGACTTGGAGGAGTTCTACACATATGTTCAGGAAGATAGTCCATCCTTTTTTTCAGTTTCATCTGGAACTTACTTATTAAGATCAACTTGTCTAAGTCTTCTGTGAAAATCTGAAGCAGCCTCTGAAAAGTTGTTCACAGCAGAAAATAATGGATCTTTAATAGAAAAATAAAAGGGAAATAAGTTAGAGGTTCACATTTTAGAGGTACACACTCTGTCCTTGCCATGACAGGACAGAACAAGCAGGGAAAACAGTATTTTTTGTAACCCTTCTTGTAAATTCATGAAAAGTATTGGGTGTGGGCAGAGGGAAGGAAATATGGGATTTTAAAATAGTCAAGTTGTAGAGGTGTGTGTGTGTGTGTGTGTGTGTGTGTGCGCGCGCGCGCACACACACACGCGAACACATGTGGGAATGTTTCCAGGTGCCCATGAAAATCAGAAAAGAGTGCAAGATCTCTTGGAGGTGGAGTTGCAGGTACTTAAGAGCCACACAACATGACTCTTCAGATAGGAAGGCCTTTCTTCCTGATAGATTGGAAAGAGCTCTTAACTACTCTCCAGACCTTCCCTAAGTTGATTCTTAAGAGAATTCTTTCAAAAGTTTAGGGAAAAAACAATTCCTCCAGTGAGTATCTAGTACTTTTTTTTTCTTCTATTTTTTTTTTTAGGGGACATGGGCACAATAATCAAGAAAAATATGTTGGAAAAACTGTAATTAGATTCTTAGCATATATTTTTTATTACAGCAACCTATCATGGATGTTTCATAAGTTCTAAGTAGGACTTTGACAGACATGATTGATTTACTACTACTTGAATTTATATCTGTTTTGCAGATCAAGTCCTTGTAGGTCTGGTCACAGAACTACTGCATCATCTGTCAACAAGGAGGAACCTTCAACATAAATACATTTAGTGTTTTCAAAAAAGCCTTTTAGTCTTCAACGTTTAAAAGCTTTGTTTAAAACATGTAATCTAACAATGGGTATGATGGAAGCAAAGGAAGTGTATGTAGAAGAAGGAAATTTAAATTCAAGTATAATACAGAAGTCAATATAAAAACTGAAATATGTCAATAGGGTTCAGTGACACTGGTCAGTGATAACATTAGAAAGAACATTTTCAAGGCAGTAACTCTTAGCATTCTATCTAAACTCCACCCCACAGTTACCTGGCAACAGCCAGTTATGCTCCTCCCCACAGTTTCCTGGTAATAGCCAGGTAGGCCTAGCCCACTATGAAAGGGACTGCTTGCCCCCTCCTCCCTCCCTTGCCCTCCTGACCTCTTGCTTCTCTCCTGCTCTTATTCTCCCATTTCCCATTCCCTTCCCTTCCCCCTCTTTCCACATGTTCATGGTCATGACTGGCCTCTACTTCTCTACTCACTCTGCCTTTTTCTGCCTCAACTACCCTCTTATCTCCCTTCCCCATGCTCTAAATAAACTCTATTCTATGCTATCTGATGTGACTCAGATTTATATAACAGTTATACAGAGCACAGTGATTTGTTTCATAGAAGTATAGAGTATGTTTTCATTCATTCAGCAGAAACACAATCTTTATTCAAACATATTCTTGACATGAATGGGGAATTTCAATTGTCAAGAGAGTGGGGCACTGCAAGAGACAAATTCTGGAAGAGATATGTCTTGATGGATATTCAGCAGTAAAGACATAGATGTTAAAAATCGAAGACACCATGGTATGTACTCACTTATAAGTGGACATTAGCCATAAAATACAGGATACCAAAAGAAGCTAAAGAAGGAAGGCCCAAGTGAGGAAGCTTGAATCTCACTTAGAAGGGGGAGTATAATAGTCATAAGAGGCAGAATGAGGGACAGAACTGGGTGGGAGAGGCCATGGAAAGGGGAATGGCAAGGGGAGTTCAAGATCAGGTGTGGGGAGGAACAGTAGAGATGGCCAGATAGCCATGAAAATAAATGAAAATCTGCACTGATGGGGCTGGGGAAGTGGGAGATATCTCCAGGTAGAGAATGAGACCTGAGGTAAGGGAGGTGCCCAAGAATCAGTGGGAGTGATACTAGCTGTGACTATACAGTACTGGGGATATGAAACCTGAAGAGATCACTTCCTGTAGCCAGACAGGAACCCCACTGGAGCAATAAAGATACCAACCTACCTATTCTGTCTACATGAAGGGCAGAGACAAAGATGGAGGAGAGACTGAGGGAATGGCCAACCAATAACCGGTCCAACTTGAGATCCATCCCATGGGCAAGCACCAATCCCTGACACTATTAATGATACTCTATTATGCTTGCAGACAGGAGTCTAGGATGGTTGTCCTATAAGAGGGTCTACCCAGCTGACTCAGACAGATGCACACATCCACAGCCAAACAGTGGTTGGAACTTGGGAACTATTATAGAAGAATAAGAGGAAGGATTGTGTGCCCCAAAGAGGATAGGAACTCCACAGAAAGCACAGTCAACTAACCTGAACCCTTGGGGCCCTCTGACACTGAGCCATCAACCAAGAACATACATCGGCTAGACCTAGGCCTACCTGCACATTTGTAGCAGATATGCAGCTTGGTCTTCATGTGTGTCCTAAATAACTGGATGGGGCCTCTCCCAAAAGCTGTTGCCTATTGGTGGGATATGTTTTTCTAGCCTTTTCTGGCCTCAGTGGGTGAGGATGTGCTTAACCTCAAAGACTTGATGTGCCAGGGTTGGGGAATACCTGGGGAGCCTCACCTGCTCAGAGGAGAAGGGGATGGGAGACAGATTGTGGGAGGGAATGACCAGAACAGGCAGTGAGCTGGATATAAAGTGAATAAGTAATAAACAAATTAATAAAGCAGAAAATGGCACTAATAGGAAGAATGCTCTGTAAGTGGAGGGAGAAATTAATTTGTTCTTAAGGCCCTGCCACTGAGCTTGCATAGCTTTTCTTTTGACTGGATCTCAATCTATGTAAATGTAGAAGAGGCATTTCACCCAAAGATAATCAAGATGTTTAGGAAGTGCTACAAAGCTGCACAGCTGTTAACACCTGTCCTGAGCAGAGTCTTGTCTTTTTCTCTAATTCCATCTCTTCATTTCCATCATCACGCCAGAGAGACTCTTCTTTTCCCCTTTTATTTATTCTTTTTTATTCAGGGGGTAGTGGTAGCAATCTTTCTATGTAGCCCAGGCTAGCCTAACACTTGTGATCCTTCTGCTGCAACCTTCCAACTGCTAGAATTATAGGTTTGGACCTGCACACCTGGCTCTTCTTTATTTCATTTTATGTTCAAATTGAAATACATGTGGGTGGGAGGATAGGTCAGTGGGTAAACACACTTTCTGCCATGCCTGATTCAATGCCTGAGACTCACAGAATAGGAAAGAACCAACTCCTACAAATTGTCCTCTGATGTTCACATTTACATAGTAGCATATGACATCTACCCTCACAAACAATGACTTTAAGAAATGTAATTTTTAATTTAAAATGAGTAAAATACTTGCTGTTCTTCATAACCTCAGAAAGATTACTAATCCTATATAATCAAAATAACATTGAAATATCATTAATGACAAATTCTATTCTCTCTCTGCTTTTAGTTATACTTTTTGTCACTCTAATAATGTTTCATATACTAAGAATATCTGAAAGGCAAGAAAGAAAATAGTTACAACTAGTGCCAGTAGACAACACTCACTAACCACTAAGGGTCAATCACTACTGACCCATAATTTACTAATACTCTCTCTAGTAGTGAGGTGTGTTATATATTTATTCATGCTTAGGAAATTGGTAATAGCTGAGTGGTGGTGGTACATGCCTTTAATCCCAGCAGTCATGGGTCAGAGGCAGGCAAATCTCTGAGTTCAAGGCCAGCCTAGTCTACAGAGTGAGTTCGAGGACATCTAGGGATATACAGAGAAACCCTATCATTAAAAAACCAGAAAAAGGAGGAGGAGAAGAAAGAAGAAAGAAAGGAAGTTAAGACATATTCTAACGATCACCGATCCTAAATGGAAGATAGAATATCTGAGTCAGGCCAACTCCTTCCAGATCCTGTGCTTAATGCCACGGGATTGTGCTGTATTTCATCCCTACTTTGTAAAAAACACGTTATTGGCAGCCAGTTGTGAAAGGAAATACTGACTATATCTAAATAAAATACCTTCATATATGCAAATACTGCTGAATATATTTGGCAATGATATATACATAATAGGACTTATGATCATAATTTTTATTATGTAGGGGATATTAATAAAAGCAATAACATAGGAAAATATTTGCACAACTTACTGTTTGCAGCACTATTCAATGAGTAATGGATTCATCATAGACATTTCATGTTAAGTCAGATTCCTAAGTCAATATTTAAGTTTTTGTCAAAAATAATTAGTAAATTAGCAGAGATCCCTTCTAGACCATACTGACCATGATAGGAACTAAAAAAAAAGATCTACATTAAAGTCTATAAAAATATCTTACCAAACGACACTCCATGGTGTCTCAATTGCTGGTCATGTTTCCTGGATAAGTTGAAGATTCTTGCTGCATAGTTTTTCAAGGCTTTTGCATAGTCTTGAATGTTGAAAGGAATGACCACAGAGTCTGCAAGTTCATATACCAATGCTCCTCGTAACTGAGCCACAGAAAGCTGCTTTTTAAATGTGGGGTCATAAAAGTTCTGTACTAATTCAAATGTCTCATAGATGGTATGGTATACAGGATAGCTACTGTATTTATCTGTTTTCTGAAATGGAGGAAGAGATGAGAAATAAATAAGAATTAAATGTTCAATTTATACTATTTTAATTGTAGAAATGATTAAAAAAATATAGAGAGAGCCCTGATTTCATCAATTTAGCAAATAAATTTAAAATCTAAACAGAGCTGAAATGCTCAGTGATTTATATTTTTATATATCTATATTTTATAACATATGTAACCATCATTCAACCTTTTGGTTTTAATAAATAAAGAAGTATGTATTCATACCAGAACAATCAAAATTATGAACCGATCAAGAGTATAAAAAGTTCTGGGTAGCTTAGTATTTACAGATCTCAAAGGTAATGCATTCTTTCAAATAGTGTTCAATCAAATGCTGTTAGACCTTGATAACACTCTGGGAGTATCTGTAATGATCATGTTATCACATGTTACTATAATGTAGAAGTAGATTGAGGTCTTTGGTCTCTGTATCCTAATTGTAGTTTTTACCATCTTCTCTCTTTTACAGGACTGTCATTCTTACTGCCACTGGTTCACGAAAAATCAATTCTGATTCATCATCCTCCAACCACACTTCTTCTAATCCTGTGCTTCTAATATACCGTGTTCTTGAAAATTAGGCAATTTTGTGCAAACTGGTAACAGAGTATAATATTAAACAGTGATAAAAAGTTAAATCACACTTTTCATGAACAGTTGACCCATGAATCACATAGAAGTTTGGGAGAACCAACTTAATTCCCATATAGTTGAAAGTATGTGTGTCAATTAAACTAAGAATAATATAAACAACATATATTTTGTATTCTCCATTGTAGGGGGCATTTCCCTAATCGCTTCAATCATTGATTGGCTAAATAAAGATGGCAGAAGCTAATCACTGGGCTTGGAAAGAGAAGGATTTCTGGGCAGGACAGGAAGAGAAGGGAGAGGATTGAAGTCAGACCAGACAGGAGAGTGGATAGGAGCTGCAGATGTATAGGTTTCTCAGGACACCAATAGTTTGTGGCCTCTGCAGGCAATAGTGGAGGCTATGGAGGATGGGGCAGAATATTCTTCGCCCAGCTTTTGAGTTATCCAGTCAGTTTTAAAATATAAAGACTCCAGTGTTTTTACTTTCACGGGGCTATAAAGGAGCTGGGTGAGATTGGGGTGGTCATTGGCAGTGGTAGGGCCAGTCGCAGGGTTAGCCAGTTGGTGGAGCACGAGCCATGGCTCAGGGTGTTCTCAGCAAGAAGGGGCAGATGGAAGTGGAGCCAGCAGCTGTGTGATCTCAGAGCTAAGTCATGAGGAGCCCAGGCAAGGGGAAGCATGCTGCCAAAACTGCCATGCAACACTCTGCATTCTGTATGGTGAAAATATGTGAGATCCATCACTTTTTACTATAATATGCAACTTACTGGAGAGGTAAAGAACTCAAGCACAGATGATTAGTGTTATGGGGCATTTTGGGGAAATATTACAAATAATCAGCCCACAACACCACAGGACATAGCCATAGAACTATTTTAGTAGCAAATTGTGTACTATATTGGTTTTATACAGTTATAACTTAATGTGATATCATTACATTTACTTACAATTCATTGTATGCAAGTAAGTACCATATATAATTACATACAGAACTTCAATAAATTTAATTTTTTTGCATTAATTTGCATATATTTCATGGCAATAAAAGATGAAATACACTTATCTACATACATTTTATATAGAACTGACCTACCTTTTATTTATTTATCTTCATAGTTCTAGAATATGTAATCTGTAATCTTTTTCAAGTTACAGAAAAAGCTCAAACAATATTTTCATTTAAATGGGCCTATACCATTTAAACTCAGATTATTTGATAGTCAGCTGTAGTAAATAGTCAATATTAATATACAGTGCTTATTCATCTAATTTGCACTATTCTGGTGCTATCTTTGCTTCTTTATCATTGGCTGTAGTTTAGATAGTCAAATTGGCATCCAATATGCATTATATATATGCAAACTATTGGTGTATTATACTTTGGACTTGAAATTGACTAAGGTGTAAAGAATCTAAGTCTACTAATGTTTGACATATGATATAACTTGTGACATGGTCAAAATAACACAGTACATGTTCACCATATCTAAATACTTGCAATCATCAGACTAGTTGAATGACAGTGATACAGGCCATCCAATACAAACTAGAGAAAAGACAAGTAAAATGTGGGAGAAACTTGATTTATTTGCTACCCATAGACCTTGCCTCATGATAGGCAACAATGGAAATATGTGGAAGGGCAACTGATAACACACAATCTTAGCTCAACATGTTCCTCAAACAAAACATTTCCTCTAATGGGGAGCAAAACAAAACAACAACAACAACAACAACAACAACAACAACAACATATAAGAGCTGGAGAGACAGCTCAACAATTAAGAGCACTAACTGCTCTTCCAGAGGTCCTGAGTTCAACTCCCAGCAGACACATGATGGCTCACAACATAATGTGATCATCTATAATGGGATCTGATGGCTTCTTCTTGTGTGTCTGAAGATAGCTGCACTGTACTGATATTCATAACATAAATAAATCTTATATATATATATATATAATATCTACATAACTAGACTACAAAATAAGATTTTATTTATTTATTTTTAAGTTATCTAGCCCAAGCTGATCTTAAACTCTCTATGTAGGCAAGGATGATCTTGAATTTCTGTTCCATATTGGTTTCAATCCAAGTACTTAGATTTCAGGGATGTCCTAACATATTCCATTTTAGGGAATAGAACCCAGGGCTTTATGCATCCTCTACCAGTTGAGCTACATCCCCAGAACAAAATAAGATTTTCCAACAAATTCTGTTTTGAGAAAAGGGTATAAATTGTTACCATGTATAACCAGCTACGAATCTGGCATTTTAACATGAATTACCATTTCACTGGAAAACTTTAGTAGCATTGCATTCACAGAACAGTCCACACCCCTTCATAGTGTATCTACAAAGGAGCAGGAGCAAGCAATCTGTCTGTATGCCTGGAATTTTTGGGTCCTGTGTCCACCTATTGCCTGATACCATACAATTCAACTACAGTTCATATTAGTAAAATGGTGCTATGATTTACATATGGAATATCTGCACACCCCATACCCCCAAAAAGAAACTTGTGAGTTGGAGTACTCCCAGTGTGGCACTCTTAAAAGGTTCCTTTAACACTTAAAAGGTTCCAGAAACATTTTACGTGTTAAAGGAAAAACAAACCATACAGAGAATAATAAGTATGGAATGTTTTCTCTATATACAGACATCAAAATTTAAAGCGAAAGAAATGAAAGTAGATGGAGGACTGGCGGATTATGAGAGGATGAAGAAAGTACAAGGGGAGATAAGCACTATTGCAGTTCCTTGTATACATATATGAAAATGTCATAACAAAACCCACTATTTCATAGTTAAAACAAAGTTTCCTCAGAAAAAGGTATTGAGGAAATACCCTTGAAGAGTAAGTGCTAATCCAGCCTCTTCTAATGTCTCTTTGCTAAGGTGAGCACCTTTCCTCACTATATCTGCCCACCATGATTCCTGATTCACCACAATCCCACAAGTACTAGAACAAACACTATCGACTGAGACCATTGAAACCATGAACGGAATCAATGTTTTTATGTGATGATTATTTCAGATATCTTGTTAAAGTAATGAAGAGTGAACACATGCACTACATATTAGAAAAGATTAAATGGCTTACCTTGTTCTTAGTGTAGCGAGCTCTGCCTGAAGCAATTCCAAGTCTTTGAAAGTAAGCCTCAAAATCACTCCCAGATCCAAGCTTATTGATTCTAGGAATAGAATATGAGTAAGTAACTATATGTGCATAAAATAATAAATAATACCAAGTCAAAGAGATGAGAAAATGAATCCTGCTTCAAGAGTGGCTAAGAATTTTCATAGCAAATTATTATAAGAATTAGTAAAAGCTAAAGAATCTTGAAGGTATTCTATTTTTTGCTAGAATATTAATGTGACAAGCTACACTGAATATGACCAGAGTTTGGCAGTACTGTGGAACACTGCAGCCTAATTTTTTTTAATTAACAGAAAGGTTCAAACTACTTAATGAACCATTTGCATAGTCCACCTCAAGCTGTTTATAGAAAGCCTGTTATTTTCTACTGAATAAGCATATGAAACTTTTATAATGAAACAAACACATTTACATTCTTTTTTCTACAAGACTGATTTAGGGACCAGCAAGATGGCTTAGAGGATAATGACACTTGCCAATAAGCCTGAGTTTGATCTTGGGATCCACATAATAGAAGGAAGGAAACAAGGACAGTTGTCCTTTGACCTCCACATAAATGTGTGATATATGAATGGACACACAGAGAGAGAGAGAGAGACAGAGACAGAGACAGAGTCAGAGAAACAAAAATGCAGGAAAAGCAAGAGTCAAAATAAATAGCATTCTTCTCCAGGTACTAGCCCAACACAATGCCCAGATCTCATCACAAAAATACAAATAATATCATAAAATATCAAGATAGTAGCCCCCCAACATACATACATACATACTACATGATCACAGAGAGAGAGAGAGAGAGAAACAGAGACAGAAGACATCAGTTCAGCTAGTGAGAATTACCTAGATAAATCCCAGGAGGCAATTAAAGAACAGTTATAAATTTCATCAAAATTTCAAAGGGTTTAAAAAAAAGAAAGAAGTAGCTCAGTGAACTTAAAGAGAATAAATGACTAAGTAATCTCCCATAAGATACAAACGTAAGACTGGTTGACATTGTGGAGACAATCCAGGTTTTGAAAACAAAATTCAATAAAAATTGAAGAGAACTGTAACAGAAATGAAGATGTATTGAAAAAATAACACACTCAACTAGAAAACTCAAAGGAAAGTCCTATAAGAAGAATTAATCAAGTAGAAAATAGAAGATTGGGGCTCCAAGGTAAAAATAGATCTAGATGTGTGATGGTTTATATATGCATGGCCCAGTGAGTGACAAGATTAGGTGTGGCCCTGTTGAAGTAAGTGTATCCCTATGGATGCAGGTTATATGTTTCTTATTCTGACTGACTAGATGTCAGTATTCTACTAGCAGCCACCAGATGATATAGAACTCTTAGCTCCTCCTGCATCAAGCCTGCCTAGATACTGCCATGCTCCTGCCTTGATCATAATTGATTTTAACTTCTGAACCTGTAAGCTAGCGCCATTAAATATTCCTTTTAAGAGTTGCTTTGGTCATGGTGTCTGTTCACAGCAGTAAAGCCCTAACTAAGACAAGATGTGAAGTAAATTATATGAAAAAAATTGAAAAACACAAAAAAGTAACATACAGGGAATGTGAGACACTATGAGAAGAATAAACTGTCAAATTATAGGACTAGAAGAGGGAGAAGAATCCCAGATCAAAGACATAGACCAGATCTTCACCCAAATCATAGAAGTAAACTTTCTCAAACTAAGAAAAGACATACTCGTATAGATACCAGAAACATACAGAACACCAAATATGTAAGATCAGAAAAGAAAATTCCCATGGTATATAATAGTTAAAATTGTAAACATACATAACACAGAGAATATTGGGAGCTATAATAGAATAAAACATGAGTCACATATAAAGAATAACAGTCGATTTGTCATTGGAAAATTTGAAAGCCTGAAGAGCCAGGGACAATGTATCATTAAGTCTAGAGACCACAAAGTACAATCTAGACTGTTTACTCAGCAAAACTATCCATCATAGTTGAAAAAGAATAAAAAAAAATTCCATGATATATTCAAACTAAATAGATACTACCCTATATTAAAAAGACAGATAAAAAATAAACAAAAAACAAAGCAAACAAGCAAACAAAAAACCTCCAATTAAATTAGACCAGGAAGCAAATACGTCTCAATACCATAATATCTGATAAAATAGGGCTCAAACTAAAACTTACCAGAAAAGAATGATACTGCATTAATCAAGGGAACAATTAACCCAGAAGACTTTACTATCTAAAATATATATGTATCAAACTCTGGAGCACTTTATTTCATAAAATAAACATATTATTGGAATTAAAGTCAGAAACCAACATCAACCCATAAATAGTATGGTATAGGTGATGTCAAAAATCCCACTTTTTTTTTTAATACTCAGATCATCTGGACAAAAATAAGAGAAATACAATATTAAATAACATCAAATATCAAAAGGATCTAGAAGATATTTATTAAAAAGTCCAGGAAAGCCGGGCAGTGTTGGTGCATACCTTTAAACCCAGCACTTAGGATGCAGAGGCAGATGGATTTCTGAGTTGGAAGCTAGCCTGGTCAACAGAGTGAGTTCCAGGACAGTCAGGGCTACATAGAGAAACCCTGTCTCGAAAAACCAAAAAAAAAGAAAAGAAAAGAGAACACTGAAGAAAATATATTTAACTAACCGAGCACAGGAATACTTTTTTTTCCCATATTCTGGGATCAAAACAAATTCTTACAAATTCAGAAAATTTGAAATAATTCCATATATCATCTCTGACAAAAGAAATTTAAAATCAATAGGAAACAAACTAATAAATATACAAATTTATGAAGATTAAACAGCATATTACTGAGTTATGAATGGGTACAAGAAGAAATTAAAAGAAATAAAAATTTCCAGGAATTAAATGAAAATCAAAATATTATAATATCAAAAAACCTCTTAGGGGTTCTACTACCTAAAAGCAGTCCTATGCAATTTGTAGCTCTAAATGTCTACATTCAAAAGTCAGAAAGTACAAAAATTAATTATTTAATGATGCCATCCAATAATTTGGGAAAAAGTAAGAACAAACCAAGTCAGCAGCAAGAAATAATAAAATTCAGAACAGAACATAATGAGATGAAAGAAGAATGGGAGGAAGGAAGAAAGGAAAGAAGGAGAGAGAGAGAGAGAGAGAGAGAAAGAGAGAGAGAGAGAGAGAATAATACAAAAAAATGGTGAATTGAAGAGCTGGCCCTTTGAGAAGATAAACAAGAACAACAGACTCTTGGCCCTATTAACTTCTCCCCACTCCCCCAAAAAATGAAAAAAAAAAAAAAAAAAAAAAACAAAAACTGAACTAAATGAAAAGAAATCAGAAATGAAGACTGAAACATTAAAACAGACATAAAAAATATCAGAATATTATATGGGAATAATTTAATTGCTAGTACTCCAATAATTTGGAAAACCTAAAAGAAATGGATACATTTCTGTGTTCATCTAAATCACCAAAATAATGCTAGTAAAAGATGGGTAAGTTAAAGAGACTATAACAAATAAGGATTTTGAAATAGTTATAAAAAGACCACCAACTATAAGAAGTTCTTGGCAGCCGGGCGGTGGTGGCGCACGCCTTTAATCCCAGCACTTGGGAGGCAGAGGCAGGAGGATTTCTGAGTTCGAGGCCAGCCTGGTCTACAAAGTGAGTTCCAGGACAGCCAAGGCTACACAGAGAAACCCTGTCTCGAGAAAAAAAAAAAAAAAAGTTCTTGGCAAAAAGGATTCGAAACAGAATTCTATAAGAATGTCAAAAAAAGCCCTTAACTATCTATAAAACAGAACCAGAGTGTTCCCAAACTCCTTCATGAAGGCAGTATCACTCTAATTCCCAAATCATATAAAGATGTAACAAACAGATGAAAACTATAAGCCAATATTTCCTGATGAACATAGAGTCAATAAATTATGTATAAAACAAAGAAGACATGCATCAAAAATGTTTTCCATTATAACCAAGTTGGCTCTGTCTCTGCAATGCGGAGATGGTTCTACATACAAAGTCAAAATATGTCATAAGGCAAAAAAAAAAAAATGACATAAAAAATAAAAATCACATGATCATCTCAATAAACACAGAAAATCCAGCATGACTTCTTTGCCAAAATCCAACATGCCTTAACGTTAAAAGTCACAGAGTGAGTGGGACTGGAGAGAACAAACCTCAAATAATAAGAGCTATATATGAGAAACCCACAACCAACATCACTCTAAATGGAGAAAAACTTGAAGCAATCCCAGGGATATCTGTTATCCCTACTTCTTTTCAGTATTGTGTTTGAATAGCACTAACTGGAATTATAATGAAAGAGAAGGGAATTAACAGTACACAAATAGGAATGAAGTCAAACTATCCCTTTTAGAAGTCAACATAATATTATACCTAGAGATCCCTATAATTTGACCACAAAGCTTGTAGAAATTTTAAACTGTTTCAGGAATGTGACAGGATACAGTACAGAAAAGAATTTCTGATCAACAGGGGATCCCAGTCCCAACTAATAAATATATCTACAACACAACCTCTGAACCTAAAGCTTTGTTGAAAAGAAGAGAGGAAGGTTTTAAGATCCAGAGAAACAGGAAATGTCAGAAAATCTACTCCTGGGAAGTCTCTCCAACATGGCTTCCTAGATGTGAAAAACACCTATAGATATGCTAATATGGGAAGGAGACCAGCTTAACAAGGATTAACCATAGGAAATAAAAAACCTCCAGACAACTAAGGGATGATGCAAGCAGAAGAAATAGTCTTCTCCCAGGAAACAGCACTAATTGGTTATTCAGAACCAAATAGTCAGCCCTGAAAACATAAACAACTAATGTTGTATGACTTGACTTGTATGCATACATTTAAGAGTATACACACTGAATTTGTGCACATCTACAGACAGACATATATGTAACATCAATTAAAGAAAATGAGACCATGGATTTGAAAGAGTACATGGGAAAGGCTGGAGGGAAGAAAGGAAAGGGGAAAATGGAGTAATTATAGTCTCAAAAAATTAGAAAAAAATAATTAAATATATATATAATTAAAAATAAATAAAGTAATATTTTAAAGGAGACTTTAGAAAATAGAATGAAGTCATAAACTACTACCACTTTCCACTAATTTTAGGAATTTCCAATTCTAGTTTTAGAAATCATAATATAATAAAAATGGATAAATATATAATAAATTCAAAAGGTTACTACAGCATGAATGAGAAAAGGTAAAAAAAAATTAAAAATAAAAATCTAAACTGATTACAGGAAAGCACACAAATAGGTGATTATTGATAATGTTCATTTATTAATTATAAAATAAAAATGCAGGGGTCTAGGGAGATGACTCAGTGAGCAAAGTGCTTGCTATGCAAGCATGAGGACTTTGAATTAAGATTTGCACAGTACACATAAAAGCCAGTCTTAACCACTCACATCTCAAACCCCA
This sequence comes from Tokudaia tokunoshimensis, assembly GCA_036184795.1. NCBI lineage: Eukaryota > Metazoa > Chordata > Mammalia > Rodentia > Muridae > Tokudaia > Tokudaia tokunoshimensis. Next base: position 17,805,710 of record BTHU01000008.1, read on the forward strand.
GTGTTGGGGGTCAGGAGCAGAGACAATCAGGTCCTGGAAATTCACAACCAGACAGTTTTGCTGGGTGCTCCAGATTCAATGAATGATCTACCATGAAAAAGTAAAAATGAATAAGGTAGAGTGGCTAGAGAGATGGCTCAGTGATTAAGAGCACATACAAATCTTCTAGAAAACATGAGTTGAGTTCCCAGAAATCATATCAGATGGCTCAAAACTGGATGTAAATTCCTGGTTTTGTTAATCCAACTCGTTTGACCTCCAAGGGCACATGCATATATTCACATAGATATATGTATACACATATAATTAAAAATTGAATAATCTTTTTATAAAAGGAAAAAAATAAGGTTGGAAATCAGTGGAAGAAAATATCCAGCATCAACCTTTGGCTCCCACCAACACACACATAAATATACCATGTATACATACACACACACAAATACATATACACTTATGCATATTCAAACACATGAACACACACAATACATTTAATTTTTACATTATTATCATCACACAAAGTTATACTATTATTTAAAACATCTACTACATATCTGAAATTAAAGTTACATAAGGATGCCAGATAATGAATAACATTTAGCAAAATCACCATATGGGAGGATGGGGGAAAAATCACTATATGATTCATCTTACTTATATTCATATGTGTGTGTATATGTATGTATGTATGTAACATGATGTTCAGATGCCCACAGAAGCTCCATAGAAAAAGCTATTGGGTCCCCTGAGTGCTGGGAACTGAATTTGGGTCTTCAAGTAGAGCATCAAGCACTCTTAATTGCTGAGCCATATCTCAAGCCTCCACAAAATCAGTTTAATTGAAAAATTTCAAAACTATATTTATCTGTGTTACACTGAACATCAATAAAACATGTCTGAAGCCAGCCGGCTATGGTGGCACACAACTTTAATCCCAGCACTTGGGAGGCAGAGGTAGGCAGATCTCTCTGAATTCAAGGCCAGTCTAGTCTACAAAGTGAAAGCAGGCTACCCAGGCCTCTGTTACATAGAGAAATCCTATCTTGAAAAAGCAAAACAAAAACAAAACAACAACAACAAAATGTGTTTGAGATGATTAGTAAGCAAAACAGTAGCTGACTGGACAGCTTTATTAAATTCATTTAAATTATTAATGAGTCATATGAGAATTGCATGTTTGAAGAAGCAAGGGAAAAGGGGAATCCTTATATATCCTGGGGTAAAAAAGCAGCAAACGTTAATTTACCTAGGACACTCTTTATTTTCAGGTGAAGGGTCTTTTTCCAGCCAGCTTTCATAAAGTGATTTACTTTCAAACCCATCGTCAGGACTGGAGATCTAGAAAAACAATCAGTGGGCATCAGGTTCTGAATCAAGTATATATAACCAATATAACTCCATGTGCCCATTAGTATTAACCTTCATTACTATCTGTATGTGCATACATGTCATGTTCTATTATACAAAACTATATTTTGTAACTAATAAGAAAAAACTGCCCCAAATACTTCATTTATGACGGCTGTTGTTGGTAAATGCCAATTACTTAAAAAGGAATTTCATTTTTTTTAACATTTTAAATAAAACTTTTAAATTGTTTCAGGTAAAGATAGTGGAGAAAATGTACATATATTTTATTTAATAAATCCCTTTTATCCAACAAGATACACTCTACCTTTGCTGGAAGATAAGTCAGTAGTAGTAGTATGTAGAGTTTTTAAATTATGCTTAAGCAAAATAACATTTTTTTTTAATGTGAGGAAAGGGGGACCCTTACATACTAGTACAGTTATACACTTATACACCATAGGTGTGGAGTTTTCTCAAAATCAAAAATAGATCTGCATATGACTTAGCTGAACCAGACCTGCACGTATGCCCAAACACCTAACAATAAAGATACTTGTACATTTGTGTTTATTGTTGCCCTCTTCACAGTAGCTAGAGATGGAACCAAAGTAGATGCCCTTCAAATTACAATGCAGGTAGTGAAATAAATAATAAAGTAAGCAATGAAATAATAAAGAATTAATAACAAGTAATAAAGTCAGTAATGAAATAAAAAAGTAAATGAAAATGTGAGACATATATAAAATGTAATTCCATTTAGCACCAAAGAAAAATAAAATTTGTAGGAAAGTGGACAGAATTGGGAGAAAATCAGCTTAAGTAAGATAATTCAGGCCCAGAAATCCAAATACAATGTGTTCTTTAGTTTATATGTATCATAACTTTGAATTTAATTTTGTATTTAACATAGAATGTCTATAAAGACTAGAAAATTATAAAGGGGTACTCAGGGTTAGAGATGAGTTCTAAAGTTGGGCAGATAGTAGAACTCATGTGAAATGAAAATGGGAGGGGATATAATAGGATGGAGAAGGTTAATAATGATGTAAGAACACATGCAGAAACCTATTATTCTATTACATATATATTTTTTTAAAAATGGATTTTTTAATGTAAAAAGTTTATGGGTGATGAGATATCTCATTAACCAAAGGCACTTTCCCCCAAGTCTGACAGCTGAATTCAGTCCCCAGAACCCACATGGTGGAAGGATAGAACATACTCATGCAGATCTCATACACATGCACATACACACAACATTTATTTATCTATTTATTTATTTATTTATTTTAAGAATATGGTTAAGGAATGATTTGGCAGTTAAGAAGCACTTGCTTCTCTTGCAAAGGACCCAGTTTTAATTCCCAAGACCCACTTGGTGGTTCACAGCATTCTATAACTCCAATTCCAAGGGAATTGATACTTTCATCTGGCCTCTGTAGGCATTGCATGCTCATGGTGTACATTCAGACATTCAAACAAAGCACTCATATACATAAAAAATAAATCTTAAAAGAGTTTGAATGGCAAAGATACCTTATTTAAACAAGTGGATAATGCCAAGTCTAGAAACCAAAATCATCAAAAATCTCAGAGCTAAGAAGGGGAATGAACACAAGCTTCCATCCCTAACAAAGAAGCTATCACCAATTAATATCCACTTATAAAGGAAAAATTCGTTTTCTCCACTGGTGTCTCAGTGTATATATTAAACATACTAAAGGGTAGGCCTGATGCCCAGCAGTACATGGCTAACTCAAAATGAATTCAATTATATTTTTGTAGGTTTTTTCACTCATATTGCTTTGTTTGGATATTTTTTTCTTATATATTATGGTTTCTGATTTTGTGTTTTTGTAGGTTTTATTTTGTGTGTGTATGCTTCTTGCATTTTTTTCTTTGTTTTGGTTTTTTTTTTGTTTTTGTTTTTGTATTTTTTCATTTTGGTTTGTTCTATTTGTTTGCTTGCTAGTTTTTGGCTTTGATGGGCTTTTGGAGGGTTCTTTGGATTTTTTTGTTTTGTTATTTTGTTGGTTTGTTTTTTTCTTAATTTGGGTTTTTGTTGTTGTTGTTGTTGTTTTATTTTGTTTTTATTTTTTGAGAGCAAGAGAAATAGGTGAGGAAAGAGAGAACAAAGGCATAGAGTTGGGAGGGTGAGGGGATCTGAGAATAGTTTAGAACAGAAAAACCTGTGACCAAAATAAATTCCATGAAAATAAATTCATTTAAAAGAAAGAAAGAAGAAAGAAAATCCCAGTGCCAAGAGTGGGATACCTCCCTGAGTTTTTGTCAGGAAAGGTCAAGCAGCCTCCGTGCCCCCTGACAACATAGGTTATTAGTGTCACTTTTGGTTGATAGATTAGTTACTTTCCTATTACTCTGATAAAGCATCATGAGCAAGTCAACTAACAGAAGAAAGCTTATTTGGACTTAACAGTTTTAGAAGATGAAGAGACTATTATGGTAAAGCATTGCAGCTGGAGCAGAAGCTGAGGAATATATCTTGAACAGTGAACATGAAACAGAGAAAGCAAACTGGCAGTAGGGCAAAGCCTAAGGCCCCTAAGTCCACTGCCAGTAATACACTTCCTCCAGAAAAGCCATACCTCCTAACCCCCCCCCTCCCCAATCAGTTCCATCAAGTGTGGACCAAGTATTCAAATGCCAGAAACCATGAGAAATATTTCTCAATTCAAACCAACAAGGCTGCCCACCGGAATTAAATGGGGAGACCTATTGCTGATACCACCACACAGCTTGGTAGTAGGATATAAAGTAAAGTTATCCATAGTTTTATGTGACTGTGAACCCTGAAAGATTCAACATTAACCCACTGAACAAGATTTACACACTAGTGCAATAGTGGCATCATGATTATGGTGCTAACCGACAACTGTTCTCTGATTGCATTTGAGGCCTCTTCCCACAGGTTGGTAAATGGATGATTGGTATGGTAAGTGTTGTCAAACCTGTGATTCCTTTTGCTAATGTGACCTTGTTTCGAACTACTTCCTGATTTTTTACGTCTATGCCCATAGACAATTGCTACTTTAAACTGTGATAAGAAAAAGCTTTTCTAAGCAGGAACTGGCAGTGAATACAGAGGGTTATGCCTGCCCCAAGTACTGAGGATAAGTGTCTGTGAAGCGGTCATCCTACAAGAGCTTTATATTTCCACTCCAAGATTCCGGGAGTATTGTGCAACATGATACAGAATCAATGTAAGACCTGATTATAAGGAGAACGGATCTGTGCTCACAAATTTTATGTCAACTTAATATAAGCTAGAGTCACAGGACAGGAGGGAACTCCAATTGAGAAAACTGTCTTCATGAAACTGGGCTATAAGCAAGCCTGTAGAGAATTTTCTTAATTAGTGATTGATGTTCAAGGCCCAACCTATCATGGGTGGGGCCACCCCCTGGTATGGTAATCCTAGGTTCCATAAGAAAGCAAGTGAGCAAGCCATGGGGCGCATCCCATTAAACGGCACCCCTCCATGGCCTCTTTTTTTTTTTTTTAATTTTCTATATTCTTTATTTACATTCCAAATGATTTCCCCTTTCCCGCTTCCCCCCCTCCTCGAAAGTCCCATAAGCCCTCTTCCCTCCCCCTGTTCCCCATTCACTTAAGAATTTCATGAATTCATTGTTTTAAATATACATGGAAAATATCTTATAAAATTGAAAAAATACGTTAAAACTGACTATTTCATGAAAAATTATACAGATATGATGGTAGGCAAAAAAAAATTCCTAAATTGATTGAAAGTATAAGTAAAAACATTTTCTGATAAAATTGAAGATTTACACAGAAAATATCTCTAATAAAATTGAAGAAATTTATACAGATAAATTGGTAGGAATTAAAATACTCCTAAGTTGATTGAAAGTAGAATTATAAACATTTTCTGATAAAATTGAAGATTTACATGGAAAATATTTCTGATAAAATTTTATCTATATAATTTTCCATGATAATCTTCAATTTTAATGTTTTTCCTCCATGGCCTCTTAATTAGCCCCTACCTTCAGGTTTCTACTATGTATTTGAGTTCCTGTGCTGACTTCTTTTGAGGATGAAAAGTAATTTGGAAGTATAAAACATTTCCTCCCCAACTTGCTATTTGCTCATGGTGTTTTATCACAGCAACAGAAGCCCTGATTAATACAGAATTCAAAATGCTATTTTTTTGGTATGACAAGTAGTAGCATGAACTTAAAATCACAGTGTTTGCAGTTGCCTAATTAGACCTGCATAAGATTAGGACTATCAATAGTGAATCACAGAAGGGAAGGGAGATAAGTTCATGGTTATTCATGTATATAGAAAGAAGAGAGTTCATTTTCTTTATTTCTGTACCCATTGGTGAGTCCAGCAAGCTCTAGTGGCTACTACCACAACAATGTTCATAAGGATAGCCCTGTTTATCCTCAGTAGGTTAAAGATCCAAAGAGACATAAATGTGAGAAAAGGGAAGAAGGCTAAAAGGGGTGGGTGGAAGGGCAGGTATCCTCTTCATTTTCTAAAGTCATAATGCCCAGTCTACTACTGACTTATGGCCCATCCTTGTGGTCTTCAGTCATGATCAATCTGAACTACTTATATCATATGTACTATCAGCATTAGTAGAACTGTGCTCCATTTCTTGTTGAGTCAGGCAACTGTTTTTCTTTACCTTCCAGGTGTCACCTTGATTATTTCACTTAGCAGTGGTGGTGGTTTGAATGAGAATACCTCCTCAGGTTCATATATTTCAATCCTTGGTCCCCAGTTGGTGGACCTGTTTAAGAAGGAGGTGTCTCATTGAGGGTAGACTTAAGGTTGTACTTGCGATGCTCCCTCTTCCTTGTACTTGTGGATAAGGTTGTAAGTGCTCAACTACTGCTCCAGTGACTGCCAGCCTACCTGCCTGCATGCCTGCCTGCACGCCTGCCTGCCCGTTGCCATGGTCTGCACCATGATGGTTACAGATTCTCCCTCTGAAAGGTAAGCCCCCAGGAAACTCTTTATTCTGTAAGTTTCTTGGATTATGGTGTCTCTTTATGGCAATAGAAGAGTAACTAAGATACAAGGTGTGGGAGAAACTGTAATAATTGTTTTACAGGATGGTGGAAGAGCCACATTAGTTCCCAGGAATTTTGTATGGCCATAGATATTAATTTCATGCCTTTGCACAAGGTTCACAAATAAAAACTTCTATGTACGGGTTCAAAAGTTCTTATCACTTCTGACATCAAAGAGAGGAGCTATTTTTCTACTAAGGTACAGATCATAAAAACGTATTAAGTATAAAGATTTTCTTTACACTTACTTTTAGAAAATATTCTATTGAGAGTGACCCATGCCTAGAGGGAGTGCAGCAGCCTCCGCCATGTTTGCTCCGGTGACAGAGCAGACAGGGACTCCAGGTTCACAGAGATATCCTGAGTGTAACATCACTTGGGACACAGCCAGCTAGGGTGCTGCCTGCACCCAAGAGCTGGGCAGCTCTGTGGTCATCTGTGCACCAGCTCTGCTATGGGACATTTGCCCTGCAGAGTGATCAGCGCCTGGAGGGAGCACCACAGCCTCTGCCATCTTTGCTCTGGTGATAGACCAGACAGGGACTCTAAGTAAACAGAGATTTCCCAAGTATAAGAACTAAGAGAAACACAACGAAACAGGTGAAGGAATTGAACAAAGCCATGCAAGATCGAAAGATGGAGGTAGAAACAATAAAGAAATCATAAAGGGAAACAACTCGGGACATAGAAAAACCTAGGAAAGAAGTCAGGAGTCATGGATCCAAGTATCAACAACAGAATACAAGAAATAGAAGAGAGAATCTCAGATGCAGAAGATACCATAGAAAGCATTGATACTACAGTCAAAGAAAATGAAAAATGCAAAAAACTCCTGACCCAAAACATCCAGGAAATCCAGGACAAAATGAGAAGACCAAACGTAAGGATTATAGGTATAGAAGAGAGTGAAGATTTCCAACTTAAGGGACCGGTAAATGTCTTAAACAAAATTATAGAAGAAAACTTCCCTAACCTAAAGAAAGAGATGCTCATGAACATAAAGGAAGCCTACAGAACTCCAAATAGATTTGACCAGAAAAGAAATTCCTCCCATCACATAAATATTAAAACACCAGATGTACTAAACAAGAAAGAAAATTAAAAGCAGTAAGGGGAAAAGGTCAAGTAGCATATAAAGGTAGACCTATCAGAATTACACTGGATATCTCGCCAGAGACTATGAAAGCCAGAAGAGCCTGGGCAGATGTTATATGGACCCTAAGAGAACACAAATGCCAACCCAGACTGCCATATCCAGCAAATCTCTCAATTACCATAGATGGAGAAACCAAGGTATTTAATGACAAAAACAAATTTACACATATCTTTCCACAAACTCAGCCCCTCAAAGGATAATAAATGGAAAATACCAACAAAGGGAGAGAAACTATACACTAGAAAAAAACAAGAAATTAATCCTATAGCAAGAAACTCAAAAAAAGATAACCACACAAACATAAAAATTACATCAAAAATAGCAGGAAGCATCAATCACTTCCCCTTAATATCTCTTAACATCAATGAGCTCAATTCCCCAATAAAAAGACATAGACTAACAGACTGGATACATAAACAAGACCCAACATTTTGCTGCATACAGGAAATGAATCTCAGTGTCAAAGACAAACACTAAATCAGAGTAAAGGGCTGGAAAACAGTTTTCCAAGCAAATTCTCCCAGGAAACAAGCTGGAGTAGCCGTTCTAATATCTGATAAAATAGACGTTCAACAAAAAGTCATCAAAAAAGACATGGAGACACTTTATACTCATCAAAGGAAAAATCTACCAGGAAGAACTCCTAATTCTAAACATCTATGCTCCAAATACAAGGGCACCATCATTCGTAAAAGAAAACTTACTAAAGATGAAAGCACACATCACACCCCACACAATAATTGTGGGTGACTTCAATACCCCACTCTCCTTAATGGACAGATCAGGGGAACAAAAACTAAAGAGACACAGTAAAACTAACAGAAGTTTTGGACCAAATGGATTTAATAGATATCTATTGAACATTTCATCCTAAATCAAAAGAATATACCTTCTTCTCAGCACCTCATGGTACCTTCTCCAAAACTGACCATATAATTGGTCACAAAAAGACCTCAATAGATACAAAAAAAAAAAATCTAACTAATTCCATGCCTCCTATCAGATCACTACAGAGTAAGGGTGGTCTTCAACAGCAACAAAAACAACAGAAAGCCTACATATACATGGAAGCTGAACAATGCTCTACTCAATGATACCTTGGTCAAAGAAGAAATAAGGAAAGAAATCAAAACCTTTTTAGAGTTTAATGAAAATGAAGGCACAACATACCCAAACTTATGGGACACAATGAAAGCAGTGCTAAGACGAAAACTCATAGCTCTGAGTGCCTCCAAAAAGAAACTGGAGAGACCATACACTAGCAGCTCAACAGCACACCTTGAAGCTTTAGAACAGAAAGAAGCTAATGCACCCAAGAGGAGCAGAAGACAGGAAATCATCAAACTCAGGGCTGAAATTAACCAAGTAGAAACAAAAGGAACTATTCAAAGAATAAACAAAAGCAGGAGTTGGTTCTTTGAGAAAATCAACAAGATAGATAAACCTTTAGCCAAACTAAACAGAGGGCACAGAGAGAGCTTCCAAATTAACAAAATCAGAAATGAAAAGGGAGAAATAACAACAGAAACTGAGGAAATTCAAAAAATCATCAGGTCCTTCTACAAAGGCCTATACTCAACACAACTGGAAAATCTGGAGGAAATGGACAATTTCCTAGACAGATACCAACTACCAAAGTTAATCAGGATCAGATAGACCATCTAAATGGTCCCATAACCTCAAAAGAATTAGAAGTAGTCATTGAAAGTCTTCCAACCAAAAAAAGCACAGGACCAGATGGTTTTAGGGCAGAATTCTATCAGACTTTCAAAGAAGTCCTAACACTAGTACTCTTCAAACTATTCCACAAAATAGAAGCAGAAGGAACACTACTGTTCTCGTTCTATGAAGCCACAGTTTCACTGATACCAAAACTACACAAAGATCCAACAGAGAAAGAGAACTTCAGAATTTCCCTTATGAATATAGATGCAAAAATACTCAATAAAAGTCTTGTCAACTGAATCCAAGAACACATCAAAATGATCATTCACCACGATCAAGTAGGCTTCATCCCAGGAATGCAGGGATGGTTCAATATAAGGAAATCCATCAATGTAATCCATTACATAAACATTCTCAAAGAAAAAAACCACATGGTCATCTCATTAGATGCTGAGAAAGCATTTGACAAAATTCAGCATCCTTTCATGTTAAAAGTCTTGGAAAGAACAGGAATGCAAGGCCCATACCTAAACATAGTAAAAGCAATATACAGCAAACCAGTAGCCAACATCCAACTAAATGGAGAGAAACTTGAATCAATCCCACTAAAATCAGGGACTAGACAAGGCTGCCCTCTCTCTCCTTATTTATTGAATATAGTACTTGAAGTTCTAGCTATAGCAATCAGCCAACAAAAGGAGGTCAAAAGGATACAAACGGGAAAGGAAGAAGTCAAATTATCACTATTTGCAGATGATATGATAGTATATTTAAGCGACCCAAAAACTCCACCAGAGAACTCCCACAGCTGATAAATAACTTCAGCAAAGTGGCCAGATATAAAATTAACTCAAGCAAATCAGTAGCCTTCCTATACTCAAAGGATAAACAGACTGAGAAAGAAATTAGGGAAATGACACCCTTCACAATAGCCACAAACAATATAAAGTATCTTGGTGTGACTCTAACCAAACAAGTGAAAGATCTGTATGACAAGAACTTCAAATCTCTGAAGAAAGAAATTGAAGAAGACCTCAGAAGATGGAAAAATCTTCCATGCTCATGGATTGGCAGGATTAATATAGTAAAAATGACCATCTTGCCAAAAGCAATATACAGATTCAATTCAATCCCCATCAAAATCCCAACTCGATTCTTCATAGAGTTAGATAGAGCAATTCAAAAATTCATCTGGAATAACAAAAAACCCAGGATAGCTAAAACTATTCTCAACAGTAAAAGAACTTCTGGGGGAATCAGTATCCCCGACTTCAAGCTGTACTACAGAGTGATAGTGTTAAAAACTGCATGGCATTGGTTCAGTGACAGGCAAGTAGATCAATGGAATAGAATTGAAGACCCAGAAACGCACCCACACACCTATGGTCACTTGATCTTTGACATGGGAGCTACAACCACCCAGTGGAAAAAAGCCTTTTCAATAGATGGTGCTGATTCAACTGGAGGTCAGCATGCAGAAGAATGCAAATCGATCCATTCTTATCTCCTTGTAATAAGCTCAAGTCCAAGTGGATCAAGGACCTCCACATAAAACCAGACACACTGAAACTAATATAAAAGAAACTGGGGAAGTGTCTTTAGCACATGGGCACAGGGAAAATATTCCTGAACAGAAGACCAATAGCTTATGCTCTAAGATCAAGAATTGACAAATGGGACCTCATAAAATTACAAAGTTTCTGTAAGGCAAAGGACACTGTCAAAAGGACAAAATGGCAACCAACTAATTGGGAAAAGATCTTTATCATTCCTATACCCAAAAGAGGGCTAATATCCAAGATATACAAAGAACTCAAGAAGGTAGATTCCAGAGAGCCAAATAACCCTATTTAAAAATGGGGTATAGAGCTAAACAAAGAATTTTCACCTGAGGAATATGGAATGGCTGAGAAACACCTAAAGGAGTGTACAACATCCTTAGTCATCAGAGAAATGCAAATCAAAACAACCCTGAGATTTCACCTCACATCAGTAAGAATGACTAAGATCAAAAACTCAAGAGACAGTCGGTGCTGGCAAGTATGTGGAGAAAGAGGAACACTCCTCCACTGCTGGTGGGATTGCAAGCTGATAAAACCACTCTGGAAATGAGTTTGGTGGTTCCTCAGAAAACTGCATAATACTACCGGAGGACCCAGCTATACCACTCCTGGGCATATACCCAGAGGACTCTCCAACATGCAATGAGGACACATGCTCCACTATGTTCATAGCAGCCTTATTTTTAATAGCCAGAAGCTGGAAAGAATCCAGATGTCCCTCAACGGAGGAATGGATACAGAACATGTGGTATATTTGCACTATAGAATACTACTCTGATATTAAAAACAATGAATTCATGAAATTCTTAGGCAAGTGTGTGGAACTGGAGAATGTCATCCTGAGTGAGATGTCCTGTTCACAAAAAAAATCACACATGATTTGCACTCACTGATAAGCAGATATTATCCCAGAAGCTTGGAATACCCAAGAAACAATTCATATATCAAAGGATACCCAAGAAGAAGGAAGGAGAGGTGCCTGGTCCTAGAAGGGGACCAGTGTAGGGGAATACCAAGAAGGGGAGGCGGGAGTGGGTTGGTTGGGGAGCAGGGTGAGGGGAGAGGGCATATGAGACTTTTGGGGAGGGGGGGAACCAGTAAGAGGGAAATAATTTGAAATGTAAATAAAGAATATACCTAATAAAAATTAAAAAAAAATAAAATAAAACAAAAGAGAAAACAGAGTAAATCAGATTGGGTAATTTTGAAAAAAATTTTTTTTAAAAATTAAAGAGAAAAACTACAGAAACAGATTTTGAAGTTATGTAGACTAAGCAGCTAAAATTAGATGGGGAAAAAAAAGAAAATAGTCTATTGTGAGGCCTTCCTATAAAAGACCAAGGAAACAGGCTTAAACAAAAGGGTAAGGTTACCATCAAGAGAGAAAAGATAGCACATTTGTTTAGGGGGAAAAAAGCCTGCTTGTAGAGATATTACCAGAAAACAGGCAGGTAGGGCAAGATTAAAGAGATTAGGAAAGAGAACCTCTAGTAAAATAGCACTTTTTATTAAGGCTGACCTTAAAGTAGCAAACAATTATAGTTATGTTCTTTTGTTTTAAATATTTATGCCATTTTTATTGATGTGGGGTGGTTTGGTTGGTTCGCGCGCGCGTGTGTGTGTGTGTGTGTGTGTGTGTGTGTGTGTGTGTCTACACACTATGTGTGTTAAGGTGCCTATCAAAGTATAAAAATGTCAGATCCCTTGGGCAGGAATTACAGGCAATTATGGGTTCTGGGAAACCAAACTCATGTCCTCTGAAACATCAGGAGGTGCTCTTAACCACTGAGCTCCTCCCCAACACCTCTGTAAGTAACCTCTACACAGCAGAATTACTCAAATAAAGGGTACAGATAGTATAAGTACATTACTGGATTTTATTTTGAAATTCAATTTTTTAGTTCTCAAGAACATTTAATATATAATTAGTTTAATGCTTGGAGGCTTTCTGTGTAATCACCAGTGGCAGACATTCTCCCTTTTTGCTTTTGGACTAACTAATGTCCATTTTACTCACTACCTTGACATACAATGAACTGCCTGGTGATAAAATCCAATGATTTCTACTACATTGACCAATTTCTAACTTCCTTGACTTATTTTTACTACTTCATTTTCTAGGATCCTCACAATGACAACATGAAGTAAGTTGTTTATTACAAATTTTTTCTCAAAATTAAGTAAGTTGCTATTTAATTGCCTCATCAATTTCCTGATATCAATTTAAAAATAAATGTAGCTAATAAAGACAGATGTGCAATCCATTTCTCATAAAATTGTGAAGTCAGGTATTATCAATTACCTCTTTTGCCACTCTATAAACCAACTGGTGAAGAAGAGGAGTACAATCAACTCGAAGAGTGTAATTACCTGAAGAATATTTCAATACAAAAGTATTATTTCAGAAACCAAATGAAATACATTTATGTATAACTGCAACTTCCTATTTCAAATATAATATAACAGTTTTTAATTCAGACTGCTCCTGGGGAGTGAGAAAGGCTGAAGTACACTGTTTAAACTGATAAAGAAATGGTGGACTCTAGAGGCTGAGCTTGTAACTCCCACAGCCAGCAGCCAGTTTTCCTCGTAGCAACATTTCTCAGGGTACAATGCCAAAGAAAGCATTAAGACTAGAGAACTCATTCTTCATTCTTTCATTCAAATCAGTAATTTAGATCAATATATTAGACATGTTGTTTGTTGTAACAGCTTCAGGGCCAATAAAAAAACTGCACTGAATATCTGGAGGTAAATACAATGTGTCAATTCAAAAGCAGTTCCAATAAATAGGGGAAAATATTATTTTAGTTTTCAAGAAAATGTCTTATGAAGACAATAATTTCTGTACAATATTTTCTGTAGAATATTTCTTTTGATATATTCCAGCCAAATTTCTCTAATTTTTCTACAAGAAGAGTGTGGTGGATACTTTCAGTAGCCATCCAGGATAAGCAAATATAAACCAAAGATAGAGCAAGAAAACTAGGAGTCAGAGCTCAGTTGTAAGTACTAATTATTGATATGAATTATTCTTCCTATAGTAAAATTAAAAACTAAGTTATTACTAAATAGTCTTGTCTAAACAAAAGATTTGAGATATATTAAGCTTGAATTTATATACTAAAACAATATTAAATAAAAAAATTTTCAGGCACTCTGGTACACTCCTATAATCCTAGTGTTTAGGAGGTAGAAGTGGGAGGATAGTGCATGCAATGTCATGGCCACCAACATGATTGAGACCATCTGAGTATACTAACTTAAAATGAATAACTGAAAATGTAACTTACCTTTTTTTTTGTATTTTACCCCTTTAATTGGATATTATTTTTATTTACATTTCAAATGTTATCCCCTTTCCAGATCTCCCCTCTGTAAACCCTATATCCCCTCCTCCTTCCCCTGCCTCTATGAGGGTGCTCCTCCACCTGTCCACCAAGCCCTGGATTCCTCTATATTGGGGCATTGAACCCCCTCAGGCCCAAGGGCTGCTCCTCTCACTAATGTCCAACAAGGCCATCCTCTGACACATATGTGGCCAGAGCCACGGGTCCCTCCACGTGTCCTATTTGGTTGGTGGTCCAGTCCCTGGGAGCTCCGAAGGGGAACTTACTTTTTAAACACGGTATTTGACAATGAAAGATGATGTACCTTCTATAGAGGAATCTGAGTTGATGTAAGCAATGCTTCTCTCCTGTAGGATCTTTGCATTCTCCTGCAGTTGAAGCAAAGTTCTTAATTCATTATGTACTATGAACATAAAACAAAATAATGACAACAATCTTCTGCCAAAAAGGCCTACTGATGTTTCTAAGTCAAATACAGTATCTTCCCACGGTCACAGGTTTAAAGAAAAATTTAATAACTGCTTAATTGATGATAGCAATAAAATTAAAATATGAAAATGAGAATGTTATGAAGTTGCGTGCTGAAAGCAAAAGTTCCAACAAAAATATTGTCAGGTGTAATTCCTTGATTCTCTGTATCAGAATGTGTTGAAATTAGGGTCTAGGATTTGGCAGTCCTACCCAAAATCTGCTGAATCTGAACTGTTTGAAGTGAGGGCTAAAATCTGTTTTCTAACAGATGTCCCTAGAGATTGATCCTTATCTCTACTGAAGTTTGAGAGCCACTAAGTGGATTCCTAAGTATAGGATAAGGGTGAAAAATATAAAAGGCCATTTATGTATTTTTATAAAAATATATAGAGAAGTGAAAAAATAAAATAAAGAGTAAAATGCCCATTTGATGTGCTCAGGTCCTGGTCTGAACATCCAGCACCAGCACTTGTCTTTTTTCAACTTCCTACCTGTGGATATAATGTCATCCGTTGCTTCACAGACCTGCTATCCCTGCTTTCCTAGCATGATGGACTGTACCTTGGAACTATGAGCAGAATAAACCTTTTCTACCTTAAGTTGCTTTTCTCAGGCAAAGTGTTCCAACAACAAGAAAATTAATTAATACAGTTGCCTTGATTATGATCAAAGTCTCTATTACAGCATTTGCAGGGTCTCACTCAGTACCCGTGGCTGGACTGGAACTCATATAAACTTGACTGGCCTCAAATTTAGAGACCTTTCTACCTCTGCTGCCTGAGTGTAGGAAGTAAGGTGAGCATCAACATACATAACTTCATCTATGTTCTTACATGTGCTGTTGACATAATAACTTGTCTTGTAGAAAACTAGAAATAATCTTGTAGAGATTTCTAAATCAATGTTTATCAATGCAAATTGACTATCATAAATCTTAGATTTCTTTGATTATTATTTTAAATTTCTAAAATCAAAGGAACAAACATTTATTACATATATATTAAAAGAAGTCGCACATTCTAAAAGATTATCATGATCAACAATATTTGATCACTCTAATTAATGTTCTACATTTAAATTGTATGTTTATAATACTAGTATAAAAATTAAACTTCACAATATGTACAGAATTAACAAAGTTAAATAATATCAGATAAGTTACTATATGTGATTTTGCTCCATATCATTAGTTTACAGTAATGTAAGGAAAACTGAGTCAGGGGGAAGGCATTTTTAAAACTATACACAGATATACATACTTTAGATCACAAGAATAAAATTTATACTTATATGTTATAAACAGATGGTAGACAAAACAAATATCACAAACCATATTAAACTTTATGAAAATGTGTGTGCTCACGTTAGACACTTTAGTAAAATCTTAGTTATTACCAACAAAGGAGAACTGGAAAAAAGAAAGAAGGTACCTAGGAGAGGCTCTTTAAAAGTTAAGAGCCTGTAAGAAATTAAAAAAAAAAAGACAACACTGTGAAATACTACATTAAGCCTCTCTATTAAAGTAATTTTACAGTATTATTTTATAATTAACAATATAACTGTTGTGAAAGGCAAGACAAGTTAAAAGCTTGCAAATTCACATTATTTTTATGAGTTTACTGATTTTATTTTCACAACACAAATACAGAAAAAGTATTTTGATAATAAATAGTGTTAACTTAAAAAATTACTCTACTTTGCCAAACAAACATGACAGTAAAAAAATTCTATGTATTTATGAATTTAACTTGAGTCATTCTCTATTACATAACAAAATCTATGCAATATTGTTATAAATTCCTTCAATGCTACTTACTTCAGCCCATTCAGTTGAACCCAGCAGCCCAAACTCTTCTGCATCCCAGCTGGCAAAAATGATAGTTCTCCTTGGTCTCCAGCCTGCAATCATGTTAGTGTACTTGATTAGCTATAGCCACCTCCAGCTACAGGGATATTAAGCAAGTCTCTTTCAATTACTAGTGACCAGAGAATTGTTAGTTACCTTCATTCACCAGTTTCCCAAAACTTTGAGCAATCTCTTGCAAAACTGCTGTCCCAGTGGTAGGGTCAATCCCTCCAAACACCCAAGAGTCACGATGACCTCCCAAAATGACATACCTGTCTGGACAAGAATGTGTTCCAGAGAGCTTCAACTAGCACACATTACAGGCATTTGTCGTTTGTATGTTTAATTAAACTTTTTCCTGCATGAGTTTCCTCCACAGAAGAAAACCAACAATATAAAGTAAAATCTTTTAGAATGGTAACATCCTTCCCCTGAATTTCAGTTTCAAATCAGCCAAAAAAGGATGTTATTGACAAAACCATCTTTTCTCAATTATTTCAAAAGAAAATGTTTTTTAAAATTTTAATGACTCACCAGGCTCTGTAGACCCTCTGATAGTTCCAATTACATTGTAAATTCTTGTGATTTTGTTAATGATATTAACATGCATTCTAACTTTCCTAAAATTTTGAAAAACAGTTAGTTACATATGGAACATTGTATTTAGTTTTAGTTAACATTTCATTGAAAAATCCCCAAACTATAGAAAACTGTTCATTAGGATATTGAATGCTCATATCTCTGCCACCTCAAAAATTCGGCTGTTTGAAACACTTACATTGCATTATTGCAGTTTTTTTTTCCTATGGACTTTGGCATGTATCTGAAAGCCAACTTTTAAAAATAGTATTTTATATTTTTCTTCTTAGCAGTATTACTGATTTTAACTTCTAACTCAAAATATACTATCAAATGCCTTAAAGTTTTTTTTTTGACTTTATACTCTAACTACACAGGAGTGACAGTGTGTTGTACAATAATGAAAATGATAGATTTATTGTTAGAACATATATTTGTATAAATCTCTGCACAAAACAATGTGTTTAAGTCAATAACAAAGCATATATGTGATAGTGTACCTAAGATTGCAAAGGAACTAAAAGCACTATTGACACTGAGGCTGCTGTGATGTCATAGTATAATTAATTAGCTATATATTTCAGATGATACTAATATAAACATTGTATTGATGGTCATTAAAGTAGAGCAATGCAGTTATGTAAAATGAATTGTGTACTTTCATTGTTAACTTCAAGTGCATTCCTACTTGCTAAAAAAGAGTTTCCTCATCCCAGGCATTCTGACATACCCAGAATCACAGGTGAGGCCACAACATCTGCCACAACACCCAGAATAACTGGGACCCCATGGATTCAAGGATGCAGAAACCCCTGCCCAGGTAGAGGCTGGGATTCTTCCTGATTTGTATGGTTTGCATTGGTGCCCAGAGTGGACGTAGGGCACTGTCTCCTCACCCACTCCTACAACTCTCAGAGGAAGCTCAAATCCCAGGTGTTCTGACACATCCAGGATCACAGGTGAGGTTACAACATCTGTCCCATCACCCAGTGTAATTGGGACCCCCAAAGTCTATGGATGCAGGAACACCTGCCAATCCAGAAGCATGGGTTCCTTCTAGTTTGAACCTGTGCCCAGAGTAGACCAAGGTCTGGCTTCTCTCCCACTCTGAAAACACCCAGAGGAAGCTGAACTCACAGGTGTTCTGACACAACAGGATCTCAAGAGATCAGACACACCAGGATCTCAGGACCCCAGAGGCAGCTTAACTCCCAGTAGCTCTGTCACACACAGGATCTCAGGATCACAGAGAAAGCTGGACTCTGAGGAGTTCTGACACAACCAGGCTCACAGGATGGACAGGCTGTAGTCAGAGACAGCAAGGGCAGTCAGCAATAGAGATAATCAGATGGCAAGAGGCAAGCACAAGACCATAAGCAATAGAAACCAATGCTACTTGTCAATATCAGAACCCAGATTTCCCCACACACCTGAAAAGAAAGATTCAGATCTAAAATCCCATTTGATAAATATAATAGAGGAATTTTAGAAGTACATAACTAACACCCTTAAAGAAATACAGAAGAACACAAGTAAAAGTAGAAGCCCTTATAGAGGAAACAAATAAACCTCTTAAAGAAATACAGGAAAACACAACAAAACAGATGAAGGAATTGAACAAAACTGTCCAGGATCTAAAAATAGAAATAGAAACATTAAAGAAAACACAAGGGAAGACAACTCTGGAGATGGAAAACCTAGGAAAGAGATCAGGAGTCACAAATGAATCAGAATACAAGAGATAAAAGAGATTCTCATGTGTCAAACATACCCTAGAAGACAATGACATAATAGTCAAAGAAAATACAAAAAACAAAAAGCTCCTAACTCAAAACATTCAAGAAATCCAGGACACAATGAAAAGAATGAACCTAAGACTAACAGGTATGGAAGAGAGTGAAGATTTCCAACTCAAAGGCTCAGCAAACATCTTCAACAAAATGATAGAAGAAAACTTTCCTAACCTAAAGAAAGAGATGCCTATACACATACAAGAAGCTTACAGAACACCAAATGAATGGGTGCCACACCAACCCCAGTAGAATCTGTGTGACAAGTTCCACAGACAGGTATTAGACTTCAAAAGAAGGAGGTCTCCTGGAACCAGTTGTGGAACTCTCGGACAGAGCAAACATATTGAGGGCCAGTTCCCATGGCATTTTTTTGTTTGTTTGTTTGTTTGTTTTGTTCTCTTTCATTCCTTAGTTACAGGTTCCTGGTAGCCTAGACCATGATCTTAAGCAAGAATAATGGGTACAAAACCATCCTTTGAGATGGGTTACTAACATGACCTTATCTCCAGGGAAACCAATGCTTTACTTTTCAAATCAATTACAAAATTATTATGACAGATAAAAACTTTCCCAGCAATAAAATTTCATATGTGTGTCATTGGAGGTGAGTTTTGGTATATGGTAAAGAAAGCTTTAATTAGAAAGAATTAAAATAGTCTAAATTTATGCTTTGAAAATATGTAAAAAATAGACTTTAGATGTTAAGCAATAATTAACCATAGGGACTGGAAAGTTAGCTCAGCGGTTAAGAGTACTGACCATAAAGATTTATTAACCTGTTCTTGGGAATATGCTATTAGCCTTGGATGATCACCCTATTGAATATATTCTTTTAAAATTGTTATATTTTGATGATGATGTTATTTGTTTTCTGAACATGTAGTTTCAGAGTCATAATGCTCAGATGATTTTTGTATTTTACTGTGCGAAATGATTCCTGTTGGTATTCATAATTGTTTCCCTGGACATGGTTTCTAAGAGTTATCGTATTTGGTTTAATATATAAAATCCCCTGCTTGAGAGCTGCAAAATACACTCAGATGCAAATGGCCTCTGTGTTCCTTTCTGTTTGTCACCGCCGAATCCTTACCCACTTGGACTTCAAGAGCCCTCATTCCGGGGACCCTCATACCCAGCTGGGGTGGTCCATGGCAGATGGGACCAGAAAAGAAATTTCTCTCATCTCAAAATAATTAAAGCACAAAACAAAGAATATTGAAAGCAGTAAGGGAAAAAGGTCAAGAAACATATATACAGAAACCTATCATAATTACACCAGTCTTCTCAACAGAGACTCTAAAAGCCAGAAGATCTTGTGCAGATGTCATACAGACCCTAAGAAAACAAAAATGCCGGTACAGTCTACTATATCCAGCAAAACTCTTAATTACCGTAAAGTGAGGAACCAAATATTCCATGACAAACCCAAATATCTTTCCACCCTACCAACCACTACAAATGACAAAGTCACTCCAGGCACCCCTCTCTTTTCAAAAAAGTAAAGGGAGGAGATGTGGGACCGTGATAGGTAGCCTGGGTTCTGATCGAGCTAGGTTTAAACCCTAGAGCCCCACCAGAAAATTCTGGAAGGAATGGAAGGTCAGTTTGCTATGCTCTCAGACACCAGGCTTCTGACACGAGGTCCTCAGCTCTCCATAATTCTGTGGCCATCAGTCAAGTAGGGCAATGCCAAGCCCCTGGTAATCTTTCTGGGCTCCATCCCCACAGTCACCT
The DNA here is from genome assembly GCA_036184795.1 of Tokudaia tokunoshimensis. Lineage (NCBI taxonomy): Eukaryota > Metazoa > Chordata > Mammalia > Rodentia > Muridae > Tokudaia > Tokudaia tokunoshimensis. The sequence continues at coordinate 17,826,279 of BTHU01000008.1, forward strand.
GGCAACAGCCAGGTATGCTACTCCCCACAGCTACCTGGCTGTTGCCAGGTAGGCCCAGCCCACTATAAAAGTGAATGCTTGCCCCCTCCCCATCTTCTTGTTCTCTCTTGTCTCTCTCTACTTCACTACAATAAACTCTGTAAAATCATGGACTGCCTCTTCTCATCTGGACCCGCTGTACTGGAACAATGGAAAAGGTCTTAACCTAAAGAGTCTCTCTCATATAATTTTCCACTTAGGCCTCCCAGTGTTCCCAGCCATGGCTACCACCAATCCAAGCCATCTACCAACTAAGGACACTCTCATCCTCGTGGGACCAAGCCAGTACTGTCCCCTGCCTCCTTTCCCTTCAGCCCCAGGTCAGAGCCCAGTCCCACAGGTCCATACTCTGTTCTCAGCTCTTCTACGACACCCAGAAAATCTGCAGTGTCCAAGACTGAGAATCTCTTGACCTCGAGCTCCGCCCTGTCGGCTCACCGGACAACCCAAAGGACTCCCCTTTCCCACCCACAGAGTGGGTTTCTACGGTTTCTCAAAGCCTGAAGCCCTCTGGCAGTTCTGTGGGGATGTGCACAGTCCAACTACTCGTGTCTGCCTTGTCCAATGGACCGAGCTCTGGGCAGGACATGGGATCCCATTCCAAACATATAGAGACCCAAGAAAAAGCAAGAAACTAATCTCACAACAAAGCCAAAAAAGGAGAATCATACAAGCATAATTCCACCTCTAACAACAAAATAAAAGGAAGCAACAATCACTGGTCCTTAATATATCTGAATATCAACACAAGAGGGACAAGCTCCAGCCAGAGACAGAAAGACCAACTAACACCAGAGATGACCAGATGGCAAAAGGCAAGCACAAGAAACTTACCAACAGAAACCAAGGCTACTTGGCATCATCAGAAGTAGGTTCTCCCACCACAGGAAATCCTGGATAACCCCAACACACTAAAAAAGCATTTCATGATAATGATAGAGGACTTTAGAAGGATATAAATAACTCCCTTAAAGAAATACAGGAGAACACAGGAAAACAGATAGAAGCCCTTAAGGAGGAAACACAAAAATCCCTTAAAGAATTACAGGAAAAAAATAACCAAACAGGTATAGGAAGTGAAAGAAACCATCCAGGATCTAAAAATGGAAATAGAAACAATAAAGAAATCCCAAAGGGAGACAACTCTGGAGATAGAAATTTTAGAAAAGAGATCAGGAGACCTAGGTGCAAGCATCACCAACAGGATACAAGAGATAGAAGAAAGAATCTCAGGTGCAGAAGATACCATAGAAAACATTGACACAACAGTCAAAGAAAATGAAAAACGAAAAAAGCTCCTAACTTAAAACATCCAGGAAATCCAGGACACAATGAGAGGGCCAAACCTAGGGATCATAGGTATAGAAGAGAGTGAGGATTTCCAACTTAAAGGGCCAGTAAATATCTTCAACAAAATTATAGAAGAAAACTTCCCTAACCTAAAGAAAGAGATGCCCATGAACACACAAGAAGCCCAAAGAACTCCAAACAGACTAGACCAGAACAGAAATTTCTCCTGTCACATAATAATCAAAACACCAAATGCACTAAAAGAAAGAATATTAAAAGCAGTAAGGGGAAAGGGTCAAGTAACATATAAAGGCAGACCTATCAGAATTACACCAGACTTCTTACCAGAGACCATGAAAGCCAGAATTTCCTGGGTAGATGTCATATAGACCACAAGTGAACACAAGGCTAATATACCCAGAAAAACTCTCAATTACTATAGATGGAGAAATCAAGATATTCCATGGCAAAAACAAATTTACACAATATCTTTCCACCAATCCAGTCCTTCAAAAGATAATAATGAAAACTCAACATAAGGAGGGAAACTACACCCTAGAAAAATAATCTTCTTTTAACAAACCAAAAGGAAGAGAGCCACATAAACATAATTTTACCTCTAGCAACAACAACAACAACAAAAAAAAAACCCAGGAAGTAACAATCACTTTTCCTTAACATTAATGGACTCAATTCCCCAATAAAAAGACAATGACTGACTGGATACATAAGCAGGACCCAACATTTTGCTGCATACAACACACACACACCTCAGTGAATAAAACAGATACTACCTCAAAGTAAAAGGCTGGAAAACAATTTTCCAGACAAATGGTCCAAGAAACAAGTTGGAGTAGCCATTCTAATATAAAATAAAATTTACTTTCAATCTAAAGTTACCAAAAAATATAAGGAAGGACACTTCATACTCAAAGGAAAAATCCACCAAGAATTCTCAATTCTGAACATCTATGTACCAAATGCAAAGGCACCTACATTCATAAAATAAACTTTACTAAAGCTCAAAGCACACATAGCACCTCATACAATAGTAACGGGATACTTCAACACCCCACTCTCAGCAACGGACAGATTATGGAAACAGAAACTTAACAGAGAAACACTGAAACTAACAGAAGTTATGAACCAAATGGATTTAACATATATCTGTAGAACATTTTATCCTAAAACAAAAGAATATACCTTCTCCTCAGCACGTCATGATGCCTTATCCAAAATTGACCATATAGTCGGTTACAAAACAGGCTTCAACAGATATAAGGACTGATCCTATCAGATCACCACAGACTAAGGCTGGTCTTCAATAACAACCAAAACAAGAGGGAGCCCACATATATGTGGCAGTAAACAACATTCTATTCAATAATAACTTGGTCAAGGAAGAAATAAAGAAAGAAATTAAAGACTTTTTAGAATTTAATGAAAATGAAGCCACAACATGCTGAAATTTATGGGACACAATGAAAGCAGTTTCAAGTTTTAACACACAGTTCTGAGTGCCTCCAAAAACAAACTGGAGAGAGTACACACCCGCAGCTTCACAGCACAGCTGAGTGCTCTAGAGCAAAAAGAAGAAAACACTCCTAAGAGGAGTAGACAGCGGGAAACAATCAAACTCAGGGCTGAAATCAACCATGTAGAAACATCAAGAGCTATACAAAGAATCAACCAAAGCAGGAGTTGGTTCTTTGAGAAAATCAGCAAGATAGATAAACCCTTAGCCAGACTAACTAGAGGGTACAGAGACAGTATCCAAATTAACAAAATCAGAAATGAAAAGGAAGACATAACAACAGAAACTGAGGAAATTCAAAAAATCATCAAATACTACCACAAAAAGCCTATACTCAACAAAACTGGAAAATCTGGAAGCAATGGACAATTTTTAGGTACATACTAGGTACTAAAGTTAATCAGGATCAGATAAATGATCTAAACAGCCCCCTAACTCCTAAAGAAATAGAAAAAGTCATTAGAAATCTCCCCACCAAAAAAAGTCTAGGACTGGATGGGTTTAGTGCAGAGATGAGGCATTCAAAAAAGACCTAACAACAATACTTCTCAAACTATTCCACAAAATAGAAACATAAGGAAAACTATCGAATTTATTCTATGAAGCCACAAATACTCTGCTACCTGAACCACACAAAGACCCATCAAAGAAGGAGAACTTCAGACCAATTTTCCTTATGAATATCAATGCAAAAATACTCAATAAAATTCTTGCAAATTGAATCCAAGAATACATCAAAACGATCAACCATCATGATAAAGCAGGTTTCATCCCAGGGTGGCACAGATGGCTCAATATATGGAAATCCATCAATGTAATCTTGTATATAAACAAACTCAAAGGAAAAAAAACATATGATTATTTCACTAGAAAACAAGAAAGTATTTGATGAAATCCAACACCCATTCATGATAAAAGCTTTGAAAAGATCAGGAATTCAAGGCCCATACCTAAAAATAGTAAAAGATCACAAAAGAAGATACCTGGTATGTAATAACTGATAAGTGGATATTAGCCCAAAAGCCTGGAATACCCAAAATACAATTCACAGACCACATGAAGCTCAAGAAGAAGGAAGTTCAAAGTGTGGATACTTAAGGCCTTCTTAGAGGGGAAACAAAATGCCCATAGGAGGAAATACAGAGACAAAGTGTGGAGCAGAGACTAAAGGAATGGCCATCCAGAAACTGCCCCACCTGGGAATCCATTCCATATTGCACTTACCAAAACCAGACACTAATGTGGATGCCAACAAGTGCTTGCTGACAGGAGCCTGATATAGATGTCTCCTGAGAGGCTCTGCCAGTGCCTGACAAATACAGAGGTGGATGCTCTAAGCCATCCATTGGACTGAGCACAGGGTCCCCAATGGAGGATCTAGAGAAAGGACCCAAGGAGCTAAAGGGGTTTTCAGCCCCATACAAGGAACAACTATATGAACCAACCAGTACCTCCATAGCTCCCAGGGACTAAACCCCCAACCAAAGAGTATACATAGAGGGACCATTACTCCAGCAGCATATGTAGCAGAGGATGGCCTTGTCAAACATCAATGAGAGGACAGACCCTTGGTACTATGAAGGCTCATTGCCCTAGTGTAGGGGAAAGCTAGGTGGGTTAGTGAGCAGCGGGAAGGGGATGGGATGGGGGTTTTCAGAGGGGAAATGAGGAAAGGGGATAACATTTGAAACGTAAATAAAGAAAATATCTAGCTTCCTGCCACCATTCACCAGGGGGCTGGGCGACTCTACAGCCTTCTGTGCAAGGTCAGCCAAAAGAAAGTGATCTCCAAGAAGCACTTTCACTTCTGAGCTCAGAGGTGAGATCTCTCTGGAAGAGAACAGCTAGGAGAGCACAAAGCAAACAATCAGTGGAACAGCTGGGACAGAGGTCTTCAGGTTGCCTTTTGCACCATGGATCCAGGAAGTTCCACAGTCTTCTTTGCACAGACCCTGACAGAAGAAAGTTGGTCTTCCAGGAGTACAGACACAGGCTTACAGGCCCACAGGAGGGACAAGCTCCAGACAGAAACAGCAAGACCAACTAGCAGCAGAGATAACCAGATGGTGAAAGACAAGCACAAGAATGCTACCAACAGAAGCCAAGGCTCCTTGGCAACATCAGAACCCAGTTCTCCCACCACAGCAAGTCCCAAATACCCCAACACACCGGAAAACCAAGAGTTGGATTTAAAATCGTATCTCATGATGTTGATATAGGGCTTCAAGAAGGACTTAAATAACTCCCTTAAAGAAATACAGGAGAACATCAGTCAACAAGTAAAAGCCCTTAAAGAGGAAACACTAAAATCCCTTAAGGAAATTCAGGAGATCATGGGTCAACAGGCAGAAGCCCTTAAAGAGGAAACACAAAAATCCCTTAAGGAATTACAGGAAAACCCAAACAGTCAAGTGAAGGAACCGAACAAAACCATCTAGGATCTAAAAGTAGAAGTAGAAACAATAAAAAAAAAATCAGAAAGTGAGACATCTCTGGAGATAGAAAATCTTGGAAAGAATTCAAGAGTCATAGATGCAAGCATCAACAACAGAATACAAGAGATAGAAGAAAGAAACCCAGGTGCTGAAGATACCATAGAAAACATTGACTCAATAGTCAAAGAAAATGCAAAATGCATAAAGCTTGTAACCCAAAACATCCAGGAAATCCAGGACACAATGAGAAGAACAAACCTAAGGATTATAAGTATAGAAGAGAGCGAAGATTTCCAACTTAAAGGGCCAGTAAATACCTTCAACAAAATTATAGAAGAAAACTTCCCTAACCTAAAGAGAGACATGCCCATGAACATACAAGAAGCCTTTAGAACTCCAAACAGATTGGACCAGACCAGAAAGTCCTCCCGGCACATAATAGTCAAAACACCAAATGCACTAAACAAAGAAAGAATATTAAAGGGAGAAAGGGCAAGTAACATAAAGGCAGACCTAACAGAATTACACCAGACTTCTCACCAGAGATGATGAAAGCTAGAAGATCCTGGGCAGATCTCATACAGACCCTAAGAGAACACAAATGCCAGCCCAGACTACTATACCCAGCAAAACTCTCAATCACTATAGATGGAGAAACCAAGACATTCCATGATAAAACCAAATTTACACATTATCTGTCCATAAATCCAGCCCTACAAAGGATAATAGATGGAAACGCCAACACAAGGAGGAAAACTACACCCTAGAAAAAGCAAGAAAGTAATCTTTTTCCAACAAACCCAAAAGAAAATACTCACACAAACATAAAAATAACATCAAAAATAACAGGAAGCAACAATCACTATTCCTTAATATCTTATAACATCAATGGACTTAATTCCCCAATAAAAAGACATAGACTAACAGAAATATTTTTCATGTAAATCTTCAATTTTATCAGAAATATTTGTAACTCCTCTCTCAATTAATTTAGTAATGCTTTTTATGTTACCATTTTATATGTATTATTTTTCATGATAATCTTCAATTTTAGCATATTTTCTATATATTTCTTCTATTTTATCAGAATTTTTTTCCATGTAAATCTCTGATTTTATCACAAAATGTTTTTAATTCCACCTTCAATCAACATAGAAAGGTTTTTTTATATCTACCATTTTATCTGTATAATTTTACATGAAATAGTCAACTTTAACGTGTTTGTCTATATATTTCTTGAATTTTATCAGAAATAATTTCCTTGTAAATCTTCAATTTTATCTGATAATATTTATAATTCTACTTTCAATCGACTTAGAATTATTTTTATGCCTACCATTTTATCTGTATAATTTCCATGATAATCTTCAATTTTAACATATTTTTCTATATTTCTTCAATTTTATCAGAAATATCTTCAATGTAAATCTTCAACTCTATCATAAAATATTTCTATTTAATTTTTCAATTAATTTAGCAATGTTTTTATGTCTACCATGTTACTCTTTAATTTTCTATGAAAATTGTCAAATTAAAAGTGTTTTTCTCTATATCTCTTCCATCTCATCAGAAATATTTTCCACATAAATCTTTAATTTTATCATAAAATGTTTTTACTTCCCTTTTCAATAAAAAAACATGCTTTTCAAAAAAAATCTAATTAAAAAAAAGTATAAGCATGCAAGAATGACTGACCAATGTAGGTTTAATAAAATAAATAGCTATTTATTTTCTGACTTAACAGCAGTAACATTTCCTTTTCCCAAATCTTTCAGGTAAATCAAACTATGTACCATGGCCTGTGTTTCCACAATTATACTCTCTGTCTACTTTTACTCAGCCCAACAGGCATATATGATCACTGTTCTACAACAGCCCCATGTCAAAACAATTTAAGTTATAGCTGTGCAGTGGTGGTGCATACCTTCAATCCTAGCACTTGAGAGGCAGATTCAGGAAGATCTACGAGATCAAGGCCAACCTTGTCTACAGAACATATTTTAGGGTATGCAGGAATACCCAGAGTCTTTCAACCCTGTCTTTTAAAAGAAACAATGGAAAAAAAAACAAGAAAACAATAATTACAATGATACATCTATTGAGAATTGTTGTTTCACATGGTTTCCTCATTTTAATTTATTTATGCCATGTGATAAAGGATATACAATAAGTGATTCTTTTCCCTGTGCTCCTTTACTGTCTCTCAATTTACCCATCATAAAAGTTAATAGGAAAATTTATTTAAACATTAACTTAAAAATGGAAATTAAAAAATACTGCTCAAACTGTTATAAGACTAAACTCAAACATAGTAATATTTTATCTTGTATTATGATGTCATATCTGAAGATGTCAGTATTTCGTTTTGGAAGTCCTTCTGTGTTGATTTAAAAAAAAAAGATCTGTTACTTACTAATGACAAGGAAAAAAGAGAAAGGCATACTTCATCTGGAAGAACATTATCTTAACATTTTTCTGTTAAAATAAAACTTTTCTGGGCTATTAAAGAATCACAAAATTACCTGGAATATTCAATTCCTGTAAAGCCAGGCCCGATATTGTAACTAACATTTAGACTTCCCTTCCAGCTTTCGTTTGGTGGAGCAATTCCTCCCAAGTTGCTGTCAAAAGTACATGAAACAACAAAAATATTGATTTTGAAGAAATAATGAGATTGGTAGTGATAACATGTATGTAGGAACTCTTTACAAAAAGGTTCCTCATGGAGTTTTCATTCTGGAAAGATTCACAGCCTAGACAAATAAGTAACATGTAACATGTTAGTTACAAGGCTGAAGAGGAAAAAAATAAAATGCAAATGGCAGAAGGATAGCAATAGCCTTGTCATATTTGTTATACTTCAAGAAGGCAAGAGTTAAAGACATCCAAAAGAAGGAACATTCATGATTGTGATAAGAAGAACTGAATTTTTATAAAAACTGCTGACTACATAGGGAGTATCTATTAAAAAATAATGAAGTTATTCATATAGAGTAATGTAGGAAATGGAAGTTGGGGAATAGGCAATGAAATATAGATAACACTACCAGCAAATATTATGTCAATGTTCACTGCAGTGCAGACACTTCCCTCTGCTCTTATTCAGGGAGAGAGCACAGTTCTTATTTTACAGGTAAGGAAATGAAATCAGACCATGAGAAAGTAACTGTTCAAGATCACACATCTAGTGGCCAGCATCATTGTATATTTAAACCATAGAAAAATAGCTAACGAACATCTAAGGACATTAAAGTATTTAATTGTTTTCAAATAGTTGGTGATTTTAATCTTTAGATAGAGTTTCATATTTGAGAATTGCATCTGAGGAGAGAATTTATTATTATTATTTTTCTTATTAAACTGTTCTCATGAAAATAGTGTTCCTACTTGAAGATTTATTTTGATAGTTACTTTTAATGCAACTGATTTATAGAACAGGAATAAACACCTTAGAGCAAGATCAACATTAATATGCAGCTAAAAGACTATACCGTAATAGTCTCTCTGCATCATTATATCCAATAGGATGTACGGGTATGTTTGGAATCCCCACTGCTTCTTCAACAGGAAGTCTAAAGGTGTATTCTGCAAGAATCCAAAATATAAGTGAAAACTGTTAGAGGATATAAGTGAGGGCAAGAGTATGCAAGAAATCTTTGTATTATTATTACAGTTTTCTTCTATGTTTACACTTAAAGTAAAATTAAAGGTTACCAAAAAGTCAACTTTTATTTAAACTGGCCTGTTTGAATCAGCAGGAAAAAAAAAGACATTTACATTTTAAGGTAAATAAAATCATGGAGATTATATAGACCTTTAAACTAAATACTTTAATTATCTTAAATTTTCTAAGACTATTTAATTTGCTCAAATGATATTGTGAATTACTATTATAGACACTCCAGTAAACTGTATGCTTGGAAAATGTGTCAAAATATTCTAAAGCCACATATAACAGGAGAAAAAATTATGAGATTTTGAGAAATAATTACATTTATTCAAATAAGAAGACAATATTTTCTTCAGAGGAAGATTGGGAGGTGCTGTCAGACTGATCACTTTAGGCCTAGTTATCAAGCAGGATAGTTTAACAAGGAACACTTCATTCTCATATCTGAAACAACTTATAAATGAGAAGACATATGAAACAACAGTTCTAAGAGTTTTTCTTATTATTTAACTATTTTTATAATTGGTTCTTGAAACAAAAAGCTTAAAAATATAATTATACAAAGAAATCAGCAGGTATTATAATTATACAAATAAATCAGCAAGTATATATAATTCGAGAATACCACAACTTAATGAAGAATCTACTGTGTGACCAAGTGTGTGTGTGTGGGGGGGGGAACAACATATATTCAAAAGACAACATTGTGGACAATACAGCATATTCCAATAATGTAAAAATTATACAAAGTATACTGCTTGACTATAGTGGAATTAGAAATCAACATTGAAAAAAATACCTCCAAAATTCTTGAGAAGTTAAAAACCAAATAATTTGATTTCCTGCTAACTCACAGAAAACCAGGAAGGCTGCCTGCAGACCCACACTCACAGTTCCAAACCCCTAGTCTCATTTTCAGCTCTATAATAGAACACCCTTAGCAGTCCCCTGCAACTTATACCCATCTCCTGTGGATCCCACAGATCTTCTCCCTTTTAATATTCCTCTACCCCATTCATTACTTTGTCCCAGACTCCAACCCCAGCAGACACCCTTGCTAACCCAGGGACCTCTCCATCTAGAGCAACCAGTAAGGTAAAGAGAGACCTACACCTATCCAGAAACGAACCTAGCATGCAGTCAATCATTCCTAGCCTTTTAGCAGGAAATCTATTGCAGTCTCCCTTCCCTCTCTGACTCTAGTACAATGGAGCAAAAATATCCACCCCTAACTCTCCTTCCCCCAACTCACCCCCTTATTCCAGCATCCAATACCAGCAGGCATTCACTGAGAACACACCAGACTAGTAGAACAAGGAAGTAATCACCAACTCTAGCAGACAAGCCCAAGCTAACCCACACAAACTATGCCTGCCAGAAAACTAGGACTCCCTGCACTTTCTTTTCTTTCTCTTTTCACCCAACCTGTAGTCTCTACTGCAGCTCAGCAACAAAACATTTTGGAGATATTCCACATCCCCTTGCTCCCATCTCCTGTGGATCCCTATCCACTTCTAACCTTGCTCCCACACTGGCTCTTTACCAGTCAGGAACTCTAGCAGTCTTCCCCAATTAATCCACAATGCCACACCCTCCAAAAAAGACATGTAGGCTTCCTTCAGACCTTCTCTCTCTGTGTTTCCCAGGATCCAATACTCCAGTCTCACCCCCATCTCTGTGATAGAACACCCATGGCAGCCTTCCCTACCACCACACCCCCTTGCTAACATATCAGGTGAAATCCAACAGATCTTCCCTTTCTAACCTCCCTCCATTCCTTGCTTTATTCCAACCCCCCAAACCAGCAGGAACTTCATGCTAACCCACAAGTCATGCTTACCAGAGAACCAGGTAAGTGGCCTGCAGGCCTCTCTCCTCTCTCTATTTCCCCAGTTCCAGTCCTCAAGTCTCATCCCCAGCTCTACATCAGAAAACTTTGAGAGACTCTCCAACCCCCTTCTCCTATCTCCTGCAGATCTCCAAGTTCTTCTACCTTCTGACATTCTTCCTCCACTAGAGTCTTAATCTCTGCCCCAATCCCAACAGGTTATGCTAACCCAATGGGCTCTCATTGCAGAAGAACAAGTAGACTGAAGGCAGATCCACACTTTTCCAAATGCTCCAGCTTCCCAGTTTCATCCCAAGATCTGTAACTGGAAATCTGCTGAGGTCTCCCTTTCCTCTCTGATCCCATCCCCAAGGGATCTTTACCCCAATTAATCCCAGTATGAGCCCCCAACACCAGCAGGCATTTTCTGTGACCTCACCAGATAAGCAGGTCAGAAAAACAGATGACACACAGCAATCATACTTTCTGAAGGTATAGGGAAGAAGCAGAAATCAACGAACAAAATACCCACCCAACAAAGACAAATCCAGAAATCAGCATCTAGACCTATAATCATTCCAAACACAGATGCCTAGATATCTGCCAGTGTAAGGACACAATAACAGCCAGCTCAATGTCCCTAGAGGAGCTCAGCTATTCTACTACAGCAGTCCCTGAATATTCTAACAAAGCTTAAGCACAAAAAAAAAAAAACACCTTAGCCCAATTTTTAAATTGGTTGAAGATGATACAGATGATCTGAAGATGATAGAAGTTCTTAAAGAGGAAATTAACAAAATCCTTATAGAAATCCAGGAAAACACAGTTGAAGGAAATGAATAAAACTTTTCAAGATCTGAAAATAGAATGGAATCAGTAAAGGAAACAAACGGAATTCTTGAAATAAAAATTTAAGGAATTCGAACAGGAATTATAGAGGAAAACATTACTAACATAATACAAGAGATGAAAGAGGACATCTCAGGCTTTGAAGAAACCATAGAGAAAATGAATACATCTGTCAAAAACAATGTTAATTCTAAAATACTCTTGACAAAAATATCCAGGCCATCTGGGGTACTATGAAAAGACCAAACCTAAGAATAATAGGGATACAGGAAGAAGAATCCCAACTCAAAGACAAAGAAAATATTTTCAACAAAATCATAGAAAAAATGTTTCCTAATGTAAGTAAAGAGATGCCGATGAAGGTACAAGAGGCATACAGAACACCAAATAGTTTGGCTGAGAAAAACAAAACAAACAAGCACACAGCTCACCACATCATAATCAAGACAAAAACCTGCAGAACAAAGAAAGTATATTAAAAGTGGCAAGGGAAAAGGATCAAGTAACATATAAAGGCAGGCCTACTAGAATTATATCTGACATCTCAATGGAGACTCAAAGGCCAGAAGGGCCTGGAATGATGTACCACTGACATTAAGAGATCACAGATGCCAGGCCAGACTACTATACCCAGCAAAATTTTCAATCACTAATCTCTAATCAATGAAGAAAATAAGATATTCTATGAAAAAGTCAAATTTAAGCAACATTTGTCCACAAACCCAGTGGTACAGAAGGAAGTTGAAGAAAAAATTTCAAATCAAGTAGGTTAACTACGCACAGGAAATAATCTCATAGCCACAAAAACAAAAGAGGAAGCACACAGCACCATCAATGCCAAAAAAAAAAAAAATCAGCACCACCTGGGTGACTCTTACACATTACCAAATACAGCTGCAGCATAAGGTACAACCTTGGCTATCTGTGGAACACAGCTTCTTTGTGCTCTCAGAAAACACTTCCCAGAAGATTTCACCTCAGTGATGCCAGTCTCTTCTTAATTACCACTAATTTCTTAGCTTCAGCTAACCAGGATCAATTGTCCTATTCTAGACTCTAAAGCCAGCCACATGGCCAAAGCTGCGGATTTCTTCTGCTTGCTGGGGCTGGAACAAGGACCCCTTATTCTACTACCAGCTTTCTGTTTTCCTATTCCCTCACTACCAAAGCTTGGTTGGCTGTCCTGGAACTTGCTATGTAGATTTGAACTTGAACTCAGATCTGCATGTCTTCTGGGGTTAAATCAATGTACCACTGCCTCTGGATTTAAGTTTTTCTTCAACTAGAACTTGCTCTGTCTCAGGCTAGCCATGAACTAAGAGATATGGTTGGCTTTATATCCTGGGGGTAAAGGTGTGTACCAGCATGACTGGATTTAAACTTAACTTGGTAGGATCTTACACCACCATGCCTGGATCTAAACTTAGCTGGATAGAATCTTGCTCCAAAGTCCCACTCCCTTAATTCAACTTAATATTCTTGAACACAGGATTCAGCTCCATTCCAGTTCCTGGTGACCCTTTAATACTTGAACCATATATTTTATATTTCCCCTTTTTTAGCTTGCTATGCTTGTTTAAAATGTTCTTCATGAGACTTAACCAGAGAACAAAGTCTGTGATGGGTGTTTCTGAGACTTCCATTGTCAGTGCAATTAATCTGAGTCTCTTCACCTTAGACTTAGGCAGACTCTTCTGACAAGGGCAAAAATTAGCCACATTCTTCACCAAAATACCACAAAACAGTCTTTTGGCCACATATTGAAATTCTTCTCCACTGAAATGTCTTGGGCCAGGTGAGCACGGTTCAAATCACCCACAGCCACGAAGTCTTTCATATTCCTTATAGGACATCCCATTAAGCCCCACTTAAAGCATCCCAATGCTTTCCAAATCAAAAGCCCCCCAAATCACATTTTTCCAAACAAAAGCGTGGTCAGGCCTATCACAGCAATACCTCAGTCCCTGGTGTCAACTTATGTCTTAGTTAGGGTTTTATTGCTGTGAACAGACATCATGACCAAGGCAACTCTAATAAGGACAACATTTAATTAGGGCTGTCTTACAGGTTCAGAGCCATGAGTCCCCTCCATGTGTACTCTTTGGTTGGTGGTTAAGTGCCTGGGAGCTCTGAAGGTACTGGGTTGTTCAAATTGTTGTTCCCCTTATGGCACTGCAAACCCCTTCAGCTCCTTGGGTCCTTTCTCTAGCTCCTTCAAAGGGGGCCCTGTACTCAGTTCAATGGTTGGCCGAGTGTCCCCTTCTGTATTTGTCATGTACTAGCAGAGCCTCCCAGGTGCCAGCTATGTCAGGCTCCTGTCAGCAAGCACATATTGGCATCCACTGTAGTGTCTTGGCTTTGTAACTGTATATGGGATGGATCCCTAGGAGGGGCAGTTTCTGGATGGTCTTTCCCTCAGTCTCTGTTCCACACTTTGTCTCTGTATATCCTCCTATGGTATTTTGCTCCCCCTTCTAAGAAGAACCAGAGAATCTATACTTTGTTCTTCCTTCTTCTTGAGCTTCATGTGGTCTGTGAATTGTATCTTGGGTATCTGGAGCTTCTGGGCTAATACCCACTTATCAGTGAGTGCATAGTATGTATTCTTTTGTGATTGGGTTACCTCACTCAGGATGATATTTTCTAGTTCTATCCATTTGCTTAAGAATTTCATGAATTGAAATTGGGATTCATCCCACATGCAGACACCAAACCCAGACACTACTGCCAAGAAGTGATTGCTGATAGGAGCCTGATACAGCTATCTCCTGAGAGGCTCTGCCAAATCTTGACCAATACAGATGTGGATGCTCGCAGCCAGCAATCGGACTGAGCAGAGGGACCACAATGGAAGAGTTAGGGGAAGGACTGAAGGAGCTGAAGGGGCATTATCTGGTATCATTGGGAGGGGAAGACCTTGGTCCTGTGAAGGCTTGATGCCCCAGTGTAAAGGAATGCTAGGGTGGTGAGGTGTGAGAGGTAGCGGGGTGGGGATCACCCTCATAGAAGCAGGGTAAGGGGGTTTGCAGAGGGGAAACCTGGAAAGGTGATAACATTTGAAATGTAAATAAATAAAATATTCAATTAAAAATATTTTATATAATATAATTTTGCTTACTCTAACAGCAGATGGAAAAAAAAACCAGAGACCCATACCCAGGGAATAATTAATAGTTCCCAACTTGTTACAAGATCTCAGCATTATTCTGATATCATGGCACAAAAATATAAGAGCATGTTGATAAATTATGACTATGGACAAAAATATTCTCAAAGAAAATTTAGCACTAATCTTATTTTTTAAATCACAATACACTGGGACCAAGTTATGGTTTATCATAACATTTATAGTTGTTTTTGAATTCAGAAAATCAGTATGTTATAACAAAAGTAAAAACATACCAAGATTAATATCTCAATACACAGAAAGATGACATCCTGGGAAACACTATAGTCATATTCATATTCAAGAAGCCTTTCTTGGACCCAAGGAGCTGAAGGGGTTTGCAGCGCTACAGGAGGAACAATGATATGAGCCACCCAGTACTCCCAGAGCTCCCAGGGACAAAACCATAAACCAAAGAGTACATGTGGAATTACCCATGACTACAGACACATAGGCAGCAGAGGATGGTCTTGTTAGACACCAAAGGGAGGAGAGGCCCTTGGTCCTGGAAAGACTTGATGCCCTAGTGTAGAGGAATACCAGGAGAGGGAAGCGGGGGAGAGTTGATTGGGGGGAAGGGGAAATGGCTTATGGGATTTTCAGGGGAGTGGGGAACCAGGAAAAGGGTCAACATTTGAAATGTAAATAAAGAATATATCTAATTTTTAAAAAAAGAAGAAGAAAAAAGCTTTTCTCAGCTGGCAAAACATCTAGAGCTAAAATGATATTTACAAGACTATTGGATGCCTTTCTGTTATAGTAAAAATGAGGATATCCAGTGTAGTTCTACTAAATATGCTGACAAATATAATTAATAAGGGAAGAAAAAGAAACAAAACATGATCATACTATAAACAAAAAGAATCATCTTCATTTGCAAATAATGTCATTTATGTGAAAACTAACAAAATTAGAGGCTTAGAGCTGATTAGTCAAATCAGTGAGTTTGTAGAATACAAGATAAATTCATCTCCTATTATAGAATATCATGTGTCTATTAATAATGAGAAATTAGAATTGAGTTTTAAAGTATAGCTTATAAAATCATAATTCTCTGGTATTATTATGGCTAAATCTGATAAATAATGATGCATACAATGTAATTATAGAACATTCCTGAGAGAAATTAAAGAATGGAGAGTTTGTTCTATCTGTCTCCACGACAGAATGCTCCAAATTTTAACATAGCATTTCTCCCTGCTTTAATGTACAAATTTCATTCACTCACACATTTCAAGGAAATTTGTTTTGTTTCATTTGGAGTTTGTTTTGTTTTGTTTTCAGAAATCAACTAGCTATTTCAGTGTGGTGAGGGAGATCAGTGGGTTAAGGTACATAATAGAAGGTGAAAACTAAGTCCAAAAAAAAGTTGTTCTCTGACTGCCACACTAACACAGGAGGACATACATGTACATGCATGCATGTGCACACACACACACACACTCCCACATTAGCACAGTAGAACAAACATTCACATGCATGGATGTTCATGGCTGTGTGAGTGAGCATCCATGTGCATATACACACAAAATTGAAAATGCAAAAATTAAAAACATTTCTGCATGTAGTGGTTCATACCTTCAATACCAGCACTCAGGCAGCAGAGACAAGAGGATCTCTGTGAGTTCAATGTCAGTCTGGTCTGCATAGAAAGTTTTAACAATAACCAGGGAAACATAGAAAGACCTTGTCTCAGAAAAAAAAAATTAAGTACATTAAACTAGTTTTAAAATTCACATGATGAAGGACCAAAAATCCACAATAGTCTTTAAAAAAAAAAAAAGAGGTCCCATACCTATGCATATATGAGTAACATTAATTGAATTCAGAGGGTTATTAAATAAAAATTTAAAAAGGTAAATATGTGGCACAAGCCTTTAATCCCAGAACTTTGGAGACAGAAGCATGTGGATGTCTCTGTTAGTTCGAGGCCTGTCTGGTCTACAGTTAAAGGACAGACATTGAGAGCATGTTTCAAAAAACAGAGAAGCCAAAATCATGAAGTTGAGAGGGGGTACACAGGAGAAAGTCAAGGTTCAGAAAAGTTGGGGGAGGGGTAAATATAATCAAAATATATTGAACGTATATGCAAAATCCTCAGTGAACATGTGGAAAATATACTCTAAAAAGAAGAAGAATTTGAGAATTTGATTACCTATTAGAATGCAGAACTAAATAATCTCACCACACTATTGACAAGCCTGGAGTAAGTATGTCACCAGTTGAATTTTTTCTTAAAACATTATACATTCAACATTGTATTTTCCCCCCTTGATTTCCAAGTATTTGCATAAGAAAAATAAAAGCAAATTATATAAATTTCATTAAAAACTTAAACACATTCATTGTAGAAGTTTCAAAACAGAAACAACTCAAATACCCAGGAACAAGTATATGCATAAACTACAGCATAGCCTATCAATGCAATAATAGAAACAAATAAGTAAAAACACATGCCAGCATATCTGGATCTCAAAAAGAACGCTATACTTCAAAAGTAGATCATTAATTGCCTAGAGATGGGTACTGAGTAGTAAGAATTGCAAGAAAGGGAATAAGAGGAAACAGTCTGAGCAGCGAGTGGTTATAGTCGTTATCTAATTGTAGAGATAGATAGTTTCACATATGCCAAAAACTTTACATTTAAAGTAACTTCTTTGGTTTTTTTTTTTTTATTTTTCATACTTTGATTATTTGAGACAGAGTTTCTCTGTGTAGCCTTGGCTGTTCTGGAACTCTGTAGACCAAGCTGGACTCAAACTGACAGAGATCTGCCTGCCTGTGCCTCCCAAGTGCTTGGGTAAAGGTCATTTAAAGCAACTTTTAAAAACTCATTTAAAAAAAATAAAGAAAGAAATTTATGACTAAATAACAAAATCCTTAGGTCCCTTAGAAATATAATTTATAAGATTAAAATTCTGCATTCATTTAATTATGAATATCAGGTTTTCTGAATCTTCATCCTACTTTTAAAAAAGAAAAGTCAGACACTACCTCCTTCCCCTGTTTACATCTGGTGAACGTTTAAAACCAAAATAATACAGGAGAAATTACTTATTTCCCAGCAATCAAAATCCAAATGACATAAAGGCATATATAATTTTAGTTTTGCTATAATTTTTATCTTAATGTATCTTTGTTTTTATATACCTAGAATAGCAAGGAATATTTTGCAAGAGAAAACTGACAAATTTCACCATTACCTTTAGCTGGATAGCCAGGAGTGAGTGGGTCACCTGCCCCATTCAGATTTAAGACATTTCCTCTCTGGGCTGCAGCTCCAGGAAGGTTCCATCCTTTGGGATATGGCTGCACGTCGGGGGCAAAGTAGTCAGCTGGGTCAGAGTACAGAATGATCCCTATGGCCCCAGCTAGCATGGCATTTTTGACCTGTAAGGGCAATATGTAACATGATGCAGGAATACAAATGGTTGGCTTATTCCTACAAAAGTAGTTTAATACTTGGTTTTGATGGTGTTGTTTATGTTTGTTATCTTTGTCTTCAAACTAATTTCCTTCTTGATCAACTTAATAAATGGTCATTTATCTTACAAAATCCTAACTAAATTATCTGTTATGAACTATTCCTGTCATTCCCAAACCTTAAAAAGAAGTTTCCCTTCTTCTTTATACTTATTATTGTATATATTTCTATCATAGGTCAGTTCATAATATATTAAAATAGCTTTCAAGTGTTTGTCTCCCCTATTAAAATGAGGGGGTTTTATAGAATGTGAAGGTTAGTCTCTGAAACAAGTACCCACCAAATCTTGCACATCATTGAGTAAGCACTTTACAAATACTTAAGTAAATAAACAGGTTTTTAACTCTGTCTAGAACAGACACAGTATGTCCTTCAAAACTGACTATGTAAGCATCTAACCATCTGGATATTGCTAAGAATATAGAACTTTATTCAGTGAGAAAACTGAATTCCTAATCATCAGAAGTGTAGCAGGAGGCAGGTAGGCAGGTAACTGTCACTCTTGGCTCTCTCATATGCATTGCAATATTAAGAAAGCACTCAGCCATGTCAGTGTCCCAGCCTTTTGGAAAGGCAATTGATTATTTCATCAAAACTCTGAAAAAATTTTTTGCTAATCTATATAACAAAAATCATATATAAATATTTTTAGTATATGTAGAATATTTAAATGGAATTATTTATAGTAGTAACATATTAAAGTTCAACTAAGGAAAATATCTATTAACAGGAAAATGATTAGGCAAATTTTTTATTGGTTTTGAAAAATATTATGTCCACATTTAAATTAATGAGCCATTTAATAGTCATATTGAAATTACTAGTATTGGTTTGCTATTGAGGTGCTTTCCAGTACAGACTAGGATCCTATGGAAAACTTTATGAGACTGATTTTATCTGTATTCCTATTCCACTCATAAGGACACTGGAATAGAGAGAACAAATGACAATGAAAGGTCTACCTGGGAGAGGTGTGGAGTTAGTGTCGCAGCCACTTAGCTGCTACTATATTGTACAGCACTCGGTGTGTTTACATGATTATGTCATGAACAGCTGAGTGAGAACACTGTTACAGAACACACAGTGTATCAAAGCCTCTTTAAAGTCTAATCATAATGATTGCATAAAGTGTACATATTCACACATTTAGAATTCAAAGAATTAAATAAGGAAAGGATGACTAACATTGATGATATCTAGAAAATTAAGTTGGGTGATACAGAGGAAATGTTCCTTTTTACTGATATAGATTTTCTCCTATTGACTTTTAAAAAGCAAATACTACTTTTCTAACAAAAGTAATTTTCTTTCTGGAAATATCAAATTATATAAAAATAAAGTCTTCTGTGTACCCATGGAAAACAACCAAAAAAAAAAAATAAACAAAATTAAGAGCAACTTCAGAGAGTGAATATAACTGACCATATGCACTTGTAAGATCAAACCTCTCCCCTTCCCTCTAGAAAAAAGAATACTGTACTTTGTTTCCTCTAAAGATTTTCCCATATCTTGCAATAACAATCTTGCCAGTGCAGTTGATGTTCATCTCTCTTTCTAGTTTGAAGAAGTCCTCAGTACGAGCGTAGTTGACATACACAAGCTCTCCCTACAGGGAAATGGGAAAGATGCATAGGCTGCTGCCTTAAAGAAAAGAATAAAATAAGTTCACTCTTCAAAACTGTATTGGCAGTTTTTGGTTCTTATTTGGGATGGACTATCATTCGGAACTCATTACAACACCTTCTTCATACTTCAAAAAGTTCATTAAAGAGTTGACTAAAATATTTTAAGTAATTGTTCTCAGAAGAAAATATCAGCAGGCAACATATGCTGCTTTGACAACCCCAACTGTGTTTGCATTTTAGTTTTAGTCTTCTATTTTCAAATTTTTAAACAGTTTTTTCTTATAACTCATTCTAATTACAATTTCCCTTCCCCCTCTTCTTTCTCATTCTTCCCCACCCCCTCTCCCATACAGATCCACACCCTTTCTCTCTCCTTAGAAAACAAACAAGAATCTAAGAAATAATAACATAAAACTCAATAAGATAAAATAAAACAAACAAATCAGGCCAGGCGGAGGTGGCGCACGCCTTTAATCCCAGCTCTTGGGAGGCAGAGGCAGGCGGATTTCTGAGTTCGAGGCCAGCCTGGTCTACACAGTGAGTTCCAGGACAGCCAGGGCTACACAGAGAAACCCTGTCTCGAAAAACCAAAAAAAAAAAAAACCAAACAAATCAGAATAAGATAAAACAACAAAACTGCAAAAAGAGCAAAGAGAAAGCAATATAGAGGCAGAGACACATGTCTTCATACACAGAGGAATCGCATCTAAACATAAAACGGGAAGACATAAGATATATGGAAAGAACCTACAAGTTTACTTTAAAAAACAGTCCTGCCTTAACAGGACAAAACAAAGAACTTCCAAAGACACAGTTGAATTTGTTTTGTATCCACAATCTACTACTGTGCATGCAGCCAACCTTAAGTGTGGTTTGTTTCCTCAGTAAGACTTCCACAGAAAAGTAACAGTTTTTCATTTGTAAGTGACTATTAATTGGAGATGGCTCCTAAAATTCCAAATGTTTAATTTCCAACAACATTATTTTACGAACATCTATAGTATGAGTTACAAAGACGGATGGATAAAAATAATTTAAAATTCACATTGTAAGCAGTGGAGAAAGATGCTGAAAGCATCTGTTGCCTTCCTTGAAATAAAACACACGCCTAACTTTATTATTTCTTGCAGCCATATCTTTTAGGGCACTTGTTTGGTTTGACTTTTCTTTTCCTTATGTTCTTTTTTATAATTAAAAAAGAAAGTGTTTTTAATTTTGAAGGTGTTCATAATACTGAACAACAATGAATACACATATTTGCACATATTTGGTCTCCATGTGAAATTTCCTTAGTCATATTTCTCTACACAGGCTTTCATATGCAAAGAAAGATGCAGAGTCATGCTTGCTTAAAAATGTAGCTTTTTACCTCTGGCATGCCATGGGCTGAAAATGCATTATATGGTGGTACGATGTTTGTAACATTCTCATATCCATCTGGTGGTGGTTCAAGGTATGATGTTTTAAAAATCTAGTAAGAATTCAAGCAGGTTATGTTACATAGAATAATCCCAGATCACAAGTAAGGCACTGCCCATCTTGAGCCCTGAGTTACTCTTAGGATTGCATATCCTAAGACAAGGCTTTAATTAAATAGACAAACCCTACTGACAACAATGAGCAGGTTTTACATCATCATGCATTTCCAGTGATTTCCTCGGACTAGAATTCTCTTACCTTGCTTTCCATTTCGTATGGTTAAACTTATTCTCTTCTTTGGCTCATATATGAATTCCTCCAGGAACACTTTTTATCTCCCTTTTTAGTCTAAATGACCTCTTCCTGGGTAGATCGTGAACCTTAGTTCTCTCTTCCTAGTACTTACTCTACTGATTTTAAATGATGTATCCCTTTGTGTGCCACACCTTACTTAAAGGAAAAAAGCTATATCTAAATCTTCATCCTGGCTTAAAGAACTTTACCATACTTAACACGAATAGACACTAAGAAGTTTGCAGTATATCGGTTTTTCTGAATTATGTAAGTGGCACTGCATTAACAACAAATTTCTAATGTTATTTGACTCTGCGTTCCAATCAATAAAGAAGCAAGAAGCAAGCAATGCACTAAGCATGTCTGTGTGCATCTGTAATCCCAGAACTCAGGAAGCAGAGACAAGAGGATTGCCAATTTGGGGCCAGTCTGGTTCATAAAGCACCTTTCAGCCCAGCAAGAGCTAAAACGGTGAGATCCTGTCACAAAGGCAAAGTGCAAGCCAGACATTACAACATATGAAAACTCCCAATAATACTACATCACCTCAACTCCATGTTCATCCACAATGGATACATAGTTGGCATTCGTCTCATTTGGGTAGGACAAGAGAACATCATAATGAACCAGGTTAGCTGAATCTAATCCAAATTTCTTCCACTGTGTTTGGATTTTCTTGGCAAGTAGTAAATTTTGTTCAGTTCCTGCCAGATGGGGAAGTTTTGTAAAGGAACTAAAGTGAGAGAAATAAAAGTAAGAATTAAGAGAGCAATCAGTCAAGTATCAATTTTGTGTCAGACATAGAAAAATCTTACCGAGAGTGATCTTCCCCCAGAGAGTGCAGAGTGCACTCTGCCATCTTTGCTCCAGCAACAGGGCAACTCAACAGGGACAATCAAGCATAATATCCCTTGGGTCTCAGCCAGCTTGTGTGCTCCCTGCTCCCAAGAGCTGGGCAGGTCTGCGGTCACCTACACGCCAGTTCTGCTGTGGAACATCTGCCCTGCAGAGGGAACCCCCACTCTGGGAAAGAACTCACCCGCACAGGGCGGAGGGTACCAGCCGCCCTTTGGTGACCTCTGTTCCAGGGTTCAACGGCACTGAGGATACAGGTACCCAGAGACCACCCAATATAACATTGCTTGGGACACAGTCTGTTGGGCTTCCATCTGCGCCCAAGAGCGGGGCAGCTCTGCGGTCGACTGGGCACCAGCTCTGCTGTGGGCCATCTGCCCTGCAGAGTGATCTGCACCGAGAAAGTGCAGAGTGCACTCCACCATCTTTGCTCCAGCAACAAGGCAACTCGGACCTCCAGACACAGGGACAAGTGAAGATTTGCAACTTAAAGGGAGAGTAAATATCTTCAACAAATTTATGGAGGAAAACTTCCCTAACCTAAAGAAAGAGATGCCGATGAACATACAAGAAGCCTACAGAACGCCAAACAGACTGGACCAGAACAGAAATACCTCCTGTCAAATAATAATCAAAACACCAAAATGTACTAAACAAAGAAAGAATATTAAAAGCAGTAAGAGAAAAAGACCAAGTAACATATAAAGGAAGACCTATCCAAATCACATCAGACTTCTCACCAGAGACTATAAAAGCCAGAAGATCCTGGGCAGATCTCATGCAGACTCAAAGAGAAAACAAATGCCAGCCTAGACTACTATACCCAGCAAAACTCTCAATCACCATAGATGGAGAGACCAAGATATTCCATGATAAAACCAAATTTTCACAATATCTTTCCACAAACCCAGCCCTGCAAAGGATAATAGGTGGAAACAACCAATACAAGGAGAGAAACAACACCCTGGAAAAAACGAGATAGTAATCTTCTTGCATCAAACCCAAAAGTAGATAACCACTCAAACATAAAGATAGCGTCAAGAATAGAAGGTGGCAATAATCACTATACCTTAATCTCTCTTAATATCAATGGTCTCAATTCCCCAATAAAAAGACATAGACTAACAAACTCGATACGTAAACAGGACCCAACATTTTGCTGTGTGCAGGAAACGCACCTCAAAGTCAAAGACAAACACTACCTCAGAGTAAAAGGCTGGAAAACAATTTTACAAGCAAATGGTCCCAGGAAACAAGCCAGAGTAGCCATCCTAATATCAGATAAAATTGACTTTCAACCTAAAGTCATCAAAAAAATCACAGAAGGACACTACATACTGATCAAAGGAAAAATTCACCAAGAAGAACTCTCAATTCTGAATATCTATGCTCCAAATGCAAGGGCACCCTCATTCATAAAAGAAACTTTACTAAAGCTCAAAGAACACATCGCACCTCACACAATAATAGTGGGTGACTTCAACACCCTGCTCTCTGAAATGGATCGTTCAGGAAAGCAGAAACTAAACAGGGACATAGTGAATCTAATTGAAGCCTTGGACCAAACGGAACTAACAGATATATATAGAACATTTCATTCTAGAGCAAAAAAATACACCTTCTTCTCAGCACCTCATGGTTCCTTCTCCAAAATCGACCACATAATTGGTCACAATTCAGACCTCAACAGATATAAGAAGATCGAACTAATCCCATGCCTCCTATCAGATCACTATGGAATAAGGGTGGTCTTCAATGGCAACAAAAACAACAGAAAACCCACATACACATGGAGGCTGAACAATGCTCTACTCAATGATAACTTGGTCAAGGAGGAAATAAAGAAAGAAATCAAAGTCTTTTTAAAATTTAATGAAAATGAAGGCACAACATACCCAAATTTATAGGACACAATGAAAGCAGTGCTAAGAGGAAAATTCATAACCCTGAGTGCCCCCAAAAAGAAATGGGAGAAAGCAAACACTAGCAGCTTAATGGCACACCTGAGAGCCCTGAAACAGAAAGAAGCAAATACACCCAAGAGGAGTAGAAGGCTGGAAATCATCAAACTCAGGGCTGAAATCCATCAAGTAGAAACAAATAAAACCATAAAAAGAATCAACAAAACTAGGAGTTGGTTCTTGAGAAAATCAACAAGATAGATAAGCCCTTAGCCAGACTAGCCAGAGGGCACAGAGACAGTATTCAGAGTAACAAAATCAGAAACGAAAAGGGAGAGATAACAACAGAAAATGAGGAAATTCAAAAAAATCATCAGATCCTACTACAAAAGCCTGTATTCAACACAACTAGAAAATCTCGAGGAAATGGACAATTTCCTAGACAGATACCAAATACCAAAATTAAATCAGGATCAAATAGACCATATAAACCATCCTATAACCCCTGAAGAAATAGAAGTGGTCTTTGGAAGTCTTCCAACCAAAAAAAGCACAGATCCAGACTGTTTTAGTGCAGAATTCTATCAGACCTTCAAAGAAGACCTAACACCAATACTCTTCAAACTATTCCACAAAATAGAAACAGAAGTAACACTACCCAACTCGTTCTATGAAGCCACAATTATGCTAATACCAAAAGCACACAAAGATCCGACAAAGAAAGAGAATTTCAGGCCAATCTCTCTTATGAATATCGATGCAAAAATACTCAAATTCTTGCCAACCGAATCCAAGAACACATCAAAATGATCATTCACCACGATCAAGTAGGCTTCATCCCAGGGATTCAGGGATGGTTCAATATAAGGAAGTCCATCAATGTAATCCACTACATTAAAAATCTCAAAGAAAAAAACCACATGTTCATTTCATTAGATGCTGAGAAAGCATTTGACAAAATTCAACATCCTTTCATGTTAAAGATCTTGGAAAGATGAGGAATTCGAGGCCCATATCTAAACAAAATAAAAGCAATTTACAGCAAACAGGTAGCCAACATCAAACTAAATGGAGAGAAACTTGAATCAATCCCACTAAAATCAGGGACTAGACAAGGCTGCCCTCTCTCTCCATATCTTTTCAATCTAGTACTGGAAGTTCTAGCTAGAGCAATTAGACAACAAAAGGAGGTCAAAGGGATGCAAATTGGAAAGGAAGAAGTCAAACTCTCACTATTTGCAGTTGATATGATAGTAGACGTAAGCGACCCAAAGAACTCCACCAAAGAACTCCTACAGCTGATAAGCAACTTCAGCAAAGTGGCCGGATATAAAATCAACTCAAGCAAGTCAATAGCCTTCCTATACTCAAAGGATAAGCAGGCTGAGAAAGAAATAAGAGAAATAATACTCTTCACGATAGCCACAAACCATATAAAGTATCTTGGTGTGACTCTAACCAAACAAGTGAAAGATCTGTATGACAAGAACTTCAAGTCTCTGAAGAAAGAAATTGAAGAAGACCTCAGAAGATGGAAAAATCTGCCATGCTCATGGATTGGCAGGATTAATATAGTAAAAATGACTATCTTGCCAAAAGCAATATACAGATTCAATGCAATCCCCATCAAAATCCCAACTCAATTCTTCAGAGAGTTAGATAGAGCAATTCAAAAATTCATCTGGAATAACAGAAAACCCAGGATAGCTAAAACTATTCTCAAGAGTAAAAGAACTTCTGGGGGAATCAATATCCTGGACCTCAAGCTGTACTACAGAGCAATAGTGTTAAAAACTGCATGGTATTGGTACAGTGACAAGCATGTAGATCAATGGAACAGAATTGAAGACCCAGAATGAATCCACACTCCTATAGTCACTTGATCTTTGAGAAAGGAGCTAAAACCACCCAGTGGAAAAAAGATAGCCTTTTCAAAATGGTGCTGGTTCAACTGGAGGTCAACATGCAGAAGAATGCAAATTTACTCACTCTTATCTCCATGCACTAAGCTCAATTCCAAGTGGATCAAGGACCTCCACATAAAACCAGACACACTGAAAGTAATAGAAAGGAAACTAGGGAAGAACCTTGAACATGTGGACACAGGGGAGAATTTCCTGAACAGAACTCCAATAGCTTATGCTCTAAGATCAAGAATAGACAAATGGGACCGCATTAAATTACAAAGTTTTTGCAAGGCAAAAGACACTGTCAAAAAGACAAAGCGGCAACCAACTCACTGGGAAATGATCTTTACCAACCCTACATCCGACAGAGGGCTAATATCCAATATATACAAAGAACTCAAGAAGTTAGGCTCCAGAGAGCCAAGTAATCCTATTAAAAAATGGGGTACAGCACTAAACAAAGAGTTCTCACCTGAAGAATATCTAATGGCTGAGTAGCACCTAAAGAGATGTTCATCATCCTTAGTCATTAGGGAAATGCAAATCAAAACAACCCTGAGATTCCATCTCACACCAGTCAGAATGACTAAGATCAAAAATACGGGAGACAGCAGTTGTTGGCGAGGATGTCGAGAAAGAGGAACACTCCTCCACTGCTGGTGGGATTGCAAGCTGGTACAATCACTCTGAAAAGCAGTCTGGCGCTTCCTCAGAAAACTGGGCATGACACTCCCAGAGGATCTAGCTATACCACTCCTGGGCATATACCCAGAGGCTTTACAAGCATGCAATAAGGACACATGCTCCACTATGTTCATAGCAGCCTTATTTATAATAGCCAGAAGCTGGAAAGAACCCAGATGTCCCTCAATGGAGGATTGGATTCAGAAGATGTGGTATATTTACACAATGGAATACTACTCTGCAATTAAAAATAATGAATTCATGAAATTCCTAGGCAAATGGTCAGAACTTGAAAATATTATGCTTAGTGAGGTAATCCAATCACAAAAGAACACACATGGTATGCAGTCACTGATAAGGGGATATTAACCCTGAATCTCAGAATACCCTAGACACAATTCGCATATCAATAGATTTCCAGGAAGATGGAAGGAGAGACCCCTGGTCCTGGAAAGACTGGATGTAGGGGAATGCCAGGAAAGAGAAATGAGAGGGGGTTGAATGGAGAAAAGAGGGAGGGAAGGGGGCTTATGGGACTTTCAGGGAGTGAGGAACCGGGAAAGGGGAAATGGTTTGGAATGTAAATAAAAATCTTAGAAAATAACAATAAAAAAAGTTTAAAAAAAAAAAAAGAAAAATCTTACCTAGATATATTAATTTGTAGACTTGTCTATTTTTTTTTTTAAATATTAAAGGCAGGCTTAAATGACCAGAGAGATGGTTTAGCAGTTAAGAGTACTGACTGCTCTTCCAGATGTCCTGAGTTCAATTCTCAGCAACCACATGGTGGCTCATAACCATCTTGTAATGGGATCTGATGCCCTCTTCTGGTGTGTCTGAAGACAGTGACACAGTACTCACATATATAAAATAATTTTTTTTTAAAGGCAGATTTATTGGGAAGCTGCTCTCTGGCAGGCAATTTCTCTGTCCCCAAGTACTGAAGCTAGGGAAATTCCCATGGGGAACGGTGGGGGAGGGAAAGAGGAACAGAAAAAGTATAGACACAGAGAGAAGAGAGAGCTAGACTATTTAAAGTAATTAAGCACAACTGCAATTTCCATGGTATCCTCCCTCTAGAAAGAATATCATCCATTGTAAGAAAAAAAAAAAAAACTTTAGCACAGGACCAAATGTGAAAAGACCCCTTTAAGAATGTCAGAGCTCTGTAGCAAGGATGCAACACCCTGGTGTTTATGAGTAACATTTTGACAGAGAAGTCTTAATTTTTGCTCAGAGCCAGCCAGGTGCTCTGCATTTGGCTGGGATGTTTCTGTCAGCTGCGACATGCAGGTGGCACTGCATTCATTTCACTGAAATTAAGGTCCATGAACTTTTGTATTCTCTAACGCTGAGGTCTTGTTTGTGACAAGAGAAGCACAAATCTGCTGATCTGCTTTGGAAGATATTTCCATAGTTTTGGATATAACTTTCCCATAGCATCTTAATGACCCAAAAACACAGTTAAGTTATTGGTAAGATTTATTCTGCTTTAGATGAATAATAGGTTTAAAGTTCCTTTTCTTTCCCACTTACATTGGTATGGAAAGAATAAACAATTTTGTAAATTAATTTTAAAGCTAAGGGATAAACCCTTGCCAAACAAAACAAAACCAAACCACACCAGGCCAAATCCATGGACGTGAAGATGAATTTTCACTGAAAACTCTGTACGTGCACCTTCATATTTCATCTCGATTCTCACAACCCTTCTTTATTTCCACTATTTTGCAAATAAAGGAACTAAGAAAGTAGTTCACATTTTTACAGCTAATAAATGCTAGGGCTAGAACCTAAAATTATAACTTTCTGATTCAGAGAAATAATATTTCTCAATAGTTGATGTGACCTTATTATACCATTGCTCATGATCCTTTGACAGTCTTGTATGTTGTAAACTATAAAATTCAAGCCCCAAAATTCATCTGCTCCATCCTTCCAACTTTCAACTATATTCACTATTACTGTGCTCACAAGCTTCTGCTCAACAGCAGTGGGTATTTCCACTTTCTTTCCTTTTCAGCCTTTTTAGACTTTGCAAGAGGCCTTCTTCTCAGAGAAAAATATTTCTTCATGCCTGTTTGCAAAGTATTATCGACCCACAAAATCTTAAATATCAAGCTCTAGAAAGCTTTCTTTCCCCACATTATTAAGTGAAAACTACAGGCTATAGATGTTTAATATATCAAATCATTCTTTTTAAAGGTACAAATGAGTTAAGACAAGTTATCTTACAACTAGAGGAAAAAATTAGCACTAGGTATATTTCATTTTTACTTTACATAACTATGTTGGTAGGTGTCTTAGTTAGGGTTTTATTGCTGTGAAGACACATCATGACCAGGGCAACTCTTATAAAGGACAACATTTCATTGGAGCTGGCTTACAGTTTCAGAAGTGTAATCCATTATCATCATGGAGGGAAGCATAGCAGAACCCAGGCAGAAATGATTGGGGGAAAGGAGCTGGGAGTTGATCCAAAGGCAGCAGAATAGGGCTGTATTTCTACACTGAGCAGAACTTGAGCACAGGACACTTCAAAGTCCATCCTCATAGTGGCACACTTCCTCCAACAAGGCCATACCTCCTAATAATGCCACTCCCCATGGGGCAAGCATTCAAACACATGAGTTTGGGGATGGGGGAGGGGTACATACCTATTCAAACCACCACATTAGAGGTTCGATTTCTTGTTTTGTTTTCAACTTGACAACCTGGAGTCATCTAGACCAGGGAATCTCAACTGAGAAATCGCCTCCGTCAGACAGGAGTGGAGGCAATTCTGTGCCACATTTTCTTGATTAATGATTGATATGGGGAGAAGGGCAACAGCTACTGTGGGCAGTGCCATTCCTGGGCTGGTGGTATTGAAATCATTAAAAAGCAAACTGAGAAATTCAGGGGGAGGAAGCTGGTAAAGCTCATCCATGGTTTATACTTTGGTTTCTGCTACCAGGTTTTTCCCTTGAGTTCCTGTCCTGATTCACCTGAGAGTTCTAAGATGAAGAAAGTCCTTCCTTCCCAAGTGACTTTTACTAATGGTGTTTATCACAGCAATAGAAATCTATTTATGATAATAGTTCATTTTTGTGTTACTTTCTACAATGGATGGATACCATTTTTTGCAATTAGAAAAAAAAATCAATGAATTTGTTTAAACAGAGAGGTGGGGTTGGTCATGAGCTTGTATTTCTCATCTTATAGAGGCTTCAATGAAATGAAACACAGAAGTGAAACAGAAAAAGAAAAAAGAAAAACAGACTGTAACATTCGAGTTTCCCTTCATGGTCCAAATTGAATAGTAATTCAGTAATGTTCAAGTAAAGTACAAATACACAGCATTCTCTCTTGCATTTTTCCTTCAACAGCTTCTCTCACCTTTCATGAAGCACAAGCATATCTCTCATCCCTTCTCAGACTAATGACCAGAGAGAAGAGAGATTCTAGTAGGACATGTGGTTCAGTTACTATAACGCATCTGTAAAATCTCTGAAATCGTAGGTTTTGAAGCTATCATTTATATAAATTATAATTCAATAAATCTGATTTGTTAGTGGCACTCTATTCTGAAGTAGCCTGAACTGTCTTTAAAAAGAAGTTGAAAAGTTTACATTATCCTTATTGTTGTGAGTTAGTGCTGTGTTTAAACAAACAAAAAAATTATATTTGCCAAATGCGAAAAAATGTAAGACAATCACATCCAGAAACACCAGTCTCTTTTCTATTAAGTCATGAGTCCTCCAGTGTTCTAACTCTTCCCTACAGAATGTAGTAAAGGAGGGGGTTTGGAGGAGAATAAGATTTTTCTGATTTAATCCAGAATGTTGATTAAATCCATATACTAGGAACAAAACAATGTCATTCAGTTCCAGTGCAAGGTCACATGAAGGTGAAATGCCTGTAAATACACCAACCAGATACTTTTCTGTAGGATGAAGTTAGAGGGGAGAAAAGGGTTCTCTGCAACAGGCTATGGGTTTCATCCCCAGTGGTATAGACACATTTTAAAAAATCAATGACGTCATAAGCAATTCATAATTTCACATATAAATAAAGGCTGGCCAAGTTTAATACTTGTTCATACAATAATCACTATTTCTAAGATAAAAATGGAAAAGAAACTTACCGAAGAAATGATCTAATGTTTTCAGCTTTCATTTCAGATAAGAGTTTCTTCTGTTGTATACTTTGATAACCAGCTG
Organism: Tokudaia tokunoshimensis; assembly: GCA_036184795.1. Lineage (NCBI taxonomy): Eukaryota > Metazoa > Chordata > Mammalia > Rodentia > Muridae > Tokudaia > Tokudaia tokunoshimensis. The sequence goes on from BTHU01000008.1 coordinate 17,857,461, forward strand.
AAGTAGTTATTTCTTTGAGAGGCTTAATAAACCAGCCTGCGGGGTGGAGTGGAATTACAGGTACACACAGAGAACTCACAGAGATACACACATAAAATCACACAAACAGGTGCACATTTCTATTAAAAGAGTTACCAAATTAAAAAAAAAAAAAAAAAGAACATAATGATACCTAAACAACAGATCATTGCGCAAGCTTGGGAGAAAAAAAAACCAAAACCAAAACAACAACAAAATTACTAATTGCAGAAAACTTTTAAAATCCTCATATATGACATAAGTAGGTTTACTTAAAAGCCATTCTTTCTCTTGTGTTATGAATACACAAAGCATGGCATTTCCAGCTCTCCCTTAGAATATGGTTCATAAACAGTCTCGGACACAGAAGGAGCACTCCAAAAACATTCATGTAAAATGTTTTCAATTCGTAATTACTTGGAAATTACGTTATATTTTTTCAACCCCATAGATACTGACTGCTCGAGTAATCTCAGCAGGCCACAACAGTAGTCTACACTCAATAGATACTTAATAAAGCTGAATTCCGACCGAACTTCATTGTATTTGCTTTCTACTTTTGGGAACTCCTGGAAACATATCCCAGCCCTCCACCCTGGGCTTCTCCTCCCTACGGGGGAGGTCTCATCGCCCCTGCTTTCACACTTACCCACAGTAAAGCCTGCGATGAAGGAGGCCAGCACCGCAGTAATGCACATCCCCAAGCCCCGGAGATGCCTAGGCCTCGCCATGCCTTTTTGGGTCAGGGAGTGCGTCTGACTGCAACTACAGGCCTGGAGGCTGCAGATGGATAGCTAAGATGAGAAGAGGGATTTTTGCAAGGATCCAGAGACTAAAAGAAACTCTAGAGAGGCGTTGGAAGCCCCAGGGGAGCAGGCTTCTTCCTGTTCAGTCAGTCAGCAGTGAAAGGCAGGGCAGCAGGCGGAGCTACCAAGAGCTCTGATTATCTCCTGAAGAGACCAACCAGGGCCTTTTGTCAACTGCATCCCAAGCATGGCGTTTTCACTGCAAAGCTCACAGAAAAGTTCCTTACTCAGCTTCCAGATTGTCTGTCCCGATAGACACCTGCTCACATTAGGGCATAATGCGTCCGACTACTTCAGTAACAAACTGATGCCTCAACTTCATAATTAACACCAAACCCCAGAGATTAAGAGTTTTCCCCAGGCCTCATCCCTCTTCCACCCCACCCAATCCTACTCCCATACCCACCCTAACTCCCACGTACTGAACAAAACTCCACAATTCTGTACTTCTATAGCAGAGTTTTAAAAAACACACCTCACTGGAATATTGCAGCTGCTAATGAACAAAATTCATCATTCCAAGGGCCTTGCACTATTTAGTACTGGCAGTAAATTCAAAACCTCATTCCTGACCTTGTCCCTATTCCTCTGTTAAAGTTTAAAAGTATTTCCCTTTAAATGGGTTTGGAAAGTTCTCAAAATAGCAGGTCTTACTGTATCTTTCTGTATCTCTCTCACTCAAAGGGAACATTCTAACAAGTTATAACTGACTTTTCAGCCCAGGCCAGAAATGCTTTTACAGCCAAAACTAAATTCCCGAGTGGACATTGAAAGCAATGGTATTTCTAGGCTATGTCCTGCCCTTCTCTGTATCTTGAACAGTCCCTAATGGCCTTGAATAAGGTACCTTGCTTCCAGTAAGTTTCTGGAAGGTCCTAATGTGTTTTTCTTGGGTGTCACTGTTGAGGGCTCTACCAAATGGCTTTTCTTTGGGAATTTTGGCAAACCAGCAATGGCAACCTAGAACTCATGAGGAATGAGACACCGCACACAGTTTATATGGTTTTGGGAAATGAACCCAAGTCTTTTTCCATTTATATGTGCCTTGTATCAATTGCACCACATCCCAAGGCCTGAAAACTTATTTTTAAATGTTTACAAATTTTTAAAGCACCTGGTAGCATCAGCTCCTTTAATACTGGCTCTTTGGACAATCCTAAACCAATGCTCTGATAGTCTTATTTGGAAAGGAACACTATTAAAAGTATATTATTAGATCAAAATCAACCCTCTGACAGGTAGGTGAATACATAGGAAATTAAAATAAAATTATTTCAGAGGTGCAACAGATTGCGACGTATATATACCCCTAATATACATCTTAAGAAATACTGCCACAGAGCAGATAAAATAATTTTTTTCAACATATGAACACTTTATCCTTTTTGAAACATGAAGAAATAATTTTTTTCATATTGGAATTGGTGATTTTATCTGTTACGCAAATATAAAATATAAGATTTGGAGGAGGAGGAGCATTGTTTATTTTGTTTGTTTTTTTGAGACAAGGTTTCTCTGCCCTGGAACTTGCTCTACAGACCAGGTAGTCTTTGAACTCAGTGATCTGCCTGTCTTTGTCTCTTGCATGCTGGGATCAAAGGCATGTACAATGATACCTAGATAAATATATAGTTTTAAATAACTCGCTATTATATAGCAGTTGGGACAAGAATTACCCCCACTCACAAATAATATCAAGTGGTTTTTGTATCCCACATAAATATTTTGAGAATTGATTAAATAATTTGTTAGTTTCCAGGCGGTTGACTTTAGCAAAAAACATACAAAAATACTATAAGGTTAGTAAGAGGAAAGGTAGAATAACGACTAAAGTAACTAAATTACTTTCAAATGTTAATGTTTCCCATCCTGTCTCAATTTTGACAGTAAGTTGAAGTTTGACAGACAGGAGAAATTGATACATAATTTATCAGTTTGTCAATTTGATTGATTTTCCAAAATTAAAATTGGAATTTTTTAGAATAATTTAGTGAACATTTATTAAAGAGTTATAGCATAACATACATTGTACAAATTCCTAAGGATTACCAGACTGATGATGGACTGATAAAGTAAGCACTGAAGAAATGATTTCATATAACAAGTATTACCTGCAATATGAATGTCGACGATAACCTATCAGACGGCATCTGCAGTCTGAGTCCTGAAAATCCATTGTAAAAAGTGTGATTGGCTGGTTCCAGAGTCTTTGGCCTTATATTAACATGGAATCTGTAAGCATTCAGAATTTCAGCTCTGTTAAGTCTATCACAGAAGGTTGCTGTCAAGTAACTCTTGCTAATTATTGGCATCTTGGCAGATTTTATTTCACTTTGTTAACCTTTAATAAAATTTTTTCTTCAGATGCATTAATAGCACTTGGCAGGGAGAAGAAAGCAATCACGGTGGGGGGGTGGTAAATGAAGGGAGGGGGTAGGGTGGGAGAGGGGACAGGGAGGGGAAATGGGGAACACAATGAGGTATTGGGGGGGGCAAGACTCAAGCCCTGAGGGCCAGCAGAAAGAAAGGAAACAGGCAACATCAAGAGATAGGAGTTGGGGAAACCCTCTAGAATGTATCTGAAACCTGGAAGATAAGAGTCTCTCAGAACTACAAGGGAGCGACCTTGGATAAAATGCTCTACTGTGGGGAGGGGGAACTTGTAGAGAGGAGAGACAGGTCATCAAGTGAACTGTAAAGAAGGATTAAAGAATAATGATTAAAAAAGTAGCTTCAAAGTTGTGTGTGTAAAAAACATTTTCTATTGGAAAACAATCTCTCAATACAACTATTTTAGCTACGTATTATTCAGTGAGCCACTAACATAAACTGTTTTCTCATACAGCAAGTTGAATACTCTTATATTAATATTTTATTTAATATTAATATTTCTTTCTATTCTCACATCTTAGAAGCATCCTCATAACTCCAGAATCAAGTCATTTCAACTGGTTTATAGCTAATCTTTTGAAAAATGGTGAGATGGAGCCAGGGGTCCTGGAATGCATTTCTAATACCAAGATTCAAGGAACTGAGGAAGAGATTTACCTTAAAAGGTTTGAAGATATCCTGGGCTAGGTAATGAATTCCAAGCTAGTCTGAAATACATAGATGCTATTTTTAAACCAAAATCACAATCAATGTAAAATGTGTACAAATAAAGATATATATTAAAGTATTAGCTTCTGTAAGGCAAAGGACACTGTAAATAGGACGAAATTTCAACCAACAGATTGGGAAAGATCTTTACCAACCCTACATCTGATAGAAGGTTAATATCCAGTATATTGATCACAAAGAACTCAAGACGTTAGACTCCAGAGAACTAAAAACACTATTAAAAATAGAGAACAGCAACAGCATCTGGAGCTGATCCTGTCCCACAGCATTACATACCCAAATACCTACAGGAGAGAACTAGCCTCCCAGGAGTGCAGACAAATATGTGAGCGCAGTTAAGACTACCACTAAGTTGAGAGGGACCCACCAGGAATCCTCAGGACACAGGAACCGAAGAGCAACCTGGAAATGGAGACTTCTGATTTCCCTCTCCACCCAGATCTGACCCTGTGCCACAGCACTACCTACACTAATACCACCAGAAGAGAGCTGGTCTCCCAGGAGTGCTGACAAACCTGTGAGCATAGAAGGGACAAGCCACAGTCAGAGACAGCAAGATCACCTAACACCAGAGGTAACCAGATGGCGAGAGGCAGGGAAAGACCATAAGCAACAGAAACCAAGGTTACTTGGTATCATCAGAACCCAGTTCCCCACCACAGAAATACTTGGATACCCCAACCCACAGGAAAAACAGGACTCTGATTTAAAATCTCATCTCATAATGATGATAGAGGACATTAGAAAGGACATAAATAATTCCCTTAAAGAAATTCAGGAGAACACAGGTAAATAGGTAGAAGTCTTAAAGAAGTAACACAATAATCCCTTAAGGAGTTACAGGAAAACACAAAGAGGTGAAGGACTTGAACAAAACCATCCAAGATCTAAAAATGGAAATAGAAACAATGAAGAAATCACAAAGGGAGACAACCCTAGAGATAGAAAACCTAGGAAAGAGATCAGAATTCAAGGATGCAAGCATCACCAACAGAATACAAGAGATAGAAGAGAGAATCTCCGGGGCAGAAGATATCATAGAAGGCATCAACACAACAGTCAAAGAAAATGCAAAATGCAAAAAGTTCCTAACACAAAACATCAAGGAAATCCAGGACAGAATAAGAAGACCAAACTTAAGGATAATAAGTACAGAAGAGAGGAGTGATCTCCCATCAGTGCTTTCACTTCCGAGTACGGAGGTGAGAACTCCACCTTCTCTCTGGAGGGGAACAGGTACAAGCACACAGGGCATACAATCAGTGGAGCCGCTAGGACAATAGTCTTCTGGCCACCATTTGTACCAGGGAGCCAGGCAGCTTCACAGCCTTCTGTGCACAGACCCTGCCAGAAGAGAGTTGGTCTCCAAGGAGTACAGACATGGGCTTTCAGGCCCACAGGAGGGACAAGCTCCAGCAAGAGACAGCAAGATGAACTAATACCAGAGATAACTAGATGGCAAAAGGCAAGCACAAGAGCCCTATCAACAGAAACCAAGCCTACTTGGCAACATCAGAACCCAGTTCTCCTACTACAACACGTCCAGAATTCCCCAACACACCAGAAAAGCAAGAGTTGGATTTAAAATTACATCTCATGATGCTGATAGAGGACTTCAAGAAGGACATAAATAACTCCCTTAGAAATACAGGAGAACATGAGTCCACAGGTAGAAGCCCTTAAAGATGAAACACAAAGATTCCTTAAAGAATTTTTACAGGAAAACAAAAACAAACAAGTGAAGGAACTGAAAAAAACCATCCGGGATTTAAAGATGGAAGTTGAAACAATGAAGAAATCAAAAGGGGAAACAACTCTGGAGATAGGAAACCTTGGAAAGAAATCAGGAGTCATAGATGCAAACATCAACAACAGAATACAAGAGACAGAAGAAAGAAACTCAGGTGCTGAAGATACCATAAAAAAAAAAAACAACAACAAAACGACTCAACAGTCAAAGAAATTGCAAAATGCAAAAAGCCTGTGACCAAAAACATTCAGAAAACCCAGGACACAATGAGAAGACCCAAACTAAGGATTATAGATGTAGAAGAGAGGGAAGATTTACAACTTACAGGGCCAGTAAATATCTTCAACAAAATTATAGAAGAAATCTTCCCTAACCTAAAGAAAGAGAAGCCCATGAACATACAAGAAGCCTTTAGAAATCCAAACAGACTGGACCAGACCAGAAAGTCCTCCAGGCACATAATAGTCAAAACACCAAATGCACTAAACAAAGAAAGAATATTAAAAGCAGTAAGGGGAAAGATCAAGTAACTTATAAAGGCAGACATATCAGAATTATACCAGACTTTTCACCAGAAACAATGAAAGCTAGATGATCCTGGGCAGGTCTCATACAGACCCTAAGAGAATACAAATGCCAGCCCAGACTACTATACTCAGCAAAACTCTCAATTACCATAGATGGAGAAACCAAGATATTCCATGATAAAACCAAATTTACACAATATCTTTCCACAAATCCAGCCCTACGAAGGATAATAGATGGAAAACGCCAACACAAGGAGGGAAACTACACCCTTGAAAAAGCAAGAAAGCAATCTTCTTTTAACAAACACAAAAGAAGGTAACCACACAAACATAAAAATAACATCAAAAATAACAAGAAGCAAAAATCACTATTCTTTACAATGAACTCAATTCCCTAATAAAAAGACATAGACTAACAGAAATATTTTTCATGTAAATCTTCAATTTTATCAGAAAATGTTTATAATTCCACTTTCAATCAACTTAGAATATTTTTATGCCTACCAGTTTGTCTGTATAATTTTCCGTGATAATCTTCAATTTTACCATGTTATTCTATATTTTTCTACAATTTTATCAGAAATACTTTCCCTGTAAATCTTCAATTCTATCATAAAATATTTCTATTTCCTTTTTTAATTAATTTAGCATGGTTTTTTATGTGTATCATTTTACTCTTTAATTTTCCATGAATATCATCAGGTTTAACGTGTTTTTCTACATATTTCTTCAATTTATCAGAAATATTTTCCATGTAAATCCTCAATTTATCATAAAATGTTTTTACTTCTTTTTTCAATAAAAAAATAGTCATTGGAAAAAAGTAATGGTAAAATAGATTAAAATATAGTTATCTTTATTCTGTTTAACTAAATAACAATTATAAAATATGTATCTATGTTTTATAACTATAATTATATAATTATTATCTAGTGAAGGACCTGGAAGGAACAGCTGGTCCTGTTCTCAGGAGGCCATGTTTGAACTATTAAAGAGCAGCATTCAGGATCTGAAGCCTCAGCCTGTGAGCTGCTGGGTCTTTTGTAAATGAATAAACTATCTGTAAGCCTTTGGGGGAAAAAAAGGAATGAAACTCCCAAATTAAAGGGCCTATCAATATCTTCAACAAAATTATAGAAGCAAACTTCCCTAACCTAAAGAAAAAGATAACCATGAACATACAAGAAACCTATAGAAATACACATAAATTGGACCAGAAAACAAATTCCTACTGTCACATATTAGTCAAAACACCAAATGCACAAAACAAAGAAAGAATATTAAAAGCAATAAGGGAAAAAAGGGCAAATAACATATAAAGCCAGAACTATTAGAATTACACCAGATTTCTCACCAGAGATTATGAAAGCACAGACATCCTGGGGATATCTCATACAGACCCTAAAAGAAAACAAATGCCAATCCAGGCTACTATACCCAGCAAAACTCTCAATTACCATAGATGGAGAAATGAAGATATTCCATGACAAAACCAAATTTATACAATATCTTTCCACAAATCCTGCCTTACAATGGATAATAAATGGAAAACATCAACACAAAGAGGGAAACTTCACCTTAGAAAAAGCAAGAAAGTAATCTTCTTTTAACACACACAGCCGGGCAGTGGTGGCACACGCCTTTAATCCCAGCACTTGGGAGGCAGAGGCAGGCGGATTTCTGAGTTTGAGGCCAGCCTGGTCTACAAAGTAAGTTCCAGGACAGTCTGGCCTACACAGAGAAACCCTGTCTCAAAAAAAGCCAAAAACAAAAAACAAAAACAAAAAAAAAACACGAAAGAAGATAGCCAAAAAACCATAAAAATAACAACACAAATAACAGGTAGCCACAATCACTATTCTTTAGTATCTCTTAACATCAATGGACTCAATTCCACAATAAAAAGACAGAGACTAGCAGACTGGATATGTAAACAGGACCCCCAGCATTTTACAACATGCAGGAAACACACCTCAGTGACAAAAACAGTCACAACCTCAGAGAAAAGGACTGGAAAACAATTTACTAACCAAATGTTCCCAAGAAACAAGCTGGTGTACCCATTCTAATATTGGATAAAATCAACTTTCAACCAAAAGTCATCAAAAAAGATAAGGAAGAACACTTCAAACTCAACAAAGGAAAAATCTACCAAGAAGAACTCTCAATTCTGAACATCGATTCTACAAATGGAAGGACACCCACATTCATAAAATAAACGTTACTAAAGCTCAAAGCACACATCATTCGTCACACAATAATAGTGGGAGGCTTCAACACTCCACTTTCATCAATGGACAGACAGATCGAGGAAACACAAACTAAACAGAGACACAGTGAAACTAACAGAAGTTATCAGCCAGATATATTTAACAGATATCTATAGAATACATCATCCTAAATCAAAAGAGTATACTTTCTTCGCAGCACCTCATGGTACCTTATCTAAAATTGACTATGTAATCAGTAACAAAACATACCTCAACAGACATAAGAATATTAAAATATACCCATGCATCCTATCCGATCACTACAGATTAGGGCTGGTCTTCAATAGCTACAAAAACAACAGAAAGCCCACATACACATGGAAGTTGAACAACACTCTAGTCACAGATAACTAGGTCAAGGAAGAAATCAAGAAGAAATAGAAGACGTTTTAGAATTTAATGAAAATGAAGGTACAACATACCCAAACTTATGGAACACAATGAAAGCAGTGCAAGAAGAAAACTCATAGCTCTGAGTGCCTCCAAGAAGAAACTGGAAAGAACATATGCTAGCAGATTAACAGCACACCTGAAAGCTCTAGAACAAAAAGAAGCAAATACATCCAAGAGGAGTAGACAGCAGGAAATACTATAACTCAGGATTGAAATCAACTGAGCAGAAACAAAAAGAACTATACAAAAAAATACAAAACCTGCAGCTGGTTCTTTGAGAAAATCAACAAGATAGATAAACCCTTAGCCAGACTGACCAGAGGGCACAGGGACAGTATTCAAATTAACAAAATCAGGAATGAAAAGGGAGATATAAAAACAGAAACTAAGGAAATTCAAAAAATCATCAGATCCTACTACAACAGCCTATATTCAATAAAACTGGAAAATCTGGATGAAATGGACAATATTCTAGACAGATACCAAATACCAAAGTAAAATGAGGATCAGATAAACCATCTAAAGAGTCCCATAACCCCTATAGAAATAGAAGCAGTCATTAACAGTCTCCCAACCACAAAAAGCACAGGACCAGATGGGTTTAGTGCAGAATTCTATCAGACCTTCAAGGAAGATCTAATACCAGTACTCCTCAAACTATTCCACAAATTAGAAACAGAAGGAACACTAACCAATTTGTTCTATGAAGCCATAGTTACGCTGATAGTAAAACCTCACAAAGATACAACAAAGAAAGAGAACTTCAGACCAATTTCCCTTATGAATATAGATGCAAAAATACTCAATAAAGTTCTTGAAGCCGAATCCAAAAACACATCAAAATGATCATTCACCAAGATCAAGAAGGCTTCATCCCAGGAATGCAGGGATGGTTTAATTTACAGAAATCCATCAATGTAATCTACTACATAAACAAACTCAAAGAAAAAAATACATTATCATTTCATTAGATACTGAAAAATCATATGACAAAATTCAACATCCCTTCATGTTAAAAGTTTTGGAATGACCAGGAATTCAAGGCTCATGCCTAAACATAGTAAAAGCAATATATGTCAAATCAGTAGCCAACATCAAAGCAAATAGATAGAAACTTGAAGCAATCCCACTAAAATCAGGGACTAGACAAGGCTGTCCACTCTCTCCCTACCTATTCACTATAGTACTTGAAGTTCTAGCTGGAGCATTTAGACAACAAAAGGTCAAAGGGATACAAATTAGAAAGGAAAAGTCAAAATATCACTATTTGCAGATGATATGATAGTATAATTAAGTGATTCCAAAAACTCCACCATAGAACTTCAACTGATGATAAACAACTTCAGCAATGTTGCTGGATATACAATTCACTCAAACAAATCAATAGCCTTCCTATACTCAAAGGATTAATGGACTGAGAAAGAAATTGGGGAAATGACACCCTTCACTATAGTCACACCAATATAAAGTATCTTGGTGTGACTCTAACCAAACAAGTGAAAGGTCTATTTGACAAGGTCTTCAAGTCTCTGAAGAAAGAAATGGAAGAACACTACAGAAGATGGAAAGATCTCCCATGTTCATGGATTGGCAGGAATAATATAGTAAAAATGGCTATCTTGCCTAAAGCAATCTACAGATTCAATGCAATCCTCACCAAAATTTCAACTTAATTCTTCACAGACTTAGAGCAATTCTCATATTCATTTGGAATTAAAAAACAAAAAACAGGATAGCAAAAATTATTCTCAACAATAAAAGAACTTCTGGAGAAATAGCATCTCTGACCTCAAGCTGTACTATAGAGCAATAGTGATAAAAACTGCATGGTATTGGTACAGTGACATGCAGGAAGATCAATGGAATAGAATTGAAGACACAGAAATGAACCCACACACCTATGGTCATTTGATCTTTGACAAAGGAACTAAATCCATCCAGTGGAAAAAAGGCAGCATTTTCAACAGATGGTGCTGGTTCAACTGGTGGTCAACATGTAGAAGAAAACAAATTGATCCATTCTTATCTCCCTGTACAATGCTCAAGTCAAAGTCGATCAAGGACTGCAACATAAATCCAAATACACTGAATCTAATAGAAGAGAAAGTAGGGAAAAGTCCTGAACACAGGGACATAGGGGAAAACTCCTGAACAGAACACCAGTGGCTTATGTTCTAAGATCAAGCATCGATAAATGGGACCTTATAAAATTGCAAAGCTTCTCTAAGGCAAAGGACACTGTCAATAGGACAAAAAGGCAACCAATAGATTGGGGAAAGATCTTTACCAATCCTACATCTGATAGAGGAATAATATCCAATATATACCAAGAACTCAGGATGTTAGACTCTAGAGAACCAAATAACCCTATTAAAAATGGGGAAAATATCTAAACAGAGAATTTTCAACTGAGGAAATTGGAATGGCCAAGAATCTAAAGAAATGTTCAACATCCTTAGTAATCAGGGAAATGCAAATCAAAACAATCCTGAGATTCCACCTCACACCAGTCAGAATGGCTAAGATCAAAAACTCAGGTGACAGCAGATGCTGGCAAGGATGTAGAGAAAGAGGAACACTCCTCCATTGCTGGTGGGATTGCAAGCTGGTACAACCACTCTGGAAATCAGTCTGGCAGTTCCTCAGAAAAATTGGACATTGTACTGCCTGAGTACGCATCTACACGACTCCTGGGCATATACCCAGAAAGTGCTCCAACATGTAATAAGGACACATGCTTCACTATGTTCATAGCAGTGATATTTATAATAGCCAAAAACTGGAAAGAACCCAGATGTCCCTCAACAGAAGAATAGATACAGAAAATGTATATTTACACAATGGAATACTACTCAGCTATTGAAAACAGTGACTTCATGAAATTTTCAGGTGAATGGATGGAACTTGAAAATATCATCCGGAGTGAGGTAACTCAGTCACAAATTGCACACAGGATATATGGATATTAGTCCAAAAGTTCAGAATACCCAAGATTCAATTCACAGACTATACGAAGCCTAAGAAGAAGAAATACCAAAATGTGGATGCTTCAGTCCTTTGTAAAAGGGGGAACAAAATACTCAAGGGAAGATTTATGGAGTATGTATATATAAGTATGGAGATTAAGTGTGGAACAAAGATTGAAGGAAAGTCCATCCAGAGACTGCCCCACCTGGGGATCCATCCCATATACAGTCACCAAACCCAGCCAAGAAGTGTTTGCTGACAGGAGCCTGATATAGCTATCTCCTGAGAGGCTCTGCTACAGCCTGACAAATAAAGATGTGGAAGCTCACAGTCAAGCATTGGACTGAGCATTGGGTCCAAACGGAAGGACCTAAGGAGCTGAAGGGGTTTGTAACCCATTGGAAGAACAATAATATCAACCAACCAGACCCCCTGCCCCCAGAGCTCCCAAAGAGCACACATGGAGGGACCATGGCTCTAGCTGCATATGTAGCAGAGGATGGACTTGTCAGACATCAATGGGAGGCCTTGGTCTGGGGAAGGCTCAATTCCCCAGTCTAGGAGAATGCCAGGGTGGGGAGGTTAGACTGGGTGAGTGGGTAGGAGAGCACCCTCATAGAGGCAGGGGGAGGGAGTATGGTATAGGGTGTTTCCAGGGTGGGGTGAACTAGGAAAGGGATTAACATTTGTAATGTAAATAAAGAAAATGTCTAATAAAAAAGAAAAAAAATGAGTAAATAAAAGAAAAATAAGTGAGAAATTAAAAATATAAAATAAAATAAAGTATTAAAAGAGTCGAGTGACTGGATATTAGTCTTATCCACATTTTCAACAGTGATTGTGACAAAAAGCTTCTATCCTTTCTTAGAAGACATAACATATTTATAGATGTACCCTTTGTAATTCTAAGCATCAAACCATTAATGATGTCATAAGGAAACACTACTACAGAAATGGTTCTAGGCTACATGACATGGTCATTGAGACAGCAATGCTTACTTTCTAAAAAGCAAATGTTTGGTATCTTGAGTACTGCGATTCACAAGAAAAGAGTCATTCCAGTGGAGCAATTCTTGGATTCTAGATCCAAATTTCATTATAAATATAAATTGAGGTATTATAGTGTTAGTATACTGATAAAGATACAGAGACCTGTTGGACAGATGAGAGATGAAATTAAGGAAATGAGAAAAAACTAGAGAAAGGAAGAAATTTAGAAAAAAAAAACTGAACCTATGACTGGATGGATTTCTTCTGATGTCACAATTACTTTACTCAACAATAAATGTAGAAATTGGTGAACAGCCCTCTAGTTCAAGTGGAGATGGGGTTACACAAGCTCGTATTGCTGTCAAGCAGACATTCCAATTGGAAATGGAATACTGGTACATTTTATAAATCGGCCTTTAACCCAGGTTTCCCAACTTAGCACTCTTCTCCCCTCCCCATTAACACATACATTTAGCCTGTTACCCATGACTCTTTGCCAAGGTTAACTGTCCTGATGCCTTTTCTATCTGTGTTCTCAACATTCCTTCAGTGACTCTTATGACCCACTGCTTCTACATCCTCTATAACACTCTCTTTTTCTGATATCTCTTGTGAAGCCACTTTGGTATATTCGCTTTCTGTCTGTACCCTTCCTGCAAGCTGAGTGCCGAGATCCTCTGTTACCTTTTCTGAGGTTGGAAAAGACTGTGGATTAAGTTTAATGTTAACCTAATCTTTGACCCCAGTTTCCCATGTTACTACTCACATTCTTTCACATCTCATATCCAAACCTACAGAAGGCTGCAATGATTCTGCAATCCAAACCACAGCTGCTTGCCACGTTTTCTAGCATTCTTCTAGCTCCTGTCTATATAGAGAGCACCAATATTTGACTAAAGTCAGTATTTTTGGAAAGCAACAATCAGATCACTCCAAAACCTCCCTCTAAACTTATAATGAAAAATTCAGACTTGTAATAGTGGCTACCCAAGTCCACACAATCTAGTTTTAAACTTCACCTCCCTTCATGGGAAAGCTTCTTCAAAAAGTTAACTGTTAAAGCAGCACATGTAGACTAGGCAACCCCATGTAGACAGATCACTGGCATCACAAAGAAGCAGACAAACCCAGTGAAGGCACAAAGACTCACGAATTCATGAAATTCTTAGGCAAATGGGGAACAGGGGGAGGGAAGAGGGCTTATGGGACTTTCGGGGAGGGGAGAAACTGGGAAGGGGAAATCATTTGGAATGTAAATAAAGAATATAGAAAATAAAATAATAATAATAAAAAAATAAATGAAAAAAAAAACAAAGACAAGTCACTGGTCTATGAGAAGGTCTATTCATCCTAGTACATCTTGTCTCCTCCTGCACTGGGTTGTTTTGCTCTACTCTGTGCATGCAGGTGCGCTTGTGAGTGTGTGTGAGTATGTGTTTGTGTGTGTGTGCAAATAACATGCCAGTTCAAATAAAAACTATCTCACATGTAGAAAAAAAAATCTGTGTTTGACAAACTGATAACCAAAACAAATCCTTGCAAATGAATGACACCTTCTGATTCAAGTAAAAAAAAAATGACTTAAAACACTAGTGATTAAAAAAAAAGACACGGCACATTTCATGAGAAGAAAGAGAAGTGTCTGCTAAGTGTTTAGTTTAGATGTTTCAGAATGCTGCTCTATGTCTTATGAGGGATTTGAGGGAAAGATTCAGAATGCTGCTCTATGTCTTATGAGGGATTTGAGGGAAAGATTTCATAGCAGGTGTTAACTTAGCCTGGATGGACTTGAGTGGGGATCTTAATGGACTATAGAACTGTGGGTTCCCTATAGACTCTAGCTGCTTGCTCAGGAGGAACTCCCCACTGCTATTCAGAAGCCCTGTCTCACAGCGTCTCTTTCCATGCTTCCCTTTCTCAACTGGCTCAGTTTCTAGCATTTTGGAATCCTCCTTCCTACTAAAAAAACGTGTCCAAATAGCTGGCGTTAAGTGTTCCCCTTCTCCACGTGTTCGTCCTTCCTGACCTCACAACAAAACTGACTGATGAGGACTGGTACAAGGCTTCCAGCTGGGCCACGTTAGCCCTTCCCTTTTCTTGCTTCTCTAGGCTGACTGACTTGGATATCAGCTGCATCTGTTCAAGTTCATGTGCACCATTTTGTAACTGAGATGCCAAAACTTTCAAACTCAGACTCCACTTTAGAAAGCCTGACCTAAGTTTGAACTCAGATAAACTAACAGACTAGTACCTTGCATTAGTTTCGAAGTTGCCCCCGCCCCCAAAACCCTAAGCCTAGCTCCAGTCTCTAGGCTAATCCACAACAAGATCAAAGTTTCCTAGTAACACTCTCAACAAAACCAATGTCTCCAGGTTACTCCACCAATAAACCTGCATGCCAGGTAGCAAGTCCACCCCTTGCCTAATGATGACCAATGCAGAGAGGAGCAGAAGCTAAGTTTATAATATGACTCCCAGAACCAGCCAATTATGCTAAAGACCACAGGATCTTTCCAATTAGATGCTTGTACATGTACTACTTGCTTGTTGCTTACAATAAAGCCTTGTCCCAATAGACATTCAGGGCTCCCACACCACCAAAATTGTCCTGTGTGATGGTGGTGCGTTAGGTGGGGGGAGGGGGACAAGCTAGCTTGAATAGAATAAAGACCCCACTGTGAGTTGCATCAAATTGGCTCCTGTCTGATTTTTGGGAATCACTAACATTTCCCTGGCACAACATAACCAATCCTTCAGAAAGACAACTGTCTTAGTCAGGGTTTCCTTGCCTGCACAAACATCATGACCAAGAAGCAAGTTGGGGAGGAAAGAGTTTATTGAGCTTATACTTCCACGCTGCTGTTTGTCACTAACAGAAGTCAGGACAGGAACTCAAGCAGGTCGGGAAGCAGGAGCTGATGCAGAGACCATGGAGGGATGTTCCTTACTAGCTTGCTTCCTCTGGTTTGCCCAGCCTGCTCTCTTATAGAACCCAAGAATACCAGCCCAAAACTGGTACCACCCACAATGGGCCCTCCCTCCTTGATCACTAATTGAGAAAATGCCCCACAGTTGGATCTCATGAAGGCACTTCCCCAACTGAAGCTCCTTTCTCTGTGATAACTCCAGCCTGTGTCAAGTTGACACACAAAACCAGCCAGTACAATGACCCTTATGGGAATAATGAGGATCCATGATCCCTTCCAGGCCAAAGTCACCTATCTTCAGCACCAAGTCTTCATTGTTAATGAAAAGATTAGCTGACTTGATATCTCTGTGCAGTACGTTTGCCATGTAACCCCGACCTACTCCTCAGTTTTGTTCACTTCTCATATCCAAACCTACAGAAGGCTGCAATGATTCTGCAATCCAAACCCCAGCTGCTTGCCACATTTTCTAGCATTCATCTAGCTCCTGTATATACAGAGCACCCATATTTGACTAAAGTCAATATTCTTTCCAAAGCAACAATCAGATCACTCCAAAGCCTCCCTCTAAACTTATAATGAAAATTCAGACTTGTAATAGTGGCTACCGAAGTCCACATAATCTAGTTTTAAACTTCACCTCCCTTCATGGGAAAGCTTTTTTTTTTTTTTTTTTTTTTGGTTTTTCGAGACAGGGTTTCTCTGTGTAGCCCTGGCTGTCCTGGAACTCGCTCTGTAGACCAGGCTGGCCTCGAACTCAGAAATCCGCCTGCCTCTGCCTCCCAAGTGCTAGGATTAAAGGCGTGCGCCACCACCACCCGGTATGGGAAAGCTTCTTTAAGATTACTGTTAAAGCAGCACATGTAGACTAGGCAACCCCATGTAGACAGATCACTGGCATCACAAAGAAGCAGACAAATCCAGTGAAGGCACTGTGGGGTAATGCTTTCCTGGTGATGGTACCAGTGTGCATGTCTTCAGGTGAAGGAGACAGTGTAAATAGTCAAGAAAGCCCCCTGGCTTAAGTTGAAGTGGTTTTCAGAAATCCTCCAACAAAGGCAAAATACAAAGAGACAGTAGCTAATAATTTTATATTGGAGATGTTTGTTGGAAAAGTTAAATAATTTCGTACTTTTATCCATTGAGCTAAAAATGTTTTCACTAAATAGTTACTCTTCATTACCAACTCAATTGACTGAGAAAAGCCTAGTTCATTTGTTTGTAGTATAATCCCTATTCTCTCAGACACTATAATCAATCCCCTAATTTTGAAAGTCCCAGTGTCAATAATTAGTATTCAGTGTTAATTGTGTGGTAAAATCATAAACCACCTGAGACAAGGCTTTCAGAGACTTGCTAGTCCCTTTTAATACATACTTTTAATGCAACATGAAGACTTATTTTTCTCAGACTCTAACAGGCTTATCTAACAGCAAAATATAGAGAAACTTTTCTGATGATTAGATGATAAAATTATACGAGACTCTGGATTTGACCTTGAAAAATAGGCGAAAAATCAAAAAGGGAAGGAAAGAAAAGGAATAAGGGGATCATGGTGGGGTCCAACAAAGTGAGATGTAGCTGATTCAATCAATGCATTCTGACCTGCACAAAGATCAGCTCTGTTCAAGGCTAGCTTTCCTAAGCTCCAAAACACATAATCTACCCTCAAAGAAACATAGTTATTAAATTGGTATTTATTAAATATAGAAGAGTGGGTTTCATTGAGGCAATTGAAATCACAATTTATCTAAAATTTCTGGGTTCTTTAAAGGAACATAACAGATAAGATGACTGTAAAGTTAAGAGGGGATTTATTAGGTTGGATTACAGGATGTGGTCAGAGTAGCCCAAAAATAGCTATCTCACAACCAGAAGGCTGAGAATCTAGTAATGTTTTAGTTCATGAGGCTGGATGTCTCTGCATTAAAAATGTGCTTCTGGGGTCATGGGGGATTTCTAACATGCTAGTTGTCCTCAGTCTATGTGTGAATCCTGATGAAGCTGAATTTCATATTGGCCATAGCAATTAAACAGACAAAACTGCCAGGTGTGAGGGCAAGCAAGCAAAAAGCAAAAGCTTCTTCCATGTCCTTTTATGTGGGCTGCCACCAGAAGGTATGGTCCAGATTTTGACTGAGTATGTCTACTTCAAATTATCTGAGTAAGAACATTTCTTACTCAGATAAGGGTCTTGGCACATGCCTTTGATCCCAGCACATGGGAAATGAGGCTGATATATCTCTGAGAATGGAAGGCCAGACTGGTCTACATAGTGAGTTCTAGGACAGTCAGAGCTATGTAATATAAAGTCAATACTTTACAGAGGACAGGAAGGGAGAGAACTCCTTACTGGAGTGCCCACAAGCTTAGATTTAACTGAACCAGCAGGATTCACCATCACAGTAAGTTTCTTTGAATTTATTAACACCTCATCAATGAGAGGATCTGTGATAATCCCTACATCCTCCATAGCACAACAGCAAAATAGCCATGAGACTAAAACAACACTGAGGGTGGACCCAGAGGGCTAAGGCTGCATTCATGAAAAGTGATTGAATTATGCAAATATGTAAAGACTCCACCTTTGGGTGGGGCTTCCAGTTCTATATAAAGACTGCAAAACTGCACTCAGTTCAGAAGTACCTCAGGTACTTCAGTACCTCAAGGTGATTACACTGTAGTTACCTTCTTTGAGTCACAACTGTCATCTAGAGAGTCCAGAAGATACAGTATCCCTGAAGCAAAGGTTAGATTTTCCTGCAAGCATTGAGGAAATCAGAGGATCTGGAGGTAAGTTGAAATTCTGGGTACACAAATTTATACATTTGCTAGCTTCAAAGACTCTCAAGTAAGAGTACAGATTTTAGTTAATAAAGAGAATGTGACTGTTTTCAGTTTATTGTTGTGCTACAAAATTTTAAGCTATTATGGGTTTTTCCATTTATTTTATGTTCCTTGTAAATCTGAATTTTATATTTATGGCCATATCATGCATTTCTATTTTTAGCATGGTATCGAAACAGTGTACATTATAGGATTTTCAGAAGCGCTGTGTGTATAAAACCTTCCACAGAGAAAGAAGTTACAGTCTTGTTTCTCAAATCCATTTCTTAAAAGTTCATTAAAAGAATATTTTACTGATGTATTATTTTATGACACATTTGTTTAGTGACATTTCACATTTAGTGAGCTCCTTCTGTTGGGCTCAGCTCATTAATATGTTGCCTAGCATACATTGTGCTCTGTCCCTAGCACTAAGAAAAGGAATCAAACAAATAATTGACACCATTCAGTTTTATTGGTTGCTACATGTATGGTTCAGGCAGGAAGATCCTGAATATGAAGAAAGCTTGGTGATAATGTTGATTTTGAGTCAATTTTAAAAATTAAAGATAAGTTTTCTGTTTAGATCCAGCTAATGTTGAAATCAATTCTCCTTGTAGGGAGTTTTTAAATAATGAATATATATATAGTTTTTACATTATTTTACTTAAAACTAATTCACAATGTTTTTCTCAAATATTCAGAAGTTTACTCTTAAGATTTCTCCCTCAAGAAAATGAGTGTCTCGTAGGGATTTTCCCTCTTATAGGTTATCCAATACGGAGAATTTATCCCTGAAACTATATGTACACAAACAACATCAGACTAAGCATATGCCTCTGACTTGGATTAGCTAAATTTCAGAGCATATATTTGAAAAAATTATGAGAATATTCAGAGTGTTCTATTGACCTCCTTTCTGGAGAAATTATACCAGAGAGAAAAATATTAGTTAAAGAATAGCAACCCTCAGAGCTGTTGCTATGTGTGCAAGTTCTAGGTTCCAGTTCTTTAACAGAATCTTTATAAAAAAGGTAATGCTTTAACTGAGGCTTATGTCTGTAGAATGAGTGATCAAATAAAATTTCAAATGCATGTTTGAAACCGCAAGATGAATCCGCATAAAGCTCTAATATGCATGCAGAGTCCTGAAGACTATATAAATCCATCCTTTATTACAGATTTCACATCCAAACCATGGAAATGCCACAGGTGGATGTCTAGGGAGTTCAGTGTCTTGCCTCTTGTTTTCAGCTCATTTGTGTGTAACTGATGACTGTCTTGGCTCTGTTCTTTTCCTTTTAATCATATGCTATTATTCTTCTCATTTTGCCTTTTTATTTCATCCCCTGAGCTGCTTTTTTTCTTTGTTTTGCTTTCACTCTTTTTTTTCCTTTTTTCTTCTCTTTTGGTCAGCCTGGTCTTTATTTAACTTTCCTTAATTTTCTGAGTCTCAGATTGTCGTTGGGATTGTCCTAGAATTTGAGATACACACCAGGCTGCCCTTGAATTTACAGAGATCTACCTTCATAGTGCTGGGATTAAAGGTGTGCACCACCACCCTTATTTTATAGGCAAGTTCTAGTAAGATTTCAAAAGGAAGCAAAAAAGGGTATAACTATATCACATATAAGCAAACAACATTTGTTCAAAAAGAGAAAGCATCCATTTACATTGTTAATAATAAATTAATCATATAAGCAACAAATTGAAAAGGGATATCTGAGCCAGGCGGTGGTGGCACACGCCTTTAATCTCAGCACTTGGGAGGCAGAGGCAGGAGGATTTCTGAGTTCGTAGGCCAGCCTGGTCTACAAAGTGAGTTCCAGGACAGCCAGGGCTACACAGAGAAACCCTGTCTCGAAAAACCAAAACCAAAACCAAAAAAAAAAGAAAAAAAAAGAAAAAGAAAAGGGATATCTGATTTCTTTCATAAACTCCAAGGATGAAGTCTAACAATTTTTGTTGTTGTTGTTTCCCTTAGAAACACAGATTCACACAGACCACAGACTACGGAAATCAGAAGCTATCTACTAGGTTCTATCTCTGCATGTGTCTAAGCATTTCAAGCTGCTGTTGACACGTTTGCACCACTGAGATATTAGTGGGCACACAAGTTAAGCTAACAATGGCATCACTTGGTAACCAAGGCCTATGGTCTGACACAGACATTCTGAAATTACTGGAATGCATGAAGAATAATATCCGATCAGATGACTTCAGAGAATTCAAAAGCAGCCAGGCTGACCTAGACTGGAGCAAAGTAGCTTTTGGACTGTTTTCAGGAGAAATGTGCAAACAGAAATGGATGGAGATTTCTTGTAATTTAAGAAAGTTCCGCACACTGACAGAATTAGTGCTAGAAGCCAAAGAACTTATGAAAAAGCCGCACAAAAATAATACAGACAAGCAGAATCAAGACCGACCCAAAAGACCCTTGACTGCCTATCTGCGCTTTTACAAGGAGCAGAGACCCAAATACTGCAAGATGTACCCTAAGTATAACAACGCGCAGCTGACCAAAATCCTGGCTGAAAAATACCATCAGCTGCCAGCAGAGATAAAGCAGAGATATATCCAGGAATTCAAGAAGGAGAAACAAGACTTTCAAGAAAAGATGAGGCGATTCAAGAAAAACTGTCCTGTTTCAGGGCATCCTAAGAAATCTGTGGTGTCCCGGAGTCACCAAACCAATGTCTCTAAGAAGTCACAAGGAGATATGAAAAACAAAAAGTCTCTTCTAAAAACTGAATGTGCCAAAACATTTCCCTCAGATATGAAATTTCAGAGAGAACCCAAGAAACCCCCTATGAATGCGTATCACAAATTTCACCAAGATTCATGGTCAAGTCCAGAGCTGAGGCATCTGTCCTTTAGGGAGCGCTGGGTTGAGATTAGCAGGCGTTGGCATCGAGTCCCAGAGCTCCAGAAAGAGCATTATAGAAGACAGACTGTGGAGCTACAGAAACAATACTTTGTGGATTTGAACCTCTGGCTCGAGAGATTGTCTCCTGAGGAGTATGCTGCATACAAAGAGGCAAAGGACAACTATGGTAAGCGAAAGAACATGAGCATGCCTGGGGGCAGAGGTCCCAAGTTTGGACGAACAGATGATCTGCAGTCCTCCTCAAACAAAGGGCTTCAAATAAAGGCTGGAGAGTTAGAGGAGCTGCTAGATCCTGGGGCAGATTCCTCAGAGGCTAATCGAGGTCATCATGGTGGCTCCCAGGCATCCAGGCAAGATATGATGGATGACAGAGAAGAGGAAGACTCTAGCACCAACTCAGATTCTAGTAGTACAGATGAAGATGATGAAAATCTTCCTCAGTGTGATAGTGAAGAGGAAGTCTCTATCACCTCCTCAGATTCTAGTAGTACAGATGAAGAAGATGAAAATCTTCCTCAGTGTGATAGTGAAGAGGAAGTCTCTATCACCTCCTCAGATTCTAGCAGTACAGATGAAGAAGATGAAAATCTTCCTCAGTGTGATAGTGAAGAGAAAGTCTCTATCACCTCCTCAGATTCTAGCAGTACAGATGAAGAAGATGAAAATCTTCCTCAAGGGAACCCTCAGGTTTAGACTCCATTTTAGCAATTTTCATATTCTAAATCATTGTGTAAAACCATCCAAGCAAAACTCTGAACATTCCCAACAGATAGGGAACTGTCCTGCCCTCTCTCTTGTTGTACTTGCTTGCTATTCTTTCCTACGTTTGCTTACTAGATACAAAGGAGTATAGTTTGGGTAGAATGGAGTTTGCCATAGCTCTGCCCACATCAAATTCCTAGTCTTAGGAAGAGAACCGACTAAACAGCACATAAAATCTATTTACATTTTATTTGAACAAACTATAAATCAGGTCTCACAAAGTGACGCGCTGAATATACAACTGGCATCAGTTAATTCCATGAAGATCTCTTAGTCTTTGCTGTTGCAGCCAGTAAATCTCACCTCTGATATTCGGAATAAGTAGCCGGGTGGTGGTGGCACACACCTTTAATCCCAGCACTTGGGAGGCAGAGGCAGGTGGATTTCTGAGTTCAAGGCCAGCCTGGTCTACAGAGTGAGTTCCAGGACAGCCAGGGCTACACAGAGAAACCCTGTCTCCAAAACAAAACAAAACAGAATAAGTAGAAACACAAACACTTAGATATAGATAAATCCTATTTTATGACCTTATCTGATTTGTCTTTAATACGAATTTCAGTACCACATTCCAGTCCTTATATTGATTAGCTGAATCTTAAAGATATTTGATGTTAACTTCTCACCATTTTGCTTATAATTACTCTAAACTGTTTTCATGAATATTAGCTTTAGAGCAGTTGTTGTAAACCTTTGAAATTTTGTATTTGTACCAAAATATTCATTTTGTTTATTTTAGTTCACATATAAGTTGTAAAATTTGTACATATTAATAGAGCATTAATATATTTTGTTAGATATTTACAATGAATAATGTATAAATCAGGTTAAATGTGTGTATGTTTTCATATATTTGTCACTTAAGTTGAAATTTACATTTTGAAATTTATAGTACATTATCTTATTTTAGTGAATCATTGTTGATTTATTCTCCTAAGAAAACAATTATCTTCATGTATATTTTGCAACATTTTCAATTTTTTACCTCTGTTTTACTTAGGCTTCTAAAGATGTTGGATTAAGTATATGTAATAATATCAAATGTATTAGTGATAAATTCCTGTCATTTTTTAAAATTTTGCTACCATAAATTTGTGTTGATATTTGAATTTGAATTAAGTTATAGCATTTACTTATACAATAAACTTATACAATTAAACAACTTTAATAAATGATGTTTATTAATTTTGTCCTACCTTTGATCATATAATGATGGAAATTCTCTACAGTGTATTCAAGAGATTCATAGAGAATGGACAGGTCTGGGTTTTGTGACAGTATATGGGATAGATACCCAGGTGGGGCAATATCTGGACGGCCTTTCCTTCAACCTTTGCTCCACACTTTGTCTATGTATCTCCTCCCATGCTCTTGGGTTCCCCCTTCTAAGAAGGTCCAAAGTATCCATACTTTCGTCTTCCTTTTTCTTAAGCTTCAATGGGTCTGTGAATTATATTTTGGGTATTCCAAGCTTCTGGGCTAATATCCATTTATCAGTGAGTGCATACCATGTGTGTTCTTTTGTGATTGGGTTACCTTAGTCAGGATGACATTTTCTAGTTCCATCCATTTGCCTGAGAATTTCATGAATTCATTGTTTTTAATAGCTGAGAAGTATTGCATTGTATAAATGTACCACAGTTTCTGTATACATTCCTCTGTTGAGGGACATCTGGGTTCCTTCCAGTTTATGGCTCTAATAAAGAAGGCTGCCATGAAAATAGTGGCACATGTGCCCTTATTACATGTTGGAGAATCTTTTGGGTAGATGCCCAGGAGTGGTGTCCTCCGGTAGTACTATGTCCAATTTTCTGAGCAACCTCCAAACTGATTTCCAAACTGGTTGTACCAGCTTGCAATCCCACCAGCAGTGGAGGAGTGTTCTGTCTCCACATCCTCACCAGCACCTGCGGTCACCTGAGTTTTTGATCCTAGCCATTCTGACTGGTGTGAGGTGGAATCTCAAGGTTGTTTTGATTTGCATTTCCCTGATGACTAAGGTTGTTGAACATTTCTTTAGGTGCTTCTCAGCTATTCAGTATACCTCAGAATTCTTTATTTAGCTCTGTACCCCATTTTTTAATAGGGTTATTTGGTTCTCTGGAGTCTAACTTCTTGAGTTCTTTGTATATTGGATATTAGCCAAATTGTAAGAGAGCAACATAAAATAATGCCTTGTTTCAGCACTGTGGAAACAACTTTGACTGGCTAAAGCAGCTTGCATTAATAGTGGGAAACTAATACACTTGTGACAAGATTGTAAAAATACCCTTGTGGCTCCAAGACTTACAGTAAGTTTAACATGCCCAATTCTGTACATTCCCCACCACAGATGTGCCCATATGCCATAAGGAGACTCATTGAGCTAATCGATGTCCATCCAAATTGGATGAAGATGTACAGACTACTTTTGCCCCTGACATTCAAATGTAGCTTCAAGGGCTCTCTCCAAGGGTTAGCAACAATTCCAGGGTATAGCCTGTGGACAAAAGTGTATTTTATCTTTTTCACTAGCAACCCCAGTATATACAACATTAGACTTGCCAGGTTCTAGAAATGTGGTTCTTACAACTGCAATGGGCATTCAAGCCATGTCTACAGGAATTTGGGTATCTAATGCCCCAGGCACAGGGGAATTAACTTGGGGGAAAGTAGTGTAAATTAAAAGGGAGTTACTTCTGTTTCTGGTGTAATTGATAAAGACTATTACCAAAAAAAAAAAATTAAAAGAATAATATCATCTAATTATATGTCAGTAGAAAATTTTCTATTGACAAAAGAAATTGTATTCCTCAATTGATGTTAACTTTATGTTCCCAAGAACCAAAAGTTTAGAAAAGGGACCAGAGAAATATAGAGGAAGCTGTCATATCACATGGTCACAGCACATTATAAGGGAGTAACCGTCTTTAAC
This sequence comes from Tokudaia tokunoshimensis, assembly GCA_036184795.1. Lineage (NCBI taxonomy): Eukaryota > Metazoa > Chordata > Mammalia > Rodentia > Muridae > Tokudaia > Tokudaia tokunoshimensis. The sequence goes on from BTHU01000008.1 coordinate 17,882,615, forward strand.
TCTGTTCTTCCAGGACAAATATTTTTCGGGTCTTACCAATACTATTGCTGATAATATCATCATTATTTGTCCTTTAGGGCCACAAAAATGGTCTACTCAGTCAACATCTTCAATTTTAAGAGGTCTTTGATCACCAGTCTGGATAAGAATAACTTCTAAAATACTAAAATAGAGAACTGAAAAACATATGGGAACCATACAACTATTTGTAGCAGATATTGTAGTAAAATATAGAGAACAAATTTGTTGTCTAAAATAAAAGTTGCTATCTTTCAATAGAATTAAGGTACACTTGCTTCTAAGTTTGGAAAAATTTGAAGATGGTTTAGAGTTTTGTAGATTTGGTATATGATAGCCAAATTTATAGACATGATCACTGATAATGTACCAATACAGATTCATGCTATTCTTGTCATATTGTTAAGTGATTTACCTATTTGAGTTGTCAGTGACCAATAAATGGTGAGCAATTGTAGCATCTTAAAGTGGTGAGACAACAACAATGGGATGTCATAACTACTTGGGTGAGCTTAGTGATCCCTGGTTTAATTTAACCTTAATGTACTTCCAGGCAAGGATCTTCTGGAGCCATCCTACAGTATTATCAAAAAGACACAAGAGATCCCAGTCTGATAGCACAGGCCTTTAATCCAAGAACTTGGGAAGCAGAAACAGGGGAGTTTCTGTAAGATTGGCATCAGCTTGGTGTGCAGAGCAAAAAATAAGACTAGCTTCCAAACAAGAAGACCCCCTCAATTATTCACCATTTTCTAGAGGAATAGAAATGATAGGTTGATCAAAAAAACAATTTTAAAGGATATGTATGTATATATGTATGTATGTATGAATGCATGGATGGATTTATTTATTTATTTGGCCTTTCTTTCTCTTTCTTTCTTTCTTTCTTTCTTTCTTTCTTTCTTTCTTTCTTTCTTTCTTTCTTTCTTTCTTTCTTTCTAATTTGGTTTTTCAAGAGAAGTTTTTTCTGTGTAGCCCTGATTGTCTCAAAATTCATTCTGAAGACAAGGCTGTCCCCAGGCTCAGAAATCCACCTGCCTCTGCTTCCCAAGTGCTTGATTAAAGAGGTGTGCCACTATGTCTGGCATAAAAGATGATTTATTATCATGGCTTAGAATCTGTAGTTTGGCTAGGTAAACAGTGACTGTCTTCCCCCCCCCCAAATTAGCAAGAGTACAAGAGTTGTTCAGTTGTTCATTGAGTGTGAATGCCTCAGCTGATCTTCACTATGCACTGGAATTGTGAAGTAGTCTTCTAGTGCCAAGGAAGTGTTAGTGAACCCCAAAAGACCAGACAGGAGCAAATCTGAGGTAATCACACCAAGGGCTTTATTCAAGCTGGAGTTTGGGCTACTCCTGTCGCCAACATGTAGTATGGTTTTGTTGGAGAGGAGCCTTGAATATCGGGTAAGGTTTTATAGGAAGTTCCAAAAGGGAGTGAGAGTGTTTCTAGCCTGGTAAGCATCAAATTAAAGAGCTACTATGGCCTTTAGTATAATTGGCTGCTACTGGGAGTCAAACCATAAACTTAACTTCTGCTACCCTCTGCATTGCTGTGTGTTAGGCAGGGGGAGGGGCTTGTTGGGGATTAACCTGGAGATGCTGGATTTGTGGGGAGAGATTAATCTGGAGAGGTGGGTCATGTTGGGGTTAGCCTAGCAATTGGAGCTATGCTCAGGTTGTGTGTGTGTGTGTGTGTGTGTGTGTGTGTGTGTGTGTGTGTGTGTGTGTTAAGCAGAACATTTAAAAACTGTTTGGCACAAGCCTTCAATTCCAGAACTCAGGATGCAGAGATAGACAGATATCTGTGAGTTCAAGGCCAGCTAGGTCTAGTGCATGTGTTTTAGCACAGTTGTGGTTACAAAGGGAGACATTGTCTTAAAAAAAAAAAAAAGGATACAGGGTTATCCTTTGGCAATCCCATATCCCTCCTCTGGGGTGTGTCATATCTCTCTAGTAATCTCTGTGCTTGAAATATGTATTAAAACCTCTTTTATTAAACTGCACATGTATTTCATATTAGCTTGTCCTGAAACTAACTTCTGAGCTGAACCAGAGAATTTTGTAGTATTTGCCAGAATCAAGTACTCTGAAAAGAATGCTTCAGACAACTAAATGACAGTGTGTGTTAGTCATTGCCTCTGGCGACATCAGAGTAAGGATGGACACCTTCTCCTTACAATTCAATCACCAAAAATGTATTCCAGCATCATAAAATGTCTTCATAGCAGGTGAGGTCACTTCTGCTTGGTTCAAACTTCTTCTTTCACATTTCTGAGGAGACAAGGCCTATCTGTGATGAAGACAAGGGCTAGTTGAAAATGAGGTTCCTGACCCCTGAAGCTGTGTATTTCCTCAGAAGTATTCGAAGGCATCACCAAGAGTGCAACCTTTTCCCCAAAGTAAGAAACAAGCAAAATGGTGGTGTTTAATTGGTACATGAGAGTAGAGGTGGATTAATTGGTACATGGTTTGGAGGTGGTCAGGAACCTCCAAACTTGTAACTATGGCGGCTCCTCTGGCAAGTGCTACCCTCAGTTCCCTGCAAAGGTCTGGGAAGTAAATGTGAGCAGTCCCATATCGTACAGAGAAATTGTTTGAGGAGGACACAGGTACACAATATATTCCAGGCTTAAGTTCTAGCTGGAAGTGGGGCTGTTGATTCTTTCCTCCAGATTGCCCTCATGCTATAAGGGTCCCTGCAAGAACATTCCCTGGCCCATTTTCCTCTGGCTGGTTCACAATGGCAGTAAAAGGGAGAGGGATGGACTGCTATGAGCAGAGTCCATCAGGCCTTAGTTTCAAGTTGCCAGACATTTGTTTGAGGAGGAAACAGCTAGATAACTTGAAAGTTTGTCATCTTTACTACCTACTGATGACCCCTTTCTTTTTATTGAAAAATGCAATTATATTCAGCAAAATGTTTAGTATAAAGGAAACAAATTATATATATCATTGACTATTTTAATAGCAAATTACCCAAGTAAACCGAGAGATTTCTCAAGTGCACATAGTCAAATTTTTTTTTCTAGAAATTCTTGGGACCCTTAATTTCATGTACCAATCCAAGAAAAAGTATAAACATGTATATACAAAAATGTGCAAAAATACTCACAGAAAAGTTACTTATAAAACTAAGATTGCAGAAATAATTCAAGAGTGCAGTAACTGGTGACAGTCTATCAGAGTCTTACACTTTTGCAAAAGAGAGTGATTCGTCAACGTGAAGGAACAAATTGTTGCTGTACTATAGACTAATGTACGTCAAGAACATTGCTCTGTAAGGGCTAAGTTGATAAGCCGCACACTGTGAGGTTCCTGTTAGATCACAGCTCTGTAGAGGCAATGATGTTGAAGCAAGTTTGTCAAAGAGCCATGGTGGAAACATGAACGAGCTTCACATGAGCGTAAGGAATTATCTGGGGACAATGAAATTCTTCAGTAATTAAATTGATGACCCCTTTCTTTCTGCATCCAGGGGACTAGTCCTTCAGTACTGGAACCTAGCTGGAGAGCAGTCACAGCCATTTGCTTTTAGTTTAGCAAAATTTGGAGTGTCCTTGGTGACTACTTTTAAACTCTCTGGGACTTACTGTTTTCTAGTAATAAAAATATGTTCCATGAGCAATTTTATAACATTGTGTCCCAGGTGATGTATAGGAATTTGAGCCATGTACTCTGTTCCTGACCCACATCAGTTCTCTTTAAAAGGCACTGATAGTCATGTGGTGGGTAAGAGCACATGACTTGCCAGGCAGGACTGAGTTGGAAAAGACAAGACTACTGGCTAGAGCTCTGATCCCTGGCTGCCAATAAACCCCTCAAGACCCTGAGGTTTATTGATATTCCTCAACCCTGCCTGAGAACCAGGCTTCAAAACCATAGCTTGCCCCTCCATTTTCCATTTGCTATTAAACCTACATATCTGTATTTTTAAAAAAGGGTTTTTTTTTCTTTAAGTTTGTAGGGTTTTCTTTCATCTCATGGACTTTTTAAATCCTGTCCTTTAAGCCATCAGTCCCTTATCATGACAAATTTATAGACATTTGCTGAGAGTGGCTTAGTCAATGCCTATTCCTGTGAAAAGATATCACCATGACCAAAGCAACTTACACAAAGTATTTAATTCTGGACTTGTTTACAGCTTCAGAATGTTAGTCTATTAAAATCACTGTCAGTAGGCAAGCAAGTATGGTGATGAAGTTGCTGAGAACTTTACATCGTGAGCTGCAGAAAACAGTCTGAGAAAGAGTCTCTGATCTTCTGAAACCCAAAAGTCTCTGTTTCCAAGGTGGCGATGGAAGAATAAAGAGATTCAAATTGGTCTTAAGATACCTAGCAACTTCTAGACAGATTAAACTCCAAGAGACAATGTCTCAATGAACAAACAAACTTAAAAACACAATTTTAATCCATATATTCTCACTAAAGAAGGAAGTTTCTTAGTAAAACATAGCCTCAAGAGACACAGGCCAGTGTTGGAAGGCTCAGAACTCAAGATGGGCAGCTCTACTAACTTTCTCACATCTTGCACAGGGACACAATAACAGCCACAGAAAGAGAAGTTTGCATATCCTGAAGTCACAAGGACTAAATGCTTGGAGCAAATTTATATGCCTCCCTAATGCAAAGCAACTGTGTCAGGCCTTAATTGGTTTTAAATTTCTCTGGTATAGAGCAAAGAAGAAAAGGACTGATTTTTGGAGTCCAGTGCATCAACCAGGTTCTAAGTCGGGGAAAATTCCATTTTCCCACCTGTGAAATGAGGGTCTTGGGAGTTATACTTTACAATATGTGCTGTAAACCCATAACCTCTACATGTCCACAAGAGTTACATTCAGGCTGCATTTCACAGACATTTCAAATTCAGGTCCCATGTGTGCACTGCCACATAGAGGAACAAATTGTACCCTATCTTCTTCTTCTTCTTCTTCTTCTTCTTCTTCTTCTTCTTCTTCTTCTTCTTCTTCTTCTTCTTCTTCTTCTTCTTCTTCTTCTTCCGTTTTTCGAGACAGAGTTTCTCTGTATAGCCTTGGCTGTCCTGGAACTCGCTCTGAAGACCAGGCTGGCCTCGAATTCAGAAATCTGCCTGCCTCTGCCCCCCAAGTGCTGGGATTAAAGGCATGCGCCACCACTGCCCGGCTGTACCCTATCTTTTTACAGAGTTGTAACTACTTATTTTTTTTATTTTCTGAGATTAGGCTCAGATTGCCCTTTAGCTTATATTGTAATTCAGACATTCTTCAGGCTTGGGATTTTCCAGCCTAAGCCTCAACACTGGTGGGATTAAAGCATTCAATAGCATGCCTAGCTTCTGATTGTTCATTAATATCAGAAGAAGGTTTCAGCCTTCCATATTCTTATAATCTGTATTTTGATATTTCTAACTTTCTACTTGCAATTAATTGTAAATACATGGTTTTCATGATGACATCTTTTTCTTTTTTTACTTTTTTATTGAAAATATTTTTCATACAATATATGCTGATCACAGTTTCCTCTCCCCTAACTACCCCTCAATCTTCCCTACCTTCCCACATCCCCACCTACAGAACTCCATGACTTATATTTTGCTATCTCTCTTTAGAAGACAAACAAAAATAATATAATTTTAAAAATCCAAAGAACTCACATGTCCATGCACATACACACACACACACACACACACAAAATTCATAAAAACACAAAATTGGAAACTGTATTCAAGGCAGCAAGACAAAAATGTACCTGAGCAAAAGAATATAAGACCAAAAAAGATCTGCAAAAATACTATTGAGTAAAAATACCCTTTTTCCTTTTGTGTTAGCCACCTACTGCTAGGCATGGGGCTACGCACCCTTAAGAGTGACTACTATACCCCATGAAACTATTGGAGAGAATTAATTTTTTCTTTTCAAGAAGTGGAGATAACTTCTTGGTTTGGAGTGACAACCTGTGTTTAGTTGCTCTTCTCAGTGTTAGGACCTGTAATGGTTATTCCTGGTTGTCAACTTGACTATATTTGGAATGAACTACAATCCAAAATTGGAGGGCTCACCTGTGATTCAGATCTTGAGGCTGGAAGACACAAGTTTGTGACCTGGATCTTGGCATGGAGATCTTGAGGCACAAGGGTTATAAAAAGCTTAGGCCCAGGCAAGGTAATATATGCCTTAAATCCCAGTAGACTAAGGCAAGGAGATCTCTGAGTTCAAGGTCAGCCTGGGACAAAACAAGTCGCAGATCCAGGCATGGTGTTACACACCTTTAATCTGGGCCACACCTTCTTCTGGGAGACCTACGTAAGGACATATGAAGAAGTAAGGTTCACTCTTCTTCCCAGCTTTCATTTACTTGCTAGCATATCTGTTGGAATCTATTTCTATAGAAGATTAGCTAAAACAATTAGCCTTGTGGGACTGAGCAACTACTAAATTCTTGGACTTCCAATTCATAGCTGACTGTTGATGGGGAGTTGGACTACAGACTGTAAGTAATTATAATAAATTCCCTCAATACAGAAAGACATTCCATGCATTCTGTGACTCTAGAGAACCCTAACTAAGACAGGACCCCATTTGACTTGACCCTTTGCTGACCTTGTATATTCTGTTCCAGTTCCTGTGAGTTCAAATGTGCAGCAGTCATGCTGTGGCTGGAAAACACTGTTTCCTTGAGGTCACCCATTTCCCTAACCCTTATAATCTTTCTTCCTTCTTTTCTGCATAAGTATGTAGTATCCTTCCCTATCTCTTTTGATTGCTTTTGGTTTAAAGTCTACTTCACTGAATATTAAAATAGCTATGTCTGCTTAGCCTTGAGTTCATTCACCTAGAATATCATTTTCCATCCTTAGACCCTAAGATAATATTTACTGATGATGGTAGGGTATGCTTCTTGAATGTAGCAGAAAGATGGATCCTGTTTCTAACTGAATTTTCTAGTCTGTGACTTTTTATTGGGGGAATTTAGACAATTAATATTGGAGTTATCAAAGAATAGTGTTTATTGATTCCTGTTATTTTGTTGCTATAGTGTGGAGTTATTCCCCATTTTTTAGTTTACTTGTTTGGGATTATTTGTTTCATTGGATATGGTGTAGTGCCAGGGAAATGTTAGCTATTCACCCAAAAAGCCGGTCTAATGCAATCAGAGTAGGGCCTTTTTATTTGAGCTAGCTTGGGCCCCTCAGCACACTAGGGCACCACTGTCTTGTAGGATGCTTTTGGTGATGAAGAACCCCAAATGCCCCGAAAGATATTTATAGTAAGCAGCAACCAGGGGGTGAGTGTGTAAGCATGTATTTGGGGAGTTACTATGACCTTTAACATAATTGCCTGGTGTTGGGAGTCATATCATAAATTTATATTTTATATACACGCATGTGTGCATGCACGTGAGTACATGCGCATGAGTGTGTGTGTGTGTGTGTGTGTGTGTGTGTGTGTGTGTGTGTATGTGCTATAAATCCAAAGATGAAAGAAGAAAGATCATCCAGCCAGATCATCATGGCTAAATTAATTTGAAAAAGCAATTAATTAAAGCAAACCTTTTAATTCATGTGCTCGGACTGCCTCCCCCTAAGGTAGGGTTTGAGAAGTCAGTATCAGATGTGAGGGAGATAAGGCTTTTATTTTTTTTATACCTCAGGAACAGGAGACTTTCTAAATGAAGAAATATAGGTGGATTCACAGGAGCAGAACATAACAGGTGGTCAAAAAAAGATAATCATGAAAGGTAGTCACAACAAGGTAGTCATAAGTAATCTTACAAGCTTTTGAAACAAAGGTAGGTTTGTAAGATGGTTATGAATAACTTTTGAAACAAAGACATGATTGCTATTCCTGAATCAGTCAGCATGGAACCATTTATAGTGAAAGTGTAAAAGTTACAGATTGGGAATAGCCCAATATGGAGGCAGGCTAGTTCTTCAGAGAGAGAGAGAGAGAGAGAGAGAGAGAGAGAGAGAGAGAGAGAAAGAGAGAGAGAGTGTGTGTGTGTAAGAGAATAATTAATAAAAATAATCTTATAAATAATATTTTATATGGTTAAGTATAATGGCTAAAGACTGTAGAGATACTTTGATTGGTGTGTGTGTGTGTGTGTGTGTGTGTAGCATTTTAATCTGGGTTACATCTTTCTCCTGGATGTTTAACCAATATAGGTAACCAAAATTATTTTTTGTTTTTGTTCTGTTAGGGTCAATTGTAGATCGAGTCCTTAGGTGATCTGTACTGGCTGGTTTTGTGTGTCAACTTGACACAATTTAAAGTTATCAGAAAGGAAGGACCCATAGTTGAGAAAATGCCTCCATAAGATCCAGCTGTAAGGCATTTTCTCAATTAGTGATCAATAGGGGAGGGCTCAGTCCGTTGTGGGTGGTGCCATCCCAGGGCTGGTTTTCCACGATTCTATAAGAAAGCCAGCTGAGCAAGCCATGGGAAACAAGCCAGCAAGCAGCAACCTTTTCATGGCCTCCGCATCAGTTCCTGCCTCCAGGTTCCAGCGGTGCTTGAGTTCCTGTCCTGATTTACTCCAATGATGGATTATGATATGGAAGTGTAAGTCAAATAAACCCTTTTCTCCCCAATTTGATTTTGGCTATGGTACTTTATCACAGCAACAGAAACCTTCAGACAGCTATTTGGGCTTTGGAAGCATCTCTGACTCCTCAAGCCTTTCTTTATCAGCTGTATCTATGTGAGAATAAGTTACAGGCCTTGTTTGGCCTGGCTGTCCGTTGAAATACTGAGGGAATCTCTCCTCTGAGTTTCCCTCCTTTTCATAGGTAGGGCAGTGATTAGAATTAACTGAGTGGGGCCTCCAGGTTCTCCCTGAACAAGAGAACAGGTGACTTCCTTTATAGTTCCAGAATCCTTATAGAGTTGGTCCACAGTTCCCTGGGGTCTCACTGACCTTAGAGGGCAAGGGGAAAATATTCTCTTTTTATCTCTATGAGCATGTTAGAATAATGGTTAATAAATACCCAAGAACAGTTAGCTATACCAGCCTGTAGGGGGAGTTTCTTTGATTCTTTTCCTAATTATTTCTTTAATTGTTGATTGGCTAATAAAGAGGACAAAAGGGAATCACTGGGTAAAGATATGGAGAGGAGATTTTCAGGGCAGGAGAGGAAGGGAAGGAGGGAGCATAAGGAGTCACCAGTCCCAGGCTGAGGAGAAGTTGCAAACATGTAGGTTTCTTGAGGCACCGATAGATTATGGCCTCTGCAACCTGCGGAGGCCAGGGAAGTTGGGCCAGGATATTCTTCACCTAGCAGTTGTACCATCTGGCTGGTTTTAAAGTGTTAGAACTGTCTGGTGTTTTCAATTTGTGGTGTTAAGTTGGTGTGGAAGAGAAAGTGGGCAGCCGGAGGAATGCACACGGAGGAACAGGCGGTTTTCTCGAGAAAACGCAAGTTGGCTATTTGGTGGAGCTGAGGCAGACTGGGACAAATACTGGCAGAGCTGGCTGTGGGGTGGTTGGCTGGAGAAAGAGCGATCAGTCTCGGAGCTCTGGCTTGGCAAAGCTAGCCGAAAGAGAAAGATAACTGGGTAGAGCTCGAGCTGGCTAAGGTGAAGCATAACCGGGCGGACACTGGAAAGCTGGCTGGCTGTGATACAAAACAAATAAAAGTAGGCCAGAAAAGATGTTTGAGAGAATGATGAAATACCATAGGGTAATACAGGAAAGGTTCCCAGCTAAGGTGTAATTTTAGCTGAATGTCTTATAGAACCAGAAGAGGATGACAATAGAGGTATTTTCCCCAAACATAGCAGATGTTCAAGTGAAGAAAGGGCAGAGTTTGTAGCAAACCTGGCACTGCCCCTTATGAAATCAAAATATTGTGATTGTAGCTGTTACATGCATCCCATCGGCTGTCCAGGAAGTGATCCCTTCTGACTAAAGTAAAATAGGCTGTAGGTTCATTTGGAGTTCAGATAATGTGCTACTGTAGAACTCAAGGCATCTTAGGACACTTCAAAGACTCTGAGCAGTGAGGCTGACCGCTCTGGGGGCTAGACCTTCAATCAAGGCAGCTGTGGTAATGCTAAGGGTTTAATGACTGTTAGGGAAGCAAATTATCCCCACCCCCAACACCTTAGCTTTTGTAAGAAAAACATTACATTAAAAGAGGTGTTTACAATAAAGTCTTTTAACTATCATAAACAGTGATTTTGTGTTTAGCACTATTTAACTAAGAATACAATAACTCCTATGCTGGTGCCTCTAATAAGAGGTGATTCCCCTCTAATCTCTCTCAGCTGGAAGCTTTAGAGTATGCATTGTCATTAGTGTAAATGAAGCAGGAGTAGAGAGAAGGCAAAGTCCAGAGTGAAGAAAGGTACTCTAGTGTGAAGGACTAGAAAAGAGAAATATGATCCCTGATTGCCCTAATATCAGTTGTTTTATGTAAACCTTTGCTGTATGGAGTTCTGTCTGTAGCAGATACCGCATTTTTAAAATCCTTTGAGTATTTTTTTTATATTTTTTTAAAACTTCTTTTTTTTTATTGATATTTTCTTTCATTACATTTCACATGGTACCCCCTTTCCTGTTTTCCCCCCTGCTCACCAACCCACCCACTCCAGGTCCCCTGTCCTGGTTTTCTCCTATACTGGGTATTTTTGTTTGAATTCTACTTTATAGCTATTACGATTCTAGTTTCCATGACTAAAGCATAATGAGTACAGTGTTGGCAGTGATGGCTGTCTGTATGCAAGGAAATATGGTATGGCTTTGATACAGGATTCCATTATGTAGCACAGGGAGAAAAGGAACTTGCAGTTTCCCTGCCACTCATTCTTATGATGATGCGATAACCAACCTTGCCTGGCATAAGTTACTTATATTGTTTACATAGCTTTAGTAAACATTACTCAAATGTTAGGGTAGATGGGCTAACTAAATTCCCACTAGCCTCCTTTGAATGGTCTCAGCACTTAGGATTGCTATCATTTTCTTTCTTTTTTTTCTTTCTTTTTTTTTTTTTTTTTTTTGAGACAGGGTTTCTCTATGTAGCCTTGGCTGTCCTGGAACTCACTCTGTAGACCAGGCTGGCCTCAAACTCAGAAATTCACCTGCCTCTGCCTCCCAAGTGCTGGGACTAAAGGCGTGCGCCACCACTGCCCAGCTATATCATTTTCATTTTAGCTAAATCATGTGTGTATCATTTTACTATGTAAAAAATGTTCACTATAATTTAAATAAGTTTAACACTGTTTATTGATCATTTTTCTCTTCTTTTGTGGAGGAACTAACCATTTTGCTACCCATTTTCCAAATCTTTTCTCATGATTTCTGTTGATATACTTTATTTGATACATTGGGTCCAGGAAATTGCCATGTATACATATACCGATCTTAGTTAAGCAAGTGGTTTATTGAGCACAAACCATAATACTGAACGTCCAGGATATCAAAATGGATTGCAGTCTTAGTCTGCTCTCAGGGTAGGCTTTTTATGGGAAAAGCCAGGTTCAAAAGTTGAAAGGACAAGAAGGGGAGCAGTTGGTTCCCAAAGCAAATTATTATCAGCCAACCTTTAAGCTGATTGGTCCTGAGTAAGGTAAGGGAGGGTGGAGGGGTGTTGAACAGAGGAATTTCAGAACATAGAGATAACAGAGCATGAGTAGTATAATCATAATTTTTTGTCTTATTAGTACATTTTTCAGTGTTAGTCACAAAAACCACAGTGAGCTTACATGTAGGTGCAGGAAGGGATCTGCCTTTATATATTTTAGACACAATAGTTTATATTGACCTTTGATTTGATGATAAAGTTTGTGGAATTTCTTTAGATTAGAAAACCTCATACAGATCATTCAGAGCATACAGAACAAAACAGAGTATGTGGTCAGAATGTCCTTGAGCCAAGTCGCTTTCTCTGTGTCAATGACTGGCAGGCATGTTACAGCAAAAATATGAAATAACTGGCAGGCATGGAACAAAATGACTACAGCTACTCTGTGGGGGGCTGGGGAGGATTTTGGACCATAACAGGATTCATGTAATCCATATCACTTCTTGGACACTGTGGGTTGCTCCCATCTTTTTTATGTAGTTTGATAAATATTAGCAACTATTATTATTAATGTGTTATAAAGTATAATTTTGCCTATGTCTTTTTAATTTATTGTGCTCAAAGAGATTATGTTCTCCTCATTGATTGCAAAGTTTCCATTTTTCTGTTTTTAAATTAAATCTATATTTCTTATTTAGAACCAAAATTCTAAAGAAGCAATTAATAAGAGATTGATCTCAACATAAGTTTAGAAAGCAGAACAAACTGAAATATTGCAAAGTAATGAATGAAGGACATTTGAAAGTTTAGAACTAAGTTACTTGTTATTCTGTAAGATGTGATTAAAGGTAAAGATTGAGTGTCAGGACAAAAATATCCAAGCATGCTGGAGGAGAGACTATTTACTATTTATTCGAGCTCTTGGGCAGTGTAGGCAGGAGGATCAGACACACAAGGTCATCTCTGACTACATGGGAATTATAGCAAGATTGAGGTAAACCTTGTGCTACAAAAATTAGCCAGAAGTAAACTCAAACTCCCCCATTGCCAAAACAAACAAAAAAACACAAACAACCCACTACAGTCAAGTATACTCCAAAGCATGGGAAATAACAAACTGAGTGTTCAGTCAAACCCATAGTTTCTAATTTAAGGAGTCCAGGTTAACAATACTGAACTCTCCAGGCAGAGGTGGTACACGTCTTTAATCCCAGCACTTGGGAGGCAGAGGCAGGCAGATTTCTGAGTTAGAGGCCAGCCTGGTCTACAGATTGAGTTCTAGGACAGCCAGGACTACACAGAGAAACCCTGTCTCAAAAAAACAAAAATCAAAAACAAACAAAAAAACCCAACTCCCCCCAAAACAGAACAAACAAAATAAAACCAATACTGAACTATATTGTGTTCTACAAACCAATGCTAATGAAAACTGGAGACATGGGTCAGTGACATTCTTATAGGACTCAGGAGAGCCTGGGTTCAATTCCTTATGATGATGATGATGATGACAATCAGATATAGCAATGAATGATAAAGCTTTTTTAAAATTCTTTTTTATATTAGATATTTTCTTTATTTACATTTCAAAGGCATATTTCTTTTAATGATTCCAGTAAAATTAAGCATTAGGAAAACAAAAGTGGAAATTAGCTGAAACAACTTGTCTTTCCAAATTTTCCCTCCAAAATCACCCTATTCTATCCCCCTCCCCCTGCTCACCAACCCACCCATTCCCAATTCCTTGTTCTGGCATTCCCCTATACTGGGGCAGAATGATAAAGTTTTTACAGATTATGAGACAACATTGGTCATACAACTGAACAAGGACTGTAGGCTAACACTAGATAAAAGTATGAGAAATAATTTATCAGAACAAAATTCTATACCTTGTAGCAATATTGACCTCAAAAGCCAGGTATATGGGAGCTGGTTTCTAGTACACACTCAGAGCTGGTGCCTATGTTAGGACTTCAGGCTGAAATCCCACTTAGATGAATACAGCATGGGATAAAATAAGTGACCATGCATGCCCCCAAAACTCCAATGAAAGGCATTGGAGCCAGCAATTTCATTAGTCTGTGTTTTGTACACATGGCAGTTCTAAGATTGATGTCAGATTTCTGTCAGGCTCAGCACTGACAAGTGAGCTTGGATATTCGTTGTACAATCATTAACATTGCTTTGAAGACCCTAGTTACCCAGACTGGCTTCAGAAGTAGTAGCTGATTTTTTTTTTCTTTATTGCAGGCATATTTCTTTTATTTTATTTTATTTTATTTTTTTTAATTTACATTCCAAATCATTTCCCCTTTCCCGTTTCCTCCCTCCCTGAAAGTCCCATAAGCCCCCTTCCCTCCCTCTTTTCTCCATTCAACCCCCTCTCATTACTCTGTCCTGGCGTTCCCCTACATCCAGTCTTTCCAGGACCAGGGGTATCTCCTTCCATCTTCTTAGAAATCTATTGATATGCGGATTGTGTCTAGGGTATTCCGAGATTCTGGGTCAATATCCCCTTATCAGTGACTGCATACCATGTGTGTTCTTTTGTGATTGGGTTACCTCACTAAGCATAATATTTTCAAGTTCTGACCATTTGCCTAGGAATTTCGTGAATTCATTGTTTTTAATTGCAGAGTAGTATTCCATTGTGTAGATATACCACATCTTCTGAATCCATTCCTCCGTTGAGGAACATCTGGGTTCTTTCCAGCTTCTGGCTATTATAAATAAGGCTGCTATGAACATAGTGGAGCATGTGTCCTTATTGCATGCAGGTAAAGCCTCTGGGTATATGCCCAGGAGTGGTATAGCCGGATCCTCCGGGAGTGTCATGCCCAGTTTTCTGAGGAACCGCCAGACTGCTTTCCAGAGTGGTTGTACCAGCTTGCAATCCCACCAGCAGTGGAGGAGTGTTCCTCTTTCTCCACATCCTCGCCAACAACTGCTGTCTCCTGTGTTTTTGATCTTAGCCATCCTGACTGGTGTGAGATGGAATCTCAGGGTTGTTTTGATTTGCATTTCCCTAATGACTAAGGATGATGAACATCTCTTTAGGTGCTTTTCAGCCATTAGATATTCTTCAGGTGAGAACACTTTGTTTAGCTCTGTACCCCATTTTTTAATAGGGTTACTTGCCTCTCTGGAGTTTAACTTCTTGAGTTCTTTGTATATATTGGATATTAGCCCTCTGTAGGATGTAAGGTTGGTAAAGATCATTTCCCAGTTAGTTGGTTGCCGCTTTGTCTTTTTGACAGTGTCTTTTGCCTTGCAAAAACTTTGTAATTTAATGAGGTCCCATTTGTCTATTCTTGATCTTGGAGCATAAGCTATTGGAGTTCTGTTCAGGAAATTCTCCCCTGTGCCCATATGTTCAAGGTTCTTCCCTAGTTTCCCTTCTATTAGTTTCAGTGTGTCTGGTTTTATGTGGAGATCTTTGATCCACTTAGAATTGAGCTTAGTGCAAGGAGATAAGAATGGGTCAATTTGCATTCTTCTGCATGTTGACCTCCAGCTGAGCCAGCACCATTTGTTGAAAAGGCTATCTTTTTTCCACTGGATGGTTTTAGCTCCTTTGTCAAAGATCAAGTGACCATAGGAGTGTGGATTCATTTCTGGGTCTTCAATTCTGTTCCATTGATCTACATGCCTGTCACTGTACCAATACCACGCGGTTTTTAACACTACTGCTCTGTAGTACAGCTTGAGGTCTGGGATACTGATTCCCCCAGAGGTTCTTTTACTCTTGAGAATAGTTTTAGCTATTCTGGGTTTTCTGTTATTCCAGATGAATTTTTGAATTGCTCTTTCTAACTCTATGAAGAATTGAGTTGGGATTTTGATGGGGATTGCATTGAATCTGTGTATTACTTTTGGTAAGATGCTCATTTTTACTATATTAATCCTGCCAATCCATGAGCATGGCAGATTTTTCCATCTTCTGAGGTCTTCTTCAATTTCTCTCTTCAGAGACTTGAAGTTCTTGTCATACAGATCTTTCACTTGTTTGGTTAGAGTCACGCCAAGATACTTAATATGGTTTGTGGCTATTGTGAAGGGTATTATTTCTCTTACTTCTTTCTCAGCCTGCTTATCCTTTGAGTATAGGAAGGCTTCTGACTTGCTTGAGTTGATTTTATATCCGGCCACTCAAGGCCCATATCTAAACATAGTAAAAGCAATTTACAGCAAACCGGTAGCCAGCATCAATCTAAATGGAGAGAAACTTGAAGCAATCCCACTAAAATCAGGGACTAGACAAGGCTGCCCTCTCTCTCCATATCTTTTCAATATAGTACTTGAAGTTCTAGCTAGAGCAATTAGACAACAAAAAGAGGTCAAAGGGATACAAATTGGAAAGGAAGAAGTCAAACTATCACTATTTGCAGACAATATGATAGTATACTTAAGCGACCCAAAGAACTCCACCAGAGAACTCCTACAGCTGATAAACGACTTCGGCATATTTCTTTTAACGATTCCAGTAAAATTAAGCATTAGGAAAACAAAAGTGGAAATCAGCTGTCTCTTTAGTGCTTAAGAGTAGTAAAGGTTGTGGGCTGAGTGTGTACATGTATGTACATATATGTGTGTGTGTGTTGAGACAGGATCTCTCTGTTATATACTTCTGCTTGTCTTAGAACCCACTATATAAATCAGGCAGGTCTCAAATTCACAGAGATCTCTACCAACTCATGCCTCCTGAGTGCTGGGATTAAAGGCATGTGCCACCAAACCTGGCTCATGATAAACAAGCTGAATAGAGAAAATAGTGACCAGCTGGGTGTGGTGTTTGGAGACTTTAATCCCAGTAGTCAGGAGACAGATATAACATTTCTATGAGGTCCAGGCCAGCCTGGGCTGTGTTATAAAGAGAGATCCTATATCAAAACAGAAAAAATGGCAATTAGTATTAAATAATGGGTATAGTAGTGTCCTTTTTCATGTCCTATTTTGAGAATCCTCTCACCGCACTCTCACACATCTTCATGGCTTTACTTGTCACAATGAGCCACTCCCTTATGGAATTCTACTGTGGGAATATGTATTTTCTGATTACGTACAACTCTAACAATGGTACTCTCAAAAACTTCAGAAAGGAATTTAGAAAGTGACAATGCTGGATTTTATGTGCCATGTGATGTATGATGAAGCGCCAGCTGAAAGAGACAGAATCCAAGATCTAATGAGACTGGTCACTGGTGAGAAGTTATGGCCCTTGGGGTAACCATGTGGTTACCCCAACAACTGCAGTGGAGGCTCTCTCTAAAGCTGTAACCTTACTGTGGTATCCATTTCCCAACTGGTTATGTTGTCTGTACTCAGTGGGAGAGGATGTGCCTAATCTGGCAGAGACTTGATGTGCCAGCATGGGAAGATATCTAGGGTGAGCCTCACCTTCTCAGAGGGGAAGGAAGGGGAATGGAGATGAGGGATAGCCTTTGGGAGGGGAGACTGGAAGGGGAATAGCATTTGGGGTGTAAACAAAAATAAAAAATTAAAAATAAACAAACCAGATTTTCTCTATTCCAGATTGCTGTACTGAAGTGTTGGGAAGGTCTGATTATACTTGCTTTGAGTGAATGGGTAATGAAATATGAACATGCAGTTCAGTTTAGAAGGCACAAAATGTCAGAGATAGCTAATTCCAGATAGCTCTTGTAATTGAAGTACAAAATTCTGACTTCAAGTACAAGAAACCTGGATTCTTTTTTTTTTATTGGATATTTTCTTTATTTAATTTTAAATGTTAAACATTTATTCTAATCACCCTCCACCCAGAAATATCCTACTCCATCCCCTCTCCCCCTGCTTCTATAAGGATGTTCCTCCACCCACCTACCCACTCCTGCCTCCCCACCCTCCATTCCCCTACACTGGGGCATCTATCTAGCCTTCATAGGACCAAGGACATCTCCTCCCATTGCCTGACATGCAGCTGGTGCATGTGTACTCCTTGGTTGGTGGCTTAGTCCCTAGGAGCTCTGGGAGGTCTGGTTGTTTGATATTGTTGTTCTTACTATGGGGTTGCAAACCCCTTCAGCTCCTTCAGTCCTTTCTTTAACTCTTCTATTGGGGACCACCCTTACCAGTTGATTGGCTGTGAGCATCCATCTCTGTAAGTCTCTGCCAGGCCTTAGGAGACAGTTATATCAGGCTCCATTCAACATTTCTAGGCATCCACAATAAATAGTGTCAGGGTTTGGTGACTGTATATGGGATGAATCCCCAGGTGGGAAAGTTTCTGGATGGCCTTTCCTTCAGTCTCTGCTCTACACTTTGTGTCCATATTTGCTCCTGTGAGTATTTTGTTCCCCTTTATAAGAAGGACTGAAGCACCCACGCTTTGGTCTTCGTTCTTGAGCTTCAAGTGGTCTGTGAATGGTATCTTGGGTATTCAGGGCTTTTAGATTAATATCCACGTATCATGGAGTGCTTACAATGTATGTTCTTTTGTGATTGGGTTACCTCACTCAGGATGATATTGTCTAGGTCCATCAATTTGCCTAAGAATCTCATGAATTCATTGCTTTTAATAGCTGAGTAGTTCTCCATTGTGTAAATATACATTTTCTTTATCCATTCCTTTGTTGAGGGGCATCTGGGTTCTTTCCAGCTTCTGGCTATTATAAATAAGGCTGCTATGAACATAATGGAGCATGTTTCCTTGTTACATGTTGAAACATGTATAGTCCCAGGAGGGGTATAGCTGGGTCCTAATGTAATACTATGTCCAAATTTCAAAGGAACTGCCAGACTGATTTCCAGAGTGGTTGTACCAGCTTGCAATCCCACCAACAAGGGAGGAGTGTTCCTCTTTCTCCACATGTATGTGTACTTTCTATTGTTTATCTTGTTATGTAAGACCAGCATTAGTCCATGGTGATCTAATAGGGTGCATGGGATTATTTCAATCTTCTTGTATCTGTTGAGGCATGTTTTGTGACCAATTTTATGATCAATTTTGAAGAAGATACCATGAGGTATTAAGAAGGTATATTTTTTTTGCTTTAGAATGAAATTTTCTATAAACTTTATGTTAGTTTCACTGTCTCTGTTTCAGTTTCCATGATTTGTCCATTGCTGAGAGTGGAGTGTTGAAGTCTCCCACTATTATTGTGAGGGGTGCAATGTGTGTTTTGAGCTTTAGTAAAGTTTCTTTTATAAATGTGGATACCCTTGCATTTGGAGCGTAGATGTACAGGATTGAGAGTTCATTTTGGTAGATTTTTCCTTTGACCAGTATGAAGTGTCCTTTCTTAACTTTTTTTGATAACTTTTGGTTGTAAATTGATTTTATTTGATATTAGAATGGCTGCTCCAACTTGTTTCTTCGGATCATTTGCTTAGAAAATTGTTTGCCAACCTTTTTCTCTGAGTTAGTGTCTGTCATTGTCACTGAGGTGCATTTTCTGTATGCAGCAAAATGCTGGGTCCTGTTTATGTATCCAGTCAGTCTATGTCTTTTTATTGGGGAATTGAGTCCATTGATATTAAGAGATATTAAGGAAAAGTGATTGCTACTTCATGTTATTTTTTTATTAGAGGTGGAATTATGTTTATGTGACTATATTCTTTTGTATTTGTTGAAAGATCACTTTCTTGCTTTTTCTAGAGTGTAGTTCCCTTTGTGTTAGTGTTTTCCATCTATTATCCTTTGTAGAGCTGAATTTGTGAAAAGATATTTTGTAAATTTGGTTTTGTCACAGAATATCTTGCTTTCTATGTCTATCATGATTGAGAGTTTTGCTGGGCATAATAGCCTAGGCTGGCATTTGTGTTCTCCTAGGGTCTGTATGACACCTGCCTAACATCTTCTAGTTTTCATAGTCTCTGCTGAGAAGTCTGGTGTAATTCTGATAGGTCTTCCTTTATATGTTGCTTTACATTTTTCCCTTACTGCTTTTAATATTTGTTTGTTTAGGACATTTGTTGTTTTGATTATTATGTGACAGGAATTTCTATTTTGGTCCAGTCTATTTGGTTTTCTATAGGTTTCTTATATGATCATGGGCATCTCTTTCTTTAGGTTAGGGAAGTTTTCTTCTATAATTCTATTGAAGATATTTACTGGCTCTTTAAGTTGGGAATCTTTGCTCTTTTTTCTACCTATTATCCGTAGGTTTCGTCTTCTCATTGTGTTCTGGATGTTTTGGGTTAGGAGCTTTTTGCATTTGCATTTTCTTTGACTGTTGTGTCACTTTTTTCCCCCCTATGGTATCTTCTGCACCTGAGATTCTCTCTTCTATCTCTTGTTGGTGATGCTTGCATCTATGACTCCTGATCTCTTTTTGAGGTTTTGTAAGTCCAGGGTTGTTTCTCTTTGTGGCTTCTTTATTGTTTTTATTTTCATCTTTAGATCTTGAATGGTTTTGTTCATTTCCTTTGACTGATTGATTTGTGTTTTCCTGTAATATTTTAAGAGATTTTTTGTTTCCTGTTTAGAGTCTCTACCTTTCCCCTTTGTTTTCCTGTATTTCTTTAAGGGAGTTATTTATGTCCTTCTTAGAGTCCTCTATCATCATCATGTGAAGAGATTTTAGATCCAAATCTTTCTTTTCCAGTGTGATGGTGTATCCAGGACTTGCTATGGTGGGAGAATTCGACTCTGATATGCCACATAACCATGGTTTCTTTTGCTTATGTTCTATGCTTGCTTCCTACCATCTGATTATCTCTAATATTTCCTGCCCTCACTGTATTTAACTGGTGCCTTCTTCCTGTGATCTGGTTGTGTCAGAACTCCTCAGAGTCCAGCTCTCTCTGTGATCCTGTGTTTCTGTGATCCTGAGATCCTGGGCATGTCAGACTTCCTGGTAGTCAAGCTTTCTCTGGGACCCCGAGATCCTGGTGTGACCCAGCTCCTGTGATCCCGTGATTATGGGTTTGTCAGAGTACTAGTGGAACTTCCTCTGGGTGTTGTGGGCCTGGCTGCAGAGTTTGTGTCCAAGGTCTGCACAGGGCACCATCCCATACCAGAAGGAACCTGTGCCACTGGTCAGGGTGGGGTCCAACTGGTCCCAGTTACTCTTGGTGTTGGGACAGATGTTGTGTTCTTCTCACCTCTGATCCTATGATCTTGGGCAGGTCAGAGCACCTGGGAGTGGAGCTTTCTCTGTATATCTTGATTTTTACATGTAACATTAGATTACTGGTAGTACTCCTCAACCCCTAATGTGGTTCCAGTGGCTATCTCATACTGCACTGCCTGTATTTAGATCCCTTTCCCCTAACCGGGTCGCCTTGTCTATTCTCAATACAAGACATGTCTAGTCTTACTGCAACTTGATATGCCAAGGTTGGCTGATATCCATGGGAGGCCTCCTTTTTTCTGAGGAGAAGGCAAGGAGGAGAAGATGTGAAGGAGGTGAGGTGAGAGGAAGGGATTGGGAGGAGAAGAAGGAGGGGAAGCTATGATCTGGATGTTTGATAAATAAATAATTTTAAAAAAACACACACACACAAAGAAATTCTTCTACAACATAAATTAAATGATGAAAATATACAGCTATCCCAAACCCTGAAACATTTTGTTGCTAGTGTTTTGAAACAGGAAAAAAAAAATCTTGGGCTCTTGCTGTAGCTCATGCTCAAGGGCAGAGCACTTTCCTTCCAAATGTGTGGTTCCAAGTTTGATCCCTGTTACTGCAAAAGAAAAATGTAGAGTGAATGGTTTAATGAAAATACGTTCTAGTGAAATTGATCCTGGTTACTTTCCTAACACTGGTCTCTGATGAACATATGAATATTCTCTAATTTTATTGTGTACAATGAGTATTGTGTTGAATGTGGTCATGAATACCTTTAATTCCAGCATGAGGAAAGTAGAGATAGAAGGATCTCAGTCTTTTATAAGCAATATACAAAGAAATCTCAAATTCAAGGATTTCCTGGGCTACACAATGAGTGCAAGGCTAATGTGGGTGATTTAGTGAAGGTTGCTTTCAAAAGTTATTGTGAAAGACCTGGAGGTATAGCCCAATGATAGAGCCATGAGCTAGCAATCCAAAGCAAAAGTGCAAAACTATGAAGAGAACCTGAAATATAACATATAGAAAGATATAAATGAATCTGGGCTCAATAGAGTCCATTGTTAGCTCAGCAGCTGCAGGCAGGTGGATGTATCTATCCTCCAAGTCAGAGAGTTACAGAGTGAGACCCTGTCTCACAATAGGACAGAAAAAATTAAAAAGGGGTATAACTGAATATTATTTTATGAAGCTATAAAAGTGTTTTTAGAATTATATTAGAATTAAGATTTATAATAATATAAATTCAGACATCAAGAAGTATCAAAATAGGATTACATTTTTTCTAAAGATATAACACTAGACATGGGTCTTTAAAATGTTTGTATTCGGGTGTGTAAAGGATTAATGACTTAGTTATTAGGGAAGAACATAGATCTGTATATAATTATACCATGTTTATCTAGAGAAAAGTTGAATAATAATATGTAATTCTAGCTGGGCAGTGGTGGTACATGCATTTAATCCCAGCACTCAGGAGGCAGAGGCAAGCAGATCTCTGAGTTGAGGACAACCTGGTCTACAGAGTCCATTTCAGGACAGCCAGGACTACACAGAGAAACTATGTCTGAACAGCCAAATATGTATATAATTCTAAGTTGGAATAAAGCAAAATTGACCAAGGGGCTCATAAGTGGTTAGGATATGAGCATGATTTACTAGGAATGACATGAAATTTCAACATACAAAATAGTAATTTCTCTTTTAATTCCTATGTGTTATATTAACACATCTATATATGTTATTTCTATAATGCATATAGTAAGTTTTAAAAGTGTTTTAAAAATGCTTATTTGATAAATATTTATTTTTTAAAACTTTGTTTGTTTGAGAAAGGGTCTTACTATGTAGCTCTGGCTGGTCAACTCTGAGATCTGCCATTCTCTTCCTCCACAGTGCTGGGATTAAAGGAGTATAACACCACACCCAATCCTGATGAACACAAAAATAATCTCTAATTTTATTCTGCACAAAACTGATGGCTTGAGTGTGGCCTTGCACACCTTTAATCCCCACACTGGGATGACAGAAGCAGGAGTTCCTGTGAGTTCCAGACCAGCCTGAGCTCCATAGGAAGAATCTCAATCTCTCTCTCTCTCCCCCAAAGTTTTTTGTTGTTGTTTTTTGTTTTTGTTGCTTTAAGATTTATTTATTTATTTATTTATTTATTTATTTATTTATTTATTTATTTAATGTATGTGAGTACACTGTTGCTGTTTTCGGACATACCAGAAGAGGGCATCAGATCCTCATTTCAAATGGTTGTGAGCCACCATGTGGTTGCTGGGAATTGAACTCAGGACCTCCGTAAGAGCAGTCAGTGCTCTTAATCACTGGAAGAACCTGTCTTAAAAAATGTATGAAAATTTATTTATATAGAAATATTTATTTCTATTCTTTTATAATGTATTTAGAAATATTGCACCATAGAGGGAAAAAACAGACGATATATAATGTTGATATAAAAAGGTTGGTGAGATAATGTGTATGCTAAGTAGATTAGTCGTGTCTTTGCTCTGTATACATAGAATAGAATATTCAATCATTCTTTATAGAAAATTTCCTTGTTTTGTTTTTTGTTTTTGTTTTTATAGGCAGGAATTCTCTGTGTAATAGTTTTGGATGTTTTTGAACTAGCTCTGTAGACTAGACTGTACTCAAACTCACAGAGATCCACTAGCTCCTACTTCCCAAGTGCATGGGATTAAAGATATGTACACCACACCTGTCTTCTAGACAGTTTTTGGTTTATTTGTGTGTTAGATTATCTGATAATTAGCTTATCTCTCTTTTCTTATATAAAAGGAGGATTAGGTGAGACAGACACTGCCATTTTCAGCAAATCAAGACTTGTCTGCATCTCTGTGGTGGATCCTTTAGGACAAACTCTACAACCATGGAGAGGCCTTCAGGAGACTTAATTTCAAGCCAACCTTTGATAGTGAGTACTTAATTCACATTAATTGTGGAATGTTCATCCTTGTCCTTTTCCTTTCCTTAATTTAGTGCATAGTTGTACTTGACATAAGTTGATATCCTTTGGACAGCTGTTAACTACTTGTTAATATTTGGTGGAAGAAATGTAAAATGTACTGATTTTTGTCCTTGCATGAATATCTAGTGTTCTTGCACAAACTTAAATAGTATACTTCTGCACTAGTGATGCCAGTGTGTCACTGAGGTACGTTTGGTGCACACAGTGAAAAAGAAGATGGAGGAAATCTGTGTGTAACTTGTTTGACAGAGACCCTCAACTTCCTATTCTTGACAGTCTAGTCTTGAGCTAGATGTCCTAGAAGCCTGGGAAATAGGAGGTTTATTACAGCAGTCTTTGGCAGCTAGTCCATGCTATGATTTGAGACCTAATTCTTCAGAGAAAATTGTTAGTAGAAGATCCATAAACTAAAAAAAAAGAAAAAAAATTTCCATATCAATTTGTAGATTCATCCTATGTTTAAACTTCAACTTTGTTTTCAAAGGGAAAACTCACAAGAAGTATAATATTCAACAAATTACAGAAGAAAAGAGAGATCCAGGTTGCCCTGAGGAATATAAAGGCCAAAGATAGAACTAGTGTTACTTCCAGAGATTCTCGGAGGATGACCAGTTGCATCTTTCCAAAGTCTGTAACCACAGTAACTTCATACCCTGAGAATAAAACCTGGTACAGGAGTGATGAAGCTAAGCTGAAGAAACCTAGGCAGCTATGTGCATTTGACAGACTTAAGAACCATCAAGTTGGAAACAGTAAAGGGGACCAATCATGTCCATTGAAGCTTACAAACCCTCTAGAAAGAATTGCACTGGGAATACAGGATGAAACCAACGACCAAAGTGGTGTTAAGGATCATCTCACACCTGGAGAAGTCACCTCTGTACAATCCCTATGCTTGGAAAATACTGGACAAGTGGCTCTTCAGCTGTCACCATCTTTCTCCAGTAAAGGGGTAACAATGCCACTGCCCCTTCATCTGTTACCATCTTACTGCGTACAAAAGGTAACTATTGCAGACATCCAGAGACAGACTTGGAAGGTAAAGAAAGCCAGGGAGAGACTGGCAGAAGCCTTAGAAGCAGACAGGCTTGCCAGGCAGGTAGAGAACATGGGGGAGCAAAGATGAGTGGAAAACACGTGCTGAGGCCTCTGTGAGTTCTTGAAAGAACTTTGTGAGGTTTTTTTTTTTTTTTTTTTTTTTTTGCTGTTGTTGCTTTTTTGTTTTGGTCTTGTTTTTTCAAGACAGGGTTTCCAGATGTAACCCTGGCTGTCCTGGAATCCTGTCTCTGCCTCCAGAGCATTGAGTTTAAAGGCAAGTGCCACTATCATCCAGCATTACTTGTATGTCTTTAAATAACAAATATAATATATCCAATTCACTCCTTTCTAAGCTTTTGGAAAGGTCAAAAATATATGCAGTAGTGTTTTAAATAATGGTGTTCCCAGTTTGGATAGAAATGTTCTATAAGAGAATTTTTGTGAAAAGATCCTTTTGGTCAATTGTAATCCACAGTAGGACTCTGGGATAGATTCAACAGCAACCCACAGAGCAAAGGAAACACCTTAATTTATAGAATTTAGATGAGAAGGGTCTATGCATTTAGCAGCTAGTTTTGTGAAGCTACTAGGTAGTTATAAAAGCATAACTTAAGCTAAACAGGTCTTGTGGCCTTGAGGACTTGAAGCCTTGAATTTAAATTTCTGTTGCTCTCTACCATGGGATTGTTACTTGCTAGGTGTTTAGGTTTAAGATTGGACCTCTGGTTACCTCAGGGCTGGGAAGAGAGAGAAGCCTCTGTATAAATGCTGATCTCTGTAATGCTATGTCTTATTTAACAAGTAGATCTGTTTGTATTAGGATTACTGGGAGAAGAGCTCTTTCCTCAAAATTGTTCAATTTCAGGTTATAATTTTTTAAAATTTGGTGATTATTGGAGTCTTACTATGTGGGCCAGGTAGGCCTTGAAATTGATCCTTCCGTTATAGCCTGATTAATGTTATGATTACTGGCAAGAATTCTACCCAATTGTAGTTATTTTTATTCACTTTCAGTCTATAGGAATAATCTAGCCTGAAGGGTTATTTAGTGTTTTATATTAAGTATTTTAAGTTGTTAACACTAATATTAATGAACAGTGACCCATGTGCTATATCTTTCTACATCATTGTCTTGGAACTTGTTTGTTTTTGTGGAACTCTCTGTTGCAATCCCAAACAATCAATAAAGGTATTTTAAATATAAGTTCATAGAATCTTTTAAGTAATTTAATGATATAAGGATATATATGCTGTTATACCTGTCAGCGATACTAGCTCTCCATAATGAGCTATACCTCCATGTCCTATAGTTAATTTTAAAATAAATTTATTCTTATTATATAACGTTACATAAGGTTATTTGCATGCAAGACCATAATATCGCTGGGTGTTATAGCACACACCTTTGATCCCAGCAGTGGCAGGCAGATCTCTGACTTTGAGGCCAATGTGGTCTATGGAGTTGGTCCTCTGAGAAAAAGAGCTTCACAGAGAATTCCTGACTCCAAAAACCAATACTGCACTTTGACATATTTCCTTATACCCCACTACCACACTATCTTTTCAGTCCTACAGATCTTTTTCCTCCAGTCATTTCCACTTCTACTTTCAAGTCCTCATTATATTTATGATTCTATATATCTATAAAGTCTAGGATTCACAAACAAAATGTGTCTTTGAGACTTAAAATTCCAAGAAGACATTTTTCAGTGACACACTTTGATGTCAGGGCCACTGCCTTCATTTCCACTTTGTATATATCTTCCTAGATATAAATGAATTATTTAATGCTCCAATGGAATAGGAAAGACTCCTGAGGAGAGTTTGACTAACCAGGAAGGGAAAATAGCCATGTAGATGTAAATGCAATGGTTATTCTTGGTTAACTTGATTAAATGGTCAGATATATGGCATTTTGGTAGAAGTAAAATACCTTCTGAATCAGCTCATGGATGCTCATGAGGTCATTTCCAAAGTTCACTAGATCCTGGAGACTTTGTCCTAATTAATGGCTTAATGCATGAATGCATTCAAAATCTGAATAGAAGTAGATTACTAGAGATTTGTTTTGAACATTACATCTCTTTTGTTTTGGTGGGGCTTTTGTTTCTGAGACAGCATTTCTCTGTGTAGTCCTGGCTGGCCTGGAACTTGGAGATCCACCTGCCTCTGCCTCCCAAGTGCTTGGATTAAAGGCAAGTTTCACCACTGCCAGTCTTAAAGATTAGATCTTGATAACAGCACCTACCTCTTACCCTCTGACTCCTGAGCATCACTAGGTGATCATCTCTTACCTATACAATACATGCCCAACCTTTTGACATTGTGATATTGTTTACACAGTTCATGTTCAAGAACTACAACTGAGATTTATAAATACACAAAAAAGTATTTTAAGTAAATTTGCAATTTTATGTTGTAATGAATTTGTAGTTTTCCTTAGCTACATGTGCCTGCATATTTCCCTTGGGCCATAGGATAGACACAGTTGTCAGTGATCATACACTTCTCCATGATGCTTTGCCACACCACTGGCCAGGAATAATGAAAAAAATCTAATTAGAGATTTGAACTTCTGAAACTACTCAAAAATTTCACATATATGTGTGTGTGTGTGTGTGTGTGTGTGTGTGTGTGTGTGTGACAGTAGTAGTAATGTTGTGCCTGGTCACAAAGCCCAAAAGACCACCAAGGAGCCAACTTTGATGTAATCACATTAGGTATTCTTTATTACAAGCTCAAGATTGGACTGTCTGCAAAACCTTAAAACAGCAAGATGGGAAGGTGGGGCAGTCCCCAGCCCTCATCAGGATAGGGTTTTATAGGGAATGTCAAGCGAGCTAGGGGCTTAGGCCAACAGGTGGGTGCTTTGAAGCAAAACCTTGGACCATCACAAATGGTCTGAAAGTACATCTGAAACAATCAGACTAATCTTTGATTGCTTG
This sequence comes from Tokudaia tokunoshimensis, assembly GCA_036184795.1. Classification (NCBI taxonomy): domain Eukaryota; kingdom Metazoa; phylum Chordata; class Mammalia; order Rodentia; family Muridae; genus Tokudaia; species Tokudaia tokunoshimensis. Next base: position 17,910,139 of record BTHU01000008.1, read on the forward strand.
GTGCTAGGAAGTAGCTAGGGAGTAACTCTGGTCAAGCCATGGGGTCCTTCCTGGTTCTTGGGTCTTGGGTTCAGCTGCAGTCAAATTCTCAGGCTTTTTTTCTGTTAAGATGGAGGCTGGTTCCAAGATGGAGTAGGTTTAGCCTCTTAGTAAACTCTAACTAATATATTAGGTTTGGAAGAAGCCAGAAGGTTTTGGACTTAGCTAAAGATCTTTGGAGTATTTGTTGCTATGGTGACTAGAGAAGACCTAATTATAGTGGATCAAATAGTGAATAAAAAATAAAGGAAGAAGTAGCTATGTCTTGTACCTCTTATAACAGGTTTTCAGAGTTCCTTATGGATAGTTCCTTATCAGTTCTAAGGACTTTGAGTAGGGATTACTCCATCCCTAGTGGTTCACCCTCTCCTTAGGTATCTGCTGTGGTCTTCTTGTCCCTCTTTTCTCCTTGTATCAGTAGGTAAATCTAGTACACTGATAGTCACACCAAAGAATAAATTTAGTCTTATAAAACTCCTTCCTGATTTCTAATACACATGCTGGCAGGTGGCATAAAACCCCACTCCCATAAACCTGTAAGAGCAAGAAATCTATTCCTCCTAATCTGAAGTTTCTCTCCTAGAGCTTCTGTCACATTGTCTGTTGTAACTCTCCAAATTAAAAAAGAGAACTGCATCTGAAGAGCAATTCATCTCTTCAGAATTGTCTAATTTCTATGAGACCCATTTTAAATAATTAAAAAACTCAGGACATGATTAAGTGCTACACTTGTTTACCATCATCAAAATTAGGGAAAGGATCTTAAAAGTATATATTGTTGGGCCATATGAATATAAAATACTTCATTCTCTGCAGTCAAGTAAAACACTCTTTGTACAAGATAGGATATCCATGCCAGCGAAGATTCTTTGTAATTCTATTAGGTTTCCACTTGTGGGTTACAAGATTTACCTCTAAGAACCAAGAGATTAGGCTAGTCCTTGAATTCTCTTGCAATGGTTGCCACCTCTAGCACTTCACACAAAAACTACGGGTGGAAACAACTCTTAGGATTCAAGTGGGAGTATTGGTACTTGGGCATCACTCAAGGCAGTACAGCAGGTAGGGTTCCTAGGAAAGAATATGAACTGTCCATACAAATGACAGAAACAACTAGACAAGATTCTGAAATACACAAGGGTATGTGAGTTTTCCATCTGTCTCAGTGGTGTTTGGTTAGATCATAGGAGCTGCTGCCTCACAGGGTGGACACACACACAGGCAGCTTCTCCATCCCCACACTGTTGCAATTCATTCTTTCAGTAGTTTCCATCTCTGGGCTCTCACAATGACTTGTGAGAGCATTTTTCTCTCTTTATCTGTCAGGAACCACAAAAGGACAAGCTAATAGCAAGCAGGTGATCTTCTTGAGATGGTCTGCTTTAGATTATTATATAATCTGTGACAGATTTGCTCTTATTATGAAGGCCCTAAAAGAATTCATTTTAGGAAAGATTCCTGCTAATATACTTTTCCTGATATTATTAAACATATATAACAATAACTGGGTATTAGTCCTCCCTTTTGGAGCAGATGTCTGCAGATTTATGAAGATGTACTGTCTAATAGTGATGCTGTATAGACAAAAGGATGACTTAAGTCTTAGTGATGATCCAATAAGAATTCTTAAAATTATATCAGTGATTATTAAGCTCTTTTATAGTGGGATTGCTATCAGGTCCTTTTCTGATAGTGAAAACTGCAGTAAGAACTCTGCCAGTCTTCCAAGTGTCACTGGTAAATTGCTCTTAGTAACCAGACTTTCTCCTACTCAGAGCACATTCCAAGAGGTTGTAAAACAATTAACTAAAGGTCATAAAAAGGGAACTAACAATTTATTATAGGTGCTAGGGCAGAATATAAAATATTGACTGGGTTTATCAATATAAAACCTCACTAATAGCTTAGTTATGGTTTTAAACCTTCAGGGAACCTGTGGAGCTGAGACAGGTGATGGATGTTTAGCCAGATAATTACTCCAAATGAATATGAACGGTAAACAGTCTCTGTTGTAAACTTCTATTTCAATTTATGATTTGATTTTGTGTGACCGTGTGATGAACTTTTTAGCAGGTGATCATATATTCTGAAAGATGTATAAGTACTGAGGACAAAGAGATGAGAAGCAGATAGAGAAGATTTTTCTTTTTTTCCTTACTAGAATTTTTTTGCCTTTTCCCACTGAGAGAAATTTTCCCCCTTTCCCCACTTAGAGAGTTTTTCCCCTTCCCTGCTTAGAATCTCTCTGCTTTTCCCTTTAGTTAGCTTTCATAGGAAACTTTACAACTTAGTAATAAACTCTATATTCACTTTTAAAAGTGTTCCTTTTTCTTCCTGTGACTTCCAACTAGCAGGTCAAAAGTCAGAGGTGCTCAGTTCCTGCTGAGATAGAATAAAGACCACATTACTTAATCCCTGCTGTTAGGCTACAGGTGTCAATCACCTATTCCAGCAGCTTTTTAGTTTACCCAGGGAAACAGCAAGGAAGTATTTAGGACTTTTTAGAAGTTATCATCAACATTTCAGTACAGTTAGAGAGCTAGATCATCTGGAGACCCTCAAACTTTAAAGCCACATCAGAGTCCTACTCTGTGTCCCCTCCAGTACCCTCTCCAGGTAGGAAGGCTCCCAGCATTTATAAAAAGTGTTAGTTTTTTTCCCCCTACTGAAAGTTGTAAGTTTCACAAGGAGTAGTGTTTCTTAAATGCCCCCTTTCCATCAATTATACAATTGCATCAGAATATGAAGCTGAGCGTCCACCAATAAGATAAAACGCAGTCAGTACTTTCATTTGGGGTAAAGAGTTAAGAGAAAATACTGTTCCTTTAAGGGACTGTCTTTGGACATTTAAAAGCTCATCCTGGATTCCCTGGACAAGACCCCTTAAGGCAATGCCACAGCAGATTTGTATCCCAGTCAGATTATAGGCTTTACATAGGAAAAATTGGCCGCACAATCTCATTCTTTACATCATCAAAATAGTATTGGCTTGAGACAGTAATTTGGTATTTTTAGAAAATATGCGTGTTAAATTTTAAAGACTTGTTCTATGGCCTCAATTTCTACCTGTAGCACATAATGTTGTTAAACCTCAAGGACTTATACCTAATTAATTATTGCAAATGGATGGTACCCATATTTCTGATTTTTGGAAAACTAAAATATGCATACGTGACTACTACTGACACCTTTTCAGGCTTTCTAGTTGCAATTGCTTTAAGAGAAGAAGCCTTAGTTTCAGATCCTGTTGCATTAGCTAGATTTATTCATAATACATTTCCTCTTTCTAGTCATACCTTAAGGTTTTGACATAAGATCACTGAGGATCAGGCTAGAATGATTGTAAAACAATGCCCTAACTGCTTTACATTATCTCCAGTTCCTTATTTAGGGGTTAATCCACAAGGCCTTATGCCCAGTCATATTTGGGAAATGGATGTAACTCATTATGCAGAATTTGGAAAAATAAAATATATACATGTCTCTATCGACACTTGTTCAGGATTCCTTTTTGCTTCTCTACATATAGGAGAAACCTCTAGAAATGTAATTGATCATTGCATACAAACATTTAATGCGATGGGATTACCTAAAGTCATTAAGACAGATAATGGGACAGCTTATACTGGAAACAACTTTACATCATTTTGTAAGGAATTTGGTATTGAACATAAAACTGGAATTCCTTAGATCCCAATTGGAAAAGGAACTGTTGAGCATGCGCATAGCACTCCAAAAAATTGGCTTTTAAAAACAAAAGAGGAGGAATTCCATTAAACCCTCCAAGGTCACCAAAAGCATACCTTACTTTTGTCCTATTTAAGTTTCTTGCAAACCGATGCAAAAGGTCAGTCTGCAGCATCACCACTAGCATCCAGTCACTTCCAGATCATATGCCATGGTTAACTGGCAGGACCCCCTCACCACTACATGGAATGGTCCTGACCCTGTTTAATGGGGGGGGGCTGTCTTTGTTTTTTTCACAAAAAGAAGATGGAGCCCAATGGCTGCCTGAACGATTGGTCCTCCAAATGGACACAGATCCTGAGTCTTCTAATAAGTTTGATTCCAATTATGAAGATGGCTCAACATCCCTACCAGCCAGATGAGTTAACTTGGAGCATAGTCTCCACTCATATGCTTTCTACCAGTTCTCAAAGCCACCTCCCATGGTGGCCAGACTTTGTGTCTGATTTTGCTAATTAGCAGCTGAATTAAATACCTGGGACATTCTGCAGACAACTCTAATCCTGTTGCTTTTAACCTTTGACATTGTATATTAAACAGATTGGTTGCCTTCACACCGGATCGCCTTCAGCAAGCTCAGTTATTCACCATGGCAGTTACTCATCGATATGAAGAAATGCACTGAATGCATATTCATATGTCCTTCGGGTCTTTGGTCTGAATGAGAAAAAGGTGTACTTATGAAGGCCTGTAGTCAAAGATGGGCAACTGGCATTCTTGAGCTCCTATAGACCTAAGACAAAGATAATCGCCAAAAGGCCGGTCCAAACTAACACTAAAAGGCCCTGTGATTGTCCAAACAAACACGAAAAAGCTGAGCTTGTTCTCTGAGAGGGAGCAATATAGACCTAGACCTAAGACAGACATGGTTGCTTAGCCTCCATTATTTCCTCGACAGGATCATGGAGTACATGCACTTCTGCTCCCATTCCACTCATCTTTAAAAAATAAAAACAAAAAGGGGAATTTGTGTCCTTCCTCCACCCTTGAGCAGGCTATTCAGACCTAAATTGTTTGCCACAGTAGGTCTTCCACTGACCTAGCCCACCTAGGGTGGAGTCTTCTGACCTAGGTGGAAGTTTCCTGCCTTGCAACTGCAGTTTCCTACAGAAGCAGACTGCCCACTGAGCTTGTTTTGCAACAGAATTCAGCTGAAACAAAGGATAGGTCTTTGGGTTTTTCTCCTATGCATACACAGAACTAAAAATTAAACTTTGAGCCTTGATCAGAACTTTTGTTTGGTTCCATATTTCTGTCCTCCACCTGTCCTATTTCATCCCCAGCCTCCCTTCCAGGTGTACCAGGTTCTCCATGGCTGCTAGATGGCTACAGGGGATGGCTCTTGAAAATTTAGAATCCTGAAGGTTTAATGAGTTTCCTGTTTCGTTAGCTTCCTCTCTCAATGCTATTAGTACATTACTTTTTCCTATAGGATAGCATATTTCAATTCAGCAAATACCTACACAAGAGTTCCCAAAAAGTACTCAATAGATGAGATAGTATTGAAATAAGTGACTGTCTTATGTGCAAATCAGGACTATACTATTATTAGTCAGAGAACTTAGGCAAGTGACTAATGTGTGCTATATGAACTTCTTCATTAGTAAACTTGTAATAATAACTGAATAAAAGAATGCTTATCCAGAGTACTCAATAGTTACCTGTAAGGTATTTCTGCTTGTCTATGAAAAGCACTACATAGTGTTTGACCATTTATTATCAATATATTATAGTACTTTATTATGAAAAACTGTGTTTCCTATAAAATAAGGAACACTTCACACAAAAAAATCTAATCTTGTATGCACCTCGCTATAAAACTTCAAAATAAAATTTAAAAATGGCAAAATCAGAAGAATGTTAATCTATAATCACAGTAGACAACTACTATGGTTCTACCACCAAATCACTTTAAAAGAAAATAATTTGTACATACCATTAAATTAGACTACATTAAAGTGCATACACCATATATGAACATGTAAGAGTATATATCAAAGAAGTATGGATATCATTTGACACATAAGTTTACCAGTTAGATATAGCATTTAGTTGGAACTGGATGCCAACTAAAAAACAAACAACAAATCATGTTGTTCATAGGTTTTAGAGGAAACTAAATCATTGTTACTGTTCCCGTTTATGTCATCATGAACAAGACAAAACAAAACAGTTCTTATTCCAGATCTTACAGCTAGTTGCCAACAGAAAGTATAAGAAGAGAAAATGAGTGAGAAGTCAGGCTTTTCCTTCAGCCTCCAAATTTCATGGCACCAGGGTTTATGCTTCAAGAAATCTTGGAGTATTATTTTAATACTGCCTAAATATTTAAAAAAAGTATTTACTTGGTTGTTGGGCTGACATGTATGCTGATGTTAGATGATAACATCTGGATGTCTATTCTCTCCTTTCACTGTCTGGGTTATGGAAACCAAACTGAGGTGACCAGGTTTTGTGGCAAGCACCTTCACCCACTGAGACATCTTGTTGGCTCTAAGTAGGACAAAATGGAGACTGGGTACTCACAAGGACAGAAAGAATAAAAAGGATATCAAAAAGTTGCACACTCTGATAAAAATACTATGTTAGCTGGTCAGGCTGGTATTAAATTCAAAATCCATATTGCCAATCTCCTAAGTACTACGATTAGTATTGTGTGCTACCATCTACCATACCATGTGGAAGATAAGCTATGAGTACACTGCACTGAGAATTTGTAAATGTTAAGGGCTTGTTTGGAGGCAGGGGTGCAGTGGGGTCATACATATAAACATACATGGTTATAAAACAAAATTGTAAACTCATAATTTGATAATTGAACCTACAGATAGTACCTACTGATAGAGGTAATCCCACACTCATCCATTTTATTTTCAGTATAAATTATTAAACAATTTCTCAGTAGAGAGCTGATGCTAAAGCACCCTGACATATTACTTCACTTTCCTAAGGTGCACCTCTAATTTATATGTTTAGGAGGAATCACTGCAAACTTCTTCCTCCATCAGAGGACACCTCAAAGGCTTGCCAATGACTTTGAGCTCAAGGGGGCTTTTCAAGAAAGCATTCTCATTTCCCTTCAAAAGAGGAAACAGTCAAAGGTTTCCCATGATCACCACAGAGCATTTCGTTACTTGTGGTCAGTAATGTGAATACTATGCTGTACAGTTTTCTGATTTTCTTGTATTCTTCGGTTGTGGGACTGCCCACCAGAAAGACTGAAAAGATTGCGATCACTAGAGGTCATTGCCACATGCTCGTTATTCTACTCACAAAATTTCCCCCACATGTCGTCTCTGGGGCACATACAAAGTGAACTAAAAAACTCTATCATGTAGACTTCTTTGCAGAGAAATTTAACAATTAACTGAATGTCATTTTATACTTATCAAAAAAAATGAAGATCTATTGAAGGCTTCTCTTCACTAATTTCTTGGCAAGTTTCTCAAATGGTTCTCATAGAGCTATCTCCTGGCCCTCAGGTATTCTGTAGTTTTCTCTCACACAGTATCAAGGTTGGTCTGTGACTGAGAGTATAACAGGGGAGAAGTGAAACTGAACCTTCTGGAGCCAAGGTCATAAACGATACTTCATTTTTTAATTGGCTCTCTTGGAACACTTACTTGGGGGTGGTGAGTTGTTCTTTTGCCTTATTATGGAGAAACATAATCACACAGAAAGGCCTACATGGTGAGGCACTGATGGTTTCCTGTCAATAACCAGTAGAAAATCACTAGGCATATGTGTGAGACATTCTAGAAATGGTTCCTTCAATAACAAATTTAGAAGATTGCAGCTCTGCTTGATGTCTTGAATGTAAACTCATGGGACATCCTGAGAAAAAAATACAGAACTAAGATGCCTTCATATTCTTGACCTACAAAGTGTGAGGTATTTGTCTGATGCCACAAAACTCTAGGGAGGTGGTATATAGAGCAATAGATAATGTATACACCTGATGTAATTCTCTCAAACTATCTTAGGATCAACAAAGCTTTTGCACGGAAATTCCCTTAGTAATTTCTCACCACAATTCATATCCACCTATTATGTACTCTTTTGTGCACAGTGAGGTAGGAGTTACTGGTGAAAGATTTTCCACAATGGTTACATTCATAGGGCTTTTGTCCAGTATGAGTCATTAAGTGCTTCTTCACAGCTGAGAGATTATTAAAAGCTTTTCCACAGTGACTGCATTCATATGGTTTCTCTCCAGTATGTATTCTCTTGTGTACAGTTAGTGAAAAACTACTGCTGAAGGATTTCCCACACTCATTACACTCATAGGGCTTCTCTCCAGTGTGTGTTCTTAAGTGCTGGGTTAGATAGGAGCTCTTCCTGAAGGATTTCCCACAATCCTGGCACTCAAATGGTTTTTCTCCAGTATGAATGCTATTATGTCCAGTGAGTGAGGATCTTGTACTGAAGGCCTTTCCACACTGAGTACATTCATGGTGATTTTCGCCCCCTGTGTGAATTCTTTTGTGGCTTTTGAGGTTACAACTGGTACGAAAGACATGAAAACACTCATTGCATTCATAGGGTTTTTCCCCGGTGTGAATTCTTATATGAAGTCTGAGGGATGAGGGATCACTAAACGCTTTCCCACAGTAACTGCATTCAAAAGGTTTTTCCCCATTATGGATTCTTCTGTGAACAGTAAGATAAGATTTGCTGCGGAAGGATTTTCCACACTGAGTACAGTCATATGGTTTTTCTCCAGTATGAATTCTCTTGTGCTGAGTAAGGTTAGATTTTGTGCTGAAGACTTTAAAACATTGATTGCATTCATTGACTTTCATTCCATGATTACCTCTTTCCTGTTAGTTATGAGATAAATGGTAACTATAATTTATAATATTATTATTATACCATGCTATTACAATATTCTCTCTCCCAGAAAAATCTGACATCATAGAGTTTGGCTCTTTTCAGAGTTTATATGACTTCTGCTTAGTCTGAGCCTGCTCAAAGGCACAGAAATTTGGCCATAAATCCTTATACTAAAAAAAAAAAAATTCTGATAAATTTAGGACCACTTATGTTAAACACCCAACACCTGATTCATACTTAATGAAATGCAAACTTGTGGAACTCTCAGTGAAGAAATATATTTAAAGTTGGATTAATCTTTTCTCTAAAAGTATAGTTTCACAGTATCTTCCCAGAGACATCATTTCCTCAAGTTTTAGTGACACTGTTTGTAATAACTCCTTGAGTTTTCTATCTGTTCTAACATGGAAATAAACAGAAATCATTACCTCCAGTTGTAGTGTTTTTCCACTGTTAGCATGTTCTTTTCTAAAAATATGATTCTTAGGAGTTAGCCATTTGGCTTTAAATACAGTCTCCAAATCTGATACAAATTGAAAAGAAAATAAGTCAGTAGAAGATAGAAGAAAAAGAAAAGTGGGGCACATATGTTATATAGGGCAGACTTGGAGAGGTCAGAAGAGTTGATAAAGACTAGAAAGACAGGGAAGTTGGTTCTGCAAATTTAGTTAAAGGAAATATATTCTAGGACTAGAGAGATGGCTTAGAGGTTAAGGGCACTGGCTGTTCTGGAGGACCTGGGTTCAATCTTCAGTACACACATGGCAGTTCACAAGTGTCTGTAACTCCAGAGGACCCAGTACCCTCACTCAGACATACATATAGGCAAAACACCAATGCACATAAAATGAAAATAAATAAGTCATAAGAATAATTTTTAACAATGAACATATTCTAGACATGTATTTGAAAATAAGAGACAGACAAAATAAATGATCAGGAATCAAAATAGTAACTGAAATGTACAATTTCTTTTTTATTTTTTAATCATGATTATGAGGCATTGAATCCCTCTCGAGTTGGAGTTAGGTGTTGTAGGGACATTTTTTATCCCATTTTGCCCTCGACTCAGAAACTAGACCATAAACCATTCACTCCAGCAGCAGACTCCAAGGTCTAGGAACAAAATAATAAAATCCCTCACTAAAGGAACAGCTTAAAATATAGCCACATGAATGGGAGATATTTTATCTCGGGATAGGCTATCTGTGCTGGGCATCGCACCATGTGGTTAGTCATTCAGGATGAAGGAATGCAGTCTACAAGGAACATCATGGTACTCAATAATGAGTTCTTAGATTACCTAACTCTAACAATAAAATTGCCCAGATGATTTAAGTACTCTGCTTCTGCAGCTGATCTGCAAGTGAGAGACAATATGTCTCTGGTTTATCACCTCAAAGTAAACAACAGGAGGCTAACTAAAGCAGCTTTTGTTTTTATCTCAGCAGGGAAGGGATTTTGAGGCTCTAAGTCTCTGGATTGTAGGGGAGGGAGGCCTGTCTCTGCTTTCAGCACTAGTATGACTTCAGAGTGAGTGTTCACATGAAAGAAAAGATCCATAAGAGTTGGTACTTGGAGGGACCCATGACTCCAGTTGCATATGTAGCAGAGGATTGCCTTATCTGACATCAATGGGAGGGGAGGGCCTTGGTTCTGTGGAGTCTTGATGCCCCAGTGTAGGGTGGTGAGGTGGGAGTTGGTGGGTAGGTGAGGGAGCACCTTCATAGAAGCAGGGGGGAGGGGGAATGGGATTGGGGGTTTGTGAGGGGAAACCAGGAAGGGGGGGATCACATTAAAATGTAAATAAATAAAATAACCAATAAAAATAATAAAGAGTTGGCACATGAATTCAGGTCATAAATAGGAAGTTGTAACAGAGAATGCCTACATGCAATTATCTGTCTTGATGTTTCACCATTTGTTGCTAGATTACAGGGTTATGGAGAATTTAGACTGTAATTTAGCTGCCCTTGGAGTCACTCTGTCAAAATTTTATCTCTGGTTTTTGCACCTGGGCACTTCTGTGGTGCATATCTCTCTATGTCCTTTGATTAATAGTTCCTGTAACCCCTTGGAATGTGCCCTAAGGTTTAGAAATCTCAGGAACAATTAAGCACCTCTTATAAAAAGGGTGTGAATGTTTTGTCTGTGTCCCATTTTAAAAGGAGGTGACCCTTGCATATGAATTGCTTTCGCAGAATAAACTACCTGAGTCTGGGGCTTTCCTTCAGTGATTTTTGGACACTTACAGTGTAAGTCTTCCTGTGTGATTGCTGGGAACTGAACTCTGGTCCTTTGCAAGAGCAGTACATGTTCTTAGCCCTTGAGCAATCCCTCCAGCCTGTGTCTTAAAATTTAAAAAGCAAAGAAAGCAATAAATCATTGTTTTTTCTTTACAGGACAAAGTATGAGATGATTAAGGCAGAGTTGAGAGAAAAGCAAAAACAGTGGACGTTCATGCCAAATGTTCATGTCTATCTTTGTCAGAGGAACAGAAGATTTCATTTTCCACTCCTACTTTGCAGGCCATAGTCACTTCCTAGGATCCAACTGTGCTTACCTGGAAGAATGCCTGGAATAATTTCTCTGTCCTCTGTTACAGCCTTGTGTTCTTGTTCCAACTGGGATATCAGAATTGGTTTATCAAGGTGCTGCCCTATTTATAGAGAAAATATATGCAATGTTAGGGAGATTATTCAAGGGATACTCAACTATATAAATTTGTAGCCAAACTTTTGAAGATGAAAAAATGTGACTTGAGTAGCAGTAGTGGAAAAATTTTGTCTAAATTCATATGAACACAGTAACTTTCACCAGGAACAAAATTATAAGTATCTCTACCTCAATATTCAAAGTAATGGGTTATTAACGATCCCAGATATACAAGCCTAAGTTCAAATATACATTTGAAGGGCCCTAAAAGTTTTAACTATGGAGAATATAAAATCAGGGAAACAAAGAGATAAGGTTTTTTCAAATAAGACATTAAACAGAAAGTTCCATGAAAATATGGGCTACATCTGTTTTTACCACTGTGTTTTGCAATCCCTCCTCACATTTAAAGACTTAAAATTCCTTAAGAAAGGCATAAAATTGAGAATGAAAATGGTGAAAAGGGGGGACTCAACAAAAGCAGTATGTAAACTTACAGAAATGAATTATTTTTCTGGAACTACAAACTTGAAAAAATAAATCTATTAGCAGAATATTTAGTTATGGAAACAAAATCAAATAGCACACCCCTGGGACAGGGTCAGAAGGCATGGGCCTCCAAAAGTGTTGATGGCTGCTGTGGGCATAAGGCTTGTTTGTATATTAATGTACATGTTTTCAGGTTCTTCCAAGGACTGTCCTCCCTGTTAACAATAATGGCTCTAGGACAATGAGAGACAAAGTGAGTCTGAGAATCGAAGGTGTAGCTAATATCTTAGCAAAATATTAAACACTGGGACCTTCAGGACAGCCTTTAAGGCTGTGGAAAAGAACTCTTAAAAACAGGAATTTGAAAATATATAATTTCCCAACTATACAAAACATAAGGATGCAATATGGTTTGTATAAGAGGATATAAAGGAACAGTGGTAGCTACACTATGAGTCAGCTTGTCAGAAAGATATAAAAGCAGGCAAATACAGATGCAGGCAGATTACTGAGTTCAAGGTCAGTCTGGGACTGGTGTAATTTAGTTCCAGGTGTGGTCAGAATGGTGATTTCAGGACAAGTTCCCACCCAGATATGTAAGACAGGAAGATCTCTGAATTATTTTGCAATGTAAAAAGAAAAGAAATATGTACTTCATGTCTCCTAAGAGTCAAGGGGATAAGGTCATGGCAGCTGATTTGTGGGATGATCAAGAGGGAACCTGGGATAAATAACTGAATTGGTATGTAAATAAAAAACTGGGCTTTTGGTTTGCATGAAATGAGTTAGCAAAATGTCATAGCAGTTCTTTGTTAGAATTTTTTTTTCTATTGGAGAGCTGAGCTGTCTTGACATCTCTAAAGATGGAACAAAGCTCTTCAAGAACTTTTTTTCTCCCTTCCAGCTGCCATCTACAGCAGGGAACCAGGCAGCTCCAAAGCCTTCTGTGCTCAGCCCTCCAGGAGAGAGTGATCTCCCAGCAGAGATTTTACTTCTGATGCAGAGGTGAGATCTCCACCTTTTCTCTGGAGGGGTGCAGCTAGGAGCACACTGAGCAAAGAGTTGGATTTAAAGTCTCTTCTCACGATGCTGTTAGAGGACATCAAGAAGGACATGAATAACTCCCTTAAAGAAATACAGGAGAACATGGGTCAAATGGTAAAGGCCCTTAAAGAGGAAACACAAAAATCCCTGGAAGAAATACAGGGTAGCATGGGTGAACAGGTAGAGGCCCTTAACGAGGAAACACAAAATTCCCTGAAAGAATTACAGGAGAACACAAACAAACAAGTGAAGGAACCGAACAAAACCATCCAGGATCTAAAAATGGAAGTAGAAGCAATAAAGAAATCACAAAGTGAGATATCTCTGGAGATAGAAAATCTTGAAAAGAATTCAGGAGTCATAGATGCAAGCATCAACAACAGAATACAAGAGATAGAAGAAAGAATCTCAGGGGCTGAAGATGCCATAGAAAACATTGACTCAACAGTTAAAGAAAATGCAAAATGCAAAAAGCTCCTGAGCCAAAACATCCAGGAAATCCAGGACACAATGAGAAGAACAAACCTAAGGACTATAGGTATAGAAGAGAGTGAAGATTTCCAACTTAAAGGGCCAGTAAATATCTTCAATAAAATTATAGAAGAAAACTTCTCTAACCTAAAGAAAGAGATGTCCATGAACATACAAGAAGACTATAGAACTCCAAACAGACTGGACCAGACCAGAAGGTCCTCCTGGCACATAATAATCAAAACACCAAATGCACTAAACAAAGAAAGAATATTAAAAGCAGTAAGAGAAAAAGGCTAAGTAACCTATAAAGGCAGGCCTATCAGAATCACATCAAACTTCTCACTTGAGACGATAAAAGCCACAAGATCCTGGACAGATCTCATACAGACCCTAAGAGAACACAAATGCCAGCCCAAACTACTATACCCAGAAAAACTCTCAATTATCATAGATGGAGAAACCAAGATATTCCATGATAAAACCAAATTTACACAATATCTTTCCACAAATCCAGCCCTACAAAGGATAATAGACGGAAAACGCCAACATGAGGAGGGAAACTACACCCTAGAAAAAGCAAGAAAGTAATCTTTTTCAACAAACCCAAAAGAAAGTAACCACACAAATATAAAAAGAACATCAAAAATAACAGGAAGCAAAATCACTATTCCTTAATATCTTATAATGTCAATAGACTCAATTCCCCAACAAAAAACATAGTCTAACAGAGATGCTTTTCATGTGGATCTTTGATTTTATCGGAAAATGTTTGTGACTCCTCTTTCAATTCAGTAATGCTTTTTGTATCTACCATTTTGACTGTATTATTTTTCCATGATAATCTTTAATTTTAACATTTTTTCTGTGTATTTCTTTGATTTTGTTGGAGGTGTTTTTCATGTAGATCTTCGGTTTCGTGTATGTGTGGGGTGTTTGTACTTCCACTTTTCAATCAATTTAGGAATGTTTTTGTACCTACCATTTTGTCGGTATAATTGTCCATGATTGTCTTTAATTTTAACGTTTTTCTGTATTTTTCTTCAATTTTGTCAGAAGTATTTTCCATGTGGATCTTCAGTTTTATCAATGTCTATAATTTTACTTTCAATCAACTTAGGAACATTTTTATACCTTCCATTTTATCTGCATAATTTTCCATGTAATAGTTTTAACATGTTTCTCTATATATTTCTTGAATTTTTTCAGGAATATTTTCCTTGTATATCTTCAATTTTATCAGAAAGTGTTTATAATTCCACTTTTAAAAAATGTAGGAATATTTTTATGCCTACCATCTTATCTGTATAATTTTTCATGAAATAGTCAGCTTTAACGTGTTTTTCTATATTTTTCTTGAGTTTTATCAGAAATATTTTCCTTGTAGATTTTCAATTTCATCAGAAAATGTTTATAATTCCACTTTCAATCAACTTAGGAATATTTTTATGCCTACTATTTTATCTGTATAATTTTTCCAAGAAATAGTCAATCTTAATGTATTTTTCTATATATTTCTTCAATTTTATCAGAGATATTTTCCATATATATTTATACAATGGAATACTACTCAGCAATTAAAAACAATGAATTCATGAAATTCTTAGGTAAATGGGGAACGGGGGAGGGAAGAGGGTTTATGGGACTTTCGGGGAGGGGGGGGGACCGGGAAAGGGGAAATCATTTGGAATGTAAATAAAGAATATAGAAAATAAAAATAAAAATTAAAAAAAAAAGAAAAGTGAGAAAAAAAAAAAGAACTTTTTTCTAATGGGATTTCTGATTTCCAGTGGAAAATCCATGGAGAATGACCCAGTTGTTTTAAATTTTTCATAGCTTTTTAAATTTTTTTTCTAACAGGATTTCTGGTTAGAAACCCTAAGAATTATTTAGAGAAGAGACACAGCTCTTTTAGAATTTTTTTATTTATTTATTTATTTATTTATTTATTTATTTATTTATTTGGTTTTTTAGAGACAGGGTTTCTCTGTGTAGCCCTGGCTGTCCTGGAACTCACTCTGTAGACCAGGCTGGCCTCGAACTCAGAAATCCTCCTGCCTCTGCCTCCCAAGTGCTGGGATTAAAGGCGTGCACCACCACCGCCTGGGTTTTTTTTTTTTTTTTTAAAGATTTATTTATTATATGTAAGTACACTGTAGCTGTCTTCAGACACTCCAGAAGAGGGCGTCAGATCTCATTACAGATGGTTGTGAGCCACCATGTGGTTGCTGGGATTTGAACTCAGGACCTTCGGAAGAGCAGCCAGTGCTCTTAACCTCTGAGCCATCTCTCCAGCCCTTAGAATGTTTTAGAAGCTATCCAGAGATGACTTTCTGAAGAGCAAAGACAGCTCTTTTTAGAACTTTTTCTGGCTTTCTGACTTTGATCAGAAAATTCAAGAATTACTTTTAGAATTTTTTCTAACAGGGTTTTTGACTTGGGTAGAACATCCAAGAATTTTTTTTATAGCACTTTTTCTAACTTTGGGCAGAAAACTCAGCTTTTAGAATTTTTATTAGCAGAGAGAGATGTCTCAAGCAGAAAGCTAGCTGTCTCAACCAGAGAATGGAAAAATAGCTGTCTAGAGCAGAACAGAGCAGACCACACACACACACACACACACACACACAGAGGGGAGGGGGAGGGCAAAGGGAGGGGGAGAGGGAGAAGGAAAGCCATCACAGCAAAATTGAGTCACACACATCAACTGCTTAAATCCACTCTCTGAGACAAATAAGATTAACACCTTTAAAAGACAATGTCTAAGAAAAAACTTGAAGAGGCCTATTCATCCAATTTTGTCTGCACTCAGAAACTAAGCCATAAGCCTCTGCTCCAGCAGCAGACCTCAAAGTCTGGGAACAAGACAATAAAATCTTCCACTCAAGAACAGTCTAAGGAAAGCCACATGAATGGGAGATATCTTATCTCAGGATAGGCCACCTGTGCTGGGCAGCCCATCCCGTGGTTAATCATTCATGACACAGGAATGCAGCCCATCTGGGGCATCCCAGCACCCATCAATGAGGTTTTAGATTACCTAACCCTAACAATATAATAATATAACGTTTGTCTATCTTAAGTCTAAGTCACTTTGTTTCTGTAGCTGACCTGCCTGTCTGAGTTGTTCTGACTCTAGAAGCTGCTGTCTCCAGTTTAGCACCTCATAGTAAAACAGCTGCATATTAGGTAAAGTAGTCTTTGTTCTATCTCTGCAGAAACTGCAGGCTCTAAGTGGAAGTCTAGGGGAGAAAAAGGGGAGAGAGGCCTGCTCTTTGTTCATCTTTCAGAGTGCATGATCACATGATAAAAGGTTCACTGCAAGTTTGCTCATAAATTCAGGTCATAAATTGATAATAGGCATATCCACTAAGAGTTATTATCTGGGTAAGCATTCACAATTTGTGACTAACTCTATAGGTTCATGGAGAGTTAAAGACCATAACAAAGTTATCCTTGAAGTTTTTTTCTAGATAAACCCAGTCAATATTTTATCTTCTGTTGTTGCATCTATAAATTCGTAGTTCCCTTTTTATGGCCTTTGGTTAATGGTTTTACAACCTCTTGGAATGTGATCTAGGTTTTGAATGCCTCTTTGATATTTCAGAAGCAATTAACTGTTGACATTTGAAGACTGGCAGAGTTCTCACTGTAGTTTTGACATTAGAAAAGATTTAATATCAGTCTTATTATAAAAGAGGCTTGTGTCTTTGTCTGTATAGACATTTTGAAGTGGTGGTAACCCCTCCATGCTGGTTGCTTCTGCAGAATAAATACTCTTTGTTCTTGCATGCTATTTGAGTCTGGGGTCTCCTTTCAGCAATTCTTGAGTCCTAACAAACTGTAAACACAAACAAGCTTTAATCAAAAAGGGCCAAGAGGAAAATCAAACAAAAAGATGTTTGCATAGAAGCGTTCTGCAAAGATACCTAATGTTCTCCAGAACCAAGATTGTTACAGACATAACTATGGCAATAGCATACACTCAGAAAAGACCTTACAAAACTCTAGGCTCATACTTGGTTGATGTCTGATGGTTCATGAAGCAAAAAACAAAACAAAAAAACCAACTAACCAACCAACCAAACAAACAAACAAAATGGTAAAGGCAGTGTTAGAAACCATCTCACTTAGTTTTAGTATTTATATGCCCTCATGCAAATATAAAGGTCATTTGAAGAGATTAAGAGGTTTAGGTTTTTTTGTTTTAGGACTCAAAAAAAAAAAAAAGCTAACCAATTACCTGATAAATACTGATATTGGAAAATTAGTTTTGAAACATCAGTACATTACATTGTATGCTACATACAATGAAATGATAATCCCAAAGACAGAGAAAAAAAAAAACAACTCTGGAATTACTGCAGACTGAATAACAATGCAAAATTCAAAACACTCCAAAATCTAAACCTGTTTATAAACTTTTGTTATTGAGAACTACAAAGATAAATACAATGAAAGATGATCACATTTATATCCTCCTCAATATGTCCCTCTTTCAATTTCTCAGTTCCCATCAACTGCCACTAGTTCCCTAGGCAGCATTGGAACCTAGATATCATTCATCCCAATTATGAAGGGATTTGGCTGGCTTGATCTTATGCATGTTTTTTTCAAGTAACCACAGCTGTTCATAAGTGTGCCAGTCATGTCATGCCCCGAAAGCCATATTTCCTAGTGTTTCTTCCCATCCTCCAGAATTTAGATTATTCTCACTTCCTCTTCTGTGATGTTCTTTAAATCTTAGGGGGGCAGCAATAACATAGATTTCCCATTTAGAACTGAGTACTGAGTTTCTTATTCTCAGAATTTTGACCAGATATGCATCTTTCCTTTGATTGTTACCCACTGCAAAAAGGAGCTTCTTAAACCAAGGTTGAAAGTAGCCCAGGTCTATGAGTGTGTGCACAAATATTAGAAGGTAACATGACCATTTAGCAAAATAACAAGAATAGGTAATGAATTCTAGGGCCTATGATCTCTCCAGCCATGGCCTTTTATTAGTATACTGCTAATATATATTTTAAGGCAAGTTTGAAGCCAACCTGGTCTTCATAAAGACCTTATTACATAGGTCTCAAAACAAACAAACAAGCAACCAACCAACCAAACAACAAAAAGCCATATGAAAACCTACAATCTTCCAACCCAAGGGAGAAAACCCCTCAATTTCAGGGAATAGGTGAACACAGGTTACATGAAAGGACATAGGAGATACACTGAGAGTTAAAGATTTAATTAAGTGAGATATGGTGATTGGAGAGGGAAGATGGTATGACCTGGATTAGCCAAAACTAGGATCTATAAGGCCTAATGGTGGTATGAATTAGAGTGAACTCCATAGGCTACCTGAATGCTTGATTTCTAACTGATAAAACTGTTTAGGAAGGATTGAGAAGTGTGGCCTTGTGGAAGAGCTCTGTGACTGGGGGTAGGCTTTGAGGTTTCAAATGCCCATACCAGGCCTAGTCTCTTTCTCTCTACCTCCATCTTGCAGAAGATATAAGCTCTCAGCTACTACTCCAGGGCCATACATGCCTGCCTGCCTACCTGCTGCCATGCTATCTGCCACAATGGCCATGGAATAACTCTCTGAAACTGTAAGGAAGCACTCAATTAAGTTTTCTTTTATAAGTTGCCTTGATTACAGTGACTCATCATAGTGAGAAACAGTAAGTAAGACAAGCTTTAAGGAATCCCATTGGTTTGCAAGTTGATATATATAAAAAACAGAGTTTGAATAGAAGTATCTTGCATAGGTGGAAATCTTAGTGTCAGGCATGAAGTGCTTCCCTACAAGTTATTGGTCAAGAGACCACAGAGGCTATTACTAGTAATATTTGTTTAGCTGCTCACCTTAACTAGACAGTAAGATCTTATTGCCAAAAACACCACTCAGTTTGGATGCACAATGTAGAAAAATGAACCTTCAAATGATCAGGAACTTCTTTCCCTGATGACTAAGTTGTATAGTACCACAAGGTGCTATGCAGGCTGTGGAGGGAGAAGAGGCATTAATAGTCTTATCCAGTGCTAAACCCTGCATGCTAAAATACTGACTTGCTGGCAGAAAAGTGCCCACTTGTGCAGCAGTGAGTACATGGCAGAACCCAAAATGCCTCATAGGAGAGATTTTGTGCTTGGTACTGTAAATCTGATAAAAAACTAATGACTGCAAAAATCATAGATCCTAAGAAAGAACATATTCTTGTTTTGCTGTTAAACCATACTCTAAATATTTGTTTATATGCAAGGATCTGTCCACTCAACTTTGTTCAGAGACGTTTCTTTCTTCATTGCATAGTAGTTAATGAAGAAAAACCACAACTGGTCATAGTGTTAAGAAATGGGTAATCTGTATCAATTTCACACAATCCAAGGCTCAGGGAACTCAAGTGGATAAAGGGCCAGAAATAATGTAAGACCTTGCAGACTGAGGGTGTAATGATGAAATGCTTACTTCTGAGTATGTCAAGGCCATTGCATACACCGACTCACAACAGGTATGATTACCTATACAATATCAAGCCAGTCAAAATTACAGCATAGCAAGAAGAGGGACCCAAAGGCCCTACCTCTATTTGATGAGCTACTGGCAATTAGCTTCTTCATGTTGGAGTGGATGGCCACATACCCATGTGCATATATACAACACTAATTAGACTTGGGGCATTATTAATAACAAAAACAAACATCCAAAAAGCTCAGATAAAGTTGAAAGGGAGTAAAGGCAGGGTGATTTCAGGAAGGTAGAGGGAGGTACAGTGATGGATGGACATTATCAATTGTATTAGTTTGGGTTTTATTGCTGTGAACAGACACTAATGACCAATGCAAGTTTTATAAAAGACATTTACTTGGCCTGGCTTACAGGTTCAGAGGTTTAGTCCACTGTCATCAAGACAGAAGCATGACAACATCCAGGCAGGCATGGTGCAGGAGGAGCTGAGGGTTCTACACCTTTATCCAAAGAAAACCAGGAACAGACTGGGCATCCTCAGGCATCTAAGAGGAAGATCTCTAAGCCCACCCCTACAGTGACATTTCCTCCAGCAAGGCCACACCTTCTAATAGTGCCACTCCCTGGGAAGAACATATACAAACCACCACATCAATATACATTGAATACATATATGAAACTTTCAAAGTGTATACATACACACACATACACAGGAGTTATCTTATTCTCTTATGCTATAAGAAAATATTGTGTTTAAGTACTTTATATGGAAATAAGAAAAAGAGGCTTATTTTGGCTCAAGATTTTGGTGTCTAGAAAGTCCAAACAGCATAGCACTTGGAAAAGGGCCTCTGTCTTTGTCCCAATATGGAAGAGAAGGGACAAATAGTGGAGTTGTTATGCATGTAGAGACAATTCAGGATCAATTTGCAGCACTTACCCCTAGCAGCTCACAATTGTCTATAATTTCAGCAACGGTAGGATGTGACACTTCTGGCCCTGTGGGAACTGGCAATCCTGTACACTTGCCACACATATACACATAATTAAAAACAATAAAATAAACGTTTTTGTTTTCTATAAAAGGTTAATATATCAGAGAAGTAGAAAGCAGACCAGCTGTATGGAGAAGGGATGAAGTATGTGGGTTGCCTCCCTATACAACAACCCATTCTTACGAGAATTAACTTGGTTCCATGAGACCTGACTAACACCCAAGAATCAGCATGAATTCTTTTTGAGGATGGTTTCTTGATCCTGACACCTTCCAAAAAGTCCCACACTTAGAAGTTTCCACTACTGTTAACAGTGCCTTTTATAGCAAAGTTTCTAGCACAGAAACCTTTGGAGGCTAATCTAAACCACAGTAGAAGTAGTGAAATGTTCTGATATAACCCTTCTATACACCAGTAAATGTAATAAGAGCCACTCAATTGTATATTTTTAAAATGATTCAAACATTGTTTTTTTTCATTAGTACTTGAAATTTTACTTTTATTTTAAATTTTGTGTTTGTGTGTGTGCACGAGAGTGCAGATGTCCAAAGAAGACAGCTGTTGGAATCCCTGGAACTGGTTTTAAAGTAAATGCAAGCCATCAGATGTGAGTACTGGGAACTGAAATCAGGTCCTTTGTAGGAACAGCAAGCTGTAAACCCACATAATTAGTACTTATTTATAAGCACTTTTTGGTTTTGCTCTTTTTGAGACAGGGCCTCACGCTGTAGTTCAGGCTGGCCAGCCATTCCAGGCAATTCTCCTGTCTCAGTCTCCCAAGGGTTAGGATTACAGGTGTGTGCCACTCCTTGATTGCAAATGCAGTCAGCCATCTTACACAGTTCAATACACTGAGTATCTGCTGTGCATCAAACACTAAAACAGTCAAATAATGTACGGAAAGTGGTAGGAAGATGCCATCCTGGAGGTAGTCAAGGAAGGTTTTTCTAAGAAAGATACATTGAAGTTGAGCCCTGATGTAAGTAGGCTGTGTAGGCTATGGAGAACCAGGGCAAGGCTTTCCTGAAAGAGCCAAGGAAAGGTGGAGAGAGGTAAACCTGAACTGGGGAGGAAAAAACAAAACAAAACAAAAACCCACTACACACTAGGAGCAGGCGCACAAAGTGACACAGTAGGAGTCCCAGTGGGGGTGGGGAGCAGGCAGGAGGAAGCGCGGGTGGAAGTAGGAGGCTTGGATTGGATTTTTAGAGTGTCTGGACAGAGTCATGGAGGGTAGGGTCTAGGCAGGAAGATGAGTAGTGACGTTAGTTGGCAATGGTCTCTGGAGGATCCCGGGTAGCTGCTGCCTGGGGGAAGACGGGTGGTGGGACACCATCGTGTGTGTGTGTGTGTGTGTGTGTGTGTGTGTGTGTGTGTGTGTGTGTGTGTGTGTGTCTGTGTGTGTGTGTGTGTGTGTGTGTGTGTGTGTGTGTGTGTGCGCGTGTGTGTGTGTGTGCGCGCGCCTGCCTTCCGAGGCTGCTGCACTCGCTGGGATGCTGATCGCTTGAGTTTAAAGCCTAAGCTGTTAGTAGTCATTCAAGGAAGCAAGGATCCCGAGCTTATTGAGGAAAGAGAGCCGACTACGGAAACCTTGAAGGGCCGCAGGAGTAAGTCATTGACAGAAGTTTGAAAATCGGTACTTTTCTTCCAAGGTGGGAGGACTAGAGTTTGGAACCCCTAGCCTAATCTAACGGGGGCAAAAAGGCCGCAGGGTCTCAGTCCCGGGGACGCTGCCTAGACCCGGCAAGACACTAAAAATCGAGTCTTTGCCCTTTTCGCTGAAGAACCGGGAGCCGGGAACGGCAGGAATTCAGCCCCCACCCCGACTCCGCCCCCCGAGTCCCGGCGCCCCCTAGCGGTACTCCGACCTGGGCTCCCCGGGGAACTCCGGCCCCTCTGACCCCGGCTCCTTTAGATTCCCCAGGGTCCCGCCTGTCCCTCCCCGGCCATAGCGAGCCGCGACCCCCGCGGGCTGCTCAGCGAGCTGGGCTTTTCCTCGCTTCCGGAAGGCAGCGGAGGCGGCTCCTCCCGGAGCGGCGGCGGCTCCTCCCGGAGCGGCGGCGGCGGGGGCGGGTGAGTCACGCAGCCGGAGCCAGGGAGCCGGCGCCTCTGTCCCCTTCTCGGACTCCGACGTGATTCACCCAGCCTGGCCCGGCCGGGCGACACACACAGGCCCTGGGCGCTCGATCCCAGTCAGCCCCGGCGGGCATCTACCTAGCTGAGGTATCGAACACGCTAAAGAACCCGGTAGCCAGTAACACCCCCGCCCCCCCCCCCGTCTTTCCCCACCAGGCCCCTTCATTTACATACACAGATCACTCGCGGCCAATCAGAACGAAGAGGGAGCCACACGCAGCCAATCAGGAAGCGGCTGCCGTAGCATCACTAGCTCGCTCAGCTCCAGCAACCGACACCTGGGGCGGTAGGCGCAGTTCTCATCAAACATTGTTTTGTTTTATGACAAACTGTACTGAAAATCTTGCTTGAGTCACTAAATAAATGCAGGGCTGGCAGTGGCTTACCTAGTGAGGCCAGGTTCTTCCAGTTTTCCAGCATTACGTTCCTGTACAAAGTTCTTTGTGAAGTATCCAGCAGAGCCCACTCCTCCTGTGTGAACTGTACAGTCACATCTTCGAAGGACACCAATTCCTAAATCATTCACATATTACAGTTTAGCCAAGGATCCCACTAAAGGGATGGAACAGAGAGGCCAAGATGATAGATCCACAGATGGGAACCCAGAGCACAAGACCTGTAGGCAGGTTGAATCTGCCTTGGCTGTTGGCCTTGGTGTTCTGGTTCCTCTTTTGTTTATTGCCCTATCTCTCAAAATCCCTTTCTTTTTTCACTCTGACTATTTACTATTGAAATTTCATTTCCTGGGTCTGAACACAGGCCTGGAACAATCCACAAAGAGGAGAAATAAATTCGACATGAATGAATAACTTCCCCGTGGCTGTAATAAATTATCTGAAAGTAAGACATCATCAAACCTTTACTTGACCTCACCATGAACTCTTAGGAAGTATGTGATGTACATGGAGACTTTGGAAGGAGCTTTGAGAAAGCAATACATGCTGATACAAGAGATATTTTCGGGGACATCTCCAAGCTCTTACCAGATACCTGGGGATGCAGATTGGACTGTGTAAGTCTCTATAGTAACAAGTTTATGGAAAGAATGAGTTGGGAAAAAAAATGAAGATTTTACTTACCTGTAACAAACTTGTCAAGAACTCAGTGGCTAGCCCTTCTTTCCCCATTTGTCCTTCCTCAGGAGATAGTGGGTACAGAGAAGACTGAACTGAGGAAGAAAATATAAACCATGAGAATATAGGATATCCTAGGATGCTCTGTGGTTTACTTATCTGAGACTGACTATATATAACTATTAACAACTACAACATGTGTGTGCTACACACAAATAGCACATTGCTCCATTCCTGCACAAGTACTTATTCTCAGCTTCCAAAAGCATAGTACAACCTTGTCTCAATCTAGCTAATATACTTGGCACCTGGGTCTGCCTGTCTATGAGGAAGAGAATACATCCACAGAGGAGGAAATTGGTGTTCTGCAGTCATCACCATTTATTCCAGGAACAACTAAAGGCATAGTCAAAAGAGATCAAAATATTCAAAATTATAATGAAGGTGGCACAGGCAATACTCAGCAGCTACACCCTGTCCCATGAGTTGTCTTTCATATCCAAGGACCACTGGGCTCCACTCTTGCCTTACCTGCTAGGTCTGAGCCTCCTTAATGGCTACCCAGCCCCTACCCTTTTCTGAACTGAACTGTGTGCTTGGGGCCTTGGAATCTAAAGTCTAGCTCTAAGTGCTGCTAGGACCCAATGACTTACCATATATTAGAGGAATTAAAGTTGCTGCCATCCTGACTCCAACACTAGAGTTCCTGAACACGGCGCAGTGGATGGGCCAGATACACTTCTGACTCCAAGAGATACAAAGGACAGCACTCTGGAATCAACAGAAGATAGAAAGTCTACACAGCCACTCTTTCCTGGAGGTGTTGGAGGATGAGCCATTTTTAGCTTGTCCATCTTTGCCTTCTTCAAAATGCACACTGTCTCTCCCTCAGGCTTTATTCTGCTTGGTAGATTGTCTGTGGGGTGGTGAGGTCTGTTCTCTCTCTGTTGTCACATCCCGATCAACAAGAATTCTCCCCCACTTCAAGCAACCAAGCAATTCTGAAGTCCTCACCAGCTAGAAGTTTACTAATTCAATTCACCTCTGGCATGATCTGCTTGAATACACTATCAGGCGTGAAGACTCATAGCATGTAGGATCAGTTCTCAGAGTGCAGCCATATCCCAATTTTAGATGGCAGTTGTCACTCAGTGGGTTTCCCTATGCTCTTGATCCAGTGGCTGTAAATGAGGCTCTGATGATCCCTTTCTTAGATTTAGTTTGCTTGAAAGGTTCACAAAACTTGGGAAACAGTTTATTGGTGTAGTGTAGTGATTTTTGTCTTGACTTATTAAGACTCATGAAGTTCTAAAGGAGGCTTATTAAGACAGTGGAAATTCTAAAGGGAAGCTCCATAAGGCACAGGAAATAAGCAACTCAGGAAATGTCTGTAAAATTGCAGCAGATTCACAAGGCCTCTGTCTCCTCAGAGTTATATAAGCAGTAAGGACTGCTGAGGAGACAGACCAGCCTAGCTGCCTGCAAAAGATCAGACCCACTTAGCTGCTAGATCAGACATTCTGTGACCTATGGAGTTGCCTGCAAGAAGTGTCTTGAGTTCCAACACCATTGAGCAATCACCATTGTTGGGGTGGCTTTTGGTGATGCACCCACTCTTGATAGTCCCATATTATCTTTTTCCTTCAAGTTCTTCATCTTGCCATTCAAGACAGGTAGCATCCTCTGTGGTGAAATAGTCTTATGACTTAAGTATGTTTTCTTTCTAGTTACTCTGCAGTCTGCTTCCATATACTAGCCAATATTTCTCATAATGTCTCCTTTCCTCTTGTCCTACTTGCTCCTCACATGGTAACATCTACTGTCCATCACTTCCATCTATGGACCAATACCTCTGAACCAATGATGACTCTTGGCATTTAGTCTAGGCTCTGCCCAACAGTTACCTGGCAACAGCCAGGTGTGCCTGACTCACTATAAAAGGGGCTGCTTGCCTTCTCCTCTCTCTCTTGCTCTCTTGTTCCTGCTCTGTCCACTTGCTCCTGCTCCCCCTCTCTTCCCATTCTCCTTCCCCCTCTCTCCATGTGCTCACGACTGGCCTCCACTCTCCCTCTCCCCCTCCTCCTCCTCCTCTCCTTCTCTCTCTCTCTCTCTCTGCCTTTCTCTGTGTCTACTCTCTCAACTTCCCTCCCCATGCCCTGAATGAACTCTATTCTATACCATCGTGGGGCTGGTCCCTCAGGGGGAAGGGATGCCTCATCATGGGCCTGCAGAGGCACTCCCTTCCCCTACACCTTACCACACCTCCACCAAATATATTTCTTCTCTCCTTATCTTTTTACAAAACACAAAAATAATGATAGTAGCAGAGGCACAGACTACTGTCACTGGACACTAGCTCTCATCTGTCCCATGAACAAAACCACAGAAGACTACAGGCTTTGTTGAGGACACATAGAAAAGCTTTCTCATACACATCTGGCCATAGCTTTTATGAAATGAATCTGTTAGCATTCAGTTTTTTTCCCTTTCAAACCCATTTTTATTAATTATCTCAATGATATCCAAACATCAAAAGACTAGGGTAAGATCACTGATTGTATTTATAATAGCAAGTAATTAAAATAATCATAAATGGGCCTGGGGAGATAGCTTAGCAGGTAAAGACACTTGCTGTCAAACCTCACAACTTTTCTTTATCCCAGGAATTCACAAGGTAGAAGATGAGAATTAACAAGCAGTCCTCTTATCAGATACTATGGTACATAACATCCACACACAAAAATAAATGTAATATAATAAACACAGGCCACATAGTAGTAGTGAACCAACTTTCCAAGTTGTCCTCTCACCTCCAAAGTAGCACACATGGAAATAAAAGATAAGTAAAATTAAAAATAAATAAATAAAAATAATCATTAAATGGAATGGTTAAATAAAATTGTAGACTACCTCAATAATGAAGAAATATAAAACTAGAAACAACACACACACACACACACACACACACACACACACACACACACACACACAACCTAAAACCATATCCAGGTATTGACATTTAAATTGAAAAAAAATCAAGGTATAAAGAAAGTAGTGTGTGCATATACATTGTTTCTTTTTTAAATAAACATTCATTTCATTTTGAAATAAACATCATAAAAGCAGCTTCTTGGGGTTTGGTTGATTATCTATGCATCTGAAGGAAAGTATTGTAGGGTATAAGGTGCAGGGACAGAGCATAAACACTTAAACAACACTCCTGGGCCTCTTTGGATGACAGATTCATAACTCTTCTCACTCTCAAAGTGCCTCAGTTCTTATCTGCAGCACCTACAAATATGTTTCCATACTTTGCAGAAGAATTCTGAAGATGTAAAGAAGGTAAAAACGTTGAGTTTGGAGATTATCGTGAGTTATACAAATTGGAATAGTCAAGGTGGAAAGAGAGAGGAGTGACAATCTGAGATCTGACAACAAAAAGCATATCAGTGAAAGAAGGTGAGGGAGGTGGGGAGACAGAACAGCAAGAGACAGGAGGGGACAGAAAGAAGGAGATAGAGACAGGTGAAAGGCAGACAAATACAGAGGCACAGAAAGCTGAAGGTCCCTCATTGTTGGTTTTAAAAGTGGAGGACGATTGCCAGGTATGGTGGTGCATACCTTTAAGCACTCAGGAGGCAAAGACAGGAGGATCCATGAGTTGGAGGCCATCCAGGGCTTTATAGAATGAGACCCTATATTGTGTGTGTGTTTGGGTATATGCTTTTGTGTGTGTGTGTGTGTGTGTGTGTGTGTTGGAAAGAATCTCAAGTCAAGGAAAAATGATTAGTTTGTGTCACATGGCAAAGGCTTTTTAAAAAGTTTGAAGGAAAGCTGCCAGTGGCATTTGGAAATTCCAAGCTCCAGACCTTAAAAATGTTTTTATGTCATCTGAAGACACTGTTTATAGGAATATTAGACACTAGGTACTATTATCTTACAAACCAGTTACTACTCCTTTCCAAATAGCTATGTCCTTAGACTTGCTCCTCATCTTTGCTGTCTTTTCTCTTAGAATGTACATTCCATGAAGACAGGACAAAATCTGTTTTGGTCCTCATGCATTTGACCCAGGGTCCAGCTCATGAAAGTGACTAACTATCCTAGATTGTCTGGACTGCTCTGAATCCTTAATGTCCTCTGTTCTAGAAAATTCTTCAGCCTTGAATAAAATGAGGGTCTTTCTTGATCATCCTAACCTGTGTAATAATAAATATCATTACATAATAACCAAATGTTCCTGTAATATAATTACAGGGAAGCTAAAATAAAAAAAAATGGTATGAGTAGGAATGCAGCTCAGTAGGAGAGCATTTGCCTAACTTGTCCACAACAAGTGTTTGGTCCACAGCTTTGCATAAAAGAAATCAAATAATAAATACCTTCTGTATTATTAAAAAAAATCATACTGTTATTTCCTAAATTCAGAATGTTAAATTCCTATTAGGAAGAAAGGTAGGAAGGACAGCCTTGTTCTTTGATTTGATACTCTTCTAAATGTTTTCAATCTTATAAACATCTAGTAGCTAATCTACTCTTTTTTAATTTCTCCTACTAATGTAAGGAAACTCAAGGCATCATTTTCATACATACCCTTTTATTCTAAAACTTCATGAAGATTTACAGGTTTTTAGAAGTCACATGGAATGGGCTTGAAGAATGTCATTGAGTATTTCTACCATTTACTGCAGACTTGTAAGTACTAAAAATACATATAAATATCTCATATATTTGTACTTAATATAAAATTCTAAAAATTGTATGAGTATACCAGAAATTCTGCATTTATATGCTTATTCATATTCATGGTTAATTATGCTTATTTGTTTAATTTGCATTTAACTACATTTATTTATTATACATCTTAGTATCAATCCCTTGAATATAACCCATCAAATATTAATACAGCCTCTTGAGATAACCCTCATTTTAAACAGGTTGCATCCTTAGAATTACAAACAAGCAAAAGAAAAGGAGTTCCATACTGCAGGATCAGCTGGAACTCCATTGCTTTATATTCCACATCATACTCACCTTTTTACATGAAATTAATAGATTAATGAGGGCAGGGCACATTCAGGCGTTTTCAACACAACATTGAGGTTCCAACACAAATTTGAGTTTGCATGTTGTTTTTCTTGTCTGGAAAATATGGCACAAAGATTGATGCTGAATCCTCTTATGGAAAGTATTCAAACTGACAGAAAAAAACAAAAACCAAAAAAAACCCTTCATCACCCCTCTCCACATGCATTTCCGACTTAACGCATAATAAGAGCCCAGATTTTGACTGAGAAAATGCAATTACCTGATATCTATGCAGGCACAAGCTCAGCAGAAGCTGGAGTGATGTGTCTATTCAATTGCTCAATTTATTGACTAGAGAGAGATCTTTTGGTTAAGTCCACGTGCAGTAAACATGCGTTTTAGTTTAGAGGTCCTAAAGGTGATGGGGATGAACTTCACAGAGCTTGAAGGATTCCTACTCCCAGCACAAGTGCAGGCATCTTGCAACTCAGGATACCTAATAGGGTCCTGGGGCTCTACCTGCTGGCTGACAGTCCTTCAGCTCGCCTGCCACGCCTCCTTCTGTGAGAACAAAAAGCAATCCCAGATCTGCCAGCTGGAAGAGCTCGGGTTTTTATCGCTGACTGCGGAGGCAGCTAGGGGCTTTCCGGAGGTAGCAGGAGTTCATGAACATTGGGACAAGGACACTACCGGCTGGTGCTTTTTCTCCACTCGACTGAAAACCCGTGTACACATACCGAATCGCCCCTCCTAGCCGCTAAAGAAGGCGTCCACTCCGAAGAATGATCACACCAGAAGCCGGCAGCCTCCTTTAGTTCGGCCCCGCGCTTCCACTTCCGGCCCTGAGCTGGCCTCCTCGCGGTTCACTTCCGCCCAAAAGTTTGTCCAGGTTTCAGGGCAGCGTTAGTTAGTGGGCAGATTACACGTCCCTGGACCCCTCTGGATTATTAGTGTTCTTCCCAATTTGTTTAGTGACTATGTACATAGGTGGATTTCGGAATAGGTCAGCCAAGGAGACCAGGGACGATCCTGGGGACTATTGGCAGAACCTGTAAGAGCAACCTTGGGGGAGCTGGTTAGGTAATAGCTGGGAAATAGTTCTGAGGAAGTGACTAGGGTGAGGGTTAGTTCCGGGACAGGATGATGGGCAGAGACACAGCCATGAGTAAACTGAGTTGACTATGGGTGGAAATTAGTTTCAGAGGTATCGGGTAGTGTATGGTGTGAAGTATGATTGCTACTGTCCCAAGGAATTTGAGAGGTGAATTGCTGGGATAAGAATATGGATGGGCATATGTCGTGTGGGGTGTGTGAGTTCTGTGGTCCTATGGAATATAAAAGTTCATCCCCCGGGGTGCAACTGGAGGTAATCCTCCTTAGATCATGTCGCAATGTGGTCTATGAAGTGAAGATGTATAAGAAGAATTCTGATTGCCTCTGAGAACCAGGCAAGAGTCCTGTAACCTCAGTCCTCTAAGTACAAAATCGTTCTTGGAATGGGGATTCCTGTCCCTCCAGGGTAGAGTAAATAGGAACAGGTGTACTTCAGAATGTCTTACTATTCAGAAAATGTTTCCAAGCACATTCTGTCCTCATGACTGTATACAGTAGTGGTTCTTAACCTGTGGTCACGAGCCCTTATAGGGTAGGAGGTCGAATGAGTCTTTCACAGGGGTATTCTAAGACTGTAATAAAACAGATATTTACATTACCATAACAGTGGCAAAATTATAGTCATGAAGTAGCAACGAAAGTAATTTTATGGTTGGTGGTCACCACAGCATGAGGAACTGTGTTAAAGGGTCACAGTTGCATTAGGAAGACTGAGAACCACTGGTATACAGCTCATGGTAAACTCATGAGAACAGGTCTTGCCCTTGTGACTCTGTACAGCTTGAATTCATATAAGCTTTTTCCTTTTCTTGATGAAAGGCATTCTAACTGAGGCAGATAAACATTACTGCTATATTATTGGTATATACTACAAAAAACCAGCCAGTGTTCTAATTTGCTTTCTACTGCTGTGATAGAACTTTCTGACCAAACAAACAAACAAACAAACAAAACAAAACAACGCCACTTGAGGAAGAAAGGACATCCTAATCACAGTTCATCATTGAGAGAAGTCTGGGCAGGAACTAAAATAGGAGAGGTAGAGAACACTGCTTCCTGTCTTAATCCCTTAGGTTGTTTAGCTTACTTTCTCACAAATCCTAAGATTTCCTGCTCAGGATAGCATTGCCCATAGTGTTAAGGATTCTCCCACATCAATTCTAATCATTAAAGCGCCCCACAGACTTGTCTCTAGGCAAATCTCATGAATGCATTTTCTTAATTGAGGTTTTAACTTTATAGGTGACTCAAGCTTGTGTCAACGTGACAAAAAAACTACATTAGCTTGTTATAGATCTATCTACATACTCAAGATTGTTACTTCTGTCTTCACAATAGCTAAGCTTCAATCAGCCTATATACCCATTAATAAATTAATGGGTAAAATGTAGTAAATATACACCATGGAATTCTATCCAGTCATAAAGAATATGTCATTTGCAGAAAAAAATAACAATGAGGAGGGATTATTATACTAAATCATCATATTAAAAGAAACTAGTTTCAGAAAAATACTGCATGTGTTCTATCATAAATGGAATCTAGGGGGTAAATATAGTAGGGAAATATCATAAGCACATTCTTTTGTGCCATTAATATATGCTAACCTAAAAATGCATTTTCTTTATTGCATGTGTCTGCATGTGAGGTCAGAGGATATTCCTCAGGACTCAGTTCTTTCTCTCCTTACACCATTGTCAATGTCTAGTGTGATGAGGGGGTCCCAAATGACAGCCACATTAATTAGGACCCAGGGGATGCACATCGGTAGCACACCAATGCATAGTTTATTGAAAGTTTCAGCATCTTTTATAAAGAAGGCAGAATAAAGATTTTCCCACAGTTTCTAGTTTATACCAGGTATTGTTCACCTAGCAATAGCTTATCTCTGTTCAAAGTGGCCCAAACCTCCTTGCAGACTGAGAAATATGTCTACAGTCTGACTCTTAGATGTATAGGTTCTTATAATTAAAAACAAAGTTGGTTACTCTCATGAAAAAGGGATCATGAAGGTCATTTCCTCAGGTTTGCTGCTTACTTGACAGAACACCAGGATCCTCTGCTTGAGAAAGTATGCTTTCTCGGTCTCAGTCTGCTGAGAATGACAAAGACTCTGGTTGCCTTGAAACTAGCAACCTGGGAGCAATCTCCTCATGTCATTTCTCTACACATCATGTAGGACAGAGGGATCAAACTTATGTTGCTTACTATATATATATATATATATATATGTATGTATATATATACATATATACATACACACATATATACATACATATGTATATACACATACACATATATGTGTGTGTGTGTATTACACATTCTGTGTTCTGTTGGTTGAAATGGGTTTATCTTGAATTTAATCTCTTCCCAGGAATGAAAACAAGGACCACAATGCTGAGTGTGAGCAGCATGGCTGACTGGAGCCAGGATGATGACTTCAATTCTCAGGCACAGATGGATTTCTGTTCCTGGTTCCATGTCTACTGCAACTATCCTTGTGCTAGGGAGTGTGCTACAAGCGATCATCAGCTTTTGGTGGAGACCTATGAGGGGACCAGAGTAGGCAATGAGTTGCTAGCAACTTCACCCTTTACATTGTTGGGTTATCTGTGGTTGGAATAGGAATCAGCCTTTATAAAAGGAAGGGAATTTTGACATATAGTACAACACAAATGAAACATTTTTTGAATAAGGTATGCTAGTCATAAAAGACAAATTCTATCTATTTCTGTATACAACTCTCTCTAGGGTAGTAAAATTTGTAGAAGCAGAAAATAGAACAGTGGACATCCTAGCTAAGAAGATGAATGAAGAGTTAGCATACTTTTCCTACAGGGAAGTAGAAGAAGAGTTTCTGTTTAGGAAATGAGGCAATTCTTCAGATGGATGGTGGCAATGGCTTCACAACAATGTGAAGGTGCTCATGTCACTGAGCCAGGCACTGAAGAATGGACAGAGGGTATATTTTATGTTCTGTATATTTTATGATAATTTTTAAATCAAAAGAATAGGATCTATAGCCACCCTGAGTTTTTTCTTTGATGATCTGAGCACCCTCCCTCTTTCCCCACACCTACCTGCTTCCCTGTTCTTCCTCCTCTTCCATCTCCTTTTCCTCAGTCTCCATCTTCTTTCCTCCCCATCCATTTTCACTTCTTTCCCTGTTTCATCTTTCTCTGTTTTATATTTCTCAACAGCTGTCTGCTCTCTCTTTGCCTGTCTCCTTTTCCTCCCTCCTCATCAGTTTCATCTGTTTTCTCTCTTGTGCCCCAATGCCCAGCTATATTGCCACATTATGTCTTGTCTGTTAGAAAATCCCACTTGTCACTTTCTGTACCATGTATCTTTTGTGTCACCAGAGAGAGAATTACCCAAAGCTGATGGACCATATAAGCTGTAAGAATTAACCCAGTGACTAGGATTTCATGATAGAGAACGCATCAAGACTTCACAAATACACTTAATTATTTGTCAAAATTTAAAAAGATGTAAGAATGATAAAATTTGCCAACAACCTGAAGCATTATATGGACATAAAAGTTATTTTTTATGTACTGTGACACAGAATTAATGTTCATTTTATGTAAATTAAATTTGTTTTTAGGTATTAGACAGAAATTTTGCATATTTATAGATCATTTTAGTTACTTTTGCATCACTGTGATTACAATAGAGAAGTAATTTAAGGCAGGGAAAGTTTATTTAGCTACAGTTTCAGAATGTTCCAGTCTATCTTATAGGATGCATGGCTTTGGAATTATTGAGAAACAGCAGTTTTTTTCATTAGGGAAGACTAAGGAGCAGAGACAGATGATCTGGAACCAGAAGTGGTTATAATGTCTACATTGCCTGTCCCCATTGATTTTCTTATGCTAGCCAGAATCCTCCTATCTTCAAAATATTGCCATAAGCTGGGGACTGAGAATTCAAAATAGAAACCTATGGCAGATGGTTCAGATTCAATCCATAAGAGGTACAAGTGTGACTATATGATGTTTTGATATATGTGTGCATTGTAAAATGTTGAAATCAGGTTATATATACTGATTTCAATGACATCATTTGTTTATGCTGAAAATGTAAAAACCCTCTCAGTTTTTTAGTACACAGCCATTATTGTTTCTATATTATTTACATTTTAATAAGTATATTCTAGAGGTCTGGAGAGATGGCTCAGATGGTTGAGAGCACTGGTTGCTCTTCCAGAGGTCCTGAGTTTAATTCCCAGCAACCACATGGATTTATAACCATCTATAATGAGATTTGGTGCCCTCTTCTGGCTTACAGGGATATATGCAGGCAGAACACTATGTAATAAATAAATCTATAAAAATAATACATTCTAGAAGTTGTTTGTATTTTCTGTTAACAGTACATATCAATAGATGAATTGAATTTTATCAGATGCACATATTCTCTGTTCATGTTATTTATGAGCATAGTAATTCATTTGAGAGACTGAGGCTGAGACAAGAGGATTATGAGTTTGAGGCCAGTCTAAGCTGTATAGCAAGTTGAAGGTCAACCATGATTATATGTAGCCAGAACATATTCCCCCTACACACCTCCCCAAAAGAACAAAAAAAGAAAACAAAATTAAAACACACACACCACCTCTCCTCAAGCTGTAAAATAAGATTCACATCTCTGAGTTGCTTCAAATTCTTTCCACTTCAAGATTATGTGAAACATTCCTCTTGGAGCTAATAACAAAGGGTCATTGTGACTTTTCAAGAGAAAGAGCCACAGAATGATGACAGCATACGGAAGGTTCCAAGTAGTCCAGGGAGCCGGTTAAAGGTAAGATGTTACAGAAAAACATAATACAGAGCTGGTTGTAGGTAAGATGTTACAGAAAAACATAAAGGTCTCCTGCTAAGAGGAAGAGACAGTGAAGGTTAGGTAAGGGATATTTATATATTTATATAGTTCAGAGAAATGTAAACATGATCAAATACTGTTGGAAGAATTCCCTAGAAAAAGAGACAATGAAGATGGAGGGACTTCTTGGTATACTGTAGGCATAAGGTTACTAAACAGGAAGATGTGTGTATGTGGAAGGGAGGAATCTCAGATTGGGAGACAGAAAGTATCAACAGAATTGGAAGAAATTGAGAAACAGATTAGGATATGTAAAATTATGCCAACTAGACCCCTAAAACTTCAGCCTCGTTTACAGTTTTCTCATGAAATAACAGGGAAAGTTTTAAGGGGGCTTGAGAATATAAGTGTGCGAGGGTTTTATTTTTCCACTTTGACTGTAGGTGTAAATAGCTCCCTTAACTTCTTGCAGTAATGGATTACAATCTAGAATTGTAAGCCATGTTGACTCCTTTTCCCATCTATTGCTTTTTTCAAGGTATTTTATCACAGCAACAGGAAGTGGAAATGACAAAACTTAGAAATTGAGAGAGTATCAAACAGGCTTCAGGGGACTTCACTTATTCAACAGACTAATGTAAAACAAAAGGAAAATGCCCAGACATGATTTTTTTTCCATGTTAGTGTTAGTATTTTGTATTTACAGTAGCACCAAAATAGTATATTGTATGTTTTTTTTTCTAACTTATAAGACTGGCAATAGCTGTGGCATGATGATGATGGCAATATTCCAGATCTGAAGTTTTACAAGGTAGGTAAGATAAATGGAAACTTTTTTTTTAAGTAATATCAATGGAACTATTGAGATCACAGACCATAGAAGCAAATATTGATATGGTTTCAGGAGGAGGGAGCTTAGAGAATGGATACCAAAGTTACACCAGAAGAATAGGGTCTTATAGTTTGTAACACAGCAGTGATTATAATTCACCATATTTCATATATATTATAAAGAACAAGAAAAATTTGAATCTTCCTAACACAAGAAAATGGTAAATATTAAAATTGTAAAAATGCTAAAAGTCTTTAATCATAAATCAGTGTATATATGAACCACATAATCATACTTATCTGTGAATGTTTGTATTTTGTTAATCTGAAAGAACACTTTTCACAGAAGTCCAACTGTAGAATCAGTCCAGATGTCCATCATATGACTATATCTGGAATGAACTCTGACCTGGATCTTGGCTTGGAGATAGTTATATCATATTAGGTATATTCATGATCTTGTTATTGTTTCATGTGGGCATGAGATATTATTTGTGCCAAGTTGACAAAGGGTGGTAGTTATTCCTGGTTGTCAACTTGACTATATCTGGAATGAACTCTGACCTGCATCTTGGTTTGGAGATCTTGAGGCATAGTGGTTATGAATCCCAGAAGATTAAAACAGGGAGATCCCTGAGTTCAATGTCATCCAGTACAAAGCACATCCCAGATCCAGGCATGGTGGCACACACCTTTAATCTGAACTACACCTTCTGCTGGAGACCTATGTAAGGACATTGGAGAAATGAAGATTCTCTCTTCTTTGCCTGTTTGCGTGTGGGACTGAGCAACTGCTAGATCCTTGGACTTCCATTCACAACTGCTGCTTGCTGACTGTTGTTGGGAGCTGTTACAGGCTGTAAGTCACAGCAAGTTCCCCTATTTTACAGAGACTACCTATAAGTTCTGTGACTCTAGAGAACCCTGACTAATACAGAAGTTGGTACCAGCAGTGGTTCGAGAGGAGCAGAAGTATAAGGATGAATCTTTTAAAAATCTGGAGTTGGTTTGATAATTCACCAGCACCTTCAACTACTGACACCTCTCCAGATTCTCTCCCTTCTGCGATCTTGATGAATATTGAAGACCCATGATTGAAACTATATTTCAAGGTTAAAGAAGTGATTGCCTTTGATTATCTTGATGAATTAGGCTATTTAGTATAAAAAACTTTCTACAAGTTGGGGAAAAACATCAAAAAATGATTTTGCTGGCTGGTTGCTCTAAGCATCTCAGGAAAAAGTGATGAAGGAAAAGAAGGAGTTGTATGATAAAATCAAAAGGCTCAAGGTGCAAGTAAACAATTTAAAATTTGCTAAGTGTGTCCTTGAAGAGAATCTTCTCTCCAACAGCCACAGAGCTCAAGTTGCAGGAAAGCAAACTGAAGCCCTCATTATAAGGTTGGCTGAATTACAATAAGAATTCAAGTCTCAGCCTCAGAGGGTGTCAGCAGTTAAAGTAAGGGCATTAATTAACAAAGAATGGGATCCTATAACTTAGGATGGGGATGATTGGGAGGACCCTGTTGAAGCTGAGAATTTCGAATCTTCAGATTCTGAAGGGTTTGCCCCACCTGAGGAAAGTAGTACCCTCAGGCCCACCCCTTGAACTAATGCCTTATCCACATAAGGAAATTAATCACTCAGAGCCTGATAAACCAGCAGTGACTTTCACTGAAGAAAATGTCAAACAAAACAATATTGATGTTTCTCAAGACCCACCAATTATTTCTTCTAGACTTATTACCAGACTCAAGGCAAAACAGGTCCCTAGAGAGGAGGTAGAAAGTGTAGTCCATGAGGAAGTGTGCTACACTACTAAGGAGATTAATGAGATTGCTAATTCATTCAAACAGAAGTCTGGGGTATATGTGTGGGCACGGATTTTAAGAGTGTGGGATAATGGTGGAAGGAACATAAAACTAGAGCAGGGTGAGATTATTGACATGGCCCTCTGCATGGATATTCTAGGTTTAATATGGAAGCTCATATAGTCAAAAAAGATGTTAGAAGTTTGTTTGAATGGTTGGCTGAAGTGTTTATCAAAAGTTGGCCTACTGAAAAGGAGTTGGACATGCCTGATATCCCTTGACTTAGTATTGACAAAGTCAATTTTAAGGTTTAGGGAAATTGCAATGCTAGAGTGGAAAGTGTGTAAAACCTAATCCTCCTCAATGGGAAGGCCCAGAATATATGCGCTTCACTAATCCTATAAGATGCAAACTGGTAAGAGGGGCACCAGCACATTTGAAAAGTTTTGTTCCTGCCCTTTTCCTTGTGCCAGACCTTAGGGTTGGAGATGCTGATGCTCAATTAGATGAATTAAATTCAATGGGTTTCCTTGGGCCCCAAGGTAACACGGGCCAGGTGGCAGCATTGAATCGACAGAGACAAGGTGATTGTAGTTATTATAATGGACAGTGTAGATAAAACAATGTTTATAATGACAAACCCAGTAATGGTCAGCATTGGAGAGGTGACATTTATAATGGCGTGACTGCCACTATCAAGGACTTGAAAGATGCAGGGGTGGTGATTTCCACCACATCTCCCTTTAACTCTCCTATCTGGCTGGTGCAGAAGACAGATGGATCATGGAGAATGAGGGCTGACTATCAAAAACTAAATCAGGTAGTAACTCCAATTGCAGCTGCTGAACCAGATGTAGTTTTGCTACTTGAGCAAATTAACACATCTCCTGGTACCTGCTATGCAGCTATTGATCTGGTGAATGCCTTCTTCTCAATACCTGTCCATAAGGACAGCCAGAAGCAATTTGCTTTCAGTTGGCAAGGCAAGCAGTATACCTTTATAGTTTTGCCTCAAGGGTATATTAACTCTCCTGTCCTGTGTCATAACTTAGTTAGAAGGGATCTTGATCATTTGTCTCTTCCACAAAATATCACATTGGTGCACTATACTGATGACATCACATTGATTGGACCAAGTGAGTAGGAAGTAGCAACCACTTTGAACTCATTGGTCCAAAATTCAAGGACCGGAAGTAGCAACCACTTTGAACTCATTGGTCCAAAATTCAAGGACCATCTACCTCAGTGAAATTCTTAGGAGCACTGTGGTGTGGGGGCATGAAGAAATATTCCTTCTAAGGTGAAAGATAAGTTATTGCACCTGGCCCCTCCCACCACCAAGAAAGAAGCACAATGTTTAGTGGGTCTACTTGGATTCTGGAGACAGCACATTCTTCACTTGGGTATGTTACTCAGGCCTATTTATCAAGTGACTCAGAAAGCTGCTAGCTTTGTGTGGGTCCTAGAACAGGAGAAGACTCTTCAAAAGGTTCAGGCTGCTGTGCAGGCTGCTCTACTACTTGGACTATATGATCCAGCAGAGCCGATGGTACTTGAGGTGTCTGGTGGCAGATAAAGATGTTGTTTGGAGCCTCTGGCAGGCTCCAGTAGGTACATCAAAAAAGAGACCTTTGGGATTGTGGAGCAAAGCTCTACCATCATCTGCAGACAACTATTCTCCCCTTGAAAATCAGCTCTTGGACTGCTATTGGGCCTTAGTGGAAACCGAACATTTGACAATAGGACATCAAGTTACTATGTTACCTGAACTACCCATCATGAGCTGGATATTATCAGAGTCAACAAGTCATAAAGTTGGACGTGCACAGCAGCAGTCTATTATCAAAAGGAAGTGGTATGTAAGTGATTGGGCCAGAGCAGGTCCTGAAGGCACAAGCAAGTTATTTGAAGAAGTTGCTCAAATGCCTATGGTTTCTACTCCTGTTACAATGCCATGTGTTGCCAAGCATGTGCCTATAGCCTCATGGGGTGTTTTCCCTATGTTCAGTTTACTGAAGAAGAGAAGACTAGGACCTGGTTTACTGATGGCTCTGCATATTATGCAGTCACCACCCAGAAGTGGAGAGCTACAGCGTTACACCTTTCTAGAACAACCCTGAAAGATATAGGTGAAGGAAAATCTTCACAGTGGGCAGAACACTGGGCAGTACATATGGTATTACAATTTGTTTGGAAGAAGAAATGGTCAGATGTATAAATGTTCGCTGATTCATGAGCTGTAGCCAATGGATTGGCTGGATGGTCAGGGACTTGGAAAGATGATGATTGGAAAATGGTGACAAAGACATATGGGGAAGAAGTATGTGGATAGATCTCTCCAAATGGGCAAAGGATATGAAGATATTTGTTTCCCATGTAAATGCTCACTAAAAGGTAACTTCAGCTGAGGAGGACTTCAGTAATCAAGTGGATAGGATGACACATTCTGTGGACAGTCAGCCTCTTTCCCCAGCCATCCCTGTCATTTCTTAGTGGGCATATGAACAAAGTAGCCATGGTGGTCGAGATGGAAGTTAAGCTTGGGCTCTAAAACATGGTCTTCCACTCACCAAGGCTGACCTGGCTTTAGCTGCTGCTGAATGCCAGATCTGCCCACAGAAGAAACCAACATTGAGACCCAGTTATTCCCATTTCTTGAGGTGACCAGCCAGCAACCTGGTGGCAGGTTGACTACATTGGACCACTTCCTCTGGAAAGGAAAATGTTTTGTTCTTACTGGAGTAGATAATGATTCTGCTTATGGATTTGCCTTTCCTGCATGTAATGCTCCTGTCAAAGCCACCATCTGTGGACTCACAGAATGCCTTATCTATCATCATGGTATTCCATACAGTGTTGCTTCTGACCAAGGAGTAGTGCAACAGTGGGCCCACAATCATGGAATTCACTGGTCTTACGATGTTTCCCATCATCCTGAAGTAGCAGGTCTGATAGAAAGATGGAATGGCCTTTTG
Organism: Tokudaia tokunoshimensis; assembly: GCA_036184795.1. Lineage (NCBI taxonomy): Eukaryota > Metazoa > Chordata > Mammalia > Rodentia > Muridae > Tokudaia > Tokudaia tokunoshimensis. The sequence goes on from BTHU01000008.1 coordinate 17,950,662, forward strand.
AAGACAAAGTTACAGTGCCAGTTAGGTGGCAACAGCATGGAAGGCTGGGACAGAGTTCTTCAGAAGGAAATATATGTTTTGAATCAGTATATGGTATAGTTTCTCCCATAGCCAGGATCCATGGGTCCAGGAATCAAGGGGTGGAAAAGGGAACAGTTCCACTCACTATCACTCTTAGTGAACCTCTAGGAAAATTTTTGCTTCTTGTCCCCACAATTTTAGGTTCTACTGGCCTAGATGTTTTGGTTCCAGAAGGGGGAGTGCTCCTACCAGGAGCCACAACAAACATTCCATTGAACTGGAAGCTCAGACTTCCGCCTGGTCATTTTGAGCTTCTAATGCCCTTAAACCAACAGGCTAAGAAAGGAATAACAGTATTAGGAGGGGTCATAGGTCCAGATTATCATGGAGAAATTGGATTCCCTCTCCACAATGGAAGTAAGCAGGATTATGTCTGCAGTGCAGGAGAACCCTTAGGATGTCTCTTAGTACTACCATGTCCTGTGATTAAAGTCAATGGGAAAGTATAACAGCCTAATCCAAGCAGGATGACAAAGGAAACAGACCCCTCAGGAATGAAGGTATGGGTCTGTCCTCCAGGAAAGGAGCCAAGACCTACTAAGGTGCTTGCTGAGGGCGAATGAAATATAGAATGGGTAGTAGAAGAAGGTAGTTATAAATACCAGCTAAGGCCATGTAACCAGTTGTGGAAACGAGGATTATAAAGTAATATGAATGCTTTTATCTTATTTTGTTAAGAATATATTTGTCTTTTATCCAATTTCTTTAACATCAATTGGTATTTAAGTTGAGACACTAAAAGAATGATCCCAAGGGACATTGCCCCATTGTAAATTTACAAATGTGTTTGCGATTGTACGAGGAATAGTTATGTCACCCTAGGTGTATTCATGACCTTGTTATTGTTTCATGTGGACATGAGATATATTTGTGTCAAGTTGACAAGGGCTGGATTGTAGTGGTTATTCCTGGTTGTCAACTTGACTATATCTGGAATGAACTCTGACCTGCATCTTGGTTTGGAGATCTTGAGGCATAGTGGTTATGAATCCCAGAAGATTAAGACAGGGAGATCCCTGAGTTCAAGGTCATCTGGGAAAAAGTACATTCCAAATCCAGGCATGGTGGCACACACCTTTAATCTGGACTACACCTTCTGTTGTAGCCCTACATGAGAACATTGGACAAAGGAAGATTCACTCTCTCTTTGCCTGCTTGCCTTGTGGGACTGAGCAACTGCGAGATCCTTGGACTTGCATTCACCATTGCTGCTGACCATTGTTGGGGAGTTGGACTATAGATTGTAAGTCACCAACAAATTCCCCTACTATATAGAGACTACCCATTTGTTCTGTGATTCTAAGAACTCTGACTAATACAGAATGGATAAAGAAAATGAGGTATATATAGACAATAGATTTTTTTTAGTTTTGAAACAGCCATTTATGTAGCTTAGGCTGGCCTCAAACCCACTGTGTAGCTAAGGATGTCCTTAAAATTTTGGTCTTCCTGCCTCCATATCCCAAGGACCTATCATTACTGATCACACTCAGTTTTATGGAGATGAAACTTAGGGTCTTTTACATGCTAGGCAAGCACTCTATCAACTGACCTCCATAACTGGCCAGAATGGAGAATGATATTGTGTCATTTGCAAGATAGTGGATAGAACTAGAGATCATCATATTGAGGGACAAATACCAGGCTTGGGAGATAGTCCAGTGGGTAAAACACTTCTGTGCAATTATGAGGATTGGAGTTTGAATTCCCAGAACCCACATAAATGACAGCTAACATTTAGGATTATATAGATATAGAAGTATGTATGTAACAACAATTAGTGAAAAAATGGGGTCAAGAATTTAAAAAAGCAAGGAGGGGCATATGAAGACTTTGGTGGGAAGAAAGGGAAGAAATGATATAATTAATTTCAAAATAGCATAAAAACAAAAGAAAAACCAGGCAAGTCTGGTGGCCATCTGTAATCACAGCATTGAGAAGGCAGAAATAATGAATCTCAGGGGCAAGATGACTAGCTAGACTACCCAGAATTAGTGAGGGTCTAGTTTAATGAGAGACCTGGCTCAACAAATAAAGTAGAAGTCTATTACAGAAGATATCTAATATAAACTTCAGGCCTCCACAGGCACACATGTAGGTGCACGCATTCATGCAAACACATAAGCACATGCACATTCTATCCATATACATACAAAAGAAATGCCAACATACCAGATTTTCTCCTATGTCTAAAGTATATTTTAAAATTTAACATTTGTATTCTTTCTGATGGGGGCGAGGAGGGCTCTAGATATGTGTACTTTGAGAAGCATATGGAAGTCAGATGTCATTCCATGGTAGTGGATGCTTTTTCCTTTCACCATGTGAGTCCTGTCGGTCACACTCAGGTTATCAGTTTCAGCAGAAAGGGCCCTTACACCTTGAGAGTCACTGTGACACAGAAAGTGTGTTTTAAATCATAAAATAGAATATGACATGATAAAGGGAAATATGAGAGATGTAGAAGGGTAATGGGAAGAGGAGGAGGAGGAGAAGAGACAGAGCAGCAATAGCAGCAGTGACTATGATCAAAGTACATCATTTGTTGATATAGAAATGTCACAGTGAAGCTCCTTTGTATAGTTAATGTGTGTTAATAAAAAAGTAAATAAAACAGGGAAAATAATGTGAAAATAAGTAGTTAGGAGTCAGTTTTTGATCTTGAGAAATAATAATGCTGTTTGTTCCATAAAATTAAACAATACCTCTAGAAATCAAAATCTGGTAGTGGGTGAACACATTTCTTTTCCTTCCTTCCTTCCTTCCTTCCTTCCTTCCTTCCTTCCTTCCTTCCTTCCTTCCTTCCTTCCTTCTTTCCTGCCTTTCTGCCTTCCTGCCTTCCTGCCTTTCTGCCTTTCTGCCTTCCTGCCTTCCTGCCTTCCTGCCTTCCTGCCTTTCTGCCTTCCTGCCTGCCTGCCTGCCTTCCTGCCTTTCTGCCTTCCTGCCTGCCTGCCTGCCTTCCTGCCTTCTTTTTCTGCTCTCATATGAATAGACTTTTTGTTGTTGTTGTTGCTAGGATGTGTTATTTATTAATCAGTGTTTGTAGCACACATCTGAGTTGCCTGTTAACAGCTACTAGAAGCAAACCATTTATTCTAGTGCCTACTATTTTCCAATTACTGGATACAATTGTTTTTGAAAGATTTTTATTTACATATATATATGTAAATATATACATACATATATTGGCATACATAATATATGTGATATCAATATATATGTATATATGATATTAGATATATAATCAGTATAGTTGGTTCTTAATTGTAAGATTATATTGGATTTCTAGATTGTAGCAATTTTATTTAATGCAGCATTGAGTTAAAGAATATTTACATGGAAAAAAGTGCAAAGACCTTTAGGTTGGCAGTTCAGAACTGGTGGAAACCAGTAAATATTAGAGAAATAATTCTAATGAGGTCAGTTTGTTTCTTCTGAGAAGGAAGAAAGGAAGTTAAGCAAGCAGTTAGTAGTGTGCACATCTGCATCTCCATCTGCATGTATGGCATCTCCATGTTATCCTTGTCTGTCCTTTGGTCATCTCCTTCTTTATCTTCATGTCACTCTTTCTATGTGATTAAGACAACATGAAAAAAGATCCTTCATTGTTATTAAATATTTAGGCATATATTTGGGCCATGGAGGCCATGTTGTCAAAAGTAGACAAGAGTTTCTCACAAATATCTAAGTTCAAAATCAAACAGTCTGCAAATGTATCAAATATGTACAAATATATAAGGTTGTAGTAATTCTTAAGATACAGTACATGTTCTCTAGTAACATTTTAAGCCTAATTTTTATACCATCTATTTTTATCACATCATAGTCCTGCCTCCCACTCCTAGCTCCTTTCCTATCTCACTGCTTGAATTTTATGTGGCCTGAACATGTGTAGTAGTGTGTCTCTGACTACTCTTAAGGTAATACTTTTCACATTTTGTTTTAAAAGCTTGGTTTGAAATATTAAAAATTGACCATATCAATATATTATTAAAATTAATAATGATAAGAATTCATGAGAACATGTATTATGCTACTATTATTTCCTACTTTCATGTCCTTTAAAACTTGTCTAGCAAGCTGTATATAATTGAAGAAATTTTAATCATCAAATAATGAAAAATTTATTCATTTTGTACTTTAATATTAAGTATTTCACTGTCTATCTTATTAATAGGTGTTAGAGTTTGATGGGTAAGTTCAGATTTTGAAAATATTTTAATAAAATAATATTAAAAATTAATTTCAAATGCAGTTTTAATAACTAAAATAGGAATTTACAAACAAAACTTATCCAAATTAGGCTTTTCCAGATTTTCATTGTCTCCAAATCTGACAGAGGTCTGACATCCAAAATATAAAGAACACAAGTAACTAAATATCAATAAACCAATAATTCAATTAAAAATGAGGTACAGATTCTAAACAGAGAATTCTCAATAGAAGAATATCTAATGGCTGAGAAATACAACTCAGTATTGATATTTTTAAGTCATCAAAATAATTTATAATATTTAAATGTCTCTTAAATATGCATGATATCTTCTGAAGCTAAAAGTAGTATGTACTTAACCAGTTTTTAAAATCTATTTGGAATAGTAAACATGATAGAAGTAGAAAACAGTCTCTTATGAAGTCCTCTATGAAAGGAAATTGTGACAGGTTCCTGATTAGACAGAAACCATTCCATCTCCAAGGGAGAATACAAAGTGTGACTATGGCTTCATAGAATGAATTGGATAGTGTTCCTTCTGTTTCTATTTTGTGGAATAGTTTGAAGAGTATTGGTGTTAGGTCTTCTTTGAAGGTCTGATAGAATTCTGGACTAAACCCATCTAGTTTAGATGGTTTACCTGACCTTGATTTAACTTAGTTATTTGGTATCTGTTTAGAAAATTGTCCATTTCATCCAGATTTTCCAGTTTTGTTGAATATAGACTTTTGTAGTAGAATCTGATGATTTTTTGAATTTCCTCTGTTGTTATATCTCCCTTTTCATTTCTGATTTTATTAATTTGGATACTGTCTGTGTGCCCTCTGATTAGGTTAGCTAAGGCTTCATCTATCTTGTTGACTTTCTCAAAGAACCTGGTTTTGTTGATTCTTTTTACAGTTCTTTTTGTTTCTACGTGGTTGATTTCAGCCCCGAGTTTGATTATTTCTTGCCATCTACTCCTCTTGGGTGTATTTGCTTCTTTTTGTTCTAGAGCTTTCAGGAGTGCTGTTAAGCTGCTAGTGTATGTTCTCTCCAATTTCTTTTTGGAGGCACTCAGAGCTGAGTTTTCCTTTTAGCACTGCTATCATTGTGTCCCATAAGTTTGACTATGTTGTGCTTTCATTTTTATTAAATTCTAAAAAGTGTTTAATTTCTTTCTTTATTTCTTCCTTGACCAAGTTATCAGTGAGTAGAGTGTTGTTCAATTTCCATGCGTATGTGGGCTTTCTGTTGTTTTTGTTGCTACTGAAAACCGGCCTTAGTCCATGGTGATCTGATAGGATACATGGGATTATTTAAATCTTCTTGTATCTGTTGAGGCCTGCTTTGTGACCAATTATATGGTCAATTTTGGAGAAAGTACCAAGAGGTGCTGAGGAGAATGTATATTCTTTTGTTTTAGGATGAAAATGTTCTATAGATATCTGTTAAATCATTTGGTTCCTAACTTCTGTTAGTTTCAGTGTGTATCTGTTTAGTTTGTGTTTCCATGATCTGCCCATTGATGAGAGTGTGGTGTTGAAGTGTTCCAATATTATTGTGTGAGGTGCAACAAGTGTTTTGAACTTTAGTAAAGTTTCTTTTATGAATGTGAGTGCCCTTGCATTTGGAGCATAGGTGTTCAGAATTGAGAGTTATTCATGGTAGATTTTTCCTTTGATGAGTATGAAATGTCCTTAATTAAGAAGTGTCCTTCTTAATGACTTTTGCTTAAAAGCTGATTTTATTTGATATTAGAATGCCTGCTCCAGCTTGTTTCTAGGGACCATTTGGTTGGTAAATTGTTTTCCAGCTCTTTAGTCTGAGGTGGTGTCTGTCCTTGACAGAGGTTTGTTTCCTGAATGCAGCACAATGCTGGGCTCTGTTTATATATCCAGTCTGTTAGTCTATGTTTATTTTTATTGGGGAATTGAGTCCATTGACGTTAAGAGATATTAAGGAATAGTGATTGCTTTTTCCTGTTATTTTTGATGTTATTTTTATGTTTGTGTGGCTATCTTCTTTTGGGTGTGTTGAAAGATTTCTTTCCTGCTTTTTCTAGGGAGTAGTTTCCTTCCTTGTGTTGGCATTTTCCATCTATTATCTCCTGTAGTGCTGGATTTGTAGAAAGATATTGTTTAAATTTGTTTTTGTCATGGGATATCTTGGTTTCTTCATCTACGGTAATTGAGAGTTTTGCTGGGTATAGTAGCTTTGGCTGGAATTTCTTTTCTTTTAGAGTCTGTATAAAATCTTCCCAGGATATTCTAGTTTTCATAGTATTTGGTGAGAAGTCTGGTGTAATTCTGATAGGTCTGCCTTTATAAATTTCTTGACCTTTTCTCCTTACTACTTTTAATATTCTTTTTGTTTTGTGCATTTGATGTTTTGACTACTATGTGACAGGAGGAAATTTCTTTTCTGGTCCAGTCGATTTGGAGTTCTGTAGGCCTCTTGCTTGTTTATGGGCATCTTTTTATTTAGGTTAGGGAAGTTTTCTTCTATAATTTTGATGAAAATATTTATTTGCCCTTTAAGTTTGAAATCTTCACTTTCTTCTATACCTATAATCCTTAGAATTGGTCTTATTATGTCCTGGTTTTCTTGGATGTTTGGGTTAGGAGCTTTTTGCATTTTGCATTTTCTTTGACTGTTGTGTCAATGTTTTCTATGGAATCTTCTGCACCTGAGAATATCTCTCCTATCTCTTTTATTCTGTTGTTGATGCTTGCATCTATGACTTCTGATCTCTTTCCTAGGTTTTGTAGCTCCAGCGTTGTTCTCTTTGTGATTTCTTTACTGTTTCTATTTCCAGTTTTAGATCTTGGAAAGTTTTGTTCAATTCCTTCACCTGTTTGGTTGTGTTTTCCTGTAATTCTTTAAGGGATTTTTGTGTTTTCTCTTTAAGGGCTTCTACCTGTTTACCTGTGTTCTCCTGTATTTCTTTAAGGGAGTTATTTTTGTCCTTTTTGAAGTCCTCTATCAGCATCATGAGATGTGATTTTAAATCAGAGTCTTACCTTTCTGGTGTGTTGAGGTATTGCTGTGGTGGGAGAACTGGTTTCTTTTTTTTTTTTTGGAGAACTGGTTTCTGATTCTTCCAAGTAGTCTTGGTTTCTGTTGCTTATATTCTTGCCCTTGCCTCTTACCATCTGATTATCTCTTGTGTTAGTTGTTCTTGTTATCTCTGACTGTGGCTTGTGCCTCCTGCAAGCCTGTGTGTCAGTACTCACATGTGTGAGTTCTTTCCAGGAGGAATTTGGGAATGGAGAGCTGTGGCAAAGGGTCAGCTCAGGGGTGCAGATGGAAACCGGAAAGATCTTGTCCTAGGCTGCTTCTTGGTTCCTGTGTCCTGATGTCTCTGGGCGGGACCCTCTTGGGCCAGGAATTTGAGCAGAAGTGGTGATCTTACCTGTGTTCACAGGTGTGTCAGCACTCCTGGGAGACCAGCTCTTTCCTGACGGGATTTGGGTATGGAGCGCTGTGGCACAGCATCAGCTCCCAGAGCAGACCAGACGTAAACTGGAAGAATCCTGTCCCAGGCTGCTCCTCTGTTCTTGTGGCCTGAAGTCTCCTGGGTGGGTCCCTCTGAGCAGAAGTGATGATCTTATGTGTGCTCACAGGCATGTCCACACTCCTGGGAGACCAGCTCTCTCCCAGCAGTGGTATTTGACTATGGAGCACTGTGGCACAGGATCAGTTCTGGGTGCAGAAGGAAACAGGAAGGATCCTGTACCAGACTGCCCCTTGGTTTCTATGGCCTGAGGTCTCAGGATCGGCCCTTTGGAACAGAAGTGGTAGTCTTACCTTTGCTCACAGGCTTGTCAGCACTCTTGGGAAACCTGTTCTCTCTCAGCGATGGTATTTGGGTATGGAGTGCTGTAGCACAGGATCAGCTCTGGTCTGTGAATAGACTTTCTAAGTTACTTATTTTTAAGATGACCATTTAGGTTGATAAATACATCTCAGGTTTTACAGTGATTTTTCAAGAGTGATATTATTGGTAGTTTTACTACTGATTTTTTTAAAAATAAACTTTCTTTGAAAGTTTCATACATGTATGGAATGTATTGATCATATCATTCTTCTATTTCACCTTCTCCATGTCCTCCTTTAACCATAATACTCTCATCACTTCTTCCTATCTCTTTGTCCTTTTTTAACCTTCTGGAAGTTATTAGTGCTCCCAGTATGTGCATAGGTGCAGGGCCACCGACTGGAGCAACCCACCAGGGGCCACATCCCTGAAGAAAACTCACTATTCCTCTCTAACTAGCCATCCGCTGCCATGACCTTCTTCCACATCTGTATTGTAATGTTGGCTGACCTGATCTTATACAGATTTTGAACAAGAATTAATTAAAGCTACTGTGAGTTCAATTACAATGGTCTTGTCATGTCCAGGAGACACTTTGTGTAGTACTCTTTCCCAACATCTGGCTCTTATAATCTAATTTCACTATTGACTTATGTTTTAGAAGAGCTATAAAAATCATGTGGTTCATAACAATTTCATAATCAAATAACAGAAGAATGACAATATTAGAGACTTAGAGGAAAACTGGGGACTGTGTATTATGGCAGGGAATATAAGGGCTCAAGCAGTTGTCAGTAGAGCCAAAATACCCTAAAAATATATTTAAGAAATGAGGGATTTTTGTCAAGTTGTGGGAGAGCTTTGACTTTGAGCTTTCTGTGCTCAACTTAGATCTGTTTGATGTTTCCAAATATAGGTCAAATTTATCACTATAGGGAAAAGAGGAAGGTGGGTATTACAAGCAGCATTAATAATTGATAGCTATCACATGAGTAATAAAAGAAGGCAGCCTTCCATCACGTTGATCCAATTTCATGACTTATGTTTATAGGGCTAAGAACCGAGTCAGATGGGCAAGACATCACAGAGGAAGCAATGTGACTGTGAGAACCTCTCAAAGCCTTGTTTAAGTACCTCAATCCCCTTGAGGATGTCTAGTTATACATTCAAGAGGCCAGTCACTAAAATAACATCCCATCGGGGCAGTGAGGTAAGATACTATCAGTGGGAGGAGACGTTGGAGAAGCCAGAACAAGCCTGCTGGCAGAAGAGACTTCAAGGACTCCAGGCCTACAGCAGTGCAGGAGAACTTTTGAGCACTTTAGACCTTGCCAAGACTTTGAAAGACCTTACACCTAAAGACACCTACACCTCTGCTTCAGCTACTCAAGCCAACAACATTGACCCCAGACCCATGCCCAGCCTTGAGTCATCTTTACATTTGTCGAAGATGATTCCAGAAGCAGGCCCACATATCCTTTACAAAGAATTTCTGGTCACAGAAGAGGATATTATTAACCAGGAAAAGAAAGTGAAAATAGCAAGAGAAAGACTGGCAATGGTGTTGATTGCACACAAGCTAGCAAATGAGGCGGAGAAAGTAAGTGGGTCAAAGAAGGCAAACTTATAAACATAATGTGATGCGGGGCTGGAGAGAAGATACTGCAGCTGAAATGGGGCATGACCTTGTTTTAACACCTCTTTGCAGTATCTTTTGTTGTTGTTTTGAGACCTTGAAACTTTAAACTTAACAATATTTTATTAAATGTCTTTGTGCAATGCAAAAATACAAATAATTTATTACTTTTTCCTCTTACTCTACCCCCATTTCTTTCTTTATGCTGAATATTGAACCCAACTTCCCACTCACAGAGCTATATCACCCAGCCCAGTGATTTTTATTTTTTTAAATTATTTTAGGAGTTGGAGAGATACCTCTGTGATTAAGAGCATAACTACTCTTCAGAGGACCCAAGTTCATTTCCCAAAGTCTACATAGTGGTCTACAGTTGTCTGCAATTCCAATCACCAGGGGACCCAATGTCCCCTTCTAGTCTCCATGGATACCAGGTACACACATACAGTGTGTAGATATACATGGAATCATAAACATAAATTATTTTTAATTATGTGTTTATGTCTGTCTGTCTCTTGCTATAAGTCCGTGAGAGTAGGTAGGCCATTACATTTCGTGGAGCTGTAGTGAGGTAGTTGTGAGCCATTGATTGGTGGTGGGAACCAAACTTGGATCTCTGTAAGAGTAATAAGTGCTCTTAAGTATTGAGCCATCTCTCCAGCCCCAATAATTTATTTTTGAAATGAGAAATTGATGTGAGAAAGATTTTTGTTCGGCTCTTTATAATCCTATATTCATTTACTATTTTATTTAAAATGCTTATGTATATGAGTGTTTTATCTGCACATATGCCTATTAATAGTGTATAGAGTTTGGGCCTATGGAAGGCAAAAGAGGATATTGGATTCCCTGGAACTGGAGTTATAGACAATTGTGAACTGGCTCACAGGGAACAAAACCCTTGTCCTCTCAAAGAGTAACATGTACTCTTAACTTTCAAACCATAATTTAGTAATTGTTTAACATCCTTAAATTTCACTTACAATGTTTTAGAAGTTATTGTGGCCTCTGATATTCCTACAAGGCACTTCTCACAGCAAGCTCTCTGCTCTTTTGGCCCATATAAGCTTTCATTTCTTCCTCAGCAATGATCACTGAACTTTAGGTTCAGTGTAATTGTAATTGTAAAATGTAAGCAGGTGCTTTCAAAGGTCAGAGGAGGGTGACTGAAATTACAGGTGGTTGTGAGCTGCCCAGTGTGGATACAGGAAAAGAGCAGGAATAGAAGTATGTGCTCTTAACTGTGGGGCCATCTCTCCAGAGCCAACTACTTAAGAATCTGGATTTTCCGTCACCCTAAAGGTAATGTTTAAGTTAGAGAAAATAACTACAAAACACCTGAGGACTGCATTTCTAACATACAGATTTGGAAGGGACACTTAAGCCATGGGGGTAGTATAACAAAGATAACATATACAGAGTTTACAATCTGTTGTGTTTAACCTGTGCTAAACCTTGTCCCCAACTATGTGATATTATTTTTACAATTAAAAATCACATCTACAATCATGTTCCAATAAAATTAAATTATGCTTCTTTGGGAAATTGGAAATTAGTACATAACTATATTAAGTATATGATGATAATTATAAACAAGTTTAACTGTCATCTTGTGTTTAATCTCAAAGAAAAACTGCTTAAGTTGACTGAGGTGCAATGAAAGTTTATGATGGTGGTATTACTGTCAATTTGATTATTAGCCATTGGTTATAATCACTTAAGATTTTTAAAATGTGGAGAAGTCAGCTCAAGACCACATTGGACTCTTTCTGATGATCCAAGTTCAATTTCCACCATCCACATCTGGTGGCTCCCAAAACAACCATCATTTCTGGGGCATCTGACATGTTCTTCAGGCCTCTGCAAGCACCTGCATAGAAGTGACATAACACATAGATAAAAAGACACATAAACAAATATACATATTTTTAAAATTTTAAAAATGTGTAAATATCATTAATGGATTCTGTTAGATCCAAAGCAGGACATCTGTGTAACTAGTCTATACTGTTCACTTGTGCTCACAGCACAAGAAGATGAAAAACAAATTAAATCACTGGCCTTTTCCCATCATTATCTTCCCCAATATTTTATTGATTTTTTTCCCCATTCAAACCATATATGATCTTTAGAAAACTGTGACATTACTCAGGGAATCAGACTTCCATAAGCCATTCAGTTCCCAAGATCTGAGTCTGATTGTGGAGTCATTTCTGAGCTACTCATTCATTTCTTCCCATTGTGGGTGATCCACAAGGAGAAGAGGATAACAGCTCAAGAGGATTTGTGTTGAAGTCCTGCAGAAGATAGGCTCAGAGAATATACATTTAAGAGAAATCTGAGATGGGAAGGGCTTCAAGGGATGGAGGAGTTGGAGAAGCACATATTATTAGTGTGATGGCTGACACTGAATTGAACAAAAGGCATATAGTGAGTGACTAAGAAAGGACACACCACATTGAAGGGGTGTGTTCATTTTACATCATGACAATATATATACTGACACTGTGATTTGAATGAAGATTGATCCCTATAGTCTCACATAGTTCATAATTTGGTCTCTATCTCTTGATAAGGCTCAAATTGGTTGTGATAATTTTAGGAAATGGAGCTTTGCTGGAAGAAGAGGTTAATAGACTGATGGGATTTGAGATATTGTAGGCTGCCCCCACTTCTTGTTCTGCTCCTTCCTATGTAATATGACCAACTTTGTTCCTGCTTCGGCCACCACTCTTTCCCTACCACAAAAAGACTATGTCCCGCTGGAACTGTAAGCCAAACTAACCCTTTCTTCAAGCAGCTGTGGTGACATATTTTGATTTAGCAGCAAGAAAAGTATCTAATACAACCAGTTTCACCCTTTGCTGTCTCTGAAGAATAACATACTATGAGGCTACAGACCATAATGGACAGTCTCCTTCAGAGCTTGACAAAGGAGGGAAATGGTCACTTAGTCCTCAGGGACATGCTCAGTGATCAAGTCAAGAAAGTCAAAGATGGAGCATCAGGGCAGTTGGGACCGCCAAGCTCAGAGACAGACAGGAATAATATCGCTTGGGTCTCAGGCGGCTTGTATGTACTCTGCTCCCAAGAGCTGGGTAGATCTGTAGTAACCAGCGCGCCAGCTCTGCTGTGGGACTTCTTTTTTTTTTTTTTCATCTTTTTTTTTAAATTTTATTTTATTTTCTAAGTTTTTTATTTACATTCAAAATCATTTCCCCTTTCCCGTTTCCTCCCTCCCCAAAAGTCCCATAAGCCCCCTTCCCTCCCTCTTTTCCCCATTCAACCCCCTCTTGCTTCTCTGTCTTGGCATTCCCCTACATCCAGTCTTTCCAGGACCAGGGGTATCTCCTTCCATCTTCTTGGAAATCTATTGATATGCGAATTGTGTCTAGGGTATTCCGAGATTCTGGGTTAATATCCCCTTATCAGTGACTGCATACCATATGTGTTCTTTTGTGATTGGGTTACCTCACTAAGGATGATATTTTCAAGTTCTGACCATTTGCCTAGGAATTTTGTGAATTCATTGTTTTTATTTGCAGAGTAGTATTTCATTGTGTAAATATACCACATCTTCAAAACAACCCTGAGATTCCATCTCACACCAGTCAGAATGGCTAAGATCAAAGACACAGGAGACAGCAGTTATTGGCGAGGATGTGGAGAAAGAGGAACACTCTTCCACTGCTGGTGGGATTGCAAGCTGGTAGAACCACTCTGGAAAGCAGTCTAGCGGTTCCTCAGAAAACTGGGCATGACACTCCCGGAGGATCCGGCTATACCACTCCTGGGCATATACCCAGAGGCTTTCCCTGCATGCAATAAGGACTCATGCTCCACTATGTTCATAGCAGCCTTATTTATAATAGCCAGAAGCTGGAAAGAACCCAGATGTCCCTCAATGGAGGAATGGATTCAGAAGATGTGGTATATTTACACAATGTTGTGGGACTTCTGCCTTGCAGAGGGACCCCCGCACTGGGCGGGAGCCTACCAGCTTCCCGTTGGTGACCTCTGTTCCTGGATCGACTGCACTGAGGAGACAGGTACCCAGGTTCGCCCCAATATAACATTGCTTGGGACACAACCTGTTGGGGATTCCATCTGCACCCAAGAGCGGGACAGCGCTGCGGTCGTCTGGGCGCCAGCTCTGCTGTGGGCCATCTCCCCTGCAGAGTGACCTGCGCTGCCTAGAAAGTGAAGAGTGCACTCCGCCATCTTTGCTCCAGCATCAGGGCAGTTGGGACCTCCAGGCTCAGAGACAGACAGGCATAATATCACTTGGGTCTCAGGCAGATTGTGTGTACCCTGCTCCCAAGAGCTGGGCAGGTCTGCAGTAACCGACGCGCCAGCTCTGCTGTGGGACTTCTACCCTGGAGAGGGATCCCCCCTTCCCCCCTCTGGGAGATATCACACACCCCTGCATAGGGCGGGAGCATACCAGCCTCCCTTTGGTGACCTCTGCTCTGGGAATCCACTACGCTGAGCCTTTGGATGTGCAGGGACTCCCCAGTATAACATCACTTGGGGCAAGGCACACCAGGGCTCCAAAGTCACTCAGGAGCAGGGCAGGCCCCAGAAATCGGTGCCAGGGGAATCCCGGTAATCCCGGGGGGGGGGGTCAGAAATAGCTTTGCAGGCTCACATGAGGTCCAACCAACAGCCAGTGACAGCAGGACCAACTAACACCAGAGGTAACCAGATGACAAAAGGCAAATGTAGGAATGTTACTAACAGAAATCAAAGTAAAATGGCACCATCCGAACCCAACTCTCCAACAGCAGCAAGTCCTGGATAACCCACCACACCCAAAAGACAAGATCTGGATTTAAAATCACTTCTCATGATGCTATTAGAGGATTTCAAGAAGGACACAAATAAATCTAATAAAGAATTACAGGAAATCATGAATCAATGGTTAGAAACCCTTACAAAGGAAACACAAAAATCGCTTAGAGAAATACAGGAGAACATGGACCAACAGATGGAGGCCCACAAGGAGCCAATACAAAAATCGCTTAAAGAAATGAATCAACGGGTAGATGTACTTTCAAAGGAATCACAAAAATTGCATAAAGAAATGCAGAAGAATATGGGTCAACAGATGGATGTCCATAGGGAGGCAACACAAAAATGGCTTAAAGAAATGAATCAACGGATAGATGCCCTAACAAAGGAAACACAAGAATTGCTTAAAGAAATGCAGGAGACGATGGATCAACAGATGGAAGCCCATGAGGAGGAAACACAAAAATCACTTAGAGAAATACAGGAGAACTTGGGTCAACAGGCAGAAATACTGAAAGAGAAAACGCAAAAATACCTTAAAGAAATACAGGAAAATACAAACAAACAAGTGAAGTATCTCAGCAAATCCATCCAGGATCTAAAAAAGGAAGTAGAAACAACTAAGAAATCACAAAGGGAGACAACTTTGGAGATAGAAAACCTTGGGAAGAAATCAGGAGTCATAGATGCAAACATCAACAATAGAATACAAGAGATGGAAGAAAGAATCTCAGGTGCTGAAGATACCATAGAAAGCATCGACTCAACAGTCAAAGAAAATGCAAAATGCAAAAAAAAAAAGTGTAACCCAAAACATCCAGGAAATCCAGGACACAATGAGAAGACCAAACCTAAGGATTCTAGGTATAGGTGAGAGTGAAGATTTGCAACTTAAAGGGCCAGTAAACATCTTCAACAAAATTATGGAGGAAAACTTCCCTAACCTAAAGAGAGAGATGCCGATGAATGTACAAGAAGCCTACAGAACTCCAAACAGACTGGACCAGAACAGAAATACCTCCCATCACATAATAATCAAAGCATCAAATGTACTAAACAAAGAAAGAATATTAAAAGCAGTAAGAGAAAAGGGCCAAGTAGCATACAAAGGAAAACCTATCCGAATCACATCAGATTTCTCACCAGAGACTATGAAAGCCAGAAGATCCTGGGCAGATCGCATGCAGACACTAAGAGAACACAAATGCCAGCCTAGACTACTATACCCAGCAAAACTCACAATCACCATAGATGGAGAGACCAAGATATTCCATGACAAATCCAAATTTTCACAATATCTTTCCACAAACCCATCCCTGCAAAGGATAATAGGTGGAAACCGCCAATACAAGGAGAGAAATAACACCCTGGAAAAAACAAGATAGTAACCTTCTTGCATCAAACCCAAAAGTAGATAACCACTCAAACATAAAGATAGCATCAAGAATAGCAGGTGGCAATAATCACTATTCCTTAATCTCACTTAATATCAATGGTCTCAATTCCCCAGTAAAAAGACATAGATTAACAGACTGGATACGTAAACAGGACCCAGCATTTTGCTGCATGCAAGAAATGCACCTCAGTGTCAGAGACAAACACTACCTCAGAGTAAAAGACTGGAAAAAAATTTTACAAGCAAATGGTCCCAGGAAATGAGCCGGAGTAGCCATCCTAATATCAGATAAAATTGATTTTCAACCTAAAGTCATCAAAAAAAACAAAACAAAACAAACAAACAAACAAAAAAAAAAAAACACAGAAGGACACGACATACTGATCAAAGGAAAAATCCACCAAGAAGAACTCTCAATTCTGAATATCTATGCTCCAAATGCAAGGGCACCCTCATTCATAAAAGAAACTTTACTAAAGCTCAAAGCACACAAAGCACCTCACACAATAATAGTGGGTGACTTCAACACCCTGCTCTCTGAAATGCATCGTTCAGGAAAGCAGAAACTAAACAGGGACACAGTGAATCTAATTGAAGCCTTGGACCAAATGGAACTAACAGATATATATATAGAACATTTCATCCTAGAGCAAAAGAATACACCTTCTTCTCAGCTTCTCATGGTACCTTCTCCAAAATCAACCATATAATTGGTCACAAATCAGACCTCAACAGATATAAGAAGCTCGAACTAATCCCATGCCTCCTATCAGATCACTATGGAATAAGGGTGGTCTTCAATGGCAACAAAAACAAAAGAAAACCCACGTACCCATGGAGGCTGAACAATGCTCTACTCAATGATAACTTGGTCAAGGTGGAAATAAAGAAAGAAATCAAAGACTTTTTGAAAGTTAATGAAAATGAAAGCACAACATACCCTAATTTATGGGACACAATGAAAGCAGTGCTAAGAGGAAAATTCATAGCCCTGAGTGCCGCCAAAAAAGAAACGGGAGACAGCATACACTAACAGCTTAATGGCACACCTGAAAGCCCTGGAACAAAAAGAAGCAAATACACTCAAGAGGAGTAGAAGGCAGGAAACCATCAAACTCAGGGCTGAAATCAATCAAGTAGAAACAAAGAAAACCATACAAAGAATCAACAAAACGAGGAGTTGGTTCTTTGAGAAAATCAACAAGATAGATAAGCCCTTAGCCAGACTAACCAGAGGGCACAGAGACAGTATACAAATTAGTAAAATCAGAAACGAAAAGGGAGAGATAACAACAGAAAATGAGGAAATTCAAAAAGTCATCAGATCCTACTAGAAAAGCCTGTATTCAACACAACTAGAAAATCAGGAGGAAATGGACAACTTCCTTGACAGATACCAAGTACCAAAATTAAATCAGGATCAAATAGACCATCTAAACCGTCCTATAACCCCTGAAGAAATAGAAGTTGTCATTGGAAGTCTTCCAACCAAAAAAAGCACAGGTCCAGATGGTTTTAGTGCAGAATTCTATCAGACCTTCAAAGAAGACCTAACACCAATACTCTTCAAACTATTCCACAAAATAGAATCAGAAGGAACACTACTCAACTTGTTCTATGAAGCCACAATTATGCTAATACCAAAAGCACAAAAAGATCCGACAGAGAAAGAGAATCTCAGGCCAATCTCTCTTATGAATATCGATGCAAAAATACTCAATAAAATTCTTGCCAACCGAATCCAAGAACACATCAAAACGATCATTCACCACGATCAAGTACGCTTCATCCCAGGGATGCAGGGATGGTTCAATATAAGGAAATCCATCAATGTATTCCAATATATAAACAATCTCAAAGAAAAAAAACCACATGGTCATCTCATTAGATGCCGAGAAAGCATTTGACAAAATTCAGCATCCTTTCATGCTAAAGGTTTTGGAAATATCAAGAATTCAAGGCCCATATCTAAACATAGTAAAAGCAATTTACAGCAAACTGGTAGCCAACATCAATCTAAATGGAGAGAAACTTGAAGCAATCCCACTAAAATCAGGGACTAGGCAAGGCTGCCCTCTCTCTCCATATCTTTTCAATATAGTACTTGAAGTTCTAGCTAGAGCAATTAGACAACAAAAGGAGGTCAAAGGGATACAAATTGGAAAGGAAGAAGTCAAACTATCACTATTTGCAGACAATATGATAGTATACTTAAGCGACCCAAAGAACTTCACCAGAGAACTCCTACAGCTGATAAACAACTTCAGCAAAGTGGCCAGATATAAAATCAACTCAAGCAAGTCAATAGCCTTCCTATACTCAAAGGATAAGCAGGCTGAGAAAGAAGTAAGAGAAATGATACCCTTCACGATAGCCACAAACCATATAATGTATCTTTGTGTGACTCTAACCAAACAAGTGAAAGATCTGTATGACAAGAACTTCAAGTCTCTGAAGAAAGAAATTGAAGAAGACCTCAGAAGTTGGAAAAATCTGCCATGCTCATGGATTGGCAGGATTAATATAGTAAAAATGACCATCTTGCCAAAAGCAATATACAGATTCAATGCAATCCCCATTAAAATCCCAACTCAATTCTTCATAGAGTTAGAAAAAGCAATTCAAAAATTCATCTGGAATAACAGAAAACCCAGGATAGCTAAAACTATTCTCAAGAGTAAAAGAACCTCTGGGGGAATCAGTATCCTGGACCTCAAGCTGTACTACAGAGCAATAGTGTTAAAAACCGCATGGTATTGGTACAGTAACAGACATGTAGATCAATGGAACAGAATTGAAGACCCAGAAATGAATCCACACTCCTATGGTCACTTGATCTTTGACAAAGGAGCTAAAACCATCCAGTGGAAAAAAGATAGCCTTTTCAACAAATGGTGCTGGCTCAACTGGAGGTCAACATGCAGAAGAATGCAAATTGACCCATTCTTATCTCCTTGCACTAAGCTCAGTTCCAAGTGGATCAAGGACCTCCACATAAAACCAGACACACTGAAACTAATAGAAAGGAAACTAGGGAAGAACCTTGAACATATGGGCACAGGGGAGAATTTCCTGAACAGAACTCCAATAGCTTATGCTCTAAGATCAAGAATTGACAAATGGGACCTCATGAAATTACAAAGTTTTTGCAAGGTAAAAGACACTGTCAAAAAGACAAAGTGGCAACCAACTAACTGGGAAATGATCTTTACCAACCCTACATCCGACAGAGGACTAATATCCAATATATATAAAGAACTCAAGAAGTTAATCTCCAGAGAGGCAAGTAACCCTATTAAAAAATGGGGTACAGAGCTAAACAAAGAGTTCTCACATGAAGAATACCTAATGACTGAGAAGCACCTAAAGAGATATTCATCATCCTTAGTCATTAGGGAAATGCAAATCAAAACAACCCTGAGATTCCATCTCACACCAGTCAGAATGGCTAAGATCAAAAACACAAGAGACAGCAGTTGTTGGCGAGGATGTGGAGAAAGAGGAACACTCCTCCACTGCTCGTGGGATTGCAAGCTGGTACAACCACTCTGGAAAGCAGTCTGGCGGTTCCTCAGAAAACTGGGCTTGACACTCCCGGAGGATCCGGCTATACCACTCCTGGGCATATACCCAGAGGCTTTACCTACATGCAGTAAGGACCCATGCTCCACTATGTTCATAGCAGCCTTATTTATAATAGCCAGAAGCTGGAAAGAACCCAGATGTTCCTCAATGGAGGAATGGATTCAGAAGATGTGGTATATTTACACAATGGAATACTACTCTGCAATTAAAAACAATGAATTCACGAAATTTCTAGGCAAATGGTCAGAACTTGAAAATATCATCCTTAGTGAGGTAACCCAATCACAAAAGAACACACATGGTATGCAGTCATTGTTAAGGGGATATTAACCCAGAATCTCGGAATACCCTAGACAAAATTTGCATATCAATAGATTTCCAAGAAGATGGAAGGAGAGACCCCTGGTCCTGGAAATACTGGGTGTAGGGGAATGCCAAGACAGAGAAGCGAGAGGGGGTTGAATGAGGATAAGAGGGAGGGAAGGGGGCTTATGGGACTTTCGGGGAGGGAGGAAACGGGAAAGGGGAAATGATTTTGAATGTAAATAAAAACAAAACTTTGAAAAAAAAAAGAAATTCAAAGATGCTGTGTCTGACTAATGTGGTTTATTTATTCCTTGAACCCTGCTAGGAAAGAGGCATCACTGGAAGGCAGAGTCACTGTAGCTTCCTCAGGTCCAGGTGAGACAAATAATAAGCTAGGCGATGGCGTTGAACTTGGTAGTCTCCCTCCTTTTTTCTCCTGCAGACAGTCACCTGTGAGGATCAGCAGAAGCCATAACAATGAATTAGTCAGTCAGCCAGGTAGAGGAGACATCAGGAATGAAAACATTATCAAAGTCAAAGGCCTAATCTTCTTCCTTTTTTCTGTTCAGGTTTCTCCCTTAAAATCCCTTCTTCCTTCTCTTGTCTTAATTATTACTCTATTTATATATCTCTTATTTCTCCTTTCTGAATTAGTATTCACTAAACACTTCCCTTTCATATATAATTGCCTATAACACATCAGTAACCTATTCTCTGTTTATGTTACTAATTGCATCTGAATTATCTATCATCTTGCAATCATTTATGTTTCTATAATTTTTATTATCTGCCATGTATTAATAATAATGTATTGTCTTATTTATGCATTTACTATCAACCATCTCCATATCCTGTCACTTAACATTTGTCAATCATATCTATATACTTTTAACTATCTAGCACTTATCTATTTATATACAATCTCTTTCCTACAAATTTTGTTCTCATCTCACTCTCATCCTGATTCCTGTGCTTCTGCCCCTCTGTCATTCTCCTAGCTTAAATGAGAAACAACTTACATAGAAGTCTACACATTTAAAGATTAAGTCAGCAACAGTGGGATGTGTCTCTACTCCCAGAAATTAGGAAGTTGAGTTAGAAAGACTGCTAATTTAACACCGGATTATACAGTAAACTTCTGATTCAAAAAAGAAATAAATGATTTGATAAGTTTTTAGTACAACTCCCTGAACCACCATTCAGAAAAGAGAAACACCCATTCATCATTGCTAACTTGTCATAATTGTTCCTTCTCTGCCATTTGCAAACAATTTTGTAACAATCTCTGAGATGATTTACATTTCAATAGATCAATTATCCACTATTTTATAGCTGAATAGCCCTCAACTATTGAGATATATCTCATGGTGGAAACTGAGTTTGTTTTGTTTTTAGATGGAGTTCTTTCATTTTTATTTTAATTTTTTTGGTGTGGCAATGACTAAAAACGCAGTTATGCACATTTTTTTTTGTGTACTAGCCTTTATGATAGGTGTTCTCTTTTCATAGTCTTTTGAAAAACATTTTTCATATGATGTATTTTGATTATATTTTTCTCTTCCTCAACCCCTTCCAGATCTCCAATTTCCTAACCACTCAACCTCATGCTCTTTTGCTTTCTTTCAAAAAAAAAAAAAAACAAACAACCCAAAAAGTCAGTAAGACAAACATTTTTAAAACATCCCCCAAAGGTCTTTCATTCTGTGTTGGCAAAATACTTCTGGCCATAGGGCTTGCTCTGAAGTATGATTGATATACCTCGTGATAGTTAATTGGAGAAAAATGATTTCTTTTCCTTTACCAGAGTGTATCAGTTTCAATTATCTTCCTGGCTAGGGGTTGAGATTTTGTATCTTTCTCCTCTTTATAGTACTGGAATTTTTTTCTGGCTTGAACCTGCACAAGTCATTAGAAACGTATGCTTATTTCTCTTGCATAAATTATTAAGATTGGGATGGTTATCTCTTGTGGCAAGCAAATGTAACTCTCAAAGAAATGACCAATCTATATTCCACTAGATCTCAGTTAGAGTTCCTGCTACTTCATATCTTCACCAGCACTTACCAGTTTCAGCCTTCTAGCTATCATTTTATTCATTTTGCTATATCATTTCTTGTGTGTATTTCACTAGTGACTAATGTTAGAATATTCAGATACATTGTAGAACATGCTGAGTACAATGAATGTAATATATATTTCAGAAATATCCAAGGTAGGATTCACAGCATACAAAATTATGATAATCTTTACTTGATTTAGTCATTAATGCATACATCACAACTTACACAAGTGCACATTATTTATCAAATAAAATAAAATATCTATTTTTAAAATTTTGATTGTTATCCCATCACTCAAGAGGCAGAAACTGGAAGATTCTGAACTTATGATCCTCCTTAGCTACCTATTGAATTTGAATATCAATAGCACTAAATTAGAAAAGAATTAAGAAGCTAACAATATACAATCTAGAAGAAAATGTTCACAAATAATATCACCAGCAAAGGACTTGTGTATGTATGTACAGGCATGTACTACATAATTTTAGAATCTTATTTTATGAATGCAATGTCAGTATATGATCATTACAGATTGTATTTAAACAAGCCTAGATGGTTACATTAGTACCAGGCAACATCATCTTTTGAGAACATTGCCATTCATGTAGATCATCTTAGACCAAACAGGCTTGCCTGTTTAAAAGTTCTAAACTATTCAGTGTTAAGAATACAGGACAACCACCTGCCCCCTATTTTCTGGCTTACCAGGAAACAGCACATCAGGCATGTGATGAGTACCAGTAGCACCGTCAAGCAGATGAGAATGATAGCCCAGAAAGGTAGACCTGAGGAAACAAATACTGGAGTGAACCCTCTATTACCACATCCTTGCAATTTTTCCTGATCTTTGTATAGCCTGATGCTGGATATGAATCTTATGGAGACAGCTTCATGGTTCAATATCATGACACCATATCCCATTTCTTCCTGTATGGGTCTCAAGCAGGACAAAAACTCTATGTCTGTCCACTCTACCTCAATAGTCTTTGCCACAGTTTGACTATCTTTCATCATGACCCTCTGCACAAAGCACTCTATGACAAGGTTACAGAGGAGGTGCTTCCTGGGATATTCCAGGCATGGGTCATTCTGAACCTTACCAGAATTCTTCATCACATCATCATCTCTGTTTTGAGAATACCCTGGAAATAAGCAAAATGGAGAGTGCAAGTGAGTATATCTTTCTTATGTATTTCAAGACAAGGTTTCTCTGTGTAGCCCTAGCTCTCCTGGAACTCTCTTTGTAAACCAGGCTGACCTTGAACTCTGAGAACTTCCTGCAGTTGCCTACTGAGTGCTGGGATTAAAGGCGTGTGCCGTCATGCCTGGCCAGTCTTCTTTATTTTTTGAAGCTCAGTGTAAAATTCAAGGTTTTAAACATGGGAGGGGAGTTCTATACTATTAAGATACACCCTTAGCCATATTTTATTCTTTCATTTCTATTTTTAAAGGCTTGTTCCTTTGAGACAGGGTCTCATTATTTAGCCCAAGCTGGCCTAAACCCACTATTTATACAAGGCTGGCCTTGAATGCACAGAGATCTACCTGCCCCTGCCTACACAGAACTTAGACTAAAGACATGCATCACTATGCCTGACTATTCTTTAAAATAAAACTTTCCAGAAATATAGAGAAGTAGACAGAATAGTGTAATAATATACTGCTTAAATTAATTATATCTTATCCAAATAACATAATATTTACAATTAATCGAAATTTACTATCCTTGCTTCATTTAACATTTTCATTCAAAATCTAAAATCATTTAGGCATCACAAATTATACCTTGAATAAAAAGAAGAAATCTGTCTAAGAACCTCTGGCTGGGAATGTCATCCTGCCTCCAGGGACCAGGGTGCCTTACCATCCACAAAGACACTCTTCCTGTCCAGTGTGAAGTTCAGCAACTGGGTACCATTTTGTGTCATTCGAAGGAATTCCTCATAGATAGCAACTTTGTCCACTCGTCGAGCCAAAGGTGAGAAGTTACATAGGGAATATACCCCTGTGTGATTGTTGTTGGAGACAGACCTGAGAGGGTACAGAGGATGAAAAAGGAGATTTGTTATTTTATCTTGATTATAGATTACCTCTGCTTGTCTTTTTCTTGGAAAATTTTGTCCAAAAATGTCAACATTTGGCACCTCCATTTTCTGATACAGGAATTAGATATGTTAGATTGGTACTTACACTGTGGCAAGGCCTAAATAAGTCATCTGTATTGTATTCTTCCTACTAAGGCTCTGTGATCATTGCACAATGGCAAAAAGATTGTAAGAGTCAGAGGTCATAGAGAAGGGCTCTGAAACAGTATTTCCAGACATAACTGGACCACAGCATTCAGAAATTCGCAGCTGCTGTGGTTTCCTCCAAAAAGCGTACACAAGATCAAGCCAGGCTAAGACCTTATTCTGAAGGTACCACGTACTTTTTTCATAGAACATGGAGAAATAAAGCTGGAATCGACCAGGAAGATTCCTCCCTAATGGCTGTCTTTCATAGTGATGGCAGGAGAAGCTTCTGACAGGGGAGGCTGGGGTGGGAGGAATCACTAGCAGTCTTACTCAGTTGTGATGCTGGAAGCTATAATTATCTCCAGTATGGTAAGAGTTTCCCATGGGTTCAATAATGGCACAAATGATATGGGGATAACCAATTTCTATGCAACTATATTTAAGGCTTGCTTGCTCTACAGGAGGAAACATGTCTGGCTTTGAAAAACTGGCCAAGAACCCACAGCTATGGAGCTTATAGCCCCCAAGAGTGAACCCCACTACAATTATTTTTCTAAATGGACATAGTTAAAAATATGACGTAAATTTATGTAGCTCCTCCTAGATGACTGGAGTTCTCAAACCTCATCAGAAATGTTTCTTTGTACAGTGGATGTGGACATAAACCTACAACTCATCAAAGTATAGTAAGTACAGTAGAGAGTTTAGCTACAAACTGGGCATCTATATCTCCTGCATTTTCCTCAAGACTCAGGAACCATGATGATAGAGGAAACAGAAAGCTGTACAAATTAGAGACTGGAGAATCCTGAACCAGAGTCTTCTTGTTATAACAGTACTGCTGCACTCATGAACTCATAGGTGGTTTGCACAAGACCTGCACAAAATCAAAGCAGTCAGCATTCCAACATAAGTGGGAGCAGCTCACAAGTCTCCAACCCTAGCTGAAGACCAACTGGAAGTTGATGGCTTCTGAGGGAGGGTCCATTTTTTAAGGGCCACATTTTTTAAGATTGACCACTCTCCAGTTGCCAGTTCTCACACATGAATACTTGTGAAGCATATACTGGACTTAAAGAGGAGAGGATAAAAATATTGGAGGGATAGAGATGGATCAGGGAGGAGTTAGCAGAGAAATGATGAGTGAATATGATCAAAATAAATGATATTCATATGAAAAATTATCAAAAATTAAAATATTTTTTTTAAGAAGCAAGCATCTCACTACATCACTGTGGTTATCATGGAACTCACTGTGTAAACCAAGTTGGCCTCAATCTCAAAGAGATTCACCAACTTCTATGTACCAAGTTCTGGGATTAAAGTTGCATGCCACTATGCCTGGTCCTGTATAAAATGTTAAAGAATTAGTTAAAATATATTATTAACTTCATGTGGTCTGTGAATTGTATCTTGGGTATTCCAAGCTTTTGGGCTAATATCCACTTATCAGTGAGTGCATGCCATGTGTGTTCTTTTGTGATTGGGTTATCTCACTCAGGATAATATTTTCTAGTTCCACTCATTTGCCTAAGAATTTCATGAATTCATTGTTTTTAATAGCTGAGTAGTACTCATTATGTAAATGTACCACATTTTCTGTATCCATTCCTCTGTTGAAGGAAATCTGGATTCTTTCCAGCCTCTGGCTATTATAAATAAGGCTGCTATGAACATAGTGGAGCATGTGTCCTTGTTATATGTTGGAGCATATTTTGGGTATATTCCCAGGAGTGGTATAGCTGGGTCCTCAGGTAATACTATGTTCAGTTTTCTGAAGAACTGCCAGACTGATTTCCAGAGTGGTCAAATCAGCTTGCAATCCCACCAACAGTGGAGGAGTGTTCCTCTTTCTTCACATCTCCTCAGCATCTGCTGTCACCTGAGTTTTTGATCTTAGCCATTTTGACAGGTGTGAGGTGGAATCCCAGGTTAGTTTTGATTTGCATTACCCTGATGACCAAGGATATTATACATTTCTTTAGGTGTTTCTTGACCATTTGATATTCCTCAGTTGAGAATTCTTTGTTTAGCTCTCTACCCCATTTGTCAATTTTTGACCTTAGAGCATAAGACATTGGTGTTCTTTTCAGGAACTTTTCCCCTGTGCCTATGTATCTGAGGTTCTTCCTCACTTTCTCTTCTATTAGTTTCATTTTGTATGGTTTTCTATGGATGTACTCAATTCACTTGGACTTGCCCTTTGTAGAAGGAGATAAGAATGGATCGATTTGCTTTCTGCTACATGCTCACCACCAATTGAAACAGCACCATTTGTTGAAAATGCTGTCTTTTTTTCTACTGGATGGTTTTAACGCCTGTGTCAGAGATCAGGTGACCATAGGTGTGTGAGTTCATTTCTAGGTCTTCAATTCTTTCCCATTGATATTCTTGCCTGTCTCTGTACCAACACTATGATCTGTAATATAGCTTGAGGTCAGGGATGATGATTCCTCCAGAAGTTCTTTTATTGTTGAGAATAGTTTTCACTATCCTGAGTTTTTTGTTATTCCAAACAAATTTGCAAATTGCTCTTTCTAACTCTATGACAAACTGAGTTGGAATTTTGATGGAGATTGCATTGAATCTGTAGATTGCTTTCAGCAAGATGGCCATTTTTACTATATTAATCCTGCCAATCCATGAGCATGTGAGATCTTTCCATCTTCTGAGATCTTCTTTGATTTCTTTCTTCAGAGACTTGAAGTTCTTCTCATACAGATCTTTCACTTTCTTGGTTAGAGTCACACCAAGGTATTTTATACTATTTGTGCCTATTGTGAAGGGTGTCATTTCCCTAATTTCTTTTTCAGCCGGTTTGTCCTTTGAGTAGAGGAAAGCTACTGATATGTTTGAGTTAATTTTATATCCAGCTACTTTGCTGAAGTTGTTTATCAGGTTTAGGATTTCTCTGGTGGAATTTTTGGGGTTACTTAAGTATATTATCATATCATCTGCAAATAGTGATATTTTGAATTCTTCCTTTCCAATTTGTATCTCTTTGATCTCCTTTTGTTGTCTAATTTCTATGGCGAGGACTTTGAGTAATATATTAAATAGGTAGGGAGAGAGTGGGCAGCTTTGTCTAGTCCCTGATCAGTGGGATTGCTCCAAGTTTCTCTCCATTTAGTTTGATGTTAGCTAATGGTTTGCTGTATATTGCTTTTACTGTGACCACATGAGGCTCAAGAAAAAGGAAGACCAAAGTGTGGGTGCTTCGGTCCTTCTTAGAAGACTTAACAAAATACTCACAGGAGCAAATATGGTGACAAAGTGTGGAGCAGAGACTGAAGGAAAAGCCGTTTAGAGACTGCCCCACCCGGGAATCCATCCCATGTACAGTTACCAATCACAGACACTATTATGGATTCCAGGAAGTGCATGTTGACAGGAGCCTGATATAGCTGTCTCCTGAAAGGTTCTGCCAGAGCCTGACATATACAGAGGTGGATCCTCACAGCCAACCATTGAACTTCTCACTGGGTCCCCAAGGGAGGAGTTATAGAATGGACTGAAGGAGCTGAAGCAGTTTGCAACCTCATATGAAGAATAACAATATCAACCAACCAGTGCTCCCAGGGTCTAAACCACCAACCAAGGAGTTCACATGGAGGGACCCATGTCTCCAGCTATATATGTAGCATTGGATGGACTTGTTGGGTATCAATGGGAGAAGAGGCCCTTGTTCCCACAAAGGCTCAATGCCCAAATTTAGGGGAATTCGAGGACAGGGAGCGGGGAGTGGGTGGGTGGGGGAACACCCTCATAGAAGCAGGAGGAGGGGTGATGGGATAGGGGTTTTCTGGGAGTAAATCTGGAAAGGGGATAACATTTGTAATGTAAATAAATAAAATATCGTATAAAAATGACTAAGCATATATATTATACTATATTATATTATATTATATTTTTAATATATCAGTGGTAGGTGTGGGGGTTTGAATAAGAATGGCCCCCATAGGCTCATACATACAAATGCGTGGTTAATAGGGAGTGGTACTGTTTGAAAGGATTAGAGGTGGTGCTGGTTCAACCAGCTGCTAGCATGCAGAAGAATGTAAATCGATCCATTCTTATCTCCTTGTACTAAGCTCAAGTCCAAGTGGATCAAGGATCTCAACATAAAACCAGACATACTGAAACTAATAGAAAGGAAATTGGGGAAGAGCCTTGAGCACATGCGCACAGGGGAAAATTTCCTGAATGGAAGCCAATAGCTCTAAGATCAAGAATTGACAAATGGGACCTCATGAAATTACAAAGTTTCTGTAAGGCAAAGGACACTGTTAATAGGACAAAATGGCAACTAACAAATTGGGAAAAGATCCTTACCAACCCTACATCTGACAGAGGGCTAATATCCAATATATACAAAGAACTCAAGAATTTAGACTCCAGAGAACCAAATAACCCTATTAAAAATGGGGTACAGAGCTAAACAAAGAATTTTCACCTGAGGAATATCAAATGGCTGAGAAGCACATAAAGAAATTTTCAACATCCTTAGTCATCAGGAAAATGCAAATCAAAAGAACCCTGAGATTTCACCTCACACCAGTCAGAATGGATAAGATCAAAAACTCATGAGACAGCAGGTGCTGGCGAGGATGTGGAGAAAGAGGAACACTCCTCTACTGCTGGCGGAATTGCAAGCT
Organism: Tokudaia tokunoshimensis; assembly: GCA_036184795.1. Classification (NCBI taxonomy): domain Eukaryota; kingdom Metazoa; phylum Chordata; class Mammalia; order Rodentia; family Muridae; genus Tokudaia; species Tokudaia tokunoshimensis. The sequence goes on from BTHU01000008.1 coordinate 17,979,418, forward strand.
GGTACAAGCACTCTGGAAATCAATTTGGAGTATCCTCAGATAATTGGGCATAATACTACCAGAGGACCCTGTTATACCATGCCTGGGCATATATCCAGAGGATTCTCCAGCATGTAATAAGAACACATGCCCCACTATGTTCATAGCAGCCTTATTTATAATAGCCAGAAGATGGAAAGAATCCAGATGTCCCTCAACAGAGGAATGGATACAGAAAATGTGGTATATTTACACAATGGAATTTACATAATGAGTGGTATATTTACACAATGGAATATACACAATGAGTGTATATTTACACTCAGCTATTAAAAACAATGAATTCATGAAATTCTTAGGCAAATGGGTGGAACTGAAAAATATCATCCTTAGTGAAGTAATCCAATCACAAAATAACACACATGGTATGCACTCACTGATAAGTGGATATTAACCCAGAAGCTTGGAATACACCAGACACAATTCACATATCAAATGATGCTCAAGAAGAAGGAAGAACAAAGTATGGATACTCTGGTCTTTCTTAGAAGGTGGAACAAAATACCCACAGAAGGAGATAAAGAGTCAAAGTGTGGAGCAGAATCTGAGAGAACGACCATCCAGAGACGACCCCACCTAGGGATCCACCCCATATACAGTTACAAAACCCAGACACTATTCTTGATGCCCACAAGTGCTTGCTGACCGGAGCCGGATATAGCTGTCACCTGGGAGGCTCTGCTAGTGCATGACAAATACAGAGCAGAGCAGGACACTCTCAGTACAGGGTCCCCAATGGAAGAGCTAGAGAAAAATCTCAAGGAGCTGAAGAGGTTTGCAGTGCCATAGGAGGAACAATAATATGGGTCACCCAGTATTCCCAGAGCTCCCGGGGACAAAACCATCAACCAAAGAATACACATGAAGTTAACCATGGCTCCAGAAGTATAGGCAGCAGAGGATGGCCTTGGTGGACATCAAAGGGAGGAGAGGCCCTTGGTCCTGGAAAGGCTTGATTCCACAGTGTAGGGGATACCAGGGCAGGGAAGCAGGAGAGGGTTGACTGGGGAAGAGGGGGAGGGGAGATGGCTTAAGGGATCTTTTGGCGGAGGACCAGAAAAGGGGGCAACATTGGAAATATAAATAAAGAATATATTTAGTAAAAAAAGTGAAAGGATTAGAGGTATGTTCTTGTGGGAGGAAGTATGGTACTGCAGCTGGACTTTAAGATTTCAAATGTTCAAGCCAGATCCAGGGTCTCTCTTATATACACAGACAAATTCACATATATAATTCTCAGGTAACTATCTAGCACGTCTTCCTTTGTGCCACCATTTTCCTGCCATGATGATAATGGACTAAACCTCTGAAATGGTAAGCAAGCTGGCCTGTCAATCATGTGGTCAGAATCTGAGGAAATGCCAAGGAGATAGAATAACTATCCTCTTAATAAAGTATTGTATTTCTACTCACCAGAAGTTCCTGTTCTCAGGAAGTTGCTTACAGATTCTCACTGTTTGCTTTTCTAGGTTCTAAGTTTAAAAACTACCTTTTCTTTTTTATGCATTCTCTAAATGCCAGGCAAAGTCCAAAGCATGCTTTCCCTGACAATCTTCTTACTCTTTCTCTGAAGACTTCCTTTAAGCCCTGTGGCAGACATTTTCTATACTGCTTGAAGTCTTGTAAAGGCTTAACTTGACTCAAAAAGCATAGATTTTTTTCTTTTCCTCTTCCTCCTGGCAGGTCTCAGGAATTAAACATTGCTTACACTGTTGTTTTTCTTTCAAAGTCTAATAAACTACTCCTCAGGTTCTCTTTTAGTTCTTTAAAAATTTGTTTTGTTAATGAGTCTAAACTCACAAATTAGAACCCTAGTTCTCCTGGAAAAATCAGTACTGGGATTATAGACATGCCTCCATTCCTGGCTCCATGGAGTGGTTCTAGTCTCTTCATTACTCTATTCACAAATGAACGATTTTATGTTTAAGTCCAGGTTAGTCAAATAAAATCTAGCTTGTTTGAATACTGCTAATTTTAATATATGTATATGTTTGCTGTAGTTCTACATTCTGAATTCTTTGGCCCCTCCTACCAATCACCATCATATCTGGTAGGCTTCAGAAACTCAGTTATTTGTTTAAGCTATGAATCAAGAAATTGTGAAAAGTGACTCATTTTAGTTTCTCTCCCCAAGAACAGCTCCAGGGTAACAGATTCATGAATCCATGCCAGGGTTTTTTATTGATTCTACAGGTCTCCATGGGAAGCATTTTACCTACTGAGCTATCTCCTTTTGAAACCACCCTCTGGCTGCTATCCTTGACAAGGCCAGCAGAGGGGAATGTTGTTGCATGACTTTCCCCATGCTGCAGTTTTACTGAAAAGAGACTCTGTACATTAGTAATTTCCCAGATTTGATGGTGCACTCTACACCAGAGGTAGAGGTAGGGGGGCAGAAATTCTAGGTAATACTTAGTTGTATAATGAAGTTGAGGCCTAGAAGTCCTCAGGGTCATTTGATCCTGAATTGGCACTTACCTGAAGGCTAAAACTTGACAATCAGAAAAGTAACTCTTGATACTGCTGTTTCTGAAAAGCTGATTGAGCTGAAAAACAGGAAAATGTTTCCCAGGTCAGAACCCCCGGTCCATTGTTGAAGAAATTTGATAGCCACTGAGTATACTTCCCAATTTATGATTTCATTGACAAATGAAAACCCAAGCATAGGATGTCTTGTTCCAGTGTATGGCATAGCTGTAGCACCCTTTGTTAACATGAGTATCTATATGTTTTTCTCAGTTTTTAATTGGGAATAAAAATGTGTCTTTAGGGACTCTTATTTTTTAAAATATTGCCTACAGAACCAGTGTTCATAGTCAGTCTCTGCCTGGGAATGAAGTGGACAAACTACACCATTCTCACCGCATATTCAATACTTCTTTTGTTTTGCTGGTGTTTGGTGGTGCCTGGCTGGGCTATGTCTTGGGAATAGGGTATGTTGGTGATGGTGAAGTTCAGGTTAAAATGCTGAAAACTGGAACTGGTTGTTGGTATTTCTGCTGGCAGAAGAATGGATGTCTTCATGTCTTGAGAAAGAGAGAGAGAGAGAGAGAGGTTTAAAACTTCCACATCAATTACTTATCAACAACAACCATTCATTATTCATATAAACACCAAAGGAAACAGGTAACTCATCTTAGTTTACATGTAGGTGCTAAGGAGATGGCTCAATCAGTATATTCTCACTGTGCAAGCATAAAGACCTCAGTTTGAATCCCTAACACCCTACGACTATTATCTTTCTAAGCTTATATAGTACCATACTGCTTTCTAAATTCATATCTCCCTACCTATAGCTTAATGCTACTTTCAGACCTCATTAGAAGTAATTTTGCACAGTAAACAATGAACTTAATGAAATTCCCAATGGATCAAAGTACAGGGAATACATTTCTCTGGAGTGTTTGGTCACAAATGGGACATCTATATCACACAACACACACACACACACACACATACAAACATACAGACACACATAGACACACACACAGACATACAGACACACACACACAGACACACACACACACACACACAAACACACACACACCCTGCAAGGCTTAAAGACCATTGTGAAAGAAGGGGTGGAAAGACTATAAGAGCTAGAGGTCAGCAAGGTCTGGAACAAAACAGCATGCTCTAGACATAATAATACTGCTATACGTAAGAACTGACAGCAATTGTGGTTGTCTTCACAAGACCTGTATAAGACCAATCCAGTAAACATCCAAGCATGGATAGGAGAGGGCCTCACAGACCTCCATTTCTAATTGAGGATTCTGGCAGTTAAAGGAAGGAGAGTCCATTTTCTTTTCAGTAAGAGTGTAATCCACCATATTCTTGTGTGTGGCTCCACATCTATGCCTATATGAGCATCACAAGTTGGTTTTGGTGGATTATGAAAAACTAAAGAGAATATTACATTGGGAGGGGTAGAAGATGAGGGTGGATATATTAGGAGTTGAGGGTAGAGTAGGGGTGAATATGATCAAAATACATTATAGGAATAAGTTTTCAAAACATTAATAAAAATGATATTAACTAAGCAAGGTGCAGCAGGCACAAGTAATCCTAGCACTGGAGAGAAGGACACAGTAAAATTGTTAGACCTTATTGGTTAGCTCTTATGTTTGGATTGTGAGCTCCAGATAAAGTCTCAAAAAATAATGTGGAGCACAATATAGAAAGACACCTGATACTAACTTCTCCATCCACACCATGTACACCACATACGCCCAAAGTTTATCTACAAAATAAAATAAACTGCTTAGTGTAATTGCTTCATATTCCCTTCTTCCTTCCTTTGGATGAATCATAAGCAGGAACCATTAATATGAACCTTCAGAAAGCCTCCTTTATACTTATATTTCATTAATACTCAACAGCCCTTTTCTTTCACACAATTGATCATATTGCTTCTACTTATGAAACTAGCACCACCATTTGTACCGATCACATGCAGATCTGTCAACTGGTAGGTGGCACCCAGCCAGTGGGAAGAGGCATTCAGTGTCTTTTTCAAGAAGACTTGCTTCACAAGGTTGGGGTCCAGATAAGAGGAAAACAATGCCTCAATAGTGACCACTGTGGAGCCTGACCTAGGAACAGAGACCACATGAATTCAGACAGCAATGAAAACTATCAGTGCTTCAAGCTGCTACTTTTAAAGACTCAGAGATCTATGACTAGGGATTGGGTTATCCAGAATACTCAAAAACTCTAGATACTGTTTTTCTAGGATTCTAGGAAATAAGCTGAAACAATTACAATAGCAATAACAATATATCTTAAACACTTGATATGTATTAAGATTCTTAAAAAGTGCCTTCCATCACTCTGGTGGAATATATTTTTATAATTATTTCCATGTTAAATTTTAGAGATGAGGATGTAGAGATGATTCACTGCATAGGAAAACATGTCATTAGCATGAGAACCTGAGTTAGAGACAACACAAAAAGTCTGGGCATGCTGTGCACAGTCCTATAACTCCAGCATTATCCAGATCATACAGGAAGATTTCTGGGTCTTCCTGGCTGCAAGCCTAACTTCAGGTTCTGTGAGATGCCCTGGCTCAAGGTAATAAGGTAGAGAGAGTGATATAGTATGATATCTGATATTCTTTGCTGGCCTTTGCCCATGCTTGTGCATCTGTACACCAGTGAATACACCACTTACATACACTACACACATAAAAATAAAGGAATACCAAAGTCACTGAACTTTGGAAGCATTGCAAGTCCTGTTGGATGAGCCAATACTTCTCAAGCACAGACATTTTCATTCCTTCCCGAAGACCAGGGTTTAAATCTCATGTTGGTAATACTTTGGAAATTAATTTAGCTGTGGCTCAGATTCTCTCAAATTACCATTGTACCCAACTCATAGAGACTTATGAGAGAATTAAATGAGATGATCATGTGTGACAGTGTTCAATAGGGAGGCTTGTCTGGGATAAATATAGTTATCATGTTTACTTTGAATTCTATGGCAAAAAATGTTTACACAGATCTACCCTATTATTATTAAATTTATGGAGGCCTATCAGTCAGTTTCCAACCTTTAGAACTTACGTCATGTTGGTGACCAGGCAAGACTGGAATACTTCTTTTAGCTCACTGCCTGTGTAGAGTGTGGTGACCTAGAAGGTAAGGTAAAGAGGATTGGTTAGAGAGAAGTGCCATGGGCACCATAAACAATTGGATGTGTATGAGTCTGGGGACATACATAGTTCAAATATTTACTCTGCCTCAACCTATTGTACCCTTCCAGATACCATGCGGCTGGTATAGTTTAGATCTGAAATATCCTTTGAGGGAGACTCATGTGTTGAAGGCCCAATCTCTACTGCAGCAATGTCAAAGTCACAGGATTTAATTAGATAATAATGATTGGACCTTTTGATTGACTGATCTTTTGAGAGGGTTATAATTAAGTGAACTATTGGGAAGTAGTGGAAACTCTAAAGACAAAGTTTACTTGGAGGAGATAATTCATTGGGAGTGTGCTATTGAAAGACAAGATCTTGTTCCAGATTCTTCACGTGGGAATAGCTCTGCCTTACACTCACTCCAGCCATTGTCAAGTCTCACATCTCATGTTTCATGCCTTACTTCAGGCCCAAAGTAATAGAGATAGCTAAGCACAGCAATCAGTCAAAACAAAATCTTCCTTTGGTAAGCTGTTTATTTTAGGCATTTTTTTCACAACATAGAAAGCTAACATAAGACCTTTTTAAAATTCATATTTATTATTATTTTGTGTGTATGATGTGGGGTTCAGTCATGCTGTGGTGCATATCTGGAGGTCAGAGTCCAACTTTATGGACTTCTTTCCTTCTACACTTAGGTGTGTTCTAGGGATCAAACTTTGGACATTAGATTTGCCCAACAAGTATTTTACCCTCTGAGCCATCTCAGCAGCCCTCCTTGTACTCCTCCATGAGCCTCAGTTTGTGTGCCTGGTAAACAGACCACATGCCTAACTGCACCTTTGCAAACACTAGAGAAGTGGGAACACATCAACAAAGTCAAAAAGTTGAAATGATTACATGGTGGTTATAAGTCAGATGGAGTAATGATAGGGGTACTCGGGGAGGGGAGAGGGGGAGATTAGAAAGTAATTTCACCTTATCTTCAATGTCCCTCTCTAGAGTAATATATTCTGAAGATGTTGGGTCTGTGCTGTTAAGGTTCCAGTTGATGATACAGAACTTTAGCTGGTATTTGCCCTGTGTCGTTACATTCAGGGACACATAGCCTACAGTAACAGAGGAAGAAAAAACCCTTAGTTCTTTGTACAGGACTGGAGTTGTCTAGAAAACCTCTGTGTGATATGACAATAAACCTAAAGTAAGCAAGTATGCTAAGAATCGAGAGAGCTCACATATGCAACATTACTCCAAAGTAGGGGGGAAATTGACTTTTACAAAGGTTTATATTACTCAGACATTTCTCTTTGTGCTTACCCAGGTTCTATTTTGTAGAATGCGCTTCTACTTTCTTTGCCCAGAAAACTCTCATTTATGCTTCAGAAACCCAACACAGTGGATCTTGATGAAAGTATATACACCCATCTTGTTCAATGTCTTGTCATAGTACTAAGTACATTTCTACCATATCAGATTCTCTTTGAGCAATCCCTTTTTGTCTCAACATTCCTCCAACAACACACTGCTGCTCAAGTGAGACCTATTGACAAAAAGCAACTCCATATGGAAGAGTCAATGATCCTTTCCCCCAAAACCATGTGTGTTAGATCTTGCATGTTGAATAAAAATTTATCATGAATCAGCTTGGAGGCTATTATATTATGTGAAATAAATTAGCAAGAAATACACATACCATATGATCTCATTTGTAAGTGGAATAATTATTTTATAAAATTATTACATACAATTTCCCAAACAATTCTTATTAGGAAAAAAATCAAACAAAGACAATGAATCAATCTCTCTCTCTCTCTCTCTCTCTCTCTCTCTCTCTCTCTCTCTCTCTCTCTCTCTCTCTCCCTCCCTCTGTGTGTGTGTGTGTTTAAGATGGGAACTGATGATCAAAAGCATGGTTTCTCAAAGTGTCCATCAATTGATGAATGGATAATGCTACAAAAAGAGAATGATTTCTCATTTGTGACAACTTAAGGACACTTCTCACAAATAGTTGCAGACTAGATGAGGTTTAATAGAAGTTGGAAGTAGATGGGATGACTAGATGCTTGGGCAAGGGAAGGGGATAGGGAAAGAGAATGACTACAGACTTGGGCAAGAGCAGAGGCTAGAGAAAGGTTGATACTAATCTTCAGTTTCAGCTGTGTTGGTACAAGAAACTCTGACATTGCTACACTGAGGGTGACTGTAGATAATGACATTGAATTATAAACTTCAGAAAAGGGAAAGATTTTAAAGGATTTTTATTTTTACTCTAAAAATAATAATCAGGGAGCTAGATATGTTTAGTGTCCTTAAACATTACCCAATGCGGAAATGAAGAGAAACATGTACTCAGTAGAACATGCTAGCAACATATTTTGTTTTCATGGACCACTTAAAATTGCATTTATTAAAAACATTAAAATACAAAAGTTTTGCTATAAGGTAAAGTTCTGAAGATAATTGTGAAGCATGACGGCCATAGTTAATATGTATATATAATTGAAATTTTAGTATATATAAATTGTACAATGAAAATGGTTCCAGTGTCAGGCATTTCTATAATGCATAAATATGTATGATCATATTTATTCTTAATTTATTTTCTCCCTCCCTCCTCCCATGTTCTCTTTCCCCTTTCTTATCAATATATGCTTAAGCTTTGGTTTTATTGAGACAAAGTTTCACACTATTGTCTAGGTTGGCCTGGAGCATACTATGTAACCCAAGTTGGTCGTGTACTAATTACAATCTCCCTGCTTCAGGCTCCTGAGTACTGGGAGTATAAGTATTAGTCAATGGGCCCAGTTCTGAGAGGGGATTTTAAATGTTCTCGCTGTCATTTTTGTCTCTGTCTCTCCCTTTTAGTAACTATTTTCAGGGATATGTGTGCTAACTAACTTGATTGTGATAAGTCATTTCACAAGCTATGCATATACCAAACAATCACTGAGATCATTTTAGTGCATACAGTGATGTTTTTCACTTAAATCTCAATAAGGCAGGGGTAAAAGCAAAGGAATAATCAACTTTAAAATTGATAACAGTTTTGTCAACAAATTTCTTGCTATTTATTTTCCCTCCTTATGACAGCTTATGGAGGGGTATTATTCTACAACCAACATATGAGCTAACTTTGTTTTATAGAGAGAAGGAAATAAAATATGGTCATGTAATATTCATTGCAAATGCAGGTTCAGAAAAACCAATAACTGTTGATGGTGGCTCCTTAGTCCATAGGAGAGGTTATTTTACAACCAACATATTGGCTAACAGTATTTTATAGAGATAAGGAAGTAGAATAAGATCATGAAATACTCATTGTAATGCAAGTTCAGGACAACCAATCACGGTTGATGATGGTTTTCTTAGTTCTTAAGGTAGAGGCCTGCCATTCTTAAATAAAGCATTTAAACTGTACACTTACTTTCTATCTACCCATGGAAACAACATATTGTAATATCTCATCTTGCTGTTTCTCAAGATGACCTCAAACCTATTGGTTCAAATAATCTTCCTGTTCCATCTTTCCAAGTATTAAGGACTAAAAGTGCATAAAATAATCTCTAGTTATATAATTGGAATTTATTGCTGATTTCTCTGATTCCATTCAATAAAGTAGATTTGATTCACAGCTTTTTTTATTGCAGCAATACCCCAGCTTATGTTTCTAACTCCTTCCCCCTGAATGGTTGGAGCTATGGGCAGAGACTGTTGCTATTTTCCCCTGAATGTAGTGAAGGGAAGTTTGGTATTGGATCACTCACCACTAGAGGTAGTTTCTGCAGTCTGGTGAGTATAACCTGGAAGATAGGGAGGAGCGGCATTGGTGAGGCATTGGAAGAATAGCTTATTAAGCAGGGACCCCACCTGTGTCAATTTACAAACATATTCATTTCCAGACTCCACCATCACAATTTCTTACTTGCTTACTAGCCACCACCTGTTAATTAACATTTATGGGCAAACATATCTGTGAATTAGAGGTGGTGTACCAATCCAGCCCAAACTGTTTTCAGATGAATGGGTATACTTTTAGGGAAAATGTTCTATTTACCAACTTATGCCTATACATGAATGCACATGATCATGATTGAAATAAAATTCATTAGAAAGTACAGGCACAGTGAGCAAAGGTTTATATGACCTACATATAACAATCAAAACAGGAAGCCAGCTGCAACCCACCCCTAGCAAACAATTCATCTTCCTCAAGGACCTGCAGAAAGGAGCCTTGAGACAGTGACTCAAAGCTCTTGATCAAATCTAACTTCAGCTTACTGCTTTCTTGCAGTTTATCTGGTATGAATATTTTTGTTGTCTTTTAAGTTAAAACTCCTTCCATCTAATTGCTACTTAAATATTTGTATGTGCATTTCAATTCTTTGAAGAAATACCAAGAACCTGGATACACTAAGATCAGACAGATACCACCAGTAACTTTGGCAGGTATAAAAGAAAGTTAAAGAATGCTTGAAAACATTCCACAGAAAACCACAGACCACACTAACCATTGACGTAGAGACTATTCTGGTCCAACATGTAGCTGCCCAATTGGGAGACTCCTTGAGTCAGCTGGGTCAGCTTTGTATACAGTTCCTGAGTGTCAAGCTCAGGATGTCCAGGGTTATGGTGGTAGGAGCAGATAGCATTTACCCCAGTGGCTGTTCCATTCTTCTTAGGTCTGAAGAGAAAGGAAATATAGACATTATAGAGAGATCCTAACACAGATAAATGTCCCAAAGAAGGAGGACCAACCAAGAGAGTTACAATAAGTGATGGTCATTCCTGAGAAATGGACAAAAAGTCCATTACCTGAGGGAAGCCAGTCTGCAATCTGAATAGAGGGATTCATTCTGGACCAAGGGTCTAATCTGGAAAGAAAAAGGAAGGGAAAAGGTGGTGGAAGAGGCAATAGGTCTTATCAAACTTGGTGTTATCAGCATGAGCATCTTACTAGGTGTTGCAGGATCCTTTCAGTCGAATTGAATGTGGCTGAGCCAGTACTCATGTCTGTTGAGTATGGGAGGTTGGAGATGGTGAAATTGAGTGTGAAAGTCTTCAAATGCCTTATAGCTACAGGAAGAGAAATAGCTATAGTTATAGTTTACCTACAATTATTTTGAACTCTTGTAGCCATCAAGTCATCTTCTTTCCCATTGCACGACCACTTACAAGGTTCCCATCCAGGGAAGAACCTGAACAGCTCCTCATCTCCATGTTACACCAAGTATCTTTTCTGAATGCTCTTCACATGATTTCTCTCTGCTTCACCATCAGAGGGAGTCATCTGATTTAATTGCTAGACTTATTTTTATTATTATAAAGGACTTGACCCTAGGATATTTATATCCTAGTTTTTAGCTGTCATGTGAAGTTAGGTGAATATATGGGGTGGAAATTTTATCTAGGATATGAAAAAGAGCTCCAACATACCCATTGTGGGTTCTCCATTCATAAATGTTGATGAAGAAGGCAAGATGGTGGTAGGTGACTCTGGAGCTGAGGAAAGATAATCATCTAGATGGATAGAGACTTCACATAATTAGAGAAACTTCCTTCAGTGATCTAGCCAGGAAAACCATTTTCAGATGGATCATACATAAGAGTAATGGAAAGAGTGATTGCCTGAACTAAGGGAGGAACAAGTCTTTGAATGCAATTCATTCAAGATAGTGACAATGAATACCAGGAGAGGATAAGCAAATGGACTAGATGAATGGGAAATGAAAAATGATAGACAAATGGATAATCAAAACAAATTCAAGAATAAAAGTAGTGATGGAAGGGAGATAAGACCTAAGGAAAAATAGGTAAATATATGAACATGATAATTGGTGGGCATATGGATATGTGTGTGCATGTGCGTTTGTGTGTATGTGTGTGTCTGTATGTTTGTGAGATGAATGAAAGGAGGGAGGATGGCTGTGAGTGGATATATGGGTGGATAGATGAATGGATGGATGGATGGATGGATGAATGGATACAGAGAATAATGAGGGGCATAAATACCAAGAAGATAACTGTACATAGAATATAAATAGATGGATAGGTAAACAAACAGATTTATAGATAAATGGTTAAACATGTGGGTAAGGTGGGTATATATGAGTGGGTGCATAGATGATTGGATAAGATGATAGGTTAATGGATGAATGGGTGGAAAGTTATCCAGGAGAAGAAAAGACAGAAAGGACTAATTCCAAGTAGGCACACAGACAGAAAAAGGCAGATTTGTAAATGGATGAACAAATTGACAGTGTATAGATGGGTGGTTATTTTTTAGCTGGCTGGTTGGTTAGCTGGGTATGTCCATGTGTTAGTAGACAGATAAAGCAAAGAATTAATTAATTAATGGTAAGTAGGCAAATATTGATATGGATAGAAATATTGGTAGATGAATACAAGACATGAAAATTGATTAAAAGATAAACAATTAAAGGAAAAAACAAATGAAATGAAGGTTATAGATGAAAATGAACAAGGAAATGGATAGGAGTATAGACAAGTAGATCTCTGGATGGATATGTAGCTGGATGGAAATATAGTGTCTGAGGAGGAATGAGTAGAGAATAATAATAAAAAAGAAAAGCTAGAAAGATAGAATAATTGACTACTGAAAAAGAGAATGTAAAATTTTTACCAAGCCACTTAAGAAGCCATCAGGATTTTCAATTTGATAATAAACCTCCTACTAGGGTACAATTATTTGTATAAGAAGACATAAACTACAGTTATTATCTGAACTTAGCCCCATGGTTCTATAGACAAAGCTTGTATAAACATTTTTCTTCAACCAAGGTGAGTAAAGAAAAATCAGGGACCTAGCACTTGGGCAGAAATCCAAGAAGAGGCCAAGGACAGTGAATTTTCTTCCACTAGTCCTTGGTCCACTCAAGAGGTTGGCTTGTACTTAGGGAAGTTTCTTTTAGAAGTGAAGAGAAATGTATGAACCAACACCTTGATAGGACAAATTGATACGTACCTGTAAAAAGTTGTTCTACACCATGTTCATTATAACCTATAACAAAAGGCACTCATAAGAGGGAGGAGCAACATGGTCCCATACACCATGGCTTGGTACATGTGGGACAAAATTTGGATGTTTCTTTTTGCATATACTTATTCAACAGCTAAGATCTGTTTTCTAAGATCTGACATAAACATTATCATGAAGAAGAAGTTATTGCCATCTCAGCCAGATCCAACATTTTCTTACCATCTCTTGAGCACCTTCTTAACAAGAGGCTCTCCTAAGATCTATTGTTATGCCTCACTCTCCATTTTTACATACCTTATCATCTTCCCGTCTACTCTTCCTCTATCTATTCATCTAATTCATGTTCTTTGAGTACTTTCTGCATGTGGCTACTCCATTTCCATTTGAATAATAAAATGCTAAAACAAATCTATACTTTACTATAATTTACATTGGGACAAAATGCATATGCAACTTATTTGCATCTAGTGCCAAGCTTAATATTTGACTTAGATGTTTGGTAATGTTGAGCAGACAACATAATGAAGCATATAAATTGTGTCTTTTGTGAATAATATAACCCTACATTTATTCTGTGATTTTCAAAATATAGTGACTGAGTGAAAACTCACATTATCAAAACTCTGATTAGAAATAAACTTGTTAGAAATTCACCTTTCCCTGTCTTTAGTACTTATTGTTAAAATGAGGGTAATAGAGAAAAAGATAAGAAACCAAATAATTTGGTTTATAGGACAGAGAAATTTGGAATTAAATTGGAAGGCCATTCACTGCTGACTGGTGAAGGTGATATGCAGGCTCCTGGGAGAGAAAAAAAAACCCTAATTAATTATAGAGGGTCAGGAAATTGAATAGAGGTATGTAGCAATGGGGTTGGGCAACTGGGGGTAGCCATCAAAAAATTCCATGTGTCAGGAAAGCAATAATCTCCCAAGATCCATCAGGGATGACATTAGCTGAAATACCCAATAAAGGGGGGAGAAAACCTTTAGAGACCATATTCAGAGCTTAGGCATGGTCCAAAGTTGAGAGATGGGACCACCCACCCATCTCCAAAATTTTAATCGAGAATTGCTTCTGTCTAAGGAAATACAGGGACAAAGAGTAGAGCAGAGACTGAAGGAAAGACCATCTAGAGACTGCTCTATCTGGGACTCCATCCCATGTGCACCCACCAAACCCAGACACTATTGCTGATGCCATGAAGGGCTAGCTGACAGTAGCCTAATATAGTTGTCTCCTGAGGGGCTCTACCAGATCCTGAGCAACACAGATGCAGATGCTTGCAGCCAACTCTCAGACTGAGAGTGGGGAACCCAATGGAGAAGTTAGGGAAAAGAGTGAAGGAACTGAAAGGGTTTGCAACCCCATAGAAAACAACAATATCAACAAACCAGACCCCCCAGAGCTCCCAGGGACTAAACTACCAACAAAAGAGTACACATAGAGGGACCCATGGCTCCATCTGCATATGTAGCAGAAGATGGCCTTATCTGGCATCAATGGAAGGGGAGACCTTTGGTGCTCTGAAGGCTCAATGTCTTAGTGTAGAGGAATGCTAGGGTGCTGAGGCAGGAGTGGGCAGGTAGGTGGGAGAGAACCCTTATAGAAGCAGGGGAAGGTGGCATGGGATAGGGGAGTTGTGGAAGGGAAACCGGAAAAGGGAATAACACTTGAAATGTAAATAAATAAAATAACCAATAAAAAAGGGAAAATATTGTAATAATAATTAACATTGGACCTTGTATATTGCAATACCAAGTGGCCAGGTAAGATGTGCTTACTAGTGTTCTTACGGTATGACTGTTATGGGTAACCAATTGATTTCAGAATGGTTATGGACTTGCTTTTATTCAGGTACTCAAAAACTCCTAAAAATACCTATGTTTGGGAGGGTTACAAGCACAATAGAGAACGCTGTTGTTTCTAACAGGAGGTTTTCATAAGATCCATGGCACATAAGACATGGAATCAAACTTCCATTTTCACCTGTGATCATACAAGCTTTTCTTTGTATTAAGAGATAGTTCAGACAAAAAAATTCAGACTCCATGTATTGAGAATAACTGAATGTTAAGTGATCAGGCATAAAGAGGACGTCTGCATTATCTCATCTGAAGCTCAGGGAGATTTGCATGTATAAGAATGTATATAAACATAACAAATGCCTGAGGATATCCTATAACAAACCACAAAGCACACTCACCATTGATATATAGACTATCCTTGTCCAGTGAGTAGATGCCCAGCTGGGTGATTCCATGAGTTAGATTGTTAAACTCTAAGTACAGCCCTTGGATATCCATCTCAGGATGTGCAGGGTCATGGTGGTAGGTGCAGATGACATCCACACCTGTGGCTGTTCCATTCTTCCTAGACCTAGAAAGAAAGGAATCTAGAGACTAACTAAAGTTATAATATAGATCAGAACTAGAAGGGAGGTGGAGGAATGAAAATGGTAACAACAATCAATGGTAATTCCTAGCAAATGAGCAGAAAATGAACTCACCTAAGGGAATTCAGTCTGCAACTTGAATTGAAGGAGCCATTCTGGAACAAGTGACCAAGCTATGGAGAAGGAAGGAGGATGGAAAGAAAAACAGATGTTGGATAAAGGAGATCATATGACATTTATATCCCCTAGGCTCCAGGGATAAGGTTCTTACCAGGTGCTGCACAACACTCTCAGTTGAGCTAAACATAGCTGAGCCATTGCTCATATTTGATGAATATGGAAGGTTGGATATGGTGAAGTTGACTGTAAGAATCTTGAGATGGTACCCATCTAGGAAGAAGCAATGTAGGAAGAACTGAGAATTTGTATGATACCAGAGTGAAATCCTATTCTCATCGTCTTGTTTTCTTTTCCAGTCCCACCACATCCCAGAGAGTCCAATTAGGTCAGAACATACATAGCTTCTTAATCCCATACCACACAGACACCCATTTCTGAATCGTCTTCACAATAATTCTCTTTTCCACTACAGCTTAGGTCTTATCTTCTAGTGATCATATTATTTCTCCTGCAGACTCATTGTCTAAAGATATTCTTTATGCTGAGTACTAGGAAAGTCTTTCTGGAATTAAAACTCTCATGGGATGGTTTATGGTTCATTATTACCATTGAGTACTTTGTATATTTTGAGTGTCAAGTACAATTTGAAAATTTGGCATTTGTGATTAATATTGGTTGTCAAGTAGTCGCACTTGGGAAGAAGATTTGAAGAATTGCTTCCATCAGATTGGCCTGTGTGGATATATATGGAACATTTTCTTGATTGCTATTTGATGTAGAAGATCCAGTCAGCTATAGGCAACACTGCCACTAGGCACGTGGGCTTGGATTATACAATAAATACAGCTTATATGAGTCTGCAAGCAGGGCAGTAAACAATCTCCCATGATCTGCTTTTGGTTCTCTCTCTAGGTTTCTGCTCTGAGTTCCAACTTAGTTTTCCTTAAGTGTAGACTGTCACATAGAGTGTAAGTTGAAATAAATTCATACATCCACAAGTTGCTTTAGACTAGGTTTATCACAGCAGCAGAACACTAAAACAATATTCAAATCCTCTTCTCCTGACTTCTAGTCTCATTTACTCACGTATCTTGAGCCTACCACAATGACCCAGTAAGTGCTGAGCTTGACATATAAAGGCTGTACTAGAAGTTGAGCATTATGATTCCTTTAAATAAAATTTCTCCCCATTCTTTCCATTCATTATATTGCTGGTGGTTACTGAGCCCTCATTCTGAAATATTCACTTGCAGGAATACATCATGTCTCATTTATTTGCATCACTTCTATTCATCCTGAGTGAATCAGTTTAAGAAGAATTTTCCTCAGAAAGCCTTCCCCTTTCTACATTATATTATGTGCCTGTTACCATGCCCATGAATATTCAAAATATTGTAGTAGTCTATTTGTTTCACAAGCCTGTTGCTTACATATAGGCAAGTATCTGATTGAATTGTTAGTTTGATCTTTGTGCATGTGAAGACGACCCTGAGACTAAGATCTTCACATTCTGGTTTTCTAGCTCTATCTGAAAGTCAGATGGTGGAAGTGTGAAGCAGGGGATCTAATCAAAGATAGGCAGGCAGTGAGATCCCGAGATACCTGTGGTAGGTTTTGGCTGCAAAGATGTAGATGCAGAAAGTTGCATAGTGGTGGCTGGTTCAGGAGCTGTGGAAAGGATTACCAATGCTGAACATTTCATGTTTCACTTATCTGCAATTGTACCTACTCATCCTGAGAGATTTGGTTGAGGGAGGATTCTTCTCAGAAAGCCTTCCCCTTTCTAAGAAACTTTTGGTCAAAGGCAGAAACACCATTCAAAGGTGAACTATGAACAAGATTGAAGAATGATTGTGTGAGTGCAAGTGTGAGCAAATCTATGAATGGAATCAATGCAAATATTGAGATTAGTGATCAGCAGAAAGAATGAGCAAAGAAAACAAATAGATTAGGAAAATAGAAAATAGAAAGGATAAATAGATGAAGGCAAGGAAGGATACATAAAAGGAGGGCCAAAACAGAATTCAAGACGAATCAAATCAAAGAGGAAATTGGAGAGATAGAAGAAAGGAGAGAAGAAATTAAATTATATATCCTTCCTTGCATTTATCCACTCACCCAACCATCTAACAATTCTGCTGTACATTCTTTTGTATTTCATTTGTTTCTTTTGTCTCTGCCTCCTTTACTCGTGATTGTATTTATTCATTCATACACCATTCATTGATAAACCCATATCACTGTCCATTTGTCAGTTCATACTTTATTTCTTTTTTCTTTGTCCATTGATACATACATTCTCCTGTCCTTTCATCTGTGACACAGCTGTCTATAGAGCCATACATTCACCACATATGATCATTTACCTATCTATCAGCTACCATGTAAACTTGTATCTTGTGACTGATTCATTTTTATTTTGTTTATTGTGAATTCACATATCCAATTCATTCAGGTATCCATGCATACAGTGCCTATCTGCACATCTATACACCTATCCATCTATTCAATACTTTCATCTACCCTTTCATATATCTATGCTATAATCTGCCTATTGAATCATGCACACACACACAGACACACAGACACACACACACACACACACACACACACACACACACACACTTGTTTATCCATCATCACATTCATTAAAAATTGTGGCATGGCTCTAAATAGAGAATTCTAACACTATTAACTACAAATAGTGGAGAAACTTTTTTTAATAAGTTCAACATCCCTAGTTATCAGGGAAAAAATTGAAACCTCATTAAACTTTCACCTTATCCCTATCAAAGTGGCTAAGATCCAGAAAGCTAAAAAACAAAACAAAACAAACAAACAATAAAACCTGGCATTGGTTATGATGGAAGAGGAAAAATTAGTCTCTTTTAGTGGGGGTATAACTGCTACAGAAATAAATGTAGATTTTCCTAAAAATACTGGAAATAGATCTAGTATAAGAATCAGTGTATTCTTGAGAATATACTCAGAGGAGACTACATGCTACTATTGAGGAACATGCTGCTCTATTCACAATATCAAGAAAACTAAAACATTTAGAAGCCCATTAACTGATGGATAGATAATAAAAATATTGTATGTTTGTACAGTATTATTAAGTTGGTAAGTAAAATACAATAATCAAAATCTCTGAGTTCATATGTGTATCAGTCCTATTGTATCTGGAAGATACGATTTCCTAGCAATCATCTTCAATTATCTGACCTATATAAGTTCAAACCACACAAAATTAAATCACTGAGATGGGGAAGTGAACATAAAATTCCACCCCTAAGCAAGAAACTATTTGTAATTGACACTTGCTAGAAAAGAGAAAGTTATTTTTCTCCATTGGAGTGCCATTGTGTATGTCGACTCCTCCTGGAGCAGGTCTTATGCCTAAAAATAGTTGGACAACACAAAGTAGTCTCCTTTTTGTTTGTTTGTTTTTACTGTGATATAAGGTTTTTGTTTCATTCTCTTTTGTTTTGAATTTATTTGTCTTACTGCTTTATTTTTTGTTTTGATTTACATTTTTGGAGGCATTTCAAGGGGAAGAAAAAAGAGGAGAGAGAGGAACAACATGAATTTGGGTGAGTAGGGAACTGGGGAGGTTCTGAGAGGAATTGAGGGAGCGGTAAATATGATAAAAATAAATTACATAAAAATTTAAATAAAAATTATATATTTAAGAAATGTGCAGGTAAATGGATAGAGCTGGAAATAATCATTTTTAATGAAGTAACCTAGAGCCAAATAGAAGAATAGCATATTTTTTCTATTATTTGTGAATGTTATATTTGAATTTTTAGATTTGTATGTTTTATTTGATAGGATGTGGTGAATTAGAGGATGAAAGGTAACAATGCAACAGGAAGTGTGAAATGGGGAAGAGTTAGGGTGGCCAGGTAGAGAGAAAATAAAGGGGGGGATAATTAACACTAAGTATTCCAAGAAATCCAAATGGAACTCTAATACTGTAGAACCTTCCTAAAACATGTACATACACACATATCAAGTGTCTAAATGGAGTTACTATATAATAAGACAACAACGCCTTCATAGACACCATATCACATGATGGCAAATAAAAGTTCAGTACCAGGAGTAGATTTTTCATTTTGCAATTATTGGCAAATGATGTTTTATAGACTCCTAAATATTACAGGCTATTACCAACACTTTTGGTTACTCTCTAGAACTTGTTGGTTAGAAACATATTGCTTAAGATGACACACATTGGAGTCATAGCACATAGAGAAAGAAATCCACTGCTCAGCTGAAAGCTTCATCCTTCTGGCCAGTGTTCAGAGGTCTGGAAAGTGCTATGCATGCCAGTGCAGGAAGAATCACCCATCTTAGTCAACTGCTAATCCTGTCAGCTACAACAATGACTAGCCTGGTAAGACATTTCTAGTGGTATATGGAAACACAAATTCAGTGTATAAAACTCTCAAAGAACTAATACAAATTAGAAGAATAAGAGAGAGCAGGCAATTTTAGTCAAAACATTTAGTCATTAGAATTTACATCTTGATAATGTAGCCCCTGATATTGGCACTTTGTTTTATGAGACATAAATTACACAGTTACCATCTAAACTAAGCTCCATAATTACGTAGGGTACACTTTTGCAAACATAGTTATCCAATCAAGAAGAGTTTGGAAATTTCTGAAATCTAACATGAGAGCTTTAGTTTCAATAAGAGACTAGTGACTTTCCTTGAGACCTTGGCCCCTATGAAGAGATTGGCTTATGCTTGGGGCAATTTTCCTTTAGAAATGAAGAGAAAAGTATGCACCCATATTGGGCTATGTTGATACATACTTGTAGGAGGTTCTTCTGGATGAGGTTCATTATAACCTAGAAAATAAAAGACATGTAAGAGGAAGGGTGAGTGAAGAAAAGGATATAGCCTACTTTGGTCCATATAGCAGTGCCGCTAAGCTCAATTCCAAGTGGATCAAGGACCTCCACATAAAATCAGACACACTGAAACTAATAGAAAGGAAACTAGGGAAGAACCTTGAACATATGGGCACAGGGGAGAATTTCCTGAACAGAACTCCAAAAGCTTATGCTCTAAGATCAAGAATTGACAAATGGGACCTCATAAAATTACAAAGTTTCTGTTAAGCAAAAGACACTGTCAAAAGGACAAAGCGGCAACCAACTAACTGGGAAATGATCTTTACCAACCCTACATCCGACAGAGGGCTAATATCCAATATATACAAAGAATTCAAGAAGTTAGACTCCAGAGAGGCAAGTAACCCTATTAAAAATGGGGTACAGAGCTAAACAAAGAGTTCTCACCTGAAGAATATCTAATGCCTGAGAAGCACCTAAATAGATGTTCATCATCCTTAGTCATTAGGGAAATGCAAATAAAAACAATCCTGAGATTCCATCTCAACCAGTCAGAATGGCTAAGATCAAAAACACATGAGACAGGAGTTGTTGGCGAGGAAGTGGAGAAAGAGGAACACTCCTCCACTGCTGGTGGGATTGCAAGCTGGTACAACCACTCTGGAAAGCAGTCTGGCGGTTCCTCAGAAAACTGGGCATGACACTCCCGGAGGATCTGGTTATATCACTCCTGGGCATATACCCAGAGGCTTTCCCTGCATGCAATAAGGACACATGCTCCACTATGTTCATAGCAGCCTTATTTATAATAGCCAGAAGCTGGAAAGAACCCAGATGTCCCTCAACGGAGGAATGGATTCAGAAGATGTGGTATATTTACACAATGGAATACTACTCTGCAATTAAAAACAATGAATTCATGAAATTCCTAGACAAAATGGTCAGAACTTGAAAATATCATCCTTAGTGAGGTAACCCAATCACAAAAGAACACACATGGTATGCAGTCACTGATAAGGGGATATTAACCCAGAATCTCGGAATACCCTAGACACAATTCGTATATCAATAGATTTCCAAGAAGATGGAAGGAGATACCCCTGGTCCTGGAAAGACAGGATGTAGGGGAATGCCAGGACAGAGAAGGGAGAGGGGGTTGAATGGGGAAAAGAGGGAGGGAAGGGGGCTTATGGGACTTTCGGGTAGGGAGGAAACGGGAAAGGGGAAATGATTTGGAATGTGAATAAAAAAACTTAGACAATAAAAAAAAATTCAGATTAATTCAGATACACAATATCTCCTTGCCCATTGCATAGTGTGTTATTGTTAAAATGTTAATATTATTGACAGGACCTAGAGTCATCAAGCAAACTGACAATTCTTTGGATATATCTGCAAGCAAGTTTATATATCTGATTAGTTAGGATGCAAAAACCAAGTGTAAATAAATGTCGGTATCATAAACATTGGGATATTGTCCTACATTTGATAAGAAGTGAGAAAGAAGCTCAGCAAATGCATTCATATCCCCCTTTTTGCTGACTTTGTACTTAATGTGGCATACATTCTTACATCCTAACCAAGCTTGGTCTTCTTGAATTCTTGAAGCAAAGTACTAAGAACATAAAGTTAACTGGTCTAGACAGTACTATCAATAATATTGATAGATTTATAAAAAAAAAAAACCCTAAAGGATCCCACTGGGACATCCCAGAGACCATGCTCACCATTGACATGTAGACTTTCTTTGTCCAGTGTATAGTTGCCTAGTTGGGTGATTCCATAAGTAAGATGGCTCAGTTCTGAGTACAGTCCCTGGGTGTCAATCCCAGATTTTGCAGCATCATGGTAGTAGGTGCAGATGACTTCCACAGCAGTAGCTGTTCCATTGTTTTCAGGACTAAAATGAGAGGACTTTGGATTTTAGAAAATTTGCAATGTAAATAAGAACCAGAATGGGGAAGGAACAAACAGAGGGTTACAATAACAGATTTTTTGGAAAATGGACAAAAAGTGGACTCACCTGAGAGAATCCAGTCTGCAACTGGAGTTGAAAGACCCATTATGGAGCAAGGGTTCAAGCTAAGGAGGAAAATAAGAGAAAAACAATTTGGATGGGGTAGGAAGATGGCATTATCAAACAGAAGCTACTGGAATGAGGGTCTCACCAGGTGCTTCAGAATAGTCTCAGTGGAGTTAAACATAGCTGAGCCATTATTCATATGTGCTGAATATGGAAGATTGGAAATAGTGAAGCTGACTGTGACTGTCTTCAAGTGGTACCCCACAGCTGAAAGAGATAAAAAGAGATACCACTAAGGGTTTATCCGGGACCACACTGGAATCCCATCTTTGTGTCTTAGCACCTATCAATGTACTCACCCAAGCCACACTCATTCAGCCTTCTGAATGTTCCTATCATACTTTGTGTGTCCTTCCTCATTATGATCATATCTTCCCTTATCTACACTATTTATCCCCCTGCAAGTCCCATAAGATATACTTTCTGAAGGACTTTTTCTTTGTTGAACTTTAGAGATACATTATGATAAGAAAGTATCACTGGGACTACCATATCACTCCTACAACTCAAAGATTTTGTGTAGATTCAGTGTCTTGTTTGAGTGTTTTGATTTGTCATTCAAAACCCTTTTCATTCTGGTTTCTTAGGACCTTTTAGATTCAGTTATTTGTTGCAGGATTTTCCTTGTCCAATTACATTAGGGCAGCAAGATGGAGGTGGATGTGAACCAGCATGGTTTTATCTAGCCACAGGTAGTTATATCATAAGGTTAAAATAAATGGGATAAAGTTTTTATCAATTGGCTCTGAAATTATTGTATTGGCATCTTGTAAATTGAGAGTTTATTGATACATAAATCTGATTGGTTAATTATAAGCTTCAAGAGTTTTGTTTCTACAGGGTTGATGGGTGGTGTGGTGGCTGACAACAGGGTGGAAAGTTATTGCACGAGGCCTGCAGTCTCAATCCACCCAGGGATTCGGGAGCTCCAGCCCAGAGAGACTGCTGAGTTGAGATCACCTGGATGGAGCTATGTGGTCTGCCAGTTGCCAGCAGTAGCACAGGAAGCTTGCTAGTCTTTTATTTAATATTTCTCACAGCAGCTATTCATAAGTCTGGTCTACCTTCATGTTTTTATAGTGTCTGGACTAGAAATGCAAGGCTATATTAGGATATAAACTTTATGCTCCATGGGAGCCAATTTTCCCCCAATTCACACTATATTATGTTTTGCTAGGTCAATAAGCCCCCATTGTTGGAATCATTTCCCACAATACTTTATATCTTATTTATCTGGATCACTCCTTCTCATAATGGAAGATTCAAATTAGGTTGAAATGTTTCTAGAATGCTTTTAATCTCTATATCATGTGAGATGCATGCCCACACCTATTTTCTCACTGTAGGGTAAATGGTTTGTTTATCTCAGAATCCTTGTGGCTGTATGAGGCTGGGCAAATGTGTAAGTTGCTACTATAATCTTTGTGTCTGTAATAATGGCTGTGGCACCTGGTCCTTCATAAACTTGTATGTAGATCTCATATAGACATCAGGTGTTCGAGGTATGAAAAGATCTTATAATGATATAAATAGGTCATCTAATACCTGTGGTGGATTCTGTTTGCACAAATATTGGTGGAGAAAGCAGCATTGTAGAGGCTATTTCAGGATCTGTAGAAAGGAATACAGGGATGGACAAATACTCATGTAGTTTGAGATGCTCATGCTACACTAGTCCAAGATAGAATAAAAACATTTGTAGGTAGATAATACAAAAAAGAAATTAAAATCAAAATGGCTGATGGTAGTGTTGAAAAACCCATGAGGGAAATTAAGATAATGAGAGTGGTTGGCTGGAGAAAGGCTGATAAAGGAGAACAAATTAATTGGAAGACACTAATGGAATTGTTAAATGGACAAGAAGAAAGAAGAATGGATAGATGAAGGGTAAAATCATAATTTAAGAAGTGGAAGTAAGAAAAGAAGGGGGAGCATGAAATGAACATAATGAATGGTAGGGGGAGTGCACAAATGAATAGATGAGTTTTAGGGTAAGTATTTGAATGAATAGTTAGGTGAATAGGTGGGTGGTTATTGGTTGATGGGCAGGATGGTAAATGGGTTGATGATTGAATGGTGGATGAATAGACAAATGCATAAGTGATGAATGAATGGATATAGGTACATATGGCTAAGTAGATGCACAAACAAAAGAGAGAAAAAATGAATGTTAAAGAGATCAATAGATAATTGAATGTAGGTAGGTAAATAGTTGGATGAATTGACAAATATATGATTGAGTGTATGTGTGTGCGTGCATGGGAGTCTGTGTGTGTGTGTGTGTGTGTGTGTGTGTGTGTGTGTGTGTGTAAGAGGGAAATATCAAAGATACAAAGAACAATGTAGCAAATGGGAAGAAGTACAGAAGTATGAATGGATGGATGAATTCCAGATGGGCTAAAAGGATGACTAGAAAAGGAATGATAGAAAAAAATAAAAAATATATAATATAATGAAAAGGAGAATGGATAGATGGTTGGATAGATAGATGACTAAAACTGTGGTTCTGGAGGAAGAGTAACTAGCAAATAAAAGAATGAAAAACTGCAAAGAAAAATGAATAGGATACTGAATTAGTGGACCATTTTCATCAAAATGCTTAGTAGCCATCAGAATTTGCTACTTAACAATGGAGCCTCTATTATATTTATAAAATCATTTGTTTTAGGTGACATAAACTGCAGTCTCTGCATTAATTCAGCTTAATAACCCCATAGGAAGTTTTGAAATTCTTCTTTTGATTCAGAAGTTTGAAAAAAATTCAGAAATACAACACTAGGGCTTAAGTTCCAAAATTAAACCAACACTTTGACATCTTCCTTCTACTGAGACTTTGGTCCCTCTCAGAGGACTGGCTATGTTTAGGACAAGCTTCCTTTAAAACTGAGGAGAAAAACATGAACCAAGACCTAGGACAGGCTAAACTGATACATACTTGTGGTTGGTTCTTCTGTACCAGTTTCATTGTAACCTAGAGAAACAAAAACAACAACAACAAAACACATAAGGGAATTGTGATACATAACTCTTAGCATCATGCATTAGTCCATGTGGAAACAATGTAGATGTGTATCACTTTGTACAATGACTGAACATCTATGATGTCCTATGGTCTGGCTTAACTAACATTAGGAAGCATTTCCTAGTGTTTCAACTGAATCTAACTCCCATTATGTGACCCCCTAATGAGTGTACATGCCTTATTTCTACATATTACTTTCACCATATTTATAGGCATCCACTTATACAATCATCTTTCCACTCTCTGTATATTCATTTCACACATGTGAAGTCAGTGTGTGTCACACTGAATTTCTATTTGAAGAATAAAGAGCTGAACTAAGCACTCCATGCTTCACTACAGTTTAGACTGGGACAAAGTGCACACATAACTTATTTGTTCTTAGTGTCAATTATAATGTCTGTATTAAAATGAATATTTGGAAAATGTTAAGTATGCTGGGTAGTTATATCAATTTTGATGTACAAACTAGAATTATCTGAAAAAAGAGAACCCCAATTGAAAAAATGCTTCTGTAAGTGGCAGGAGCAACCTAGGATAGGCTAAGGCTAACAGCTGGAACTTCTTGGAAGTGGCCCACTGCTTTTGCATGGTGTACAATGGGTGAGCTCTGTGAGGCAAGGTTCCAAAAAGACTTCATCTCAGGATTGATTATTGCAGCTGATATGCTTTTCTTGTCATTATTAAATTAATATAACAATCCTTGGGCATTATCTCTCCATGCATTGATCATATTTCCTGCAGATTAGCATTAAGATGAACTTTCATGAATTAATGTTGCGTAGAAGAATTAATGTTCTTAAAGAATTCTTGATTTGATCTTAGGAAGAAACTCTTAAGAGATGGTTTTAGTTGTTTTAATAGAAAGATGTAATAAAGTTAAAATCAAGAATAGAATGTGCCCACTACACATGATAGTAAGTAAGGCTGCATAATAAGAAATACAATGATCTTTCAAAATTACAGTGAAAAAGGTTATAGGATTGGGACAAATTTGTGTTCAAGGAAAAACATTCAGATCCGAGAATGAAGCCTCAGGTGTGCAGTATGACAAGGCAAGGCCACTAGAAACTGTTGTTTTGAACTTATAATGAGTGTAAAGAATGAAACACTGCTTTGAACTTAATATTAATATCCTTTTGTAACTCCTGTTTTGCATAATATTTTATCTACGAGGTAATTTTCTAAGAACCTTTGTCTATTAAAAGGCCACAGAAAAGAAATAAAGATGGTGCAGCATGGTATGGTGACTTGGGGGTCTTCCACATCCATCCATCCATTCATCCAAATGCATATATGTATATGTATTTTTGTTTGTATTTACACATGTAGATATCTATCCATCCACCCATCCATCCATTTATCTCTCTCTCTCTCTCTCTCTCTCTCTCTCTCTCTCTATATATATATATATATATATATATATATATATATATATATATATATATAAAATGTGTGTGTATGTGTGTGTGTGTATGTGTGCAAATTTGCCTGTGTAAAGGATCTTAATTCTTTAATTCTTTTTGTTTCCTTCCTCTCTGGTTCACAAAGAATCAACCAGGCAGGCCAGTGAAGGACTTTTAGCTGTCTGGCCAGAAAAGGGACCACTAGCAATAAAACCTTTACCCAATCCCCATTGATTTTGGCCCCAGTAAAACTAAGAATCAAAGGGAGTAAGTATTATTAAGAGTAAGCAACCTTTACATGCACAAAAACAAATTTTGCCCCTTTACCCACCACCAACACTTTGCCTATCAGCTACCTTCCAGAGAGGATTCAGACCTGGGCAGTCTCCTGGCACATAAGATTTGGCCCTAAGGCATTTTCTTAATTAGTGATAGGTGAAAGAGGGCCCAGAATATAGTGGATGGTGCCATTCATGCTCTTGGTTATACAAGAAAGAGGGTGAGCAAGACAAAGAAAACAGATCAATAAATAGAACTCCTCCATGGAGTCTGCATCAGCTCTTCTTTCTAGGATCCTTCCATTTTTGACTTTTTTCTGACTTAATTCAGTTATGAATAGTGCTGTGGTCATATAAGTTGAATAAGCCCTTCTCTCCCCAACTTACTGTTTGGTATTGGTGTTTCATCACAGCAATAGAAACCATAACTAACTGAGTGAAGAATATAGTAGTGAACTTAAAATGTGTAAGTTATTAGAGAGAAAAATCCTACATGAGTCCTTGCAATGGCCTAGTGAAAGAACCAGATGCAAACTTGGAAGACTAGAATTCATATCCAAATAAACTTATGTTAGTTTGGGCATGTCCTTTCACCTACACGTGCTTTAGTTTCTCTCTGTTATAATGAGGGTAAATATTGTAAACAGTGGTGAATACTAATTGTGACCTGGCAAGACAAAGAAACACCAAGGAGAGAAAGCTATAGGAATTATGTTATGGGGTTTTGGAGGTTGACTTAAATACACTATATAGTTCCACCCTAAATCCTGGTAGCTCTGTCCTGTCAACATGGTTCTTGAGCTATAAGAGAGATAGAAAGCAAGACAATCACCAGTATTTATATCAATCTTCTTAACTTGGGACACAATGTAACCAGCTATATCTACTTCTCTGCCATGCTATTTGTGGGTGCTTATGAAATTTTTGAAAGAAGACTCTGAGAACATGGATGCAACTGGTCTAGAAAGAGATTACTGACTTTGAAAGAGAAGAAAAATTAAGGACTGAAGCCATCCCAGAGAAAAACACAGACTATGCTTACCATTCACATAGAGACTATCTTTGTCCAATGTATAGTTGCCCAGTTGAGTGAATCCATGGGTCAGATGGCTCAGCTCTGAATACAGCTCCTGTGTGTGCAGCCCAGGATGTGCAGAGTCATGTTGGTAGGAGCAAATTACATTCACACTAGTTGAGTTTTGAGTCTTCTCAGGCCTAAAAATGATGATATATAGAGACTTTAGGGATATCCTGATGTGGATGAGAGTCCCAAAGAAGGAGTAAACAGCAAACAGATCAAAATAGGTATAGTACTTCCTGGGAAATGACAAGGAAGTGACCTCACCTTAGGGAGGTCAGTCTGCAGCTTGAGTTGAAGGAGATATTCTTGAACAAGGGTCTAAGCTATAGAGGAAGGAAAAAAGGAAAAAGTTGGATGAAGGATGAACATAAAGTTTGTCCCACAAGGAGTTTCCAGAATGAGGATCTCACCAGGTGCTGTAGAATGATCTCAGTAGAGTTGAACATGGCCGAGCTATGGTTCATGTCTGTTGAATATGGAAGATTAGAGATGGTAAAGTTGATTGTGAAGGTCTTCAGATGGTGTCCTCTAGCTATAGGGAGACAGAAAGATGTCTATAACAGAGTTCGCCAGATACTACACTAGATTCTAATAGTCATTGAGCTATGTCTCCCAGCACACCTATCATTCCACAATCCAGGTCAGAGCTGAATATCTTTTCTCTTTGCCATACCAATTCCCTTTTCTCAATATTCTTCACATGTGCTATCTATTGCCTTCACAGCACATTAGGTTATATCTTCTAATATCCAGGCTTTTAGTCTACATAACTCACTGTGTATCCTGTCTAAATGGATTTTTGTATGATAAATACCAGGAAAGTACCTCTGAAATGAAAAACCCTCTAGGACATGACCTGTGCTCTTATGATCTATGGCTTCCTTTGGAGTTTCAGGGTCAAGTTCATGTTTCTTGATTTGACATGTATAGTGGCTATTCCTGGTTGTCAACTTGACTATATTTGGAATGAACTAATTAAGAATTGGAAGGCTCACATATGATCCTAATCTGGAAGCTCAGAGACACAAATTTCTGATTTGGATCTTGGCATGGAGATCTTGAAGCATAGTGACTATGAATTCCAGAAGATTAAGACAAGGAGATCACCAAGTTCAAGGTCATCTGGGATTAAAGGCAGGGTGGCACACACCTTTAATCTGGGCCACACCTTCTTCTGGAGACCTACAGTCTTTAATCTGGGCCACACCCTCTGCTGGAGACCTATATAAGGACATTGGAAGAAGATTCTCTCACTCTTACTGGCCTGCTTGCCTCGTGGGACTAATCGACTGCTAGATCATTGGATTTCCATCCACAGACGCTGCAGACCATTGTTGGGGAGTTGGACTGCAAGCTATAAGTCATCGACAAATTCCCTAATTATATAGAGACTACTCACACGTTCTGTGACTTTAGAGAACCCTGACTAATACAACATTCAAGACTCCTTTAGTGTGTTCTATTATGATTCAGCTTTAGTTTCTTATCAATTCCATGTCTAACATTATGGTCCTCTTAGTTCTGGGGTGGACATGGAGAGCCATTACTGAGTGCTGGGCTTTATGCTTCAAGGAAACTGAATTCCTCAAGTTTCTTATTTACTCTTGATGGCCACTGAACCCACACTGTTAGAGTCTTCCTTCATGGCACCAAATCATGACAATTTATATATTCTTTTGATTTATCATAGGAGATTTAGTTCAGGTGGAGCTTTCTATAGAACATCTCTACACTCACTTCTATTGGGTCAGGTGCCTCTTACTTCACAAGAATCCCTCAATGAATTTTCAAGGTCTGTTTTTCTCAGAAGGATGGTAGCTGCATGAGGGTAGATATCTGATTAAAATGCTGATCTAAGCTTTGTGATTGTAATAATAATCCTGGTACATGATATTTATATCCTAGGTTGTGATTCATATTAGTCAAATGGCAGAAGTGTGGGACAGAACTTCCTATCAAGTATAGGAAAAGGCTTCCCCAAATACCTGTGGTGGATTCTGGCTGCACAGATGTCAGTGTAAAAGGCAGAATTGTGGTGCTTGGTACAGGAGCTGTGGAAAAGACAGTCATTAGTGATAGACAGAGCCCCAGTAGAATCAAGGGAAGGTCTTATAGTATTGGTTCAAGCCAGACCAACAAACAATTCATGAGTGGACTATAAATAAGAATGATTGTGTGAATGGAGGGATCACTAAATCTATGAATGAAATTTGTTCAAGACAATAAAAACTTGTGAGCAGTCATTACTTTGAAGCCATAAAAGGAAGTTGTAAATTGATGATAAATGTTCCAAACATATTTCAAGATGAATAAAACATTACAATTGGAGCTATGGGAAGCAGCAAAAATAAGCGAATGGATATAATAACTGGATGAGTGAACAGGTATATAAATAGGAGGTTGTATGGGTGCATAGATGGATGAATAGATTAAATTAAGAATGAAGGGGATGAATGGTTGCATGGGGAGGAATGAATGGGTATGTGGGTAGGTAGATGTTGGGTGGATACATGGATATGTGGGTAGATTGTTGGGTAGATACATAGGGGAAAGAAGGACATTCAAGTAAATGAACTAAAAATAAATAGGTGGGTATATGTATACATATATATGTATATATATATATGTATATATGAATAATAAATAGGTATTTAGATTGTTTAACCTATTTATAGATTGGTAGGCAGGTAGGAGAGTGGATAGATGTGTGCCTTTGTTATTAAGTGTATGGACACATAGGTAAATGAATATATGGAGGAAATGAAAAATGAACAAGGAGAGAGCATTACTGTGGATTCATGCATGTTTGATCACAGAGAGAAGAAGGAAAGTATGAACAAAGGCAGAAAACAGAGGAAGAATAAAAATGAAAACTAAATAACAGATTTAACAGTAAATGAGTAGATTGATTGGTTGTAAATTAGATGTCATAGGATCAATTATAAAAATAGAAGAATGGTTGCAGAAAAGGGTAGGTAATTGGGTTACCAATGTAATATTTTAGTAAAACAATTTATATAGCAATCCCAGTCAACAAGTTGACAATGAAGTTCCTGCTAAGATTATGATAGTTTGGATTATAGTGGACATAAACTAAAGAACTGCTATTTAAAGTCTAATCCTTATTCCTCATCAAGGAAACTTCTCCTTGTAACAGACAGAGAACATTACAGAAAACAACAACCAATCAAAATACAGAGTGCTGAAACCCAGTGCAAATGACAATGGATACATCTATGAGACAACTACTACACCTTAGGCTCTAGAAATGTTTCAGAAGATTCAGGAGAAAGTTTTTAAGAGCCAGAGAATTAGGGAGTTTGCTATGAGACTTTCTATTCCAGCAATTCAAGAAACTATATCTACATAAATGACTGCATAGATAAGAGCTGTACCAGAGTAACAAGAATAGATGTGCCACAGAGGATTAGGAAAACCCTATGAGGCCTCAATCCTACACAAAGAACTACAGACAAAAGGAATGATGAGACTGAGAGAAATAGTCTTTCGCAGGGATGAGCACACCAGTTGTTTATCCAATATAAAACAGTTCTGAAAACATAGATACAAGTAACATTATAAAGATTGAGCAGGTTATATTTAGGAATAAATATGTATATACAAAAACATATATTCAAGTAACATCAATTAATGTAAAAAGAAACCATGAATTTGAACAAGAGCAAAGGAAGTTTATAGAGAGAGGAAAGGGAAACTGTAATCCCCAAAATTAAAAATTTTGCTATCTTATATGATCCTTCTTAGGCATAACATTAACTTTTTCTTTTTCTTTCTTTCTTTGTTTTTTAAAAAAATTATTTATTTATTTATTTATTTATTTATTATATGTAAGTACACTGTAGCTGTCTTCAGACACTCTAGAAGAGAAAGTCAGATCTCATTATGGATGGTTGTGAGCACCATGTGGTTGCTGGGATTTGAACTCAGGACCTTTGGAAGAGTAGTCAGTTCTCTTAACTGCTGAACCATCTCTCCAGCTCTAACATTAACTTATTCAACTTTCTTCCCCCAAACTGAAGCAACATGGGGAATTTAAAATTCCGAGCCTCATCTTTCTGTTACTTAGTTCTTGACTCCGTATAGGAGACTGGATTGTGTTTAGGCAAGATTCCTTTGTAAATGTGGAGGACAGCTTGGACCAAGGACTAATTAGTATGATTTGATACTTACTCGTAATAAGTATGTCTGGACCAAGAATGTGGTAACCTAAAACAACAAAATTCAAGTATAAGTGCAAGGTGCAGAATGATCTCATACATCATGCTGTCATCCATGTGGGAAATAGATATATGTTTTTTTGAGTACTTACTAAGTAACTATTAATGTTCTGGGATTTTAGTTAGATATTATCATGAGGAAAAAATTTCTGATACTTCATCCAGATCTAACTCTTCCCTACCACCTCTCTAGCATGTTTCCAGAAAGAGCTCTCATAAGATTTATGTTCATATCTCAATCCTCAAAGATATTTATGTATATATATATATATGTGTGTGTGTGTGTGTTTGTATGTGTATGTGTAAATGTATATATGAGGAATAAATATATATTATATCTATAGCTGTTTATTTGCTATTTGTCTTAGCCATTTAAATTTGAAGACTTATTGTACCAAATAAAATACATTGTGATTCACTATAGGTTACATTTGAGAGAGGTGTAAATGAAACTATCTCATATATGGTGCCAGGAACAAAGTCTGTCTTTCAGTAGATTTTTGGTAAATGTTGACTGGACAATGAAATTAGGCACTTAAATTGTGAATTTTAAATAGGGAAACCATACTTAGGTCCCTCAATGGCCAAAAGGAAAAGATGGACTATAAACTCCAGACACCAAGACTCAGATCAGCTACAAACTTCCCTTCTTACAAGTTTATGCTGTCCTCTTTCATACCTGGTACTTTAATTCTTATTTGTTAAAAGGAAGCAATGAAGATCTAAGATATCGTGCACACCTCATGAGGTATAGTGGTTACTATGAATGGTCAATTAGATAACCAAGGAGACAAACTCTGAGGATGATGGTGAGGGAATTCATAGATTAGATTAACCCATGAGAGACAATATACCCTAACTCTGGGCACCACTGTCTTATGTCCAAGATTTCCAGGTGGATAAACAGTTAATGATCTGAAGACTAGCATTTAGGTGACTCTCTTCCATGACTTTTTCCACAATGTGATAGACTATCTTATCCTGCTATGCTTTTTGTGTGTGCTTATTCAGTAATTTGAACCAAAACCAAGAATGTGTAAAATGCTGGCCTACACAAAGACAACCAGGAACATGTGGGAATATATAGAAAATAATTGATGCCTCAGGACATCAAATAGCAAGCCACAGACCATTCACATAGAGGCTATGTTCCTCCAGTGTGTAGTTTCCCAGTTGGGTGACTCCCTGGCTCAGATGGCTCAGTTTTGAGTACAGATCCTGTATGTCCATTCCAGGAAGTGCAGGGTCATTCTGGTAGGTGCAGGTGGTAACCACGCCTGTAAATGTTCCATTCTTCTCAGGTCTTAAAGGGAAAGGTATAGAGATTTAACAGAGGTCCTAATGTAGATGGAAACCCCAGGAAGGAAAAATGGTAGGAGATCAAAAGAAAAGATAATTATTCTTGGCCAATTATTTGAAAGTGGAATCACCTGAGGGATGTCAGTCTGCAACTTGAGTTGAAGGAGTCATTTTGGAACAAGGGTTCAAGCTATGGATAAAAAAGGAGAGAGTAAACAATTGAGTGGAGAATGAAGATGAGCTCAATTTCAGGAGGGAGGTGGGTTCAGCATGAGGCTCTCACCAGGTGTTGTAGGACATTCTCAGTGGAGTTGAACATGGTTGAGCCACTGATCATGTCTACTGAATATGGAAGGTTGGAGATGGTGAAGTTGATTGTGAAGGTTTCCAGATTGTGCCAAATAACTGGAGGATGACAAAAGGGTATATACCTACAACTCAGTGTTTACTTGGGACAAGACTGGAATATTGTTCTGATCAGATCATGTGCTCTGCTGTTGTTGTTCAGATCATGTGTTCTGATCAGATCATATGGTCTGTTATTACTATCCAACACTTACATGGGTGCTGGGTCTTCTTCTTTGTGTGCCAGATACTTTACCCACTGACTTGTCTACCTGTCCTAAGCAGAAGCTTCTTACTTTAGCACTGATATTTCTTTAAATCTGTTTTGTTATAACCTTCAGTTTTTATTGACTATTCATTCTATGATGAGCCTTATTCTTCATGCAAACTAAGGTCTAATCAATTATCTGCAAGCACATACTGTTTCTGACAGCAGTCAGTGCTGAATTAATTTCTCCTCCACTCATTCTTCTCCATTCATTCTTCATTCTCCATTCTCCTCCATTCATTCTTCGTCATTCAATGAGTATCAGTATAGGGGAAATTTTCTCCAGTAATCCCTTCTTTCAATTATGCCAACTGAATCTCCCTCTGAAACTCCTTCATTGTATTGTAAACATCTATCTACCTCACAAACATGCTGATTGCATGATAACAGGTATCTAACTCAATTGCTACTCTGATCTTTGTGCTTATAGTGATGAACCTGACACTGGGCTTTTCACATCTTAAGCTTGCTAGATCTTATGTGACAACTGTTGGAGTAGTGGGACAAAGGGTTCTTATCAAGTAAAAGTAAAAGGGTTTCTCAGATACCTGTGTTGGACTCTGGTTGCAGAGATGTTGTTGGGGAGGGCAAGATGGTGGTAGCTGGCTCTGGAGCTGTGGAAAAGGCATGGTATCAGGCATGGCCAGAGCTCTCTGACAGGGCAACCCTTACAGCATTGGTAAAAGTCAGACCAAAGAAATAGCAATCATGTGAGTAGAAGATTAAGAAAAAGCTATAAATTAAATGAGTAGGATAGTGAGAGTGGTAAAAGGAGAGAGGCTTATCAAAGAGGACAGGTGATTATGAATGCAGAATATAAAAGGGGTGATTGAAAAGAAGAATGTATAAATGATAGGTCAAAGCCAAATTCAAGAAGAATATAAAATCAGTGTCTGAAGAGGTGAAACAAAACAGAAGGAAAGAAGTGCAAGTAAATGAAGGAGCATGATCATAGGCAGATAGCTGGACAGAGGCAGGGTGTGAACATGTGATACAAAAGAAGATGGATGAATGTACAGATAGGAAAATGGATGGTTAGGTTGTTTACAGGGTGGCTGGAGAAGCATATGGATGTGTAATGAAAGGAAAACAGGTGAAATGAGTGTCAAACAATATTTGGACAAAAGATGTGTGGTTTATGGGAGAATGGATTTACAAATACATGGGTAGGTGAACAGATGTATGTATAGGCACACACACACAGGTATGTGTGTGTGTGTATGTGTGTGTGTGTATGTGTGTGTAAGTATACAGATGAATGTGAAGAAGTATGTATGTATGTATGGGCAAATGGATAGAGCAAATGAAGGTCAAACAATAAAGGATAGGAGAGATGGATGGATAAGTGGATGTCTGGATATAGAAAACAACAGATAGGGTGAAAAGATTATAAGAGGATGAAGAATAAAATGTGTAGCTGGATGAATGGATAGATGGAAATGTGGTATCAAAAAAGAGGAATGACTAGAGAAAATGAAAGAGTAGATAGTTAGAAAGATAAGTAAACAGGTTACTGATTTTAAAAAGGTATTTTTTTTTAAATCCCAAATGACTTAAGTAGTAATAATAACTTAGAATCTGAGAATGAAGTCCCTGCTGGTTTCATAGTAGCATTTGTTAACGGGAGAAATAAACAACACTGTCACATCTGAGCTCTGCCCTTTAACTCTTGTTTAAATTCCTTATTTTAACCTAAAGGGTGCGAACAATTCAGAAATATAATGCTAGGTATGAAGGCCTAAAAAAGTGGCCAAGGATTCAACATTATTCATCTACTAAGGCTTTAGCCTCTCTTGGGAGGCTGGTTTATTCCGAAGCATTTTTTTTTTTTTTTTTTTTTTTTTTTTTTTTTTTGTGCATGAACAAGGAGACATACATAGACCAAAATGCTTAGTGATACAAACACATACTTGTAGGAGGTACATCTGGACCAGGTTCATTGTAGCCTAGGAAACAAAAGTCATACATAAGTGAAAGGGCAAAGTGGTCTCATACATTTTGCCATGGTCCATTTGGGAACCTCAGTTTGATACATCTCTTGTGTACACTTACTGAACATGTACTTATGTGCCAATCTGAGTTAGATGTCATATGAACAGTTTCTTGTTATTTCAAATACACCTCATTTTTAAAAAAATTAGTCAATAGCATGAGTTCAACATGAGGTTTATGATTATATACCCACCACATGTATGCAGTTTCCACACCATTGTGTTCCCTTTGTTTATCATCTACTTATCCAATTATTGTTTATGAATACTTACTGGGTGTAGTACCCTATTTCCAAATGAAGCGTATATTAATGAACAAATAAATATGCACTGCAGTTTACTTTGGGACAAAGTTCAAATGTTCCTGGTGCCAGGGAAAAGATCTTGTTTATAGTAGGATTTTGTAAATATTGACTGGACAATAGAGTGATGCAGTTAAATAGTGCAATTGAGAAGATGGGTCTCAAACAATTTTTTTCAGTGAAAAAAATAAAAGGATTGATATCAATCAGAATACCAAATTAATCAATATTAGTTTCCATTTCAAGGAAATTCAATCTCATTGTGGCAGGAGTTAAAATAGAAGGTGATCACATAGTACCAATATTCAGAGTGCAGAAACACATAGATGCACGTCCTCTGATGGCTTTCTCCTTTGTGTTTTGACGCAGGCCCTGATATGGAGCCACCCACTTGTTTAGGATCCATCTTCTAAATTATACTATTTAAATGTACCTCTTTGTTGTCCAGTTAGGGCAGATATTTCCACCACAACCCCACACAGAAACTCTCTCACAGACAGACCCATACTTTTGGCTTCTAGGTGATTCTAAGACCAGTCAATTTGACAATCAACATTAGCAATTATACCCATTTATGGAAGAAAGGAGACAACATGGGCCCCCATTACTTTCATTTTAAGAAGAAGAAAAACTGAAGGAAAGAGAATGAAAGGAATAACCTTCCTACTCTTAAGTTTATTTTGTCATGTATTTATTTGCTCATAGCAATGAAAAATTTAACTGCTACATCAGGAAATAGTGATATTTAAGTAGTGTGCCTCACTTAGTTTTCAAGCACTATTTCCATGTTGCAGAGGACAGGAGAGGGCATAGTGTGGGAAGAGAGAGGAACAGAGGAGAAGGGAAAGTAGAGAATAAAGGAAAGAGAAATGGGAAATGTGGGAGGAAAGGGAAAGTGGAGAGGAAAGGAAGAAGGGAGGGAAGGAGAGAAGGGAAAGGAAGGGGAAGGAAGGGAATGGAAGGGGAAACTATTTTGATCAATTTTTACATGGTTATGCCTTGCATTTTAAAATGTCATATAGGGCATAGTCTTAAATTCTGTCCTTTCTCAGTTTTATGCTAATATGTAGTATCTAAAGCTAGGACATTAGATACAGAGATGCCTGCTTTTCTTCCTTGTATAAAAGAACAACCCAGGAGAGAATTTAATCCAGCATAAAGGAGAGAAGAACACAGGGTTTGAGACAAATGTTTTCTCTTGATTTCTCCAAGACTTCTTTTGTGAAGTATTTGCTTGGAGCATCATCTTGGCAATGATAACTGGGCTTGTGTCTTAGATTCAACTCTCAAGGTGTCAAGTTGTCAAGGAGGAGTCTATTAGGATATAGGTAGGGTTTTTGGATGGGAACCTAGATTGAATTCCAATGATCTCCCTAAAGAACTGGTAATTGGTAATTTTCATAGTATGCCGGAGTGCCAGCAGGTGGGGGTGTAAGATGCTTACCATTGATGAAAAGGCTGTCTTTATCCAAGGAGTAAGGACCCAACTTGGTGATTCCACGAGTCTGCCAGCTTAGGTCATAGAAAATTGACTTGGCTGGCAGTCCCTGACTGTCAAAAACCCGGCGGTAAGTGCAAAGGACATCTACCTGGGTCTGGGCACCATTCTTCACTGACCTGAGTTGGGGAGAAAGAGCTGCATGTTGAGGACATTCAGACTGCCTGCTGCTTCTCCATCTGTGTTTACTGTTCACAACAGCCTATAGTCCGAGTTTATTGATGCCATTTGCTGCTTTGCCCACTCACTTACTTTCTCAAGTTGAGAGCTTCACACCTATCATTATTTTTTCGAAAGCCTCCCTCATGGCATCCTTCCTTGGGTGAATTACAAAGTTATTTCAAATTTGGTTTCACCTCCTTTTCCTCTTCCTCTTCTTTTCTACCTCTTCATCTTTCCCTTTTGTCCTGACATTTCTCTTTCTATGATCCTTTTCCTCTTCTTCCATTCTTTCTCCTCTTCCCCTTCTGTTTTCTTATCTCATTCCCTTTTCCTCCTTTCTCCTTCTTTGCCCTCCTTTCCCTTATGTTTCACACTCTTGCTTCCTTCCTTTTCTTCTGTGCTTCCATCTTCCCCTCCTGACCATAGTCTTCTGAATTATTTTCATTTTTATCCTAATCTTTCTTTTCCCTGTTTTGCAGCTATTTCTTTAAAGTTGAAACATTCAGTTATGGTTAGAAGCTCATTATAGGCTCAATGTAAAACCAGAAAATAAAGAATGCAGACATATCAGAAACCCTTCGAAATGTATCAGATTGACAAGACTTCTCTGTCCATGAAGTTATACAAGTAATGAGGAGTGCAGAAGGGAGGAGACTGTTCAGCCTGTTCTACCTCTTTCGTATTTTACAGAGAACTCCAGTGTCAATGCTTTCATGAGTTGTTACCCATGTTGGGTTGGGTTTGTAATAATGTGACTGCCTTTGAGCTATCCATATTCCTCAAAGAAACCCTTTAAATATACTACTATACATAACCCAATAAAATCATGGGTTCACCAAATGAGAGCAACTTTGGTCTGTCATCACTTCCTTCTCTAGAGTGAGTTTATGTTCATTCATATATCCCCATTAATAGGATCGTATTACATTCTACTCTTCTCATCTTCCTCTTTTCTCTTCTTCTTTCTCCTCTTTCCCAACTACTTCTCCCCCCCTTTTTATTTTCAATCCTCCCTCAATGTTTTAGTACTAAACCAGCAAGCTTTTCTGAACCTCACATATTGAAACTCATCTTTCTCCCATTATAGCACTAGTTACCCTTTAGGAAATCACGTTTTGTCTGTCCAAGTTTCTTTCAGAATGCAGCTCACATGAAGGTAGGAATAGAGCAATTTTGTTTTTTCCTGCCACAGTGAAATTCCAGAACCTGGCACATTTGCCTGCCCCCATGCAAAACTCAAAGTCATAGTCATCAGGTTAGCAAAACATGGCATTTATATACAAGTGAAGCATTATTTGACCCTAGAAAAGAATATAAGAATATAATTCTGACATATGACAACACAGATGAACTTAGACTTCAAGGACATTATTTTAAGCATAATGATCCAGCCACCAAAAGATGAATGCTTTATAATTTCACTTATAAAGAAGTCCTAAGAAGCACAGATATGAAAAGCAGAATGGTAGGTGAAAGGATCTAGAGTTGGGGTTGAAGAGTATTGTTTAATGGAAGAGTTTCAGTTTAGGAAGGTAAAGTTTCAGAAATGAAGCACAGCAATGATTACACAACAATATGGAGATACTTAACACCAGTTCATTCTGTTCCTAGAAATCACTTAAAAGATTCAACATGTGTGGATGGTTATTCTTCAAAGCTTGGTTTGAACCATTGGTTTAAAAGCTTGATCTCAGGCTGCTGTGATAAAGAGGTATTGTAGAACTTTAGGAGATGGTACTTCACAATAGTTCTTTAGGATATTGGTTATTTGCCCTCAAAGGTTAGCACTAGACTCTAAGACTCATCCTGTTTTGCTTCCTGGCCCTGACATATTTCTTTCTTTACACACATGCCTGTATGGCAGTGTGCTTCTATTGCTAGAGGCTCATAGCAGTAGATCTGTCCCATTTTGGATTAAAACTTCCAGAACCATGAGCAGCAACAACAACAGCAGCAGCAGCAATAACAACAATAGAAATAACAACTGATCCAGCGAAACAAACAAAATAAAACAAAACAACCCCCAAATTTTCTTTTTATAAGTTAATTGTATCCAGTAGGTCATTAGAGTAATCTGAAGCTAATATAGATAGTAAATTTTATGTTGTATATATTTTATTACTGTTAAAAAGGAATCAACGGAAGGAGAAATGAGTAGGAGGGTAATAATGCTTGCTTTTCAAGCAAGAGAACCGGAATTCTTTTGTTTTCTTTTTTCTTCGTATTTATTTTATCATACAGTACATCCTGACCACAGCTTCCTCTTACTTCATTCCCCCTGATCCTCACACATTCCCCTATCCCTAAGATCTACTGTTTAACCATTTCCCTTCAGAAAAGAACCTCTCATGGATATCAACCAAACATTGTATAACAGGATGCAATAAGACTAGGCACAAACCCTCATATCAAGGCTGTATAATGCAACCTAGTAGGAAGAAAAGGAGGATCTGAGTTCTAATTCTTAAGCATGAATATTAAAAAAAAACATAGCTCAGTGTGACCACATTTTCTTATAATCCTAGTACTGGGACAGGAAGTATCCAGGAACTCACTAGTCAGTCAGCTAGATAGTTTTTAAGTTTTTGTTTTGATTTGTTTTTAGACAGGGACTCACTAGATTGCTAAGGCTGTCCTGGAACTCACTATAGAGACAAGGTTGGCCTCGAACTTATGGAGTTTTGTTTTATAACAATTTAATATCTTTATGATATTGGAGTCAAAACTAGGCTCTTGTACATCCTTGGTAAGTGATCTAAGCCAAGTCATCTCTCAAGTCAATATCCCATGGATTCTAGATAGGTATTTTACTGCTAAGCCATACTATCAGCCTATTCCTGGGGATTATAGATAAGTACCCTATTGCTATAGGGTACATTCAATTGTCATAAAATAATTAAAAGACAAAAAAAAGGTAGACATCAATCTTAACCATGCCAATCATCACAACTCTAAGACCTTTCAAGTTGGATAATGAGTAGGAGAGGGGAGCTGGAAGTGGAAAACATATCTTACCTTAGAGTTGTCACTCTACAGCCTGTATATAGGGGGCCAAGACTGCTCCTCTGAAACAAAGGGCTGAGCTGTAAAGAAGGAAGCCAAAGTTAGTTACAGGCAGGCATCTCCATTAGGAAGGGATTGGAAAGGCCTGGGGGAAGTCAGGTAGCTCACCAGGTGCTGCATGAGTGTATCTGTGATATTGAATTTGGGGGAGCCAATCTGGCTCATATCAGCTGAATAGCGCAGGTTGTTGATGGTGAAGTTCACTGTGAACAACTCCTCACTGAGTTCCCCAGCTGTACAGACAGAGAGAAAGAAAGAGAAAAAGCTAAAGCTGACATGACTGTAGATAGTTGTGAATAGGGGGAAATTAATGTTCTTTATAGTGGGTAAGTCAGTATTCTTGCAGGTGACTTGTTAATGGAGGCAACTATAGAGGCCAGTTAGGCCACCCATGATGTGAAAAATCCTGATAGACCATTTCCATCCTCTAACCTCCATAGGTGGCTTTGGTAAAAGCATGAATGTTTGGTTTTGTGAGGGGAAAAGTTCATATTACCTACTCAAGTTGGGTTAGTGACACCTAATGTCTTTCTGTACCCCTATCTGTCTCCTATCCTTCACTATCTTTTTTTCTGCTATGTCTCTCTTCCTTTTTTACTCTCCTTCCTTCTCCCATTCTCCTTCTTTTTGCCATCCACCTGTTTCTCTTTTTCTCTTTCTCTGTTCTTCTTTGTCTCTTGCTATTCCTCCCCTTTTTTCTCTGTGTATCTTCCCCTCATTTTCTGTTCCTTTGTCCCCTCTATTTGTCACTTTATCCCTCCCCTAGTTTCTTACACTCCCTTTCTTCTTTCTTCCCTTCTACTTTTCCAGCTCTGCTCTTCTCCTCTCTCTCCCTCTTCCTCTTTCTTACCCCCTTTCCCTTTTGTTCTCCCTGTTACCCTTCCTCCTTCCTCCCAGCTATCCTTCATCTCTCTCTGTCACTTTTCTTTCCTCTCTTTCTCCTTTCTTTATCCCTTTACTCCAAGGTCAATCCCAGCATAAAATAGGCAGAGAGAGAGAGAGAGAGAGAGAGAGAGAGAGAGAGAGAGAGAGAGAGAAAGACAGAGACAGAGACAGAGACAGGAGAAATAAAAAGAAAAAATGAAAAGGAAAAGAAAGATAAACAAAATGAAACCATCTTAATCAACCAGAAATCACCCAGTAACTTATTGAACAAGGGGTTTAGGGCCAATCAAATAAGAACTATATAATGCATAGTTGCAAATAACCAAGGATGTTCCTAGCTTTGTTCAGAATTTATCTGTAGTTATTTCCCCATTGTCTTTAAAAAATATGAACCACTTTTGATTTGGTTTTTCCCACTTCACAAATAATTGCTTGCTGTAATAAATTCTTTAAAAGAAAAAAATGTTGCTATACCTCACTTTACCTCTTATGGATAACAAA
This sequence comes from Tokudaia tokunoshimensis, assembly GCA_036184795.1. NCBI lineage: Eukaryota > Metazoa > Chordata > Mammalia > Rodentia > Muridae > Tokudaia > Tokudaia tokunoshimensis. Next base: position 18,021,908 of record BTHU01000008.1, read on the forward strand.
GTCAGGTTTGTGGGAGAACTAAAATGGAAGTCATGCAATAGTCAGTATGGTAGGTGATGGTGTCTGTGTCTAAGCCTTCTTCACCTAAGAAGTCAGGTTAGGAGGGTATTGTTTCTCTCAGTGAAGTATGTGTATGAGCGGGTTGATGATAGTGAAGTTGAGAGTGATTGGTGCTACTATAGGTTCGTTGGCTAAGTAGCAGATGAAGAGAGAAGCTCCAAGACGGTGACAAACCAGTGAGTAAAGCTCTTTCCAGAACTTACTATGGGACACTGTTTGACTAACAGGATCTGAAAAAGGGATATTCTATAACTCTTAAGTCTTAAAGATTCCTGTCTTTATTCTTCCAAGTAACATGCATTGTATATGTATATAAGTTTCTTCGATACCCTCCTCTGTTCAACAACAAACAGAGCAGAGTCTTCTAATTCTTTCACCAGGGAAGTGAAAATACAACCAATGACTGTACAAAGCTATTTATTAAAAAAAAAAACAACAAAAAACCCCCCAAACACCAAACAAACAAACAAAAAATAAAAACCATTTGAGTGGTCCCTGAAAGTGGAGGCAAAACCTGGGCAAATACAGTCAGAAATACTCACTGGTGGTATTTAGTGCCACAGCTCCAAAACTATAACCTGTAAAGAAAGAAAACATGAGAAACTTATGGATGACTATCGAAGATTCTGGCCAAAGGAGAATGTAAAGTCTATGGGGTAAAAGCAGAGGGAAAGATACCGAAAAGGAATGTTTATGGAGGAGACAGCTATTGGTGTAATGCGACTGAAGGTGGGTAGAGCTAGTTGTGGCTGTGAAGGTTTTATACTTGTTCTTAGTCAATAAACTGGTAAATGGTTTTGAAAAGTGGAACTGTGTGATGCTGATGGATCTCAGATCTCTATGTATGCAAGGCAAACACTTTACCATATCCCCCATGGTGGTTTTGAATCATCACAATAAAAACAGAATCAGAATCCAGACATAAAAGGAAAGGAAAATGGGGAAAAGGTCATTCTAGAAAGAGGGATGAATTGGTCAATACCTAAAACTTCAAATGGGAAAAAGTTCATTGCTTAGGCATGAGCACTCACCATTTATGTAGAGACTGTTCTGGTCCAGGGTGTAGGGGCCCAGACGAGTGATGCCATGAGTGCCATGACTCAACTCCCAAAATAGTTGATCTTGGTTTACTTCAGGACTCATGGAGTAAGAGTGGAAGTTACAGATGATGTCAACTTCTGTGGCTGCTCTATGATTATCAGGCCTGTCAGAAAAACATTTGAGATTGGAATAATGAGGTCAGTTCTTAATCAGTTGGGGGAATTGAAAGCTGAAGCAGATGGGGGAATGCTGAAGGTTGCGCTCTCTCTCCCTTCCTCCCTCTCTCTCTCTCTCTCTCTCTCTCTGTCTCCTTTCTTCCCTCCCCTCCCCCTCTTTCTCTCTCTCTCCCCCTCTCTCTGTGCATAACCCATATTAACACACACATACACACGCACGCACACACACACACACACACACACACACACACACACTATGTGTGAGTGGGATCAAACAAGTAACATGGCATATGTGGACAGCTTCCAGGAGTCAGCTCTCTCACATTGATGATTAAGGGTCTCTCTTGTTTTGTTTATGCTGCACTTCATACTGCAGGCCAGATGGCTGGCAAGCTTTGGGGATTATTCCTGGATGCCTGCCTCCAACCTCATTTTACGAGTGTCCAGACTACTGGTGTAGACCACCACATCTGGCACTTTATGTTAGTTCTGAGAATCAAATTCAGGTCATCAAACTTACATAGGAAATACTTTTACCCACTAAAGCCATCTTACCAGCTCCACATTCTGCATTGTTTTTTTATTTCCCCTTTTATTGTCTTGAGATAAGGTTGTTCAATAGAATCTAAGACTTGCCATTTTGGTTAGGCTGAAGCACTATGCTCCAGTGATCTGCTTATCTTTTCCAGGAGTCAACAATCATATTGCTGAATCAGGGTTTCTTCTGTTTGCCAGATTATAAGTGGGTTACAAATGTTTGCCACCATACTCAGCATTTTATGTGGTTTCCTGGGGTTGATTTCAGTTTTTTGTGCTTTTATGAGAAGCATTATACCAAATGGCCTATGGGACATTAAACTTTCCCAGGAAATTTGGTAAGGTAGAGCAGGTGGAGACCTGAAGACTCAGTGGAACAAAACCTCGAGGCTTAGGTGATTCCCAGCTCCCTGCCATACTCCTGACTTGGAACACATGCCATGCTTTTCACATAAAATATATGTGACCTGTGGTCACATAGGCTCAGGACAGAGATCTCCATCCTAATGAGGTACCTAGAGGTCCAGAGGGCCTAGCCAATAAGCTTTCCTTCCCAGACATTCTTCCTTGCATAAATTATTTAATCTCAGGCCCAGCCTGAGAAGAGGGGTATGGTTTTACACATCCACTTTCCACCAAGATAATAAATGGTTTTGAACCATAGATGGTCTTTTTTCATCGGGATCTGCTGTGTGGAGCCATGGAGAAGGCCTTTACCTACAGAGTCACTGTCTAATCTCCCATAGAAGGCCTCTCTGCACTCCTGGCTACAACCACTATCAAGCCTGTTCCCACCAAGCTAAGGACAGTGCCCATGGTGTGGTACCAGCTGGAGCTACCTTTCTCTACCTGGTCCTGGGGTAGATCCTGCCTAGAGACCCCCACTTTGTTCTCAGCTCTTCTGTGACTCCCAGTGGTGCCTGAATGTCCCAGAGCATGAGAATCCCATAGCCCTGATCTTGTGCAGACCTGAGCCAGCTCTGGCTTTTCCATGTCTCAAACTGTACACCCCACCCCTGGATCATGGTGTCCCAGGGCTTCCCTACAGTACACACCTATGCCAGGAGTGGGGTAAGCACAGTCAAACTCTCCTTGTCCTGTTTGTCCTGTGGCAGAGTGAACATAAGACCCACAACCTTACAATGGCCCATCTCTTTAACCCTTTATAAAATATTTTACTTTTATTGTATACAGAATATTTAGTTCTTCTAAGAGAACACTCATTTTATATAGAATATCACTTGAATTTTCTACAGTAAACAATTTTGATTAGTAAGTTACTAACTAACTGTTCAACCTATTCTCCATCTGGGCAGGAAGAAAGTGTCAGTGTCAGGGTAGATGTTAAAAAGTGATATTAGAAGTGCAGGGGGAGGGAAGAGGGCATATGGGACTTTTGGGGAGGGGGGGAACCAGTAAGAGGAAAATCATTTAAAATGTAAATAAAGAATATATCTAATAAAAAAATTTAAAAAAAGAAGGGCATGATCTCTGGTGATTGTTTTATAACAGCTCACTCTATCTTGGGTGTCTCACCTGAGTGAAATCAATCTGCATCCAGAGTAGAGAGGGGCAATGCTGGTCTTATTGAGCAGGGTACCAAGCTGATGGAAAAACAAACAAACAAACAAACAAACAAATCCCAAAACAAAACAGGATTAGCAGAAAATATAGATGGGGTCTTGCCATGGAGTTGTAAGGTAGAGTTGCTGGGGTTCTTGGGAGGACTTACCCAATATTGTAAGATCCACTTAGTAGAGTTGAACTTCAAGGAACTTGGATGTCCCATCTCCTCTGTATAGTGCAAGTTGGTTATGGTGAAGTTGAGAGTGATGGGTACCATGACAGTACCATTGCCTGTAGCAGAGGGGAAGATAGAGATGTCCAGATTTAGAAATGTCAGTGAACAAGGATGCTTTTAATTCTGTGTGACATTGTTAGACTAATAGGATTTGAAGTAGAAGACATTGTAGACATGATAAAACATTAAAATTGTAACTGTTCTTTATTCATCAAGGGATGATTAGTGTGTGAAATGGTCTGTGATAAACTCTTTAGATCCAAAGATGGATAGGACACCATCTCCTAATATCGTAGCCAGGGAAGTTACAAAAGTATTATACTTCAGCAGAAACTAGTAGGAAGCCAGGTAGGAGAATCACAAGAGTGACCTAACCAATGACTGAATAAAGCTCTTTGGAGAAAGTATTATTTCATATATGATGAAAAGCTTGGCTAAGAGCTGCTGAAGCTAAGCAGTAGGCAGAACACTCCAGGTAGATTGGGCAAATGCATGCAGGAAGAGAGCATGGTACATCAAAGAAATTTAAAATTATTTCACTATGGCAAGAGGGAAGGGCAGATGTAAGAATGACAGGATCCTAGATGTTACTTATACAACAAATAGAAGCACTCAAGTGTTATTTTTTAGTGAATTCTATGGATGCAAATTGGATGCAAATGTATAATAAAGAATGCTATAGTTGCTATGTAGAAGACATTAAGAATCCATAATAAAGGCTATTACACTCTGTCTAACAGAAGCATCCTGGCCTCAATAAAGTGTATATATATAATAAAGTATATATATATAAATATATATATATATGGAGAGAGAGAGAGAGAGAGAGAGAGAGAGAGAGAGAGAGAGAGAGAGAGAGAGAGAGAGAGAGAGAGGAGAGTTCCAGAGCTCCAGAGCTCCAAAGAGACAAGAGATGAGATTTGGTAACTATTTCATGTGAGAGATGAATGAGAGGAGAAATGAAAGTTGATACTCTATCTCTGTCTTTGGGAACAATGAAACAAACAATTAGATTTTGAGGACAATTATATCTTCGGGATGAATGATTGTGATGGTTACTGTTAATAGTCAATTTGATAGTCTTTAGAGTTACCTAGGAAATGGGATTATTAAAATATCTGTGAAAAATTATCTTGATTATGCCAACTAATGTGGGAAAAGAGATTTTAACTATGAATGAGACCATTCTATGGGCAAGGCTTTTTGTACTATATACAATAGAGAAAGGACACTGAGAACTAGTATGTATTCAAGTTTCAATTTTCCATTTCTGAATGTGATATGACAAATTGTTTGATGGATTGTACATTAAACTGAGATAAAATAAGCCCTTTCTTCCTTTAGTTGCTTTGATCAGACCATTTTATCACAGTAACATAAAAAATATCTAAGTCAGTCATCAAAGAGACCTGAGTGATATCTAGGAGGTATGTAGGCCAATGCTTAAGAACTCTTATGTGATAGTGACTGGAAACACAATTTGATCCCTAAGTAACTAGATTGAATAACAGAAAACAATGTCTTCATTAGAAAGGTGGCTGAATATTGATAGAAGAAATCATCCACTTACCTTATTGGTACCAGTAAGAATCTGCATGGCTGCCTACCTGTGGAATTGTTTGTAGAGGAGGGAGCCAGAGGGGGAGCTGGGAAGGAGGTGGTAGCCAGAGTTACTGAGACAAAAACAAAACAAAGCAAAAGGAAACAACAAGATTAGGAATGAAATACAAATGTGATACATCTTTAATGAGTGGCAGCAGCCTGGGTGACTATAGCCAAGTATCTGTGTTTGGCTTTGTGGCATCTATTGTTTGAAATTTAGCATTACCCTTGGGTTGTGTGGTTTATGGAAGGATGAATGATTCTTACCATCTCCACTCAGTCTACATTTCTATGAACCATTTTAAACTTCTGTTCATTTAAAGTGGATAATAGAAGAACATGTTGGTTCATCGAGCATCTCATATGTTCGAGGAGAATAGAGGCAGCGAGTGACATGTAGGAGTCTGCAATACTCACCATTAAGGAAAGTACTTGAGACTGAATGTGTGTAACCTGTAGAAACATGGGAAAATGAAGAAGGAGAAAGATTGTCAGCAAAAGGTAACTGTTGGTATAAACAAAGCTCTCTGCTATGGAACATCTTAAAATACTAGATTAGAGTTTTTAAGCCTGTCTTCAAAAAAGATGTTATCTCCTATTCTACTTAGCTTTTGTTTGAAGCATACTTTGGGTCTAGAAAGTATAAACTATTTTGGCCTTCTTGTCATCTGAACTTTGTTTAAAAATTCATTGATTTGATGCAAATCTGAACAACAAAAATAAAATGGTGAAAACTTAAAAAGGTACCTTTGTCATTGGAGAGATGCTTTACTCAAGACTAGACTACAGTTATGCTTTATTAAAAGAAAGTGAGGAGCCTTGGAAGATTGTCCAGTTACTAAAGCACTTGGCTGGAATTCAAACCTCCAGAACCCAACTACAAAAGCCAGGTGCGCACACCAGATGTACCAGTCCATCTCTAATCTTAGAATGGTGGAGGCAAAGATAGGGAATCCCTGTAGTAAGCTAGCTGGCTAGCCAGATTGATCAAAACAACAAACTCAAGGGTCAGCAAGAGACCTCTGCCCCAATATATAAGATGGTGAGAACTCAAATAAGACACTTGATATTAGCTGCAGGCCTCTATGTGCATGTACAAACAGATACATATGCAACATCACATACACTAATATCCAATCAAACGAATATGACACATATGCATATAGAAAAGAAAGAGAAAGCCCAGTTCCCATCTGTAATGGATAAGATGCACTTTCTATATTCAGAAGAAAAGAGGTTTCATTAACTCTATTATTAAGTCCAGCTTGAAGACTGGGCTAGATGCAGAGATTTTGCAGCAAAGCTCACCCAGGCAGGAAGAAGAAACCCACCTTCAAACATGACCCTTTACATTGAAATAGAAGCTTCTAGCATAAATATTAGGGAGAAAATATTCTTTGTGGTTGTTGGAAACGCCATTTTTTCTGTATTTTCCAGAGAGGAGGTGCCTATATCTGGGCAATAGCAGGGAATAGATATCTGCTCATTTAAAGTTGAATGTAGGGTTGAGATAAGGTATGAACAAAGTAGGTTCCCGGATTCTTTCATTTCTCAGGTCTGGGATGTATGTGGTAGAAAATTTCAAAATTTCAGACATCCTAAACATCATCATACTAACTACTGGAAGTAGTGACTAAGATCTAGTGGGTATAAGCTGCACAGATAGAAGAATAAAAGTAGGGGCATTAGATAGAACGTAGATAAGAAGTACACGTCAATTGCTAAGTTGCAATAAAGGTCAGCAGTCTGGGATGCTTAATTGTGACTATCAGTTTCATGGAATTTGCAATAACCTATGAATGCTTGTGAAGGCAGATTGAGAGGTGGTTAACAGAGCAGGAAAGACTCTCCCTGAGTATGGATGGTATCATTCCATGGTTTTAGATTCTGAGGGATATAAAAAGAAGAACATAAAATGAACACCAACCTTTTTGTCTCTCTGCCCATACCTTCCATGAAGTCCTTCCATGAAGGACTATATATTTTTCTAAACCCTGAGCCAGAATTAACCTTCTCTTTCAAGTTATATTTTTCTTTTTTTTAAAGATTAATTTAATTTTTTTTATTATTTTCTAAGTTTTTTTTAATTTACATTCCAAATGATTTCCCCTTTCCTGTTTCTTCCCTCCCCGAAAGTCCCATAAGCCCCCTTCCCCTCCCTCTTTCCCCATTCAACCCCCTCTCGCTTCTCTGGCCTGGTATTCCCCTACATCCAGTCTTTCCAGGACCAGGGGTCTCTCCTTCCATCTTCTTGGAAATCTATTGATATGTGAATTGTATCTTGGGTATTCCGAGATTCTGGGTTAATATCCCCTTATCAGTGACTGCATACCATGTGTGTTCTTTTGTGATTGGGTTACCTCAAGTTATATTTTTCAAGAGCTTTGTTAAACCAACAAGAAAAATGACTAATACTCATCTCCTCACCATTAACATAGAGACTGTCCTGATCCAGAGTGTAGGGGCCCAGTTGCGTGACACCATGGGTCAGCTTGCTCAGCTCCAAGTATAGTTGCTCTGTGACCAGCCCAGGACCCATGTTGTCAGGGTAATAGGTGCAAACTGTGTCTACTTCAGTGGCTTTTCCATTTTTCCTGGAACTGGGGAGAGAGTATAATCAATAATCATAAATGTTCTTCAGAATTATTAGAGCAATACAGGAAGTGAGTACTCAGTGACACCAAAAATCTCCTCTCCCACACTCAGGAAAGGAATCTAGAGGGCCCTGACTACTTCGGTTCTTAGGAAAAGAAGTCAGGGGTATTGCTTGTAAAGTCACTAGAAGATGTCTCAACTCTGAAATACTGATAAATAGAGCTAGGGAGAGAGCTCAATTGATAAAATGCTTATAAGGTGCTGAGGTTGATCTCTGGAATCTGTTTTTAATTTAATTAATTAACTGTTTATTTGTTTTTTAAGCTACGAATGGTGGCATACACTCATAATCACAGCACCAAGGAAGTGTACATAGGAAGATTCTAGATCTCATTGTTCAGGTAGCCTTGCTAGCCTGATGTACTTAGTAAGTTCCAGGCTTATAAAAGTTCCTATCTCAAAAAGAACTTTTGATTTAAAAAATAGGTTCAAGCTCCTGATGAAGATAGAAAAATTGTCCTTTTGTACATGCAGACATACATGCATGAATGTGTTTGTGTAAACATGAGCTCACTTATTGAAGGCAAAACATCCATGTACATAAAGTAATTAAAACAATAAAAGTATTTAAGTTGGAAATTTTGCCCTTCACAAACATTTCTTCCTGTATAACTTAGACTGAGAAGAACTGGTGAGTGGGGCAAATATAATCAAATTTTAAGATTGAAACCTGCATCCATTCTCATAGCACATAAACAGGAGATCTAGCTCATATTTAAAAACAAGGTATCTGGGTATAAAGTGAAGCTAGTGGTTATATGCATTTGGTTTTGTTATTTGAATATTTCATTTTATTTATTATAATTTTAAATTTAACTGAATTGTTAATAATTTAGTGTGTGTGTGTGTGTGTGTGCGTGCGCGTGCGTGCGTGCGTGCGTGCGTGTGTGTGTGTGTGTGTGTGTGTGTGTGTGTGTGTGTATGTGTGTGTATACATACATGTCTGGGTGACGACACAGACCAGAGGTGGGTGTTATATTCTCTGGAACTATCCTTCCGGACATTGGTGCTGGTAACCAAAGGTAGGTCCTTTAGAAGAATGCTTTTAACTGACTGCCCGAGCAAGACCCGTGCGCCACCTCTGCCCCACGCTCCTTTCTTTTTTGTTTTCCTACAGTTAGATTTGAAATTATCTAATGAACTGTGTCTTAAAGGTTCTCTGCCACCTGTCACCATTCTCTTATACCCCAATCATCCCTTGTATTATCCTTTTGAGTTGCTTTTTCTCTTTTATGCCTCAGCATACTTTTGTCCATCTCTGTCCATCTTTCCTTCATAATAATAATAATTGTTATTGTTATCCTCTCTTCTCTCCTTTTTAAGTTTTTAGGTTTTATCCACACTTAGAGTTTTTTAAATGGATGCATGTGTGCATTATAGAATAGCATCCATATATTTTATGAAAGTGTTGCTTTTCTGAATTTGGGTCACATTGTTTGATATTTTCTTTTTTTTGGATATTTTCTTTACATTTTGAATGTTATCCCTTTTTCAGGTGCCCCTCCCCCAGAAACCCTCTATCCCATCTTCCCTCCCCTTGCTTCTATGAGGGTGTTCCCTCACCCACTCACCCACTCCCACCTTCCTGCCCTGGCATTCCCCTACACTGGGAAATTGAGCCTTCACAGGACCAAAGGCCTCTCCTCCCATTGATGCACAACAAGGCCATTCTCTGCTACATATGTAGCTGGAGCCATGGTTCTCTCCATGTGTACTATTTGGTTGGTGGTTTAGTCCCCAGGAGCTCTGGGGGTCTGGTTGGTTGATATTTTTGTTTTTCCTATGAGATTGCAAACCCTCTCAGCTCCTTCAGGCCTTTCTTTAACTCCTCCATTGGGGACCCTGTGCTCAGTTCAATAGCTGACTGTGAGCATCTGCATCTATATTATTTTTTATTTCCTTTTTTATTGTCTTGAGATAGGGTCACTCATTAGAACCTAAGGTTTGCTCTTTAGGTTAGGCTGAAGCATTATGCTACAGTGATCTGCTTATCTCTTCCAGGAGTCAGCTCAATCATATTGTTGAATCAGGGTCTCTTTTATTTGCCAGATTACAAGTGGGTTACAAACGTTTGTCACCATACTCAGCATTTTATGTGGTTTCTTGTGGTTGACTTCAGTTTTTCATGCTTCCATGAGAAGCATTATACCAAATGGCCTGGGGGATGTAAAACCATGCAAGGAAGTTTGGTAAGGTATTGATTTTTCTAGGAAATTCTATTTGCTAGCAATTTACATAATTTTATTTTTCTTTATATTTGAATAAAATCCATATATATATATATATATATACACATATGGAAATATATATATATAAAATTTCATCTGTTGTAGGACACATGGACTGGTTCCATTTTCTTTCTATAAACAGAGCATCGATATCATGGATGTTCAAGTGAGATGTGCATTTATTTTTAGAGAAATCTTAGAATAATAATTGAGAACCTGACAAAATGGCTTTTGTTGTGAAAGAAAGAAAAGAAGAAGAGAGTCTGGAATGTTTGCCTGAAGTTGGTGTTTTATTTTACTGATAGGCTTGGAAGAGATTTGGGATAATTATCAATGAAAGTGGTAGTATGAAGAGATGTATTTTCCTGGCACCCTTGACTCCTGACTCCGTCTGTTCTGAAGACATTGGGGGGTGGGGGAGCAGGTAGGCTGTAGCTCACACTAGTAGACCTGAAAGAACAGGGGCTGCCCAGGGTTAACATTTTAAGGACTTACCTGAGCAAAGTCAGTCTGCAGCCAGTGTACAAAGGGCCTATACTGGTATTCTTAAACAAGGGCCAAAGCTGTTGAAAAGAGAATAGAAGGTGAGGCAATGGCACGGGGACCAAAGGCAGCTTTTGTCCTTTGGTCCACTGCTCTTCTTTTGGTGATGAACAGTGTTGGTGGGTATAAGTAGAATGCACTTGGGATGAACCATTTTGGTAGGTAAGGGTGAAGTTAAGAGGGTATAGGTGAGAGTGGTGGGGCTGGAGCGAGTGTGGAGATAGGTGGATGGGCCTGGAGTATGTTAGCATGGCTGAAGAACAGGAGAGGTACCTGAAGAGGAGTTCTAGAGATGACCAGAATGAGGTAGGCAGAGCTGAAGATAGATAAGTGAAATCATAGAAGAGGTAAGGCTAAGATTAGATAGGATGGAGAATGTCAGGTTAGCCAGAGATGTTTGGTTCACTAACTTGGTAGGTTGAAGTTAGAAGGGGATTAGAGAAAGATACCTGGGACCAGACAGGAGACAGTTCTGGAGAGAAGTGTGTCATGATAGAGTTTGACTGGGTGCCTGTGGAAGGGTGCTGGAGAAAGATAGACGGGATAGAGAGGATTCAGGAATGAAGTGAAGCAGGCAAAGTTGAAGTACAATAAATGGGACTTGCCAGGCCTTGCAGGATCTTTTCTATGGTGTTAAATCTCTTGGATCCCGCAGGCTGCATGTTCTCTGTGTACTGTAGGTTGGTGATGGTGAAGTTGAAGGTAAACAACTCCGAAGACGATTCTAAATGGTAATCAACATAGGGTGGGTAGAGCCTGAGGCCACAGTCCTGACTCTGTCAACATCTCACTAGAGAGTACAGCATTAAGTATCCTTTGTCCATTAATTGAAAGCAACAGTGCTAAATCATCCCACATTTCAGATCAGGAAGGAAAAATATAGGAAATAGCTCAGTGGGCAAGACTTTTCAGCAAACATAAGGACCTGGGTTCAGTACCCTAGTACTCATGAAATATCTGGATATGGTAGCATAATGCTGGTAATTCTGGCACTGGGGATATGAAGACAGTTGGTTGACTGGAGTTTGCTAGCTAACTAGCCTAGCTAAATATGTGAGCTCCAGTTTAATGAGAGATACTGCCTTAAAATATATGGTGAAGAATAATAGAGGAAGACATATCAGGTCAATCATTGACCTATACAACCATGTAAATATATACAATTGAACACATATGGACACATGGCACATGCATACAAGTCAACAACACTATCATATACACATACACAAGAAAAAATGAGAAGTTATAGAACTTAAAAGTGGATATCTTTAGCCAAGAGTCTCATTTATATTTCTTTTAAATTGTTCACCAATTTTTCTACCCATTCACCCAACTATGATGCAATATCATTTCTTTGTTCCAAAAGAAATATGACAGGATGCACCCAACTACAATGATCTCTGATTTCAAGTACTTCCTTGCCTGAGCACCTGACTCCTTCCTTTTATTATAAAACTGGTCAGGGACCCATTCTTCTTCCAATCTATAATGCGATAAATTTTTGAATACTTACTGCTGGGGCTGGTTACTGCTGTCTGGTGTGTGTAACCTACAGTGAGAAACCAAATGACAGAGTAAGGAAGTCTGGATGTATGTGGAGAAAAAAGGATATGCTTAGAGTGAGACAATTTTGGCTTTGCTAAAGAAAAGTTCATATGACCACAACTTACCATTGACATAGAGACTATTCTGGTCCAGGGTATAGGGACCCAGTTGAGTAGTGTTGTGAGTGAGCTGTTCTAGTTCCAAGTATAATTTCTCTCTGTCCAGACCAGTGCCTGTGGAGTTTGGGTGGTAAGTACAGACCATGTCTACTCTGGTGGCCTTTCCATCCTTCTTTGGCCTTGGAAGGTCAGATAAAAGAGATAGCAGTAAGTAAACTGATTAGTGATTTGTTAATTTGTTTTTATTTGCCTGTTTATTTTCTAAAGAAAGAGAGAAATAAGGTGTGATGGTTTGTATATAATTGGCCCAGGGAGTGGCAGGATTAAAAGGTGTAGCCCAAATAAATGTTGTTTTTACAAGAGTTGCCTTGGTCATGGTGGCTGTCCACAGCAGTAAAACACTAACTAAGATATAGGGTATAGGTTTGGATGGGTAGGGAGGTGAGGAGGAGATAGGAAAATATTAGGGAGGGGAACTATGATCAAAATACATGATATGAATTTTCAATAGAGGCAAAAGTCATAAAAAAGAAATCTGCTAATAGTTTTATATACTGTATGATGACATTTACATTTGTGAGTTCCAAAATTATGTTTATTTTGTATTAAACTTTATAACATTAAAAAAACAGAGGTAGAAAAAGACATGACATCTAAGTAGAAAATATTTTTCTTCTAGCTCCACTATTTGGTAACTGTCAGTGATAGGCAAGGTTTCAACTTCTTTGAAGCTTGGTATTTCTATTGGTCCAGTGAGGACTATAAATATTACATTGAAAACACTCAGAAAATTGTATGAGGGAAACACTGAACTCTATAATTCTAAAACACATGTCAGTTGTACCTTCTCCAGAGTATATTGTTGATGTGAAGTGGTATTTTTGGTTATTATAACTTTAGGATAAAAAGATGGGATAATTAATAGATCTAGGTAGATTTCTGAGATACATGTTATGGTTAATATTGTCAACTTAACAGATTCTAGAATTATTCATACACAACTTCTGGGCATGTATGAGGGTATATTAGGTTTATTGGAGTAAGAAGAGCCACTCTGATTGTGTTTTGTACCTTCTAGGCAACCCACATATAAGAAGTCTTTGTATTTTGCTAGCACCTTCATTGTCCTGTTGAAGCTGCTATCAGTGTTACCTCTTCCAACCTTCTTTGCTATTAGAACCCAGCTCCTTTGGCTTTCAAACATAGACTGGAGACCAATACCTTTCCAATTATCTTCTTGGTCTTCAGTACATGGTTGAGGCATTTACTATTGTGACTGTGCAGTTCTTGATCACTCAGGGTGCAGATGGCTATTGTTAGTCACTCAACTTGAACCTTATAAACCAACCTAATAAATCCCTTCAAATATATCCATCAACCAATAGGTTCTCCTCTGGGGAAACCTGACTAATACAATCCTGTTAAATATCTTACTGTACATAGAACAGCCACCGATAATAATGCTAGTATGGCAAGCTCTCTGTCCTGTACCCTAGTATCTGACACATATTAACTCCTTATTGTGTGTGAACCATCAGGAATGGTTGGATGTGCTTCAGACTGTATTTAAAGGCTATAGAGCATCTCTTATAAAGGATAGGGCATATCCCTTATTTCATTTGTAATTTCCGTTTTTGGGGGGTTTTGGTATTTTTTGCCATGCTATTTCTAAGAGTTCTATGTAAGGACCATCTATCTATGACATCTGTTACTCCACTGATTATCAAGATTGATTTGAATGATATGATTGGCTTATCAGTTTTCTCCTTCCTCCCTTACCACCCAAATGCATTTCTTCTAAAGCTCTATGCTTAGTTAAAGTGAATTACTTTCTAGAATAGAGGAGGACTGGTCTTCAATTAAAGGAATAGGAGTAGTTGTGATTTCTTGGAAAGAATATCCAAAGAAGTTCTCATGAAGTACTGTGCAATATTAAATCTTACATATCCCCTAGATGTTCACACTGCAAAAGCATGATACCTATAGTGGTGCTATTGGGAAGTGCGAATTGATGGAGAGGAGGTGCTAAGTGAGAGGTTTTTTAGATTATTTAGAGGTATGCTCTCAAGGAAACCATAGAATGCCAACCTGTGCCTTTCTTTTGTTTTTGTTCTGAATGTGGTCAATTTAACTCTGTTGCCCCTCCACAAACCAAAAACAAGGACCCACCTAATTGTAGACAAAGTTGGTTCTAAATCTGTTACCAAAACCAAGTCTTTCTCTTAGGTTTGTGATGTAGCCCAGTTGGTAGAGTGCTGGCCTATTGTTAATTAGATGCAGGGTGCCATCACTCTAGCACCACACACACTGGGCCTGGTTGCATGTACCTGTCATCCCAGTATTCAAGAGGTAAAGGCAAAAGAATTAGAAGTTCAAGGTCATGCTCAGATACATACTGAACTTTTGCAAGCCTGGTTGTGTCAAACAAAAACACCTTTTCAATATAGGTTTATCATTTCAGGCTTGCTATTTTGTTTTGTTCATTTCAGTGATAGAAACAAATACATACACATTGGAAGACTGAAGTTCAGAAGAAAGAGAAAATAGAATCAGGCCTAACTCAGGGGCTGCCAAAAAGGCTGAGAACAAAAAGAAGACCTAGACATAGAGAAGTATGTATAGAAACTCTACCATACCTTTCTGGGTGGTCTCCTCTATAGGTCTTACCTGAGTGAGGTCAGTCTGCAACCAGAATACAGCAGGGCAACACTGGTATTTTGGAACAAGGGTTTGAACTGTGAAGAAGAGATAGGGTTCAGTTAATGGTCTGAGTAGGGAAAATTGGAAGGAGCAAAAGAGAAAGAAGTGTTATACCAGAAACAGTATGTGTGGTAAAGGAAATCGTGTATGAGCCTGGATGGGTGAGAGAGTCAGCAGAGATGTAGACCAATTAGAATTTGTAGCAAGGGCATTCATGAGTGTGAAAATAAGAATGTGGTATAAACCAGTGGTGGGTAATAAAGGTAAGTTGGCAAGATTGCAAGTGGAAGGTAGACAGTACCAGAGTGAGTTCAGGGGCATTCATTGAATGTGGCAAGGGAGAGATGAATGGAGATCAGAGAGCTGGAACAAGCACCAGTGGATATAGAAAGAAAAAAATAGAAAGGATGTGATGGGTGGGCACAGGACTGATGTAATATGAAAGATCTGTGCAGACATCAGAATGAAGTATAAGAGAGAGACAGAGGCAGTGTTAGATTGGAGGAGGGTTGTAGTGAATGGGTTGGGAGTCAGGACAATGGTATTGCTGGAATAGGTAAGTGGAACCTATAACTCTGGGTAGGGCAAGGGCAGGTGGGTAGGCCACCAATGGTAAAGGCAAAGTATGTAGGCATGGATAGAGTGGGTAGTCAGGGTATAAGTTGGTGAAGAAAGGGAGAGTTAGCCAAGTCTGGAAAAAGTAGGTGAGGCAAAGCATAATAAGACAGATGTGGTAGGTACTAGTAAACAGGGTAGGGAAAGGGATGTGAGCAAGTCTTAAATTCATGGACAAGTGATAAGTGGAAATGATAAGAAAGGGATAAGTAGATTGGGAGCAGATGGGTGGGGAACAGAATATAAGTAAGCACCTGTAGGTGAGGAAAAAAGGGGTTATGGGCAGGACCTTAGTGAATAGATGGGGCAAGTAAAACATAATGTGGTAGGATTAGGTGAATGGGTCAACAGTAAACAGGGTAAGGGAGGGAGCAAGTCACCAGAGGGAAAAGCAAGAGGAGTAGGTAGGGATGGAAGGGGAGGGCAGGGCACAATGGAAGGTCACAGCAGAAATATGGGTAGAAACAAATGGCAGACCAAGACAGGGAGATGGTGGGTAGGGCTTTAGTAAATTGGTTGGTCAAGTGGGTAGTAGGTGATGTAATCTTTATATAGGGCAAGAATAGGTGAGAAGGACTGGGAAAAGGTAGGTAGAGGCTCAATGGATATTATAAAAGTAATTTAAGTGAGCATTAGTTAGGGTATTAACAGAGGACCACAGGTGTGGATGGAGTAGGTGGATCAACCACCAGTGACTAGAACTAGAGACAGGTATACTGTGATGGAAGAGGTAGAAGAGGTACCAGTGAATGGGGCAAGAAGGCAGGGATGTAGTGAGCGAATGGGGCATCAGTGATCCAAATAAGGGAGGGGGTAGATGAATGGTGTAGGTGAGTCTTAAGTAGTTGAGGCAATAGGTAAACAAGGTACCATTTCATGTGACATGTAGGATATGGCTGTCTGGTGGTAAATAAAAAAAGAAAGAGAACAGGATGGAGATTTAGTGTGTCGGGAAATCAGATGGCAGATATGGCTGAAGTGAACAAACAGGATCAAAGGTGACAGAGTAGGTGAAGCAAGGGAGGTGGGCAGAAGTCTCACCAGGAGCTTCAGGATTTTCTCCACTTTATTAAACTTGGCCGATCCTGGGACCCACATGTCATTCACGTAGGGTAGGTTAGTGATGGTGAAGTTAAGAGTGCACCTAAGTAGAGCAGAGCTCAAGGCTGCAATTAGATTAGGAGAGAAGTTAAGACCTGAGTCATACAGGAACTAGATTTAGGGTTTAGGATGTATTTTATATTCATATCACTGGGACCCATGCATTCACATGTAGGGCAACAGTTGGACATGTCTCTCCCAGAATTAAATAAACAAATAAATGAAACCTCTTATTTTGAATGATATGAATACCAGTGCTTAAACCCTTATGGCAATTAAAATATAATAGTAATTTGCTTTCAGCATTGGTAAGATACAACATTTTGCAGCAGACAGAAGTTCTTTCAGAGATCCATGACTAGTCAAAGTGCTGAGAATAACTTTTTAGTACTTAGATATACACAGAACATCTGTATCATCCCCTACAAAGCTCAGGGGTTATTACAAAATAATAGGAGGAAAGAAGATAAAAGGAAGATGGGAAGGAGCTCTATGGAATGTTGTCTTTAACACACCACATTGCTGATGCACTTAAATTCACAACAGATGTTACCTATACAAACCTAGATGGAGGAGGGGTTCATATAGCCCATCCCTTGCTGAGGAGCTATTAGGAAGTAATGGGTTCTGGGGGTTGTGGTAAAAACATGCTTTGTAGTCGTGTAGCCACTGGTAAATTGCACATGCTTCTATCACTGCTTTCGACTAATTGTTTTCTTTATTTGTTGATTCCTTTCTTGTCACAACATGGCAGCTGTACACAACTTTATCTATGAATCACTAACAGGTTTTCTCAATGGGGCACATCCATCAAAGGAGGAGATCTTGGATGTCTAGGGTACAGGGCTTATTTCTCCAAGCTGATCAATTGTCAGCTTAGAGTAAAGCCTTGGGTCGGAGAGTTCTGAAAAGAAGCAAAGGCATTTAGAACCATGGAATTTATCTACTTGGGTATATGTATGTGGATTGTGGTGATTGAGGTGTGTATATATGTATCTGCATTTGCATACATGTGGGACATATGTGTGTGCAGATACATGTACACAAGTATGAGACCCAAGGTTGATGTTAGGTGTCTTCTCCAGTCATAGTCCATCTTATATATTAAGGCAAACTCTCTTGTAAGGAACCCAGAGCTTGCCCTTTCTGCTAATATGGTCTTTCTAGTTTGTTACAGAGAGTCCCTGTACTCACCTTTTGTATTCTGGGATTATAAGGAAGCTGCTATGCTCACCCAGATTTTAGGAGAGTTCTGGTAACCCAAACCTGGTTCTCATGTTTATGTAGCAAGTACAGTATTTATTGAACACCTATCAGCTCTATATCACCAAGGTGAAAACTGAGGAAGAACAACAGAGACTCACCTCTGGCTTTTACACACATGTGCATGCATTCACACACAGACACACACACACACACACACACACACATTTATACAGGTGTTTTATTCATTTGGTCAAGTGAGTCAAATTAGGAAGCTGGTAAATTCATGAGTTGATGTTTTATAGATTGCTTCTGTATAAATTTGTTCTTGACTAACTGGTCTGTTGGTTAATACACTTTCAAGGCTTTGAGAAAGATTTAGAAGTCAGTAGACACCTACATTAAGACACAGGCAACAGAGAATGGTGTTGGAGGCTGACGTTGGGGTGGGAAATAGTATTTTGAGAATTATCAGACCTTTGAAGATCCTCTATCACTATCAAGAGTCAACCTTGGGATGCTCTGGGACATACCCCTCTACCTCTTCTCCTGCCTCCTGCAATTACAGGAGTCGCTAGAAGTATTTTCAGAGAAAATTTACCTGTGGGATTAGAGATGGGATTTGGTTTATTTGAAGAAACAATGCTAATTATAGAGACTGTGGGGAGAAAAGACATTCATTTAGACATTCATTTCTACATAGAAGAGACACCATCTATGTAGAAATACCTTGAAGGGTGTCCTAATCTGGGTTTTGCTAGGTTTTAAATTGCTACTTTTCCCAGCCTGGAAGTTCAGTGAAGAATGAAATGGGAACAATGACTTTTGCCTTTTATTTCAAAGAACTGGGTATAGTGATGAGTGTAGTAGGAAATGAAGGAAACATAGAGTAATTACCTCTGGGGGTAGTAGCCAGCATCTGGTTTGTGTAACCTACAGAGAGAATAGGAGATTCAAATTGTAGTAGAATTGAGGAAAAGGAATCCTGGAAAGGGAGGGTATGGGCTCTTCAATATAGCAAAGCACAGATGGCTGATGCTCACCGTTTACATAGAGACTGTTCTGGTCCAGGGTATAAGGGCCCAGCTGGGTGACACTCTGGGTCAGACTGCTCAGCTCCTCATATATTTGTTCATTTTCCAGCCTGTTGCCAGCAGGGTCTCGGTGGTAGGTACAAGTGGCATCCACCCCTGTGGCTGCCCTATTTTTCTCTGGCCTAGAAAGGTTAAATAAGAAGAACGATGACAAATGGATTCCCTGGGGAGGGATTCTGAGACATCTAGAACAGCACATGAAAGATTCAGAGGAACAGAAATATCTGATAGAGACTTACAAACTCAGTTGTACATTTTCTATTTTACTCCAGCAATGTGTGACCCTGGGCAGACAGTGAGTCAATTTTGGTCTGAGAGAACTTTAAGTAACTGTAGCCTGCTATTTTAAGGACTCACCTGAGCAAGGTTAGCCTGCAGCCAGAATACAATTGACCAACACTGGTTTTGTTGAACAAGGGCCTGAACTGTAAAGAAGGAGGAGAGGGATGATAAGAAAGAATGCAGGATAGAGAGGACAGAAGTGAGATGTACAAAGCAGGCAATAGTGAGTTGGACTTGCATATGTATAATCAGAATGAGGTAGGCAGTGGTTTCTTCAAGGGGCATGTCATGGCCAAGAGCTGGGGATGGATGCAATGAGCAGGACTCTCACCAGGCTTTGTAGGGTTCTTTCAGTGATATTGAACTTCCTGGATCCAGGGTGACTCATATCCTTCTCAAACTCCAGGTTAGTGATGGTAAAGTTGATGGTGAAATGTACCAGGACAGGGCTAATTGCTGCAGAGGGGATGGCACAAAGACAGGAGCTCATGCATGTGTTTCTCTCTGGACTTCAGCAACAACTATGTACATATTTAAGCACTGGGGAGATTTTTTTTGTGTGTGTGTTAGAAGTGAAGGTTCTTTAGGGGGTGGGGAGGGAAGACACCTTGCCAGATCTTCAACTTAATTACCAAGGATAAGTAGGATTGCTGTATAGAGGTAACTTCACCATGAAGCAGAATGGAAGTATGTCTTTCTCTCCAGGTAGCTATCAAGCCTATAGTTACCCCTTGCTTCTGAGATTTTATAATGTAAATTTATTTTTTTCGTCTTTTATTTTTCAATTTTACTATCCTGGGCACGTTCATGCAAGCCTATAATGTGCTTGGGCCATACCCTTTCCTCACACAACTCACAGCCTTCCATTTTTTTGCTTCCACTTCCCACCTCTCTTATTCCATCTGTTCCCTAAGACAGTAATACTTTAACTTTTTGTCATCTATTCATAAATATTATATGGAACATATGGAACTTAAGACTCACAAATGAGAGGAAACGATATTTGTCTTTCTGAGTCTAACAGTTCACAACGTATAGCAAGTTACATTGGTTTTCCTACAATTGAGATAACTTATTCTTTATTGCTACAAAACTCTATTGTCCATATGTAGCACATTTTCTTGACTGATTTGTTTATAGACATTACAGTGGGTCCCAAAACTCAGCTGTTATGAAAATGTTACAATAAACACTGATATGAAAATTTCTCTGGGCTATGATGACCCAGGGTCTTTTGGGTACACATAATGATGTCATATATTAGCACATATATGACATAGGGTCATATATTAGCACAAATACAAACAGCTAGAAAAATGTAGATAGAAACTCCACTAACATATCATTTCACTTTTCTCAGAATGGTAGTCATTCTGAGAAACAATGGTATAAAGATGTGGAACTCTTGTACACTGTGAGTAGTAAATTATGTTATTCCCACCATTATGAAAACCAGGATGGAGGCTTCTGAAAAATAATCTACACCTTTTCTTAGAAATGCACATATTTATTATTGATTTAAGAACTAAGACATTAAGTAGTGTGTCTCCAGTCTCACCATTTCTAACTGCTAGAACACAGGTTGCATAATTGTAGTGCTTTCATGATTTTTGGTGATTTACTATATATGACTATAAGCTCTTACACTAGAATATTATTTTTATGTCACCAATATTTAAAGTTTTATCACATAAGTCTTAAATGGTCAGTAAAGGATAATTTTTCTTTTTTTGTATATGTGTTTGTGTATATTACATGTCTATATACATGTGCATTTGCAGCCAGAGATCATGTCTTCTGTCTTCTATTTTTTTGTATTTCTTTTTTTTTTGTTTTCTTTTTGTGAAAAGATCTCTCATTGAATGTGGAGCTCACTGCCTTGCCTAGACTAACTGACTTGTAGACCTCAGGAATGTTCCTGCCTTTTCCTCCTCCATGCTGTAATTACAGGTATGTATTGCCACACTCAACTTTTTCCATGAACACTGCAGAGGTGAACATGGAATCTCATGACTGTGTTTGAAGCATTTTACTTGACTGACCAATTATTCCAATCCTAATGTGATTTTTTTCCACAGCAAGATTTTTTTGTATTTCTTATACTATTATGGACCAGACAATATGCTATCAAATAAGAAAAGATGCCAGTAAAACCTGGAAATTATTTGCAGACAGATCCAATTCTATTCATTCAGATAGTCATAATAAAAAGTGGAGAGTAAGTAGACAGGATCACATGAAATCTCCATGCACTATAAAATGACCCATGCTTTCTAATCATTCCCACGAATTATGCAGACAAAAGGCCCTTTCTTTATTAATTATCAAGTAGCCAAGACATACATGTATTTGCAAATGACCTTCACTTTCATCTCATCAATCAAGAAAAATATTTCTTAATACAACATGCTGGTCAGTTGGTTAGTTATGAAAATTAAGCAGCTGATCTCAACTGAATTATTATATAAATCAATTCTTAGTTAACAAGTCCACCAGTTTCTACCTCTGAAAAGAACTAAAGGAAAAATTTATAATGAGAGGCCAAGAAGATAGAATAATTAGTAAAGTGACTACTGCACAAGCATGAAAATTTAAGTTCAGATTTTTAGCACTCATGTTAAAAGAGTGAAGGGAGTGAAGCCAAGCACTATTGTGCAGGCCTGTAACCACAGCTTTGAAGGGGCAGAGACAGATGCACCCCTGGAGTTCATTGGTTAGCCAACCTAATTGAATTGATAAGCTATAGCTTTTGTGTGAGAAACTATCTTTAAATAGGTGGAGAGGCTAGAGAGACTGTCATAACTCACTTAATAGGATTAAGTGATGTTAATGTAATTCCCATTTTTTACAGATGGAAAGTCTGGCCAATAGGAAGGTGAATAATTTGTCCCAGTTCATGCAACCACAAAAATGAAGATATGAATACAAATAGTAGTCATGATATGTATTATTGCATTAATATATTGTTCACTTAGTATGTGAAAGGTTGTTTTGTTATACTAGGTTTAGATTATTTTTGTATTTTTAAGTAATTTTTAATTATTTAAATGTATTTGTGTATGTCTTTCTGAATGTGTGCCATATTTACAGAAATATGTTGAGGCCAAAGAAGACATCAAATCTCCTGCAAATAGAGTTAAAGACAAGTGTGGGTCTTCTGGATAAACAATCCTCAACTAGAGACATCCTTCCATTTTCATCTTTTTATATTTCAGCAACTTATCAAGGGTTGATTCTCAATGGTACTTTCAACACAAACCCTGGGGTTGCATACATGCCAATATCATAGCAGTGAAAGTTTTAGGAATCTTGGTGTGGTTTGAATGAGAAATGTTGCTGAAAGGCTCATGTGTTTGAATTCTTGGTCCTCAGCTGGTAGAATTGGTTGAGGAAGTTGTGGAACCTTTAAGAAGTGGAGCCTTGCTGGAGTAAGTCCCACTTCCTTTCTATATCCTGACTTCAGATGCAGTAAGGACAGTCATCCTTCATTCCTACCACTATGCCTTCTCTTCCATGACAGATTACTGCAAACGGTAACTCAGAACAAACTTTGATACCTTAAAGGAACTTCTTGTGGAGTATTTTGTCACCGCAATGAGAAACATAACAACCTTGTGTGTCGCCAGAGTGTACAGTTCACACTACTAGAGTCAAACAATACAAGTTGTTTACAAGCACCAAATCTCAGTGATGAGCAGATGGACTTTTCTTGTTCTATTTAAAAACCTTTCTGGTATCTTTTGCAGTTTCAACATAGAAAATATTGCAGAGTAGGTGGGGAAGAAATGCAGGAAAGAGAAATACTAAGTTCATAGATTTTGGACAAATCAAACCTTTAAAATTCTGCTAAAAAGATAGAACTATACTTTTGTGATCAGACAGTTATCAGAAACAAACTCTTGTCTATTTAATCTATTCAATAACAAAGGTTTTTTCTTCTTCCCTCCCCTATCAAAAACAAAACAAAACAAAAAACAACTAGCTCTTATGTAGCCCAGGCTAACTTCTGACCCTTCTTTCTCCACCTCACAAGTTTCAAGCATGAGCTGCAATGCTCTCTTTATGTGATGCCTGTTGGAATTTTGTGCATGCTAGGTAAGCATTCTGCCAACTAAGCTATATCTTCAGTGCCAAAAATTAGTTATTAAAACAAACTTATTACCAATTGTTTATCTAATGAACTAGAGATTTGACCAATAAATGTGCTTGCTCCTTGCACAACATCCATTACACACTAAATAAATACCCTCATCAACTAGCCATGGCAGAATGTATGCTAGTTATGGATGTTGGATGGTATAGAAATCAAGGGCCGAAAGTATTAGAAATGGGTTTTAGGGAAAGTTTTATGTGACTGGTAAGTGTTTAGTAACCAAAGATTCCCCAAGGACCTGGAAAGACTCTATTAAATCTCTTTGGTGTCTGCCAACACCAAATTTTTCATCTGCCTCAGATCTCTACTTAATTTTAAATGACTTGGAGAATCTAAACCATGGAGAATTCATACCTGTTGTGGTAGAAGAAATGTTTGGCATTCCTTCAGAAACAGTGGCCATCACTGAAGCTGAAAAAAAAAATCAAGTGTTTTGATTGCAGACCCTATCCATGAGGAGACACAAGGAATTGATACCTTTCTTGTTCCTCCCATAAGGGTTGCAGGCATGAAATAGAGATTCAGACCCATGGGCTTAGTAAAGAATTATGAAGATTCAAGATACTCACGCCTGTGGGTGGTAACCAGAATCTGCTGTGTATAACCTACATAGATAATGAAAAAGGAGTGAAAATTGGAAAAGTAGGAGTGTGAGAGGAGAACACTGTGACTCTTAAATATAACTCACCATTGACATAGAGACTATTTTGGTCCAGGATGTAGGGCCCTAGTTTCATGATGATCAGTCTTTTCAGCTCAAAGTATACACGTTCTCTGTCTAGCCCTTTATTAGAAATGTTGGGGTGGTAGGTACAGATGGCATCTACTCCTGTGGCTGTCCCATTGTGTTCAAGCCTAGGGAGAGCAAGCAGGGGAATTGACATTAAGTGGGTCATCTGGGGAGGGACTCAGAGATGTCTGGGAAAGGTATGAAAAGGCCAGAAGAAATGGAACATCTGGCATATTGCTGAAAAGTCAGGCTTATACTCTGAATATGCTAACTTCTAATACTTCACTTGTGACTATGAGTAAACTTGGAAGTAAAAGTGTTGCATATAATGCAAGACTCAAACCTACATCATCATGTCACAGTGCCTAGAAGAGTCATATTTACAATTGATGTAAACATGAATTAGTTATACCAAATGGAAAATCACATTGTATTGAGAGGGATTCTATGCACAGAACTTAGTCCCCTAACCCCAGCAATTCTCCTTTACTTCAAAGTCAGAGAAAAAGAAACAATTAAGAATATATGATTATTAGGATCCTGTAGGAGTTGCATGCTATGAGAACAGCTGAGCAAAAAATGAAAGAATCAGAAGCTAATATGTAACTGGAGGTCATGTGTTCTAAATTTTCCAGTGCTGGGGACATAAAAACAGAAGGCAAGCTGACTAAACAGGCCTAGAAATATCTGAGGAAAGATTCGTCCAACATAATTGTGATATGTGTGAGTGAGTGTGTGTGAGTGTGTGTGTGTGTGTGCGCGCGCGTGCGCCTGTGTGTTTGTATGTGTGTATATCTGTGCATGTATGTGTGCTCATGCTTATGCATGCATATAGATATTCTACCTATCTATCTTGATAGCATCTATCTTGGCTTTTTGTTTGTTTTTGCGATAGGTCTCTCTCTCACACTGTGAAGTCTAAGATATACTGATCGAACTAACTAGCCAGTCAATCCCCAGGACCATCCATAATATACTTCTCTAGCACTGGGTTTACAAGCACATACAGTCATGACTGACTTTTCAGGTGGGTGCTGAGGATCAAACTCAGGTCTTCATGCTTGCTCAGCACATACTTTATTGACTGAATTATCTCTGCAGCTCCTGACCTATTATTATAAAGTCTCACCTGAGCAAGATCAGTCTGCATCCAGAGTATAGTGGGCCAATACTGGTTTTACTGAATAATGCTTTGAGCTGTGAAGAAAGGTGAGAGGCATGAGAACTACGCTGAGGATAAGGGTAAGAGAGACAAGAGAAGAGCAAGTTGTTATCCGTGTTCAGGTCTTTCACTTATGAGCTATGTATGAGGTTGCTGTGGACGCCTTCATGGTCATGTGTAAGTGGAGGTTCAGATGCTAACCCTGGTTCTTAATTTGTCAATAAAGAAGGGGAGTGCAATTACTGGGCAGTGGGTACAGGCTGGACTTCTGGGTTCCAGGAAGAAAAGGCAGATGTAAGGAAGGAGAGTGACCTTTTCTGTCATGCTTTGGAGGAAGAAAAACACAGCAATCATGTAAGGTCTAGGGAAGAGCTTGGGCCTGTGGCCTCCACTACAAGAGGGTGGCCAAGGATGTTTGCAGTAGCTAGGTGGGGCTTGCCACTGAAGTTTAGGGCACGTGTGTCTAGAGGTGATCTGTGCACAGTAATGACTTTGAACCCTGGAGACCTGGTGGGTGGGGGTTTCTACCTTTGACCTTGTGGGCGGAACTTCCACCTGCACAGGATGGAAGGAATTTGGTCACCACACTCTGGGCCCCACAACCCTCCCACCCCCACAGAAGATGTATGGCTATCAGTCACCTAGGAGCAGCACCAAGCCTTCCCACATGTAAATAAGGTTTCCACAAGCTCTTAGTCCAAGCCAATGAGAAGTATCTGCTGTCGAACCTTGAATCACCCCCAAACTGTATATAAGCCCTATCCTGAATCCTATGAGGGAGGATTAAAGGTGTGCAAGAATTACTCCGTCTGAGAGTTTCTGTCATAAGAGCTGTAACATGAAGGAAGAGGTCTGCTCTCCTGAAGCTCCACCCTGCTGCAGTCCTCCCTGACTAGGAGGCCTTTCGTTGGTCCACTAGAACCAACTCAGCCCAGAGCAACTCCAGTAATTAAGTCCATAACAGCAGCAGCAGCGACTGCCACAGGCGGTGGCAACAGCAGCAGTGGAAGTGACTTCCCCATGACTTCCTGTCTACCCTCCCCCACTTAGCCCCCCGCCCCCCCCACCGCCAGGAAGTCCTCCGCACCTCAGGCTCACACATGTGGAGAGATAGAGATAATAAATTGGAAAGGGCACGCTATTCCAGGTGCCTAGAAATTGTGCTAAGAAAGTAAGTTATAAGGAATTGACTGTATTGTGTCTTTTATCCACAGATTTAAGAAAGGGAAGCTGGGAGGAGTTGGTAGTGTAAAAGGCAGTAGGGGGCTTATGGGACTTTCGGGGAGGAAGAAAATGGGAAAGGGGAAATCATTTGGAATGTAAATAAAAAAACTTAGAAAATAAAAAAAAAATAAAAAAAGGCAGTAGTGATTTTAAAACTACAAACAACAGTCATGAATTGGGTTGGTGAGTGTAGCTTTCATCTGTAGGTGGACTTGTATACACTGGAGTGGGTATCTCACCAGTTTCTGCAAGATTCTTTCAGTGATGTTGAACTTCCTGGATCCAGGGTGACGCATGTCCTCCACATATTCCAGATTAGTGACAGTGAAGTTGATGGTCAATGGCACCAGCACAGAACCTTCTACAGTTAAAGGAAGGGAAGGATGAGAGAGACACATGCTTTAAAGTTATTTAGCTATTTTTTCCTCTAAACTAGGGTTGGGGCATCACCCATGGATATCTCTATTATTCAGATGAGGTTTCTTCAAAGGTGGACAGTTTCATCATAAAGAAGACTGAGACATAAGTCTCATCTGATAGGTACCAAGGATGGATATGGTTACTCTCAATTGGTAAATGTACCATCAACCATAAAGGAAATATATATGACTCTCTAGGAGGCTGAAAGTCATATAAACATTATCCTTTTTGAATTTTTGGTTAAACTAAATGTTTTCTCTGGCACTTGTATATTTATTGATTATGTGTGTGTATGTGTATACGTATGTTTGTATGTGTGATATGTGTGTGTATGTTTGCGTATGTGTGTGGGGGGATGTGTTTGGACATATTTGTGATTGGGTATATGTGTACACATGTGTGCATATGTGTATGGGGAATATTGCATATGGAACTGCATACATGACACCTAGGAACTGTTCATCTTGCTTTTTTAAGACGGGTCGTTAATTGGCCAAGTACTTATAAGGTAGGCTAGAATGGATTTCCAGTGATCCTCAAGGCTACATCTCTCATGAGGTAGGAATATACATACATGACACTTGACACTACACCTCTTCTTTCCTTTCTTCCTTCCTCTCTTCTTTTTCTCCTTCCTTCTTCTTTTTTCTTCCCTCCTTCCCTCTCCCTTCTTTTTCTCTCCCTTCTTTTTTATTCTTTCTTTCTCCCCTTCCTCCTTCCCCTTTTATTATGGGTTCTGGGGAATTGAACTCTGATCCTCAGGATTGCAAGGAAAGCACTTAAAACTTAACTATCACATCAGCCTTTATTATTATTTTTATTCTTATTCTTAAGAAACTGATATGTTGGTCCTTTGTGTTAGGTCCTATTTAAAGAACTTACACACAAGGAATTTGCTATTATGAATCAAGTAGTTATTATAATATCCATTTAACAAATACAAAACCTGACAAAAATAGCTTAGTGGATTAAGCTGCTTGCTGCCAAGTCTGCTGACTTGAGTTCTATCTTTGAAAACCACATATTGGAAGGACAGAACAGAGTACTTCAAGTTGTCTTCTGACTCCCACTTTTTTTTTGTAGTGATGCACCACACACACATACACACACACACACACACACATACACATGCACACACACAAATTAATCAATAAATGAATGTAACTAAAAAATATGGAGCCAATGGGAAATTAAGTAATTTCCTAAATAACAGAATCCAACTAGAAAACAGGACATACTAATTTTATTTATATATTGCTTATTCATTTAACACATGTGAATTTATGGTATTGTCTTAGATTCTGATTACCTCTATATTACTGATAACATTTTAAGAACTATTATTTCAATACTATTTTTATATAAATTCTATAATTCTTTCTGACACGTTCTCATATAGCATATGCTGGTCTCTAACCAGCTGTGTAGTAAAGGATGACAATTTTTTAAATCATCCTGCCTCCATTGTCCAAGTCCTATGATTAGGGGCATCCCTCAACACGCCCAGGTTAAGTGGTGTTAGAGTTGAAATGTGGGGTGGTGATCTGTGATAGGCAGCCTGGTCCCTGGTTGAGCTCAAGCTTAAAACCCCAGTGACCCAGCAAGCTACCATATCCTGCAAGGGACAGTAGGCATTTTGCCATGTTCCATGGGCCGCTGGCTCCTGTCATGTAGCTACAGCCCTCTGCAGCCCCCCATAGAGAGGTCTGTGACCATCAATCATGGAGGAGCAGCACACCAAGCCCTCCCACGTACAGATAATGTATCCCCAAGCTCTCAGACCAAGCCAATGGGAAGTACCTGTTGTCAGACTCTGTCCCATCCCAAAACTGTATATAAGAATATTATCCAGAAGGAATAAAGGTGTGAGAACTACTCCATCATCTGAGAGCTTCTGTCATAGAGCTGTAACATTGTCTCTTGGGAAGAGATCTGTTCTCCCAAAAACACCACCAGAAACTCCTCTGCACTCCTCTGCACTCCTCGCACTCCTCGCTGGCTAGTTGGTCTCTTGTCAGCCCAACCCAGCCTGATTCAGTGGAGGGTGACGTGGAACATCAGAGATAGGAATGGTGGAGACTGAGCTGGAGCCAGTATCCAGTACACAGGCCCACAGTAGAACTTATGATTTCATGAATATGAGGCCTGCAGTATACAAACTAAGCTATATCTACAGCCAAGCCTTTGATTTTGAATCATGAACATTTAGCATAGCAGTGTTATTGGGTGGGCACTTACATCACATGATATAGATATATCATACTAAAGTAATATAGAAATAACCAGAGACATTTGGAATGTAAATAAAGAATATAGAAAATAAAATAAAATAAAATAAATAAAAATAAAAATAAAAAAGTAGCCAGAGAGATTAAATTCCAAAGAGTAACAGATGGAGTTTTCTAGTCCAATTTTAAGATATTACTCATATTTTCAACTTTAATTTCTTAGCTTTTAAATTTTGTGGTTGGGGAGAATATTTACACATCTGTGTTAGCATGTGCATATGGAGGTCAAAGGATAACTTCTGGGAATGTATTTTCTCCTTCTACTATGTGGGTCCCAGGAATAGAAATCAGGTTTGCACCCTACATCCATTGAAGCACATCTACAGGACTGAAGTTCTTACAATAAAAATGTTGCAAATAGCATGGAAAAAACAGAACATAATCCAAAAAATAGAGGATTTATTATCTGATAATTGATTCACCAGGGTTCATCCATTTAGTACAAATTAAATCTTTAAATACCTAATAAAAGAATACAACTATAGTTTTTACACATAGTGAAGGATCTGTTACACATTTAAATTAAAGAATATAGTCATGAAGAATTATGCAGAATTACTACTTACCTATTCAATAATGGGAGTCCTTTAAGCAAGCTGTAGATGAATTGCTCAGTTGATAAACCAGGAATTTGATGTTTTGCTGAAATGGGTGGTGGCACCCCAGTGACTACACACTAGACAGCTCACAGCCCTGTTGGTTATACACTTGTAAGGGCTGGGGAATGATTTGGAGGAGAGTGGCCATGGATAAGTTTCAGAAACAAGTACAGAAGTTCTGAGTGCCAGGGAATAGATAGGATTAAGCAGATTCTTGGTAGCTTTGGAAGAAAGTGTGAAAGTTATTAAGAGTCAATCTTGGGCTCATCTAGAGCACATGTCACTTCTTCCATCCTTTCTCCTGACTCTAAGGATTGTAGAAACATGATAAAAATAGTGAGAGGGTAGAATTCCTACCTGTAGGACTGGGAGAATTGCTTATCATCCCCTTAGAAGCAATGGTTATCATAGCCACTGTGGAGCAAAATTGTTAGATGATTAGAGTAGAAACGTCATTAGCTTGGAGACATCCTGGAGAAGATATGAATGTGGAGTAATTTGTTTCTAAGTCTTTATCACAAGTTAGAGATGAAGTAGGTTTTTGTCCTTAACAATTTCATCTGAATTGAAACATTTATTCCAGGAAGGAATGGGGAGGCTGGTGAGACTTACAAAATAAACAGACTTTACAAGTAAAGCTAAAAACTAGGAGATTCTTGAGGGTCCAAGGTTATTGAGACAGTGAAAAACTTTGAGACCTGGTAAGTTACCTGCAAGTCAAATAATGAGCTCTAAGAATGCAGCATGTGTGAGGTGTCACCTATGCTAGGGTGGCTTCTGATGATGAGGCTGCCTGAGTCATCCTGCTCTTGTGAGTAACCCTAACAAATTCACTGCTCACCCAACTTGGATAGTACTATAATTGCTACTTTGGTGTGTCATCACTTCCATATCTGGGGCTTTTTCTGTTACATATCTCCAAGAAATGTGTCAAGCAACAGTGTGTGAAATGGAGATTAGGCCCTTGACTTCTTTCATTCTGAAATCCTATACCACACTGGGGAATCATAGATGTGGCTGAGATTTATGAATACCAAGAATACTCACTCTGAGTAGTGGTAGCCACAATCTGATGTGTATAACCTGCAGAGCAAATGAAAGAAAGAGTGAATATGGAGGGGAATACTGAAAGGGAAGTAAGAGAGAGGAGAATATGGACTCATCATTACAGCAAAGTGAAGGCGGCCACTGCTTACCATCGACATAGAGACTTTTCTCATCCAGAGTGTAAGGGCCTAATCTGTTGACACCATAGGTAAGCCTGCTGATCTCCCAATACACAGTCTTTCTGTCCAGTCCAAGGCCAGTGGGATCAGGGTAGTGAGTGCAGACAGCATCCACTCCTGTGCCTGTACCATCGTTTTCAGGTCTGGGAAGGGTAGGTGAGACAACGGATAATAAATGGATTTATTAAGGAGGCATCTGAAAATGTTGGGACAAGGCAGGAAGTAGCCACAGTAGATGAAAAGGTTGTTAGAGGCCCAGGGAGGTAGATCAGTAGGGAAGCTTTTCCTCAGTCCTGACAACCTGGATTCCATTCCTGGACCCACATAGTATAAAAAGAGAGCTGGTGACAATATATTATCTTCTGGCTACACACAAATGCACGCAGGCATGCACACACGAGTTCAAGCACTCATACACAGTCACACAAACATACCAAAGAACAATTTTTAAGAAGGAAAAAGGAAGATTGGAGCATACAGGAACCAGCAATTGATTCTGAGCACACTGATTTACACTAGACTGAGACAATGAAAAGTCATGGAGTTATGAGTTTTTATCAGACACAAGACTTAGATTGTTGCTCTCATGTCCTGGTATCTGAGGTGTTCATATATCCAAGACAAGTAAGAACTTGATTTAGGACTGACAGGAAATGGAAACAGCAATTTTTGTCTTCAAAATAAGCAGAGTGCAGAATCTGAATGTGTAAGAAGACATTCCTTTATTCCAAAGGCAGAAAATGGGAGTCAAAATTCAGACAGGATCATCAGGAACCATAAAATTGTGATACAGTCTATTGAGTATGAGAAAGCTGGAGGGTGGGGAGGTGGTAGGATTGGAAGACATCTTGTATCAGGGCTTCCTCACTTCACCTGAACAGCAGTCATGTGGAAGGACAGCAAGAAGGAAACTTGTCAGACCGTAAAAGGCGGTCTGTGTTCTGGCTGAGCTAGGTTTAAACCCTGGTGGCCCAGTGGACTTAATCTACAAGGGATGGAAGGCTGTTTGCCCATGCTTCCAGACACTAGACTGACACCATGAGGCCCTCAACTCCATAATTCTGTGGCTATCAGTCACACAGAGCCACATCCCAGGCCCCTAGTGTTTTTGTTGGACTCCACCCCGACAGTCACCTGGCTACAGCTGGGTTTGCCCCACCTCACAGTTGCCTGGCAACAGCCAGGTAGCCTGGCCCACTATAAAAGGGGCTTCTCGCCCTGCCTCTCTTTCTTACTTTCTTGCTCTCTCTCCAGTCTCTTGCCCCCTGCTTCCCCACTCTCCCCATTCCCCCCACCACGTGGCTATGGCCTGCTTCTATTTCCCTATCATCAATCTCTCACTCTACTCCTCTACAATAAAGCTTTGAAACCATGCATCGTCTTCCCGTGTTTCCAGCTGCCAGACCAGACCAAGGACTTGCCCACGCAGGAACTCGTTCGTGCACGTGGGGGGGGAATTGCCCCAGCACACCTTCCGCCTGCCCCCTTCCTCCTTTGGCCTGGGGCTGACTGAGCTGCCTTCGGGCCCTGTATTCAGCTCTTCTGAGGTATCCAGAGATGCCCTGAGATGCCCCAGAGCTAGAGAACCTGTCATCCCTGGCTTCTGTGAGGTCAAGGGACCCAAGACTGCTCCCTCCCTACTCCTGTGGACTGGGTCCCATGGCTTCCCTCAGCCAGACACCCACCAGGCAGCATGGGGTTGTGTGGCAGTTTCCTGCGCCTGCCGTATCAGAGCCTGTGAGTTCTGGTGAGACTTGGTTTTTCTCCCACCCCCCTTTTCCCTGTGCCCCGCACCCAACACATGGTAGCAGAGGTACCCTGCCTCCCCCCATTCCCACCACCCTCGAGTAGTATGCACTGCAAGCCGCTGCAGCGCCCTAAGGAAACTGAAATTTTAGGCCTGGTTCCCCAGGTTCGATGTCGCAAAACCCACCTGAGCAAGGACAGTCTGCAGCCAGAATACAGGGCTCCAACACTGGATTTTTTGAACAATATCCTCAGCTGTGGAAGAAGGTTAGAAGGCTGAGGAGAGATGAGCAAGTAGAGGTGGGCAGAAGTGAGACTGGCAAGGTGTTGAGACATTTCATACTTGGGGTCAGGCTGAGATGAATGGGGTCTTCTTGCATGGTTTCATCTTTGGAGTTTTCTTTCAGGGGAATGGCAGATAGGCAATGGCATATACCTTCATGCAGTGTTAGGCACAATGTGCAAGACTCTTACCAGGCTCTGCAGGGTTCTTTCAGTGACATTGAACTTTCTGGATCCAGGGTGACTCATATCCTCCTCAAACTTCAAATTAATGATGGTGAAGTTGATAGTAAAATGCTCCAGGACAGGCCCTGCTGCTGCAGAGGAGGTGGTAGAAAGATACACACCAAGGCTATTGTTTCTCTCCTAAATTTAGCTTGAGGCATCAGCTCTGTTCATGTTCTTGAACAGAGAGGATTCTTATTCTAGGAAACACAGTTACTTTGAAAAGAAAACCTCACTCCAGCTTCAACTAAATTACAAAGTATTGCTGCATAGGGCTAAATTTACAATCAAGCAGAAAGGAAATATATCTGTCTCTTCAAGATTATATATATATATATATATATATATATATATATATACATATATATAATCTATCTCTTAGCAAGATGTCTATAGATTTCTTCCTTCCTGAAGTTCCTTCTTAAAACCTAGTCTTTTCTGAAGTCAACCATTCTTCAGTGAAACACATGTTGGGTTTGATTGATTGATTGATTGATTGATTGATGATTGTGTGTGTGTGTGTGTGTGTGTGTGTGTGTGTGTGTATGTGTGTATGTGTGCATGTCAAAGCACAAGTGTGAAAATCAAAGAAAAATTTCAGGAACTGGTTCTGCTCTACCATAATGTAGGTCCCAGGAATAAAAATCAGTTCATCATATTTTGCAGGAAAATCTGTATCCTCTAAATCATGTCACCCACAAGTTTGTATGTGGCAGTCTGTATGTGTCTCATATAGGGACTTTACATATAAAGGTTCTTTAATTTTATTAGACTGATTACCTGCACTGCGTAAAGTATTGTAACACAATGCAAGTAGTATGAAAATAGAATACAAATATAAAACTGCAACAAATTATGAAGCATTTTCCATCAAGTCTCTAGGTGGTAGGTTCCACGGTTAATACTGGACATATGTTGTAGTTTTTATGCATTTGATGCATTCAGCATATATGAGGGTGTGCTATTGCATTAGATCTGATTATTTCTTAATGTGTATGTGTGTATATATGACATACACATATGCCTTATGTGCATATGTGTAAGGTCAGAGGAACAACCTTGGGTGTCACTCTCTGGAATATCACCTACTTCCCTTGGCATAGAGGCTATCCCTTGTACATCACTTATGCTACACTAACTGTCCAGGGAGGTCCATGCATCTTGGTATCTCTACCTCCAGGTCCTGGAATTACATATATTACCTACCATACCTGGAAATTTTACATAGGTTTAAGGAATCAAATTCATGTCCAGTGCTTACAAGACAAGTTCTTTACTGAACGACCACTTTTGTCCCCGAATTTGTTTTTGACACACTGGCCACTATACCGTTAAGTTCTCACCTATGAACCCTGCTGGTTTGGATGCTTTAGAGGACTAGGAAAGGATTTAAAGCCACAGACATACAGGATTCAAAATGAGTTTTAGAAAATGGCTTGGGATATTGAGTCTGATGCTTAAGAAATCCTCCGGGAACTGAGAAGACCTTGTCATCAAGAGTTAACCTTGGGCTGTTTAGGGATGTGTCACTTGCTCTATCCCTCCTTTAGCCTGCTAAAATTATAAGAGCATCTTTAGAGAAAACATTCCCATCTGTAGTAATGGAGACAGTACTTGTCATCCTGTCAGAAATGAAAATAATCGTAGAACCCATGGATTAAAAGTCTACTAGTTGTTTAGAGTGAAAAAAAATTCTGAAGCATTGGAGGGGGTTGCTCATGTGTGAAACTTTCAATGTAATGTGCAAGTGTGCACATGTACTGCATTACATATGGAGGCCTAAAGACAACATCTGGTATCATTCTTTTTATAAATTGTATTTTATGTGTGTTTTTGTGCACATGGATATATTTTACCATGTTCTTGCCTGATGCTCAGTAAGGCCAGAAAATGGCACCTGTTCCCTTGGAATTATAATTAAATATGATGGTAAGTACATGGATCAGAACCAAGGTGTTCTAGGAGAACAGCTAGTGCTCTTAACTGCTGATTCGTCTCTCTAGCCCCTCAGGTATTGTTCTTCCTCAAGCACTGTCCACTTTATGTTGTAAGCTGAAGGTATATGCTTCCAATTGGGTGATACTATCGGTCAGTTTGCTCAGATACCAGGACACCTACTCATTGTCCTGCTAAGGTCATAGGACCAGTGAAACCACAATTTGACTAGACTGGCTGAGCAGGAAAGCACAAGGATCCCCCTGTCTATTCTTGCTAGAGTAAGCATTACAAATGTGAACCATGATGTCCAGCTTTTTTCACAACTGCTAGAGATCAAACTCTCTACCCACTGCAAGCACTTTCCTGAACTGTGCCTCCAGCCAGACTGGGAGCTTTTTAGGGAATACATTTTTGTTCATCTCTAGGAGGAGAGATGATTAAGGAAAGAAATGCAGATGGGGGCTTTCGTTTCTTTTTATTTCATGGAACTAGAACTTAAAGAATTGGAGAGACTTAATGAGCCTCAGAATACTCACTTGGAGATGTGATGGACTGGATCTGGTGTGTATAACCTGAAGAGAAAATAAAAGAATAAGAATGGAGTAGATGGGGAAGTAGGGGCTGGAACAAGAGTGTGTGTGCTCTGCTCAAGAGCACACACGTCTACTGCTCACCATTGACAAAAAGGCTGTTCTTGTCTAAGGTGTAAGGACCCAGCTGAGTGACATTGTTGGTCAGGTTGCTCAATTCCCAGAACACCTGTTCATTGTCCAGCCCAGGTCCAATTGGGTCTGCATGGTGAGTACAGATGGCATCTACTCCTGTGGATGCTCCATCTTTCTCAGGCCTGAGAAGAACAGATGAGAAGAATGATGATAAAGAGATTGCCTAGGAAGCATCTTAAGGTGAAGGGCAGGAGAGGAAGGAGCCAGAGATGTGATGGCTGGTGTAGAGGTGACACACAAGACTTACATTCTCTTAGTGTACTGACTTCCAGTAGTCTGTGAACCTCAGCAGACATGGAGTAAGACATTTTTATTGAATGCAAGACTCTAATCTATGCTCTCTTGGTGTGAGGAATAGAGTGTTCCTGTTAAAGATAGATATGGATTTGGGAATTAAAGCAAAGACCAGAGGCAGTACTGGCTGGGCTTGTTAGCTTTAACTGTCAACTTGAATCAACTGTAAACAGAGTTTCAGTGAGGGCTTATCTCCACTGTGCCATTGGATGGACATGCCGGTGAGGAATAATCTTAAGGAAGCTAATTAATATGGCACTCTGTAACCTATGTGGTTAGCACCAGATCCTACTCCAGGGATCCTGAAGTGTACAGGAATAGAGAAATCAATCTGAGTACAAATGAGAGAACATTCCCAATTTTATGTTTCTCTATTCTTGCCTGTGGGTGTGATGTGAAGTCTTATTCATTAGCCTCTCTGATTTCCCTGAAAATAATTATAAACTGTAACATGAGTTGCAAATCCAATATAAGCCATTTTTCACCTATGTTTATCAGTCAGAGTACTTATCACAGTGTTTAAAATGATACTAGATCCATATTATAAAAGAAATTCAAGAGACAAAATTCTGTTTTATTCCACAACGAGGGAATGAAGATGGGAATTCTGAATGGATGAGCAGGAAAAGTTCAACAACCAGCTGATGGTCTGCAGGTTGTGCAGGTGACTGAAGTGGAGCTTGTATGATTATGGACAACTTGGGTGCTGAATCCCAAGCCCTTGTAGAGGGAAATCTCTGCCCCAGTGGTCTTGCTGCTTTCATGGCTAGCCCCAGGCAGTGGTCTTCCTGGATCCAGTTTGCCTGCCTCAGGGCTGCTTGTATCCTCTCAGCCATCTGCCCCCTGGGACTAGCTGGCCCAAATCCCCTTAACCCAGTAAGTCAAAACTCTTGAAACTTACAGTCAGTTTTATATATTTAAAAATTCTTAATTTACAAGATGCCACACAATAATTTCAGAGCCAGTTGATAATGATATTAGTTGCTCACCTATATTAGACAAGTTATCCCAATTATTCTATCATTTTCTGATATTCATAGATTCCTGTGGCTATATAAAGCCACATGGATAAGGTTCATCTTCTTCTCCATCCATCTTCTCTTGTCCTCCTCCTCCTTCTCCTCTCTTCCTGTCCCTGTCCCTGAAATTCTTAGCTCTACCTTTCTTTTCCCTGCCCAATCACAGGTTTCTTGTATTAATATTTAAATTAACTTGGGGAAAATTCTGCTACAAGTTCTTCTGGATTTACATAAGGGTAATGAACATACAAGAGAAAAGGTAGAAAGACAAGTACTCTTTGGATTTGGGATACATTGAGGATCTCTGGTTTTTGTTAGGACTTACCTGAGCAATGCCAGTCTGCAGTCAGAAAACAGGAAGCTGATACTGGTTTTATTGAACAAAGACCAAAGCTGTGAGGAATAGGGAGGAGGTTGTCAATAGAAGTACTGAGGGATACATACTCTTTTTGAGATGTGTGGATCTAGTGTTGGCGAGTAAAGTTGAGTTCCATGGAACATGGTGGAGAGTGGTGTGACCTTCTTGCAGGGTGTGGCCTAAGAGGATAGGTGTGATTTACACTTGTATAAAATCTGCATCTACTGGACAGAGCTCTTACCAGTCTTTGTAGGATTCTCGCAGTAGCATTGAATTTCCAGGATCCAGGGTGACTCATGCCCTTCTCATATTCAAGGTTAGTGATGGTGAAGTTGATGATGAAAGGTACCAGAGGAAAGCCTGGCACTACAGTGGGGGTGGGAGAAAGACACACTGAGCTGCTGGATTCTCTGAGAACTTGGGTATCTTCCAGCACTACAGAGCTTTTCCAGGGAAGAGAGCAGATCCAGCATGACTTGTTATATATCAAACACAAGTGGGATTTCTCTATGGGGTTCAGTATACCATGGTGCAGAGATTAATCACATTAGATCCTATGTTGAGAAAATTCAAACATGTGTCTTTATTTTCTGAGTTTTCTTTAAACCAGATTTATTTTTTCTGCAACCCACATACTTATTAATTAAAGAATAAAATAAAATTACAACGTCAATGTTTTCTGAGAGGACTTATCAGTGTTACTTGCTGGGTAAGCTGAGTATGATGGTACATACTTGTAAATCCAGTGTTAGGGAGGTAGGACCAGGTGGATTACTGTGGTTCATTGGCCAGTCCGATTCTCCTAATTGGTGAGTTTAAGCTAGTGAGATGTCTTTTCTCAAAAACAAACTGTGGGTGGTACCTGAGGAATAACACCTAAGGTGGCCTTCTGTAACCACAGGCATGTGTACATACAGGAATCATGCCTGCTTACCCCTCCCCCCCTCCAACCCATTCCCACAAGCACACGGGAGAAAAATTCTTTAAAGATATGTATGTATTATGCTGAGATTATACTCCATTTACATGCTTTTCTTAAATTGGAACTATTGACATGGTGGGAGATGGTACTGGGAAGCTGATTTTATGGATGCAATATCTGAGCCATGTGGAACTTTAAAAGAAAAAAAAAGTCTTCAAAAGGCATAGCCTGATCAAACCCAGGCTTCACGGCCTGAGTGTTTTCTCCTATAAGAAGGTTCATAGGCAGATCCAGATCACAGTGGAACCTCAGTTTTCCCCTAGTGATCAGTGAAAGGTATAACCTAGGAAGCAAGAGATGTTGGACACACTGCTGCTTAGGAGAAGCCCACTTACAGCAGCTTCTTTCTTACAATCATTGTAATGGAAATGACAAGTCCTCTAACAAAAGCCTATCAGTGAATCTGTTAACTCATAACAGACTCCTCAGATTCCCTATTCAAAGAGAATATCAGGAGCCACTCCTACCCTTTCCAGAAAGGTCAACAATCTCAGAATGTCATGGTCCAAAACTTAAAGCATGCTCAGTGGTGACCCAACCTATATACTTGGTGCATCTGAAACTAAATATACCCTTCTTCCTCATTTCCTCCACATCCAAAGAGTCACACATTCCTTTCAGGAAATATAAGGTCCCTCTCTTTCCTTCTCTTAGTAATCAGAGACAGCCTGCTGACCACTTTGATATCAGAGACAACCTGTTGACCACTTAGGAATCAGTCAGCTGAATGTTTGGTTTCAGACTCCAGGACAAGGGACTGAGGTACATATTTTACATATCAAAGTAGACCTTTCCTTCTGGTTCTCCCTCAGTCCCTATCTGGTATACCCTGCTCCCATTCCTGAACCTTCTAGCCTAGGGCCTGGGGCAGCCCTGCCCCCAGAGCCTTTTCCCTATATAATCCAGAAATTTTGATCTCTCTCTCTCTCTCTCTCTCTCTCTCTCTCTCTCTCTCTCTCTCTCTCTCTCAATCTCTCTCTCTCTCTCCCTTTCTCCTATTTCCCTTTCTCCTGGATTCAGGTCCTTTTCAGAAGTCCCATGAAAGGACAAAAGACACTTTAGTTCCGTGTTCTTATCCAGGAACAGACTTGGGAAGTACAGTCTGACTCTGGAGTACATGCTCTAGACTATAGACAGGAGGACAGACA
Organism: Tokudaia tokunoshimensis; assembly: GCA_036184795.1. Taxonomy (NCBI): domain Eukaryota; kingdom Metazoa; phylum Chordata; class Mammalia; order Rodentia; family Muridae; genus Tokudaia; species Tokudaia tokunoshimensis. Next base: position 18,061,729 of record BTHU01000008.1, read on the forward strand.
GAAAAAAGGGTGGGGAGTATAGGACACTCTTCAGGTAAGTGCTCAGTTAAAATATGTGACCCTAGGGTGGGTCCTGCTTGAAGAAGGAGCAGTTTCTCTCCTTAAATTTCTAATGAACTGAATCAGTAGGGATGAGGGTCCTAAAGAGTGATAAGTTAAGTTTGTGGTTTCTGGGGATCTGACTCATCTTCCTGAGCTGTGGATATCCATCCTAAGGCAGCCCTATCTGAGTTATCCTGTGCTCTCTTTGCCAACACAGTCTGATTTTACTCTTTGCCTCGCCATTTCCTCCACTGTAAACAGTACATATGATGCTGTACTTCTTAATAAGTTGCTTGGCATAAGATTTTCACCTCATGCAAAACCTCCTGGTCTTAGTCTTTGCTTTTGTCTTCATTATTTCTTGTCAGCTTTATTTTGCACTCCTGGTTGTTCCTTTCAACACTTGACTGGAACTCTTATCCCTGCTCGAGTACCCAGGTTTAGTTCACAGCACCTGTACCCTTACAGATGATTTCATTAGGGTGTCCCCAGAGACCTAGAAATTGCTTAAGTTATCACCTGGTGTGTCACCAGATGTGGACTGTGAATAAAAGGATTGCCCACCACTGTGGAGCAAGAGCTCCCTCTGTTCCCACATGTTCTGGGCCGGTCTCCCTCTCCCCATTTTCTGTCCTCTGTCTCTCCCCCACACCCAATCCTCTGCTATCATGACTCTGCCATGCCACCCACCCTATTAATCTGTCTGCTTATCTCCATGTCTACAGTCTGCCTCTGCCCCTTCTCAAGGTCCTCACTCCCCTCCCTTCCCCCAAATAAACTACTTTTATACCAGATCTGATCCATGGCATAATTATTCAGGGGCACATGATGGCACGGGTCTCCCAAGTTCTGCCTCAACACACTATATTTCATAACAGCACCCATACCTTGTGTCTCACAGATGCCTACAACTCTAACCACTGAGGCTTGGACACTCTCTTCTGGCCGCTATGGCCACCTATGCCTGCATAGTAGACACATACATATTAACAAAAGATTAAAGTAAGTCCAAATCCAGAACCTGTTCATGTTAATTAATCATTTTACTACTAAACTATAAGTGTTGGGATTATTTGTCTTAGTATGAAGTTTTTATAAATGTATCATTTGGTAGTTGAGGAAAAGGAGGCCCTCAGAATAAATATGTTGTCCAAGATTGATTTGGGTGGTAATTTGAATGTACCCAATCTCTTGCTTTTGAGAAATTTAAAGAATAGAAAGCACTCATGAACACTCTGGGTTCTCTCAGTTATCTCCACAGTCCTGTCTTTGAGACAGGGATACTTGGCTTCAGAGAAGGAGTTGGTGAGAAAAGAGACATACCTGTAGAGAGGATAGCTTTTGCAGTAGAGGTCTCAGTGAAAAACAGAGAAGTAGTCACTGGAGCTGAGGAGAAATGAATTGGAGTGAAAAATTCTATTTGAGGTAGAGCATGCATGTCACAAGAGAGCATCTTTGCTCTCCAAATTGGGCCATGAGATGGGCAGGTGGGGTGGAGAATGTGAGTCCTGCTTTTAATTTATTTTTTCTTCTCTATGAGTCTGGATTCAGTAGAGACAGATCAACTACTGTTCCCATAGGGTGTGATGAACACAACTATCATCCTCCTGGGTACTCACTGTTGAGAGTGGAAGCAGAGGTTTTTGTATATGTAAATCCTGCAATGAGAACAGGAGAGAATCAAGATGTGAGGACAGACATGTTTATAATACGGCTTAGGCTCACCCATCAGCTACATCTCCAGGTAAGACTTCAAATCTACACAGGGAAATTCTTAGAATCTAGGTGTCATCAAGAGAACTGTTTTTGTTCTAGTGAACTTATAATTTACTTGGGACAACAAACATATCCTTATTTCTACCACATATGTTCGCAAGCTGTTCTTTTAATTTTATAACATGGAATGGAGAGAAAGATGAAAGATCTAACTTTTGTTTGAGATGGAATCTTTGATTTGTTTGTGACAGAATCTTATTTTGTAGCCCATACAGGTCTTAAATTATCTCTGTAACTAAGGCTGAGGAAAATCTTGGAGAAAATCTTCCATCTCATTTTTAAAATGTCATGATTGTAAGAAGTGGCAATCACTCCTGGTAAATCCTTTCAGATTTTGCTTCTGCTTCTCCTTTAATTTCCTACTCTATCCCTCCAATTATTCTCTCTTCCATATGGTACTAGAGATGAAACCTAGACTCCTGAACATAGTAGGCAAACTAAGAAATTACAGCACTCTCTGCTCAGGATAAAGTTTCAAATGAAACCTTCAGGTGAAATTAAGGCTCAGAGAATATGGTCAGACATGTAGTAAACATGATAGAGGTGATTTAGTTCCACAGAGATATGAAATATACATGTAAGGGGCTATATACTGCTAATCCCAGCACCGAAGAGAGAATGAAGCAGGAGAATCATCAATATGAGGACAGACTGGATTAAATTATCAGTTCTGGACCAGCCTCAACCACATAGCAAAATGTACCTTAATGTAAATTAAAACAACAAACACAACTACAAACACATCCAGATTTGAATCAATGTTTCACCACCACTGGCTTCAATTAGTGTTGATTTTAATGTGCCTTGAGCAATGGTTTTGTAGGTAAGACACATGTTCAAATAATACTTTTGAAATGTAGTGATACAGAGAAAAGAGAAGAAGTTGAAGACTCTAAATAGGTTTAAGATGATATATAGGAAGGGTCTTGTGATAAAGCAGAAAGCCCACTTGTCATAGAATAACATTCTCATCTTCAGTTTATAATTCCTAAGGGGATGCTCACCATTGATGTACAGACTATCCTTTTCTAAAGTGAAGGATCCTAGCTTGGTGACACCCTGGGTGTTATGGCTCAGTTCCCAGTACATCTTCTCTCTGTCCAGCTGAAGGCCCAAGGGATCAGAATGGAGAGTACAAACAGCATCCACTCCAGTGGCTGTTCCATCTTTCTCAGGCCTACAATGGAAAAGGGACAGAGATTGTGAAATGGGGATTCACTGACAGAGAAGAGCAGTGAGGTTTGTGATGAAGAATTAATGGCCTCAATGCATAACAATGTGGAACAGAGCCAATGTTCTTGAAAAAAATGATACAGTCTCTATACATGTCAGCATTTGTGCTACCTTTAACATGACATCTAAAACCTTACATGCACTAACAACATAAATGTAACAATGGGGGTGAAACAAAAAAAGCAATCTGAAAATAAAGTACAAGAAAACAACTTCAACTGGTTTAACACTTACTCAACCATTGATTGATGACAGATATATTTCTCCTTATCTCCCTGGCTTATTTTCATGTATTAAATAGTCAACATTTTCAGACCTGTGATGTATAGTTTTAAATGCCAACCTGACACAAGCTAGAGTTGCCTAGAAAAATCTTAATGAAGAATTTTCTGATCAGTTTGTCAGCAATTCTGTGAGAAATGGTTTTGATTGTTAATTAAGGTAGGGAGACCCAGACTTCTGTGGACGGCATCCAGTTTGAGCTTGTAGGAAAGAAAAAAGTAAACTAATAGGCAGTAGATAGATGTGATCATTAATTTTTCTCTACTCTTGACTGTGGGTATGATATTACCATTTTTTGGAAGTTTTTTCCACTGCAAATTGTCCACATGGTATACTGTAGTATAAACTGCTAAACAAAAAAGTATTTCCTTATGTATATTGACCCTTAATATATTTTATCACAGCAACAGAAATGAAATTGCCACAAAAATTAACAGGAAGATTTGATCCAGGGAACCAGGCATTTCCACAGTCTTCTGTGCACCGCCCTCCAGGAGAGAGTGATCTCCCAGCAGTGTATCCACTTCTGAGCACAGAGGTAAGATCTCCACTTTCTCTCCAACATCTTTCTAGAGGGGAACAGCTAGGAGCACATACAATCAGCAGAGCAACTGGGACGAGAGCCTTTGAGTCACCATTTGCACTAGGAAGTCAGGTGGCTACACAGACTTCTGTGCCCAGACCCGGTCAGAAGATAGTTGGTCTCCCAGGAGTATGGACACAGGCTTACAGGCCCATAGGAGGGAAAAAACTCCAGCCAGAAACAGCAAGACCAACTAAAACCAGAGATAACTAGATGGTAAGAACCCTACCAACAGAAACCAAGGCTACTTGGTAACATCAGAAACCAGTTCTCCCACCACAGCCAGTCCCTGATACCCCAACACACCGGAAAAGCAAGAGTTGGATTTAAAATCACATCTCATGATGATTATAGAGGACTTTAAGAAGAACATAAATAACTCCCTTAAAGAAATACAGGACAACACAGGTAACCAGGTAGAAGCCCTTAAAGAATTATGGGAAAATATAATCAAACAGGTGAAGAACTGAACAAAACCATCCAGGATCTAAAAATGGAAGTTAAAACAATAAAGAAATCACAAAGGGAGACAACATTGGAGATAGAAAACCTAGGAAATAAATCAGGAGTCATAGATGCAAGCATCAACAATAGAATACAAGAGATAAAAGAGAGAATCTCAGGTGCAAAAGATATCATAGAAAATATTGACACAACAATCAAAGAAAATGCAAAATGCAAAAGCTCCTAACTCAAAACATGCAGGAAATTCAGGATACAATGAGAAGATCAAACCTAAGGATAATAGGGATAGAAGAGAGCAAGGACTCTCAACTTAAAGAGCCAGTAAATATGTTCAACAAAATTATAAAAGAAAACTTCCCTAACCTAAAGAAAGAGATACCCATGGACACACAAGAAGCCTACAGAACTCCAAGTAGATTGCACCAGAAAAGAAGCCCCTCCTGTCACATAATAACAAAACACCAAATGCACAAACAAAGAAAGAATACTAAAAGCAGAAAGGGAAAAATGTTCAAGTATCATACAGAGGACGACCTATCAGAATTACACCAGACTTCTCACCAGAGACTATGACAGCTAGAAGATCCAGAGAAGATGTCATTCAGAACCTAAGGGAACACAAATGTTAGCCCAGGCTACTATACCCAGTCAAATTCTCAATTACCATAAATGGAGAAACCAAGATATTCCATGACAAAAGCAAATTTACATAATAACTTTCCACAAATCCAGTCCTACAAAGGATAATAAATGGAAAACCACAATATAAGGAGGGAAACTACACCCTAGAAAAAGCAAGAAAGTAATCTTCTATTAACAAACCAATAAGAAGATAGCCACATAAACATAACTCTACCTTTAACAACAGTAATACCAGGAAGAAATAATCACTTTTCTTTAATATCTCTTAATATCTGTGGACTCATTTCCTCAATAAAAAGACATAGGCTAACAGACTGGATATATAAATAGGACCCAACATTTTGCTGGATACAAGAAACCCACCTCAGTGACAAAGACAGGCACTACCTTAAAGTAAAAGGCTGGAAAACAATTTTCCAAGCAAATTGTCCCAAGAAACAAGCTGGAGTAGCCATTCTAATATTGAGTAAAATGGACTTTCAACTTAAAATTATCAAAGTAGGTAAGGAAAAACACTTCATACTCATCAAAGGAAAAATATACAAGAAGAACTCTCAATCCTGAATATCTATGCTCCAAATGCAAGGGTAACCACAATCATAAAAGAAACTTTACTGAAGTTCAAAGCACACATTACACCTCATACATTAATAGTCAGAGACTTCAGCACCCTGCTCTCATCAATGGACATATCATTGAAGCAGAAGCTAAACAGAGAAAGAGTGAAACTATCAGAAGCTATGAATCAAATGGATTTAACAGATATCTATAGAATATTTTATCCTAAAACAAAAGAATGTAGCTTCTCAGCACTTCATGGTACCTTCTCATATAATTGGTCATAAAACAGGTCTCAACAGATAAAAGAAGATTGAAATAATTCAATGCATCCTATCAGATCATCACTGATTAAGGCTGATCTTCAATAACATCAAAAACAATAGAAATCACACATATACATGAAAGCTGAACAGCACTCTACTCAAAGATAACTTGGTCAAGGAAGAAATAAAGAAAGAAATTGAAGACTTTTTAGAATTTAATGAAAATGAAGTCACAGCATACCCAAACCTATGGGATACAACGAAAGTAGTCCTCGGAGGAAAATTCATAGTGCTGAGTGCCTGCAAAAAGAAACTGGAGAGAGCATGCACTAGCAGCTTGACAGCACATCTGAAAGTGCTAGAACAAAAAGAACCAAATACACCCAACAGGAGTAGATGGAAGGAAATAATCAAACTCAGGGCTGAAATCAACCAAGTAGAAACAAATAGAACTATATAGAATCGACCAAACCAGGAGCTGGTTCTTTGAGAAAATCAACAAGATAGATAAACACTTAGTCACACTAACCAGGGGGTACAGAGACAGTATCCAACTTAACAAAATTAGAAATGAAATGGGAGACATAACAACAGAAAGTGAGGAAATCCTAAAAATCAGATCCTACCACAAAAGGTTTTATTCAAGAAAGCTGGAAAATCTGGATGAAATGGACAATTTCCTAGACAGATATGAGGTACCAAAGTTAAAGCAGGATCAGATAAGTGATCTAAACAGCCCCATAAGCTCTAGCGACTTAGAAGCAGTCATGAATAGTTTCCCAACCAAGAAAAAGCCAGGACCAGATTGGTTTAATGGAGAGTTCTATAAGACTTTTAAAGAAGATCTAATACCAATAATCTCTAAACTATTCCACAAAATAGAAACAGAAGGAATCCTACCCAATTTGTTCTATAAAGTCATAATTACTCTGATACCTAAAACACACAAAGACCCTACAAAGAAGGAGAACTTCAGACCAATTTCCCTTATGAATACCATTGCAAAAATATTCAATAAAATTCTTGTAAACCGCCATTCCGCGACCTCTGTTCCGGTAGACTGCACTGAAGAGACAGGTACCCAGGCTCTCCCCAATATAACATCACTTGGGACACGGCCTGTTGGGGCTTCCGCCTGCGCCCAAGAACGGGACAGTTCTGTGGTCGTCTGGGTGCCAGATCTGCAGGCCATTGCCTCTGCAGGGTGAGCAGCGCCACGGAGAGAGTGCACAGTGCACTCCGCCATCTTTGCTCCAGTGGCCGGGAAGTTGGGACAGCCAGGCTCTGAGACAGACAGGCATAATATCACTTGGGTCTCGGGCGGATTGTGTGTACATGGCTCCAAAGAGCAGGGCAGATCTGCAGTAACCAGCATGCTAGCTCTGCTGTGGGACTTCTGCCTGGCAGAGGGACGCCCCCTCTCCCCCTTACTCTAGGAGAGATCACACACACCTGCACAGGGCAGGAGCCTACCAGCCTCCCTTTGGCGACCTCTGCTCCAGGAATCCACTACGCTGAGCCTTTGGATGTGCAAGGACTCCCCAATATGACATCACTTGGGGCAAGGCATATCAGGGCTCCAAAGTCACTCAGGAACAGGGCAGGCCCCAGAAATCTGTGCCAGAGGAATCCTGGTAAACCAGGGGGGGCAGAAATAGCTTTGCAGGCTCACAGGAGGTCCAATCAATAGCCAGTGACAGCAGGACCAACTAACATCAGAGGTATCCAGATGGCAAAAGGCAAACGTAGGAATGTTACTAACAGAAATCAAAGTAATATGGGAACATCCTAACCCAACTCTCCAACAACAGCAAGTCCTGGATACCCCACCACACCCGAAAGACAAGATCTGGATTTAAAATCACTTCTCATGATGCTATTAGAGGATCACAAGAAGGACACAAATAAATCTAATAAAGAATTACAGGAGACCATGAATCAACGGTTAGAAGCCCTTACAAAGGAAACACAAAAATCGCTTAGAGAAATGCAGGAGAACATGGATCAAAAGATGGAGGCGCACAAGGTGACAACACAAAAATCACTTAACGAGATAAATCAACGGGTAGATGCACTCACAAAGGAATCACAAAAATTGCATAAAGAAATGCAGAAAAATATGGGTCAACAGACGGATGCCCATAAGGAGGCAACACAAAAATTGCTTAAAGAAATGAATCAACAGTTAGATGCCCTTACAAAGGAAACACGAGAACTGCTTAAAGAAATGCAGGAGACAATGGATCAACAGATGGATTCCCATGAGGAGGAAACACAAAAATCACTCAGAGAAATGCAGGAGAATGTGGGTCAACAGACAGAAATCCTGAAAGAGGTAATGCAAAAATACCTTAAAGAAATACAGGAAAATACAAACAAACAAGTGAAGGATCTCAGCAAATCCATCCAGGAACTAAAAAAGGAAGTAGAAACAACTAAGAAATCACAAAGGGAGACAACTTTGGAGATAGAAAACCTTGGGAAGAAATCAGGAATCATAGATGCAAACATCAACAATAGAATACAAGAGATGGAAGAAAGAATCTCAGGTGCTGAAGATTCCATAGAAAGCATCGACTCAACAGTCAAAGAAAATGCAAAATGCAAAAAACGTGTAACCCAAAGCATCCAAGAAATCCAGGACACAATGAGAAGACCAAACCTAAGGATTATAGGTATAGATGAGAGTGAAGATTTGCAAATTAAAGGGCCAGTAAACATCTTCAACAAAATTATGGAGAAAAACTTCCCTAACCTAAAGAGAGAGATGCCGATGAACATACAAGAAGCCTTCAGAACTCCAAACAGACTGGACCAGAACAGAAATACCTCCCATCACATAATAATCAAAACACCAAATGTTCTAAACAAAGAAAGAATACTAAAAGCAGTAAGAGAAAAGGGCCAAGTAACATACAAAGGAAGACCTATCCGAATTACATCAGAATTGTCACCAGAGACTATGAAAGCCAGAAGATCCTGGGCAGATCTCATGCAGGCACTAAGAGAGCACAAATGCCAGCCTAGACTACTATACCCAGCAAAACTCTCAATCACCATAGATGGAGAGACCAAGATACTCCATGATAAAACCAAATTTTCACAATATCTTTCCACAAATCCAGCCCAGCAATGGATAATCAGTGGAAACCTCCAATACAGGGAGAGAAACAACACCCTGGAAAAAAGGAGATAATAACCTTCTTGAATCAAACCCAAAAGTAGACAACCACTCAAACATAAAGATAGCGTCAAGAATGGCAGATGGCAATAATCACTATGCCTTAATCTCTCTTAATATCAATGGTCTCAATTCCCCAATTAAAAGACATAGACTAGCAGACTGGATACGTAAACAGGACCCAGCATTTTGCTGCATGCAGGAAACGCACCTCAGTGTCAAAGACAAACACTACCTCAGAGTAAAAGGCTGGAAAACAAATTTACAAGCAAATGGCCCCAAGAAACGAGGTGGAGTAGCCATCCTAATATCAGATAAAATTGATTTTCAACCTAAAGTCATCAAAAAAGACACAGAAGGACACTACATACTGATCAAGGGAAAAATCCACCATTAAGAACTCTCAATTCTGAATATCTATGCTCCAAATGCAAGGGCACCCTCATTCGTAAAAGAAACTTTACTAAAACTCAAAGCACACATCGCACCGCACAAAATAATAGTGGGTGACTTCAACACCCCACTCTCTGAAATGGGTCGTTTAGGAAAGCAGAAACTAAACAGGGACACAGTGAATCTAATTGAAGTCTTGGACCAAATGGAACTAACAGATATATATAGAACATTTCATCCTAGAGCTAAAGAATACACCTTCTTCTCAGCTCCTCATGGTACCTTCTCCAAAATTGACCATATAATTGGTCACAAATCAGACCTCAACAGATATAAGAAGATAGAAATAATCCCATGCCTCCTATCAGATCACTATGGAATAAGGGTGGTCTTCAATGGCAACAAAAACAAAAGAAAACCCACGTACACATGGAGGCTGAACAATGCTCTACTCAATGATAACTTGGTCAAGGTGGAAATAAAGAAAGAAATCAAAGACTTTTTGAAAGTTAATGAAAATGAAGGCACAACATACCCTAATTTATGGGACACAATGAAAGCAGTGCTAAGAGGAAAATTCATAGCCCTGAGTGCCACCAAAAAGAAACGGGAGACAGCATACACTAACAGCTTAATGGCACACCTGAAAGCCCTGGAACAAAAAGAAGCAAATACACCAAAGAGGAGTAGAAGGCAGGAAATCATCAAATTCAGGGGTGAAATCAATCAAGTAGAAACAAATAAAACCATACAAAGAATCAACAAAACGAGGAGTTGGTTCTTTGAGAAAATCAACAAGATAGATAAGCCCTTAGCCAGACTAACCAGAGGGCACAGAGATAGTATCCAAATTAATAAAATCAGAAACGAAAAGGGAGAGATAACAACAGAAACTGAGGAAATTAAAAAAATCATCAGATCCTACTACAAAAACCTGTATTTAACACAACTAGAAAATCTTGAGGAAATGGACAATTTCCTTGACAGATACCAAATACCAAAATTAAATCAGGATCAAATAGACCATCTAAACCGTCCTATAACCCCTGAAGAAATAGAAGTTGTCATTGGAAGTCTTCCAACCAAAAAAAGCACAGGTCCAGATGGTTTTAGTGCAGAATTCTATCGGATCTTCAAAGAAGACCTAACACCAATACTCTTCAAACTGTTCCACAAAATAGAAACAGAAGGAACACTACCCAACTCGTTCTATGAAGCCACAATTACACTAATACCAAAAGCACACAAAGATCCGACAAAGAAAGAGAATCTCAGGCCAATCTCTCTTATGAATATCGATGCAAAAATACTCAATAAAATTCTTGCCAACCGAATCCAAGAACACATCAAAACGATCATTCGGCTTCCGTCTGTGCCCGAGGGCGGGTCGGCGCTGTGGTCGTCTGGGTGCCAGATCGGCGGGCCATCGTGACCACAGGGTGTGCGGCGCCACGGAGACTGCCCTCCGCCATCTTTGCTCCAGTGACCAGGTAGTTGGGACCGCCAGGCTCAGAGACAGACAGGCATAATATCGCTTCGGTTTCAGGCAGCTTGTGTGTAACCTGCTCCCAGGTGCTGGGCTGATCTGCAGTAACCAGCGCGCCAGTTCCGCGGCGGGACCCTTCTGCCTGGTGGAGGGACCCCGCGCAGGGAGGGAGCCTGCCAGCTTCCCTTCCGCGACCTCTGTTCCCGCGGACTGCGCTGGAGAGACCGGTACCCAGGCTCTCCCCCCGATATAACATCACTTGGGACACGGCCGGTTGGGGCTTCCGTCTGTGCCCGAGGGCGGGTCGGCGCTGTGGTCGTCTGGGTGCCAGATCGGCGGGCCATCGTGACCACAGGGTGTGCGGCGCCACGGAGACTGCCCTCCGCCATCTTTGCTCCAGTGACCAGGTAGTTGGGACCGCCAGGCTCAGAGACAGACAGGCATAATATCGCTTCGGTTTCAGGCAGCTTGTGTGTAACCTGCTCCCAGGTGCTGGGCTGATCTGCAGTAACCAGCGCGCCAGTGCCGCGGTGGGACCTTCTGCCTGGTGGAGGGACCCCGCGCAGGGAGGGAGCCTGCCAGCTTCCCTTCCGCGACCTCTGTTCCCGCGGACTGCGCTGGAGAGACCGGTACCCAGGCTCTCCCCCCCGATATAACATCACTTGGGACACGGCCTGTTGGGGCTTCCTTCTGTGCCCGAGGGCGGGTTGGCGCTGTGGTCGTCTGGGTGCCAGATCGGCGGGCCATCGTGACCACAGGGTGAGCAGCGCCACGGAGAGTGCCCTCCTCCATCTTTGCTCCAGTGACCAGGTAGTTGGGACCACCAGGCTCAGAGACAGACAGGCATAATATCGCTTCAGGTTCAGGCAGCTTGTGTGTAACCTGCTCCCAGGTGCTGGGCTGATCTGCAGTGACCAGCGCGCCAGATCTGCTGTGGGACTTCTGCCTGGCAGAGGGACGCCCCCTCCCCCCCCCAGGAGAGATCACACACCCCTGCACAGGGCAGGAGCCTGCCAGCCTCCCTTTGGCGACCTCTGCTCCAGGAATCCACTAGGCTGAGCCTTTAGATGTGCAAGGCCTCCCCAATATAAGATCACTTGGGGCAAAGCACATTAGGGCTCCAAAGTCACTCAGGAGCAGGCAGGCCCCAGAAATCGGTGCCAGGGGAATCCTGGTAATCCAGGGGGGGCAGAAATAGCTTTGCAGGCTCACAGGAGGTCCAACCAACAGCCAGTGGCAGCAGGACCAACTAACACCAGAGGTATCCAGATGGCAAAAGGCAAACGTAGGAATGTTACTAACAGTAATCAAAGTAATGTGGGACCATCCGAACCCAACTCTCCAACAGCAGCAAGTCCTGGATACCCCACCACACCCGAAAGACAAGATCTGGATTTAAAATCACTTCTCATGATGCTATTAGAGGATCACAAGAAGGACACAAATAAATCTCATAAAGAGTTACAGGAGACCATGAATCAACGGTTAGAAGCCCTTACAAAGGAAACACAAAAATCGCTTAGAGAAATGCGGGAGAACATGGATCAAAAGATGGAGGCGCACAAGGAGACAACACAAAAATCGCTTAACGAGATGAATCAACGGGTAGATGCACTCACAAAGGAATCACAAAATTTGCATAATGAAATGCAGAAGAATATGGGTCAACAGACGGATGCCCATAAGGAGGCAACACAAAAATTGCTTAAAGAAATGAATCAACGGTTAGATGCCCTTACAAAGGAAACACGAGAACTGCTTAAAGAAATGCAGGAGACGATGGATCAACAGATGGAATCCCATGAGGAGGAAACACAAAAATCGCTCAGAGAAATGCAGGAGAACGTGGGTCATCAGGAAGAAATCCTGAAAGAGGTAATGCAAAAATACCTTAAAGAAACACAGGAAAATACAAACAAACAAGTGAAGGATCTCAGCAAATCCATCCAGGAACTAAAAAAGGAAGTAGAAACAACTAAGAAATCACAAAGGGAGACAACTTTGGAGATAGAAAACCTTGGGAAGAAATCAGGAGTCATAGATGCAAACATCAACAATAGAATACAAGAGATGGAAGAAAGAATCTCAGGTGCTGAAGATTCCATAGAAAGCATCGACTCAACAGTCAAAGAAAATGCAAAATGCAAAAAACGCGTAACCCAAAACATCCAGGAAATCCAGGACACAATGAGAAGACCAAACCTAAGGATTATAGGTATAGATGAGAGTGAAGATTTGCAACTTAAAGGGCCAGTAAACATCTTCAACAAAATTATGGAGGAAAACTTCCCTAACTTAAAGAGAGAGATGCCGATGAACATACAAGAAGCCTACAGAACTCCAAACAGACTCGACCAGAACAGAAATACCTCCCGTCACATAATAATCAAAACACCGAATGTTCTAAACAAAGAAAGAATACTAAATGCAGTAAGAGAAAAGGGCCAAGTAACATACAAAGGAAGACCTATCCGAATCACATCAGACTTCTCACCAGAGACTATGAAAGCCAGAAGATCCTGGGCAGATCTCATGCAGACACTAAGACAGCACAAATGCCAGCCTAGACTACTATACCCAGCAAAACTCTCAATCACCATAGATGGAGAGACCAAGATATTCCATGATAAAACCAAATTTTCACAATATCTTTCCACAAATCCAGCCCTGCAACGGATAATAGGTGGAAACCTCCAATACAGGGAGAGAAACAACACCCTGGAAAAAATGAGATGATAACCTTCTTGAATCAAACCCAAAAGTAGATAACCACTCAAACATAAAGATAGCGTCAAGAATGGCAGATGGCAATAATCACTATGCCTTAATCTCTCTTAATATCAATGGTCTCAATTCCCCAATTAAAAGACATAGACTAGCAGACTGGATACGTAAACAGGACCCAGCATTTTGCTGCATGCAGGAAACGCACCTCAGTGTCAAAGACAAACACTACCTCAGAGTAAAAGGCTGGAAAACAATTTTACAAGCAAATGGCCCCAAGAAACGAGGTGGAGTAGCCATCCTAATATCGGATAAAATTGATTTTCAACCCAAAGTCATCAAAAAAGACACAGAAGGACACTACATACTGATCAAGGGAAAAATCCACCATCAAGAACTCTCAATCCTGAATATCTATGCTCCAAATGCAAGGGCACCCTCATTCGTAAAAGAAACTTTACTAAAACTCAAAGCACACATCGCACCGCACACAATAATAGTGGGTGACTTCAACACCCCGCTCTCTGAAATGGATCGTTCAGGAAAGCAGAAACTAAACAGGGACACAGTGAATCTAATTGAAGCCTTGGACCAAATGGAACTAACTGATATATATAGAACATTTCATCCTAGAGCTAAAGAATACACCTTCTTCTCAGCTCCTCATGGTACCTTCTCCAAAATTGACCATATAATTGGTCACAAATCAGACCTCAACAGATACAAGAAGATAGAAATAATCCCATGCCTCTTATCAGATCACTATGGAATAAGGGTGGTCTTCAATGGCAACAAAAACAAAAGAAAACCCACGTACACATGGAGGCTGAACAATGCTCTACTCAATGATAACTTGGTCAAGGTGGAAATAAAGAAAGAAATCAAAGACTTTTTGAAAGTTAATGAAAATGAAGGCACAACATACCCTAACTTATGGGACACAATGAAAGCAGTGCTAAGAGGAAAATTCATAGCCCTGAGTGCCGCCAAAAAGAAACGGGAGACAGCATACACTAACAGCTTAATGGCACACCTGAAAGCCCTGGAACAAAAAGAAGCAAATACACCAAAGAGGAGTAGAAGGCAGGAAATCATCAAACTCAGGGCTGAAATCAATCAAGTAGAAACAAATAAAACCATACAAAGAATCAACAAAACGAGGAGTTGGTTCTTTGAGAAAATCAACAAGATAGATAAGCCCTTAGCCAGACTAACCAGAGGGCACAGAGATAGTATCCAAATTAATAAAATCAGAAACGAAAAGGGAGAGATAACAACAGAAACTGAGGAAATTCAAAAAATCATCAGATCCTACTACAAAAACCTGTATTCAACACAACTAGAAAATCTTGAGGAAATGGACAATTTCCTTGACAGATACCAAGTACCAAAATTAAATCAGGATCAAATAGACCATCTAAACCGTCCTATAACCCCTGAAGAAATAGAAGTTGTCATTGGGAGTCTTCCAACCAAAAAAAGCACAGGTCCAGATGGTTTTAGTGCAGAATTCTATCAGACCTTCAAAGAAGACCTAACACCAATACTCTTCAAACTGTTCCACAAAATAGAAACAGAAGGAACACTACCCAACTCGTTCTATGAAGCCACAATTACACTAATACCAAAAGCACACAAAGATCCGACAAAGAAAGAGAATCTCAGGCCAATCTCTCTTATGAATATCGATGCAAAAATACTCAATAAAATTCTTGCCAACCGAATCCAAGAACACATCAAAACGATCATTCACCACGATCAAGTAGGCTTCATCCCAGGGATGCAGGGATGGTTCAATATAAGGAAATCCATCAATGTAATCCACTACATAAACAATCTCAAAGAAAAAAACCACATGGTCATCTCATTAGATGCTGAGAAAGCATTTGACAAAATTCAGCATCCTTTCATGCTAAAGGTCTTGGAAAGATCAGGAATTCAAGGCCCATATCTAAACATAGTAAAAGCAATTTACAGCAAACCAGTAGCCAGCATCAATCTAAACGGAGAGAAACTTGAAGCAATCCCACTAAAATCAGGGACTAGACAAGGCTGCCCTCTCTCTCCATATCTTTTCAATATAGTACTTGAAGTTCTAGCTAGAGCAATTAGACAAGAAAAAGAGGTCAAAGGGATACAAATTGGAAAGGAAGAAGTCAAACTATCACTATTTGCAGACGATATGATAGTATACATAAGCGACCCAAAGAACTCCACCAGAGAACTCCTACAGCTGATAAACGACTTCAGCAAAGTGGCCGGATATAAAATCAACTCAAGCAAGTCAGAAGCCTTCCTATACTCAAAGGATAAGCAGGCTGAGAAAGAAGTAAGAGAAATAATACCCTTTACGATAGCCACAAACCATATTAAGTATCTTGGCGTGACGCTAACCAAACAAGTGAAAGATCTGTATGACAAGAACTTCAAGTCTCTGAAGAAAGAAATTGAAGAAGACCTCGGAAGATGGAAAAATCTGCCATGCTCATGGATTGGCAGGATTAATATAGTAAAAATGAGCATCTTACCAAAAGTAATACACAGATTCAATGCAATCCCCATCAAAATCCCAACTCAATTCTTCATAGAGTTAGAAAGAGCAATTCAAAAATTCATCTGGAATAACAGAAAACCCAGAATAGCTAAAACTATTCTCAAGAGTAAAAGAACCTCTGGGGGAATCAGTATCCCGGACCTCAAGCTGTACTACAGAGCAATAGTGTTAAAAACTGCATGGTATTGGTACAGTAACAGACATGTAGATCAATGGAACAGAATTGAAGACCCAGAAATGAATCCACACTCCTATGGTCACTTGATCTTTGACAAAGGAGCTAAAACCATCCAGTGGAAAAAAGATAGCCTTTTCAACAAATGGTGCTGGCTCAGCTGGAGGTCAACATGCAGAAGAATGCAAATTGACCCATCCTTATCTCCTTGCACTAAGCTCAATTCTAAGTGGATCAAAGATCTCCACATAAAACCAGACACACTGAAACTAATAGAAGGGAAACTAGGGAAGAACCTTGAACATATGGGCACAGGGGAGAATTTCCTGAACAGAACTCCAATAGCTTATGCTCTAAGATCAAGAATAGACAAATGGGACCTCATTAAATTACAAAGTTTTTGCAAGGCAAAAGACACCGTCAAAAAGACAAAGCGGCAACCAACTAACTGGGAAATGATCTTTACCAACCTTACATCCGACAGAGGGCTAATATCCAAGATATACAAAGAACTCAAGAAGTTAAACTCCAGAGAGGCAAGTAACCCTATTAAAAAATGGGGTACAGAGCTACACAAAGAGTTCTCACCTGAAGAATATCTAATGGCTGAGAAGCACCTAAAGAGATGTTCATCATCCTTAGTCATTAGGGAAATGCAAATCAAAACAACCCTGAGATTCCATCTCACACCAGTCAGGATGGCTAAGATCAAAAACACAGGAGACAGCAGTTGTTGGCGAGGATGTGGAGAAAGAGGAACACTCCTCCACTGCTGGTGGAATTGCAGGCTGGTACAACCACTCTGGAAAGCAGTCTGGCGGCTCCTCAGAAAACTGGGCATGACACTTCCGGAGGATCCGGCTATACCACTCCTGGGCATATACCCAGAGACTTTACCTGCATGCAATAAGGACACATGCTCCACTATATTCATAGCAGCCTTATTTATAATAGCCAGAAGCTGGAAAGAACCCAGATGTCCCTCAACGGAGGAATGGATTCAGAAGATGTGGTATATTTACACAATGGAATACTACTCTGCAATTAAAAACAATGAATTCACGAAATTCCTAGGCAAATGGTCAGAACTTGAAAATATCATCCTTAGTGAGGTAACCCAATCACAAAAGATCACACATGGTATGAAGTCACTGATAAGGGGATATTGACCCAGAATCTCAGAATACCCTAGACACAATCAGCATATCAATAGATTTCTAAAAAGATGGAAGGAGAGACCCCTGGTCCTGGAAAGACTGGATGTAGGGGAACGCCAGGACAGAGTAATGAGAGGGGGTTGAACGGAGAAAAGAGGGAGGGAAGGGGGCTTATGGGACTTTCGGGGAGGGAGGAAACGGGAAAGGGGAAGTGATTTGGAATGTAAATTAAAAAAATAAAATTAAATTAAATTAAAAAAAAAAAAAAAAAAAAAAAACGATCATTCACCACGATCAAGTAGGCTTCATCCCAGGGATGCAGGGATGGTTCAATATAAGGAAATCCATCAATGTAATCCACTATATAAACAATCTCAAAGAAAAAAACCACATGGTCATCTCATTAGATGCTGAGAAAGCATTTGACAAAATTCAGCATCCTTTCATGCTAAAGGTCTTGGAAAGACCAGGAATTCAAGCCCCATATCTAAACATGGTAAAAGCAATTTACAGCAAACCGGTAGCCAGCATCAATCTAAATGGAGAGAAACTTGAAACAATCCCACTAAAATCAGGGACTAGACAAGGCTGCCCTCTCTCTCCATATCTTTTCAATATAGTACTTGAAGTTCTAGCTAGAGCAATTAGACAACAAAAAGAGGTCAAAGGGATACAAATTGGAAAGGAAGAAGTCAAACTATCACTATTTGCAGACGATAAGATAGTATACTTAAGCGACCCAAAGAACTTCACCAGAGAACTCCTACAGCTGATAAACGACTTCAGCAAAGTGGCCGGATATAAAGTCAACTCAAGCAAGTCAGAAGCCTTCCTATACTCAAAGGACAAGCAGGCTGAGAAAGAAGTAAGAGAAATGATACCCTTCACGATAGCCACAAACCATATTAAGTATCTTGGGGTGACTCTAACCAAACAAGTGAAAGATCTGTATGACAAGAACTTCAAGTCTCTGAAGAAAGAAATTGAAGGAGACCTCAGAAGATGGAAAAATCTGCCATGCTCATGGATTGGCAGGATTAATATAGTAAAAATGAGCATCTTACCAAAAGTAATACACAGATTCAATGCAATCCCCATCAAAATCCCAACTCAATTCTTCATAGAGTTAAAAAGAGCAATTCAAAAATTCATCTGGAATAACAGAAAACCCAGAATAGCTAAAACTATTCTCAAGAGTAAAAGAACCTCTGGGGGAATCAGTATCCCGGACCTCAAGCTGTACTACAGAGCAATAGTGTTAAAAACTGCATGGTATTGGTACAGTGACAGGCATGTAGATCAATGGAACAGAATTGAAGACCCAGAAATGAATCCACACTCCTATGGTCACTTGATCTTTGACAAAGGAGCTAAAACCATCCAGTGGAAAAAAGATAGCCTTTTCAACAAATGGTGCTGGCTCAGCTGGAGGTCAACATGCAGAAGAATGCAAATTGACCCATTCATATCTCCTTGCACTAAGCTCAATTCTAAGTGGATCAAAGATCTCCACATAAAACCAGACACACTAAAACTAATAGAAGGGAAATTAGGGAAGAACCTTGAACATATGGGCACAGGGGAGAATTTCCTGAACAGAACTCCAATAGCTTATGCTCTAAGATCAAGAATAGACAAATGGGACCTCATAAAATTACAAAGTTTTTGCAAGGCAAAAGACACTGTCAAAAAGACAAAGCGGCAACAAACTAACTGGGAAATGATCTTTACCAACTTTACATCCGACAGAGGGCTAATATCCAATATATAAAAAGAACTCAAGTAGTTAAACTCCAGAGAGGCAAGTAACCCTATTAAAAAATGGGGTACAGAGCTAAACAAAGTGTTCTCACCTGAAGAATATCTAATGGCTGAGAAACACCTAAAGAGATGTTCATCATCCTTAGTCATTAGGGAAATGCAAATCAAAAAAACCCTGAGATTCCATCTCACACCAGTCAGGATTGCTAAGATCAAAAACACAGGAGACAGCATTTGTTGGCGAGGATGAGGAGAAAGAGGAACACGCCTCCACTGCTGGTGGAATTGCAAGCTGGTACAACCACTCTGGAAAGCAGTCTGGCGTTTCCTCAGAAAACTGGGCATGACACTCCCGGAGGATCCGGCTATACCACTCCTGGGTATATACCCAGAGGCTTTACCTGCTTGCAATAAGGACACATGCTCCACTATGTTCATAGCAGCCTTATTTATTATAGCCAGAAGCTGGAAAGAACCCAGATGTCCCTCAACGGAGGAATGGATTCAGAAGATGTGGTATATCTACACAATGGAATTTAATTACTCTGCAATTAAAAACAATGAATTCACGAAATTCCTAGGCAAGTGGTCAGAACTTGAAAATATCATCCTTAGTGAGGTAACCCAATCACAAAAGAACACACATGGTATGCAGTCACTGATAAGGGGATATTAACCCAGAATCTCAGAATACCCTAGACACAATTCGCATATCAATCGATTTTTAAGAAGATGGAAGGAGAGACCCCTGGTCCTGGAAAGACTGGATGTAGGGGAATGCCAGGTCAGAAAAACGAGAGGGGGTTGAATGGAGAAAAGAGGGAGGGAAGGGGGCTTATGGGACTTTCGTGGAGGGAGGAAATGGGAAAGGGGAAATGATTTGGAATATAAATTAAAAAAAATAAAATAAAATAAAAAAAATTCTTGTAAACCAAATTCAAGAACACATCAAAACGGTCATCCATCATGATCAAGTAGGCCTCATCTCAGGGATGTAGGGATGGTTCAATAAAAGGCATCCATCAACCTAATCCACTACATCAACAAACTGAAAGGAAAACAAAAGCACATGATCATCTCATTAGATGCTGAAAAAGCATTTGACAAAATGCAACACTCATTCATAATAAAAGTCTTGGAAAGTTCAGAAATTCAAGGCCCATACCTAAACATAGCAAAAGCAATATACAGCAAACCAATAGTCAAAATCAAACTAAATGGAGAGAAACTCCAAGCAATCCCACTGAAATCAGGGACTAGACAAGGTTGTCCACTCTCTCCATACCTAGTCATTATAGTACTTGAAGTCCTAGCCACAGAAATTAGACAACAAAAATAAGTCAAAGGGTTACAAATTGGAAAGGAAGAAGTCAAAATATGATCATTTGCTGATGATATGATAGGACACTCAAGTGTCCCTCAAAATTCCACCAGAGAACTCCTAAACCTTATAAAAAAAAAACTCAGCAAAGTGGCTGGATATAAAGTTAACTCAAACAAATCAGTGGCCTTCCTCTACTCAAAAGATAGACAGTTTGAGAAAGAAATTAAAGAAACAGCTCCCTTCACAATTGTCTTAAATAATATAAAATACTTGGTGTGACTCTAACTAAACAAGCTAAAGATCTGTATGACAAGAGCTTCATATCTCTGAAGAAAAAAAATCAAAGAAAAATCTCAGAAGATGGAAAGATCTCCCATGCTCATGAATTGGCAGGATTAATATAGTAAAAATGGCCATCTTACCAACAGCAATCTACAGATTCAATGCAATCCCCATCAAAATTCCAACTCAATTTTTCATAGAGCTAGAAAGAACAATTTGAAAATTCATCTGGAATAACAAAATACCCAGGATAGCAAAAACTATTCTCAACAATAAAAGAACTTCTGATGGAATCACCATCTCTGACCTCAAGCTGTACTACAGAACAATTGTAATAAAAACTGCATGGTATTGATACAGTGACAGTCAAGTCAATCAATGGAATAGAATTTAAGGCCCAGAAATGAACCCCCACTTATGGTCACTTTATCTTTGACAAAGGAGTTAAAACCATCCAGTAGAAAAAAGACAGCATTTTCAACAAATGGTGCTGGTTCAACTGACAGTTAGCATGTAGAAGAATGCAAATCGATCCATTCTTATTCCCTTGTACAAAGCTCAAGTCCAGATGGATCAAGGACAACCACATGAAACCAGAGCACAGGGTCCCTAATGGAGAAGCTAGAGAAAGGACTCAAGGAGCTGAAGGGGTTTGCAGCACGATAGGAGGAACAACAGTATGAACCACCCAGTACTTCCCAGAGCTCCAAGGGAGTTAATGACTAACCGAAGAGTACACATGGAGGGACCCATGGCCCCAGATATATATATATATATATAGCAGAGGATGGCCTTGTTGGACATCAAAAGGAGGAGAAACCCTTGATCCTGAGAAGGCTAGATGCCCCTGTATAGGGGAATGCTAGGACAGGGAAGGGGGAGTAGGTGGATTGGTGAGCAGTGGGAGGGGGGATAGTTTAGGGGATTTTCTGGGGGAGGTACTAGGAAAAGGGACATTTGAAATGCAAATAAAGAATATATCTAAAAATAAAATAAAAAAAATAAAAAATAAATAAAAAAAAAAAAAGAAAGAGAGAAAAACCCTCAAGCACATGGACACAGAGGAAAAGGTCCTGAACAGAACACCCATAGCTTATGCTCTAAGATCAAGAATTAACAAATGGGGCCTTGTAATATTACAAAGCCTGTGTAAGGCAAAGGACACTGTCAATAGGACAAAATATCAACCAACAGACTGGGAAAATTCTTTACATCCGATAGAGGACTTATATCCAATATATACAAAGAACTCAAGAAGTTAGACTCCAGAGAACCGAATAACCCTATTAATAAATGGGGTACAGAGCTAAACAAAGAATTTTCACCTGAGGAATATCGAATGACTGAGAAACACCTAAAGAAATGTTCAACATCCTTAGTCATTAGGGAACTGCAAATCAAAATAACCCTGAGATTCCACCTCACACCAATCAGGATGATGGATCAAAATCTCAGGTGACAGCAGATGCTGGCAAGGATGTGGAGAAAGAGAAACACTCCTCCATTGCTGGTGGGATTGCAAGCTGGTAAAATCACTCTGGAAATCAGTTTGGCAGTACATAAGAAAATTGGACATAGTATTACTAGAGGACCCAGCTATACCACTCCTGGGCATATATTCAGAAGTTGCTCCACCATGTAATAAGGATACATGTTCCACTATGTTCATAACAGCCTTATTTATAATAGCCAGAAGTAGGAAAGAACCCAGAAGTCCCTCAACAGAGGAATGGATACAGAAACTGTGTTATATTTATACAATGGAATACTACTCAGTTATTAAAAACAATGAATTCTTGAAATTCTTAGGCAAATGGATGGAACTAGAAAATATCATTCTGAGTGAGGCAACCCAATCACAAAAGAACACACAAGGTATGCACTCACTGCTAAGTGAATATTAGCCCAGAAGCTTGGAATGCCCAAGATACAATTCACAGTCCAAACGAAACTCAAGAAGAAGGAAAACCAAAGCATGGATACTTTGGTCCTTCTTAGAAGAGAGAACAAAATACCCATGGGAGGAGATGCAGAGACAAAGTATGGAGCAGAGACTGAGGGAAAGACCATCCAGAGACTGCCCCATCTGGGGTTCCATCCTATATACAGTCACCAAACCCAGACACTATTGTAGATGCCAAAAAGTTCTTGCTAACAGGAGTCTGATATAGCTG
Organism: Tokudaia tokunoshimensis; assembly: GCA_036184795.1. Taxonomy (NCBI): domain Eukaryota; kingdom Metazoa; phylum Chordata; class Mammalia; order Rodentia; family Muridae; genus Tokudaia; species Tokudaia tokunoshimensis. The sequence continues at coordinate 18,084,787 of BTHU01000008.1, forward strand.
TTTCCTGAGAGGCTTTGCCAGTACCTGACAAATACAGAGGTGGGTACTTTCAGTCAACCATTGGACTGAGCACAAAGTTCCCAATGGAGGAGCTAGAGAAAGGACACAAGGAGCTGAAGGAGCTTTCAGCCCCATAGGAGGAACAACAATATGAACCAACCAGTAGCCTCAGAGCTCCCAGACACTAAACTTCCATCCAAAGTGTACACATGGAGGGACTCATGGCTCCAGCTGCATGTGTAGCAGAGGGTAGCCTTATTGGGCGTCAAAGGGAGGAGAGGTCGTTGGTCCTGAGAAGGCCCGATGCCCCGGTATAAGGGAATGCAAGGACAGAGAATTGGGAGTGGTTGGGTTGATGAGCAGGAAGCGGGGGGAGGGGGGAATGAGATAGGGTGTTTTTGGAGTGGAAACTAGGAAAGGGGATAACATTTGAAATGTAAATGAAGAAAATATCCAATAAAAAACAACAAAAAATAATAGTATGTGCAGGATACATCACACATCATTGTCTTCTAAAAGATAATGAAGTCTACATTTTCCCTTCTGAAAGGAAAAGGAGTAGAGAGGAGTTGGTGGTCATCTGCCCCTAGGTCTCTAGGTTCAGGTAGTTAGTAATTAGCTTATGTTGATCTTCTACATGCCTGTTATATTTTAGTATATGTGCTGCTGAAGCAAGCACAATGCCCTTTATATTCATTCTGATCTTCTTACCTCAGCAAGATCAATCTGCAGCCAGAATAAAGATGTCCAATACTGCTATTCTTGAACATGGGCTTGAGCTGTTGATTAAAAGATATGATGAGCTAAGGGCCAAGAGACACCAGAGTGAGATGACACAGGGTGAGCCAGACAGAGTTCTTACCAGGCTATTCAAGATCCTCTCTGTGTTGATGAATATTTCAGATTCTTGAAATCCCATGCTCTCTGTATGGTGCAGGTTTGTTATAGTGAAATTGAGGGTGAAGGGTACCAGAGTGGGGCTTTTAGCTGTAGCAGAAAAGAAAAGTGTAGAGTTTAATATACTCTAACCCGGAATGGCTATAGTCAAAGGGATTGTATTTAGCTTCTATGTATCCAGTTTTTAGAACCATTTCATCTTTCAAAACTAAAACTCTAAGTAATCAAACATTTCTTATTTGTCATCCACTAACTTATAGCATCTACCTTTTGGTACTTTTTGTTTATATAAATTTTACTAATCTATATCAATGTTAGGAGAAAATCATATACTATTTCTCTTTGTGAAGATATCCTAAGTATTATTCATCTGTTTTGGATTAACAATATTCAACTGCAGAAGCACATTATGTTTATATTTTCCCATTCACTTTTTCAGATACATTTGGGTTCTTTAAATATTTTGATGTCTTGGAAAATGCATATGACAGCATGGGTTTAAGGGATTTATTTATTTATTGATTTTATGTATGTTTTTATTTATTTACTATTGTGCATGTATAAGTGTGTTGTTGTGTGCATGTGTTGTGAATGCAAGATATGCATGCAAGTGTATATACATAGGAATGAACAGAGATCAGAAAAGACTTCCAGTGTACTGTTACTTTCTGATTTATTTTTATGAGATACAGTCTCATTGATTCTGGTGGAAGACTTGCACCAGCAACCTGCAAGGATCCTCCCAGTTCTGCCTCCCATAGTGTTGTTGCTACCATCACATGTGGTCATACCTAACTTTTATTGTAAGTGCTTTTACCCACTGATTCATTTCCCTAGTCAAAAAATATTTATTCTTGAAGCTAAAATGATATAGTCCCCACACCACATTTTTGTAACACATAGGATGTGTGAAGTTAGTGTTGGTGAGTACTTTAGATTGCCAGATTTTGTGATATACATCAAGCCCTCTGTTTGCTAGGTGCGTAGAATCTTAGTAGAAACTATACTCATGTCTAAGAAACATAAAGAGAAAGGACAATAATTACAATCATCATGAAGGACTCTAATACTTTTAAATATTTAAGTAGAATTCACATATGAACACATACAGACTGCTTCATACATGAACTGAATCATTCCACTTATAAAGAGCAAGTGTGTTTTTGAGTGTGATATATCCATGAGAACTGAATAAATTAAATAGAAGTTAATTCCATAGAAGAAAAATCCAAAGTAGCTGTGATGATGAGTGAAAAAAAGCCATCACCTGATGTGAGTGTAAAGAAATGTCTATTAACAAAATTCAGACTGAAAAAGTCCTTCAGATCCATGGGGTGAGGTTTAGAAATGAGAAATCAGAAGTAGTTGGCCTTCATAATAGCTGATTTAAGGTAAAGTTTCTGTGACTGGACCAAAGCTAGGTACTAAAATAACAACTAGTGTCTGGGGTGGTTCAAGCAAAGAGAGAGCAGAACAGGCAGAGTTAAGAGCAGATACCATACAAAGTATTGTTGATGATCACAGACTCTAGAGATGTGGCCCCATAGCTATAAAGCTTGGAATACTGTGGATATTTTGGCTTGATGGAGAAGCTCTGGAGTACTTGGGGGAAATTTAATGTTACTAAATTTGCAATATATATCTATATCTATATACCTATATAGATATAGATATATATAGATATAAATCTATATCTTTCTCTCTATATATATCTCCTATGACGTGGCCTCTAGTGAAGGGGAGGTTCTGGAGGCACCAGAGCTTTGTGAACTCAGTGCTTGTCTTAGGTGTCCAGTACTGATGGTTATAACCTGCAAACAGGAAAGAAAGAGTAGTAATAAAGGACTGTTATGTAAGCACTAATAGATCAAAAAAGGGTAGACCTAGACATCGAAGTCTTATGAAGCATTCTGAAATTTATATATAAATATTAATGACTGAATCTTTGCTTGTATTATGTGCAGTGTCCTGTAATAATATTCATGATGAATATCATAACTTTTAATTTTACTAAAACAGTATAATAATGTTTGAACCTTTATACAATCACAAAAAAAAAAGACATGAATGTGGGAATTGGACCTTTAAGGAAAGAAGAACAGTATGGGAGGGAGTTTTGAGCTAGAGGAGGGCTAGAGTAAACAGAATATATACTATATATTATATACATACATATATATATATACACATGTAGTTTAAGAAAAATAATAAATATAAATAAAACAAAAATAATTTTAAAATTAAACAATTCATACAATAACTAAAAGAACCTATATTTTGAGGGGAATATACTATGCCACAGTAATAATAGTGCCAAGGTAAAACATAGATTTATGATAAGTATATTTACATTTTCTCTGCCAAGGTAAAAATACAGATTTATGATACATGCATTTACATTTTCTCTATCCATGAAGGTAATTTAAATCTTCTTTTGCTCACTAAGCTTCTTTTCTTATTTTATCTTATATTTCCTTTCTTTTCCTTTTTCTTTTCGGTTCAGTAAACTTCATTGATGGTATTCAAGAGAGTAGGGCTCCCTAAGCCCCTCCTGTTATTGTTTCTTAAGAAAAATTTATGACATTAGTTTAGTATATGCATATTATTTATAAAAGTGAACTGATAAAATTGTAGCAGGCTGTGGGAGTGGTATGTGGAAACTAAAATATAGAAATAGAGTATTGGCAAGATGGAGCACTTATAAAGGAGTTTGCTGTTTATGCTGTTTATCTTTAAATCTCAGCTTGATTATCAGGGAAGAGAATAATAACTGTGGAACTACATAGATCAGATTGACCTACTAGAGATTGTCTTGATTAGTTGATGCAGGAAATGCATCCCACTCTTGGCAGTCCTATCCCTAGGCAACTGCTAGTTCTGGGCTGTGTAAGGAACCTAGTTAAGTATAAGGTTGCCTGTCAGCCAGAAAAAAGCATCCTACATATTTTCTGTCTCACTTTGCTGGCTATAAAGTAGGGTTTCATGTTGGAGGTAGCATACCCACATGGAGATCCCAAAGAGATATTCCTTGATATATATATATATATTCTCTGGCTTGAAGATCATCATACAAAACAAATCTATCACTCAATAATATTCGTATTGTGGAAAGATATTTTGTTTAGTCCAAATTTTGTAGTAGATTTTCAATAATTTTTAATGTTTTCAACTTGAAAGGATGTACAATGTCATAGAATACAAGCCTTAAAGCACACCTCTAAGGGATGATATAAATTATGTTGGCCTATTGACATGCCTGTAAAGAATTATCTGATTAGATTAATTGAGGAAGAAGGCCATTTCCTAATATGTGTGATACCATTCCCTGGGCAGATATCCTGAAGTATATAGAAAGTGGAAAAGATAGCTGAGTACCTTTATTTCTCTCCCCTATGTCTCTACTTATTGATTCTAGATATGATTCAGCTAGTAGCTTCAAGCTAATGTTGCCCTGACTTTTCTGCCACGCCGGACTATACCCAGAAGTATAAGCCAAAATAACCTCTTCATTTCAGGGGAGAGGGATTTAGGAGCTCTAAATCCTACTTGAGGCACTATTGATCAATGTTAAGAAATAGCCATTTTTTTTTGTGTGGATGTGGTTTTTGATTCAACCATGCCGCAGTAGACCTATGTGTGCATGGACTGTAAACATTTGATGTCCCCATTCATGGTGGCATTTTGGCTGTTCTGATGTTGTTCAAGTCTTGTGTTTGTAGTTAGAACCACTGTGAGTTCATGTGAGCTACATTCCTTTAATATCTAGAAAATAATATTTTACTGCAGATGTCTATTGCCTCTGGATCAGGGTATTTTTTCACAGTAACAAAAAAGTATTTTCTGGACACAAAACAGTATGTGCTTTAAATAATAAAGTGAAATATGTACTTTATACTATATATGAAGGTAATCTTCAAGTGGACAAAAAGAAAGAAATACCTAGCTATGAATTAGGTTAGATTATTAGGGTAGAGAATGCCTGTCTATATATTTGGGGATTGCAACGTTTGGATGTTATCTGAGGTTGTAAGAGTGTCTATGCGTGAAATCCTCAATCTGTCATGGTTTTTAGTCAGAATCTTAGGCAAATTATTTCCTCCTTGAATGTATAATGGTTCTCAGTAAAAATGAATAAAACAACTCAGAAAATTTTGCATAAGAGTAACATAATTATGAAATTTTCACCAAACAGGATCCTTGTGATAAACATAAGCTGCCATTAATGCTTTTGTTCTTGGCAATAGCCTTCCTGTTCCAGTTTTGCTGTTGACAGCATGTCTACAGTTGCTACTTATTGTGTATTTATTAAGGGTGGCAAGGTTTTATCAAAGTTATAGTTGTCTGAGATGTCTTATGAAGCTTGAGAATTCAGTTATTATGAGGAAGGGAAGGGAGAATGACTCTTAGCCATAGATATATCATTACCCCCAACTTCCCCTATCATCTTCTACTCTAACTGGGGTCTTATGATAATCAAAAAGAAGACGAATATGGGGAGGAAAAGGTATAATGATGCAAGAAAGATAAACAGGTAGAAGAAATGAATAGAATCAACAGCAATAGAAGGGGAAATAACAAGATAAAAAGAATAGAAGGAGGGGAGAAAGAGAAGAAAAGGAGTAATAGAAGGAACAAGAGCAGGAAAGGAAGAAAACAAGAATGGGAAGGAGAAACAGGTGCAAAAGGATGTATACAGGGGGAAAAAGAATAGTGTGGGACCTTGTAAGGCAGTCTATAGCCAGGTTGAGCAAGGCTTACTCCAGAGACCAAGTAGAACATTCTACAAGGGATGGAACCTGTGAGCCATGCTCCCAGACTGCTAACTCAACTCCATAACCTTGTGGCCCTCAGTCACATATGATCATGGCCCAGGCCCCTAGCATTCTGGCTGGACTCCACCTGGCTACAGACAGGCTTTCCCCGCCCCACGGTTATCTGGGCTGTTGCCAGGTAATTCAGCCTACTATAAAAGAAGGCTTCTTGACCCTCCTCGCTCTCTGCTCTGCTCTCTGCCCTCTCTTGCCTCTCTCTCTCTCTCTCTCTCTCTCTCTCTCTCTCTCTCTCTCTCTCTCTCTCTCTGTTCCTCCTCTTTCTCCATTCATTCCTCTCTTTTCACGTGGTCATGGCCATTGCTCATCCCTCTATCTTCTCTTTCTCTTTTCTCTATCTCCTTTTCGCTTCCTGTTTTCTATAATAAAGCATTGAAACTATGAACTGTCTCTTCTTATCAAAACCTGCTGCATAGAAGAATGGATCAGGCCTCAGTGTTTCCAGTCATCAAGAAATGACCCAGCCTCTTCTCAATCAAGCTTCTTCAATAGGTACCTGGGAGGCCCATGCCAGAATGGTGCTGCTTTCTGAGCAAGAACCCCCCCCCCCCACCTCCCCACTAGCTGGGCAGCTTCTCAATCCTGGTGCTACAGTGCCCGGGAAGTAATGAACCAAATGGATTTAACAGGTATTTATAGAACATTTCATTCTAGCAAAAGAATATGCCTTCTTCTCAGCACCCCATGGTACCTTCTCCAAAATTGACCATATAATTGATCACAAAACAGGCCTCAACAGATACAAGAAGATTAAAATAATCCCATACACCCTATCAGATTACCATGGTCTAAGGCTTGTCTAAATTGCAAAAATCCAAAACCAAAACCAAAAACAAAACAATGGAAAACACACATACATATGGAAGTTGAACAACACTCTACTCAATGATATCTTGGTCAAGAAAGAAATAAAGAAAGAAATTAAAGACTTTTTAGAATTTAATGAAAATGAAGACATATCATACCAAAATTTACAAGACACAATGAAAGCAGTTGTAAGAGAAAAACTCATAGCTCTAAGTGCCTCCAAAAAGAACCTGGAAAGAACTTACACTTGCAGCTTGACAACACACCTGAAAACTCTAGAACAAGAAGAAGCAAATACACCCAAAAGGAGTAGATGGCAGGAAAAAAACTCAGGGCTGAAATCAACCAAATCAAAACAAAAAGATCTGTACAAACAATCAACAAAACCAGGAGCTGGTTCTTTGAGAAAATCAACAAGAAAAATAAACCCTTAGCCAGACTAACCAGAGGGTACAGAAACAGTAGCCAAATCATTAAAATCAGAAATGAAAAAGGAGACATAATAAAAGAATCTGTGGAAATTAAAAAAATATCATCAGATCCTTCTACAAAAGCTTATACTCAACACAATTGGAAAATCTGGACGAAATGCACAATTTTCTAGACACATACCAGGTGCCAAAGTTAAAACAGGATCAGATAAACCATCCAAGTAGTCCATATTCCCCATGGAAATAGAAACAATCATTAATAGTCTCCCACCCCCCCCAAAAAAACCCAAGACCAGATGAATTTAGTGGGAAATTCTATCAGATCTTCAAAGAAGACCTAATACCAATACTCTTCGAACTATTCCACAAAATAGAAACGGAAGGAACACTGCCCACTTCCTTCCATGAAGCCACAATTACACTTACACTGAAACCTAACAAAGACCAAACAAAGAAAGAGAACTTCAGACCAATTTCCATTATGCACATTGATGTAAATATACTCAATAAAATTCTTGCCAGATAAAAGATTAGTGGAGCAGCTGGGAGAGAAGTCTTCCAGCCACCATTTGGACCAGGGAGCCGGGCAGCTCCAGAGCCTTCTGTGCACAGCCCACCAGGAGACAGTGATCTCCAGCAGTGCTTTCATGTCTGAGCATGCCGGTGAGATCGCTATCTTTTCTCTGGAAGGGAACAGCTAGGAGCTCACAGGGCATAAGATCAGTGGAGCAGCTAGGACAGAGGTCTTCAGGCTGCCATTTGCACCAGGGAGCCAGGCGGTGCACAGAACCTGACAGAACAGAGTTGGTCTCCCAGAAGTAAGGACATAGGCTTATAGGCCTACAGAAGAAACAAGCTTCAGCCAAAGACAGCAACTAGCAACAGAGATAACCAGATGGTGAAAGGCAAGCACAAGAATCCTACCAAAAGAAACCAAGGCCAATTGGCAACATCAGAACCCAGTTCTTCCAGCACAGCAAGTCCTGGATACCACAACACACCAGAAAATCAAGAGTTGGATTTAAAATCGTATCTCATGGGGCTGATAGAGGGCTTCAAGGAGAACATCGATCAACAGGTAAAAGCTCTTAAAGAGGAAACACAAAAATCCCTTAAAGAAAAACAGGAAATCATGGATCAACAGGCAGAAGCCCTTAAAAAGGAAACAAAAAAATCCATTAAAGAATTACAGGAAAACACAATCAAGTGAAGGTACTGAGCAAAACCATCCAGGATCTAAAATTGGAAGTAGAAACAATAAGAACATCACAAAGTGAGATATCTCTGGAGATAGAAAACCTTGGAAAAAATTCAGGAGTCATAGATGCAAGCATCAACAATAGAATACAAGAGATAGAAGAATCTCAGGTGCTGAAGATACCATATAAAACATTGACACACAGTCAAAGAAAATGCAAAATGAATAAAGCTTGTAACCCAAAACATCCAGGACCTCCAGGACACAAGGAGAAGGCCAAATCTAAGGATTATAAGTATAGAAGAGAGCAAAGATTTACAATTTAAAGGGCCAGTAAATATCTTCAACAAAATTATAGAAGAAAACTTCCCTAACCTAAAGAAAGAGATTCCCATGAACATACAAGACACCTTCAGAACTCCAAACAGACTGGATCAGACCAGAAAGTCCTCCGGGCACATAATAAAACACCAAATGCACTAAACAAAGAATATTAAAAGCAGTAAGGGAAAAAGGTCCAGTAACATATAAGGGCAGACCTATCAGAATTATACCAGACTTCTCACCAGAGATCATGAAAGCTAGAAGATCCTGGGTAGATCTAGTACAGACCCTAAGAGAACACAAATGCCAGTCCAGGGTACTATACCCAGCAAAACTCTCAATTACCATAGATGGAGAAACCAAGATATTTCATGATAAAACCAAATTTACACAATATCTTTCCAGAAATCCAGCCCTACAAAGGATAATAGATGGAAAACGCCAACATGAGGAGGGAAACTACACCCTAGAAAAAACAAGAAAATAATCTTTTTTCAACAAATCCAAAAGAAAGTAACCACACAAACATAAAAAGAACATCAAAAAAAGCAATGATCACTATTCCTTAATATCTCTTAACATCAATGGACTCAATTCCCCAATAAAAAGATACAGACTAACAAATATTTTTATGTAAATTATCAGTTTTATCAGAAAATGTTTGTAATTCCTCTTTCAATTAATTTAGCAATTTTTTATGTTTACCATTTTATCTGCATTATTTTTCATGATAATCTTCAATTTTAATGTTTTTCTATATATTTCTTCTATTTTATCAGAAATGTTTTCAATGTAAATCTCTGATATTATCACAAAATATTTTTAATTCCATTTTCAATTAATTTTGAAAGGTTTATTATATCTACTATTTTATCTGTATAATTTTCCATGAAATAGTTTTATTAATAATTTTAATGTGTTTATCTATATATTTCTTGAATTTTATCAGAAATATTTTCCATGTAAATCTTCAATTTTACCTGAAAATGTTTATAATTTCAAGTTCGTTTTAGAATTTTTTTATGCCTATCATTTTATCTGTATAATTTCCATGTTAATCTTCAATTTTCATGTTTTTCTATATCTTTCTTCAATTTTATCAGAAATATTTTCCATGTAAATCTGCAAGTTTATCAGAAAATGTTTATAATTCCACTTTCAATCAACTTAGAATTATTTTAATGTCTATCATTTTATTTGTATAATTGCCAGTATAATCTTTAATTTTAACATGTTTTTCTATATATTTCTACAATTTTATCAGAAATATTTTCCATGTAAATCTTCAATTCTGTCATAGAATGTTTCTATTTCAGTTTTTCAATTAATTTAGCAATGTTTTTATGTCTACCACTTTACTCTTTAATTTTCCATGAAAACTGTCAATTTTAATGTGCTTTTCTGTATATTTCTTCTATTTTATCAGAAATATTTTCGATGTAAATCTTCAATTTTATCATAAAATGTTTTTACTTCCTTTTAATTTTTCAATAAAAATAAAAATAAAATAAAATTCTTGCCAACAGAATCCAAAAACACATTAAAATGATGTTTCACAATGTACAAGTAGGCTTCATCCCAGGGATGCAGGGATTGTTCAATATATGGAAATCCATTAACATAATCCACTACATAAACACACTCAAAGGAAAAAAACCCACATGATCATCTCATTAGATGCTGAAAAAGCATTTGACAATATTCAGCATCCCTTTACATTAAAAGTCTTGGAAACCCAATCAAAAAAGAACACACATGGTATGCAGTCACTGATAAGGGGATATTAACCCAGAATCTCGGAATACCCTAGACACAATTCGCATATCAATAGATTTCTAAGAAGATGGAAGGAGAGACCCCTGGTCCTGGAAAGACTGGATGTAGGGGAACGCCAGGACAGAGAAACGAGAGGGGGTTGAATGGGGAAAAGAGGGAGGGAAGGGGGCTTATGGGACTTTCAGGGAGGGAGGAAACGGGAAAGGGGAAATGATTTGGAATGTAAATAAAAAATACTTAGAAAATAAAATTAAAAAAAAAAAAGAAATAAAAAAGTCTTGGAAAGATCAAGAATTCAAGGCCCATACCTATACATAGTAAAAGCAATTTACAGCAAACCAGCGGTCAACATCAAACTAAATGGAGAGAAACTCGAAATAATCCCATGAAATTCAGGGACTAGACAAGGCTGCCCACTCTCTCCATATGTATTCAATATAGTACTTGAAGTTCTAGCTAGAGCAATTAGACAACATAAGGAGGTCAAAGGGATAAAAATTGGAAAGGAAGAAGTCAAAATTTCACTAATTGTAGACGATATGACTGTTTACTTAAGTGACCCCAAAAATACCACCAGAGAACTCCTAAACCTGATCAACTACTTCAGGAAAGTGCCTGAACATAAAATTAACTCAAACAAATCAGTAGCCTTCCTCTACTCAAAGTATAAACAGGCTGAGAAAGAAATTAGGGAAGTAACACCCTTCACAATAGTCACAAATAATATTACATACTTTGGTCTGACTCTAATCAAGCAAGTAAGTGGAAGATCTGTATGACAAAAACTTCAAGTCTCTGAAGAAAAAAAATAGAAGATCTCAGAAGATGGAAAGATCTCCCATGTTCATGGATTGGCAGGATTAATATAATAAAAATGGCCATCTTTCTGAAAGCGATCTACAGATTCAATGCAATCGCCATCCAAATTCCAAATAAATTCTTCATAGAGCTAGAAAGAGCAATTTGCAAATTCATCTGGATAACAAAAAACCCAGTAGAGCAAAATCTATTCTCAACAATAAAAGAAATTCTGGCAGGATCACCATCCCTGACCTCAAACTGTATTACAGAGCAATAGTGATCAAAACTGTATGGTATTGTTACAGAGATAAACAGGAAGATCAATGGAATAGATTTGAAGTCCCAGAAATGAGTCCACACACCTATGGTCACTTTATATTTGACAAAAGAACTAAAAACATCCAGTGGAAAAAAGACAGCATTTTTAACAAATGGTGTTGATTCAACTTGAGGTCAGCATGTAGAAAAATGCAAATTGACCCATTCTTATCTCCTTGTACAAAGTTCAATTCCAAGTGGATCAAGGAACTCCATCTAAAAGCAGATACAATGAAATTTGTAGAGGAGAAAGTGAGGAAGAGGCTGGAACACATGGGCACAGGGGAAAATTTCCTGAACAGAACAACAATGGCTTATGCTCTAAGATCAAGAATTGACAATTGGGATCTCATAAAATTGCATATCTTTTGTAAGGCAAAGGACACTGTCAATAGGACAAAATGGCATCCAACAGATTAGGAAAAGATGTTTACCAACCTTATATCTGATAGATGGTTAATATCCTAAGTATAAAAAGAACTCAAGAAGTTGGACTCCAGAGAATCAAATAATCCTTTTAAAAAATTGGTTACAGTGCTAAACAAGGAATTTTCAACTGAGGAATATCAAATGGCTGAGAAGCACGTAAAGAAATGTTCAATAACCTTAGTTATCAGGAAAATGCAAATCAAAACAACCCTGAGATTCCACCTCACACTGGTCAGAATGGCTAAAATCAAAAACTCAAGTGATAGCAGATGCTGGTGAGGATGTGGAGAAAGAGGTACTCCCCTCCATTGCTTGTGGGATTGCAAGTTGGGACAATCACTCTGGAAATCAGTTTAGGGGTTCCTCAGAGAATTGGACCCAGCCATACCACTCCTGGGCATTTACCCAGAAGATGTTCTAACATGTAACAAGGACACACACTCCACTATGTTCATAGCAGCCTTATTTATAACAGCCAGAAGTTGGAAAGAACCCAGATGTCCCTCCACAGAGGTATGGATACAGAAAATGTGGTACATTTACAAAATGGAGTACTACTCAGCTATTAAAATGATGAATTCATGAAACTCTTAGGTAAATGGATGGAACTAGAAAATATCATCCTGAGAAAGGTAACCCAATCCCTAAATAACACACATGGTATGCCCTTACTGATAAGTGGATATTAAGCTCTGAATACCCAAGATACAAATTAACAGACCACATGAAGCTCAAGAAGAATGAAGATCAAAATGTGGGTGATCTGGTTCTTCTGAGAGGGGAAGAAAACATTCACAGGAGCAAATATGTAGATAAAGTGTAGAGCAGAGACTGAAGGAAAGGTCATCCAGAGACTGTATCTCCTGGGGATTCGTCCCATGTAAAACAACCAAACCCTACACTATCGTGGATGCCAATATATGCTTGCTGAAAGGAGCCTGATATAGCTGTATCCTGAGAGGCCCTGCCAGAGCCTTACAAATACAGAGGAAGATGCTCACAGCCAACCACTGGACTGAGCATGGGGTTCCCAATGGAAGAGTTAGAGAAAGGACTATTGGAGCTGAAGGGATTTGCAACCTCATAGGAAGAACAACAATTTCAACCAAAAACACCCCCCTTCCCTGAGTTCCCAGTGACTAAGCCATCAACCAAGGGGTACACATGGTTCTAGCTGCATATGTATCAGAGACTTGCCTTGTCAGGTATCAAGGGAAGGAGAGGCCCTTGGTCCTATGAAGGCTTGAGAGATGCCCCAATTTAGGGGAACGGAGGGTGCAAAGGTGGGGATGGGGTGGGTGGAGGAACACCCTCATATATGTAGGAGGAGGGAGGATTGGATAGGGGCTATCCAGAATGAGGGAAACTGGGAAAGGGGATAACATTTGAAAATGATAAAAGACTTAAGTGATAGAACATGACAGAAAGCCTAGAATTATATAGTCAGCAAAATTTTCTGCCAAAATTGAAAGAGAATGGAAATTCTTTACTACATACACAGCCTAAGAGAATTATATCCTACAAACCAAAGCTAAAGGAATTATAGGAAGAATTATTTCAAACTGAAGAGAGGAATTAGCATAGCCAAGAGACTGTGGAAAGAAATATGAAGCCATAATTATAAAAATACCAAGAAGCACTGAAAACACAACACCACCAAAACTCAACAATGTGAAGACCACAATTAACATATGTAATTTAATAATAACTTTAAAGAGCAAGGAAGGGCTTATGGGAGGGTTTGAAGGGAGAATAGAAAAAGGAAATTTATACAATTATATTGTAGTTTCAAAAATAGAATAAAAGAAAAAAATCTCAATTAATTTTTGATAAAAAGCCCATAGCTCTTGGGGCTGTGAAGAACAATCTTTGTGTGAGAGTGCTTGCTGTGCCCAGTATGAGGATCTGAGTTCAAATCCCTGGCACCCATGTAAAAAATTGAACATGGCCATATGTGTGCTTTAAATACCAGAACAGTCATGTGGGTGGAGACAGGGGTATCTCTGGGGATCCTTTGCTGCCAGCCTAGTTACAAGTTTAAAGAAGGAACCTACATTTAGGGAATAAAATGAAATAAATATAAGGGAATAAAGAATAATAGAGGAAAATACCTGATGTCCTTGTCCTGTTTCTGAATGGAAACACCATCCACACATGTACACACACACACACACACAAGTAAATGAATGTATGAAAGAATACATAAATAACAACGATTCACCCATGTGAATAGTTAGGGAACATTGTGGAAGAGGGAACAGAAAAATATGAGTCAAAGTAAGTCATTATGAATTATGAAAGCTTGTATTTCAGGTATGTCATGTCTGTTGTAGTATTGAACTCATAGTAGCTGTGGTTTTCTGTATAATACCTGCTAAAACATAGAGTACATAAAAAGGAAACTAATAAATTACTAATAGTTGGGAGGAATGTAGAAGGATGAATTACTGCTTCATGTGTACAATATTTTAGTTTGTGATGACTAAAATTATTTGGAGGGTTGTGGTTATGGCTTAGTAGCATAGCACTTGCAAAGTATGTGAGGTCATGGATTCAATCCCCAGCAAGCCAGAAACAAACAGGAATCTAACAACTGCCTGAAAACTGAAAGTGGTGGTGCATAACATTGTACAGACAACAATACTGGACTGTACAACTAAAACATCTACAGAAGGAATATTTACATTAAAAAACTTTGTGCTTACTTGGCCTTGAAGTCACATTCTCAGGGGACCATGTGGACATTCCATGTGTGGTCAGAAGAGCAGAAGAACTTCCATGTTGTGTAGTTGTAGTCTCATTCCCAGTGTGTCTTGAACTCGTGGTATCTGAACTCGTGGTTTCACTTGCAGTTTCTAGGTCAGTGGGTGTATGTGTTGAAGACTCTGATGGTAACAAGGTCATGGTGGGGCTTATGACATCACTGACAAAATTTGAAAGTCTAATTGTACTGAGAGATGAAGTTTCTATATTTTGTGAAGTTGCAGTATTAAATTTACTAGTTGTAGGATGATCAGGAAACCCAGGGTGACTAGAGGACATAGTCAGAGTGTATTCTGTGGAAGGGCTGGAAGGCTGTAAACCTGTGGTTGCTGGTAAAATAGACAAAGGAGTTACAGTTAGAGTGGATGTGCTTGTCTCAGTCCCATTGTGGACAGAGAGAGAGGCTGCTTCTTCGGAAGCACCAGATGAAAGAGTTGTGACTGAACTGGTCTCTACCTCAGATGCTGAGGAAACAATGTCATTATAAGAAAATGTGGAAGTTGTTGTGGGGTGTGGGGTGCTGGTCTTGGCAGAAAGAATGAGCCATGTTTCAGTTCTTTCTGGATTATCAGGTAAAGTAGATGGACTGGAAACTGTTGACATGACTTCATTTCCAGAATTGGTGACCCACAAGGCTGTGGTCACTCTTTGATCTGCAGGAACAGATAGAGTTGGAGCAGTTTTGTGTGTTTCTACCACAGAGGTAGTGGCCAGTTGTGTCATTATATCTTTTACACCAGGAACGTTAGTCAGACTAGAAATACTTGGACTGGATTGTCCCCCAACGTAGGTGGCCAATGATATTGTGGTATGTGGTTCAGAAGGAATATGAGTTGTTGAGGCCATAAAGTCTGGAACACATGGTGAGATGCCTGTACTTAGAATATTTGAGGTGGTTTCTCTTTCAGGAAGGGTGACCATTGAGGCAGAGATCTCTAGTTGACCTGGAGAAGCATTCAGAGTTGAAGATGCTGAATGAATTTTTGTGCTGGAACTAGTTACTAGTAATGGTATCTTTTCTGTTATACCAGGAGAAACATCCAGAATAGACATAGATGAATTCGATTGTCCCTTAAGAGGGGTGGCCAGTGAAACTGTGGTATGTGGTTCAGAAGTATGAAGAGATGGTAAGGTCATCATGTCTAGAATAGTAGATGGAATGGTAGTAGTTAAAACACCTAAAGTGGCTTCTTTTTGAGAACGAGTCACCAAAGAAGCTGTAGTCTCTGATGGACTTGGAGACAAAGCCACAGTGGTAGGGTGGCTTTCTGTGCCCAATTTTGTACTCAGTGATGTTGTCAATTTTGGTATACTTGGGGAAAACGCCGTGGTGGTCATGCTTAAGCTGGGTTGGTCACCAACATGTGTGAACAATGATTTTATGGTGTGTGATTTAGAAAGAGAATTATTTAAAGTTGTTGAGGTTATAGTATCTGGAACATGAGGTGAGATGGTTGTAGATAGATTCCCTGAAGTTCCTTCATGCCCAGTATGGGTGATCCATTTGGTTGTGGTCTCTGATTGACTTGAAGAAACAGCCAAAGTGGAAGTCACCGAATGGCTTTCTGGGCCAGAAAGAGTGACTAGTGGTGATATAATTTTTGTAATACCGGGAGAGACAGGCAGAGTAGATATGGTTGAACTGGACTGTTCCCCAACATGGGTGACTAATGAAACTATCGTATGTGGTTCTGAAGGAATAAGAGCTGGTGAGGACATAATATCTGGAACAGTACCTGATATGATGGTAGGTAGAACCCCTGGGGTGACTTCTGTTTCAGGATGGGTGACCGATGGGGTTCTACTCCCAGGTGGAAATGAAGAAACAGACAGAGTTGATGGCGTTGCAGATTTTTCTGTTGCCAACTCAGTAAATAGTGATATCACTTCTGCTATACTTGGAGAGACACCCTGAGTAGAGACAGATAAACTGGCCTGTTCTTCAGCATGAGTGATGAAAGATGTTATTGTCTCTGTATCAAAAGAAGTGTGGTTTAGAGATTTTGATGTCATTATGTCTGGAACACTAGGCAAGATGGTTATAGAAAGACCCCCTGAAGACCCTTCATTCCCAGAGTAGGTGACCCATGGAGCTGTAGATTCTGTTTGACCTGGGGAAATGTCCAGAGTTGAAGTTATTGAATGGCTTGTTGTACCTGGGTGAGTGACTAGTAATGGTATGATTTCTGTTCTACTTGGAGAGGCAGGCAAATTAGATATGGTTGAACTGGGATTTTCCTCGACATGAGAGACTAATGAAACTGTGGTATGAGCACTAAGAGTTGGTGAGGTCATCATTTCTGAACGATGTTCAGTTGAAATAGTGGTAGATAGAACCCCTGAAGTGGTTTCTGTTTCAACATTGGTGATTGATGGAGCTCTTGTCTCTGTTTGACCTAAAGAAGCAGTCAGAGTAGAAGCCATTGAATAGTTTCCTGTGCCCATGTTAGTGAATGGTGATTGTGACACCTCTGCTTTACTTGGAGAGATACCCTGAGTAGACAGAGATAAACTTGGTTGTCCCTCACTATGGGTGACTACTGATACTATGGTCTGTGTTTCAGAAGAAGTATGAATCTTAGATTTTGATGTTGTTATGTCTATAGCAGTAGGTGAGGTGTTTATAGAAAGAATCCCTGAAGTGCCTTCTCTATCAGGTTGGGTGACCCAAGGGGTTGTGGTCGCCAATGAATTTGGGGAAGCAGCCAAAGCTGATGTCACTGAATGACTTTCAGTGCCAGAGCTAGTATCCAGTAATGATATAAATTCTTTAACAATGGGAGAGACAGTCAGATTAGATGTGGATGAACTAAGTTTTCCCCCAAAATGAGTGACTAATAAATCTAAGGTATGAGACTCAGAAGGAATAACAGTTTGTGAGGTCAGCAATTCTGGAGAACTAGTGGAAATGGTAGTAGGTAGAAGCACTGAAGGGGATTCCTTTCCAGGTAGGTTGACCCATGGTACACTAGTCACTCCTTGATCTGGGGATACAGACATAATAGAAGCCACTGTATAGCTTTCAGTGCTCAAGGTTGTAAATAGCTCTGATGTCTCTCCTGTTATATCTGAAATATTATTTGGACTTGACAGTAATAAATTGTGATGTCCCCCACCATGGGTGTTCAAAGACTCCATGATCGGTGAATCAGATGAAGAATATTTCTGAGTTATTGAGGTCATCATCCCTGGAGCACTAGTTGAGATTATTGTAGATATACTACCTGAAGTGCTTTCTCTTCCAGTATGGGTGCCAAATGGGGTTGTGAATTTGGCTTCATCTATGGAAATATCTAGTGTAGAGGTCACTGAATGGCTCTCTGTTCCAGAGCTAGTGAACAGTGATGGTATAACTTCTTTTCTACCTGGAGAGAAAGGGAGAATAGACATGACTGAAGTAGGTTGTGCCACACCATGGGTGACTAATGGAACTGTAGTATGTGGTTCTAAAGGAGTAACAGTTGATGAGGTCATCATATCTGGAACACCAGATGAAATGATAGTAGATGAAGGACCAGAAGTGGCTTCCGTTTGAGAATTAGTTTCCAATGGTATCTTAGTTTCTGCTTGACCTAAAGAAGCAGACAGAGTAGAAGTCATTGCATAGCTTTCTGTGCCTAAGTCAGTGAATAGTGATGGTGTTACTTCTGTTATCCTGGGAGAGATGCCCAGAGTAGACACAGATAAATTGGGTTGACCACCAGGATGGGTAATGAATGATGTCCATGTATCAGAAGAAGTTTGATTCTTATTTATAGAAGTCATCATCTCTGGAGCACTGGATGACATTATTGTAGATACAGTCCCTGAAGTGTTTTCTCTTCCTGGATGGGTACTCCATGTGGTTGTAGATCCTGCTTGATCTATGGATATATCCTGGGTAGAAGTCACTGAATAGTTTTCTGTGACAGTGTTATTGACCAGTGATTGTGTACTTTCTGTTCTACCTGGAGAGAAAGGGAGAGTAGACATGGCTGAAGGAGGTTGCCCCACCATATTGGTGACTAATGGAATTGTAGTATGTTGTTCTGAAGGAGAAACAGTTGGTGAGGTCATAATTTCTGGAACAGTATATGAAATGGTGGTAGATAAGAGCACAGATGTAGCTTCCGTTTCTGAATTAGTGTTCCATGGTTTCTTAGTTTCTGCTTGACCTGAAGAAGCTGGAAGAATTGAAGTCATTGCATAGCTTTCTGAACTTAATTCAGTAAATTGTGATGGTGTTGCTTCTGTTATTCCTGGAGAGACATGCTGAGGAGACACAGATAAACTGGGCTGTCCTCCAGCATGGGTAATGAATGATGTTATGGTCTTTGTGTCAGAAGAAGTTTGACTCTTAGTTATTGAAGTCATCATCTCAGGAGTTTCGGTTGATATTATTGTAGATACAGTCCATGAAGTGTTTTCTCTACCTGGATGGGCACTCCATGTGGTTGTAGATCCTTCCTGTTCTATAGATATATCCTGGGTAGAAGTCACCGAATAGTTTTCTGTGACAGAGCTAGTAATCAGTGACTGTGTACTTTCTGTTCTACCTGGAGAGAAAGGGAGAGTAGACTTGGCTGGAGAGGTTTGGTCCACAACATGGGTGACTAATGGAACTGTAGTATGTGGTTCTGAAGGAGTAACAGTTGGTGAGGTCATCATTTCTGGAACAATATGTGAAATGGTGGTAGATAACAGTCCAGAAGCAGCTTCCATTTCAGAATTAGTGTCCCATGGAGTCTTAGTTTCTGCTTGACCTGAAGAAGCACGAAGAGTTGAAGTCATTGCATAGTTTTCTGTGCTTAAGTCAGTAAATTGTGATGGTGTCACTTCTGTTATCCCTGAAGAAACACCCTGAGTAGACACAGATAAACTGGTCTGTCCTCCAACATGGGTAATGGATGATGTTATGTTTTGTGTATCAGAAGAGGTTTGATTCTTAGTTATAGAAGTCATCATCTCTGGAGCACTGGATGACATTATTGTAGATACAAACCCTGAAGTGTTTTCTCTTCCTGGATGGGTACTCCATGTGGTTGTAGATCCTGCTTGATCTATAGATATATCCTGGGTAGAAGTCACTGAGTGGTTTTCTGTGACAGAGCTAGTAATCAGTACTGGTTTACTTTCTGTTCTACCTGGAGAGAAAGGGAGAGTAGACATGGCTGAAGTGGGTTGCTCCACATCATGGGTGACTAATGGAACTGTAGTATGTTGTTCTAAAGGAGTAACAGTTGATGAGGTCATCATTTCTGGAACAGTATATGAAATGGTGGTAGTTAAGAGCCCAGAAGCAGCTTCCAATTCAGAATTAGTGTCCCATGGTGTCTTAGTTTCTTCTTGACCTGAAGAAGCAGGAAGAGTTGAAATCATTGCATAGCTTTCTGAACTTAATTCAGTAAATTGTGATGGTGTTGCTTCTGTTATCCCTGAAGAGACACCCTGAGTAGACAGAGATGTACTGACCTGTCCTTCAGCATGGGTAGTGAATGATGTTATTGTCTTTGTATCAGAATAAGTTTGACTCTTAGTTATTGAAGTTATCATCTCAGGAGTATTGGTTGATGTTATTATAGATATAGTTCCTGAAGTGTTTTTTCTTCCTGGATGGGTGCTCCATGTGGTTGTAGATCCTTCCTGGTCTACAGATATATCCTGGGTAGAAGTTACTGAATAGTTTTCTGTGACAGAGCTAGTAATCAGTTCTGGTTTACTTTCTGTTCTACCTGGAGAGAAATGGAGAGTAGCCATGGCTGAAGTGTCTTGCCCCACACCATGGGTGACTAATGGAACTGTAGTATGTAGTTCTGAAGGAGTAACAGTTGGTGAGGTCATCTTTTCTGGAACAGTATGTGAAATTGTGGCAGATAAGAGCCCAGAGGTAGCTTCCATTTTGGAATTAGTGTCCCATAGAGTCTTAGTTCCTGTTTGATCTGTAGAAGCAGGAAGAATTGAAGTCATTGCATAGCTTTCTGTGCTTAAGTCAGTGAATAGTGATGGTGTCACTTCTGTTATCCCTGCAGAGACATCCTGAGTAGACAGAGATGTACTGACCTGTCCTTCAGCATGGGTTGTGAATGATGTTATAGGGTTTGTATCAGAATAAGTTTGACTCTTAGTTATTGAAATCATCATCTCAGGAGTATTGGTTGATGTTATTATAGATATAGTTCCTGAAGTGTTTTCTCTTCCTGGATGGGTGCTCCATGTGGTTGTAGATCCTTCCTGGTCTACAGATATATCCTGGGTAGAAGTCACTGAGTAGTTTTCTGTGACAGAGCTAGTAATCAGTTCTGGTTTACTTTCTGTTCTACCTGGAGAGAAATGGAGAGTAGCCATGGCTGAAGTGGGTTGCCCCACATCATGGGTGACTAATGGAACTGTAGTATGTAGTTCTGAAGGAGTAACAGTTGGTGAGGTCATCTTTTCTGGAACAGTATGTGAAGTTGTGGCAGATAAGAGCCCAGAGGTAGCTTCCATTTTGGAATTAGTGTCCCATAGAGTCTTAGTTCCTGTTTGATCTGTAGAAGCAGGAAGAATTGAAGTCATTGCATAGCTTTCTGTGCTTAAGTCAGTGAATAGTGATGGTGTCACTTCTGTTATCCCTGCAGAGACATCCTGAGTAGACAGAGATGTACTGGCCTGTCCTTCATCATGGGTTGTGAATGATGTTATAGGGTTTGTATCAGAATAAGTTTGACTCTTAGTTATTGAAGTCATCATCTCAGGAGTATTGGTTGATGTTATTATAGATATAGTTCCTGAAGTGTTTTCTCTTCCTGGATGGGTGCTCCATGTTGGTGCAGATCCTTCCTGGTCTACAGATTTATCCTGGGTAGAAGTCACTGAATAGTTTTCTGTGACAGAGCTAGTAATCAGTTCTGGTGTACTTTCTGTTCTACCTGGAGAGAAATGGAGAGTAGACATGGCTGAGGTGTGTTGCCCCACATCATGGGTGACTAATGGAACTATAGTATGTGGTTCTGAAGGAGTAACAGTTGGTGAAGTCATCATTTCTGGAACAGTATATGAAATAGTGGTTGATAAGAGTTCAGAAATGGCTTCCATTTCAGAATTAGTGTTCCATGGAGTTTTAGTTTCTGCTTGACCCGAAGAAACAGAAAGAGTTGAGGTTACTCCATAGCTTTCTCTTTTCATGTCAATAAATTGTGATGGTGTTGCTTCTGTTATCCCTGGAGAGATACCCTGAGTAGACACAGATGAACTGAGCTGTCCTCCAGAATGGGTAGTGAATGATGTTATAGTCTTTGTGTCAGAAGAAGTTTGATTCTTAGTTATTGAACTTATCATCCCAGGAGCTTTGGTTGATATTTTTGTAGATAGATTCTGTGAAGTGTTTTCTCTTCCTGGATGGGTGCTCCATGTCATTGCAGATTCTGCTTGATCTCTAGATGTATCCTGGGTAGAAGTCACAGAATAGTTTTCTGTTATAGAGCTATTGACTAATGATAGTGTTCTTTCTGTTCTACCTGGAGAGAAAGGGAGAGTAGACATAGCTGAATTGGGTTGCCCCACAACATGGGTGACTAATGGAACTGTAGTATGTGGTTCTGAAAGAGTTACAGTTGGTGAGGTCATCATTTCTGGGACAGTATATGAAATGATGGTAGATAAGAGCCCAGAAGTAGCTTCTGTTTCTGAATTAGTGTTCCATGGTATCTTAGTTTCTGCTTGACCTGAAGAAGCACGAAGAGTTGAGGTCATTGCATAGTTTTCTGTACTTAAGCCAGTAAATTGTGGTGGTGTCACTTCTGTTATCCCTGAAGATACACCCTGAGTAGACACAGATAAACTGGTCTGTCTTCCAACATGGGTAATGGATGATGCTATGTTTTGTTTATCAGAAGAGGTTTGATTCTTAGTTATAGAAGTCATCATCTCTGGAACACTGGATGACATTTTTGTAGACACAGTCCCTGAAGTGTTTTCTCTTCCTGGATGGGTACTCCATGTGGTTGTAGATCCTGCTTGATTTATGGATATATCCTGGGCAGATGTCACTAAGTGAATTTTACTTTCTGTTCTACCTGGAAAGAAAGGGAGAGTGTACATAACTGAAGTGGCTTGCCCAACCACATTGGTCACTAATGGAGCTGTAATATGTGTTTCTGAAAGAGTAGCAGTTGGTGAGGTCATCATTTCTGGAACAGTATATGAAATAGTGGTAGACAAGAGCCCAGAAGCAGCTTCCAATTCCGAATTAGTGTACCGTGATGTCTTAGTTTCTGCTTGACCTGAAGAAGCAGGAATTGTTGAAGTCATTGAATAGCTTTCTGTGTCTAAGTTAGTGAATAGTGATTTTGATACTTCTGCTTTGCTAGGAGAGATACCATGAATAGAAACAGATGAACTGGGCTGTCCCCCAGCATGGGCAATGAATGATGTTACCTTTTTGGTATCAGAAGAAGTTTGATTCTTAGTTATTGAAGGTATCATGGCTTGACCACTGCTTGAGATGTTTGTTGAAAAAACTTCTGAAGTCCCTTTTTCAGGATGATGGGTGACCAAACGTGTTGGAGATTCTGCTTGACCTCCAGAAATATCCAGATTAGAAGGGCTTGAAAGGCTCTCTGTGCCAGCATGAGTCACCAGTGACGGTATGATTTCTGTCCTACCTGTAGAGACAGGCAAAGTATACTTGGATGTACTCGATTGTCCCCCAATTTTTGTTAGTAATGAAAGTGTGTTATGTGGTTCTGAAGGAAATACAGTTGGTGAGGCCATCATTTCTGAGACACGGGTTGTAATGTTGGTATGTGGAACTCCAGAAGTAGCTTTCGTTCCTGGGTGATTGACCCATGATGTTCGAGTATCTGGCTGACCTGGAGATACAGGCAGATTAGGAATCACTGTGTTGCTTCCATAGCCCAAGTTGGTGGGCAGTGGTTGTGCCATTTCTGTTATATCTGGAGTGACATGCTGAGCAGACACAGAAAAACTGGACTTTCCTCCATTGTGGGTGACCAGTGATTCTAAGATCTGTGCATCAGAAACAGAGTGTCTCTCAGTTATTGAGGCTATCATATCTGGATTGCTAGTTGAGATGTTCCTAGATGCAGCCTCTGAAGTGATTTCTCTTCCAGTATGGATACTCCATGGGGTTTTGGATTGTGCTTCACCCATGGAAATATCCAGAGTAGAAGTCACTGAATAGCTTTCTGTGCCAGGGCGAGTGACCAGTGATGATATGATTTCTGTTCTACCTGGAGAAGCAGGCAGAGTGTACATGGCTGAACTGGACTCTCCCCCAACTTGGGCAGCTAATGAAACTGTGGTATGTGGTTCAGGAGTAATAATAGTAGATGAGGTAATCATTTCTGAAACATTGGTTGTAATGGTGGTAGGTAGAACTCCAGAAGTGACTTCCCTTTCAGACTTAGTGTCCCATGGTGTTCTAGTCTCTGCTGGACCTGAAGAAGCAGGCAGAGTTGAAGTCATTGCATAGCTTCCTGTGCCTAAGTCAGTGAATAGTGATGGTGTCACTTCTGTTATCCTGGGAGAGGCACTGTGAGTAGACACAGATAAACTGGGCTCTCTCCCAGCGTGGGTGATGAATGATGTTATGGTCTGTGTATCAGGAGAAGTATTGTTTAGAGTTGATGCCATCATGTCTACAGCACTAGGTGACATTGTTGTAATAAGAACCCCTGAAGTCTCTTCTTTCTCTGAGTGGGTTACCCATACAGTTGTTGATTCTCCTTGACCTGCAGAAACATCCAGAGCTGAAGTCACTGGATGGATTTCTGTGTCAGTGTGAGTTCGTTGTGAAGGTATGATTTCTTTTATACCTGGAGAGGCAGTCAGAGTAGACATGTCAGAACTCTGTTGTTCCCTAACATTGGTGACTAATGAAACTGTAGCATGTGGTTCAGAAGTAATAGGAGTTGGTAAGGTCATCATTTCTGGTGCACTAGAAGAAATGATTTTAGGTAGGATTCCTGACATTGCTTCTATTTTAGAATGAGTGATCCATTTGGTTCTAGTCTCTGATAGATGTGAAGAAGCAGCCAGAGTGGAAGTCATTCCATAGCTTTCTGTGCCCAAGTCCTTGAATATTGATTGTTTCCCTTTTGTTAAAGCTGAAAAGACATCTTGAGTGAACACAGATAAACCAGGCTGTCCCCCAGTATGGGTGCTTAGGGATGTTATGGTCTGTGTACCAGAAGATGTTTGGTTCCTATTTATTGAAATGATCCCATCTGGAACACTGGTTGAGATATTTGTAGAAAGAACCTCTGAAGTTCCATGTTTTGCATGATGGGAGATCCATGGAGCTGTGGATTCTGTTTGATCCCAGGAAACATCTAGAGCTGAAGTTACTGAATGGACGTCTTGGCCAGGGTGAGTTACCTTTAATGGTGTGTTTTCTGTTATAGCTCTTGACACAGGCAGGGTAGACATAGCCAAACTGGGAACTCCCCCAACATGGGTGATTAATGAAACTGTGGTATGTGGTTCAGGAGAGGGAGTGGGTGAGGTCATAATTTCTGAAATACTTTTTGAAATGGTGGTAGGTAGTACCACTGCAGTGACTTCTTTTTCAGACTGTTTGACCCATGGTGTTCTATTGTGTGGTTGACCTGCAAATACAGGCAGAGTTGAAGTCGTTGCATAGCCTTCTGTGCCCAAGTCAGTGAATAATGATGGTGTCACTTTCATTATACCTGGAGAGCTACCTTGAGTAGGCACAGATAAATTGTGGTCTTTCCCAGTAAGAGTGATTAATGATGTTATCGTCTGTATATCAGAAGAAGTTTGATTCTCATTTTTTGAGGTCATTCTGTCTGGAGAACTAGTTGAGATGACTGTAGATAGTGTCAGTGAATTGCCTTCTCTTCCAGTATGGGTCTGTCCTGAGACTGTTGTCTCTAATTGACCTTGGGAAATATTCATGGTGGAAGTCACTGAATGGCTTTCTGTGCCAGGTCTTTTGCCCAATGATGGTATGATTTTTGTTGAATCTGAAGTGACTGGAAGAGTTAACATGGCTGAACTGGGTTGTCCTATAACATGGGTGTCTAATGAAACTGTGGTATGTGGTTCAGAAGGAATAACAGTTGGTGAAGTCATCATTTGTTGAACACTAGTTGAAATCGTGATGTATAGGACCTCAGAAGTGGCTTCTTTTTCAGGTTTGGTGACTGATGGTGCCCTTTTGTCCATTTGACCTGAAGAAATAGGCAGAGAAGTTATTGCACTATTTTCTGTGCCCACGTCTGTTAACAGAGATGCTGTTGATTTTGTTTTACTTGGAGAGGCAGCTTCAGTAGATGTGGAAAGACTGAACTGTGTCTCAGCATGGGTAACCAATGATGTTATGGTGTGTACATTAGAAGAAGTATTTTTCTGATATTTTGAGATCATCATGTCTGGAACATTTGATGTAGTATTAATAGATTTCGTCTTTGGTATATCTGGGGAAACAGCCAGAGTTGTAATGACTGACTGGCTTTCATTGCCTGTGGTAGTGCTCAGTGATTTATTCATTTTGGTTTTACCTGAAGAGGCAGGCAGTGTAGACACGTCTGAACTATGTTGTTCTTCATTATGGGTGACCAATGAAGTTGTGGTGTGTGGTTCAGAAGACATAAGATTTGTTGAGGTCATTATTTTTGGAATAACAGTTGAAATGGTGGTAGGTAAAGCCCTTGAAGTTGCTTCTCTTTCAGCATGAGTCACCAGTGAGGCTGTGGTCTCTATTTGACCTAGAAAAACAGATAGATTTGAAGTGGTTATATGTGTCTCTCTTCCATAATTAGTGGCCTGTGATACCATTTCTCTTACCCCCTGTGAGACGGTTTGTGTAGACATGGATTTGCTGGAATATCCCTCAGCATTGGTGTCCAATGATTTTATGGGCTGTGGTTCAGAAGGAGAGTGTTTCAGAGTTGTTAAGGTCATCATGTCAGTAACACTAGGTGAGATGGCTGTAGTTAGAATCCCTGAAGTTACTTTTCTTCTAGGATGTGTGACCCATCGGTTTATGGTTTCATGTTTTCCTGGTGACAAAGCCATATTTGAAGTCATTACATGGCTTTCTGTGCCTGAGCTGGTGAACAGTGATGTCATTATTTCTGTTACATCTGGAGCGACAGCAATAGTAGACATGGGTGAACCAGTCTCTCCCCCAGCATGAGAGATAAGAGGAATTGTGTTATGTGCCTCAGAAGATGAATGGGTCAGAATTGGTTTAGATGTTCTTGTATCATCCTTAGAACTGTGGCCTTCTATATTTGTCATATCAGGAATACCAGATGAGATGGCTATAGTTTGACCAAATGATCTGCCTTCTTGTTCAATAGATGTCAAAGGTTCTCTCCTGTAAAAAAATAGGCTTGTCCTGGCAACCATGCTAGTATTTTCTTTAAGGCCTGTGGAAAATGATGGTGCTATCTCTAGTAAGTTGTGGGAATCATCTGAGGCTGTGAAAATCATTTCTGTTGTGTTGATATTGGTTGTTTTCTCTGATGTCTTTATGTGAGTCAGGGGTCTTGAAGATGTAGTCGACATTTTGGTGTTTGAAGTGAAAATGGAAGTGGCCTTCAGAGCTGTGGCAGTGGTCTCTGCTTTTACTGTTCCTTCTGTGGCTTGATCTGTAAGTTGAAACATGCAGCACAAATCATAAAAATGTTTATACTTTCTTGATACATAATTTGTACATTTTTCTCTGTGTAATAAAAGGAGGAGACACACCTATATAATGCTGCTTTTCTAGGATGTGGGTGGCATGCTGTGGCTTGGGAAAGGGTACTATGAATTTTGCTACACTACTCATCTGTTTTTCTCTATTTCTGCTTTTTAAATTTTCTGGTGTGTGTGTGTGTGTGTGTGTGTGTGTGTGTGTGAGAGAGAGAGAGAGAGAGAGAGAGAGAGAGAGAGAGAGAGAGAGAGAGAGAGAGAGAGATTCTCCTGTTTCCAAGACCAGCCTTAAACTCAACTTCATAGCTGAGGAATTCTTAAACTTTTGAACTGCCTGCCTCCTAATTACTGAGATTATAAATTTGCACCATCACACTTAGTTTATATTGTGGAAATGATGGAAATTCAGGGATTTGTGAATTCTAGGCAAGTACTTTACCAACTGAGCCTTTATCCCTTTGGGCTGTAACTTCTCTATAAATTTGTGACCACATTAATCTAATCCCTGATCCCCTCTATTTTCTCTACTGCTCAAGTTTAAGCTCTTCCCTCTTCATGACATTTCTATCCTTCATCAGGTCCCATTAACTCTGTTCCTTTTCATGGGCAAGCTTAAATTCACCTTCACTGAGAATTAATTTTGTTTTTATTTTTCTTACTAGAATATCTGAATTTCAATTTTCATTGTCAGCAGTACGGTTTGGTAATATCTATTAATGTTTGACTGCTTGACATTTGGTAGCCACTCAAAATATTGAGTGAAGAAATGTGTGTCAGAAAGAATGATACATAAGAATGTATATCCTTTGATTTGAGAGAGGTGACATGTGTCATTTGTTTGAAAGTTTGGGGTCTATAATATGATAGTCCTGTGTTGATTTTATCTTTTTTTTGCTAGAGATGTTACTGTAATTGTAATTGTTTGGCTTTATTCTAACAAATATTTAATAGCAAAGTTTGATTAGATATTTTTTGGGAGACTTTTTCTGGAAGACACTTAACATTTCACAGTATTGGTTAATGTACATTTAAGAGTGTAAAGGCTGGGCTTGTAGTACATTGGGTAGAATATTTACTTAGCATTTATGGAGTTCTGGGTTCAATCCCTATCTACATAATCAGAATAGAGTGATGCCCACCTGTAAGTACTGTGATCCAGACTGGAATCTACATAATAGGACATAATGCTCTCCTTTGGCCTCCATGGGTACCATGCATAAGCAATACCCAGACATATGTAGGTGCCCGACCAAGCCAAGACTTTTTCACAGGCCCCAATGAAATGACAAAGGGTACTTAAGTTCTGTGTCCTTAACCAGTAAAAACTTGGCAAGACTAGTCTGATGCTGGAGCCAGTGCCTAGTAGGAATCAAGTTTGTAGTTTCTGTGAACCGGACTCTTACCCACTGGACTGTGGTTGTCATCACACACCTGTGTCTGAGGTGTCACATTTTCTCTGTGTAAATATTGTCAGACTTAGGTTTCTGCTAACCTTGGACATTTCCATCCCTTGTAAATAGTATATGATGCTGTACTTCTTAATAACTTTACTTGGTATCAGTCATTAGCTTACGGAAGACCTTCTGGCCCCAGCTATTACTTTTGCCATCTTTATTTCTGGGCTTTTTGTTTCTTATATCTCATCCTCTCACTTGACAACTTGACATTTGGTCCTAATGTCCTGCTGATTTGGGTCAGATATGAGGCAATCACATGTAGTTATAGGCATATCACATGTACATACACAATGAAATTAAATAAAAACATAGAAAAATTAGAGTATTTTTATAATTTAAAAACCTAAAATTAGAACTATTATATGATACAGCCATGACACTTTTGGGTATATGCAAAACAAATGAAAAGGTCAGCATATCAAAACAATATCTCCACATTCATGTTTATTGTGGCCTTGTACATGATAGGAAGATATGGAATCAGTCAGTAGTCCACTCACAGATGAATGTAGCAAGAAATTGTGGTATAGATATACAGTGTTGTCCTAAGCAGCTGTAAAGAACACAGTGTCATAATTTACAACAAAATAGAACTAGTCATCATATTAAGTACAGGAAGACAAATGTCAAATTTTGTCTTATATGTGGAAAGAAAATTTTTTGACAGTCTGAAATATAAGATAAAATTTTAGTCAAAAGGAAAATGATCTGTGGGAAGAGTGAGAGAAAAGCATACATAAGACAGTGTAGTAGTGAGTGTTGATGACATACCAGTATTCCATTGGGGGAAGCTGACTTTTTCATTAGGACTGTGACCCTGGTTGATTGTCCATGCTTTAGTGGATGCT
This sequence comes from Tokudaia tokunoshimensis, assembly GCA_036184795.1. Classification (NCBI taxonomy): domain Eukaryota; kingdom Metazoa; phylum Chordata; class Mammalia; order Rodentia; family Muridae; genus Tokudaia; species Tokudaia tokunoshimensis. The sequence goes on from BTHU01000008.1 coordinate 18,114,310, forward strand.
TCTATGCATGGACAGCACTACTTGGACTCAGTGCATTATTTTATTTAAAAATAAGAAATGAGTATGAATTTGGGGTTGTGGGTTCCCTGAAGAGGAAGGAAAAAAGGGAGGGATAATAGCTACAATTTAAATACATTTTATACCAAAATTTATTCTATTACTAAAAATTAAATTTTATAAACAAAGCATTAGATATATCCAAGTGTACAAATGCATTGATTTATACAATTAACAAGATTGAATTATTATAATAATTTACAACAATCTATAACTCCATTTCAGGGGAGTCAGATGCCCTGTTCTGGCCTCATGGATACTATGTTCATGTGGTCAGTGTACATCATACATCCAGATAAAACACACATAAAAATGAATACATTTTTTTAAAACTGTGGGAGCCCTTATTTTCTAGACATAAAGAGATCCCTTGCTATAGGCACATATATACATTTATTGGACACAGGGTCTCACATAACTCAAGCTGGCCTCAAAATTATGATTTATCTCAAGTTGATCCTGAACTTCTGGTCTTCCTCTTTCCACCTCCAGAGTTCTGGAATAGCAGGTATACATCAAGATGCCAAGTTAATGCATTTTGTAGCTCAAACTCAGTTCTTTGTGCATGTGAATTAATGCTGTATCCAGTGAGCTGTATCCCCAGGTTATGTAAAGTCTTAAGTATGCAAAAAGAACAATATTGTGATGTGTTAGGAATCTTATTTGTTCTTTTCTACATTTTTTGAAATGGCATTATTGATGATTGATTGATTGATTGATTGAGTGAGTGATTGATTGATTTCAGTGCTGGAGGTTAAACCGAGCACTTCACACCCACTAAGCAAGTGTTCTGTTGAGCCATAGTAAAGCACAGTGAATATAGAGTTTTCCAATTGAAAATAAAATACTACTTTTAAAAAAGTGTATTGCTAGGTCTATAATTCCTGTTACTCAGGAGGCTGAGGCAGCAACCACAAGTTCAAAGACTGCTTCAGATACATAAGGGATATATGAACATCTTGATGAATTTGATGAAAAGATGTAAGGATATAGCTCAGCAGTAGAGTACGTGCCTAGAATCCCTTAGTGAGAATCTGAAAGCATGGTTTGTAGTAAAACTTGTACTTAGAATCTTCCAGTGAGATTTCTCTTTAGCAGCTGAGTCCTTGATCTACAGTCTGCTAATGAGGAGCTAAAAACAGGCTTTAGGAACTCCTACACACAAAATTGGATTATAATAATTTGTCCTTTTGCTGTCTTTCTGTGTAATGTGTTTATATCACAGTTTTCAACATATGTATTTCATTAAATTAGCATATCAATGAGGACTTGGTGATACTTCTTGAAATTTAGCATTTTTTTGAGTCAGTTGAAGTTGGGTTACAGAGAAAGGCTTTAGAGAGAGAATGGGGAAGTTAAGCTTTGAAATAAAAGTTTACGGTTTGGAGCGAAGCTTGTTCAGCATGTTATGAGAATACTGGTATACACCGACTTCTACACAGGAGCCATTAGACAAAGATCCAGCTCTGACAAGGATTCATAAAAACCATACAGCATTCTCTTTAAGGAAAACAAGAAGTCTGTTGCTGCGAAAGAGGATATAACATAACAGATATTATTTCTACTTTCTTGGGAATATGCACAGTGGGATTTACCTTTATGGTTAGCAGGTGATGTGAAAGGGTGACTCTTGCCCAGGCCTGCAGTGTCTCCATGGACAGCTCCATTAGACATATCTGTGTGGTATTGCATGCCATCTTCTATTTCTAAAGGTGAGAATGAGGAAGAAAGCAAGTAACTATCTTTTCCAGAGAGCCTGTTGTCTAAGTAGATCAGTCCATTGAGTACATGTCATTCTTAGAGTCTGTGAAGGTGACCTTGAACCACAGCTACACAGGATGACTAGCCAGTTCTTACATCCGTAACCTTTTTATGAATGTATAAATTTGTCCATCCTGACTATGTGCAGAGCTGACTGCCTTTCTTTTCTTCTACCCTTTGCTTTCTACTGTTGATCTTTACTTCATTTCTCTCCCTCCCTTTCTCCCTCCCTCTCTTCCTTCTTCCCTCCTATCCTTCATCCCTCCTTTTTCTCTTTCTCACACTTTCTCTTTTCTTTTTAATTATTTTGTTTACATTCTAGCCATTGCTCAAACCTCCACATCTCCCCTCCCAAAGTTCCTCTTCCCGTTTCTCCTACCACTTGCTTCTGAGAGAGTACCTCTCCTACCCACCAGGCATCCCCTTTCCTTGGGGCCTAAAGTCTCTTGAGGAGTAGGCACATCCTCTCCCACTGAGGCCAGACCTCATATATAGCATTCACTCTCATCACCATTATCATTAACAATTGTACTAGACCATCTTTTACATTGTAGTAATTACTCGTGACCTTGATTGTTTAGCTGTTTTGCCTATGCTTAGCTCAGTCCTTAGAACTGATTACTGTTAGTTCAATCAGTGTTGACTAAAAAATTCTTCTAGTATGGAGGGAGAGGATATAGGTCATCTGTAATGCACTTGCCTCACATGGGCAAGGTCTTAGGTTTCATCTCCAGTAATGCACAAATAAGTATACATGCTTTTAAGTAAATGGCTAAATTTGAAAACATAAAGTATATACAAGAGTGTTTTACTCAGCCATATAGAATGAAATGAAGCCATTTGTAGGAACTAGAAATAATCATGTTAAACATAATTAGGCAGACAGTAAAATAAATATAATGGATTTTATATCACGTGGAAACAAACAAGCAAATAAAAGCTTCCAAAAGAGAATAATGACTAAATAAGAAGTGGAAGGAATCTAAGAGAAGGTAGAGAAGAGAGTAAAAAGAGTTCATAGTAGGAATTGGGGATGATCAGAGCATTGTTTGACCATGTATGAGAATATCAGAGTGAAATTCACAAATTTGCACCTTTTTCTGATTCAATAATGAAAACTGTAGAAATTATAAATATGAATGCACTCCTAATACATAATGAACTCCTAATTTTCTTTCTACCTCATAGGAAAGTGGTATTGCCTATGAGCCTCCACAACCTATAATTGGGAATGTAGAAATAGTGCTTCTTATTTATCAACCTGGTTGAATGTGCAGAAACCTGCAAAGCACTTTTCACCCTTCCCAAGTCAGCACTCTCAGTCATTATCTTTCTCAAGAAAAGTGATAAAGATGTCTCAATGGGTTGGGAACTACTAGGCTTCGAGATTATAAACAGAACCATGGAAGAGTTAGAGCTAACATTCATTATCACAATAGTGTTATCTTCAGTCTGTAAATTACCTGAAGAAGTAGTAATCCTCTGGAGGAATGAGCTGGCTGTAGAGTCAGTGGTAGTGGAAGCAGGATAGGGCAATGGTGTTGAAATTGAAGAAGGAAGTATTTCTACAATGGTGGCAATCAAATGGCTTGACTGTATTTTAGAATGGGGTCTCTTGGAAGTCACAGCTGAACTATCTTTTGGGTTGATGGTTGTGGCAATTAAAGCCATCTCCTCTGTAGGAGAAACTGTTGCTGTTGTGTCAACGAAAGTGGTCTCAGCTGAAGGCAGTATATCAGTTCTTGGAACATGGATACTTTCTGGTAAAGGCCTAGTAAAATTGTATTCTGGGAAGGATGCTTCCCTAGTAGACTCTACAATAGATGAAGAAGGATTTAAGATGGAAACTGTTTCTACTGGAACTTCAGTAAACTCTGGAAATGGAGTCTGATATGGGGTTGATATGTTCATAGCAGAAGTAACATCAGTCTCAGAACTTGGCAAACGGAGAGTAGACATAGGAGCTGAAGGTTTATTGATTTGTGGGGATATGCTATTGTCCTTCAATCCAGAAGTCAAATGGGAAAATGGGTCAGTAGTAGATCTTGTTTTTTCTAAATGGTTAAGCAATGATGTGGACATAGTATTCACCAATACAGAGGTAGGAGTACCCATTGTATTGGTGCCTCTAGATGACTCAGAGGGTATTGATTCAGAGGAGCTTAGTTCATTTCCCATACTAATGGTGTTCATGTTGGTTACTGTGAAACTTGAGGAAGAATGATGTTTTTCTGTATCAGTAGTTACTTCAGATAAGTTCAATATTTCAAGTGATGTGCTGTTCAAATTTGGAGGCAAATTTGTTCCAGTTTCCAAGCTTCTATCCAATATATCTGTTGTCTTAAACAACTCAGAAGTGGGAAATGAAGTCTCAGGAAAAGAAGTGGAGTTTGAGCTCTGTGGCAATAGAGGGGAAGCAGAAGAAGTCTTGGTTGGTACTGTTAACAAGGAAGAAGCAGTACTATCTGATGAAAGAGTCTCAGGTGATACAGTGTGTTGGGCCTGAGGTCCAGATGTGGTTATGTCCACAGGGTTTACTTCAGTTCTGGAAGAAATATAAGATCTTTGTGAGGTTCTGGTATCCTTCGAAGTGGCTAACTCATCGCTGCTCCAGCTTGGAAATGAAGTTTTTAAGGAAGCTAAGTTTGTGTCCAACTCCTCTGTAGTCTCCCCGGAAGAGGGAAAGAAGAGCTCTTGTTCTTCTGATGGAGACATAGCAGGAAAAGATGATGCAGGTATAGTTTGTAAAGAATTCACAGAGGAAGTTACTTCATGGAGTGGAGGGTCTGTCCATGATAGTAACTCAGAACTGCTGGGATGGGAGATTGAATCTGAGTGTAAAACTGTCTGAGTTACAGAAGAGAGAGTCCCAGTATAAGCTATAGGATCCGATGTATTCAAAAGAGTGGTGATATTGGATGACTCCTCAACATTAACTACTTGACTGATGTCAGTGTTTGGAAAGAAAAGAGTAAAGCTACTGGAGGCATTTCCCACTGAGCTGTTTGTTGTTTTTGCAAATGATACAGAGCTTGAAATGGATGTTTTATCAGTTGAGTTAGCTTCAGTTCCTGAAATTCCAGGGATAGTGCTAGTGGACACTGTAAGAAGATCAGAACTATGTTTTGTTATTAAATCAGTACCTTCAGACCTGGTGGTTTCCTGTTCTATTGAAGCTATGGGGAGACATTTCTGAGTTTCTGCATGGGCAGGGTTAGATAAGGACATTGATGGGGAAATTGTGTCCTGATTGCTTAGTGAGATTATAATTTCAGTTAATCTTGATGGAACTGAATTAACTAGCTCAGTGCCTTGGGGATATATTCCAGGACTATCAGTTTCTACTCTTGTTGCTGCATTTTTTGAGGAAATTTGACTTGTCTGCAAAGTTTTCTTGTTATATGAAGAACCTGGGGTTGAAAGCCCTATAGTATCCATATTTTGAATTGAGGTGCTTCCAGAGGTTACACTTGGATCTTTTCCATTTGAGATTGTCTCATGAACAGAAGTTACTAGTGCATCCACAAAATTAAGGGAGGAGACATTTTGTCCTTGAGAGGTAGAAGTAACAGGAGAAAGTGTGGTTTTCACCATCATAGCTGATGTGGGATCTGCAGAGGCATGTTTTTCCTTGGATAAAGAACTTGTTTGTGACTGTTCCTCAAAAGTGCTAGATGCAGATATCCAGGATAGATGTGGAGATGTTTGAGGCTTAGGTGAAGAAAATTCTCTCATAGGAACAGTGGTTGCAGTATCCCTGGATAGGGTATCGTTTAGTAAAGACACAGAATTAGCTGCTTCAAAGATGGAGGTTAACTCTATGTGTTCTTCTGTGCTAGGGTAGGTAATGAGTCTGGAGATGCCTCCAGGAGTAATGTCTTCTGATTCTGAGGAATAAAGAGGGCTTCTCACGGTGATTCTGCCATCTCTAATGGATTCTGAAATGGAGAAGCTAGTAGACATGTTAGGGGTTAATTGAGAAAAAGCAGTTTTGTGTGTTGTGGGAAACTTGGGCTCTTCAAGAGTAGTAGTTTGGGGAAGTGATTGGCTTAGGGATGATGTTGCATCAGTCACAGTTCCAGAGGCATCAGAGAATGTTGGTTGTGAAATAGAAACTGTAGTGCTCATTAAGGGATGCTGAAACATGGTTGAAAATACAGTTTCAGTTGGAACTGATGCAGGAGTAATAGAAGACTTGGATTGGGGTATGGAACTGCTCACTTTCATAATTATTTCTGATTTAAAAGAGGAAGTAGATCTTCTCTGTGAAAATTTGGTAACCTGGGAAGTCTCTTGGCTTGAATGTGTATTAGTGGTCCAATTTGGAAATGAAGTAGACAAATTATGCAACTGTCTATCCAACCTGGTTGGGATTGCCTCCTTAGAAGAAGTAAAGACTGAGACAACAGAATTAGGAGAGGAGGTGTTGTTTTCTCCTGTGGAAGTAACAGAGGATGTTAAAGAAGGTTCACCAAGATATCCTAGAGAATTGTGAAGTTGACTTCCTTTTAAAGTTGAAAAAGTTGCAATTGATGGGACTTCATAACTTTCGCTTAGAAGTGTAGCTGTCTCTGTAATTGTGGAGGCTGGACTGAAATTCATGAAATTGTCTGACTTTGTTGACATGATTGATGTTTCTAGGGAGAGGGCAATGTTTGAGGTCACATTAGAATCCCTAATATGGCTGGTAGATATTTCTTCTGTTTCTGTGATGGTGTTGGTGAAAATTCCACTGGTCATACCTCCTAATGTAAACTTAGTATGTTCTGGTGTAAAATGCTGAAGTGTTGGGAGTATTGTGCTATCAGGAGACATGGGTATTGTACTTGATACAAGAGTAGAGGAACTATTAGGTACTTTAGAAGGACTTAAAATGAAATCTGTATTTGAGTGCACATTCTCAGGTGTGTTAGCTTGTGTCAATGTGGTCAGGAGGGTAACTGTCTGTGTGCCTATATTTGTATTTTCATATGATGTTGATTGTGTAGGTGTAAGTACGGATACTTCTGTAGTGGGCAGGGTAGTGGGGAAAGTTTTCTTTTCAGATGGCACTGAAAGAGATGTGATGGTATATTGGAATTCAGATACAGAAAGGTTGGCTCCCATGTTGGAACCTGGTGTGACTGAGGAAAATGTATTCATCTGTGATGTTTGAGAGGCATGAACAGTGTTAGAGCTTGACTGCGAGATGCTGCTCCAGCTTGGAACAAAGGAAGTCACAGGGCCTGAACTTGTGTATGAATCTGATGGGATTGAATCCTTAGAAATTGTGAAAAAAGGGACAACAGATTTGGGAGAGTGACTACTGTGAGTGTGTGGCAAGTAAGTATCAGAGGTCAGTGAAAGTGACCCTTGTGATTTTGTGGAATCTGTAGACATGGACCCTTTCTCAGGGATAAGTATCCATGATGCTGAAGCAGTATTGTTGAAAGGAGTGACGGATTCTGAATGTGGAAATGTATGTGTCCCACTGGAGTGGGTACCCTTGACTGAGACAGTGCTTGATGTTTCTGGATAAGTCAAAATGTCAGAGATAACTGGAGAATTTCCCATGGGTCTGCTTTTCATCACTTCTGACTTTGCACTGATGCTGGAGATAGGGAGGCTGATGGAGATTCCAGTGGAAGTATCTTGCGATGTTGACTGAATGTCTGAAAGGGATATGCTGTCAGTGGACATGAGTCCTTTCCTGGATTCATAAGGAGAAGGACTAGTGGAAAGTTCAATATGGCTAGTACTGTATTCTGTGGTTGTGTTTACATCTTCAGATGTACTGAAATCTGTCCATGCTGTTCTCAAGGGGAAAGATATACCTGTCTCAATCTCTGTACTTTCAGATGAGACTGACTGTGAAGGTGAAAGTCTGGCTTGTTCCATGGTTGGCAGAATAGTTGTAAAAGACTCCTTTTCAAGTGAAACTGATATAGGTGTGATAGCATGTTTGGAAGTGCTATCTTTCATGCCTTCCACTTGTGTGAGTGAGGAAACTGAGGTTGTATGTGGGATTTTGGAGAGTTGGACACTGGTGGAGCTTGGTATGGAAGGGCTCACTGATTTGGGGGACATATATAATCTAGTAGGGTTTTGGTCATTAGAAATCATGACAATAGAGGCAGAAACAAAAGAAGAGGTGCTATATCTGTCAGCATTGGCAGAACCTGGAGAATGTGAGGGTGCCTCATCCGTAGGTCTTGTCAAACTTGTAGACATGGACCCTTCCAAAACTGAATGAGTCCTTGATGTGGTGGCAGGATTGATGTTGGTAGAATTAACCATGAGTTCTGAAAGTGTAAATGTCTGTGTCCCATTGTGTTCGGTCTCTGTGTTTGAAGAAGTCGTTGATAGAACTTTGGAAGTTACCATGTTTGATGTCATCACAGTATTTTCCCTGTGGCTGGTTGCAATCTCTTCTGATTCTGTGGTGGTTGTAGATCTTGAGTACTTGGTGGAAGTGTTCTCTGATATTGGGTGGTGTAACTTAGAAAAGAATGTTCTGCCAGCCGATATACTTTTTGTCATAGATGTGACAAGAAAAGGAGTAATGGGTACATTAGTCTGGCTAGTTCTGTGTTCTTTGGTTGGCTGTATGTCTTCAGACTTACTGGAATTTTTCCATGCTCTGTTCAAGGAAGAAGCTGTCTGTTTTCCAATCTCTGCTGTTGTAAAGGAAATTGACTGTGGAGATGAAAGTGTAGTACCTTCTGATCTGGCCAGAATTGTTGTAAAATATTCATGTTCAGAAGAGACTGGTGTAGGAGTAATGGTGTTTTTGAGTTGAGGTGTTGAACTCCTATTTTTCTTGTTTCCTTTTGTGACTGAGGAAACAGTGGTCATCTGTGAGATTTTGGACACTTGTGCAATGTTGTAACTTTTCTGAGGACTGCTATTCAAGCTTTGGATTGAGGAAATCACAGCTTCTGAGCTTGTGGGGAAGTCTGTTGGTATTATGTCCTTAGAGACTGTGATGGCATAGGCCACAGAACCAGTAGGTGATGTATTGTGTGTATCTATCATGGAAGAAATAGCAGAAGGTGACTGTGATTCATGTGGCATTGTTATGGAATCTGAAAACACAGATTTTTCCCAAGGATTATGTGTCTGTGGTTCTGAAATAATATTTTTGGGAGGATACATGACTTCTGAATGTGGAAATGTGTGCACCTTACTGGAATTAGTGACGTTGATTGAGGCAGAGATTGATGGGTTTTCAGAAGTCACCATGCTTGAGGTCATCATAAAATGTCCAGTGTGTGTATTTGTCAACTGTTGTAATTTTGAAGTGATGCTGGAACTAGGAGTCCCAATGGTGAGTCCAAAAGAAGTATCCTCTGATATTGACTCAGGTAGTGTTGTAAAAGATGTGTTCCCAGTAGACATGTCTTTTGTTGAAGGTTCAGGAAGAGAAAGATTCATAGACACTTCAGTATGGTTAAGACTATACTCTGTGATTAAATCCATTTCTTCAAGTATGCTATGTTGTATTCGAGCTGTGGTCCAACCTTTTTTGGTAGTGTGATGGGTAATTGGTTGATGTCTTTGTGATGTGAAACTAACAGGTGATAAAGAACTTGTTCTGTCTGTAGTTTTCCAGGAACTTTCAGGGCTGATTCCTTCCAGTGGTGATGAATTTGTCCTGGATGGGGCTTTGTAACTCTTGCTTAGAGGAGTAGATGTCTCTAACAATGAATAATTCTGAGAGACACTGGAGTGAATTCCTGATCCTGAGGTAGTTGCTGGTGTACCTTGAGATACAATCATGTTTGGGATCACCATAAAATGTTCTATCTGACTAGCGGTAATTTCTCTGCTGATTATGGAGTTTAGGGGCCCAGTGGGCAGTTCAGTGGAGGTTTCTTCTGTTTTTATTGGCTGGTTAGTGATTGGATAGGAAATGCTGTTAGTTGTGGATTCTGTACTGGATACAAGAACAGAATTAGTAAAGGGCACTTTAGTATGATTAGGAGTATGTTCTGTGGTTGAAATCATCTCAGTTATGCTAGTTTCTGCCACAGTTACAGTGGTAGATGTGTCTGACAGAAGAGTACTATTTAATGCAGTTACATTATGTGTCTCAGTACTGGTAAAATTAGATGTGTCAAAATTAGTCATTGAAGGAGAACCAGTGGTCTTCCCTGTTGTTTCAGGCACCATTGTGGACAATATGGTTTTAAGGAAAACTGATTCAAACAGTACATTGGGGGTAGAACTGGTAGCATTCATGATGTTCACTGCTTTCTTTGAGTTTCTTGTGCTTTTCAGAGCAGCGAGCTTTGAAGGGATGCTACTTCTCCAATGTAACAATGAAGCAGTCACTGTTGTGTTTGTGTCCAAACTTCTTGTGCTTGTCTTGGGTGTTGGTCTGACCACTGAAGTCATAGATCCACTAGAACTATGTGGTTCTTGGAACGCTGAGGCTACATGAGAAGGCAAGGTTGGTTTGTGTTTACTTGACACAGTAAGCTCTTGACAAATAATAAATAATTATAAAACAGACAATCAAATAATGCATTCGGGAATAGCCTTATATACTTTCTTATAGCTTTAAGCTGATTTGAATCATATTATGCTTGGTATCTGCATGAATCATATCTTTTTTTATGTTCATTCCTCAGAAGAAATTTTTTCCTGGACTATATTCATGTTGTTTAAGGATGAAATATTTCTCACTGAGGATTCCTATGTTTACATAAGCATGTATTAAAATAATCATTACAAAATTATATTATTTATCAGGTGAAGTTGCATAAAATATAGCTTATAAGTAAAACTTACAGCCCAATAATTATAAAAAGAAGTCAGGTTAGCTTAAAATGCAGAGGATAAATGACTGTGGAGTGTTCAGCCCTAAATTATACTCTCTCTCTCCTTAATACTCAAGGAACCTCCTAGAAGAGGAAGTGAAAAGACTATAAGAACCAGAGCTACAAAACAGTGTATTCAGACATGAAGGGAACATTGCTCTCAGAAACTCATGACTATTCTTTTGGACTATACAAGACATACACCAGACCAAGTCTATTAACATTCCAGCATAGGTAATGGAACTAAAGAGTTATTGTCAAATGATTGTAGATTGGTAAGAGATGGTCAGTTATCTCCAGAGTTGTGGCTCATGGAAGATTGTCCATGCCCCAATGGATGGTTAGTGCTACAGCTGCATGCATAGAGCCAGCATTAATTAGACTCAATGGGTTATTCATAATAGAAGAAGAGAAGAAATATAAAAAGGAGGAGGAAGAGGAAGAAAAGGAACAGGGTGAGGAGGAGGTGGAGGAGGAAGAGAAGGAAGAAGGGGAGGAGGACAAAGAGAAGGAGGAGGAAGAGGAAGAGGAAGAGGAGGAGGAGGAGTTGCTGAAGAGATGGTTCAACAGATAAAATTACCTGCTGCTAAATCTGACAAACTGAGATTGATTCCTGATATGCACGTAGTGGAAGGAAAAAACTGACTTCTGAAAGAACTTTCCTTTTACCTCCACATGTACACTTGGACATGCATACACACACACACACACACACACTCACACACACATACACACAAACACACACACCACATGCACACACATACACTAAACTAACTAAAAGTGTACTACAAAATGTTTATTTACAGAGGAAAAGGCCATGAAGTTGAGAAGGGAACATGATGGAAAAGTCTGGGACGAGTTGGAGACAGTAATGAAGGGAATGTGATAAAATTTTGTCATTTACATGTATGAAATTCTCAAATAGTAAATACATTTTTAAAAAATAGCCAGTTTCAATTAGTTAAGTGCTTGTAACAGATTGAACATACAATAGAATAAATCCATGGTTTCTTGGTATGATCATGGTACATAGATGCCTAAAATTTTTATGAAGGTGCATTCATATAGTTAATTCTCCCAAAAAGAAAAAAAAGTATGATTGGAGAGATGACTCAGCACCTGCTCATAATTTCCATCTCCAGAAGGTAGAGACGGGGCTCCTCAGAGAAAGCTGGTTAGGAAGACTAGCCATATTGGAGACCTCTGGGTTTATGGACAGTGTCTCAATGAAAAATGTGATAAGGGGATTGAAGATGATTTATGACATCAGCCTCACATGAACATACATACATATACACAAAATAGGCATACACATACTTCCACACACCATGTACACATGCATACAAACATACATGAAAATTAGAAAAAGAAGAGGAAAAACCTATACACAAGGGACTGGGGCAGTGGCACACTGGGTAAAAGCAGTTGTTGTAAGAGCATGAGGACCTATTTTGATCCCAAGAACCATGTTAAAAAATCAGATGAGGGTATGCATACATATGTAATTCTAGTACAACAGAGGTTAGTGACCAAAGAGAACTACTGGGGATTTCTAACCACCAGCATAGCTCCAGTTTTAGTAAGAGACCCTGTCTCATGAGAATAAGGTGAGAAGTAAATGAACCAGGACGCTTGCCATCTTCCTCTGGTCAACTTGTGAGTGTTCATGGGATTGTGAATATGCAGCACACATTTTCATATATCACATACACACATATGTACACACACATACATACACACACACATGCACATACATAATATATAGATAAATTGCTCACATATTCCTAAGGTACTATTTCCTGTACTACAAGCTAGCATTTCTGTTGGAAGATGTATCTATGAAAAAATTGAGGTGTTTTAATACCCCATACTAACTGGTCAAACCCTCTCCTATCCTCAGGCTTCCATAATCTCTATTCCTTTCTTTTCACTGCTATAAATTTGACTTTCAGCATTTCATGTATATGTAAAATATATAATTATGCATTATATCTTAAAAATGTGCCTGTTTTTATCTTTTCATTGTTTTGTGTCTACATTTTCTTTCCTTTTATCTTTCTTTTAGCCTGTGTTCCTTCCTTCCTTTCTTTTTCTTTTCTTTTTTGACTTCTCTTCCTTCTTTTTTACCCTTCTCTTTTATTTTTCTTTCTTCTCTTATTCATCCCCTATCCTTCTCTATGTGTTTTTTTCTTTCTTTGAGGATCTTTTATATGAGCCTAGGTTTGTCTGGGATTAGCCATGTAGCCCTGACTGAGCAAAACTCCAGATCCTTCCTCCTCCTCCTCCTCTTCCTCCTCCTCCTCCTCCTCCTCCTCTTCTTCTTCTTCTTCTTCTTCTTCTTCTTCTTCTTCTTCTTCTTCTTCTTCTTCTTCTTCTTCTTCTTTTTCTTCTTCCTCTTCTTCTTTTCTTTCTCTCTCTCTTTAATTTACAGATCCTTCTATCTTATCTCCCAAGTATCAGAATTATAATAACATCATGTCTAGATTTAATTTCTTTCTTTAACAAGATATGGAATAAACCTATATGTATGAATAAAGAGCATGCAATTTCTCTCTTTGTATCTAAATTTATGTTACATATATATGTGCATACATACATACACAACACACACACACACATACATACATTGGAACACATTTACCTTACATCCTTATAAAGAAACTGTCATGAGAATAAGGCTGACTTCTTTCTTTAGTAAAATAGCAGGGATGTGGTTATGGTACTAGATGAGAAGATAAGTCTAATGGAAAGTTGTAGGTGGTTACTGGAGTGATTGTCTATTATCTGGGCCTGTTGTGATTACTCTGGAGTTTTCCATTCTATTCTAAGTAGACCCTTTCTTATGTAAAATTCTAAATTTAAAAGTCAATGCTGTCTATGTGTTTGAATCTGGATTGATGAGGAAGAGTACTAGCTCACATATTCCTAAAATCAGGTTTTAGGGTCTTTCTGGGCCAGGGCCATGAGCAGACCTTGGGTGCAAACTCCGAAGTCAGTCCCAAAACACCCAGAGGAAGCTCCATTATCAATCACTATAACATACCCAGGATCACAGGATCAGAGGTGAGGAGGACACAACATCTGTCCCAATACTGGAAGGAACTGGGACCAGTAGGACCCAGGCACACAGGAACTCCTCCAGATTGGTGGCAAGGGTTCATTCCTATCTGTCTGGGTCAGTTCCCTGAGCAGACCTTAGGTGCAAATTCTGCAGCCAGTTCCAGAACACCCAGAGGAAGCTCCACTGCCAGATGCTCTAACTCGCCCAGGATCCCAGGATCTTGGTCATACCAAGATCTCAGGGTCTCAGAGGTAGCTTGACTCCCAGGAGCTCAGACACACCCAGGATCTCAGGATAATAGGATCTCAAAATCATAGGATCACAGTGACAGCTTAACTCTGAGAAGTTCTGACATAACCAGGATCACAGGAAGGACAGGCTCCAATCAGATATAGAAATTTCTCTTAAAAAATATAGGCAAGAACACAGGTAATCAGGTAGAAGCCCTTAAAGAAGAAACACAAAAATCCCTTAAAGAATTACAGGAAAACACAATCAAACAGGCAAAGGAAATGAACAAAACCATTCAGGATCTACAAATGGAACTAGAAACAATAAAGAAATCCAGAGACAACCCTAGAGCTAGAAAACCTAGGAAAGATATCAGGAGTCATAGATGCAAGCATCTTTAACAGAATACAAGAGATAGAAGAATCTCAGGTATAGAAGATACCATAGAAAACATTGTCCCAACAGTCAAAGAAAACACAAAAAAGCAAAAAGCTCCTAGCCCAACACATCCAGGAAATTCAGGACACAATGAGAAGACCAAACCTTAGGATAATAGGTAGAGAATAGAGTGAAGAATTTCAACCTAAAGGGTCAGTAAATATCTTCAACAAAATTATAGAAGAAAACTTCCTTAACCTAAAGAAAGAGATGCCCATGAGCATACAAGAAGCCTACTGAACTCCAAATAGACTGGACCAGAAAAGAAATTCCTTTCAAAACATAATAATCAAAACACCAAATACGCTAAACAATGAAAGAATATTAAAAGCAGTAAGGGAAAAAGGTCAAGTAGCGTATAAAGGCAGGCCTATCAGAATTAGACCAGACTTCTCACCAGAGACTATGAAAGCTAGAAGATCCTGGGCAGATGTCATACAGACCCTAAGAGAAAACAAATGCCAGCCTAGGCTGTTATACCCAGAAAACTCTCAATTACCATAGATGGAGAAAGCAAGATATTCCATGGCAGAAACAAATTTACACAAAATCTTTCCACAAATTCAGCCCTACAAAGGAAAATAGATGGAAAACACCAACACAAGGAGGGAAACTATACCTTAGAGAAAATCAAGAAAGTAAACTTTCAACAAACCCATACAAACAAAGTCCCACCTCTAACAACAAAAATAACATTAAGTAACAATCACTTCTCCTTAATATCTCTTAATATGAAAATTAATATTACCACCCTAATCGATTGAAATTCAAAAATATGAGGAATTAGAAATTTGTTGGCTGTCACCCAGTAGTCTCTCTAATTTGGTAATTGGAGAAATATGTCCATTATTGTACAATCCATATACACTTTCTGCTTGTTTGTACATGACAGTGTCTTGCTGGCCACCACATATTGGTCTTGAAATATGCTTCTCCTATCTCAGCCCCTCTATTAGTAGGATTGTTTATTAGATGTTTTTTCTCTATTTTATGGTTTTCAGAACAGCTTACATATTTCAAAATTATGTATTCAGTCAAAAGAAATGTAGACAATTAATTTGGGAGGTGACTTGTAAGAGAACAGCAATGAGACTGAATGTTTTGCTTGATGTTTATAATTATTGTATTAATTTTGAATTAATTAAATAATCTTAAATTAATTTTGACCTTATAAGTTACTCTTATTCTGAGATGAATGCTTTTCAAAATTATCACAGAGAATGAATTAGAATCTTACTCTCAACTTATGTCTGTACCACACTTCAAGCAGAATCATTTTTCATTGAAACAGTTGATGAATGACTTCATGGATAGACCATCTTAATACACACACTGTTCATTCTTAAATGAATGTAACCTGTTCCCAGTAGGCTGAAAATGATGACAATCACTCAAGTCAAATAGCTTTGACTACAGCAGGAAATCTGTATCCAAATAATTGTGTCTACAATCCATTACTTAGCACAGCAGAACTGTCAACTCTTAGCTTAGCTACTGTGAAGGAAAAATCCTTTGGGGATGTGAGGGCCATTGTAATACAACCTTATTACAATGAACTCCAATCTCTAAAAATTGTTCTTATTTTGGGTTTGTTTCACAGTAAGAGCCAAGATTTTAAGCTCTATTAAAAACAAAACAAACAAAAAAGACTTTATCTTTTTCTGTTCATTTAATAACATGTCCATCAATTTTATGACTGGTATAAAAATATATATTGTGTTGAATATAATAAAAAATAAAGATTAAAATAAAAAAAAATCAGGTTTTATTTACCTGCCCAAGATTCAGTAAGCCAAGTATTCACATACAAATAAAACACCAGGTAGTATCTAGCCACTGGCAGCTCCAGATCATTTTACACTAGAAGGCTGTCTGCTATTATTGTTTTAATTATGGTGACATATTCAAAATAAATATTTGAGATCTGTGCCTAAAAGTCTTGAAATTTTTAGTAGTAGTATAAACTGCTACTAGGTGTATAGAAGAGAGGACCTAATAACAAGCACTGAAAGAGTAGGGGCTCAGAGGAATCACCCCTCACTGCTGAACTACATGCTGCTAATATATTCAGGGTGAAGGAGAGTCATTGCCATCAATTATATACTCACTGGTAAGCCACACCAGGCTCCAGTGAATTGTTCTAGCCTAAATGGATTATACGACAAGACCAGAAGTCATGAATCTTTGGAAGGTGCCAAGAATGCAGGAATAGTTTATAAGGATGGGAGAGAGAAAAGAGAGGCTGGAGAAAAGAATAATCAGAATGCACTTTATGCATTATGAAGTTGTCAAAAGAATAAATTTAATTAAAAAACAGAACGCTACAAATTTTTGTCTCTACTTTCTGTCTCTGGAAATATTACTGTCAGTTTTATATCCTTTTCTGAATTTTCAAAGATGAGAAAACCTGAAATCACCTTAGAATTCAGGAATAACAGGACTGATGAATACATACCTATGTGATAAGGTACTGAAAGTACCCAGAAACATACACACTTTGGTCATAGGACATGGAAAAAACAAGCTGATATTGACAGAAGCTTTATCCCTAGTAGTTGTTCAAGCTCCTGGAGGACGATATCCATTAACAATATTATCCAGCCACGAACGTTGTAGACTATCAATTGTTTTGGCAAGATACATTAATATATGCCACATTGGTGTAAATGTTATGGGAATAACCAATTGTAGTTCTTGGAATAACAAAAGCCTCATGGAAAAATATGGTGGCTTATGTTTGTTTTTATAACTACCTGCAATATGTGTCTTGGGGGTCAGTTAGCTGGTAAATTCCAGGGAGTGTTCCTGACCAAAATTTATCTGTTGGTCAATATTTAATATTTAATAAATATTGTTTCAAATTTGTCCCAAACTGATGCAATTTATTTTCTCCTGTGAATCTCAAGATTAATAGTATATTAAACACACCCTCCATCCCAAGGAATGTTCAAACAATGGGGAAGAAAGAATATAAGAACCAGAGGTTGGAGAGGACCAAAGTGAAACAGTGTCTTCCGGACATGATACAACTGTGGACCACATAAACTCCCAACAGCTATGATTGCCTGAATAATAGAGAGACAGATAGAGCCTCTCAATAGTCCGTTGTGAACTTATCTATGAAAGTCCCATGAGGTCCCACCTCTCCTTTCATATCTATAGGCAGTTAATGGTTACAGGGAAATTTATAATTGGAGAGGTGAGAAAGGCAGGCATTTCTCTAGAAATCTCAGGCAAGCTAAGGATTAGATTTGATTTATGTGTCTCTGAAGCTATAATTTGTTTGTTTTTGGTTTTTTGTTTTTTTTTTATTTTCTAAGTTTTTTTATTTACATTCCAAATGATTTCCCCTTTCCCGTTTCCTCCCTCCCTGAAAGTCCCATGAGCCCCCTTCCCTCCCTCTGTTCCCCATTCAACCCCCTCTTGCTTCTCTGTCCTGGCATTCCCCTACATCCAGTCTTTTTTTTTTGTTGTTGTTTATCTTCATAGATAGTCCGACTGTTGAAGGACTTTGTAGTTTGCTTTGAGAGCTAAGGTAAATAAAGTTAGCATCCTTTGAAGTGATGGAGGCATCTACCAAATCTTTGGAGAAGAAAGCAGTTGATGAATGGCCTTCCCCGAGGCAAGAGAAAGACAGGAATAATTATAGGGACAGGAACAGGAGAAGAATCCTTTATTTAGGAGTATGGTTGAATCCTCTACCAGCAAAAAAGCATAAATTCCAGCACTTCTTTTTTTTTTTTTTTATAGTGAAATGTTGTACTTTATTTTATATCTATAATCACATATTCATAATCATATCATTTACTTATTTTCTATATGTTTCAAATTCTTCTTTTTGATGGCAGTTATTTAAATGGCTCTTAATTATCCTACTCTTTAAAAGTTTTTTTTTTTTTTAATTTAATTTTATTTTATTTTTTTAATTTACATTCCAAATCACTTCCCCTTTCCCGTTTCCTCCCTCCCCGAAAGTCCCATAAGCCCCCTTCCCTCCCTCTTTTCTCCGTTCAACCCCCTCTCATTACTCTGTCCTGGCGTTCCCCTACATCCAGTCTTTCCAGGACCAGGGATCTCTCCTTCCATCTTTTTAGAAATCTATTGATATGCTGATTGTGTCTAGGGTATTCTGAGATTCTGGGTCAATATCCCCTTATCAGTATCCAGTGGAAAAAAGATAGCCTTTTCAACAAATGGTGCTGGCTCAGCTGGAGGTCAACATGCAGAAGAATGCAAATTGACCCATCCTTATCTCCTTGCACTAAGCTCAATTCTAAGTGGATCAAAGATCTCCACATAAAACCAGACACACTGAAACTAATAGAAGGGAAACTAGGGAAGAACCTTGAACATATGGGCACAGGGGAGAATTTCCTGAACAGAACTCCAATAGCTTATACTCTAAGATCAAGAATAGACAAATGGGACCTCATTAAATTACAAAGTTTTTGCAAGGCAAAAGACACCGTCAAAAAGACAAAGCGGCAACCAACTAACTGGGAAATGATCTTTACCAACCTTACATCCGACAGAGGGCTAATATCCAAGATATACAAAGAACTCAAGAAGTTAAACTCCAGAGAGGCAAGTAACCCTATTAAAAAATGGGGTACAGAGCTCCACAAAGAGTTCTCACCTGAAGAATATCTAATGGCTGAGAAGCACCTAAAGAGATGTTCATCATCCTTAGTCATTAGGGAAATGCAAATCAAAACAACCCTGAGATTCCATCTCACACCAGTCAGGATGGCTAAGATCAAAAACACAGGAGACAGCAGTTGTTGGCGAGGATGTGGAGAAAGAGGAACACTCCTCCACTGCTGGTGGAATTGCAGGCTGGTACAACCACTCTGGAAAGCAGTCTGGCGGCTCCTCAGAAAACTGGGCATGACACTTCCGGAGGATCTGGCTATACCACTCCTGGGCATATACCCAGAGACTTTACCTGCATGCAATAAGGACACATGCTCCACTATATTCATAGCAGCCTTATTTATAATAGCCAGAAGCTGGAAAGAACCCAGATGTCCCTCAACGGAGGAATGGATTCAGAAGATGTGGTATATTTACACAATGGAATACTACTCTGCAATTAAAAACAATGAATTCACGAAATTCCTAGGCAAATGGTCAGAACTTGAAAATATCATCCTTAGTGAGGTAACCCAATCACAAAAATTCCAGCACTTCTAACAATTGTTTAAGATTTTTCTCCCTGTAAACCTGAGATTTACTAGGATTGTCACTAGAGAGCTGCTTAAATTAAAAAGTATCCTAAGCTCTCTTGCAGCCCTAGTGATACCTGGTTTTAGCATTATCAGACTATAATCGCACCCACAGCACCTTAGAAAACATTTTATAACTCCATTTATCAAGAGAGAAATGGACAAGAGAAAAATAAAAATTTCTTAATACCCTTTTGAGATATAACTTGAGAACTACTAAAAAGCTATATATTGATAATCATGAAATACATTTTTTTACTATCCCTTAATAGCATATACTTATAAGTGAATATGTCTTAATTTCTCCATGGTGTTCCTCTCTTTTTCTTAATCTTTATGATAAAGGTTTTATTGAAATATCTTTAATAAATCTCCAACTCTGATTCATACTAGTCCTGAAATTCTTTTCGCTATCAAAGTTGTGAATCCAGTTTTGCTTAAGTTGAGGTTCCTAAAAGGTTAAGGGAATGTCACAGGCTGCTGAGAATTAATGACAGTCTCTGTGAGTTGTGTCTCTGTGTCCTCAGCCGCTGACACCTAGTGAGGTTTGTTCTCATTCCTTCATGAGATAGATATTTGTCTCCTATGTTATGGATAATGAGACATGCCACATCTGAAAATACTGTTGATTGTTATGACTAGGAATTTGAGTACTACTATCTTCTAGTGAGTAGAGGTCTCATGATGAAATCCAACATCTGACAAATACAAGGATATATCTCTGCTCTATACCTCCCTAACATGAATTATCCAAATCTATATACATGAGTGCTTGTTCTGGGAGTGAGAAGCTCCTCTTATTATGAGATTGCACTAGGTTAAATTATTTGAGCTCTTGCAGTAGAAATAAACAAATAAACAACTCAGTAGGTTGTGAGCAGCATCAATAAAAATAAGGGCATGGCTACTAAAGAGATGATTCAATTAAGAACACTAATTAAGATGATTCAATTAAGAACACTAATTAAGATGATTCAATGGTTAAGAACACTTTTTTCTTGCACTGAACCTAGATTTGGTTCTCACTGTCACTAGTACACCAGTCCTAGTGTCTTTTTTTCTGACCTCTCAATGTAATGCATATAAACATTTATGCAGACAAAACACATGTACATAAAATGAAATAAATCTAAATGTAAAGGAATATAGTGGAATAAAATATGCATGTGTTAAATGCCAAAGAAAAATAATTATTTCTCCCAAATGTTTTCTCATAGAGTATATGCTATATAGTTGAGTAGAATAAATTTGGGAGATTTTCTGCACAAAACTGGGCATTATGGGAATGAGAATGAATACTTGGTCCCCAATTTATGGAACAGTTTGAGGATAATTAGGAAATATGATTTCTCGAAGAAGTGTGTCACTAGTGGCAGGGTTTGAGGTTTAAAAGGATTTGATCCATTCTTAGTGTGGTTATCTCTACCTTCTCCTTATAGATTAAGATACAAGGTTTCAACATTTTCTGCCACCTTGCCCTTGGTTTACCACTGTTGATTCTAAACTTTTAAAACTGTAAGACCAAATTAAACACATTCTGTTATATGTTGCTTTTTTCATGGTGCCTTATCAAAATGAAGTTGCTCTAAGGAAGTGAGTTGGCCTTTACCTTAACAGTCCAGATCAGATCATTCTGTCTTTTAGAGGAATAATAATTTGAGACTTTGGATTAAGAAAGTAGTTGAATGCTGTAAGCAGGGATTAATGGGAGCTTGGAAGACAGTATTGATGAGAGCAATGGAGACAATGGTGACTGAGCTGAAGAACTTACAAAGGGAAATAGGGAACAGTAATAGCAAATGGAATAGAAACAATTCTTGTGCTATGTTGGCAAAGAATGTAGCTCATTTCTACCAGAGGCTAAATTAAGAAATATTAAACTAATTTCCTAGGAGGAAGAAAATTCAAGACAGTCTAAGGGTGATCTGATTATGTGGTTGTTAGTAATCACTCTTACCGTAAAAAATAAAAGTGGAGGAAAAAAACTGAAGATAAAAACAGTTTCAGCAAGTTGAATGTTGGAGCCTATACTTGTAAGAGATGAGAATATAGAAAGGCTTGCTCCAAAATGGAAGAAAGGGAGGTATGGTCCGATGACAAGACGCCATCAGATAGGCTTCTGCTTTGTGAAAATGAAAATCTTGGGAGATTTTTCTGCTTCAAATCATAAAAGTAAATCTTCTGCAGATGTGGTTTAATGGAGCCAAGCTCTACCCAAGTGGACAGTTGAACTTGAATATGTTGTCTACATGTTCTGGCTTTAGAGTCATTAAAGGTACACTAGTAATGGAGTTATAGAATTTTCTATGGTTAAGGAGAGCTGCTGAGGCCAAGCATGTGATGGGGAGTCTTTGCCTGGAGGTCCTAAGAGACAATTTCATGAAGCTGTGAAAATAAAGACTGAGTTTGCGTTGGAGACTCCAAGACTCTTGACATGCTGGGATTGTTCTATGCCATTGTATACTGGAAGCATGGAAGTTGCTTTATGATTTTACTGGAGGTCATAAGAGATTGCCTTGAATCTCAGAAGAGACTTTAGATTTTGGATTTTTAAACTGTGTTGAAACTGTTAAAGACTATGAGGACTTTTGAAGTTAGATTAGATACAGTTTGAATTCTGATGGCCCTGTGCCTATGGAGACCAGAGAATGGATTTGATGGGTTGAATGAAAAAGACTCTGATAGGTGCTTATGTGTGAATATTTTATTCCTAATTAGTGAAACTATTTGGAAAATATTAGGAATTAGGGTATTATTGGAGGAGGTGTGGCACTGTGGCTTCTTCGAGGTTTCCAAAACCTTTTACCCTTTCCAGTGTGCCTCCTACTTGCAGATAAAGATGTAAGCTCTCAGATATCCTGCCACCAACCACTTTCTCCACCATCATTGAATTGCATCTTTTATGTTTTATTAGATATTTTATTTATTTACATTTCAAATCTTATCCCTTTTCTGGTTTCCCCTCATAAGACACCTTATCCCATTCTCCCCCTTCCTTCTGCTCACCAACTCACCCACTCCCACTTTCCTGTCCTGGTAATCCCCTGTACTGGGGCATCAAGCTTTCTCAAGGCCAAGGGCCTCTCCTCCCTTTGATGTCCAACAAGGCCATCCTCTGCTACATATGCAGCTGGAGCCATGGGTCCCTCCATGTGTACTCTTTGGTTGGTAGTTTAGTCCTTGGGAGGTCTGGGGTACTGGTTGGTTAATAATGTTGTTCCTCCTATGGGGTTGACAGCTCCTTTGACTCCTTGGGTCCTTTCTCTAGTTCCTCCATTGGGGACTTATGCTCAGTTCAATGGTTGACTGGTAGTACCCACCTCTGTATTTGTCAGGTACTGGCAGAGCCTCTCAGGAGACAGCTATATGAGGCTCCTGTCACCAAGCACTTATGGACATCAACATTAGGGTCTGGGTTTGGTGACAGTATAAGGGTGAATCCCCAGGTGGGGCAGTCTCTGTAAGGCCTTTCCTTCAGTCTCTGTCTCCTCCCATGTCTGTTTTGTTCCTCCTTTTAAGAAGGACCAAAGTATCCTTTGGTCTTCCTTCTTCTTTATCTTCAGTTGGTCTGTGAATTGTAGCTTGGCTATTCCAAGCTTCTGAGCTAATATCCAATTAGCAGTGAGTGCATACCATGTGTGTTCTTTTGTGATTGGGTTACCTCACTCAGGATGATATTTTTTAGTTCCATCCATTTGCCTAAGAGTTTCATGAATTCATTGTTTTTAGTAGCTGAGTAATATTCCATTAAGTAAGTGTACCACATTTTCTGTATCCATTCTTCTGTTGAGAGACATCTGGATCCTTTCCAGCTTCTGGTTATTATATATAAGGCTTCTATGAACATCGTGGAGCATGTGTCCTTATTCCAGGTTGGAGAATCTTTTGAGTATATGCCCAGGAGTGGTATAGCTGGCTCCTCCTATAGTACTATGTCCAATTTTCTGAGGAATTGCCAAACTGATTTCCAGAATGGTTGTACCAGCTTGCAATCCCACCAGCAGTGGAGGAATGTTCCTCTTTCTCCACATCCTCACCAGCATCTGCTGTTACCTGTGTTTTTGATCCTAGTCATTCTGACTGATATTAGGTGGAATCTCAGGGTTGTTTTGATTTGCATTTCCCTGATGACTAAGGATGTTGAACGTTTCCTTAGGTGCTTCTCAGCCATTCAGTATTCCTCAGTGGAGAATTCTATATTTAGCTCTGTACCCCATTTTTTAATAGGGTTATACATATTCTGGAGTCTAACCTCTTGAGTTCTTTGTATATATTGGATATTAGCCCTCTGTCAGATGTAGGGTTGGTAAAGATCTTTTCCCAACTTATTGGTTGCCATTTTTTCCTATTGAGATTGCCCTTCGCCTTACAGAAACTTTGTAATTTCATGAGGTCCCATTTGTCAATTCTTGATCTTAGAGCATAAGCTATTGGTGCTCTGTTCAGGAAATTTTCCCCTGTACCCGTGTGCTCGAGACTCTTCCTCACTTTCTTTATATTAGTTTCAGTGTATCTGGTTTTATGATGAGGTCCTTGATTCATTTGGATTTGAACTTTGTACAAGGCGATAAGAATAGATCAATTTGCATTCTTTTGCATGCTAACAACCAGTTGAACCAGCAGCATTTGTTGAAAAGGTTTTTTTCCACTGGATGGTTTTAGCTCCTTTGTCAAAGATTAAGTGACCCTACATGTGTGGGTTCATTTCTGGGTCTTCAATTTTATTCCATTGATCTACCTGCTTGTCACTGTACCAAATCCATGCAGTTTTTATCAGTATTGCCTTGTAGTACTGTTTGAGGTCCAGGATACTAATTCTGACAGATGTCTTTTATTGTTGAGAATAGTTTTCACTATCCTGGGTTTTCCAGATGAATTTGAGAATTGCTCTTTCTAACTCAATGAAGATCTGAGTTCCAATTTTCATGGGGATTGCATTGAATCTGTAGACTGCTTTTAGCCAGATGGCCATTTTTATTATATTAATCCTGCCAATGCACAAGCATGGCAGATTTTTCCATCTTCTGAGGTCTTCTTCAATTTCTTTCTTCAGAGATTTGATCCTACCACAAAAGCCTATACTCAATACAACTGGAAAATCTGGATGAAATGAACAATTTCCTAGACAGGATACCAAATACCAAAGTTAAATTAGGATCAGATAGGCCATCTAAACAGTCCCATAACCCCTAAAGAAATAGAAGCACTCCTTGAAAGTCTCCCAACCAAAAAAGCACAGGACCAGATGGTTTTAGTGCAGAATTCTATCAGACCTTCAGAGAAGCCCTAATTAGTATCAATACTCTTCAAACTATTCCACAAAATAGAAACAGAAGGAACACTATCAAACTCATTCTATGAAACCACAATTGCACTGATATCAAAACCCCACAAAAATCCAGCAAAGAAAGAGAACTTCAGACCAATTTCCCTTATGAATATCGATGCGAAAATACTCAAAAAAATTCTTGCCAACCAAATCCAAGAACACATCAAAATGATCATTCACCATGACCAAATAGGCTTCATCCCAGGGATGCAGGGGTGGTTCAATATATGGAAATTCATCAATGTAATCCACTAAACAAAAAAACTCAAAGAAAAAAAACACATGTTCATTTCACTAGATGCTGAAAAAGCATTTGACAAAATTCAGCATCCCTTCATGTTAAAAGTCTTGGAAAGATCAGGAATTCATTGTCCATTCCTAAACATAGTAAAAGCAATATACAGCAAACCAGTACCCAACATCAAACTCAATGAAGAGAAACTTGAAGCATCTCACTAAAATCAGGGACTAGACAAAGCTGCCCTCCCTCTCCATATCTATTCAATATAGTACTTGAAGTTCTAGCTAGAGAATTAGGCAACAAAAGGAGGTCAAAGGTATACAAATTGGAAAGGAAGAAGTCAAAGTATCACTATATGCAGATGATATGATAGTATACTTAAGCGAACCCAAAACCTTCACCATAGAACTCCTACAGCTGATAAACAACTTCAGCAAAGTGGCCAGATATAAAATTAACTCCAACAAATCAATAAGGTTCCTATAGCCAAAGGATAAACAGGCTGAGAAAGAAATTAGGGAAACGACACCCTTCACAATAACCACAAACAATATAAAATATCTTGGTGTGATTCTAACCAATCAAGTGAAAGATCTATATGACAAGAACTTCATCTTCTGAAATATATTCTTATAAGTGGCCTTGGTCACCCAATCAAATCAAAACAATAGGAAAGTTCCTAAGAAGGCAAACTGTTCACACATTCAATCCCAGCATTCGGAAATCTAATACTGAATGATTTCCCCAAGTTTGATGACATACGGACTATAGAATGACTCTCAGGGCATTGAGAGATACATATGAAGACCCTGTCCCACAAAACAGAAACAAGCACTTCACAGCATAGTGACTACTTGTAACAATATTTTGCATATTTTAAGATTGATAAGAAAGTAATTTTAAATTCCATTCCATTTTAAAATGATTTATAGCTATTATGACAAAGACATAGATTAAGTATATGATTCAGTGATTTTTGTACACATATGTGTATACACACACTAAAACTCACATTGCAGGGGCTCCTGCAGATACCAACATCCACAGATATTCAAGTTCTTTGTATAGGATGCAGTAGTTTAGTTGCCACATAGATAGATCAGTGGATAGGGAGGCTTACTTATCCTGAAGAGGATCTCTGTTCAGTTTCTGTACCAACTTTAGGTGGCTCACAACATCCTGTGATTTCAGTTCCAGGGAATCTGACCTAATTTCCCAGTCTCTATGGATATTGCACTCATAAGCATGCATGTGCGTGCATCGTGCATGCACACACACACACACTCATGCACATACATGCACAATTAAAAGTAATAAAAATAATTTTTAAAACTGTTATAGCTTTTTATACAGAATCTGGAATCCACAGATACCCTTCTGTAAATTTTAAAAAGTATGTTTTAAAAAAGATTATATATGTATATATATATATATATATATGAATTTATTGTTGCTGCCTTCAGGAACACAAGAAGAGGGCAGGGATCCCATTACAGATAGTTCTGAGCCACTATGTGATGGCTGGGAACTGAATTCAGGACCTCTGAAAGAGCAGCCAGTGTTCACAACTAGTGAGACATCTCTCCAGCCTGCCTTCTGCACATTTCATTTCTAGATTACTTACAGAACCTAAAAAGTAAACACAAGCTAAATCATTAATATACCATGTTGATCAGGTACTAATGCCAAGGGGAATATCCTATGTATTCACGCACAATAGAACCATTTTCCCCTAAACACTTTCCATCTTTTGCTGATAGAATCTAGTGATGTAGAGACCATGGATATGGTTACTGACTGTATACACAATCTGTCTATATACAACTTAAAAAAATGTTTTAATTGTACCATACACATAGCAAAATTTGTTACACCATTCAATTCATTAACAAGGGTCCTAGTGTCCACAAGCTGTTGTACTTTATTGAATTTGTCATCACAGCTTATCCTTTGCTAACCATATCCTACAATTCATCTCTTTGCCTCACTCTACTGTGAACTCCACTGTGAGATCATCACAAGGTGTCTTGAGTTAGAATCTCTAGCTCTGTGAATCTTAGAGCTATTTTGTTTGAATTCAGAAGTGTAGCTATGTCAGGTTCCTGCTGCTTGAATGGGGGTAATTTTCTTAATTGATTTTACCTTTTTATCTGAATGGAAGAAGTTTTTACTAAGGTCCAATACAATCTAAAATGTTTTACTGTTTTGGGTCTTATAAGAAGCTGTAAAGAAATGATCAAAAATGTATGTAGGTGACATAAATACTGTGGAATTTGAAATGTCACGTTCCCAGTGAATAGACTGAAGAGTATATTTTCTGTTTACTATCTTTTACAAAAGATTTTATATTAGTTACAATTATGAGTGTATTACAGGTTGGTGTAAGGGTATGTGAACAGGAAGTCAGGAGAGGGTGTTGATGCCCTTTTGAGCTGGAGTTACAGGAAATTCTGAGGTGCCTGATGTGGATACTGAGAAACAAACTTGGACCCTCTGGAAGAGTACCAAGCATTCTTAACCACTCTCTTTAACCATTATCCTGACTCTCTTTGGTATAGTGCCTATCACAGAATTGAGTTTTTCTTTTTTATTATTGGAAAGGAGAATCATTGATAGGGAGTATGTCAGAACTATAGAAGGGAGAGCAAGAATCAGAATATACTTTCCTTTCAAAAACTATTTTCATCTATGTCTTTTATTCCCTGTCGGTTTTGATCTTTTCTTAATTATGATTTTTGTTGCATACATGTGCTTTGCTTCTATTTACCTCACATTGTTCTCTTACTTCCTTTTGCCCATTTCCTGCTGGTCCACAGTAGTACTCATTATTCTTTCATATTATATATACACATATATGTATATATACACAAATGTATTTATATATATAAGCGCAATATATGTGTGTATATTATATATCAATACATATTAGTGTATGTACATTGTAACTATTCCTATCTATGCATATATTTGCATACGTAGTATATTCACCAATACACACTCATACACACTTGTGCATAGGCACTCATATTTATATTTAAGTGGACACTTCATATGAGTGAAATCATGTCCCATTTCTTCCTATCTGTATCTATGACCTTATCATATATACCCCTATTCATCTTTTTTATTCAACCAACTATAGGATGAAATACCCTGGAAGGAGAGAGTTAAGGGTTCACTCCCTTCATAAGAAAAGTGAATGTATTCTACCAGGAGTGAAAACTGGGAACTTCCAGGAAGAGAAAGGAACTCATTATATACACATATCCACACTGCTGTGGGAGAATTGAAACTGAAGAAAACTACAAGATTGACATGAAAAAGAAGTCAATTGGCAGAGGAAAACTGGAAGCTCTACTCTATCTGGCCTTCATACAACAAATGGAACATGTTCAAGGAAAGCCCAGGCTCTGCAAATGTGGGAGAAACAGCTGTTATGTAAATGTCTTTTGAAAGGCCATGAAAGTCATGACCCAGTGCTTTGGACTGTTTTCTCAGCACTCTAACCTATTCCTATTCTGGGAGTGCTTTCCTTTCTTAACAAACTGTGTCTATTACTATTTCTTATTATGTATCTATGGTTCAATTCTTTGCCATGGAACATAAAGACCTGGACACTTCAGCACAGGCTCAGATCTGCACCTGGAGCAACATTCATGCAGACACCAATAAAAATATGTACAAGACATACATACAGAGACAAGTCTCAGATAGGTATATGCTAACAGAAAACTGTTCACATGTTTTCACTTAAACACACAAATATTCTCACACTTGTATGCATATACATGGTCTCTCACACACAGATACCCACAAATATGTAGTCTCAGTTAAACATTTGTACACATAAGTACACATGTAGTATCCTCCCTATGGCATGTTCATAGACACCCATGGACCCACTGTGTCACAACACTAATTAACATTTACAGATTTAGAAAATGCGCAAAGATATTCACAGCTTCACTCATTCCTTCACTCACAATAGATAGAAATGCAAGACCCAGAACTCTGAATTCCTTCTTGGTTTTGGTTCAGTTCACTTCACTATACCTCATTTTCTCTGAGATCAAAGTAGAAATGGTGAGAGAAAACATCTATATATCCAGGTGTGCCAATAAAACTTAACTAAGATAAGATGAATTAGTGTAGATTGATTACAATATCTTGCTTTTCTATAACCCTTCTCTATAGAAAAGGACCACTTCAGTCCTGTACCCTTGACTCCCCACTCCTTTTCCTTCTCATTGACTTTTTTATTGGCTCCTTAATATTGTATAATCTACTTTTTGTAGTCATGGATTTTGAAGCTTCCCTTTGCAAACATGCCATCCTAGCATGGATATTTGTTCTTTTGTTTTGTTTTGTTTTGCTTTTTGTTTTTGTTTTTTTTTGTTTTACCTTTTTCTTTGTTTTTCAGATGTGTAACAAAAGTCTGCAATCTTTCCACTCCTAGGTGAGACAGGAAATGGAAATAGAAGACTCCCATAAAAGCTCACAGGCTAGCAAGACTGTCGACAATACATTAAAGCAGAAAAAAACAGCAAGAGAAGCACCATCTTACCAAAAGAAAGAAAGACTCCCCAAAGTTGTCCTCTGATCTACACACATGCTCCAAAGTCTGGATCCCTCAAGATATAAATACAAAATTAATAGGCATGTTTAAATATGAGGTGTATATCATAAATAAAAAAGTTCATATATCAAGGAAGCCAGTTGCCAGAAAGGCTGAAAGTGCCTATCTGGGCTGCATATAACAAACATTATATCCCCCAAAGTGCATGATACACCAGTAAAAAAGAGGCAGGTGTCTAATCTATAAATGGTCATGATTCGTAAAGGTCTAATATTCCAGCACTTTTGAGCACATGCTTTTTTTCTCAGCTCACTAGTTCACTTCAGCTCGTGGAAGTACTTTCCCTTCCTTTATAATGGATCTCTATTTCTATGTTCCTGGTCTAATTCTATTTTCTGGGACATGAGAATCTGTATACTTCAGGTACCTTAGGATGCAGACACAGCCCTGTGATTGCAGAAAACATAATCCATAAATGCGTGGATGATGCAGGCACAGCTATATGTTCTCAGTTGGTTCTAAGGCAGAAACGTAACAACATGAAGAGTTACGTCATAAGTGGGGTACATAAGAAACCTCAGGGAAGCTTGCTTGGGCAGTTTTGGAGATCTGGTCCAGGTGGTGTGGGTGCAGAAGAGCTTTTCCTGATGTCATGTGAGAGGGAGAGTTGTGAAGCTGACCAATTCGATTATCATCTAGTCCCAGATCCAGATCTTTGAGTTAGACTTTCTCTACATCTACACTGTCTATGAACTGCTGTACATTGTGAAGTGGTGTTCCTCCAGAACGAAAGCACTATGATCTCCATAACACAGGGCAACAACAAGATATCTGAGAGTAATCTCAGTGAGGATCCAGTATCGATAGTATAGCAGAAGCCAAAGGGCTCAAATCAGCCCAAAATATCTCAATGCAATGAATATTTGCAAGAAAAACTGTTTGAGAAAAATGGCATATTGTATGATACACCATGACATACTGCAGCTTCCACAGCAAGATTTTTGTTTGTATGTTTTTTGTTGTTTTTTTTTCTTTTGGGGGGAGGTTAAGAGGGCAGAAGGCAGATAAGAAAGGACAGAGAGATAAGTGGGATTGGGGTGCATAATATGAAATTCACAAAGGAACCAATAAAATGTTAAAAAAAAAAGAAAAAGAAACATCTAGGTGGGGAGGAATACTGTAGCAACACAGCTACTATGTCCATATAAGACATGAAACAGAGCATATGTAGACAGTGAGGCAGAAATTGCCATTGAACCCCAACTCTGGCCCACTTTCTTTCTTGTAAGTCTAGTCAATCTTCCTTCAACCCTTCATCCCTCTTTCTCTCCTTGTATCTTTATTTCTTCATTTATTTCTTTTTTCCTTTCTTCCATTGGTCTTCCTGTTTGTGCATTTGATACAGAAATAAGGCTGTGATTGAATAAGTGAGTAAATGGTTCCTGGTCCTCTGCACTCAGTACCTAGAGGATATTTGCTGTACAAAACAGCAGTATTGTGAACTCATCCAAATCAGTACAGAAAATGAAGTCTTATAAGGTGGTTTTGAAGAAAGTATTTACTTAAAACTAAGAGAAAAGAGAGAAAGTTCTGGTCCTGGTTGCCACTGTGATAGAATAGCAAGCTTGGAAACAATAGGGATATCATGAAACAAAGGACACTCCCACTTATTCCTCTGGTTCTGATTTTTCTCTCATACTTGTGAACACCCAGGCCTTTTCCCATGTAATTGATGAGACTACCTCTAAAAAGGAACTGTATACCATTTTCTGCAAAACACAAAGAAACTTGCTAAAAACAGTTAGTGTGAACCAATGAGATGGTTCAGCAGGCAAGGGAGATTATCACCAAAGCAAATGATCTGACTTTGAACCCAGAGACCCATATTGTAGATGAAGAGAACTACTCTGACAACTTGTCCTCTAATGTCCACATGACATCACAGCATATGTGCCCACACACATGAACACACACATGTACTCACACACACATACACACAGGCATACACATAGACATACACACACAGACACAGACAAATAAATAGATAAAAATAAAGAAATAAATGTGATTAAAGGTACTTTTAATACTTAACCATGGAGGTGGCTCAGTGGGTAAAATATTTTCAGTATATGTCTAAGTTTAGAATTCCAGAACCCAATAAAACTAGATACGGCAGTGCATGCCTGTAGTCCCAGGACAGCATAGACAACTGAGTCCCCAGAATATCGTAGACTAACTAGCTTGTCATATACAGAGGATGAACAAGAAACTGTCTCTGGCAACGTAGAAGGCAAGAAACTTATACCTGAGGTTGTCCTCTGACCTTCAGATGTGTGGTATGGCACATGAACAGGCACACACACACACACACACACACACACACACACACACACACACACGGAGATAGGGAAAGAAAGAAAGGAAATAAGGAAAGAGAGAGAGAGAGAAAAAGAGAGAGAAAGAGAGAAAGAGAGAGAGGTTTTTTTTTATAAAAAATAGCTAGTGAACTTGTTTGAAGTTAGATCTCCCATGTCATATATATATGTATGTATATATATATATATATATATATATATACATACATATATATATACATGTTATATAAAGATTTTCTTCAATAAATATTTTATATCTACCAGCTTTCTTCCAATTACATGTCTAAGACAGACTCTTTTCTGAAGACAAAATTTTATGGATAAGAATAAAGAATTTAGGATATCTACTTTCCCTGCTACCTCAAATTGCTGCAGATCAAGTAGTCATGAAACTCCTCAAATAACATATGCAGCTATTGCTGAGGCACTTAGAAGTGTTCCTCTCCTAATAACTTACACTTGATTCTTTTCAAGCTCTTACTGTTTTTCTGTTTATTTAATTAATTCACTGACTTGGGTGTACTCTGACTTCTCCTTCTGTTCTGTTACATAAGATATCAGGGACTTAGACGTACCTAAATTGAAGACCCTGAGTCTATGAGGAGGAATCCTCAACTGATAGCTGTGTTCCCAGCTGCTAGTGACAACCCCATGGAGCTGCTTGCAAAAGCCAGAGTACCCATGTTGCTGGCTCCTCTCCTCCCAGAGTCCTTCCAGTCCATTGCTTCTTACCTGGCCAATAGATGAGCAAAAGACTAGTAGCCAGAGTCAGCAGATACCTGCGTTGATGTGCTGAGCAGGCCAAGTCCTCTTGTCCCATCCTCCTGCTTGGCTTGCTGTGCTTTGCTTCTTATCCCACGGAAGGTGCGGAGAGACTGAACACAGACTAACCTGGCCTCAGCTTAGCTTCAGGGAGGGTGTTGAGAACACACCTTGCAAGGAGGGGCAGGGCCTACCTGTTCTACAGGGAAGCAATGGCTGTCACAGCTGGCAAATGTCATCTGGCATTATTCAGAGCCCATGCAGTAACTAATACCTGTAGACTAATACAAAACCCAGGGTAACCATTGCCCTTAGCAAAGCTTGACTCTTGTGCTAAACCAAGATATATCTGAGTTTGAAGGAGGACAGAGAAGCCTCTGGTACAGATCTATTCTTTTTAATTTTTTTTACCACATTTTACCTGACAGCCTCTCTCTTAGAGCCTGGTACCACCAGATAGGAGTGGGGTGAACCCTCCTCTGAGGAAGGTACAACTCCTACAGAGTATACATCAGTTTGGTATGTGTGGGAGTGCAGGGCAGGCAACATTCCTGGGTGGGAACTCCCTAGTTGACAGAAGAAATGAAGATGAAGACTAAGCTTTTTAGTAGCTCACAAGAGCCAACCTGTTTTCTTTTGTCTTGACCATGATCTCTGCCCTGCCACTATAGGGACTGTAATGTAGCTGCTCAGTTTCCCCTGACAGACAGGAGGGATGCAAATGGCTGCACAGAATTCAGCAAGAACAGCATGAGATATAGTTTAGATGTTATGAGCATTAGATGCTCTTTCAGATTCAATTCTAGACACCCACACAGTGGCTAACAATCATATGTATCTCTAGTTCCAGGAGATCAGACACTCTTAGCCTCCCTGAACACCAGGCACACAGATGGTGCACAGACATACATGCAGACAACCACCCATATACACAAAATTTAAATAAAACATAAAAGTTAAAAAGAAAAAATAGAATTCTGCAAGAGATTTAGGGTTTCTGGTTCCTATTTACAAGACCCACAATCTCTTCCAGTTTCTGTTGGGGGAGTGTTCATTTAATTATACCCATGTTTTGGTGTATGTGTCCATGTGTGAATTCCAAAAGACAATGTTGGGTGTCTTAACTCCTCAGGAGCTGTGTAACTTTTTAGAACTTAATTATTTTGTTACATTTCTTTGGATATTTTTGGTTTTTGGGTTTTTTTGTTTTGTTTTTGTTTTTGCTTGCTGGTTTAATATGTTTGTGCATGTGTGTGCATACCATGTAGAATTCATTTTTCCTTTTCCACCATGTGGACTCCAGCTGTGAATCAAACTAGATCCTCAAGCTTGTCAACTGTCTTTACCCACTGAGCCATCTGAATTGTCTTTTACTGGCATGAGACACACGAATGTCATTAGATGGGTTGGCCAGCAAGCCCTAGTATCTGCATATCTTCCCCATGCACAGGGATTAAAAATGCACAGCCAGTCACACCACACTACCATACTGTGAGCACACTACAGGGCTTTATAGATAGGTTCCAAGAATTGAACTTAGGTTCTCCTGCTTATAAGTCAAACATTTTACTGATTTAGCTATCTCTCTGGACTCTTTTCTCAATGTCTTATTAAAAACAAACAAGGTAAGAAAAGGGATCTCCTTGCCCCTTCTGTCCACTTGTCCAGGCCTTTGGGAAAGCTTCAATTTTCAGCCTTTCACAGCCATGTATGGTGGGTTTAAAATCACCCATCTCCAAAAGACAGAGCAAATGTAGGTGCTCAGAGTAAAGATGTCAGAGTTAGGGATTCAAACCCTCATGTCTCTCTTACATCTTGTACCTGGAACTAACCTTTGTAAACATAAGGCTGGTGCAAGTTTATCAGTAACCTCCACCTCCCACCCTTGAGGTCACCATCTTCTTGCAGTTTCCTGAAGGTTTACCCACCTCTTTGCTTGCCCTACTTATGCTGCTTGTAATATTTGAAATTTTGACCCCCATCATCATATTCTGAGCATGTGACTCAAGGGTAATGTGATGGACATATGAACAAGTACAGGGTTGAACTGTGACCAATAAGTCTGTATGAGACATCAGACTTCAACATGAAAGTGGATGAAGAATCAGGTCAGGCTTCTTAGAACAGATGTCATAGAACCCAAAGTGGAAGGGTAAGAGGAAATTGGCTGCCCCAGGTGAGGTGGAAGTAAAGAAGAAGTTTTCCAAAAAGCTCATGGTAGTAGAAAGGAAGAGCAGTAAATGGCTTTTAACTGAATTCTCAACTGCAGTCCCTACCAAGGCACTCTCCACCTACGAAAAGCAAACAGAGAAACAGAAGCCAAGCCATCTAGTATCCTTTATCTGTTTAACACCCTTTCAACTCCTATGACAGGAAAACGGGGTCCCTCAAACACTAGGATGTTCAAATCAATAGCAAATCATCTGACCTAGACCTCTGCATTTCCCTATCAGCCCCAGAGAGGGGTGAAGGGTCTTTATGAAATACACACATGTGTACTAGTCTTTTAAAAATGCAGGACTATCAGATATCTGGCTCTGTACATTTTTACCCTTAAGAAAAAGGTCTCTCAGCAAGCCTGAAGCTATCTAGTCTGGCAGTCCGCTTGCCTAGTGATCCTCTTGTTTATGCTCCCACAATACTGGGGTCACAGACACACACAGACTTTTTACATAGATACAAAGGATTCAAACTTGGGTATTGAGCTCAGGTTCTCATGCTTATTCAGCAAGCACTTTTATTCTCTGAGTCACCTACTCAGCTCCAACCCCGGGGAGTATAAACAGTTCTAGAACTTTATCTGTGATGGGACCATATGCCTCTCACGTACCATCAGCCCATCAATCATATCCCAAGTACAAAAGCTGCCCTACCTTATAAAAGAGCAAACAAGACTCCAGTTCAATTTCCAGCACCAACATCAGGTAGTTCACAACTTCCTGTAACTCTAGCTCCAATGGATCTGATTCTCTCATCTGGCTTCTATAGCCAATCCACTCAGGTGCACATGTCTACATACAGTCACAGAAATAATTAAAATAAAATAAATCTTTAAAATAAAGAGCAATCAGGACAAGGTTAAGAGATTTAGTTTCATGATAAGAAATCATAGTTGCTGTTTGTTGATCACCTACTACGTGCTGTAAATAATTTCTAGTCATCACCAAGCTAGGATTTACCCTGTTCTATAGGGCAGTTGTGTCTGAGGCCTGGGGGTAGGCCTGGAGCCTCGTTCAAGCTAGGCAAACACTTTTCAAGTGAGCCATGCCAGAAGCCTCTCATTGGAGTGAGTTTTACCTGTGCTACACTGCAGGCCCCCCTCACTAAGGAAGTCCAGGTACTCATTCAAACACATGACAATTCTAGTATCTTTGTATTCTAGATGCTGTGATTATAAGTGTCAACCATGAGAGTATACACTGTGTCTGTATATGTGTATGTATGCTGAGTACATATGCATATGCTGGACCACACATGTGCATGGAAGCAGAAGTATATTTCAGTTGCCTTCCTCAATCACTCTCCACTTTATTATTATTAAAGAATTTCATATGTGTATACAATGTATTTTGATCAAGCACATCTATGGAGAAGATGTATGCCCCTTTTGCATAAAACATATCCAAAAATTTGCCAGAGATGGGATTCCAAATGTGTACATTGATACAGGCTCAATAAATCTGTGGAATGAAGCATATTCCTTACAGCATCCATGTGCTTTTGTCTAGAAAAATATAAGGAAAGTAAGGATTCACCAAACAAGCTCTGTACCTTAGTAAGCTATTACCAAGACTAAGTAAGTCTCTGTTACCACATTAAAAAAACAAAACAAAACAAAAAAAAAGCAGAACTACTGTTAATATGAATGGACATGAACTAAGTTTTAAGTGTCAAATCAATTTATAGAATTGAAAAAAGAAGAAAAATTTCTCATAGCATTGTCATCCAACCAGGCCAAGAAGGAGATTTCAAAGACAAGGAACCGTCCCCCACTTCAAATGCCACAGGCAAGTTGGAGTTAGAGGAAGCTCAGAGGAATCTGTTGAGAAATCTTTTGAAGGGAGTTTCCACAAAAGAATGAATGAGGGTCAGAACGTCAGCGAAGTCAAGAGAGAGTGATGGAGAATTGGGGGGTATCATGCATTCCAATCCCCATAACAACAGTTATTATGACTGTATTAATGTTTACTGAGCATTTAATCACATGCGAGGCATCAGGGAAACAGTTACTTGGAGACAAAGCCTCAGATATTAAATTCCTGTACAACAAAAGGCACTTATTTAATATTTCCTCTCAGCTGCACCCTTCACAAAATTTACTGATTCACTGAATTCCCAGGTGTTCTGCATGCAACTCATTAGAGAAATTATATAACTGAACCTATACAATTGCCTCCTGAATTTGTGCTCATATAATGTTCAAGGGCAAGAGAAGATGTACTATGGGTGGTAGAGTACTCACTAGCATGCATGCTGCTGTGGGTTGAACCAGAGTACTGTATAAAGTGGGTATGGAGGTATATACCTGCAATCCTATGTTTTGGAAGGTGATGATAGATCAGAAATTCAAAGTCATTCTCCACTACATCTTGAGTTCAAGGGAAGCCTGAACTATAGAACAACTTGTCCTATAAAACAAAAACAAAAACAAAAAACAAACAAATAATGAAACACAAAAAAGTTTAAGGGTAGATAAGTCAGAACAGTTTGACTAAGTACAAGAACCATCAAGAAAAGGATTATGAAGGAATCATCCAAAACTCTAGTTCTCAAGTAAAAGTAATTGATCTCATCCCAGAAACTAGGGGCAATTAGAAATGTTTGCAGAGATCTGATAGTCAAATTGAGACAAGAGGAACATCAAAATTAATTAATGGATAGAGACAAGAGTCAAGGGAATACCACACTACAATGCAAAGTACAACCTCTGATGATAGAGAATCCTCCAACTCCAAATGTTAGTAAATGAGAGGCCAAGAAACCCCACCCTGAACTCATTTAAATGCTCATTTAAACTCAATTAAATTCTTATGTAAACAGCATTCTTCATTTAAACATTGAAAGTACCTTACTCCTTGGGTATGTTACACCATGCTATGTCTCATCTTGCTTTGTTCCAAACTGTGATCTAGTTTCACCCTTTAAACTCTCCAGTGAGTGGCAGCAGAGATGGTTCAGCAGTTCAGAGCACTGAATGCTCTTCCAGAATTTCTGATTTCAATTCCCAACAACTATATGTTGGCTCATAACCATCTGTAAGGGGGTCTGATGTCCTCTTATGGTGTGTTGTCTGAAGACAACAACGGTGTACTCACATTCATTAAATAGATAAAATCTTTAACAACAACAAAAAAAAAAACCTCTCCAATGATGGGTTGAGGAGATGAGCCAATTGGTAAAGTGTTTACTCTTCACACATGGGGTACAGAATTTCATTTCTAGAATCCACCATAATAAGTAAGTAAGTAAGTAAGTAAGTTAGTAAGTAAATAAGTAAATAGATAAATAAATAAATAAATAAATACCTGAGCATGGTAGTATATGATTGTGGTCCTATAGTGAAAAAAATTACTTTCCACTATTAGAGGCAGAAAGCTCATCAAGGTCCAACTTTTCTATAAGTCTCCCCCCCTTAATCTCCTCCAACCTGGTAAAACTTTTGTTTTCACATAGTACCAGATCAGAGTGGATGGTCTTTTCCCCCTTTCATTTATTTTCTTTTTTGACAGTTCTTTTAAAATTGTCTAATTGTGAAAGACTGTGATGTTAGACCCCACACAACATGTGGAAAGACAAAGCATATCAGTTGGTTTAGGAATAGATTGTGTGACACTTCCTCAAGGACTAAGTTGAGAGATTTAGGATAATTCCCAGCATTAAATCTCAGGCTTCCACTTACACCTGTACACACATGCATGTACACACCCTCTGCATCTTAAGACCTTTACCTAGTATTGTTCTTTACTACCTATCATGTATTTTTTTCTCTAAGTCATTAACACATTGAGATATTTCCTTGTGTTACCCACTTTGACTGGATTTCTATAAACCTAGATCTTTCTATCTCTCAAACCTCCATGACAAAAGAAAAAGAAAGAGAAAAAGAAAAGAAATCACCTCCTCATCGCACACTGCTCTTTCTTCCTTCTTGATCACTTGTGACCTCAGGATCTTCTTCTTTTACCCTCTGTAACCCACCAGCTTTCCACATGTCATTATTTTAGCATTTCTTTTATACTTTATTGGCTCCATCTATTCAACATGACCAGGGACTGAGTTTGTCTTACTAATACTGCATCTCTCATGTGTGGCATACAGCAGACTCCAAACATTTTGAAAAGCTGTATATGTAGAACTTTGTCTATAGGCCTAGCTGATCAGTAGGTTGTGAGGCATGAGAATTGAGGAATTTAAGACAATTCTGGGCAGCATAAACCAAATAACATAACAAAAGAGATGCTTGCTTAGGTAGCACATTTATTAATATTGGAATGACATAGAGAAGATTAGCCTATCCCCTATGCAAGAATAACCCCAAATGTAAAGCACTACACATACACACACAAAGGGGTGAAGGAATAGTTCGTTGGTAGCATATTTGCCTAGCATGTAAATCATGAGTTCCATCCTGGCATTGCATAAGCTAGATGGGGTGGTATAAGACTGACATCTTAGCTCTGGGGAGGTGGAGGCAGGAAGAAAAGTGGGTCAAGATCATTCTCTGCAAGACGGTGTGTTTGAGACTAGCATGAACAACATGTGACCTCTTCTCAATATGCAGTAAATTAAAAACTAATAAAAAATAACAAAATGACAAAAAAGCAGTAGTTACAACCAAAAATATTTGTTGGATAAAAATTGCTGAAAACCTTGGGATTTCCTTGAAGCATGTTAATGGTAACTCTGATGCATAAGGTGGATATTTGAAGGGAACCACAACCAGGCTTCCACGGACACACCCTGTGAAATGCCATTTTGGATTTCTTTCCTTGAGAACATTTTGAATGACTCTGAACTGCCTGCCACTTCATCAGAGTTCACACCCTCCTCTCTGTTCTGCTTTGAAAATTGTCTTTATCAACACTGATTGCTTGCCAACACCCCAACCTCGGTGAGTTCCCCTCCACCCAGCCAACACAGTGACCTTTCAGAAATGCAAAGCCAGCCTCTCCTACCCCTTGCACAAATTCTTCTTTGCCTTCTCACCAGTCTCAGTCTCAAGTCTGAAGTCTGTGGTTTGCTTTTAAGGCCTTTCTTTTTACTAGTAGGTGCCCATCATTTGCCTAAAATAATTTTTTTGGAAACTTTGGTGTTTTGTTTTTAAATTTTGTTTTGTGTTTGTTTGTTTTTGTCTCATAATGTTTTATCTGGGAATTTACCTATTTATTTTTGCTTGAAAATCTTTCCTTCTATACTATGGTTTCAAATTTTGTTTTTTAAATAATTTTCTGTGTGTGAATGTGAATGTCTTAGCATCTTGATGTGTTTCTTGTGCTTGCTCCTTTATGCACTTTCCCTGCCTTTAAAATGTTTGGTAATCACTCTCCACAATGGACAGATCAGGAAAACAGAAACTAAACAGGGACACAGTGAAACAAATTGAAGCTTTGGACCAAATGAATTTAACAGATATATATATATATATATATATATATATATATATATATATATATATATATATAGCACATTTCATCCAAAAGCAGAAGAATATACTTTCTTCTCAGCACCTCATAGTACCTTCCCTAAAATCGACCATATAATTGGTCACAAAAGAGACTCAACAGATATAAGAATATCGAACTAATCCCATGCCTCCTATCAGATCACTATGGAATAAGGGTGGCCTTTAATAGCAACAAAAACAACAAAAAGCTCACATACACATGGAAGCTGAACAATGCTCTACTCAATGATACCTTGGTCAAGGAAGAAATAAGGAAAGATATCAAAGACTTTTTAGAATTTAATGAAAATAAAGACACAACATATACTAACTTATGGGACACAATGAAAGCAGTGCTAAGAGGAAAACTCATAGCCCCTAGTGCCACCAAAAAGAATCTGGAGAGAGCATACACTAGCAGCTTAATGGCACACCTGAAAGCCCTGGAACAAAAAGAGGCAAATACATCCAAGAGGAGTAGATGGCAGGAAATCATCAAACTCAGGGCTGAAATCAATCAAGTAGAAACAAATAGAACCATACAAAGAATCAACAAAACTGGGAGCTGGTCCTTTGAGAAAATCAACAAGATAGATAAACCCTTAGCCAGACTAGCCAGAGAGCACAGAGACAGTATACAAATTAACAAAGTCAGAAATGAAAAGGGAGATATAACAACAGAAACTGAGAAAACTCAAAAAATCATTAGATCCTACTACAAAAGCCTATACTCAACACAACTGGAAAATCTGGAGGAAATGGACAATTTCCTAGACAGATACCAAATACCAAAATTAAATCATCATCAAAAAGACCATCTAAACAGTCCCATTAAAGAAATAGAAATGGTCATTGGAAGTCTTCCAACCAAAAAAGCACAGGACCAGATGGTTTTAGTGCAGAATTCTATCAGACCTTCAAAGAAGACCCAACACCAGTACTCTTCAAACTATTCCACAAAAGAGAAACAGAAGGAACACTACCCACAATTACACTGATAGCAAAACCACACAAAAATCCAACAAAGAAAAAGAATTTCAGACCAATTTCCTTATGAATATTGATGCAAAAATACTCAATAAAATTCTTGC
This sequence comes from Tokudaia tokunoshimensis, assembly GCA_036184795.1. Lineage (NCBI taxonomy): Eukaryota > Metazoa > Chordata > Mammalia > Rodentia > Muridae > Tokudaia > Tokudaia tokunoshimensis. Next base: position 18,155,921 of record BTHU01000008.1, read on the forward strand.
CAACTGAGTCCAAGAACACATCAAAACAATCATTCACCATGATCAAGTAGGCTTCATCCCAGGGATTCAGGGATGGTTCAATATATGGAAATTCGTCAATGTAATCCACTACATAAACAATCTCAAAGAAAAAAACTCACATTGTCATTTCATTAGATGCTGAAAGAGCATTTGACAAAATTCAGCATCCTTTATTGCTAAAAGTCTTGGAAAGATCAGGAATTCAAGGCCCATATCTAAACACAGTAAAAGCAATTTACAGCAAATCGGTAGCCAACATAAAACTAAATGGAGAGAAACTTGAAGCAATCCCACTAAAATCAGGGACTAGACAAGGCTGCCCTCTCTCTCTCCATGTCTTTTCAATATAGTACTTGAAGTTCTAGCTAGAGAAATTAGACAAGAAAAGGAGGACAAAGGGATACAAATTGGAAAGGAAGAAGTTAAACTATCACTCTTTGCAAATGATATGATAGTATACTTAAGTGACCCAAAAATCTTCACTAGAGAACTGCTATAGCTGACAAACAACTTCAGCAAAGTGGCCGGATATAAAATCAACTCAAGCAAATCAGTAGCCTTCCTATACTCAAAGGATAATCAGGTTGAGAAAGAAATTAGGGAATTGACACCCTTCACAATAGCCATAAACAATATAAAGTATCTTGGTGTGACTCTAACCAAACAAGTGAAAGATCTGCATGACAAGTACTTTAAGTCTCTGAAGAAGGAAATTGCAGAGGACCTCAGAAGATGGAAAAATCTTCCATGCTCATGGATTGACAGGATTAATATAGTAAAAATGTTCATCTTGCTAAAATCAATATACAGATTCAAAGCAATCCCTATCAAAATCTCAACTCCATTCTTCATAGAGTTAGAAAGAGCAATTCTCAAATTCATCTGGAATACCAGAAAACCCAGGACAGTTAAAACTATTCTCAAAAGCAAAAGAACTTCTGGGGGAATCAGTGTCCTGGACCTCAAGTAGTACTACAGAGCAATAGTGTCAAAAACTGTGTGGTGTTGGTACAGTGATAGGCAGGTAGATCAATGGAATAGAATTGAAGACCCAGAAATGAACCCACACACCTATGGTCACTTGATCTTTTTTTTTTTTTTCATTCTTAACTCTGTTTATTTTATTTTTTTTATTTTCTAAGTTTTTTTTATTTACATTCCAAATCATTTCCCCTTTCCCGTTTCTTCCCTCCCTGAAAGTCCCATAAGCCCCCTTCCCTCCCTCTTTTCTCCATTCAACCCCCTCTCGTTTCTCTGTCCTGGCATTCCCCTATATCCAGTCTTTCCAGGACCAGGGGTCTCTCCTTCCATCTTCTTAGAAATCTTGGTCACTTGATCTTTGACATTGTAGCTAAAACCATCCAGTGGAAAAAAGATAGCCTTTTCAACAAATGGTGCTGATTCAACTGGAGGTCAGCATGCAGAAGATTGCAAATAGATCCATTCTTCTCTCCTTGTACTAAGCTCAATTCCAAGTAGATTAAGGACCTCTATATAAAACCAGACACACTAAAACTAATAGAAAAGAAACTGGGGAAGAGCCTTGAGCACATGGGCGTAGGGGAAAATATCCTGAATAGAATATTAATAGCTTATGCTCTAAGACCAAGAATTGACAAATGAGACCTCATAAAATTACAAAGTTTCTGTAAGGCAAAGGACACTGTCAATAGGACAAAACGGCAACCAACACATTGGGGAAAATGTTTACTAACTCTAAATCTGACTTTTAACTCTTTACCTGTTTTCTGTATTTCTTTAAGGGAGTTATATATGTCTTTCTTAAAGTCCTCTATCATCATCATGAGATGTGACTTTCTGCTATGTTGGCATATCCAGTGCTCGTTATTGTGGTAGAACTGGGTTATCATGATGACAAATAACCTTGTTTTCTGTTGCTTATGTGGTTGTCCTCGCCTCTCACCATCTGGATATCTCTGGTGTTACTTGGTCTTGCTGTCTCTGTCTGCGGCTTGTCCCTCCTACAAGCCTCTGCTTCAGTACTTCTGGGAGACCAGCTATCTCTTTGGATTTGGAGAGCTATGTTACAGGGTCATCTCTGTGGTGCAGATAGAACCCTGAAGGTACCTTCCCTGAAAGTTCCTTGTTTCCTATGTCCTGATGACTCTGGATTGAACCCTCCTGGGCCAGGAATTTGAGCAAAAGTGGTGGTGTTACCTATGCTCAGAGGTTTTTCAGCACTCCTGGGAGACCAGTTAGATCCTGTCGATATTTGGGTGTGGAGCATTGTGGCAATGTATCAGCTCCAGACCCCTAAAATAAATCTTATATTCTTAGGTCCCTATGCCTAAGTTCAAGCTGCGACCTGTATCAGGTCTGCCTCCATCCCTTGCCCTGATAATTACTTTGAAACTCATGATTTTAAATGCTGTGATTCTCCTAGCTTTACCTGCTTCCCCCAAAGAAAAAACAAAACTTCCTTCCCTCTTTCAAAATTCCTTATGGTTATACTTTTTTATGAACCATAGGGGTAAATGATGTATTAATGTTCCAGAATAAGATTGAGTGGGATAGCTAGGGATGAAAATAATCAAAATACCTTAAGTAAATATTTGTTTAAAAACCTAGGCATGCTGATACATGCCTTTAAACCCAGCACTCCTAGGCAGAAGCAGATGGATCTCTGTGAGTTTGAGGCCACCCTCGTCTACAAAGAAAGACTCTGGTTCAGAAATAAACAAATATTTAAAAGATAAATAAACTGCAGCTAGAGAGATGACTTAGTGGTTAAGAGCACTAACTGCCTAGGTCTAGCCTGGCATGCTCCTTGGTTGATGGCCCATTCTCTGTGAGGCCCATAGGCCAAGGTGAGTTGACTCTGTAGGTCTTCTTGAGGTATCCTTGACCCCTCCAACTTGCTCAGTTACATCCCCCATTCTTCCACATGACTCTACAAGCTCTGCCTGATGTTAGCTTGTGGGTCTCTGCATCTGCCTCCATCTGCTGCTGGATGAAGTCTCTCAGAAGGCAGTATAACTATACTAGTATAGTTACTAGGTTCCCATCTGGAAGCATAGCAGAGTATCATTAATACTAAAAGGTTGGCTTTCTCACATGGAATGGATGTACCTTTTATGATAGCAAAAGAAGGCAATATCTGTGATTTCCTGGGATGATTGCTGGTACTTTGTATCTCTACAGGAGCTTGGGCTATGGTAGGCATTCATCCAAATGTGGATGGAGTACACTTGGTATTTGTGCATTTCATCAAGTACAAATATGATCTCAAAAAATAAAAACTTACCCAGGAATATCTTGTTACAGCAGTCTAAAGAAGCCTAATGTGCCTTGAGCACAGCAACAAGGTACTTTGTGGTGATGTGAAAAAGGAGAGGAAGTGGTAAGGATTCAATTAGTGCAGTCAGATTTCTGCTGGGAGCTTTATATACTACATGTGAGCATTTGACAGTGAAGAATGATCACAGTTCCTCTCTTAAAGAATCTAAAAGTAACCCCAAGTGAAGCAGGAAGTAAGAACTATGTTGAACATACAAAGAAAAAATTTAATTTGTTCTTGACGCTCAGTGAAACCTGGGAAACGAGACCTAAAGGATAAGTAATTCTAGCTAGACAAAGGGAAGGCAGAAGGGCATTCAGGCAGGTGCACCTGAGAGAGGCCGTGACTAGATAATAAGATGACAAATCTTCAAGAGGCCAGCTTCTTTTTCAACCTCCTGACTTGAGACCAAAGCCTGGCAACCTTTTTTCTCAGGCCCACTGCCGATGACCCATTCAGACTTCAAGACTGAATCAGGCACTACATACTATTGGTAACCAATCAATCACCTTGTCCTTCTTCAAACAGACCAACCCTAATTTCAGGAGGGAAACTCTTCAGAAGTTTAAAACTGCCCAGCCCTTATGAAGAGACTAGATTTTTCAGTTTTCTAAGTCCCCTCTTCGCTTGGCTGAGGGTCTTTTTCTCTGTGTGTCTACTGTATGTGTGTGTTTCCTCACCTCATTAACACCTTCCTTCAACTGCTGATTCTATTTGAGGTATGTGAGATTTCTCTGCTGCCATCTGTTGTGCTTCCTGCCCTTTAATATTTTAACTTGCAGATTAAACAAAACCAATCATTTCAAGATCTGTATGCTGTACCAGAGCCACATGCCAAAACCTAGAGACTACAAGTTGTATCAGAAGGAGTGTGCATGAAATAACACAAAGAGCTGAGAATGTAGCTTATTTGGTAGAATCTCATTTGCTTGGCATGCATAAAGCGTTGGGTTGTCCACTAACATCCACATATATGATACACACACACCCCCACACACAGAGGATGATGATAATGGATGATAGATACATAGATAAATCATTGATAGATAAATGATAGAAGGTGGGCAGATAGATTATAGGTAGGTAGGTAGATACATAAAGTAATTAAAGATTTAAAATATGTAAAGAGATAAAAAAAAGCAAGCAACAAACACCTCTAATCTCTACTTACACACACACACATGCACACATTAGAAATAAATATCTTACTCCAGCTCCTGGTAACCAATCCTTTTTTTTTCAAGGTTAATTTTTAAAAGTGTGTGTGTGTGTGTGTGTGTGTGTGTGTGTGTGTGTGTGTGTGTGTGTGTGTGTGAGAACTGGTGAATCCATACCTGCAGAATTAAGGGGTACAGAGTGGTACATTGAATTTAACTAGAGTTTCTTGCCAAAGCATGAGTGAGAGGTTATTTAGTTGGTAGCATGGGCAAGTTATCAAAAGATGCAGCATTGAAGAAGTAATACCACCTCTTCCAGCAAACATTAATTATTAATGACTAATAGTTTCTCAGGTTAGGGTAGATCCTCATTCACTCCTCCCTTATCCTTGATTAAATGCTGTGCAGAAAACCACTGCTGTAGTGTATTCCTGAACACCATATCAGGCACTCCTCACAGCACTTACCCTCTTCTTTTAAAATCTCTATTAAATTATAATCCTCTAAGAATACAGACGTTCTGACTTCATAATTCCTTCTGAGTCATTGGTCTCCACATAGGCATTGTGATACAGCAGGTGCTCGATAAATATTTGCCAACAACAACAAAAAAAAGCAAATAAGCCAGGGAAGCTGGGGCAAACAGTACTGATAGGGTTCCTTTATCTTTTGAGCCTGGAAACAAAGGAGGTGAGTAGGAACTCACGCCACATATCCTGCTACAACTGTAGCACCAATACCAATATACTTTGCTGTGTGGCAGGGCAGGGTTCTGCCTTAGTGTTCTGTAGCTCCAGTAGAGATTGTGTCAGTTCTCAAATGCCAGGACAACATTTTCCTGCTGTGAAGACAGTCTGTTGACAGTCCCACCCTGTTTTTCAATGTGTCCTGGTCATGCCTCTGAATATCTGTCAGCTCAGGGACCATTTTGAGAGTCTGATAATTCCAAATGTCCACAGAAGTAGCTAGGAAGGAGTCCAAGGAAATGTTCATATGGAATAAGCCAGAAAAACTTAGGCCAAGGTCTGCCCTTTTGAAGAAGATATTCAGCCTCAGGAGGCAGTGTCTTGCAGAGTATCTTTCTTGATACCTTTCATCTGGTTTTCTGAGATTAGGTCTCTCATGGAACCTTGAGCTTACTGATATAGCTACAACTGCTGGCCAGCTTTGTGTTTCTAGAAGCCAGGGAAGTGAGCCAGGAATATTGTTAGTTTAAGGACAACTGAAAAAATATAGTGAGATCCTGTATTAAAAAAAAGTAACCAGAGGCTGGAAAGATGACTCTACAGTTAAGAGCACTAACTGCTCTTCCAGAGGTTCTGAATTCAATTCTCATCAATCACATGGTGGCTCACAACCATCTGTAATGGGATCTGATGCCTCTTCTGAAGTGTCTGAAGACAACTACACTGTGCTCATATACATTAAATAAATAAATAAATATTTAAAAAAATAACCAAAGCAGAAAGTGGAAATAGTCAGAGAAGCTAGAGGGGGTTGAATGGGGAACAGAGGGAGGGAAGGGGGCTTATGGGACTTTCGGAGAGGAGGAAACGGGAAAGGGGAAATGATTTGGAATGTAAATAAAAAAACTTAGAAAATAAAAAAAAGAGGAAGAAAGAAGGAATGGAAGAAATAAACAAAAACAGGGAGAAAAGACCACCTCAGCCCACAGTCTTTATTTTCTTTATTTCCGATTCTCTGGTCCTGCTCATATGTGGGATATACCCATATATATGCATACACACACACACATATGTATATACACATATATGTGTATATATATACATATATAATACATAAATATGTTTTTAAAATAGAAAAGGAGAAAGCAATCAAGAGGAGATGCTTGCAAAAATTTTCTACTATGGTGGTGGTTTCTCAATTTCTATATCAAATCATTTATCATTTTAACGATATTTTATTTTCTTTCATTTTTCTCTGTGTTGGTTCATGTTTCCATGAGTGCACATATATATGTGTGGGCATATATGTAGAAATCAAAAATTGATGTGGGGAATCATTCTTCATTGCTTGTCTACCTTATTCTTTGAGGAAAAGTCCTTCAATCAAATACAAAGCTCATGGACATCATGAGTGTTGCTAGCTAACTTCCACTTGGGATCTCCTGACTCTACTTTTCAGGTCTGGGATTGCAGGTGGGATGCTAAGTCTACCTGGCATTTACATAGAGTTCTGGAGATACAAATCTGATCCTCAGGCTTCTATGTAAGTGCTTTAACTTCTGAGTCATATCTCAGCTCAATTTTAAAATATTACTATTATTATTATTATTTATTATTATTATTATTTGGTGGTGGTGGTGGTGGTTGTGGTGTGTGTGTGTGTGTGTGTGTGTGTGTGTGTGTGAAGGTCAGAGGACAGCTTTCTCTGCTGTGGGCTCTAGGGATCGAACTGAAGTCATCAAGCTTATGCAATTGATTTTATCTTCCGATCCATCCTTTTGACCCTTGTTATTTTGTTCATTATTTTTTTAATGAAGGGTTTCATGTATCCTAGACTGATCTCAAATGGAGTACAGATATGTACCACCATGCTACATTATTTATGAGTATATACTAAATTATTTCTGTAACAACAGTAGAATAGTGAGCACACACATGTAATCCCAGTTATGACAGGGAAAGAGGAGGACTAAAAATTCAAGGCCATTAGACTGAACTACATAATATGATCTAATCTCAAAAACAATATGAACCATGTCACTCTTTCACCAACCTCATATATCTCTGTTTACATCTTTGATTGGTTTATATCTTTGATTTGTTTCTTGGTTGCCAACTTGACTCCATATTGAATTAACTAAAACCAAAGAGGGTGTGTGCATCTGTGAGAGATTTTTCTTAAATAAATAATTTGAAGTAGCAAGACCCACTTTTAATTTAGGTCTTTTGAGGTGAGAAGATATACCTTGAGTGTCTTGAATTTAGCTATTTTGAGTAGGAAGATTTACCTTTAATCTGGGAACCCCCTCCCCCAGTTGCATCCTTTGTAAATGGCATGAAAGAATTCTCTCCATTTCACTAGCAAGTACATTCCTTCAATGGAATTGGAACCTACTTCTTCTGGATTCTGGCATATACTAAAGACAACTAACTGAGACATTCAGTCTATAGACTAAACAACGATTGGATTCTTGGACCTTCTATTGGTACATAACCACTGTTGAGCTAGTTGGACAACAGCCTGTAAGCCATTCTAATAAATCCCATTTTATGAGTTCTGTTCTTCTGGAGAAACCTGGCTAATAATAACATCATTTCTCAGTTGCATTGAGAAGCCATGAGCATGAGGCTGAAGAGATGCATCAGTAGTTAAAAGAGTGTACTGCTTGCATCGAGTCTAAATTTTGATTTAAGACTCAATACTTGGTATCTCACAACTGCCTGGAAATCTAACTTCAGGGGTATCTGATATAATTTCTGTTGACAACTGTAGTAATGTGCATATACATAGACACAGACAAGCGTATATACATTATTTAAAATAAAATAAATCTTAACTAAACCTGTGAAGGGATGTGGGAGTAGCTCATTTTGTAGAGTGCTTCTTCTCTAGGATACAAAAGACCTTGGAGTGCATCCCCAGTACCCCACAAACTGGAAAAGGTAGTAATCCTAATACTTTGAAAGTATATGCAGGAAGATCAAAAGTTCAATCCTGTCCTTAGCTACATAACAAATTTGAGACAACATGTGAGACCCTGTCAAAGTAAGGAATAAAAATTAATCAGATAGGGAAGGGACTACAAAGCAACCGTTCTCAGAATGTCCTTACTGGAGGACAGGAATGTCAGAGCAGAATTCTGGTTCCTGGTTTCATTTTGACTCTCATCTTTGCCTAGATGCTGTATGTGAAGATGTGACTGAAATGGAGAGATGTGTTAAACACCTTATTTTTCTACATTATTCTGCCTGCCAGCCTGACCAACTATACCCAGTTTCTGCCCAGAGTCCTATAATAGGCTCCTAGAAGAGGAGTTGATTGTCCCCAACTTCCTGGAACCTGCATCTCTTATAGGAGCTCTGCCCTCTCTCCTCTTGGACTCCCACCCATGAGTCTAAAATCAACTCTAAAATTCACCCTCTGTATTCCCTAAATTTTATTGATTCAATAATTTTGTGTGACCATGAACATCCAAATATCTAACTCCTTACTTAACAGCTTGCCTAAGGTAAATAGTAAAGTCCTACTTTGAACTCAAAGAAACCCCCAAGTTTCCCATATCAGTATTTCAAAAGAAAAATGATAGCCATGTGTAGAAATTAATCTGTACCCACAAGGAGTACCTAAGCGTGCACTGTGATGGTCACACAACGAAACCAAAGGTGCATTTCTTAGAATGTGCCCATCATGAAGCCTTTCACTAATCTACTTCAAAACATCAGATTGATCTTTTTAAATAAAAGAAGCCACATTCATAAAAACAAATACTGTTTTCTTTCATGTGAGAAATCTAGATTTATAAAAAGAGTAGAGTTGAAATTAAAAAGTACATCTTTTGTAAAGAGAAAAATAACCAGGAGAATATGTAAGAGGTATACATGAAAGGGTAATGAGAAGTGAATACATGTATGAAAATGTTTAATAAACAGATTATTTTATAGTGGTAATATACAATAATAATCTGTTTATTATTACTGTATTTACAACATTAACTAGGAAATAGAATCTGCTTAAATGCCTAACAATTGAATGGATAATAAAATAGTACACACAAGATGATGAAACTTTATTCAGCACAAAACTATGAAATTTTCAGAAGGCATATGAAACAGGAAAATATCAATGGATCCACACAGGTTCATACAAACAGATACAACATAATTCCTCTCAAATATGGGTCTTAACTTCTAATTTCAGTATATGTATTTTTGTGGAGGATTTATTGTTAGTAGTTGCCAGGAAACCAGAAAGAGGCCTATGAGAAGTGGTAAAGGAGGTTTTAAGGAAGAAAAGTAGGGGAATTAATAGAACATGTCATATACAAATGAAAGGATACATGGGGAGCAATGAGATGAGAGAGAGAGAAGTAGAGGGAGAAGTTAACCAAAAATGAAAATGTATGAAAATGATATAAGGAAACTTGATTCTTTGAATGCTGAAATTTTTTAAGAGGAAGAAAAGAAAACAAAAGACACAAAATGGTTAATATTATGAATTTCATAATAAATGAATTTGTGACTAAAACCAATTTTAAATAAAAAAATTCCAAAGAGAATACAATAGGTATAGATGTAAGGTCTAGTTGAGAAAGTAAAAAGCAAGCACTTACCATGTCTTGTCCTGCGTTGAGAATCTGGCCAGGGCCTTATCCCTGAGTATGCTGAGTATGGTTGATTATGTGGAAAAGGATGCTCTGGGGGTCTCTGACCTCCTGGATCCCATCCTTGGCCTCCAGTACCTGGCTTCCTGTGCTTCATAGGGACTACTGGCTTTTCAGGTGACTTTGAAGGGTATGGGCTAGATCCTGACTTTCTGATGAGCTTTTTGTGGTTCATCTGATTTCTGGTATCCACAGATGAACCATTTATATTTCCCACTTGAAGCAGCGAGTATTTGCTTGGTGGTCTTTCAGAGTAGATAAACAATTCATGGTACAGTCCCTGATTCGTTGGTACATGATTGTCTTCCAGGACTCCTGTCATTGTAAAGGGGCCTTGCATAGTACCAGAATCCGAGTGTGCAAATACTCCTGCAGAGAAGAGTTAAAGAAAAAGAGGATCCACATTTTTTATTCAGAAATTTAAAAAAATTGAACACAAATCAGTTTCATTTCAGGGAAATTCCTAGCAAATTTTACGTCACAGACAGCCATCATTGTAAATGAAGAGCAACCTCAATCCTAGATGCATAAATAACAATTGACCATATTGGTTCTCCAATTATTGAGTGACCTGAGTGCATCCTTCACTGGCCCTGATTCTTCTCAGTCTTTGTGGTATTTCTTATCAGTATTGGAAAAACAGCAAAATCTACCTTTTATCCATATAGCAACACTTTGCTAAAATGCATGTGGAGGGACTGAGGAAATGGCTCAGTTGTTAAAGGCACTAGACATTCAAGCAGAAGGAATTAAGTTTAAGGAAAAAGTCAGGCAAGACCATGCATGGTCAGAATCCTGGCACTATGGAGGCAGTAGCAGGAGAAAAATTGCAGTTCATTTGCCAACAAATCTATTGCAATTTGTAAGCACCGGGACAATAAGAAAGCCTGACGTGGATGTCACTATCCACTCTACTGCTCATTATTGTGCTCAAAGCACTACCTGAAACAGTAAGGCCAGTAAAGGAAAATAAAGGATACAAATAGTCAATGAAGTGTCTATTTACAGATGCCAAGATACTTCATACATTAGAAATCACACAAATTTTACCAAAAAATCCTCTAAAAATGGTAAATAAATTCAGCAATTTATAACTGTGCCTATACACAGGCAGGCAAAGCACTCATACACACACACACACACACACATATAAAATAAGAATTTTTAAATAAAAATGGTGAATAAAATACAGTATAAAAATAAGATTAATAAGATTAAATGGTATTTGAGGCTGGTCTTTTGGCTCCACAGATGAATGCATAGAGTGATCTCTGTCAAGAATGCAAAGGGGTTCTCAGTTAATTTTGGTAATACACTTCAGGGCAAGCTGGATTGAGACTTCAAGAGATGATTCAGATAAACGATTTTTTTTTTATTTCTCAAATTTGCTTTCTAAAACTGACAAATAAAGGGGTTTGGTAGATAACTCAATGGGGAAGAGAAATTGCTGCATTTGCATGAGGATCTGAGTTAAAATTCCAGGCCTGACAGATGTTGTTGCATGAGTCTATAATGCCATCCCCATGAGAGGCAGAGATGAGAGGATCAGTGTGATTTACTAAGGGGCAGCCTAGCTCCCATTTCAGCAAGAGACCCTGTCTTAAGGAAATGAAGCAAAGAGTGATAGAACAGGATACCTGGTGTTCTTTTCTAGCTTCTGCCATTGATGTATAGGTATATACCACAAAGGTATAAACTACATGCACACTTCCATACATACATTCACATTAAAAATAAAAATTGGTGGTTGTGGTGATGTCTAATGATTTAGAGCACTGGCTGTTCTTCCAGAGAAGTTGGGTTTGATTCTCAATAACTGGACAACAGCTCATAACCATCTGTAACTTCAGTTCCAGGGGATCCACAGTTCTCTTCTGGCCTTTGCAGGTACTAGCATGCATGTGATACACAGACACACATACAGGCAAAACACCCATACACATTAAACAAAGCATACTTTAATATTGATAATAATTTAAATTTTAAAAAGTTAAATTGAATAATAAAAATAATTTTTGTTGTATATAATATATGTTTAAAATGCATGTATATATGTGCATACCTACATAGCAGAATTGTTTAATCTATTTCAAATGTGCATTACTATACACTTATGTATTACACATGCACCATTGCTGATAATGTAAAAAGACAATGTAGTCTGTAAACTTTTTAAACATATGCAACGTAATTATTGAGATGGTAGTGGACTATTGTTGGAATTACTATTCTAATAAGCCCATATAAAAGACTCAAATTTCAGATATTCTATTTATAAGTCAAATGACTAGATTGGGCAGATCTAGGGCTATTCTAACTTATTTCCTATCTACAAAGCCCATTGTTACTTGCTGTTTCTCCTGGCCACACGATTCTGGTCCATGGCAGCTTCCTTCTCTCTGTCCATCTTCTGTCCTCACCTGTAATCTCCTTTCAACCTGCAGTCATATCTTACTCCCTCCACTGCCCAATTACAAGATCTAGCCTTTTATTGACCAGTTTAATTGGGGAGAGGGTTCATGTTTCTGCATTTGAGTACATGAGCATCTGCTCATCAAGGGCAACCACATCTTATGGAACCAGTTTTATCTGTAAGATACAAGCAGCATCTGACTGACACACTACCATGAACATCTGTAGCCTCAGTTCTTAAGAAGTTGAAATAGCAGTTTCCATCTGCACCTGGGAGCTAAGACTGTTCCAAAGCCCTCCACATACAAATCCTGCCAGGAGAGAACTGGTGTACCAGGAATGCTCTCACTCCTAAGTTCAGAGGTGAGGTTGCCACTTTTGCTCCAATAACTGCCCAAAGGGGGACTGACCTGTGTGTCACACAGGGCACAGGAATAGTGAAGTAGTTGGGGGCAGGATTCTTCCAATCTCCATCTGTACCCCAGAGATAAAGCTGTCCCACAGCCCTCAGGACCCAAACCCCACCCAGGAGAGAACTGGTCTCCCCAGAAGTGCTGACATATCTAAGATCACAGGCTTACAGGCCCACAAGAAGGACAAGCTCCAGTTAGAGAAAGCAAGACCAGCTAACACCAGATATCCAGATGGCAAAAGGCAAATGCAAAAACCTTACCAACAGAAACTTAGGCTACTTACCATCATCAGAACCCAGTTCTCCCACCACGGTAAGGCCTGGATACTCCAAAACACCAGAAAAGCAAGATTTGGTTCCTGGCAAATACACCCAGAAGTAGATGGCAGGAAAACAATTAAACTCAGGGACGAAATCAACTAAGTAGAAACAAAAAGAACTATACAAAGAATCAACAAAACCATCATCTCATGATGACGATAGAGGACTTTAAAAACGACATAGATAACTCCCTTAAGAAATACAGGAGAACACAGGTAAACAGGTAGAAGCCCTTAAAGAGGAAACACAAAAATCCCTTAAAAAATTACAGGAAAACACACCCAAATAGGTGAAGGAATTGAACAAAACCATCCAGGATCTAAAAATAGAAGTAGAAACAATAAAGAAATCACAAAAGGAGACAATGCTGGAGATAGAAAAGCTAGGAAAGAGATCAGGAGTCATAGGCGCAAGCATCACCAACAAAATACAAAAGACAGAAGAGAGAATCTCAGGTGCAGAAGATACCATAGAAAGCATTGACACAACAGACAAAAGAGGAGCTAGAGAAAAGACACAAGGAGCTGAAGGGGTTTACAGCCCCATAGGAGGAACAACAATGTGAACCAACCAGTACCCCCAGAGCACCTAGGGACTTAACTACCAACCAAAGAGTACACATGGAGAAACCCATGGCTCCAGTCACATGGGTAGCAGAGAATGGAATGTTCAAATATCAATGAGAGGAGAGGACCTTGGATTTGTGAAGCCTCATTGCCCCAGGGTAGGGGAATGCCAGGTCAGGGAAACCAGAGTGGGTATGTTAGTGAGCAGGGGGAAGGTGGTGGGATAGGGGGTTTTTGAAAGGGGAAACAAGGAAAGGGAATAGCATTTGTAATGTAAGTAAAAAAAAAAAAACATACAAAATTCAAAAAGGTCCTAACCCAAAACATCCAAGAAATACAGGACACAATGAAGAGACCAAATTTAAGGATAATAGGTATAGAAGAAAGCAAAGATTCGCAAACTAAAGGGCCAGTAAACATCTTCAACAAAATTATGGGAGAAAATTTCCCTAACCTAAAGAAAGAGATGCCCATGAACATACAAGAAGCCTACAGAACTCCAAATAGATTGGACCAGAATAGAAATTCCTCCCATTACATAATAATCAAAACAAAAACTGCACAAAACAAATAAAGAATATTAAAAGCAGTAAGGGGAAAAGGTCAAGTAACAAATAAAGGCAGACCTGTCAGAATTACACCAGATTTCTAACGAGAAACTATAAAAGCTAGATGATCCTGGGCAGATTTCATACAGATCCTAAGAGAACACAAATGCCAGTCCAGGCTACAATACCCAGCAAAACTCTCAATTGCCATAGATGTAGAAACCAAGATAATCCATGACAAAAAAATTTACACAATATCTTTCACAAATCCAACCCTACAAAGGATAATACACAGAAAATTCTAACACAAGGAGGGAAACTACAGCCTAGAAAAAGCAAGACAATAATCTTTAACAAACCAAAAAATAAGATAGTCATATAAATATAAAGTCAACTCTAACAACAAAAATGACAAGAAGCAATAATCACTTTTCCTTAATATATCTTAATATCAACAAACTCAGTTCCCCAGTAAAAAGACATAGACTAACAGACTGGATATGTAAACAGGACTCAACATTTTGCTGCATATAGGAAATGAACCTCAGTGACAAAGACAGATACTACCTCAGAGTAAAAGGATAAAAATAAGTTTCCAAGCAAATGGTCCCAAGAAACAAGCTAGAGTAGCCATTCTAACATTGAATAAAATTGACTTTCAGCTAAAAGTTGTCAAAAAGATAAAGAAGGACACTTCATACTCATCAAGAAGAACTCTCAGTTCTGAACATCTATGCTCCAAATGCAAGGGCACCCACATTCATAAAAGGAACTTTTGTAAAGCTCAAAGTACACATTGTACCTCACACAATAATAGTCGGAGACTTCAACACCCCACTCATCAATGGACAGATCATGGAAACAGAAACTAAAGAGAAGCAGTGAAACGAACAGAAGTTAGGAACCAAATGGATTTAACAGATATTTAAAGAGGACATTTTATCCTAAAACAAAAGTATATACCTTCTTCTTAGCTCCCCATGGTACCTTTAGCAAAATTGACCATATAATTGGTCACAAAACAGGCCTCAACAGATACAAGAAGATTGAAATAATCCCATGCTTCCTATCAGATCACCAGGGACTAAGGCTGGTCTTCAATAAAAACAAAAACAACAGAAAGCCTACATACACATTGAAGCTAAAAAACGCTCTACTCAATGATAACTTGGTCAAGGAAAAAATGAAGACGTTAAAGACTTTTTAGAATTCAATGACAGTGAAGGCACAACATACCCAAACTTATGGGAAACACCGAATGCAATGCTAAGAGAAAAACTCATAGCTCTGATTGCCTCGAAAAGGAAACTGGAAAGAGCATACACTAGCAACTTGACAGCATATCTGAAAGCCCTAGAATAAAAAGAAGCAAATACACCCCAGAGAAGTAGATGGCAGGAGAACAATTAAACTAAGGGATGAAATCAACTAAGTAGAAACAAAAAGAACTATACAAAGAATCAACAAAACCAGCAGTTGTTTCTTTCAGAAAATCAACAAGATAGATGAACCCTGAGCCAGACTAACCAGAGGACACAGAGACAGTATCCAAATTAACAAAATCAGAAATGAAGGGAGACATAACAACAGAAAGCAAGGAAATCCAAAAAAAAAAAAAATCATAAGAATCTATTATAAAAACCTATGCTTAACAAACTGGAAAATCGACTCCACCATCTTTGCTCCAGTGGCCAGGAAGTTGGGACTGCCAGGCTCTGAGACAGACAGGCATAATATCGCTTGGGTCTCGGGCGGCTTGTGTGTATACGGCTCCCAAGTGCTGGGCTCATCTGCAGTAACCAGCGCGCCTGCTCTGCTGTGGGACTTCTGCCTGGCAGAGGGACCCCGCACTGGGCGGGAGCCTACCAGCTTCCCTTCCGCGACCTCTGTTCCCACAGACTGCACTGAAGAGACAGGTACCCAGGCTCTCCCCAATATAACATCACTTGGGACATGGCCTGTTGGGGCTTCCGCCTGCGCCCAAGAACGGGACAGCTCTGTGGTCTTCTGGGTGCCAGATCTGCAGGCCATTGCCTCTGCAGGGTGACCAGCGCCACTGAGAGAGTGCAGAGTGCACTCCGCCATCTTTGCTCCAGTGGCCGGGAAGTTGGGACTGCCAGGCTCAGAGACAGACAGGCATAATATCGCTTGGGTCTCGGGCAGATTGTGTGTATGTGGCTCCCAAGAGCTAGACAGATCTGCAGTAATCAGCGTGCTAGCTCTGCTGTGGGACTTCTGCCTGGCAGAAGGATGCCCCTCCCCCCCCACTCTAGGAGAGATCACACTCCCCTGCGCAGGGCAGGAGCCTACCAACCTCCCTTTGGCGACCACTGCTCCAGGAATCTACTACTCTGAGCCTTTGGATGTGCAAGGATTCCCCAATATAACATCACTTGGGGCAAGGCACATTAGGGCTCCAAAGTCACTCAGGAGCAGGGCAGGCCCCAGAAATCGGTGCCAGGGGAATCCTGGTAAACCGGGGGGGCAGAAATAGCTTTGCAGGCTCACAGGAGGTCGAACTAACAGCCAGTGACAGCAGGACCAACTAACATCAGAGGTAACCAGATGGCAAAAGGCAAACGTAGGAATGTTACTAACAGAAATCAAAGTAATATGGCACCATCCGAACCCAACTCTCCAACAACAGCAAGTCCTGGATACCCCACCACACCCGAAAGACAAGATCTGGATTTAAAATCACTTCTCATGATGCTATTAGAGGATCACAAGAAGGACACAAATAAATCTAATAAAGAATTATAGGAGACCATGAATCAACGGTTAGAAGCCCTTACAAAGGAAACACAAAAATCGCTTAGAGAAATGCAGGAGAACATGGATCAA
Source organism: Tokudaia tokunoshimensis (assembly GCA_036184795.1). Taxonomy (NCBI): domain Eukaryota; kingdom Metazoa; phylum Chordata; class Mammalia; order Rodentia; family Muridae; genus Tokudaia; species Tokudaia tokunoshimensis. The sequence continues at coordinate 18,172,847 of BTHU01000008.1, forward strand.
AAGATGGAGGCGCACAAGGAGACAACACAAAAATCGTTTAATGAGATGAATCAACGGGTAGATGCACTCACAAAGGAATCACAAAAATTGCATAAAGAAATGCAGAAGAATGTGGGTCAACAGACAGATGCCCATAAGGAGGCAACACAAAAATTGCTTAAAGAAATGAATCAACGGTTAGATGCCCTTACAAAGGAAACACGAGAACTGCTTAAAGAAATGCAGGAGACAATGGATCAACAGATGGATTCCCATGAGGAGGAAACACAAAAATCGCTCAGAGAAATACAGGAGAACGTGGGTCAACAGGCAGAAATCCTGAAAGAGGTAATGCAAAAATACCTTAAAGAAATACAGGAAAATACAAACAAACAAGTGAAGGATCTCAGCAAATCCATCCAGGAACTAAAAAAGGAAGTAGAAACAACTAAGAAATCACAAAGGGAGACAACTTTGGAGATAGAAAACCTTGGGAAGAAATCAGGAGTCATAGATGCAAACATCAACAATAGAATACAAGAGATGGAAGAAAGAATCTCAGGTGCTGAAGATTCCATAGAAAGCATCGACTCAACAGTCAAAGAAAATGCAAAATGCAAAAAACGTGTAACCCAAAACATCCAGGAAATCCAGGACACAATGAGAAGACCAAACCTAAGGATTATAGGTATAGATGAGAGTGAAGATTTGCAACTTAAAGGGCCAGGAAACATCTTCAACAAAATTATGGAGGAAAACTTCCCAAACCTAAAGAGAGATATGCCGATGAACGTACAAGAAGCCTACAGAACCCAAAAAAAACTGGACCAGAACAGAAATACCTCCCGTCACATAATAATCAAAACACCAAATGTTCTAAACAAAGAAAGAATACTAAAACCAGTAAGAGAAAAGGGCCAAGTAACATTCAAAGGAAGACCTATCCGAATCACATCAAACTTGTCACCAGAGACTATGAAAGCCAGAAGATCCTGGGCAGACCTCATGCAGACACTAAGAGAGCACAAATGCCAGCCTAGACTACTATACCCAGCAAAACTCACAATCACCATAGATGGAGAGACCAAGATATTCCATGATAAAACCAAATTTTCACAATATCTTTCCACAAATCCAGCCCTGCAATGGATAATAGGTGGAAACCTCCAATACAGGGAGAGAAACAACACCCTGGAAAAAATGAGATAATAACCTTCTTGAATCAAACCCAAAAGTAGATAACCACTCAAACATAAAGATAGCGTCAAGAATGGCAGATGGCAATAATCACTATGCCTTAATCTCTCTTAATATCAATGGTCTCAATTCCCCAATTAAAAGACATAGACTAGCAGACTGGATATGTAAACAGGACCCAGCATTTTGCTGCATGCAGGAAACGCACCTCAGTGTCAAAGACAAACACTACCTCAGAGTAAAAGGCTGAAAAACAATTTTACAAGCAAATGGCCCCAAGAAACGAGGTGGAGTAGCCATCCTAATATCAGATAAAATTGATTTTCAACCTAAAGTCATCAAAAAAGACACAGAAGGACACTACATACTGATCAAGGGAAAAGTCCACCATCAAGAACTCTCAATTCTGAATATCTATGCTCCAAATGCAAGGGCACCCTCATTCATAAAAGAAACTTTACTAAAGCTCAAAGCACACATCGCACTGCACACAATAATAGTGGGTGACTTCAACACCCTGCTCTCTGAAATGCATCGTTCAGGAAAGCAGAAACTAAACAGGGACACAGTGAATCTAATTGAAGCCTTGGACCAAATGGAACTAACAGATATATATAGAACATTTCATCCTAGAGCTAAAGAATACACCTTCTTCTCAGCACCTCATGGTAGCTTCTCCAAAACTGACCATATAATTGGTCACAAATCAGACCTCAACAGATATAAGAAGATAGAACTAATCCCATGCCTCCTATCAGATCACTATGGAATAAGGGTGGTCTTCAATGGCAACAAAAACAAAAGAAAACCCACGTACACATGGAGGCTGAACAATGCTCTACTCAATGATAACTTGGTCAAGGTGGAAATAAAGAAAGAAATCAAAGACTTTTTGAAAGTTAATGAAAAAGAAGGCACAACATACCCTAATTTATGGGACACAATGAAAGCAGTGCTAAGAGGAAAATTCATAGCCCTGAGTGCCGCCAAAAAGAAATGGGAGACAGCATACACTAACAGCTTAATGGCACACCTGAAAGCCCTGTAATAAAAAGAAGCAAATACACCAAAGAGGAGTAGAAGGCAGGAAATCATCAAACTCAGGGCTGAAATCAATCAAGTAGAAACAAATAAAACCATACAAAGAATCAACAAAACAAGGAGTTGGTTCTTTGAGAAAATCAACAAGATAGATAAGCCCTTAGCCAGACTAACCAGAGGGCACAGAGATAGTATCCAAATTAATAAAATCAGAAACGAAAAGGGAGAGATAACAACAGAAACTGAGGAAATTCAAAAAATCATCAGATCCTACTACAAAAACCTGTATTCAACACAACTAGAAAATGTTGAGGAAATGGACAATTTCCTTGACAGATACCAAATACCAAAATTAAATCAGGATCAAATAGACCATCTAAACCGTCCTATAACCCCTGAAGAAATAGAAGTTGTCATTGCAAGTCTTCCAACCAAAAAAAGCACAGATCCAGATGGTTTTAGTGCAGAATTCTATCAGACCTTCAAAGAAGACCTAACACCAATACTCTTCAAACTGTTCCACATAATAGAAACAGAAGGAACACTACCCAACTCGTTCTATGGAGCCACAATTACACTAATACCAAAAGCACACAAAGATCCGACAAAGAAAGAGAATCTCAGGCCAATCTCTCTTATGAATATCGATGCAAAAATACTCAACAAAATTCTTGCCAACCGAATCCAAGAACACATCAAAACGATCATTCACTATGATCAAGTAGGCTTCATCGCAGGGATGCAGGGATGGTTCAATATAAGGAAATCCATCAATGTAATCCACTATATAAACAATCACAAAAAAAAACCACATGGTCATCTCATTAGATGCTGAGAAAGCATTTGACAAAATTCAGCATCCTTTCATGCTAAAGGTCTTGGAAAGATCAGGAATTCAAGGCCCATATCTAAACATAGTAAAAGCAATTTACAGCAAACCGGTAGCCAGCATCAATCTAAATGGAGAGAAACTTGAAGCAATCCCACTAAAATCAGGGACTAGACAAGGCTGCCCTCTCTCTCCATATCTTTTCAATATAGTACTTGAAGTTCTAGCTAGAGCAATTAGACAACAAAAAGAGGTCAAAGGGATACAAATTGGAAAGGAAGAAGTTAAACTATCACTATTTGCAGACAATATGATAGTATACTTAAGCGACCCAAATAACTCCACCAGAGAAATCTTACAGCTGATAAACGACTTCAGCAAATTGGCCGGATATAAAATCAAGCAAGTCAGTAGCCTTCCTATACTCAAAGGATAAGCAGGCTGAGGAAGAAGTAAGAGAAATGATACCCTTCACGATAGCCACAAACCATATAAAGTATCTTGGCGTGACTCTAACCAAACAAGTGAAAGATCTGTATGACAAGAACTTCAAGTCTCTGAAGAAAAAAATTGAAGAAGACCTCAGAAGATGGAAAAATCTGCTATGCTCATGGATTGGCAGGATTAATATAGTAAAAATGAGCATCTTACCAAAAGTAATATACAGATTCAGTGCAATCCCCATCAAAATCCCAACTCAATTCTTCGTAGAGTTAGAAAGAGCAATTCAAAAATTCATCTGGAATAACAGAAAAGCCAGAATAGCTAAAACTATTCTCAAGAGAAAAAGAACCTCTGGGGGAATCAGTATCCCAGACCTCAAGCTGTACTACAGAGAAATAGTGTTAAAAACTGCATGGTATTGGTACAGTGACAGGCATGTAGATCAATGGAACAGAATTGAAGACCCAGAAATGAATCCACACTCCTATGGTAACTTGATCTTTGACAAAGGAGCTAAAACCATCCAGTGGAAAAAAGATAGCCTTTTCAACAAATGGTGCTGGCTCAGCTGGAGGTCAACATGCAGAAGAATGCAAATTGACCCATTCTTATCTCCTTGCACTAAGCTCAATTCTAAGTGGATCAAAGATCTCCACATAAAACCAGACACACTGAAACTAATAGAAAGGAAACTAGGGAAGAACCTTGAACATATGGACACAGGGGAGAATTTCCTGAACAGAACTCCAATAGCTTATGCTCTAAGATCAAGAATAGACAAATGGGACCTCATTAAATTACAAAGATTTTGCAAGGCAAAAGACACTGTCAAAAAGACAAAGTGGCAACCAACTAACTGGGAAATGATCTTTACCAACCTTACATCCGACAGAGGGCTAATATCCAATATATACAAAGAACTCAAGAAGTTAAACTCCAGAGAGGCAAGTAACCCTATTAAAAATGGGGTACAGAGCTAAACAAAGAGTTCTCACCTGAAGAATATCTAATGGCTGAGAAGCACCTAAAGAGATGTTCATCATCCTTAGTCATTAGGGAAATGCAAATCAAAACAACCCTGAGATTCCATCTCACACCAGTCAGGATGGCTAAGATCAAAAACACAGGAGACAGCAGTTGTTGGCGAGGATGTGGAGAAAGAGGAACACTCCTCCACTTCTGGTGGAATTGCAAGCTGGTACAACCACTCTGGAAAGCAGTCTGGGGGTTCCTCAGAAAATTGGGCATGACACTCCCAGAGGATCCGGCTATACCACTCCTGGGTATATACCTAGAGGCTTTACCTGCATGCAATAAGGACACATGTTCCACTATGTTCATAGCAGCCTTATTTATAATAGCCAGAAGCTGGAAAGAACCGAGATGTCCCTCAACGGAGGAATGGATTCAGAAGATGTGGTATATCTACACAATGGAATACTACTCTGCAATTAAAAACAATGAATTCACGAAATTCCTAGGCAAATGATCAGAACTTGAAAATATCATCCTTAGTGAGGTAACCCAATCACAAAAGAACACACATGGTATGCAGTCACTTATAAGGGGATATTAACCCAGAATCTTTGAATACCCTAGACACAATTCACATATCAATAGATTTCTAAGAAGATGGAAGGAGAGACCCCTGGTCCTGGAAAGCCTGGACGTACGGGAACGCCAGGACAGAGAAACGAGAGGGGGTTGAATGGAGAAAAGAGGGAGGGAAGGGGGCTTATGGGACTTTCGGGGAGGGAGGAAACGGGAAAGGGGAAATGATTTGGAATGTAAATTAAAAAAATAATTTAAAATAAAATAAAATAAAAACAAACTGGAAAATCTGTATGAAAATAGACAATTTTCTAGAGAGATACTGGGTACTAAAGTTGAACAAGGAACAAAGGATCAGATAACCATCTAAACAGCCTTGTAACCCCTAAAAAAATAGAAGCAGTCATTAATAGTCTCCCAAACAGAAAAAGTGCAGGACCAGATGGATCTAGTGCAGAATTGTATCAGATGTTCAAAGACGACCTATTACCAATACTCTCCAAACTATTCAACAAAATAGAAACAAAAGGAACACTAGTCAATTTGTTCTATGAAGCCACAGTTACACTGTTACTTAAACCACACAAAGACCCAACAAAGAAAAAGCACTTCAGACCATTTTCCCTTATGAATACTGATGCAAAAATACTCAATAAAAATTTCCAAAACCTAATCTAAGAACAGATCAAAATGATCATCCATCATGATCAAGTAGGCTTCATCCCAGGGATGCAGATGGTTCACCATATGGAAATCCATCAATGTAATCCCCTATATTAACAAACTCAAAGAAAAAAAAAACACACGATCATCTCATTAGATGCCAAGAAAGCACTTGACAAAATCCAACACTGCTTCATGATAAAAATCTTGGAAAGATCAGGAATTCAAGGCCCAAACATAAATACAGTAAAAGCAATATACAATAAACTGGTAACCAACTTCAAATTAAATGGAGAGAAACTTGAAGCAATCCCACTAAAATCAGGAACTAAACAAGGCTGACCCCTCCTCTCTGTATCTATTTAATATAGTACTCGAATTCCTAGTTGAGTAATTAGACAACAAAAGGAAATCAAAGGGATACAAATAGGAAAAGAAGAAGTCAAAATATCACTATTTGCAGATGATACGACCGTATACTTAAGTGACTCCCAAAATTCCACCAGAGAACTAAACCTGATAAACATCCTCAGGAAAGTGGCTGGATATAGAATTAACTCAAAAAAATCAGTGGCCTTCCTCTTCTCAAAGGATAAAAAGAGTAAGAAAGAAATTAGTGTAATAACACCCTTCACAATAGTCACAAATAATATGAAACCTTGGTGTGACTCTAATGAAGCAAGTGAAAGATGTGTATGTCAAGAACTTCAAGTCTCTGAAGAAGGAAATCGAAGAAGATCTCAGAAGATGGAAAAATTTCTCATGCTCATATATTGGCAGGATTAATATAGTAAAAATGGCCATCTTGCTGAAAACAATCTACAGATTCAATGCAATTCCCATCAGAATTCCAACTGAATTTATCATAGAGTTAGAAAGAGCAATTTGCAAATTTATCTAGAATAACAGAAAAAAATCACGATAGCAAAAACTATTCTCAACAATAAAAGAACTTCCTGGAGAATCATCATCCTTGAACTCAAGCTGTTTTATAGAGTGATAGTGATAAAACTGCATGGTATTGGTACAGAGACAGACAGGCAGATCAATGGAACAGAAATGAAGACCCAGAAATGAACCCACGCACTTATGGTCACTTGATCTTTGTTAAAGAAGCTAAAACCATCCAGCAGAAAAAAAGAGCATTTTCAACAAATGGTGCTGGTTCAACTTGTGTTCAGCATGTAGAATAATGCAAATTGATTAATTCTTATATCCTTGTACAAAGCTCAAGTCCAAGTGAATCAAGGACCTCAACATAAAACCAGGTACACTGAAACTAATAGAAGAGAAAGTAGGAAAGAGCCTTGAGCACATGGGCACAGGGGAAATTTTCCTGAACAGAACACCTATGGCTTATGCTCTAAGATCAAGAATTGACAAATAGAACCTCACAAAACTGCAAAGCTTCTGCATGGCAAAGGACACTATCAATAGGACAAAACAGCACCCAACTGATTGGGAAAGTATTTACCAACCCTACATCTGATAGAGGGCTAATATCCAATATATACAAAGAACTCAAGAAGGTTGACTCCAGAGGACCAAATAACTCTATTACAAAATGGGGTACAGAACTAAATAAAGAATTCTCAACTGAGGAATACTGAATGGCTGAGAAACACTTAAAGAAATGTTCAACATGCTTAGTCATCAGGGAAATGCAAATCAAAATGACCCTGAGATTCCACCTCACACCTGTCAGAATGGCTGGGATCAAAAACTCAGGTGACAGCAGATGCTGCCGAGGATATGGAGAAAGAGGAACACTACTCTGTTGTTGGTGGGATTGCAAGCTGGTACAACCACTCTTTAAATTAGTCTGGCTGTTCCTCAGGAAATTGGACATAGTATTACCTGAGGACCCAGCTTTACCACTCCTGAACTTATACTCAAAAGATGTTCCAACATATAACAAGGACACATGCTCCACTATTTTCATAGCAGCATTATTTTTTTATTAGATATATTCTTTTTATTTTTATTTTTTTAATTTTTTTTTATTTTCTAAGTTTTTATAATTTACATTCAAAATCATTTCCCCTTTCCCGTTTCCTCCCTCCCCAAAAGTCCCATAAGCCCCCTTCCCTCCCTCTTTTCCCCATTCAACCTCCTCTCGCTTCTCTGTCTTGGCATTCCCCTACATCCAGTCTTTTCAGGACCAGGGGTCTCTCCTTCCATCTTCTTGGAAATCTATTGATATGCGAATTGTGTCTAGGGTATTCCATGATTCTGGGTTAATATCCTCTTATCAGTGACTGCATACCATGTGTGTTCTTTTGTGATTGGGTTACCTCACTAAGGATGACATTTTCAAGTTCTGACCATTTGCCTAGGAATTTCGTGAATTCATTGTTTTCAATTGCAGAGTAGTATTCCATTGTGTAAATATACCACATCTTCTGAATCCATTCCTCTGTTGAGGGACATCTGGGTTCTTTCCAGCTTCTGGGCATTATTATAATAGCCAGAAACTGGAAAGAACCCAGATGTCCTACAACATAGAAATGGATACAGAAAATGTGGGACATTTACATAATGGAGTACTACTCAGATACTAAAAACACTGACTTCATGAAATTCTTAGGCAAATTGATGGAACCAGAACATATCATTGTGAGGGATGTAACCCAGTCACAAAAGAACACACATGGTATTCACTCACTGCTAAGTGGATATTAGCCCAAAAGCTTAGAATACCCAAAATACAATTCCTAGACCACATGAAGCTCAAGAAGAAGGAATCCAAAATTGTGTATACTTCGGTCCTTCTTAGAAGGGGTAACAAAGTACACATGTGAGGAGATACAGAGACAAAGTGTGGAGCAGAGACTGAAAGAAAGGACATTCAGAGACTGCCCTACCTGGGGAATCATTCCATATACACTTACCAAATGCAGACACTGTTGTGGATGCCAAGGACTGCTTGCTGACAGAAAACTGACATAGCTGTTTCTTGAGAGACATTGCCAGAAACTGACAAATACAGAGGCAGATGCTTACAGTCAACCATTGGACTAAGCATGGGGTCCCCAATGGAGGAGTTAGAGAAAGGACAGGTGGAGCTGAAGAGGTTTGCAGACCCATAGGAGGATCAACAATACGTACCAACCAGACTCCCCCCGCCCAAACTCCCAGGGACTAAATCACCAACCAAAGAGTATACAGGGATCAACCCATATGTAGCAGAGGATGGCTTTGTGGGACATCAGTGGGAGGAGAGGCCCTTGATCCTGTGAAGGTTAGATGCCCTAGTGTAGGGGAATGCCAGGATGGGGAAGAGTGAGTTGGTGGGTGGGTGGGGGGACACCCTGATAGCATCAGGGGGGAGTAGGAAGGGATAGTGGATTTTCAGAGGGGGAAGAGGGGATAACATTTGAAATGTAAATAAAGAAAATGTCTAATAAAGTAGTTGAAATAGTGGGTTGTGACTTCCAGCCTGATACATCAAATATGACTTCTATATCAAAGTATGGTGATAGAGGACTAGAGCAATGGAGGACACAGGTTTCTTTCCAATCATTTGGAAATGAGGCTAAGTAGAAAATTGCAGCAAAGCCTGATCTCTATAGTGAGTTCCAGGCCAACTTAGATTATATACAATGCCATTAATTATCAAACAAAAAACCAAAATTAATAATAGAATATAATCACTACTAACTACATTTGTGCTGTGGAGTAGATCTCTTAAAACTTATTTCTCAACTGTAACTGTATCTTTTATTATTCAGCAAGTGGTGAATGATGACCCTAACTACTGGAAACCTCTGATCTACTCCAATATATATGAAATCGATCCCCTTTAGGTTCCACACACAAGTGAGGCTCTGTTAGATTTGTCTTTCCTTGTCTGGCTTATTTCACTTAATATAATCTCCTTCACATTTATCACTTTGATACAAATGATAGGATTTCAATTTTTAATTATTACATTTTATTTATTGTGTTATGGTGGGAGTGTGGATACCACAGAACAACTTTGAGGTTGGCAGGTTTGACTGAAATCATCTTTACTGGCTGAGACTTTCTGGTCCCTCTTTTTTTTTTTTAATTGTCTGAGAAGTATCCCATTATGTCTGTATGCAACATTTCCATTAATCTGTTGGTGATCACTTAGTTTTATTTTGTGCCTTTATTATGAAGTTTTATATAAATATAGAGTAACTATTCACCATATTGACTTCAATTCCTTTGTATTCATTTATAAGTTTTCAATAAAGACTATATTAATTTTTGTAGTAATATTTTGGGCCAATTAATCTTGACTCTCAGAGGCTCCTTAAATATGCAGAATGTTTAAACAGAATCCACAAATTAAATTATTCCCATTATGTGTCAATGGTATTCTTCCTTCCTTTCTAGGTATTACAAACAGTAGCAATTCTAGATATTACAAATATTTTCCTAGAGGTACAGTGCCCTAGCAGAGTATGACCTACCTTGAATACCTAATCTTCCTGCCTAAGTACTGAGTGCTGGGATTATAGGTTTTCTGAAACCAAAACAGGAGGCACATTGTTGTTAAGGTACCACCTTGTTGTTAAGGTGCCACCTTGTTGTTAAGGACCCACATTGTTACATATTTTTATTTAGTCTCCATATCTTACAGAGCAAGTTTCTTTTTTCTAAGCATAATATATCCTGCAAACCATGTTTTTCAACCTACACTGAATTTGTAACCCTATGGTGCCCTTTGCCTTGCAACACTCCTGAACCTGTGATTGATAATTGTCCTTTTGTCTTCTGAAAATGTCTTTCCAAATATTTTGATATTTCCCTTTACACATGATGTATTCTTCCACTTATTTTTATTGCTTCCTTCCTAACAGTCAATATCCCAACAGCTGCTTTATTTTACACTTATCTGTCCCACAGGAAGCCTCAAGCCCTGAATCTTCCCACTCTTCTGTCCAGGTACTAACAGGCAATTATCTTGATAATTGTTCTCTCTACCCTAATCCTTTCCCATAAAAGTGGAGAATGTAAATAAATCTTGCTTAATCAGGCAATTGTGGGAATAATATTTTCTCCAACAGTGCTTCTATGTTGTGCTGGGTATTGAATACAAGGTTTTCTGAATGCTAGGCAAGCACTCTATTGACTTTGGTATATCCTAGCTTCCCACTAATTCAGAAAATAAATTTAAATAATCTAAAGCAGAATTGTATAATATTGGTGTGATCATAGATCTACTTGAGAAACAACTCTTAAATTTTAGGTGAGGGAGCGGTACACAATCCCTAATATATCACTTAAATATTCAAGAGGTTAATGGACAATCTGAAGTCTATTTACAGACCTACCAGCAATTTATTGCATCAATCTCAGAGCCTATAATCCATGGAAAATAGTTCCTATATTAATGGAATACAGGATGTACTAACACTGACTACTGTGTCTTGATATTTTTAAATGTATCAAAAAGCTCATCCTTCCCGATTTTCAAACTGTTCTTCCCTTCAACATGTCCTGAGAGCATCATTCAATACACTTTTCTGTTAGTCAATAACACAACCATTGGGGTAGTTTATAAAGAGGCCATTTAGTCATAGTTCTAGAATTTCAAGGGTAGAATGCCTGCATCAACTGAACTGACTTTGGGGGTAGATACATATGATAGAAAACATCTGTTGGGATAATTGGCTGTTAGAAAGGAGGCAAAAAAAAAAATAAGTGAAAGAATACATCATGTAGAAGGGGAGTCATCAAAGTTTCTGGAAAGATACATTTTTCAGAAGGCAGAAAGACAATTGTATACCACAGGTTGAAAAGTTTATCAAGGTAAAGGTATACACATATATCATGGGGTTATAAGTTCCATGTAGGTTGAAAAATATCAATCTAATGGAAGATTATGTCCAGATAGTAAGCCAGAGAGGTCTAGCTGTCCTATAGCAGCCAAGGCTCATGTTCTTGAGGATTTGCTCAGAGTCCCACTTTATTTTTTTTAACTTTATTTTATTTATTTATTTTAGTTTCACAAATGGCTGTGTAAATTTGAGTTTCTAAATTACTGTGAAGAATGATACTTCAATATAAGAGAATGTAGTTTTCTCTTTAACCGTCCCTTTCCTCTCTCCTTACATGAAAAGAACAAAAACACAGAAGTAGCAACTGGCCCTTTCTACTCCTCTGCCTGAGCCATACACCTCCCCAAAACCCCACCTGCCCCATCCCTTTGAAAGAATTTCTCAGGAAGGTACTGACAGAGAAGAAAGGCAGCAGTCGGATTCTTACCAGAGCCTGCCAAAGCTCATTCCAGAATGACAGATTTTAAATGAATAAACCATAGCTTCTTGTCCATCACACTGTATACTACAGACCTATCATTCATTTTAGACTTTATCTATAAAATCATAAGCACATATAGTAGTATTATTCATAGAGACAGAAGATTTTTTTCCTTAAGGAAAACATAGTTCTTTTATATATATATATATTTTATTTTTTATATTTTTATTTACATTCAAATCATTTCCCTTTTCCTGTTTCTCCCTCCCTGAAAGTCCCATAAGCCCCCTTCCCTCTCTCTTTTCCCCATTCAATCCCCTCTCGCTTCTCTGTCTCGGCATTCCCCTACATTTAGTCTTTCCAGGACCAGGGGTCTCTCCTTCCATCTTCTTAGAAATCTATTGATATGCAAATTGTGTCTAGGGTATTCCGAGATTCTGGGTTAATATCCCCTTATCAGTGACTGCATACTATGTGTGTTCTTTTGTGATTGGGTTACCTCACAGAGTCCCACTTTAAATAACAACACACCAGTGGCTCTAAGACCTCCTACCAGAATTCACTAAAGTTCCCACCACCTCTCAGTATCATCATATTTGGGACTGAGCCTATCACACATTGACCCTAGGGATTTATCCTGGTTGGTTTTATAAAAGTTGACACAAATTAGAAGTTATCAGAGAGGAGGGAACCTTATTTGGGGATATGCCTTTATAAGACTGGACTGTAGGCAGGACCGTGGAGCATTTTAAATTGGTGATTGATGGGGGAGGACTCAGTACATTGTGGTTGATGCCACACCTAAGTTGGTGGTTCTGGCTTCTATAAGAAAATAAGCTGAACACATTATGAGGAGCAATCCAATAAATTCAATGACCTTTACATCAGCTCCTGCCTACAGGTTTATGTCCTGTTTCAGTTCCTGTCCTAACTTTCTTGGATGATGAACAGAGATATGAAAGTATAGCAAAGTAAACCCCTTCCTCCCCAACTTGCTTTTTAGTCATGGTATTTCATTGCAGCAATAATAACCCTAAGACAGAGGTCAAACTATTTCCAGATTATTTTATCCGTTTTATATTCTGAAAAAATCCTCTTCATCTCTGAAAACATGGGAATACAAAGAAGAATTTGTAAAAAATATCTTATAAAGTTTCTCTGCTTTATTACCATGGGGTCCTATTTTTGTGGCCAGTCACCCTTCTAAAAGGATATCCACATCTTCATCAGCTTTCACCTAAAAAACTCACAGGTTGGACCTGGGGAGGTGACTCATTTGGTGAAGGGCTTTCTGTATTAGCAGAAGAACTTGAGGTTGATCCCCAGAACTGATGTAAAAGGCAGGTCCAACTGTATTTGTCTATAGTCCCAGTGCTGGGAAAGGGGAAACAGGAGGATTCCTGGGGTTAAGTGGCCAGCCAGTACAGCTGAATCCTTCAGCTCCATATTCAGGGATGAGACTTCTCTCAAAAGAGATAATGTTGATGTCTTGTCTTCTCACAAATATGTTCACCAGGCACCCAGTGTCCATCCATGCATACTCATAATACATCACACACATACACATATGAACATATATATATATATATATATATATATATATATATATATATATATATATATATATATATAGAGAGAGAGAGAGAGAGAGAGAGAGAGAGAGAGAGGCAGAGAGAGTCATGTACATACAGCAGAGGCTTTCTTGCTCCTTTGAATCTTGATTTTCACATAAAACTTACACTGAATTGCGTGTTCGATTTCATTTACTTTGTATTATTGAAGATACCTATCAGAATGCCTATAAAGGATATTTTCATTGAAAAGATGTGAATGTCTGTGTAGCTTTCATGCAACATGAAAAGAGACACTACAATATGAAACTTAACTGAGGAACTGAGAGTGAAGAGAAATGCCAAATGACAGGCTTGGAAAGGCTGCTGTTTGCATTTCTTTCTCCAAGGTGTGTTTGTAGAGAATGAAAGGTCCATGTAAACATGGACATAAGCCAATGTAATATGAGAAACGGAATTGGCTTATAAGAACCATTGCCTAAGGGAGTTACTCTAAGGTAGAACATAATTTTCTTTTTCTTCTCTCTCTCACCTGTTTTTTCTTCGATAAATTTGTTAGAATGATATTTGAGGTTCAATAAGGCCTCAAAGTTTGAGTGAGCCCTTTTATAACATATGCATATGTTTTTGTAATCTCTCTCTCTATTTTTGTAATATATTTATTATATACTCTTTATATTAACACATACATACATACATACACACAAACACACATACTCTCTCTCACACACACACAGTTTTAAAATTTTAAATTCATCTAACTCCTAAGATATTTGTATCCCTAGATAACAGTGACAAAGTTTCTACTATGCCAAATGGCATATGTATAGATAGATTAGATAGATAGATAGATAGATAGATAGATAGATAGATAGATAGATAGATAGATAGATAGATATAGATATAGATATATAATGATTCTTATCTTATGAAGTTAGTAATTTTCATAACCAATTAGTAAAGTCAATATTACTCAGATGTCTCACAGGAAGGGAAACTGTGGCTTGGTTAGTCTATAAACCAGAATGGCACAGGTAGGTGGTAAGGGCCAGAGAGTTACTGGTGATGAACTTATAATGGCTCAAGTCACATGATTTGGATTCAGCATCACTACAAAAGTAGTATACATTCAGTAAAAATTTCAGTTTAAATGACAGTTGTCTCCTAGGCTAGCAATGTTCAGTATGATTGAAATAACACAAGAAAGAAATTTACATATCACCACACTTATTAAGCCAATTAAGAATGTAGTGAATCTTTTAGACCAAAATCCTCAGAATGACTCCTATTAACAAAACAAGACAGGGCACAGTTTTTAAAGTCAAAAATCTTTGACACCACATCACACCAGGTGCAGGGAAATATTTGTTTGTTTGTTTGTTTCACAAGAAACCCTTTCACACCAGGGAGAGAGGATCACTTTACTCTGTAAAAGATCTTATGAAAATACTTTTTTCAGAAGAAGGGAGAAATTTTTTGTTTTCAGGCAGCTTAGGGCACAGGACAAGAGGAAATATGAGGTTAGGGTAACATAAACCACTTCGATGATTTTCTTTCAAGATACTGGATCCTGGCTAGAAACTTTAACTCCCAGTGAAACCCAGGAACATGATAAGACAGAAAAAAGAAACACCAAAAGTATGGAGATCCCAGAAAAGTAGAAAGTCTCCCCTTGCAGCTCAGTTGAAGCCTTTCACCAGCTCAGAAGCAAGAATTCTAAAACTATTAATAGCTGCTTAAGACACTTCTTGCTTCTCAAGTATAAGCTGCAATTCTCTATGGATATTTCTAGAAACACCCTTTAAAGTGTATATATCCTAAATACTGGTGCAACTCTATTAGCCCCTGATTTTTACTCTATCAGAGAGAAATTAACGTTGATAAAAATCACTGACTCTTTCACACTGGCTTGTCTTGGAATTCTTTCCTGCACTGAAAATTCAAATCCCAATCTGTCTTGCATCGAAGTCTCTAAAAGTACTCCCCAGGCTGCTGAAGGTGACAGAATGAAGCTCTGTCTTTACCCCTTCCCTTACTACTGTTAAAGAGAGAAAGAATTAATATTGAACAATGTTGGCAAGCCATGACATTGGATAGACTCAGTGTACTATAGGTAGGTATCTAGATCTGGAGGGCTCAAACTGAGAGTTCTAGGCTCTTTTGCCTATGCAATTCTGTAAAATGGTTAGTACCTTTACATTTCAGTATCACAGATTTTGAATCAATCACAAAGCGTGCATTTCTCTATGCACGCTATAATACATATCGGCTTTTTCTTCTTTTTTATTAGATATATTCTTTATTTACATTTCAAATGATTTCCACTTTCCTGGTTCCCCCCTCCCCGAAAGTCACATAAACCCTCTTCCCTCCCCATGTTATACAATCAACCCCCTCCTGCTTCCCTGTCCTGGTGTCCCCTACACGGCTGCATCAAGCCTTTCCAGGACCAGGGGCCTCTCCTTCCTTCTTCTTGGGCATCATTTGATATGTGAATTGTGTCTTGAGTATTCTGAGCTTCTGGGCTAATATCCACTTATCAGTGAGTGCATACCATGTGTGTTCTTTTGTGATTGGGTTACCTCGCTTAGGATGATATTTTCTAGTTCCACCCATTTGCCTAAGATTTTCATGAATTCATTTTTTAATAGCTGAATAGCATTCCATAGTGTAAATAACACCACATTTTCTGTATGCATTCCCCTGTTGAGGGACATCTGGGTTCTTTCCAGTTTCTGGCTATTAAGAATAAGACTGTAATGAACATAGTGGAGCATGCGTCCTTATTACATGCTGGGGAATCCTCTATAGTCATAAGCTAGAAAGAACCTATATCAGCCTTGATGTGGAAGGGTTTTCAGTTCTTCTTTCTTTGATTGGCTTCCTTCATGTGTTAGTCTTTGTGTGTGTTGCACACACCTATACATGTAGGTATATGCGTACAAGCATGTGTGTGTGTGTGTGTGTGTGTGTGAAAGTAAAGATTATAAGTCAATATTGTTTTCCTCAATCACCTCTCTTCCTTCCTTCCTTTCTTTCTTTCTTTCTTTCTTTCTTTCTTTCTTTCTTTCTTTCTTTCTTTCTTTCTTTCTTTCTTTCTATTTTTGAGAAACATTCTCTCATATAACCTGGAAATCACTGATTTGGTTAGGCAGGCTGGCCAGGGATGCTCCAGTCCCCAGTGAGAGGATTAAACCACAGTGTTCAGTTTTTTCATGAGTGCTGAGGATCTGAACTCAGGTCCCTGTGCTTACACAGCAAGTACTGCATCAAGTGGACCATCTCTCCAACACCTTTTATGTTAACTTTGATGCCCCTCAAATATCTCTTCTTGTTCTTACTCACCTAACTCAGCCATATTAAGTGCATTTTTAACTTGGAATATTTACAGTGCAAAATGACATAATTAGGATATATTCCCATCCTGTGTTGAGAAGCATATATATAGATATTCCCATGAAACTGTCAGCATCTTAGATAAGTCTTGGTATATTCAGTTTGGCAGAATAGACCCCAGGTCAAAGGACACACAGGTATGTGCAGAATATATGTAATAACTGATCAATGTCAGCAAGAATAATTTGTCAGGCAAGCAACTAACTATACATCTTGCAAAAGGTAGACTAAACACATGTTGTTGTGGTGGTGATGGTGGTTGTGCTGGTGTGTGTGTGTGTGTGTGTGTGTGCGTGCGTGTGTGTGTGTGTGTGTGCATGTGTGCGCATGCACTCTATGGGCAGGCCCACAGATATTGGGGCTATGAAGAAAAATTCATTGTGATAAAAATCTTTCCCATAGGTCATTTCTTGCCCCTCTCCCAACCATAGGTTTCCTTTCCTCTCCCTTCTTTGTCTTTCCTCTCTTCACCTTCTTTCCTTTCCTTTTCTTTCTCTATAAAAAGATTTTACATAGCACAATCTGGCTTTGAACATGCTAAGTATCCTAGGATGCTCTTGAAATTCAGCTCATCAGTTACAGAATTACAGTATTTCTAAAATATTTTTACAGGGTGACACATAGGTAGGTAGTTACAGCAAGTAAGGAAAACTCTGCTATACTATTTAGATGTTATCTGATCACATTGTTAGTTTTTGGATTGGTGAAAACTAATGGTTTGTTGGGAACAAACTATTAGATTTTGATAGTCCCAATGGTGTTAGGTTATATGCAGATGTGGGTAATGCATGGCTTTCAGAGGAATTAAAAATAGTCCTAAACAAATTAGCATTCATCAGTCTACAATTCAACTCTTCATATTCTTGATGTTCAGTCATTTGGCCTTATAGAATCTTTAACATGAGTGTAATTCTCTCTCCTTTTCTTTTACCATCTTTCTTTTTTTACTTCTGAGAAATTAAATTGACACTATTACTTGTCTTCAAGTGGTTCATTCTGGTTGCAAGGACCATTAATAAGCAAAGAAACATCATATTGCAAGACACAGTGGCTATACAAACCAGAGGGAATCAAGGAATTCCTTGCACTTTAGTTATGAAGGATAAAGCAGATGTTCTCCAAGTTAAAAATACTGAAATGGATTTTTCAAAGTAGAAACTATTCCAAGAACTATCAAATAACTCAACTTAGTAGCTGAAATGTTTTCTAGAGGTAATGCTTTAACTCTAAAACAAAGCGTGAGCGTGTACATAATTCTGGACATTGTAGTTTGGAATAGGACATAAGGCCCAAGGGTTTAGTCAACATGGATTTACTTATCCTAGGAATTTGTAATTTAAAATAATAGAACACCATTTCCCTTTTCATCTGAAACATGGGAGTCACAAAAGAACCCATGACTAGATGTATCAGCCTTATCTTCACCCTGTAAAAATATTGTAGGATCGCTTCTCGGCCTTTTGGTTAAGATCAAGTGTAAAATATTGTAGGAGTACTATAATTCTGTAACTAACAGAAATTGCATGTAACTGCTCCCATAGTATAATATTGTATTTGAGAACACTGAATCTGTGTTCCTGGACATGGTCACTCACCCATGACTCTAGAATTAACTATCTTGTACAGCCTTTGAGAGAGAACTGTGCTTTCCAGCAGTGCTGCGCTGTATTCCCATTGTATTTCCCGTACCTCCAACCCTGGGAAGCAGAGCTAGCCACAGCTACTTCCTCTGTGTGTCTTATGTTAAGTTGGTGAAGTGGGTAGCAGAGAGAGACATGAAAGCCTTTTAATAAATACATTATGTCTATAAATGAAAGGATTTAAATAATCTAACAAAATAAAGTTGGAAAATATAGTTTAGAAAAAAATAAAAGAAGAAATTAGCTCATCCTACCTCTACCTCCCAAACACTGAAATTACAGATGTGAGCCCCTCTAACTTGTATATGGTGCTGGGGACTAAACTATGCAGATTACTCAAGTACTCTACTGAGTTACATCTCCTACTTATTACATGGAATTTGTTAATACACACACACACACACACACACACACACACACACACACACACACACACTCAGCCCTGTCCCTGAAGGATTACTTGCCTCAGTGAACAATGCCATGCTGTGAATGTGAAGGAGAGAAGAGGCTTTTTAAAATTAAGCATTTGCAAAGCATAGTTCCTCATATAAGGTAATACCAGCCTACATGCCAAGAAAACCACGGAGATGGGGCACATAAAGGCACACAAAGATTAATATCTTAGGCACATAGTTGAGAAATGGGGAAGGTCATAGTTTCATGGTTGGGCATTGTTTCCTCAGAAAGCTGAGATGCAGGAAGTTCCCAGCTGCAATTACATTCTATTGACCAAATCTTTCTCTTCTTGCTCCTAGGCCTAAGGTTCAGAGCACAGCTGATTTTGAAATCTACTTTGTTACTGATAAGTCCTTATACTCTGTCTTCTTTGTACCAATAACTTCTTTATTCAAAACTTTAGAGAAATGTGCTGTTTTTTCTTTCAAAGTGATATTTACCTCAAAAATATTAGAGTCCGTATCTCCTTTGTCTTGAGTTTCCTCTTCTCAGATAATGGTGGGGAATTATTGTTAGTTCTCTGTGTTGTGGATTCTCAACAGACTTGACAACATTTGTCTGCTGTCAAAGCATGAGTTTAATCTGATTCTTTAAAATTACTATTGTGTTTCCTTTAAGCTGTTGCTGTTGTTGTTGTTGTTTTCAGTTCACTTAAGAATGTAAGTCTCAGTTCTGACAATCCAGCTTGAGGAACAGTATCCTCTTTTAGGGCTGGTGGGGGTAGTATAAAAATGTAGTGGGACTGGCTGTTCGTTTAGGCCCTTTGAATCGGTTACAATGTTACACCCTTTCATAGAAGTAAGTTTGCTTTGCTCCAATGCTTTGGGATGTGTGCTGAGTCTCCTGAGACCCTAACAAAAACAGGGTGAGTCTGTCTTTGTGTGTGTGTGTGTGTGTGTGTGTGTGTGTGTGTGTACGATCGCAAACACATGCATGTCATGGAACCTATGTGAAAGTCATAGGATAACTTGATTGCTTATCTTCCTCCATCCTAAGGATCAAACTTAGTTCATCTGTCTTTTGACAGAAACACCTTTCTCTACAAGAACAATCTCATCAGCTCTAAATTTTCTAGTTTTAACTTTTTTTTCCATGTTGCACTATTCTCATAAGCATCAGGGATGCTGCTGTTGTTATTATTGCTTATCTTTTAAATGGGGTTCCGTGAAGGTAAAAGATAGCTCAGTGGTAAAGAGTAATTACTGTTCCAGCTGAGTACCTGAATTCAGTTCCTCATGTATTGTGACTCACAGTTGCCAATAAATCCTGCTTTATGGGACTTTATATCTTCCTGTGGCCTTCATGGGTACCCATTCTCATGTCACAAATATGAGTATGGGTAGACACACGGCCAAAGCTAAAAAAGAAATAAGAGAGTATAATAGGGAAGAACCATATATAATTGTCACATTTGTCTTTTTATTAGATATACATTTCAAATGTTATCCCCTTTCTTTGTTTCCCCTCCAAAACCCCCTATCCCATTCACCCTCCCCCTGCTCACCAACCCACCCACACCTGCTTCCCTGTTCTGTCATTCCCCTATACTGGAGCCTCCAGTATTCACAGAACCAAGGGCCTCTCCTCTCATTGATGTCCAGCCTCCATGTGTGCTCCTTGGTTGGTAGTTTAGTCTCTGAGAGCTCTGAGGGTACTGGTTGCTTCATATTGTTGTTCCTCCTATGGGGCTGCAAACCCTTTCAGCTCTTTGGATCCTTTCTCTAGCTCCTCTATTGGGGACCCTGTGCTCAGTTCAATGGTTGGCTGAGAGCATTTCAATCTGTATTTGTCAGGCACTGGCAGAACCTCTCAAGAAACAGCTACATCAGGCTTCTGTCAGCAAGCACTTGTTGGCATCCACAATAGTGTCTGGGTTTGGTAACTGTATATGGGATGGATCCCCAGTTGGTAATTGCCACATTTGTAGCTGAAACTCTACATTGGCAATGCCAAAATAAATTCCTCTCCATACACAATATGGTCAGTCTTCTTTTGGTATGCACAAATACCTATTCCAGAATGTTCTACATACAGTAAATCCTGTAGAGGCTCAGGTTCCTCATATAAAATAGCGTATTATTTTCCTTTGATCATATATATCACCCCATAGACTAGAATAATAATAACTGCTCCCTTTAAGGAATATGGACAAGAAAGAGTCTGTATATGTCCAGTGCAGAGATGATTTGTTTTGGAATGAATATTTTCACTACACAGTGGTTGAATTTGCAGATGTACATGGATATTGTATTCATTCCTCTCTTCTGCAATAGTCTAGAAAGACCTGTTTTCAACACTGCCTATCATTGTTCTAATTACTGATACTACCTCCTAATTGTAATGACTTTTACCTTTATTTAAACAAGAATACTCAAGCTAAGTGTGGCTGAGTATATCTGTAATTCCAGCATTCATGAAGCTGGACAAGATAAGTACCTTGAGTTCTCACTTAGTCTCAGGTACATAGTGAGTGTAATGACCCTGAGAATCCAGAGTAAGAAGCACTCTTTAAAAAAAAATAAACAAAAGAAACAAAAGGAAACAAAACAACAATACCAATAAACCAGGGGCTTAGCATGTAGAATAGTAGTAGAATGCTGGCTTATGATACATGAAGTCTTGGATTCTATCCCCAGCATTGCATACAACAGACATGGTAGCACATGCTTGTAATACCATCACTTGAATTAGAGCCAGAAAGGTCAGAAAATTGAGTATCTTTCTTTGTTCCATAGTGAGTTTGTTGTTGTTGTTGTTTTTGGGTTTTTTTTTTTTTTTTTTTTTTTGAGACAGGGTTTCTCTGTGTAGCCCTGGCTGTCCTGGAACTCACTCTGTAGACCAGGCTGGCCTCGAACTCAGAAATCCTCCTGCCTCTGCCTCCCAAGTGCTGGGATTAAAGGCGTGCGCCACCACCGCCCGGCTCCATAGTGAGTTTGAATATGGCCTGAGATACATAAGCTCCTATACTGAAAATAATAAAGCACTAAGGGACAGTAAGATAGATTCATGGGTAAAAGTAATTGCTACATAAGCCCGGCAACTTGAGTTCAATCCCTGAAATCCATGCAAAAGAAGCTGGAGGTGATTACAATAACTCCACTACTAGTATGTTGAGAGAAGTTCACTAGTTTGGAGTAAGGCGCAACAAGCGATACTCTATCTCAAAATCAAGTTGTAAAGAAGAACTGATTTCCCCAAACTGTCCTTTGACAAGATATAAATATCCAGAAAAGCAAAACAACAAAAAACACTGCATTCTATTGCTTTTGCAGAGTGTATCTATATTGTTCAATTTGTTACTAGAATGGTTAAGGGTTAGGGGCACAACCTGTCCCCACAAGGTTAGGCCAGTCACAATCTAAAAGACAAAAAGTCAATTGAATAGCACCAATGAGGTGATTCTGTAGATGGTTTTAGTGCAGAATTCTATCAGACCTTCAAAGAAGACCTAACACCAATACTCTTCAAACTGTTCCACATAATAGAAACAGAAGGAACACTACCCAACTCGTTCTATGAAGCCACAATTACACTAATACCAAAAGCACACAAAGATCCGACAAAGAAAGAGAATCTCAGGCCAATCTCTCTTACGAATATCGATGCAAAAATACTCAATAAAATTCTTGCCAACCGAATCCAAGAACACATCAAAATGATCATTCACCACGATCAAGTAGGCTTCATCCCAGGGATGCAGGGATGGTTCAATATAAGGAAATCCATCAATGTAACCCACTACATAAACAATCTCAAAGAAAAAAACCACATGGTCATCTCATTAGATGCTGAGAAAGCATTTGACAAAATTCAGCATCCTTTCATGCTAAAGGTCTTGGAAAGATCAGGAATTCAAGGCCCATATCTAAACATAGTAAAAGCAATTTACAGCAAACCGGTAGCCAGCATCAATCTAAATGGAGAGAAACTTGAAGCAATCCCACTAAAATCAGGGACTAGACAAGGCTGCCCTCTCTCTCCATATCTTTTCAATATAGTACTTGAAGTTCTAGCTAGAGCAATTAGACAACAAAAAGAGGTCAAAGGGATACAAATTGGAAAGGAAGAAGTCAAACTATCACTCTTTGCAGACGATATGATAGTATATATAAGCGACCCAAAGAACTCCACCAGAGAACTCCTACAGCTGATAAACGACTTCAGCAAAGTGGCCGGATATAAAATCAATTCAAGCAAGTCAGAAGCCTTCCTATACTCAAAGGATAAGCAGGCTGAGAAAGAAGTAAGAGAAATAATACCCTTCACGATAGCCACAAACCATATTAAGTATCTTGGCGTGACTCTAACCAAACAAGTGAAAGATCTGTATGACAAGAACTTCAAGTCTCTGAAGAAAAAAATTGAAGAAGACCTCAGAAGATGGAAAAATCTGCCATGCTCATGGATTGGCAGGATTAATATAGTAAAAATGAGCATCTTACCAAAAGTAATACACAGATTCAATGCAATCCCCATCAAAATCCCAACTCAATTCTTCATAGAGTTAGAAAGAGCAATTCAAAAATTCATCTGGAATAACAGAAAACCCAGAATAGCTAAAACTATTCTCAAGAGTAAAAGAACCTCTGGGGGAATCAGTATCCCGGACCTCAAGCTGTACTACAGAGCAATAGTGTTAAAAACCGCATGGTATTGGTACAGTAACAGACATGTAGATCAATGGAACAGAATTGAAGACCCAGAAATGAATCCACACTCCTATGGTCACTTGATCTTTGACAAAGGAGCTAAAACCATCCAGTGGAAAAAAGATAGCCTTTTCAACAAATGGTACTGGCTCAGCTGGAGGTCAACATGCAGAAGAATGCAAATTGACCCATTCTTATCTCCTTGCACTAAGCTCAATTCTAAGTGGATCAAAGATCTCCACATAAAACCAGACACACTAAAACTAATAGAAGGGAAACTAGGGAAGAACCTTGAACATATGGGCACAGGGGAGAATTTCCTGAATAGAACTCCAATAGCTTATGCTCTAAGATCAAGAATAGACAAATGGGACCTCATTAAATTACAAAGTTTTTGCAAGGCAAAAGACACTGTCAAAAAGACAAAGCGGCAACCAACTAACTCGGAAATGATCTTTACCAACCTTACATCCGACAGAGGGCTAATATCCAATATATACAAAGAACTCAAGAAGTTAAACTCCAGAGAGGCAAGTAACCCTATTAAAAAATGGGGTACAGAGCTAAACAAAGAGTTCTCACCTGAAGAATATCTAATGGCTGAGAAGCACCTAAAGAGATGTTCATCATCCTTAGTCATTAGGGAAATGCAAATCAAAACAACCCTGAGATTCCATCTCACACCAGTCAGGATGGCTAAGATCAAAAACACAGGAGACAGCAATTGTTGGCGAGGATGTGGAGAAAGAGGAACACTCCTCCACTGCTGGTGGAATTGCAGGCTGGTACAACCACTCTGGAAAGCAGTCTGGCGGTTCCTCAGAAAACTGGGCATGACACTCCCGGAGGATCCGGCTATACCACTCCTGGGCATATACCCAGAGGCTTTACCTGCATGCAATAAGGACACAGGCTCCACTATGTTCATAGCAGCCTTATTTATAATAGCCAGAAGCTGGAAAGAACCGAGATGTCCCTCAACAGAGGAATGGATTCAGAAGATGTGGTATATCTACACAATGGAATACTACTCTGCAATTAAAAACAATGAATTCACGAAATTCCTAGGCAAATGGTCAGATCTTGAAAATATCATCCTTAGTGAGGAACCCAATCACAAAAGAACACACATGGTATGCAGTCACTGATAAGGGGATATTGACCCAGAATCTCGGAATACCCTAGACACAATCCGCATATCAATAGATTTCTAAGAAGATGGAAGGAGAGACCCCTGGTCCTGGAAAGACTGGATGTAGGGGAACGCCAGGACAGAGAAACGAGAGGGGGTTGAATGGAGAAAAGAGGGAGGGAAGGGGGCTTATGGGACTTTCGGGGAGGGAGGAAAGGGGAAAGGGGAAATGATTTGGAATGTAAATAAAAAAACTTAGAAAATAAAAAAAAAAGAAGCTTCAATGGAGGCAAAGAAGAAAAAAAAAAAAAGAAATTGACAGAGAGAAAAAAAAAAAAAAGCTAGCACCCAAGCCTGATTTCAGGAACCCAACAGTACCCTATTACCATTTGTCAGGCCCCACTTCTGAAAGGCTTCACAGTGGTCAAAATAGTACTAACAGTTGGGAATGAATATTTAAACCACTATCCTATGTGACTATTTTAGATTCAAGTTATAATCCTCTGTCTTTGGAGAAACAGTCTTACTATGTAGCCTTGGCTAGCCTGGAACTGACTGTATAGTATAGAGTGGCTCCAAACTCACAGAGATCTGTGTGCCAATATCTCTAGGATTAAAGGGTTCTGCCAACATGCTTATTCTTATAACCATCTTTAACAAATATTGTGTGAGAAAGAGGGTGTCACACATCGTAAACTGGCCTTGAACTTGCTATCTAGTAGAGTAATACCTTCAATTACTAGTCTTCCTACTTCCACTTACAGAGAGCTGGGATTACAGCTTTATATCAATAGTTCTGATTTATATGGTACTGGTATAGAACTTGGAACTCTGCACATGCTTAGCAACCTCTCTCCTGACTATGCTTCAGTCATAGACCTTAAAATATTTTTTTAAAATTTTAAAAGATACCTAACAATAGGCCATCATGCTGTACTTTATAAATACGCACTCCATAGATGTATTTACAATATTTCAGGACTATATCAGCATTATTATGGACATAGGTGTCAAATAGTTATCATTTCAGAGTGTTAGGGATATCCAAAGATCCTCAAAAAAAAGGTAGATTTTTAAAATAAACTAAAATAATCATTTTTACTTTAAAATTGCATTTGTCTGTCTGTCTGTCTGTCTGTCTGTCTGTCTGTCTGCCTGCCTGCCTGCCTGCCTATGTGTGTGTGTCTCTCTCTCTGTGAATGTGTGTATATGTGCGTATATGTGTGTGCACTACCCACCCCACACACACATTCACATGCCACTGTGCACATGTAGAACTCAGACCACCCACACCTTTCAAGAATTATGTTATTCATTCACTGTGTGGGTACTGTGTATCATACTCAGGTAATAAGGCTCAGTAATAAGCACCTTTATCTACTCAGTCATCTGTCTTCTTCATGTACAGCCCCATTACCCACTAAAAGGAAATGTTTGTAAGCATTAGGTGGAATGGAAAGTTAAAGTGTGGAATAAGTATAATTGTGTTTTGTGTGGTTGGGTTTCAAGTCAACAAAATTCACTCTAAGTATGCCAAAACTGAGACCAACACCCAGATTCTGCAAAAATAGCTCTTAGCTGTTCAGGGTCACTGGGACTCAAGTTGTTCTCTTTCTTGAAACTCAGGGGACCAGCATCTCTGAAGAAGAGAACGCAAGAGAGCAAACACCCATGCCATTAATACTAATCATCTGTGGTGCAGTGACTCACATTCCTACCCATGAATGCCAGACCTACAGTTCACACCCACACACAGCCATTCTGAGTCAAGTGTTCATTCCACACCTGAATGTTTCAATGGGTAACATACAATTAAAATCACAGTCCAACTAGAGACTGCACAAAAACTACTGAAATACCCATACTGTGTCTGTCACTTAGGAGCCTACTGCTAGTTATTTTGTAGCTGCATCATTTTCAAAGAAATAAATCACCAAGATCAGACTTACAAGACTCTTGTTGTGATTGATTACATCAATTTCTCTTACTCTAAGACACCCAGAATCTAACAGAGAATTCTCAATGGAGAAATCTTTAATGGCCAAAAACCACTAAAAGAAATGTTCAACCTCCTTAATCATCAGGAAAATGCAAATCAAAACAACACAGAGATTCCATCTTACATCTGTCAGAATAGCTAAGATCAAAACCTCAAGTAGTAGCACATGCTGGCTAGGATGCAGAGTAAGGGAACACTCCTCCATTGCTGGTGGGAGTGCAAATTTGTACAACTATTTTGAAAATCAGTTTTTCAGTTTCTCAGAAAATTGAGAATAGTTCTATCTCAAGACCCAGGTATATCAGTCTTGGGCATATACCCCAAAGATACCCTAATATACTGCAAGAACACTTACTCAGCTATGTTCATATCAGCTTTATTAGTAATATCCAGAAACTGTTAACAACCTAAATGTCCCTCCACTGATAAAGAAAATTTAGCACATTTACACAATAGAATATTACTTAGCTATTAAAAACAAAGACATTATGAAATTTACAGGTAAATGGTCGGAACTAGAAAATACCATCCTTTGTGAGGTAACTCAAACACAGAAAGAAACAAATGGTATGTACTCACTTATCAGTGGACATTAGCCATAAAATACAGGATAATCATGTTGCAATCCACAGAAACAAAGAAACTAAATAAGAAGGAATACACAAGGGATGAGGCTTGTATCTCACTCAGAAGGGGAAATAAAATAGATGTTGGAAGTGAATGGAAAGAGGGAATTGGGTGGCAGATGGTCTGAGGAGGGGAAAATGGTTAGGAATTAGGTGTTGGGGGAGAGGGAGTGGGAGAGGGCTTGAAGAGAGAATGGAAATCCATGGGGGGCATCTTTGGGATTAGCCAGAAAGCCGGGATGGGGAAGACTCTCAGGAGTTTACTGAGGTGACCCTAGCTGAAACTCCTATCATTGGGGAATATGGAGACTGAAGTGTCCACTTCCTGTAGTTGGACAGGACTTCCAGTGGAGGGGGGACATCAATTTACCCACAAAATCATCCACCCAAAATTATCATGTCTAAAAGATGTACATGGGTAAAGATGGATAGACATTGAGGGAATGGCCAACCAATGATTGACCTGACTTGAGACCCATCCCACGGGAAAGAGTCAACTCCTGACACTATTGATGATATTCTGCTATGCTTGCAGAGAGGAGCCTAGAATAAATTCCTTAGAGGCTTCATCCAGCAGCTGATGGAAATAGATTCAGAGACCCAGGGCCACAGCTTAGCTTTGGGCAAACATTTGTTGGTCATTTCCTTAGTCTCTGCTCTATGTTTTTCTCTGCACTTCTTATAGTCAGGACATATTTTGGGTCAAAGCTTTTATGGGTAGATTGATGTCATTATCCCTTCACTGGTGGTATTGCCTGACTAAAGGAGGTGTCCATTTCAGTCTCCATATTCCCCACTGCTAGGAGACCCAGCTAAAGTTACCATGATGTTATTCCTGGATCCTCCCTCATTCCAGGACTCTGATATATCCTAGAGATGTCTCCCCCATTTCTATTCACTCCCTGGCTCTCTGTATACCTGATCCCTACCACCTCACCTTGTTCCCTCCTCCATCCTCTCTTTCACCGAGTTCCCTCCCTCTGCCCAACTCTGGTGACTATTTTATTTCTCCATCTGAGTGAGGTTAAAGCATTCTCCCTTGGGTCTTCCTTGCTATTTAGTTTCTTTGTGTCTGTTAATTATAGTGTGGGTATCTTGTGTTTTATGACTAATATTCACTTATAAATGAGTACATACTATTCATGTCTTTTTGGTCTGGGTTACCTTATTCAGGATGATATTTTCTAGTTCCATCCATTTGACTGCAAGTTTCATGACATCCTTGTTTTTAATAGCTAAGTTTTCCATTATATAAATGAACCATATTTTCTTTATCCAATCTTTGGTTGAGGGATAACTGGGTTGTTTCCAATTTCTGGCTATTACTAATAAAGTTGGGATGAGCATAGTTGAGCAAGTATCTGTGTGAAATGATAGAGCATCTTTTGGTCTGATTTTTTGGGAAACTGCCAAATTGTTTTCCAGAGTGGTTGAACAATTTTGTACTCCCACCAGCAAGGGAGGAGTATTCAGGAGAAAATTTTTTTGTTGTGAATAAGAAAGAAAATATATCCAGAGGCTTCTGGAATAGTCTACAGCAGAGAGAAAATTAAGCAGATTGGACATGACCAGGGCTAGGGAAGCAGGAGAACACAATGAAGATTTCAAGAGATAGAGAATAGAGCACAGTGTGTGTGTGTGTGTGTGTGTGTGTGTGTGTGTGAGACAGACACACACACACATATAGAGGTGGGCAAATAGTAGATTATAAGAAGAAGGAGTTGAGGGTGGGAAGCATGGTAGTATAGACTTTGGAATGTGTGACAGGTACCTATGGTACTGAGAGAGCCTAGAGGCTTTGGTATGATGTTTCTTCTGCCAAAGATAAGGGAAATGTCTCCTATGGCAGATGGGAACTGGTTTCCCAAGTTTCTGAGGAAGTCTGAGTTTTATCTAACTGCCAGAAATTCTTCTCCATTCCAGCTTGAGCTCACTTCCGTATATATGGACTCCCTGAGACCTAATAGAATGATTTGCATACTACCTGCTTGTAAGTGCTCACAAAGCTTTTTTCTCTTATACAGTCTTGAGGTCCAATTCAAAGGCATGGTACGACACACAACAACCTGGCCTATCTCACAATAAAGAAGACAATTCAGTTCCTCATATTCATGTTTACAGGTCAATCCTATCTAGATAACTCATCTCCCAGATGATTATAATTGTACTAAGCTGACAATTAGATACACTATCACATCTGGTTGGCCATTTTCCCCTAGGGATTCACCAGTGTCTACCTCCATACTGCTGAGATTACAAGTGCGAATCATCCCCCCACTATTTTTAAACATGAGTTCAGGGGATTGGAGTCAGGTTTTTATGCTGAACAAAATATAAATATCTTTCAAGTCCCAAATAATGCATTTTTAAAATAATCATCCTTTATACAACATAATAAAAGATTTCAGAAACTAGGCATCAATTATGTGGCCTTGCTTCCACTATTAATATATCTTTAGAAAGCACAGAAGAATGAGGAGGTAGGAAAGTATATTGGCCCTTGTCTAGCAAGCATGGACCCTAGGTTCTATCCCCAGCAGTAGAAAAGCAAATATTAAAGAGGTAGTCAAGTTTTTACAACACATACTGCTTTGTAGAAAACCTAATTTCAGCTCCCAGTATTTATTTTAGGTGGCTCACAACCAGTAGATCAAACTCTAGAGAATCTGATTGATTAGTCTCAAAGAAACCTAAAAAAAGTCTCACTCAGTATCTGTGGCTCCTCCCCGAAATTCTCCTCCCTCCTCCTTCTGGCCTTTTTTCCCTACCTCCAGCTTCTGATCCTATATAAACCACCCATTTTGGCTACATACTTTTTTGGTTCTTATCTTGGCTCTTGGTTTCATGCTGTGTTCTCTTGTTTCCCTTGTGCTCTCCTTGTTATCCTGACCTCCTCTCTTCCTCTCTCAATATCTCCTTCTCTCCACTCAAGGATAGATCTATTCTGCTGTTCCATGTTCAGTCTGGACTTTTCCACATGCCTCTGACTGCTCTCTTCCTCATATCTACAATAAAACTTTCTCTTTAACCATACTTAGGAGCATCTCATTTTCATTCACTGATGTTCCCTTCTGGTCTCTGAGGGCACTCATATTTGCATCCTCATATATCGACACAGACTTACAAACATACACACAACTAAAAGTACATATTTTTTGTTAATTAAAAGTCATATCTTTTCAACATGGATGGGTGTTAGGTGCTGTTTAGGATTATTGCTAAGTTTGTTAGATGTACTGGTGAAGAAGTGGCTTTTCAACATTGAATAACAACCTAGGTCATGATTGTCTCTATCCAGAAAGAATGACTTGGCTCCAGTCTGACTAGTCCATTGCACCTGTAGAAACACCATGCCCAGGTAGTGAAACCATTCCACCATTCCACCTTGGTCCCACTCAAACCACAAAGCTATATAACTTCTTGGTGTATGAGTATAAGTGTGTGTGTGTGTGTGTGTGTGTGTGTGTGTGTGTGTGTGTGTATGTGTGTGTGTGTGTGTGTGTGTGTGATGTTCTTACAATCCTGTTATTTCTGCTATGCTCTCTTGCCCCTTTCTGTTAATGCCCTTTTCCCACTCTTATCTCTATCCTGTCCTGATAAAGTTCAATCTGCTGGTCATGTTCACTCTACTACTTTCTTTTCCTGCTCTGAATTCTTATAGATGCCTCTGGTAATTCTCTCCCTCAAGTCTATAATAAAAACTTTCCCCTTAATGAGACCTTGGCCTTGTCACATCACCAGTTTATACACAGGTAAGAGAGCATAAAACTGGCTGTCTATATTGTTCTGGTGAAACTGGGTCCCTCATTTAGCCTGGGATTGCACCTATTGTGCAAGGCTTTTTGGTCAGTGAACCCCAGAGATCCACATGTCTTTACTTCCCCAGTCTTGGATTATAAGTCTCATTGTTACAAATATTTTTGTTTGTTTTGTTTTGTTTTTCTTACATAGGTTATGGGAATCACATAGACATCATAGTTGCCAGGTAGTTTGGCAGCCAACCACCTGTGTTTTCTGAATCTTTGCAGCCCTTTATAAAAGAATTCCTTTGCTTTGTTTTATTTGGTCTCAAACCCTAGACAAATAACTGGGGTGCTTATTTAATATACCAAACTTGCTATTACCACTAATATTGAATTTTGATAATTGTTAAGTTTCCAAGCCCCAGATAAATGGCTGAGGTGCTTATTTAATATACCAAACTGGGTGTTGGCTGCTGGTGTCTAGGTTTCCCCAGCATCTCTTAGCCCCTGCCTGCTACAGGGCCCTCCTGACTGGCACACTCTGCCCCCTACCCTCACCTTCTCTAGCCCAGGAACTGAGGGATGCTAAAAGAACCAGTGTCTACTTTGATATGTTAATAACCACCTCAGTTAGCTATTTGCTAGGTTTGGGACCTAACAATAATCATTGCAATATTTTAAGAATATCTTTCCATTATTTTCTAGTCTCCAAAGTTTCCAGGAAGCAATCTGAAATCATTTATACCACTGTTTTTTGTATGATGTTTAAACTTTTGTTATCTTCTCTTTTATTTTATTGCATTTTACTTTGACACAGGGTCTCAAATAGACCTTGAACTTCCCCTATTTCCTGATCCTGGGATTATTAGCATGAATCACCATGATACCTTTTATACTCTTTGCTGAGATTGGAACCTAGGACCTCGTGCATGCTAGGCAATCACTCTTTCAACTGAACTAGATTCTCAGCCTGTAAATTTTATGTCACCACATTTTAACATGACTTCTTATAGAACAATAATTAAATATAAGCAGTCATAATATAAAATAGGAAAAACAAAAAGCTACTCTCAAATGCATGCCCTAATATTGATTCAATTTACCTGTATATTTTCCCAAAATATCCTTTGCAGAAACATCCAAAACTTGTGGGAATGAAGGACTTATTCTTCTTACAATTCCAGATTACATTCCATCACTAAGGGAAGTCAATACAGGAACTTAAATGTGTTTTGTAAAAACAATAGTCGAATGTAGAAAGAAAATGCATATATGCTCACTTGTTTGCCTGCTTTTGCTCAGCTCAATTTCTCTATTCAGTTAATTGAATTAAAACAATTAGGTCAACCTAATATAGATAATTTCACATTGAGATTCGCTTCCTGAGTGATAACAGGCTGTGTCATGTTGAGAGAGATGTTTGTTATTGAAAATTGAAAGTCCAAAGACAAATGGTTTTAATATTCATCAATTGATTGGCCACAGAATTAACTACAAATACATTCAGTAGTTTAGATACCAATGTACACAAGTCCATGACCACATCCAAACTCACTTTTAACAACCAGAGAGAGACTACATAGTGAGGAAACAGGTATGCTTATGATCAAACAGGTAGGCAGACAAGTGTAGAAGCATCCTGAATGTATATCAAATTTTTGTTCATGGTTGTTATCTCCGCGGGAACATGTGTGTGTGTGTGTATGTGTGTGTGTGTGTGTGTGTGCGTATACATGTACCACTATGTATGTACCAATGCACATGTTTATCAGTCAGAGGCTAATTTGAAGGTATTCAGGGTATCTATTCTCCTGCTTAAAATCTGAGCTCAGACATTTGGGTTTCATGGTGATTTACTCTATCTGGCCATTTTTTTTTGAGACAAGGATACTTACTGAAGTTGGAGCTCATCTATTGGCTAGACTTGTAGGTTGGATTGCCAATGAGCATCATAGATCCTCCTGTAGCTGTTTCCTAAAGACAGAGATTACAGAGACTAGGGCAATGCTATCTGCCTGTTTCTGCCTGTTTTGTTTTGTTTTTTTCTCTTTTACATGGGTGTTTCATATATGATTTCATGTTCTTACATTCCTGTGGCAGGAATTTTAGACTAGACCATCTTCCCAATCCTGTCTTTTCTGGAACATTCTGAGATTATCTCATGCTCAAGAATGTAAGATATTGAAGCCTTTGATTAAATCTGCATTAAAAACCTTCCTTGTCCATACTCTCAAAAGCTGGCACAAAATTTTAAACTTTTTATTATTATTATTATTACCTCTTCATTGCTTTACACTGTAATGTATTCCCCATCCGCAAATCTCAAATTCACTGTGATCTTTCTGCCTCAGCCTCCCAAAGGCTAAAAGTATATGTATAAGTCACCATACTAAATAGTACATCTGTTTTTACTTCTTCTGTCCTTTTTTGGGGGTTGTTTGGATTTATTCAGTCTGGTAACTCATTGGTATTATGCATCATCTTCATCCACATGTCCTTCGTCCATCTATCCTTTCACTCCTTGTCTGACTTACTCTTTCCCAACTTACTAAATGTTTATTTTGTGCTCTCATGCACAAGATGTCTGATAATAAGAACAAATTCTAAAAGGAAGCTTTTAAAATGTGTTAGATACCTTGCACAAAGACCATTGTAACTTTACATATAAAATACTTAGGAAGTAGGAGTGTGGTATGCGCCCTCAGCCCAGCCTTTGGGAGGCAGAAACAGGATTGCTGCAAGTTTGCAGCTAGACTGGTTTACATAGCAAGTTGGAGATCAGACAAGACTACATAATAAGACCCTGCTTTAAACAAACACAAAACAAACAAGACAACAAGCAAGCAAACAAACAGTTTTGCCAAAATTTCTGTCCATGATGAAATAAGAGGTCTCCTCAGTTAGGAATACTTGTCAGCAAGCTGGACATGATGCTTTAATTACTTTTCTATTGCAGTGGTGAAACACCATGAGCACAGCAATTTACAAAAGAGAATTATTCATTTAGGTTCCAGTTTGAGGGACTTAACATCCATGATGGCAGAGTAAAGGAACATTTGAGAGCTCATATCCTGATCAACAACCGTGAGGTAGAGAAAAACAATGGAAACTGAGTAGAATCATTTAAAGTCTTAAAGCTCACCCCTAGTGGCACACTTCCTCTAACATGGTCATAGCTCCCCATCCTTCATGAACAAGTCCATCAACTTGGGATTAAGTATTAAATAAATGAGCCTATGAGGAGCATTCTCATTCAAACCTGCATTTGGAACTCACATGGTAAAAGGAGAGAACTGAATACTAAATGTCATCCCCTGACACCCACACAAATAATATGCACATGGCCTGCATGCACTGTAAATAAACAACTGTCTTTATTTACAGACATCTAAAATAATTGAATTAATATTAGCCTGATTCCTTCCTGTACCTAGATACTTGTAGCCAATGATTATTGATAGATTCAAAATATCTTGTATAGGAGGTGGGATGTAGCCAAGTTGGTAGAGTGTTTGTCTAGCATCCATGAACCCCTAGATCCCATCCCTAGTACTGCATAAAAGAGGCATGTTGGTGCACTCCTGTATTCCTAGCATCTGGGATATGGAAGCAGGAGGGTTCAGAGGGTTCACTGGCTATGCAGTGTACCCTATCCTACATGAGATACTGTCTCAAAAAGACAATAAAATAAAATTTGGTATAATCTTGCTCATTTTGGCTGGGAAATATTCTTGTTTTTTAATACCACTCTTGAATATGCACATTGTAATTTCCCCACATAACTTCACAGTGCAATGCTATTCCATAGCAGACACACTGATCTGTGAAAGAGGTCTCTCTGCTATCTAGGCTCAGATATCCTCAATCATAGTAGCAAATATTCTTTGCCTGATGCATCTCCTGATTTTCTTTGAAGGCTCTCAAAAGTCTTCCTGGGGACTCTTAGGCTTTATTTCACCAGTTAAAGGCCCTGAATGTCTGTAGCATGGTACACAGCAATCCCCTTTGCAAAGATCATCCCATCATCAAATTCTCAAGGTCTTTCTTTTTTCTTCCTTCTTTCCTTCCTTCCTTCCTTCCTTCCTTCCTTCCTTCCTTCCTTCCTTCCTTCCTCATCATTTCTTTTTTTCCTTCATTATTTCATTTTTTGGATGAGATCTTTCTACGTAGGCCTGACTCTTCGGGAACTCATTATGTTGGCTCTTCTTGTACTCAAAGAAATCTGCCTGCCCCTGGCTCCTGAGTGGTAGGAATAAAGGCACGAACTCCCATGCCTTGTTATTTATTAATTCTATGTATTTATTATTTTATTTGTGTGTGTGTGTGTGTGTGTGTGTGTGTGTGTGTGTGTGCACAAGCAAACATGCAAACATGCACACATTCCTGTGCATGTCATGACCTGTGTGCTGAGTAGAGTTCAGACTTCAACTTGCTGGAGTTGAGAATATGATGGATAAAAGCTTCAAGTCTTTCTGTGGCTCTGTATCTGTATTTTATGTGTCCTTCAAGCAGCCATTACTTTTTCTTTACCCTCTTTTCCTTTTCCTTGGATCACAGTGTTTCAGCAAACATAATTTCTTTGTATTTCAGACATACTTCTGCCTCAGAGAGCATGCCCTTGCTATTCCCATTGCCTAGAACATCTTTCCAACAAATGCTAAAATATCTCTGTCTCTACTTTACTGTCTTCTGATAAGTTTCCAATTCTTCAAGGAAGACTCCACCTCACCTTATCTGAATCTCCATTATGCACTGTTTGTCCTACTAAGAAGTATTCAATGCATGCTTATAAAGCAGAAAGGCTACCTATATAATTCTTTACTCCTGATTCTCAAGATCTCTTCACCCTCCTTTGCCAGCCTCAAATGTGGTCTTTAGGTTTTTTTTTTTTTTTAAATCATCAGGACAAGGAACACTGCTTAGTGGATAAGAGTGTTTGCTCCACACACATGAGAAAATTGAGTTCAAATCTTTGACATCTGTGTAAAAAGCTGCATCTCATTGCCTTCATGTCTTTAACCCCTGTACTGTAGGGGTAGAGATAGGATCACTGGGGTTGACTGGTTGCCAGCCTAGCTCCAGGTTCAGTGAGAGACCCTGTATCAAGAGAATAACATGCAGAGTGATAGGGCAGGATGCCCAAAGTCCTCCTCTGATCTTCATGTGTGCACCTACCAATGTAAGTACCACAATATACACACACACACACACACACACACACACACACACACACACACACGCAGACACACTGACCCACCCGCTTCCAAAAAAAACCCCAAAAATCTAATACATCACCTCTATCCCCTCAAATAAAAACTATATATAATATATAATATATATATATATATATGAAAGAACAGGTTGTTTAATCAATGTTAGCCTTTTCTGCTCAAGAAAAGAACGCATAGAAAAACACAAATAGAAACAAACACAAATTGAAATAATCCATTTCCTGGAGCTATTGAGAGGATTAACTAGGAACATGAATGAGAGGGTGTTAGCACCAGGCATCACAATATCAACACTCAATAAGCAGTGAGACAAGCTGCCACAGGCATAATTCTTTTCTAAACATAAATGCTATTTAGAAATCATTGCTTAATATAATCACTAACCACTGTTGTGTCACTTATAATCACCATGGAGTATCCATGTACCATGTTATCATCAGTTAATACTTTCCAAATGAATGAACCAGTAACTACAATTTCTATCTAGGGGTAATGTAATGGACTCTTTACAAGAGCTATTAAAAGCATAGCTTGGCCAGTTCAGTGCCTCAGCAGGAAAGAACATGTGCTGTCAAGTCTGATGATCTGATTTTGATTTCTGAAAACTCACATGGTAGAAGGAAAGAATGATTCTCACTAGTTATTCTCATATGTGTCCACCCTAACAATAATAGTGATAAACAAATAAACAAGCAAACAAGTTACACACAAACACAAATTACAATCCAGCCACTAGAAGCTCTGTGGGTAAAAGTTCTTGCTGCATAAGCTGGATGGCCTGATTTTGAGTGCTGAAACCAACGTAAAGATGAAAGGAGAGAACAAGATCAGAAAACTCATCATTTTACCTCCACATATGCTATTTGAAATACTTCCTTCCTCCCCCAGGGATAGTAAATATTTCTAAAATTATGATCATTTTTTATTTAAAAAAAAACTATACCATCAAGTGGTGGTGAAACACTTTTGGAATCCCAACACTTGGTAGCACAAGGCACTAGGATCTTGAATTCAGGGCCAGCTTGGAATAGTTACTGAGACTGAAGCCAGGCAAGACCTCAAAGCATGATCTTCTTCCGGGAAATCCTAAGTTTCAGGGCTGTGAGGATTTGAACTTGGGGACTCAGTCTGGCAAAGCAAATGTCCTCTTATTCATCCTTTTGTGTGTGGTCCCCTCACTTGTGCAGCAAGTATTTTACTCCCTATCTCCCCAATCCCTGAAAACTAGGACTTCCAGGAAGAGGATCTTGCTTTGTAGCTTAGGAAGGGGCTCATTTCTGGGAGATGTTGATTCTTCTTTCTAGAGTCTGTAGTTACCTGTGGGTCTTTGTCTAGCGGAAGGCTGTGCAAATTTTCCCTCCTTCCACAGTATCATGTCCATTAATTTTGCCATTAATCCTGTCTTGTCTATACAGTCATTTCTAGGAGAGATTATTTCACTGCAGACTTAACTGATATTCTGATTCTTCCAATCTTTCTGCTCCCTCTTCCTCAATGTTGTCTTAAGCCTAGAGATTCAGTGGCTGTGATGTAGATATATCTCTGCATTGCATCCAGTTGTAGTTTTCTGTGGTGATGTCCCTTTGCTGAAAAAACAGGTTTCTTTGATGAGGCCTGATAGCTACGCCTATGCAGAAAAGGTGCTTCATTCTCATCATTCACAACTAACGTTGAAGACTGAGAGCAGAGTGAAGAAGGAAGACTTATATTATGGAAAGACAGAAAGTAAAAACTTCAAAGGGGGCATAAAGCCTTGTATGTAAGTAAGATAAAATAAACCTAGCAAAGGTGTGGGGAAAAGTTATATTGTCAAGCAATATGAGAAGAGAGATTGGGATGGAAAATTAAATCTTCTGAAGTTTGTGCAAAATGTTGTCATTTGGACTTGTTATTTATTCACTCAATTATAGTGCTGGCAATGACATACACACACACACCTTGTTCTTTCCAGGCAAGCACTGTATGACTAAACTACACATGACTGTAGGTGTGTGTGTGTGTGTGTGTGTGTGTGTGTGTGTGTGTGTGCTTGTGGACTTTTTTTTTTAACAGAGCTGGGGGAAAGAATCCAGGGCTACTTTCAGGCTAGGCAAATATTGAGTCACAGAGGAATACCCTTGGCCTCTCCTGTTGCTAAAAACCTTTTTAAAAATTTACGTTTGAGAGAGAAAATGTTTGGTTCCAGTGTATTTGTGAAGGTCAGAGTTCAACTTGCTGAAGTCAGTTCTCTCCATCTGCCATGTGGGTCTCAAAGATTAAACTTAAGTTACAAATCATTGGTTTGTTATCTATATTATTTATAATGTTGCATTGTTATTTAAATTTTTCATGACATTTTCTAAGTTCTGCTGAATCTGTTGATCTAGAGCTTACAGATACAAAAGCTATTTGAATTTCCTCTTGCGCTCTGGGGATTTGAAGTCTTTCTTATTTCCCACTTAATTTGTAGATACTAAATCTGGATAGCTTTTTTTTCTTTTTGCTAAATTTTATTGTAACCCCCCCCCCCAAATATCAAAACTACTGTGCTGTGTGAGCTGAGACTGGTTGGAACTTTATGACATTTTAAAAGGAGATCTATTTTCATTATTTCTAAGTTATGTGTATGTAAGTGGAGAAATGAGCATTTGAGTATAGCCAATCTGGAGGCCAGAGGTATTTGAGCCCTCATTACTAAAATAAAAGTCAGTGTGATCCACTAGGAATGAACTCAGATTCTTTGCATGAACAGTACATGCTCTTAACTATAGAGCTATCTATCTAGCCCTGGCATCTTGTGTTTTGGGGCAGAGTCTCATGAGGTACAGTTAGCCTTGAATAACTCACTGTGTAGCTGAGGATGCTCCTGAACTCCTATTACTACTGTCTCTACCTCCTCAATTCTAGGTCTACAGGGTTGAGCCATGGCACACCAGATTTACCTGGTATTGGAGATTGGACCTAGAGTTTTATATATGCTAGACAGGTATTCTACCAACTGAACTATACCTCCAGTTTATAATAAGTACTTTAAAAAAAGTAGAAGGAGTTAGGGACATACTCAATTATTTAAATATAATTGTGCTTAGCATTAAGAAGGTCCTAATTGATATCTAGAACTTTAAAAATTATATTAGAAACCTGGAATTTTACTTTGAGGATTAATTTCCTTTAGTTACATTTATTATTCTCTCTCTCCTTCTCTCTCTCTTCCTCTCTTTCTCCTCCTACCCCTCCTCCTTTCCCTTTTCCTCTCTCCCATCTCTCTGTATATCGAAGTCTATGTCTGACTGTATGCCCATGTGTTCATTAGGTCGGAAGTGTTGCATGCTTACTGCACTAATTTTCTTCTTCTAGCATGTGGGTCTCAGGGATTGAACTCAGTTGGTAAGAGTTATTGGTGGTGCTTTTGCCTGCAGAGTCATATCTTACTACCTGGGATTTTCTTCTTTTTCAGTTCAGTGTCTCAGGTAGTCCTTATTAACCTCTAATTTACTCTGTAGCCCAAGATGAATTTGAACTTCTAATTTTCTAGCCTGTACTTTCTGAGTGTTAAGATTATAGGTGTTTGCTATTACACTGGTTTGTGACATGCTAGGCATCCTACTTTATGTTGTATACAAGTAAGTATTCTACCAATTGAGCTACAGCCCAAGCCTGTATTGACATTCATATATTTGGAAGACATAGATCAGCCAAGCATGCATATATGTAAACCTGAATGGGTCCATGAGCCATCATTTAGAAATCATACTTCAGTTCAAAGTTCTTAGTCTTACTTGTATGTTAAAGTCTTATGAGGAAGCTTTTTCAAAAAAATAACAATTTGAGGTAGAGTCCTGAAACATTAATTTTAAAGCACTCTGGGGAAGAACACAGAAATGCAGCCAGTGAGAACATGTGGTTTCCATACATGGCATCTGTCCAAAGAACGTTCATTGCAAAGCTGTTATGTTATATTTTATGGTAGGCACAAATAGGCAGACAATGAATTTCTAAAAAAAAATGGAAAGCAAAAACCAAAACAAAACAAAAAATGCAAAACCCAGGCACCTTGCTTGATCTCTTTTCATCTCTTCTCTCCTTCTATGTCCTCTCTAAGGAATGATTTGGTTTTACCAAAGGCAGCTACCCTGATAAGGGTCAATATTCTCTCATGTTGTCCCATTTTATACTGTGCATATTTACCCAATCCTTAGGTGACTGTATCCCATCTTTCCTCTACACATAGGTGAGCCATTTCCTTAGACTGTGAGGTACAGCTCCCTACCAATAAGGTGAGACAGTCATCCCCTACCTCCATTAGGGATAAACGATAGAGGTCATCTTGGCCACATGTGCTGCTTATTTGGCTAGTTTGGATTCTAGCACTCAAGTTTTACAAAAATAGTGTCCATATATTTACACAATGGAATACTACTCTGCAATTAAAAACAATGAATTCACGAAATTCCTAGGCAAATGATCAGAACTTGAAAATATCATCCTTAGTGAGGTAACCCAATCACAAAAGAACACACATGGTATGCAGTCACTGATAAGGGGATATTAACCCAGAATCTCGGAATACCCTAGACACAATTTGCATATCAATAGATTTCTAAGAAGATGGAAGGAGAGACCCCTGGTCCTGGAAAGACTGGATGTAGGGGAATGCCAGGACAGAGAAGCGAGGGGCTTGAATGGGGAAAAGAGGGAGGGAAGGGGGCTTATGGGACTTTCGGGGAGGGAGGAAATGGGAAAGGGGAAATGATTTGGAATGTAAATAAAAAAAAACCTTAGAAAATAAAATTAAAAAAAATAAAATAAAAGTCATTGGCAAAAAAAAAAGTTTCCTGCTTGGTTATATTAATTTTGTGTTTCTTTGAGCCATACTGCAGTTACTGTAGTTGAACAGAATCCTTCATTTTCTACTATGAAATCCTCCCCTTTCTTCACTCTTGTGCTATCTACCCTGTATTATCTATTCTGTGCTCCTTCATGCCTGTGTACTGAACCTAGCAACGCATACCTGTTACAGAAGCAGTCTGCCTTTTCCAGGAAACTGAAAATGGTTAGAGAGGAAGCAGGGCAGAGTTTCCTAAGAGTACTGCTTCCTTTCTCATGGGAAAAGATGGAAAAAGCCTCCTCAGGGACAACTATCTGAGCTCATTTCTAATGGCCACCAGGATCACGGTTCCACACTGAACTGCACCCCCAGGCCTTTTCCATTGTCATCACCCTTCCTTCCAGTCTTGGTATATTTGCCTCTGCATCTCTTCCTCAATATTTCCCAGTCCCTGGCCTCCCCTCACCTTTCCCCCAGTTTTCCCCACTCTTTCTTTTGTTCTTTCTGCATCTTTGTCTTTGCCCTCTCCATATAGATTTGAATTATGTTTTCTTCTTCCTGGATTTCTTTCCTTTACTGTTTCCCTCCAATCATTTTAAATATTTGTTTCTCTCAAGATCTCACTCTCTCCAAGTTGCTTTTTCACCCAATTTTCTCCTCTCTATCTCTCTGTCCCATTCCATCATATTCCCTGCTCTCTCCAAGATCTTTCTCTTTGAGTCTCTGTGATTATCTCTTGACACCCTTCTTTCCCTTTTAAAATATTTCCATTGTCTCTCCCATCTTTCTGTTCCTTTTCAGCATCTCTCCCATTTCCTCTCTAGCTAACCACTCTCCATTAGCATGTTTTCTTTCATATAGATATCTTTGTTTCTTCTGGTCT
The DNA here is from genome assembly GCA_036184795.1 of Tokudaia tokunoshimensis. NCBI lineage: Eukaryota > Metazoa > Chordata > Mammalia > Rodentia > Muridae > Tokudaia > Tokudaia tokunoshimensis. The sequence goes on from BTHU01000008.1 coordinate 18,214,915, forward strand.
CCCTCCCCCCCTCCCAGTTTCCCCTTCTCCTTCTCACTGTCTTTATCCCACGCTGTGTTATCTTCTCTCCTCTCCTCTCTTTTCTTTCTCTTTCTTCCCTCCCCTCCCTTTTTTGTCTTCTGCTCTGCATTTTCCCAAGCTTCCTTAGGCCTTGAGTGCTGTGGGAATCACCTTGCTTTGTGTACACACCCTATTATTTGTCTCTGCTTCCACTGAAACTTAAGCCCTGAGGCAATGGAGGCCTGAAGTTTACAAAAGGCTTCCTGGCAGCCTATCTCCAACTGAAGCCTAGCACAAACTGATACCCACTAATCCCTCTGAGATATGGCTGATCACAGGGTCTGTTGGGCAGTTTATAACTCAGCCAGAAAATCAGTTTTATGTGAACCAAAGCTCTATGGGCCAGTGGTCTCCTGAGTTTGTCTCTGAAATGCCAGGACTATTTTCCTTTGAGGACAGATAGGTGCCAGGAGAAGGTGAGGGGGAGTCAAGCAAAATAGGTTCAGTTCAGCTTTTCCAGATTCCAGTTCTTTACTGTCATGCTTTTCCTGACTTAGAGGTTCCCTGACCAGACCCCAAAGCTCTGTGAGGTTCTTACTCCTTCTCCAGATGATGAAATTCTTGGAGATTTGGGAGCCTTTCCTGGTCAACTGACTTTGGAATACTCTTAGATCTTATAGCATGGGGATGTTCCCTCCTAACACTTGGGCTCATTTTCTTTTTTCCCAAAATCCAGAGTCACCACAGGCAACAAGATAAGACACACTCCACCAGTCAAGCTTGACACTTCAAACTTACACCATTTCTTATTTTAGGGGGAGCTCGAAAAGCTCCTTCTTAGTGAGCTTCAGCACACGATTGGTTATGTGCTCAAATCTGTCCATAGCACTCTGTCCCCAGTTTTGAAACTTTCAATTTTGAGGTTCTTACAGGTCTAAACAACTTTCTCAAAGGAAACAGCAAAGTATCTAAAAAACACCCTCTCACCCCCACCCCCAGCTCAGTTTTAACTTCTCATCTCTGACATTCAGCTTCAGTTTCCATCCTGGCCCAGAGCCCAAATTTGACACAAAAGAAAACTGGAGATGCAATCTACACTGGGTCCTAACGCCTGCCTGCCTGCCTGCCTGTCTATTTCTGCTAGGTTTCAATGATCTAGTCTCTCCTGATTTGCAGGAGCTAGGGTGGTCTTTTTGTTGTTGGGGCTTATTTACTTTCCACAGATTTTTACTTTTGTTTCTACTTTTCAATTTCCTGTTAGGCTTTTCAAGTGGTCTGCCCCAACCTTCAGAAACCAACAAACTGGGTATAGAAATGTAGATCACAATTTCTGTATCTATTCCTCTGTTGAAGGACATCTGGGTTCTTTCCAGCTTCTGGCTATTATAAATAAGGCTGCTATGAACATAGTGGAGCATGTGTCCTTATTACATGTTGGAGCATCTTCTGGGTATATGCCCAGGAGTGATATAGCTGGGTCCTCAGTTAGTACTATCTCTAATTTTCTGAGGAACCACCAAACTGATTTCCAGAGTGGTTTTACCAGCTTGCAATCCCACCAAAAATGGAGAAGTGTTCCTCCTTCCTCATATCCTCTCCAGCATCTGCTGTCCCCTAAGATTTTCATCTTAGCCATTCTGATTCATGTGCGGTGGAATCTCAGGGTTGTTTTGATTTCCCTGAGTACTATTCAGCTATTGAAAACAATGAATTCATGAAATTCTTAGGCAAATGGATGGAACTAGAAATTGTCATCTTGAGAGAGGTAACCCAATCACAAAAGAACACACATGGTATGCACTCACTGATAAGTGGACGTTAGCCCAAAAGCTCAAAATAAACAAATTACAATTCACAGACCACAGGAAGCTCAAGAAGAAGGAGGACTGAAGTGGGGGTGCTTTGGTTCCTCTGAGACTGGGAATAAAATACTCACAGGAGCAGTAAAGGAGACAAAATGTAGAGAAGAGACTGAAGGAAAGGCCACCCAGAGACTGCCCTACTTGGGGATTCAGCCTATAAACAGTCACCAAACCCCGACACTATTATAGACTACAAGAAGTGCATACCAAAAGGAGCATGTCATGGTTGTCTCAGGAGGAGCCCTGCCAGAACCTTACACATACAGAGGCAGATGCTAGCAGCCAACTATTCGACTGAGCATGGGGTCCCCAATGGAGGAGTTGGAAGGCAGTCCGGAGGAGCTGAAGGGGTTTACAGCCCCATGGGAAGAACTATGATGTTGGCCACCCAGATGCCCCAGGACTCCCAGGGACTAAACCATCAACCAAGGGGTGGGTACACATGGTCCCAGCCAAAAGTGTGGCAGAGGAATGCCTCATCAGGCATCAGTGGGAGGAGTGGTCCTTGGTCCAGCAAAGGCTCAGTAGATGCCCTAACAAAGGGAAATCGAGGGGGAAGGAAGTGGGAGTGGGTCGGGTGGAGGGGCATATATTTGGAGGCAGTGGGTAGGAGGAGGGGTTGGGGTTTTCGGGGCAGGGGGAGACCGGGAAATGTTTTAGCATTTGAAATGTAAATGAAGATTATATTCAATAAAAAAATGAAAAAAAAAACCAAAAACAAGCAAACAAACAAACAAACAAAAGAAATGTAGATCACTGGGTGCAGTCCCAGGGAGATTGAAATGTCTTTATGTATAAAAAGTCACAGAATGTTTTATTTTACTAAGCTCCCATCCCAATCCCCAAAGACGTTATATCCTTAAAAACAGCTAAAAACTTAAAGCACTCCTAACAGAGGCTTCTATTATTTATGTCATGTTATAAGGTGTACAAACTTTTAAAACAGCTAAATTGTAAACTACTTCCAATAGAAACTATTATTTATCATATCTCATGGTACAATCAGCTAAATAATTAAATAATAAAACTGCTCATAATTAAAAATGACAAAAGAATCCTCTGTTCAAAATTTCTCAGCAACACATGCTCCACTATGTTCATAGCAGCCCTATTTATAATAGCCAGAAGCTTGAAAGAACCCAGATGTCCCTCAACGGAGGAATGGATACAGAAGATGTGGTATATTTACCCTATGGAATATTACTCAGCTATTAAAAACAATGAATTCATGAAATTCTTAGGCAAGTGGGTGGTACTGGAGAATGTCGTCCTGAGTGAGGCGACCTAGTCACAAAAGACCACACATGGTATGCACTCGCTAATAAGCAGATATTAGCCCAGAAGCTCGGAATACCAAAGAAACAATTCACATATCAAATGATGCCCAAGAAGAAGGAAGGAAAGGCTCCTGGTCCTGGAAGGATCAATGCAGCAGTGTAGGGGAATGCTAGGACAGGGAAGCAGGAAGGGATTGATTGGGAAACAGGGGGAGGGAAGAGGGCTTATGGGACTTTCGGGGAGGGGGGGATCCAGAAAAGGGGAAATCATTTGAAATGTAAATAAAGACTATATCTAATTAAAAAAGTTTTTTTAATTATTGTATATGAATAGAATTTGTTTTGTTTATTGTATGTTGATAGAAACAAAGTTGTATTGTTTGAATTATTGTGCATTAATAGAAATTTAAAGATTTTTAATATTATACATTAATAGAAATTGAAAGATTTTGTTTATTTTTTGTATACTGATAGAAATTTAAATTCTATTGCTTGAATTATTGCATATTAATAAAAATTTAAAGTTTTTGTTTAATATTGTATATTAATAGAAATTTGAAATCATTTTATTTGGATTATTGTATACTAATATAAGTTTAAAAGTTTTTTAATTATTGAATATTAATAGAATTTAAATTGATTTTGCTTATTGTATGTTTTAGAAACCTAAAATTGTTTTGTGGGAATTATTGTACATTAATAGAAGTTTGAAGTTATTGTTTAATTATTATATATTAATAGAAATTGAAAGTTTTTGTTTCATTATTGTATATTGATAGAAATTTAAAGTTGTTTTATTAGACAAATATTTTATTTTGGATTATATTTTACATAAGCCATTTATTTAAAATATGATTGTTCTTACATTTATTTCTATTGTGTATAGATTGTTCATGTTAGAGAAAAAGAAAATTCTTAAGCATAAAGGAATATATGAAGTAAAAAAAACCAACTCCTCAGCACAACTCCTAGTTGTCACAGGGCTTCCTCAGCTAAATTCTGTTAGATGATGTAAACATAAATTTTATAATGATTATGATACAGAAATTCTACATGCTACACATGTAGCATGTTGAAATACTTGTACTACATTTTCTGTAAAGGCTGCCTGGAAGATAGCAATGCCTATTTGTAGAATCTCCCTAAGCCTTAATTTGGACTCAGCCTTCTCTTGTTAAGGTGATGCTGCATTCCTTCTAAGCTCAACAATGGCCATTTTCAGAACTTTGTGTCTGTTTAAACAATTACAACTGGACGTATTACCTGTTAACATTCCTTCAAATAAGGAGGAGACAGGCAAGATCATTAACCCTTCACTGAGTATCCTGTTATACCTCCCTGCTGGTTGTATGTAATTACAACCTAATTATATAAGATCTCAAGGTTTTCTGGAGGTATAGGCTAAAACCTAAAAATGGAGAGGAGGCCCACCTATACAACAATAATAATAACAACAAAAACCTATTATATATACTAAATAAAGGCCCCAAATATTGCCTCACACCTTCCCTTAAATCGTTTCTTACAATAAATGATGATCAGTATCAGTTTTTACTCTTATGTCTCATGTCATTTAAAAAAATAATAAAAATATATATGAAACTGGGATGGTTTGGTGGGTGAGGGGTAGGTGGAATGGGAAGAAGAGCACCCTCTCAGAGGCAAAGGGGAGGAGGCATGAAAAACTCTTGTAGGGGGCACTGGTAAGGGGGCTACATTTGGATTGTAAATAAAACAATTTAAAATTTTATAAGATATTTAGAATGGATAAATGCAATTATGGGTATCTAACTCTGTAAATACTCATTCCTGGTGCTAGTTAACATAAAACCTACAACAGCAACAAAAAATGTTAATAGTCAAAATTATATAAATAAACATGCTACAACATGCCACATATTAATTCCTAAGGTATAATGGTCAATTTATGTTAATAAAACCTCACTTAAAGATAAAGATGTATGTTTAATCACTAATACTTCCACCTTTGTTAAATGCTAGGTACTAAAAAAACAAAAAATGAAAACAAGCCAGAGTCCTATAAAAACTGTTATTTTATAAAAGCACACTGTAAAAGGATATATATACATATATATGTATATGTACATACACATACATATATGTGTGTATGTATATGTATATATTTATATTCCCAGTCTCTGTATGTCCTGTATCTATGACTTAAAGTTTATTTTCATACTAAAAGATCTTCAATTCAAAATTATAATTTTTAAGACTCAAACTTAATTCAGATAAAATTGTGAAATCTCCTTCTATAAAAATGTTACTTACTGTAAACAGTTAAAGATGATTCAAACATAAAATAATGATCAGGCAGCTAATAAATGATCAAATACTTTAATATGCTTAGAACTATATTTGTAGTCATGATAAGTATAAATATAACTCATTTACAGAAACAAATTAAAGAAAGAGACTAATATGTAGTTCCTATTATAGAATCTTTTGTATATGTTGTCAAAATTAAGCCTAAAGCAAGTGGTTCTTTTTTAATTATTATTGTGTGTGTACACAATGTGTGTGTGTGTGTCTGTGTGTGTGTGTGTGTGTTCATGCACATTTGTATGTAGGCAGCCTGAGTTCCCAGAAAGTTAAAGACATAATCCAGGTTTCAGTTCAAATACTGTGTGCTCCCAGGCAAGTCACTCAGTGTCTGGGTTTGCCCTTTTGTAAGATATTATGTAGAAGTACCTAATTGAAGAAATCATTGCCAGGACAAATGGCGTTGAGAAGATTTATTGCAAACCCTAGTCCTGGAATACCATTTTTTCTTTAAAAATAAGTAAATTAGTAAGTGAGTGAATGAGTGAGTAAATAAATAAACAAACAAACAAATAAATAAATCCCTATGCTTTAATCCCCAAACATGGAAAGAAGAGACAAAAGGATCAGAACTTCAAAGTTATCTTTCTGAGTTAGAGGTCAGCCTAGGCTTTATGATGAAAGCCTGTCTCAATCACTAAATTCATGATATAAATACAATTGTGGTAAAATACATAGGATGTACTATTGACTGTGGCACAGGCGTGGTAAGTGTGTTCAGAGTGTTGCAGAACCATTCCTGCCCATCCCAATACTTCATTTCCCCAAACTACAGTGCTATCCACACTACATGCCAACTCCTGGGAGTGATTCGATGCCCTCTGAACTCAAATCTGTAGCTAGACATGCCTTGAACACTCCTCCTCTTCTCTGACCTTCACTCTAAACAAAAAATGTGTGATTGCTTCCTGTCTTCTTCTTTCTGATACCCAAGAAGACTTTCAACTTTCTTCCTGAACAATTGTTTTTCTCTCAATTTCTATAAATTGTTCTTTAACTCTATGAAGAATTGAGTTGGGATTTTGATGGGGATTGCATTGAATCTGTGTATTACTTTTGGTAAGATGCTCATTTTTACTATATTAATCCTGCCAATCCATGAGCATGGCAGATTTTTCCATCTTCTGAGGTCTTCTTCAATTTCTTTCTTCAGAGACTTTAAGTTCTTGTCATACAGATCTTTCACTTGTTTGGTTAGAGTCACGCCAAGATACTTAATATGGTTTGAGCATCTTACCAAAAGTAATACACAGATTCAATGCAATCCCCATCAAAATCCCAACTCAATTCTTCATAGAGTTAGAAAGAGCAATTCAAAAATTCATCTGGAATAACAGAAAACCCAGAATAGCTAAAACTATTCTCAAGAGTAAAAGAACCTCTGGGGGAATCAGTATCCTGGACCTCAAGCTGTACTACAGAGCAATAGTGTTAAAAACTGCATGGTATTGGTACAGTAACAGACATGTAGATCAATGGAACAGAATTGAAGACCCAGAAATGAATCCACACTCCTATGGTCACTTGATCTTTGACAAAGGAGCTAAAACCATCCAGTGGAAAAAAGATAGCCTTGTCAACAAATGGTGCTGGCTCAGCTGGAGGTCAACATGCAGAAGAATGCAAATTGACCCATCCTTATCTCCTTGCACTAAGCTCAATTCTAAGTGGATCAAAGATCTCCACATAAAACCAGACACACTGAAACTAATAGAAGGGAAACTAGGGAAGAACCTTAAACATATGGGCACAGGGGAGAATTTCCTGAACAGAACTCCAATAGCTTATGCTCTAAGATCAAGAATAGACAAATGGGACCTCATTAAATTACAAAGTTTTTGCAAGGCAAAAGACACTGTCAAAAAGACAAAGCGGCAACCAACTAACTGGGAAATGATCTTTACCAACCTTACATCCGACAGAGGGCTAATATCCAATATATACAAAGAACTCAAGAAGTTAAACTCCAGAGAGGCAAGTAACCCTATTAAAAAATGGGGTACAGAGCTACACAAAGAGTTCTCACCTGGAGAATATCTAATGGCTGAGAAGCACCTAAAGAGATGTTCATCATCTTTAGTCATTAGGGAAATGCAAATCAAAACAACCCTGAGATTCCATCTCACACCAATCAGGATGGCTAAGATCAAAAACACAGGAGACAGCAATTGTTGGCGAGGATGCGGAGAAAGAGGAACACTCCTCCACTGCTGGTGAAATTGCAGGCTGGTACAACCACTCTGGAAAGCAGTCTGGCGGTTCCTCAGAAAACTGGGCATGACACTCCCGGAGGATCCGGCTATACCACTCCTGGGCATATACCCAGAGGCTTTACCTGCATGCAATAAGGACACATGCTCCACTATGTTCATTGCAGCCTTATTTATAATAGCCAGAAGCTGGAAAGAACCGAGATGTCCCTCAACGGAGGAATGGATTCAGAAGATGTGGTATATCTACACAATGGAATACTACTCTGCAATTAAAAACAATGAATTCACGAAATTCCTAGGCAAATGGTCAGATCTTGAAAATATCATCCTTAGTGAGGTAACCCAATCACAAAAGAACACACATGGTATGCAGTCACTGATAAGGGGATATTGACCCAGAATCTCGGAATACCCTAGACACAATCTGCATATCAATAGATTTCTAAGAAGATGGAAGGAGAGACCCCTGGTCCTGGAAAGACTGGATGTAGGGGAACGCCAGGACAGAGTAACGAGAGGGGATTGAAGGGAGAAAAGAGGGAGGAAAGGGGGCTTATGGGACTTTCGGGGAGGCAGGAAACAGGAAAGGGGAAGTGATTTGGAATTTAAATTAAAAAAATAAAATAAAATAAATAAATAAAAAAAATAAAGAAAAAAAATTGTTCTTTAAGCTTCCATTTGAATGTATTTTTAAAATTCTTTCTATTAGTGAAACTAAGAACCCAAACAGTGAACCTTAGTTTCCCCAGCAACAATTCTACTTCTTTATGGTTCTGACCTCCATAGAAACCTCTCCTGAACAGAATCTGGTAGTGTATCTTCTTTTTCACTGAAGATCCTGTCAAAGTTCATCCATGTCCTACTGTGTGTCCTGATTGTTTTCCTTTCTAAGACTAAGTGAGATTTCTTTGTATGGATCTATTACCTATTGTCTGTGCAACCATCTTTCAAATGTTTCTTGGTGGCTGGGGTAGAGTGAGTATGTAGATCAGTTGGTAGAGTGCCTGTAAAATATGGCTAATACCCTTGGTTCCAACCCAAGAACTGCCCATAACACTGAACAGCAGGATCAAAAAATCATTTTTGTTTATACAGTAAATTTGAGGCCAACCTCAGATAAATGAGATCCCGTTAAGAAAAAAAAAAAGAGAAAGATACGAGGGAGGAGAGATAAATAGTACTGAAGCTACTTGAAAAAGTCATAGGGATTATTATGTTATGTTTACTTAAAATTATATATTATATAATTAAATGTAAATATATAAAATACAATATAACTACATACATATATAATTTTATGCTATTTGGGATGATAATGCTTCTCTCAAGAGCCAGTCTAACAAAACTGCCAGTACTAGCCATGATAGCTATTTTTCAGAAGAGTACAAGAAACCTCCAAAACATACATTCTAATTATTGTACTCTTGTTTATTTCCCATAATGTAAAGATACATACCTATTGCTGAAGATATAATACAGTACATATACAGTTATTGGATGAATCAAAATTGAACTGACATGAAGCCTTTTCCATAAGGACAAGGTCTACTAGTACTGATACATGTATGCCAAGTGAGAAAAGCAATCAATAGTTCTTACCATCAGTGACATGTAGCCATAATTATCAGCCCTACAAAATACTCTTAACGGGGCAATAGTGGAATTTCTATAGTTGCTGTAAGTGACATCTGTATAATCGGACTTAAGGCTCAATCAGTAGAAGGAAATCCATGCCTGGTACTGTGACCCTAGCCAACTACCCATGGCTGGCTAGGCCATGGAATCTAGAGGGGAAGATAGTAATGTCACTTGCTTAACCAGCATAATTTCTAATCACAATCTTTTCTTCTCTTTTAATTTGTTTATTTACTCACTTTGCAACCTGATCACTGCCCCTTCCCTCTTCTAGTCCCTTCCCCTTTCCCCCTTTCCCTCTCAGAGGGTGGGACTTCAAGATGAACATCTCACTTCCCTGACCCACCAAGTCTCTGCAGGGTTAGGTGCATCATCTACTGAGGCCAGACAAGGCAGCCTAGTTAGGGGAACGGATTCCACAGACAGAGAACAGCTTTAGGGACAGCCCTCACTCAACTTGTTGGTGGACCTGCATGATCTAACCACTTCTTAATGTTCATTCTTATACTAACAGGTAAGTATAGCTGTATTCCTTCTTAAAGTAACATTTTTTTAATCAGATGGAGATCATTACAGAACTCTACAACTGGTAAAAATGCAGAGAACAGGTGGAGGTGGGTTGGCAAGTCCCAATTAGTACATCTACGACGCAACTCCTACTTCGAAGGCTCAGAGAGAATTGGGAAAAGTAGAATGGGAAGATCATAAGATCCAGAGGACCAGAATATTTGTTGCTAGATTGGGTTTTCTATATAAGAGAGAAAAGCTGCACCTGTGAATTTTCAACATTATGTTTGTCTAAAATATTTGCATTATTATGACTCTAGCTGATATGCCAGTGTAAATGGGGATGTTTTACAAGGCTGCATCACTAGAAGAGCCAGAGACAATTCATGACGACAGCTTACAGAATGAGACTCAACCTTCTCCAAGAATGATCCTTATGAAAGGTTATCAAAAGCAAGGGCTCAGCCTTAAACTCACATACATATGAGTGATACTAAATGGATCCATAGGTTGTATTTATATATCTATATATACATGTGACAAGAACAAAGAAAAGGAGAGGAAAGAAAAACACTGTTATGTAGAATCATAAGTTTAGTTTGGACTTTTTTAGAATTTAGGCCTCAGAAATGGAGATGTGTTGAGCAGAGATTTTAAGCATGGCAGTTGAAAATAACATTCACTTGCCATAATGGAGTTTATCTTTTTATCATTCTTGTCAGGCTTATGTCCTGAGAAATTCAGCCAGTGGCACAAATTGCAGTCAGATATTAATTTTGGTGTTTCTATATTTTATTGCGGTCATACTATCATTAAATTGCTGAAAAATGACTTGTGAGGAATCTCTTTATAGTAATCAAAATTGTTAGGTCACAAGGTATGGGAAGTATTTTCAATTCTGTATACAAAAATTTACTCATTTACCTTGGTACTCAGAATTGATGAAAGAATAAAAAAAAATCAAAGTCAGGAAGGGAGGAAGAAGGAAAGGAAGGAAGGAAGAAAGCAAGGAGGGATGGAGAGAGAGAAAGAAGGAAGAAAGAAAGACAGAAAGGGAGGAAGAAAGAAGAAAAAGAAGGAAGGAAGGACAGAAGGAAGGAGGATAGGAAAGAGGGAGAAAAGGAAGGAATGAAGGAAGAAGGAAAGAAAGAAAGGAAGAAAGATGCTAGTTGGGTGGTTCTAGATTTCAGCAGTGGTAGATAGCCTTCCTATGTGTACAGATAAATATCTCACTGAGATTCTGCTATTATTTTGCATTTACATATGGTGGTGAGATACCTGGAGCTTAGGATTATTAATTGATTGATTGATTACAGGGTTCAAGATTGAACTACTTACTAGAGAAGTGTTTTATCACTGAGCTACCCCTAACCCCTATAATTCTATTTGTATTATGTGTATGGAAGCCAGACACCAAACAGTGCCATTACTAAGGTGTCACCGATCTTTATTTTTGAGACAGTCTTTGTCTAGGCCTTGGGGTTCTCTGACTCACTAGAAATAATGGGCAGTGAGCCACAGAGATTCTCCTTTTCTGCCTTCCTAGCACTGGAATTGCAAATATGTACCACCAAGTCCAGATTTTTGTGTGGTAGCTGAAGATAAAATTCAGGTCCTTATATTTACACGGCAAGCACATTATTGACTGAACTTCTCTCCTCTGTATCCAGCAAGCCCATTTTAATGGTGGAGATATTGAAGCACAGATGGATGAACAATTTGTTCAAGGCTATTTCCTGGGAAACCTAGAATCAGTAGGTAGGACCCAGGAATCTGTACTTAACACCTCCTCTTCCAACTTCTGGTTCTCCACACATGGATGATTCTTCCATGAGTGAATGGGAATGAAGTGTCTCTTAGGGGAAGCCTATCTATGAGTAGGCAACTAAGGACATGGAGACAGGAGGTAGGAGTCATAGTAAATATGATCAAAACATATTAATATTATAATTAAATATTATTAAATATTTAAATATTATTAAAATATTATATATATAATAACAAAATCTATTAACTTGAACAATGAATATACAGTAATGATTATAATAAATAAATTGCTAACCATGATCTGGACAATTCCATTTAACCTTCCCTCTATACCCTATGAATATCATATATACTTTACAGATGGGGAACACAGAAGCCTTGAATGACCAAGTCAGTAATTTAGAGAATTGTAGTCAGTAAAAGCCAATGATGCAATTAAACCCCCAAAGGTTAGTCTTCCACCACCATGCTTTTCACTCCTATCTCCATAAGAAAAACATTTACAGAAGGCTTGCTGTAGGCAAAACTGTAACCCTATCTTCATGCAGCTTATAACTTAAGAAAGATTAAACAACAAGTAGAAAAATAAGGCTGGAATATAAGTAAGATAGTGAGAAAATGAAAGAGAAAGAAGTGTGGATGAGATTTAGATAAGATGTTTTGAGCATATGGGGAAGTTGCAGGCAGGTGGTGGTACAGGCTGAAAATGGAGATTCAGTAAGGTTGACAGTTATGGCTGAAGGAGAATGAAACTGAGTCAATATGTGCCATTTTCCTGCTTCTCCAAGGACAGAAACACCAGGAGACCCCTTACCTGTGGATAGTAGGAACCTCAGTACCAGCACGGCCAGCAGCCATTGCCGGACACCAGGGGAGTCCTGCTGCAGGCCAGCCATTCACCATATCAGGAAGATGCAGGAGCCTTTTTTTGACCCTGGTCCAGCTTCCTGGTTGGGGGCCCATAGACAATCCTTTCCCAAGGTAGGGTATCCAGGTGGCTGAGTTCCACTGATATCAAATGTGCAAATTGCTCTAATCCCTCAAGGCTCAGCAGGGCTCGGAATGATTCCCTCACCTGTTCCCAGGCTAGGATTGGCTGTTAGTGCATTGCTCTAGCTTTCCTGGATTCCCAAGAAGACAGGTACCTGTGGATGTGAGAATCAGGCATGAGAATCAGAAAGAAGATTCCATAGTCTGTTTTCCATCCCTGAAGTGAGCTGAAGAGAGCAGGATCAGAGCTAGAATGACTGCTCAGATCATGTTGTCTGTGGGTCTGATATATTTTAAAATCTCTTATCTATTGGGTGCAACTGAGTGTTGAAATGCATGCTGCAAACACTGAATTCAACTCCCAGAACCACACAGACACACATGTTATTTTGTAAAAATTTTATGGTATATTATCATTTTATGTCATTGTTTTATATAACAATATTTTCATACAGTGTTGCATTGTTTGTTGTGAAAACTACCTCTCTACAGCACTCCATCTCTCATTTTTAATGACAACCCATTTTGATTAGCTTTTTTCATTCCTCTATACCAGTGTTTCTCAATGTTCTTAATGCTGTTACCCTTTAATTCAGTTCCTCTTGTGGTTACCCCCAACCACAAAATTATTTTTGTTGTTATTTCATAATTATAATTTTGCTACTGTTATGTACTTTAATGTAAATATCTGTGTTTTCTGGTGGTTTTAGATGACTCCTGTAAAAAAGTCATTCAACTCTTAAGGAGGTCATGACCCACAGGATGAGAACCAATGCTCTAAACATTTTTGCTTTTATTTTTCTGTTGTATAATGTATATGATTTTATGGATTTATGTAGAATATAGCTTCCACACATGAAAGAAAATAATATTTGTCTTTTTGAGAATAGCTTAATTTTCTCAATATGATTTTCCAGTTACATTCATTTCCTGCAAAACAAAAATGATTTCATTATGACTGAAAAAAAAAACCCTTTACTGTGTATCTAAACTACATTCTCTTCATTGATCCTTCGATTATTAAATAAGCTTATTTCAAATTTAGTTATCATGAGCAGTGCTGCAATAATTATTGATACCAAAGTATTTCTGGGATATGTGGTTTTGGAGTTCTTAGAGGTCAACCAAGTCATCCCTGTTTGTAATGAAGTTCTTCAGAGGAATGGTTGAGTGGAGTCATGTGGAATTTCTATTTTTGTGTTTAGGAATCATGATACTGATTTCTTCAGTGGCTGAACTAATTTAAATTTCTACCCAAAATGCATAGGGTTTTAAATCTCATCATAAGCTCAAGAACAGTATAGCAAGGGCAATGAGTTCAGGACATAGAGTTGAGAGTATGAACTGTTATAAAAACTCAAAGTTTTAGTGATGAATAAAAACTGTGGAAAGAAGCAAAGTGGGGAAAGAAAGAGGGGGAGAGGGAGAGAGAGAGAGGGAAAATGAGAGGGAGAGGGAGAGAGAAAAAGAGTGAGAAAGAGAGAGCGAGATGAGAATTTTGGTTTTTTTCTTTTTTTTGTAAATTTATCTTAGTTTATTTACATTTCAAGTGTTATCCCCTTACCCAATTTCCCCCTCTCCCAGAAAGCCCCTATCTATTTCCCCTCCCCCTGCTTCTATGAGGGTGTTCCTCCACCAACCTACCCACTCCTGCCTCCCCACCCCAATTTCCCTACACTAGGGCATCTATTGAACCTTCTTAGGACCAAGGACCTTTCCTCCCATTGATGCCTGACAAGGCTGTCTACTGCTACATATGCAGCCAGAGCTATGTGCAATCCTTGTTTGGAGGCTTAGTCCCTGGGAGCTCTGGGAGGTCTGGTTGGTTTATATTGTTGTTCTTCCTATAAGGTTGCAAACCCCTTCAGTTTCTTCAATCCTTTTTCTAATTCCTCCATTGGGGACCCCACACTAAGTGCAATGGTCACTGCAAGCATCCACCTCTGGATGTCAGGATCTGACAGGGCCTCTCAGGAGACAGCTATGTCAGGCTCCTTTCAGCAAGCCTTTCTTAGCATCCACAATAGTGTCAGGGTTTGGTGACTATATATGAGATGAATCCCCAGGTCAGAAAATCTCTGGATGGCCTTTCCTTCAGTCTCTGTTCTGCATTTTATCTTTATATTTACTTCCATGAGTATTTTCTTCCCCTTTCTAAGAAGGACTGAAGCACCCACACTTTGGTTTTCCTTCTTCTTGAACTTCATGTGCTCTGTGAATTGTATCTTGGGTATTCGGAATATATTTAGGCTAATATACACTTATCAGTGAATGCATACCATATGTGTTCTTTTGTGATTGGGTTACTTCATTCAGGACGACACGTTAAAAGTCCATCTATTTGCCTAAGAATTTCATGAATTCAGTGTTTTTAATAGCTGAGTAGTACTCCATTGTATAAATGTATCACATTTTATGTATCCATTCCTCTGTTGAAGAATATCTGGGTTCTTCCCAGCTTCTGGCTTTTATAAATAAGGCTGCTATGAACATAGTAGAGAATGTGTCCTTTTTATACATTGGAGAATTTTTTGGGTATATGCCCAGGAGAGGTATAGCTGAGTCCTCAGGTAATACTATGTCCAGTTTTCTGAGGAACTGCCAGACTGATTTCCAGAATGGATGTACCTGCTTATAATCCCACTAACAATGGAGGAGTGTTCCTCTTTCTCCACATCTTCACCAGTATCTACTGTTACCTGAGTTTTTGATCTTAGCCATTCTTACTGATGTGAGATGGAATCTCGGGGTTGCTTTGATTTTCATTTTCCTGATGACTATGGATATTGAACATTTCTTTAGGTGCTTCTCAACCCTTCAAGCTTCCTCAGTTGAGAGTTCTTTGTTTAGCTCTGTTCCCAGTTTTTTAATAGGGTTATTTGGTTCTCTGAAGTCTAACTTCCTGAGTTCTTTGTATATTTTGGATATTAGCCCTCTATTGAATGTAGGATTGGTAGAGATCTTTTCTCAATCTGTTGGCTGCTATTTTGTTCTATTGAAAGTGTCCTTTGCTTTACAGAAGCTTTGCAATTTTATGAGGTCCCATTTGTTTATTCTTGATCTTAGAGCATAAGCCACTGGTGTTCTGTTCAGGAACTTTTCCCCTGTACCTATGTGTTTGAGAGTGTTCTCCAATATTTCTTCTATTAGATTCATTGTATCTGGTTTTATGTGGAGGTTCTTGATTCACTTGAACTTGATCTTTCTAAGGGGAGATTTAAATGGATCAATTTGCATTCTTCTACATCTTGAACAACAGTTGAACCAGCACCATTTGTTGAAAATGCTGTCTTTTTTCCATTGGATGTTTTCAGTTCCTTTATGATAGATCAAGTGACCATAGGTGTGTGAGTTCATTTTTGAGTCTTCAATTCTATTCCATTGATCTACCTGCCTGTGTCTGTACCAAGACCAGGTAGTTTTTAATCACTATTACTCTGTAGTACAGCTTGAGGTCAGGGTTGGTGATTTTCCCAGAAGTTCTTTTATTGTTGAATTTTTGCTGTCCTAGGTTTTTGGTTATTCAAAATGAATTTGCAATTGTCTCTTTCTAATTCTACGAAAAATTGAGTTGGAATTTTGATTGGTATTGCATTGAATTTGTAGATTGCTTTTGGCAAGATGGCCATTTTTACTATATTAATCCTGCCAATCCACGAGCATGGAGATCTTACCATCTTCTAAGGTCTTCTTCGATTTCTTTCTTCAGAGACTTGAAATTCTTGTCATACAGATCTTTCACTTGTTTGGTTAGAGTCACACCAAGATACTTTATATTTAACTATTGTGAAGGGTATCATTTTCCTAATTTCTTGCTCAGTCTGTTTACCCTTTGAGTATAGGAAGATTACTGATTTATTTGAGTTAATTTTGTATCTGGCCCCTGTGCTGAAGTTATTTATCAGCTGTTGGAGTTCTCTGGTGGAGTTTTTTGGGTCATTTAAGTATACTATCATACCATCTGCAAATAGTGATAGTTTGACTTCTTCATTACCAATTTGTATCCCATTGACCTCCTTTTGTTCTCTAATTGCTCTAGCTAGAACTTCAAGTCCTATATTGAAAAGATAGGGAAAAAGTGGGCAACCTTTTCTAGTCCCTGATTTTAGTAGGATTGCTTCAATTTTTCTCCATTTAGTTTGATGTTGGCTACTGTTTTCCTGTATATTGTTTTCACTATGTTCAGTTATAGGATTTAATTCCTGATCGTTCAAAGACATTTAACATGAAGGGATGTTGAATTTTGTCAAATGCTTTTTCAGCATCTAATGAAATGATCATGTGTTTTATTTCCTTGAGTTTGTTTATGTAGTGGATTACATTAATGGATTTACTGTATCCCTAGAATAAAGCCTCCAAGATTATGGATAGTGATCATTCTAATGTGTTCTTGGATTCACTTTGTGAAAATTATGTTGAGTATTTTTGCATTGATATTCATATGGGAATTTGGTCTGAAGTTCTCCTTCTTCAATGGGTCTGTGTGAGGTTTTGGTATCAGTGTACCTGTGGCTTCATAGAACAAATCAGGTAGTTTTCCTTCTGTTTCTATTTTGTGGAATAGTTTGAAAAGTATTGATATTAGGTTTTCTTTGAAGGTCTGATAGAATTCTGCACGAAACCCATCTGGTCCTGGGCTTGTTTTGGTTGTGAGACTTTTAATGACTGCTTCTATTTCTTTAGGGATTATGGGACTTTTTAAATGATTTATCTGATCCTGATTTAACTTTGATATTTGGTATCTGTCTAGAAAATTGTTCATTTTATCCAGATTTTCCAGTTGTGTCGAGTATAAGCTTTTGTAGTAGGATCTGATTTTTTTTTATTTTATTTTATTTTTTTAATTTACATTCCAAATCACTTCCCCTTTCCCGTTTCCTCCCTCCCCGAAAGTCCCATAAGCCCCCTTCCCTCCCTCTTTTCTCCATTCAACCCCCTCTCGTTACTCTGTCCTGGCGTTCCCCTACATCCAGTCTTTCCAGGACCAGGGGTCTCTCCTTCCATCTTTTTAGAAATCTATTGATATGCGGATTGTGTCTAGGGTATTCCGAGATTCTGGGTCAATATCCCCTTATCAGTGACTGCATACCATGTGTGTTCTTTTGTGATTGGGTTATCTCACTAAGGATGATATTTTCAAGATCTGACCATTTGCCTAGGAATTTCATGAATTCATTGTTTTTAATTGCAGAGTAGTATTCCATTGTGTAGATATACCACATCTTCTGAATCCATTCCTTCGTTGAGGGACATCTGGGTTCTTTCCAGCTTCTGGCTATTATAAATAAGGCTGCTATGAACATAGTGGAGCATGTGTCCTTGTTGCATGCAGGTAAAGTCTCTGGGTATATGCCCAGGAGTGGTATAGCCGGATCCTCCGGGAGTGTCATGCCCAGTTTTCTGAGGAACCGCCAGACTGCTTTCCAGAGTGGTTGTACCAGCCTGCAATTCCACCAGCACTGGAGGAGTGTTCCTCTTTCTCCACATCCTCGCCAACAACTGCTGTCTCCTGTGTTTTTGATCTTAGCCATCCTGACTGGTGTGAGATGGAATCTCAGGGTTGTTTTGATTTGCATTTCCCTAATGACTAAGGATGATGAACATCTCTTTAGGTGCTTCTCAGCCATTAGATATTCTTCAGGTGAGAACTCTTTGTGTAGCTCTGTACCCCATTTTTTAATAGGGTTACTTGCCTCTCTGGAGTTTAACTTCTTGAGTTCTTTGTATATCTTGGATATTAGCCCTCTGTTGGATGTAAGGTTGGTAAAGATCATTTCCCAGTTAGTTGGTTGCCGCTTTGTCTTTTTGACAGTGTCTTTTGCCTTGCAAAACCTTTGTAATTTAATGAGGTCCCATTTGTCTATTCTTGATCTTAGTGCATAAGCTATTGGAGTTCTGTTCAGGAAATTCTCCCCTGTGCCCATATGTTCAAGGTTCTTCCCTAGTTTTCCTTCTATTAGTTTCAGTGTGTCTGGTTTTATGTGGAGATCTTTGATCCACTTAGAATTGAGTTTAGTGCAAGGAGATAAGGATGGATCAATTTGCATTCTTCTGCATGTTGACCTCCAGCTGAGCCAGCACCATTTGTTGAAAAGGCTATCTTTTTTCCACTGGATGGTTTTAGCTCCTTTGTCAAAGATCAAGTGACCATAGGAGTGTGGATTCATTTCTGGGTCTTCAATTCTGTTCCATTGATCTACATGTCTGTTACTGTACCAATACCATGCAGTTTTTAACACTATTGCTCTGTAGTACAGCTTGAGGTCCGGGATACTGATTCCCCCAGAGGTTCTTTTACTCTTGAGAATAGTTTTAGCTATTCTGGGTTTCTTGGAAAGATCAGGAATTCAAGGCCCATATCTAAACATAGTAAAAGCAATTTACAGCAAACCGGTAGCCAGCATCAATCTAAATGGAGAGAAACTTGAAGCAATCCCACTAAAATCAGGGACTAGACAAGGCTGCCCTCTCTCTCCATACCTTTTCAATATAGTACTTGAAGTTCTAGCTAGAGCAATTAGACAACAAAAAGAGGTCAAAGGGATATAAATTTGAAAGGAAGAAGTCAAACTATCACTATTTGCAGATGATATGATAGTATACATAAGCGACCCAAAGAACTCCACCAGAGAACTCCTACAGCTGATAAACGACTTCAGCAAAGTGACCGGATATAAAATCAACTCAAGCAAGTCAGAAGCCTTCCTATACTCAAAGGATAAGCAGGCTGAGAAAGAAGTAAGAGAAATATTACCCTTCACGATAGCCACAAACCATATTAAGTATCTTGGCGTGACTCTAACCAAACAAGTGAAAGATCTGTATGACAAGAACTTCAAGTCTCTGAAGAAAGAAATTGAAGAAGACCTCAGAAGATGGAAAAATCTGCCATGCTCATGGATTGGCAGGATTAATATAGTAAAAATGAGCATCTTACCAAAAGTAATACACAGATTCAATGCAATCCCCATCAAAATCCCAACTCAATTCTTCATAGAGTTAGAAAGAGCAATTCAAAAATTCATCTGGAATAACAGAAAACTGATTTTTTTTTTAAGTTTCCTTAGTTTCTGTTGTTATATCTCCGTTTTCATTTCTGATTTTGTTAATTTGGTTACTGTCTCTGTGCCTTCTGTTTAGTCTGGCTAAGGGTTTATCTATCTTGTTGATTTTCTCAAAGAACCAGCTCCTGGTTTTGTTGATTCTTTGTATAGTTCTTTTTGTTTCTACTTGGTTGATTTCAGCCCTGAATTTATTTCCTGCTGTCTACTCCTCTTGGATGTATTAGTTTCTTTCATTTCTAGAGCTTTCAGATGTGCTGTTAAGCTGCTAGTGTATGCTCTCTCCAATTTCTTTTTGGAGGCATCCAGAGCTATGAGTTTTCCTCTTAGCACTGC
The DNA here is from genome assembly GCA_036184795.1 of Tokudaia tokunoshimensis. Lineage (NCBI taxonomy): Eukaryota > Metazoa > Chordata > Mammalia > Rodentia > Muridae > Tokudaia > Tokudaia tokunoshimensis. The sequence continues at coordinate 18,234,906 of BTHU01000008.1, forward strand.
TTTCATTGTGTCCCATTAATTTTGGTATGTTGTGCCTTCATTTTCATTAAATTCTAAAATGTCTTTAATTTCTTTCTTTATTTCTTCCTTGACGAAGTTATCATTGAGTAGTGTGTTGTTCAGCTTCCATGTGCATGTGGGCTTTCTGTTGTTTTTGTTGTTATTGAAGACCAGCCTTTATCCTTAGTGATCTGTTAGGAGGCATAGGATTATTTCAATCTTATATCTGTTGAGCTCTGATGTGTGACAGATTATATGGTCAGGATTGGAGAAGGTACTGAGAAGAAGGTATATTATTTTGATGTAGGATGAAATGTTCTATAGATAACAGCTAAGTCCATTTGGTTCATAACATCTGTTAGTTTCACTGTGTCTCTGTTTAGTTTGTGTTTCCATGATCTGTTCATTGATGAGAGTGGTCTGTTGAAGTCTCCACTATTATTGTGTGAGATGCAATGTGTGCTTTGAGCTGCAGTAATGTTTCTTTTATGAATGTGGGTGCCCTTGTATTTGGAGTATTAAATATTCAGAATTGAGTGTCCTTCTTGGTAGATTTTTCCTTTGATGTGTAAGAAGTGTCCTTTCTTATTTTTTTTGATGACTTTTGGTTGAATGTCAATTTTATCTGATATTAGAATGGCTATTCACAACTGTTTCTTGGGACCATTTGCTTGGAAAATTGTTTTCCATCCCTTTACTCTGAGGTAGTGTTTGACTTTGACACTAAGGTGTGTTTATTCTATGCAGCAAAATGATGGGTCCTGTTTACATATCCAGTCTATTAGTCTATGTCTTTTGATTGGGGAATTCAATCCATTGATGTTAAGACATATTAAGGAAAGGTGATTGTTGCTTCCTTTTATATTTTGTGTAATTTTTATGTTTGTGTGGCTATCTTCTTTTGAAAGAAGATTATTTTCTTGCTTTTTCTAGGTTGTTGTTTTCCCTCCTTGTGTTGGCATTTTCCATTTATTATCCTTTTTAGGGCTGGATTTCTGGAAAGATATTGTGTAAATTTGGTTTTGTTGTGGAATATCTTGTTTTTACCATCTATGATAATTGAGAGTTTAGCATGGGTTGGCACCTGTGGTCTCTGAGGGTCTGTATGACACCTGTGCGCTATTTTCTAGCTTTCATAGTCTCTGATGAGATGTCTGGTATAACTCTAATAGGCCTGCCTTTGTCCATGACCTTTTTCTCTTACTGGTTTTAATAGTCTTTCTTTGTTTCGTGCATTTGGTGTTTTGACTATTATGTGAAAGGATGAATTTCTTTTCTGGTCCAATCTATTTGGAGTTCTGTAGGCTCCTTGTATGCTTATGAGCATCTTTTTCTTTAGGTTAGGGAAGTTTTCTTCTGTAATTTTGCTGAAGACATTTATTTACTGGCCCTTTAAGTTGGGAATCTTTGCTCTCTTCTATACCTATTATGCTTAGGTTTGGTCTTCTAATTGTGTCCTGGATTTCTTGGATGTTTTAGGTTAGGAGCTTTTCATCGTTTGCATTTTCTTTGACTGTTGTGTCAATATTTTCTGTTTTTGCACCTAAGATTCTCTCTTCTATCTTTTGTATTCCATTGGTGATGCTTGGTTTCTGTTGCTTATGTTCTTGCCCTTGACTTTCGCCATCTGGTTCTTTCTGGTGTTAGCTGTTCTTGCTGTTTCTGATTGTGGCTTGTCCCTCCTCCAAGTCTCTGTGTCAGTATACCTGTGAGACCTGTTCTCTCCTGGATGAATTTGGGTATGAAGAGCTATGGTACAGGGTCAGCTCTGGAGATGCAGACAGAAATGAGAATGATCCTGTCCCCAGCTGTTCCTTGGTTCCTGTATCCTGATGGCTCTGGGAGGGTCTCTCTTGAGCCAGGAATTTGAACACAAGTGGTGGTCTTACCTGTGCTCAAAAGTGTGTCAACTCTCCTGGGAGAACAGCTCTATCCTGGTGGTATTTGTATATGTAGTGCTGTGGCACAAGATCAGGTCCAGGACAGACAGAAACTGGAAGGGTCTGGTCCTTGGCTACTCCTTGGTTCCTAGGTCCTGAGACTTTTGGGCAGGTTCCTCTGAGCAGATGTGGTAGTCTTGCCTGTGCTCACAGGCTTGTCTACTCCTGGGAAGCTAGCTCTCCCCTGACACTATTTGGGTATGCAGCCCTGTGGGAAAAGATCAGCTCCAGGTCAACAGAAATTTGGTTTCTTAAAAAAAACCCAGTTATATCATGTGAATATGTTTTAATCTCAGGTGTGGGATATGGGGCTGCTTCAGCTTGTTCACTGCTTTTAACTATGATTGCCTCATGTTCTAGGGGGAATTCTGTAGAAGAAGAAGAAGAAGAAGAAGAAGAAGAAGAAGAAGAAGAAGAAGAAGAAGAAGAAGAAGAAGGAGGAGGAGGAGGAGGAGGAGGAGGAGGAGGAGGAGGAGGAGGAGGAGGAGGAAGAGGAGGAGGAGGAGGAGGAGAGAAAGAGGAAGGTAGCTGGTCCTAACTGCTGCTCCTGGTTGCTATTTGTCAAGTGTTCATGAGCAAAGAATGAAAAGAAGTTGGAGATATCTTCACTATGAATATTGGACAGGCCCCAAGAAACAAGATGTTGCTAATCAGCAGAAAGTAGTCTATTTAGTTGACTGAAAAAGTTCTAGGCCTCCTCTTCCCACTAAATTTCTTTTTTTCCTACTTAGAGTTGGAGATGAGGGGGAGCAGGATTAGGGTGGTATAAATGTTGGAAGATAGGTAGAGATTTAAGAACCCAATAAAATATAAAATAGCTAAAAAGACATGCTAACGTATCTCTCTCTCTCTCTCTCTCTCTCTCTCTCTCTCTCTCTCACACACACACACACACACACACACACACAGAGAGAGAGAGAGAGAGAGAGAGAGAGAGAGAGAGAGAGAGAGAGAGAGAGAAATGAGTATGCAAGTCAGAAAGGTATGTGGGAAGGAAGGGAGAAGGAGAGAAAGAAAATCATACTATGAGAGAAAATGGACTATTCTTATAACAGTTAAGTTATTTAATTCTGTCTTCTAAAATATTTTAATAAGGTTACAATTAAATAGAGTGGCTTACTATCTTGACTATTTTGGTGGTATGTGTGTTTGTATGTGTGCTCATCCATTCATAAAGGCTGAAAAATCAAAGCAATGTTTAAATAAAAGAGCAAAAAAGTTGAAGATACCACTTAGCCTGTTTTTTACTGCTGTAGCTACATATCTAAGACAGAGTAATTTATAAAGAATAGAGGATTATGGCAGGTGTAGTGATATATGACTTTAATCTCAGCACTCAGGAGGCAAAATATTTCTATGAGGTCAGCCTTGTTTTAACAAGTTCAAGTATACCTAGGACTACATAGTGAGACACAGCCTAAGAATAAGTGAATGAATGAGTAAATATATAAATAGATAAATAAACAAGTAAGTAAGTAAATCAATCAATCAATCAATCAATAAATTGAAAGTTTTGTGCCTCATAAATCCGAATGCAGAGTACTCTCAGAGCATGGTTCTGGCATCTGGTGAGGGACACTTTGATGCCTCCTAATATGGAACAGAGCATCATATTAGGTGACAGAGTCAAGTTTGCTAGAATAAGTGTTTCTTCCTCTTCTTATAAATCCATAAAAGCCATTATGAGGGACCTATCCTCATCGACTCATCTACTCCCAGTTACTTCCCACAGGTCCCGTTCTCTAAATACCATCACATATTTCTTTGAGAATTATTTTTTTTACCATACAAATAAGGTAAATTATCATTTTAAACACATATATGCTTATTTGTTTATTTTGCTTATGTTCTTAAGTGTAGGTGTGTGTATAGCATGGCATACATGTAGAAATCACAGGACATCTCTCTGGAGTTGGTTCTCTCCTGCTGCTTTGTGAAATCTGATCAGGTTTTCAGGCTTAGGCAATAACACCTCAACATGCTGAATCATCCTGCCAGCTCTAAGTCGTCCTCCCCTGTTTTAGCCCAAAGTGTTCCAATGCCTATTTAGAATAATCTTCCCTAATTTCTCCTCAACTATATTTTATTGAATGTCTTCATCTATCTGTTGCATTTTCATACTCATTCATTTGTGTATCTGTTACTTCAGCAAGCACAGTAAAAATACAAGCAATAAATTGTTTTTTTTTTTTTTCGTTTTTCGAGACAGGGTTTCTCTACGTAGCCCTGGCTGTCCTGGAACTCACTCTGTAGACCAGGCTGGCCTCGAACTCAGAAATCCGCCTGCCTCTGCCTCCCAAGTGCTGGGATTAAAGGCGTGCGCCACCACCGCCCGGCAATAAATTGTTTTTTGAGACTATCTGTGTAGCTCAACCTATCCTCAAACCTGTGATACTCTTGCCTCTACCTAATTCATACAAGCATGCATCCTCCATCCATCTACCTATTCATTCATTCATTCATTCATTCATTCATCCACTCTTCTACATGTTCATCCATCTGTGCATATATCCACCCACCCATTCATCCATCATCTATCCACCCACCCATTCATTCATCTATCTACTCACCCACCCACATTTCTACCCATGCATCTATCCATACATATGCATACCTACCCACCCATCCCTTCATCCACCTATTTATCCATCCATCTACCTCCTTACCCATTCATGTATTCACTCACCCATCCATGCCTCTACACACCTAATCATCTTTTCATCTACCTATCCATGTATGTATTCACATGCCCTATTTACAAAAGTTCCAAGTTCTGAGGATAAGAAATAATACAGAGTCCAGTTCACTAGAATATGATTCCCATCTTATTTCTCATTTTTGTTTTTTTCTCAGTCTCTGATTTTAATCACATCAACTACAAGAACATACTGATACCAGGAACTTTGTACTTGCTATTTTCAGCAATGATCTCCTCTAGGTGTTTCATGGGTTTAAAATCATTATAATATGATCACAATCCATACACATAAGTGTCCCTGACCACACCATGTTCCCTCTGCAACCCTCCTATGTTGATGAGTCACTGCTTTGACCTATTTTTCATTCCTTTCTTCATAGTTAGTAAGATCTTGTGTGACTATGCTTATGTGTTTGCTTGTTTGGTATCTGCCTCCTCACTAGACAGGAATTCTTGACTGTTTTTAGTCACACTGCTTTGAATTTTGCACATAGAACAGGAAACTCCTTCCCCAAAGCTGTTGCTCAAATATCCTCTTTGTTGTTTGACATGGGTGAACTTTAAGGAAATCAGTAAAGTGAAATAAGCCAGATCCAGAAAGATAGTTATGGTATGTTGTCAGTTTTATGCATGGAATCTAAAAACTAAAGAAACAAACCCCTAGAACAGTGATTCATGAGCTGTGGGTTGTGATCCCTTTGTGGGGTTGAATGATCCTTTTACAGGAGTCACCTAAGACAATTGGAAAACACAGATATTTATATTATAATTCATAATAGTAGAAAATTACAGTTATGAAGTAGCAACAAAAATAATTTTATGGTTGAGGGTTACCACAAGAGGAACTGTATTAAAGGGTCACAGCATTAAGAAGGGTGAGAATCACTGGTCTAGAGGAATGGAGAAAGGTAATCAAAATGGATTATCATTAAAAATGAGAGATGGAGTGTTATAGAGAGGGAATTTTCATAATACACAATACATAACTGTATGAAAATATTGTTTATAAAATTATAACATACACAATGAGAGTATACGATAACATTTTTACAGAATAGTGTGTGTGTGTGTGTGTGTGTGTGTGTGTGTGTGTGTGTGTATCTACGTGTGCATGTATGAATATGTTCTGGGAGTTGTATTCAGTGTTTGTAGCAAGTATTTTAACAAGATGGATTCATCTGTATCCAGTAAGTAAAAGTTTTTAAGGTATTGTAGATCCACAGCCTACATTCTAAGCGGATATTTTGATTCTGACTCCTGCTACCTCCATCTTGCTTGAGCCAGCAGTAATGTTGTAACCATACTTGAAATGTAGCTCCCCCTCCAGAAATGTCATTAATAATTGGACTTTCCTCTTGTTTTTAAGATTCCACTTAATTATCCTCTAATGGATAATAAAGATGGATTGCAGAGGAGATAGATTGTAGAGGAGATAGATTGCAAAGCTGTGGGTGAGATTAAAGTCTAGTCTGAACATGGCAATAAAATTACTTCTAATGATATTCAGCTATATCCATAGGCCAGTGCCTCACTCAGCTATCATCAGAAAATCCTTTTCATGCAGTAGTTAGGAACTAACATATAAATGCACAACGGGGCAATGTGCATTAGTGAGAGATCATGGGACACTTAATCCTAAGTGAATGTATTCATTAACCCTTTCATCTCAAGGCTCAGTGGTTGATAAAAAAGAGGAGGTAGAAACCCTATAATAGGGACAGGTGGTGGATGACTCCAAGGAAACCAAGTCCTCCAAACAGAGCAGGACTGATACACACAAGAACTCACAGAGACTGTGGCAGCATCCACAGGTTTTGAGCATGTTCAAGCCAGATGGTGTCCCAGCGTGTAGAGGTGGAAGCAAGTATGGCATCTTATCCTTAACTAAAAGGTATTTGCAATCACTACCTGTTTGGAAAAGGTGGGAATATTTTCATCAGTGGTGTCTCACTGGGTATATTAATTACACTTCACAGTAGGCCCCATTTCCAGACATAGCTGGTCAATACAAAACAAACCCATTGCCAATTTTCTGGACTATTTATCTCACATATCTTTGTTTGGAGATTGTGTTTTGTTTTATTGGCCTTTTGCATGTATATTGTGTTTTCTGTTTTAGTTTTGTGTGTCAGTTTCAGTCATATATATATATAACCCAGTGATCTAACTTACTCTCACAAGGCCTTAGTTCTTACAGATTTTAAACATTTACTGAGTCAGCTAGAATAGTTTTTATACCCCTGAGTTTTCAGAGGGCATGTAGTTATACCCCCAAATCATCCTCATTCCCACAAGGTACCCCCCTTTCAAATGCCTGCCAGGTGCACATGCTTTTAAAAAACATATTGGGCATTTTATGGTCTTGCTCTTCATCTTGTCTTTGTGCTCTCTCACTTTTATCTCCCCACACTTCCCTTCCCCAAAGGTGTTAGATTAGGATTGATTGAGGTGATGAGGAAATCAAAGAAAGAAAAACAACTGACCTTCAACAGGCACAGATTGTCTTTTATTCAGGACAACAAGGAGCAACAGTCTCTCTATAGGAAAAGGAACCATATATGCAAGGCACATGAGTCTCAGGGAGCTTTATGGGTAGATGAGAGTCTTGGGGTAGAAGATTCTATCTGTAGGTCTGTTCTTCATGGTGTCAAAGTTGTAATTACCAGCAGAGGTTGGTGTGGCCTTGTCAAGAGGGCAGGTATTTTTCTTGTAGTAGGGAGATTCCTTAGTTGATGAGCACATACTATCAAGCTCCCTTGTCAGGGGTTCCCATATCTTAGTAGCCTGTAGGCAGTAACATTGAGTCCTTGGTTTCGAAAAGGGTATACAACTTCAGACTTCCTTACAAGGAGCGTCATAAAGCCTAGCAGTCTGTAGGTGTTAGGTGCAAAAAAAAATTTCTCCCCCAGTTCTTTAGTCTGCCTTAGGCTTCTGGTCAATTAGTTTTTTTGTTTTTTGTTTTTTGTTTGTTTTTTTTTATTTCAGATATGGAGAGCAAAGAGGGGAAATAGTGCCATGCTTCTCTGACTGTTGGCTGCCCAGTGGGGATGAAGTTGGTTTTTGTAGGTCCCACGGGGTCATAAATCAGGTTGTTCCTATACAGCAGGAGGACCATTTAAGGTTGGTTGTATGACTGTTGTTATGTCCTCCTAGAGAAGCTTCTAGAAAGTTAAAGGGCTACAAATGTCTGATTTGGTTACAGGATGTAGGGTTGGTAAAGATCATTTCCCAATTAGTTGGTTGCCGCTTTGTCTTTTTGACAGTGTCTTTTGCCTTGCAAAAACTTTGTAATTTAATGAGGTCCCATTTGTCTATTCTTGATCTTAGAGCATAAGCTATTGGAGTTCTGTTCAGGAAATTCTCCCCTGTGCCCATATGTTCAAGGTTCTTCCCTAGTTTCCTTTCTATTAGTTTAGTGTGTCTGGTTTTATGTGGAGATCCTTGATCCACTTGGAATGGAGCTTAGTGCAAGGAGATAAGAATGGGTCAATTTGCATTCTTCTGTATGTTGACCTCCAGTTGAGCCAGCACCATTTGTTGAAAAGGCTATCTTTTTTCCACTGGATGGTTTTAGCTCCTTTGTCAAAGATCAAGTGACCATAGGAGTGTAGATTCATTTCTGGGTCTTCAATTCTGTTCCATTGATCTACATGCCTGTCACTGGACCAATACCATGCAGTTTTTAACACTATTGCTCTGTAGTACAGCTTGAGGTCCGGGATACTGATTCCCCCAGAGGTTCTTTTACTCTTGCGAATAGTTTTAGCTATTCTGGGTTTTCTGTTATTCCAGATGAATTTTTGAATTGCTCTTTCTAACTCTATGAAGAATTGAGTTGGGATTTTGATGGGGATTGCATTGAATCTGTATATTACTTTTGATAAGATGGTCATTTTTACTATATTAATCCTGCCAATCCATGAGCATGGAGGATTTTTCCATCTTCTGAGGTCTTCTTCAATTTCTTTCTTCAGAGACTTGAAGTTCTTGTCATACAGATCTTTCACTTGTTTGGTTAGAGTCACACCAAGATACTTTATATGGTTTGTGGCTATCGTGAAGGGTATCATTTCTCTTACTTCTTTCTCAGCCTGCTTATTCTTTGAGTATAGGAAGGCTACTGACTTGCTTGAGTTGATTTCGTATCCGGCCACTAGGATTTGAGTTCTTAAGACAGAACAAGGAGTAGTAAGATAAGTCTGTTGGCATTGTGGTAAATACTGAAGTCCAATACTGTAAAGGGGGAGATAAGAGGATCACAGAGGTTTACTAGTCAGCAAGTCTAACTAAACCGGCTATGACCAGGCCACATAGCCACACACGCACACACAACTCCCTCGCCCTCTGCCTCTATCTTCCAAGAACTGAGATCACATGCATGTGTGTATATGTCATTCTTTTAAAGATGCAGAAGTAAACCATCTCAGTCTAATAGGAAATTGGTGTATAATCTGATTCAGTCCAGGACTTCTTTCTTTACCTATCAATTTAAGAATTAATTGTCTCCTGTCTTCCCTGAAGAAGAAATAGAAATAAAGATGGTTTATTAAGAAAGAGAAAGTAAGGGCTGTAGGGATGGCTTCTGGTAGCTCAATTCCACAAATAATTCCAGTCACCAGGGATTCAATCTCCTTCCCTGAACCTTTGTGGGATCCTCTATGCTATGTTGTACACATACATAAACATTCAGATGTACACACTTACAAAAAGGGAAAGCAATCCTAAGAATAGGAGTGAGCTAATGAGTTGAGGGAAATGCCCCAAAGCTTTGGTCCAAGAGTCATGATTCTTTATAGGACATTCACAATGCACCCACTCTTTATGCCCTTAAATTTTTTTTTTGCATGCTCCACTTACTATATAAAGTTCAAGCAGTAAAGTGATTTCTATATTCATCTGCCAACTCCCTTCATTCATAGGTTAATCTTTTTTTAATTGAAAACAATCTTGTTTTCATACATTATATTCTGACAGAATTTTCCCCTCTTCTTACATTTTTAAGGTCCTGTCCACATTTCTACCCACCAAACTTCCTGTCATTTTGTTTATCTCTCTTAAAACAAAAACAAAAAGCAAACTACAAACAAACAGACACCTCTCCCCGTCCCCCCACGCAAATTTTCATGATAAAGGCTAGACTGTCCTGTGGTTTTCCAGGAAGCCTTGATTTATGGAGAGAAACACAATTCCTTCTTTAACCCAGAAGTCCTTCAAAGAGCCAGTAGTAGCTCAAAGCCAGAACCCTGGGGGAGCCTCCCTTCAGAGCCAGACAACTAAACTCGTCCCACCCTAAAGGGCTGTGGTTATGGTTCCCACTGAATGTTTGGTCTGTGATGCTTTTTAGATATCTGTGCTCCCTTTGCACAACATTAGCTTCTCTCAGACTTTGTCTCAGTGTGTATGTGATAGCTTTCCTGTGAATATGTCTCATTCTCTGTAACTTTGAAGGATGTATGTACAATGCTGTACTTCTAAAAAATTTGCTTGACATAAAACATACCACAAGCAAGATCTACTGGCCGTAGGTTTTACATTTTTTTCTTTACTTTTTCTTGCCCTCCCCCTTAGGACCCTGTCACTAAAGAATAACTTACTTGTCCAAGCCACTTCCCTCCCTCTCTTTCTCTGATACACACACATACACACACACACACACACATCCCTTAAAATTATAAAATCAGAAAAAAAAATGATATACTCAGAAGACCAAGAAGAAAAAAAAATCTAATATGAGACAAAATGTTTATTTTGTTTTGACCAACTATCTGGGCATGTGGCCTGCCCTGAAGTGTAATTAATATAATCAGTGAAACTCCACTGGAGAAGAATAGTTTTTCCTTTGCAAGTAGGTTCCAATTGTAGACAGCTTCTTGGTTAGGAGAGGGTGCTCATGTCTATTGCATACTCTTAGCACTGGGACCCCAGCTGGCTTGAATCTATGTGCCTCCTAGTAGTGAAAAAACCTGAACAAACAGCAATGAAGTTATGCACAGAAATACTGGAAATTTGGGTCACAAGAATTTTCGAGCTTGAAACTTCTAAAAAACGTGTTTGGATTGCCCCCATGTGTTTATATTTGGAATTACAATAATCTTGACTAATATTTTGGAAGCATACAAATCAAAGCTCAAGTTTTCATAGGCATGGAATTCTCTGCAAATCTTAAAAACATGGACTGGAATCCAGAGGGCATCCACTGAGAATTACAGGATTTTTAAAAGCAGAGAACACTGTATAACCCAAGGGATACATGGATTGTGACAGAAATGCAGTTTATTATGAAAGAGAAATGATGGGCTTTTCAGAATAGAAGTGGGCTAAAGAGGTTGGTAAGGATAGATGCTTAAGAGTTATGTTCTGAGCATCATTTATGTAGCATGTGCTTTCTTCCTCAATTATTGGGCTTTTGTTTATCAGGCTGTGTTTCTTTACATATAGTTCTGATGGCTTCCTACCTGCCATTCTAGCCTCTGCAATTGAAGACTAGATCCCCCAAAAGGGGACAGCTGTTTTGATTACCTCCGGTTTTGGTTGGGAGGCTTTGCCTTAATGAATAAAATGCAAGAGCTAAGAAAGATGATTCCTGACAGCAAACTGGGGGGGTCTTATGGGAACTTTACTCCAACACACACACACACAAGAAAAGAAGAAAAAAGAAAACTAAGTCATGTTTACTTAATGGGATTACTTATATAGATTACTTATATAGTTTAATTATAAAGATTAAAGAACATAAACCTACATGCTCTCACAAAGCACACACACAATACAACACACATGTACATTTGGTCCTAGACATCAAACACACAAACAGGTGCATGACACCACACCCACAGGCCTACACATACATCACACACACACACACACACACACACACACACACACACACACACACAGAGAGAGAGAGAGAGAGAGAGAGAGAGAGAGAGAGAGAGAGAGTCCAAGCACACATTTCCCCCAATCAGGAATTTGTAAATTTGTCAATTGTTCTTTATCTTGCACGTTTTGGTTTCTATTCCTTGAACACCATCTGTCCCTGCCTCCTTCAAAGAAGTGCTTCCCTTTTTGCTACATTTGCGGCTCATATCTTTCTTTTTTTTTTTTATTTTTTTTTAATTTAATTTAATTTTATTTTTTTAATTTACATTCCAAATCACTTCCCCTTTCCTGTTTCCTCCCTCCCCGAAAGTCCCATAAGCCCCCTTCCCTCCCTCTTTTCTCTGTTCAACCCCCTCTCATTACTCTGTCCTGGCGTTCCCCTACATCCAGTCTTTCCAGGACCAGGGGTCTCTCCTTCCATCTTTTTAGAAATCTATTGATATGCTGATTGTGTCTAGGGTATTCTGAGATTCTGGGTCAATATCCCCTTATCAGTGACTTCATACCATGTGTGATCTTTTGTGATTGGGTTACCTCACTAAGGATGATATTTTCAAGTTCTGACCATTTGCCTAGGAATTTCGTGAATTCATTGTTTTTAATTGCAGAGTAGTATTCCATTGTGTAAATATACCACATCTTCTGAATCCATTCCTCCGTTGAGGGACATCTGGGTTCTTTCCAGCTTCTGGCTATTATAAATAAGGCTGCTATGAATATAGTGGAGCATGTGTCCTTATTGCATGCAGGTAAAGTCTCTGGGTATATGCCCAGGAGTGGTATAGCCGGATCCTCCGGAAGTGTCATGCCCAGTTTTCTGAGGAACCGCCAGACTGCTTTCCAGAGTGGTTGTACCAGCCTGCAATTCCACCAGCAGTGGAGGAGTGTTCCTCTTTCTCCACATCCTCGCCAACAACTGCTGTCTCCTGTGTTTTTGATCTTAGCCATCCTGACTGGTGTGAGATGGAATCTCAGGGTTGTTTGATTTGCATTTCCCTAATGACTAAGGATGATGAACATCTCTTTAGGTGCTTCTCAGCCATTAGATATTCTTCAGGTGAGAACTCTTTGTGTAGCTCTGTACCCCATTTTTAATAGGGTTACTTGCCTCTCTGGAGTTTAACTTCTTGAGTTCTTTGTATATCTTGGATATTAGCCCTCTGTCGGATGTAAGGTTGGTAAAGATCATTTCCCAGTTAGTTGGTTGCCGCTTTGTCTTTTTGACGGTGTCTTTTGCCTTGCAAAAATTTGTAATTTAATGAGGTCCCATTTGTCTATTCTTGATCTTAGAGTATAAGCTATTGGAGTTCTGTTCAGGAAATTCTCCCCTGTGCCCATATGTTCAAGGTTCTTCCCTAGTTTCCCTTCTATTAGTTTCAGTGTGTCTGGTTTTATGTGGAGATCTTTGATCCACTTAGAATTGAGCTTAGTGCAAGGAGATAAGGATGGGTCAATTTGCATTCTTCTGCATGTTGACCTCCAGCTGAGCCAGCACCATTTGTTGAAAAGGCTATCTTTTTTCCACTGGATGGTTTTAGCTCCTTTGTCAAAGATCAAGTGACCATAGGAGTGTGGATTCATTTCTGGGTCTTCAATTCTGTTCCATTGATCTACATGTCTGTTACTGTACCAATACCATGCAGTTTTTAACACTATTGCTCTGTAGTACAGCTTGAGGTCCGGGATACTGATTCCCCCAGAGGTTCTTTTACTCTTGAGAATAGTTTTAGCTATTCTGGGTTTTCTGTTATTCCAGATGAATTTTTGAATTGCTCTTTCTAACTCTATGAAGAATTGAGTTGGGATTTTGATGGGGATTGCATTGAATCTGTGTATTACTTTTGGTAAGATGCTCATTTTTACTATATTAATCCTGCCAATCCATGAGCATGGCAGATTTTTCCATCTTCTGAGGTCTTCTTCAATTTCTTTCTTCAGAGACTTGAAGTTCTTGTCATACAGATCTTTCACTTGTTTGGTTAGCGTCACGCCAAGATACTTAATATGGTTTGTGGCTATCGTAAAGGGTATTATTTCTCTTACTTCTTTCTCAGCCTGCTTATCCTTTGAGTATAGGAAGGCTTCTGACTTGCTTGAGTTGATTTTATATCCGGCCACTTTGCTGAAGTCGTTTATCAGCTGTAGGAGTTCTCTGGTGGAGTTCTTTGGGTCGCTTATGTATACTATCATATCGTCTGCAAATAGTGATAGTTTGACTTCTTCCTTTCCAATTTGTATCCCTTTGACCTCTTTTTGTTGTCTAATTGCTCTAGCTAGAACTTCAAGTACTATATTGAAAAGATATGGAGAGAGAGGGCAGCCTTGTCTAGTCCCTGATTTTAGTGGGATTGCTTCAAGTTTCTCTCCGTTTAGATTGATGCTGGCTACTGGTTTGCTGTAAATTGCTTTTACTATGTTTAGATATGGGCCTTGAATTCCTGATCTTTCCAAGACCTTTAGCATGAAAGGATGCTGAATTTTGTCAAATGCTTTCTCAGCATCTAATGAGATGACCATGTGGTTTTTTTCTTTGAGATTGTTTATGTAGTGGATTACATTGATGGATTTCCTTATATTGAACCATCCCTGCATCCCTGGGATGAAGCCTACTTGATCGTGGTGAATGATCGTTTTGATGTGTTCTTGGATTCGGTTGGCAAGAATTTTATTGCGTATTTTTGCATCGATATTCATAAGAGAGATTGGCCTGAGATTCTCTTTCTTTGTCAGATCTTTGTGTGCTTTTGGTATTAGTGTAATTGTGGCTTCATAGAACGAGTTGGGTAGTGTTCCTTCTGTTTCTATTTTGTGGAACAGTTTGAAGAGTATTGGTGTTAGGTCTTCTTTGAAGGTCTGATAGAATTCTGCACTAAAACCATCTGGACCTGTGCTTTTTTTGGTTGGAAGACTTCCACTGACAACTTCTATTTCTTCAGGGGTTATAGGACGGTTTAGATGGTCTATTTGATCCTGATTTAATTTTGGTACTTGGTATTTGTCAAGGAAATTGTCCATTTCCTCAAGATTTTCTAGTTGTGTTGAATACAGGTTTTTGTAGTAGGATCTGATGATTTTTTGAATTTCCTCAGTTTCTGTTGTTATCTCTCCCTTTTCGTTTCTGATTTTATTAATTTGGATACTATCTCTGTGCCCTCTGGTTAGTCTGGCTAAGGGCCTATCTATCTTGTTGATTTTCTCAAAGAACCAACTCCTCGTTTTGTTGATTCTTTGTATGGTTTTATTTGTTTCTACTTGATTGATTTCAGCCCTGAGTTTGATGATTTCCTGCCTTCTACTCCTCTTTGGTGTATTTGCTTCTTTTTGTTCCAGGGCTTTCAGGTGTGCCATTAAGCTGTTAGTGTATGCTGTCTCCCGTTTCTTTTTGGCGGCACTCAGGGCTATGAATTTTCCTCTTAGCACTGCTTTCATTGTGTCCCATAAGTTAGGGTATGTTGTGCCTTCATTTTCGTTAACTTTCAAAAAGTCTTTGATTTCTTTCTTTATTTCCACCTTGACCAAGTTATCATTGAGTAGAGCATTGTTCAGCCTCCATGTGTACGTGGGTTTTCTTTTGTTTTTGTTGCCATTGAAGACCACCCTTATTCCATAGTGATCTGATAGGAGGCATGGGATTATTTCTATCTTCTTGTATCTGTTGAGGTCTGATTTGTGACCAATTATATGGTCAATTTTGGAGAAGGTACCATGAGGAGCTGAGAAGAAGGTGTATTCTTTAGCTCTAGGATGAAATGTTCTATATATATCAGTTAGTTCCATTTGGTCCAAGGCTTCAATTAGATTCACTGTGTCCCTGTTTAGTTTCTGCTTTCCTGAACGATCCATTTCAGAGAGCGGGGTGTTGAAGTCACCCACTATTATTGTGTGCGGTGCGATGTGTGCTTTGAGTTTTAGTAAAGTTTCTTTTACGAATGAGGGTGCCCTTGCATTTGGAGCATAGATATTCAGGATTGAGAGTTCTTGATGGTGGATTTTTCCCTTGATCATTATGTAGTGTCCTTCTGTGTCTTTTTTGATGACTTTAGGTTGAAAATCAATTTTATCCGATATTAGGATGGCTACTCCACCTCGTTTCTTGGGGCCATTTGCTTGTAAAATTGTTTTCCAGCCTTTTACTCTGAGGTAGTGTTTGTCTTTGACACTGAGGTGCGTTTCCTGCATGCAGCAAAATGCTGGGTCCTGTTTACGTATCCAGTCTGCTAGTCTATGTCTTTTAATTGGGGAATTGAGACCATTGATATTAAGAGAGATTAAGGCATAGTGATTATTGCCATCTGCCATTCTTGACGCTATCTTTATGTTTGAGTGGTTATCTACTTTTGGGTTTGATTCAAGAAGGTTATTATCTCATTTTTTCCAGGGTGTTGTTTCTCTCCCTGTATTGGAGGTTTCCACCTATTATCCGTTGCAGGGCTGGATTTGTGGAAAGATATTGTGAAAATTTGGTTTTATCATGGAATATCTTGGTCTCTCCATCTATGGTGATTGAGAGTTTTGCTGGGTATAGTAGTCTAGGCTGGCATTTGTGCTGTCTTAGTGTCTGCATGAGATCTGCCCAGGATCTTCTGGCTTTCATAGTCTCTGGTGAGAAGTCTGATGTGATTCGGATAGGTCTTCCTTTGTATGTTACTTGGCCCTTTTCTCTTACTGCATTTAGTATTCTTTCTTTGTTTAGAACATTCGGTGTTTTGATTATTATGTGACGGGAGGTATTTCTGTTCTGGTCCAGTCTGTTTGGAGTTCTGTAGGCTTCTTGTACGTTCATCGGCATCTCTCTCTTTAAGTTAGGGAAGTTTTCCTCCATAATTTTGTTGAAGATGTTTACTGGCCCTTTAAGTTGCAAATCTTCACTCTCATCTATACCTATAATCCTTAGGTTTGGTCTTCTCATTGTGTCCTGGATTTCCTGGATGTTTTGGGTTACGCGTTTTTTGCATTTTGCATTTTCTTTAACTGTTGAGTCGATGCTTTCTATGGAATCTTCAGCACCTGAGATTCTTTCTTCCATCTCTTGTATTCTATTGTTGATGTTTGCATCTATGACTCCTGATTTCTTCCCAAGGTTTTCTATCTCCAAAGTTGTCTCCCTTTGTGATTTCTTAGTTGTTTCTACTTCCTTTTTTAGTTCCTGGATGGATTTGCTGAGATCCTTCACTTGTTTGCTTGTATTTTCCTGTATTTCTTTAAGGTATTTTTGCATTACCTCTTTCAGGATTTCTTCCTGATGACCCACGTTCTCCTGCATTTCTCTGAGCGATTTTTGTGTTTCCTCCTCATGGGATTCCATCTGTTGATCCATCGTCTCCTGCATTTCTTTAAGCAGTTCTCGTGTTTCCTTTGTAAGGGCATCTAACCGTTGATTCATTTCTTTAAGCAATTATTGTGTTGCCTCCTTATGAGCATCCGTCTGTTGACCCATATTCTTCTGCATTTCTTTATGCAAATTTCGTGATTCCTTTGTGAGTGCATCTACCCGTTGATTCATCTCGTTAAGCGATTTTTGTGTTGTCTCCTTGTGCGCCTCCATCTTTTGATCCATGTTCTCCCGCATTTCTCTAAGCGATTTTTGTGTTTCCTTTGTAAGGGCTCATATCTTTCTTAACAGAGAGGCCCTCAACCATTAACCGAGTTGTCTATCACATGCCTGAGTCATGACTAGATATTTATCAGAGACTGCACAGCAAATTAACTTGCTCATAGTTTTTATGTGCTACAAGAAACTTCAAACTATTTTTTGTGACTGTAGGGTTGAAGCTATCCATTGGAATCGAGTGGGTTCTTTAGTGGGTATGCAATTGAAAACAATGGTTGCCCCTCCTCAAGACTCAATTAGCAGCAAGGGTAAAGGAGGACCTGTGAAAGATTATCTGGACAAGATTAACTGAGGTGAAAAAATGTTAATATGAATGGCAAAGTGTGCTGAGTACAAATACATGCTGCTGCCAGTTTTCTTGCTGTGACCAGCTGCCTCAAGCTCCCCTTGCAATGACTTACCTCGTGGCATAGAGGTACACTTGAAATGTGAGCCAAGGTAAGCCTTCTCTGCCTTAAGTAGACTTTGTATATTTGTCCCAGCAACAGAAGAAACTAACACCTAATCCAGAAGCCTACATAGTAATATAGACCTGCCTTTACTTCTGCTTTTAAGAATTCAGACTCAGTGAGGTAACCCAATCACAAAAGAACACACATGGTATGCAGTCACTGATAAGGGGATATTAACCCAGAATCTCGGAATACCCTAGACACAATTCACATATCAATAGATGTCCAAGAAGATGGAAGGAGAGACCCCTGGTCCTGGAAAGATTGGATGTAGGGGAATATCAGGACAGAGAAGTGAGAGGAAGTTGAATGGGGAACAGAGGGAGGGAAGGGGGCTTATGGGACTTTCGGGGAGGGAGGAAACGGGAAAGGGGAAATCATTTGGAATGTAAATAAAAAAACTTAGAAAATAATAAAAAAAATAAAAAAAAAAGAATTCAGACTCAACTGACTGACATTGCAGATATAAAGGGTGAGTCCTCATTCCATCAGTTTGGCATCTGAATCTGGTATTTTTATTACTTGATAAAGTAATAAATTTTTTTTTACAAGTTTTCTTTCACACATCTCATTTTAGTCCTTTAGGATACATGGGAGGAAGATGTATTTTGTGCAGAGGCTTACTTGGTGTCACCTTGATGCACCTAGACCCTTGGTGTCAAGTTCTTAGTAAAAGAAAATAAAATACCTGCCAACTTCTTCAGTTGATCAACTTCTTAGTTGATCAACTTCTTAGGTTGATTTTAGTGTTGTTGGTTGTTTTGTTTTGCTTTACAGTTTTTGAAACAGGTAATTCGGGTTGGACTTGAAGTTATTATGCAGTAAAGAAGGATGGCTCTGAACTTCTGCTCTGCTTTCATTTCTAGGTTTTGGGTCTGTATAGCTTTAAATTGGTTTTTAAATATGTATTTATCTTTTGTATTATTATTATTATTATTATTATTATTATTATTATTATTATTATTTTATGCATGGTTTGTGTGTCAGAAGAGACACATGCATGTATGCTACAGGACAACTTCTTGAAAATCAATTCTTTTTTCACCTTGCTGAGGCAGGGTTTCTCCTGTTTCTTCCATGCTTTGAAGACATCTGGAATTTCTTGTAATACTCCTGTCTCTGCATTCCATCTTGCTCAAGTAGTGCTGGAATTATAACTGTGTGCTGTTGTACCTGGATTTTTAAAAATGGATTTTGGAGATTAAATTAAGATTTCTAGGTTTCCTATGAAAGGGGTTTTACCTACTGAGCCATATTGTCAACTCATTTTCATATAAAATAAATATTTTATTTTGTCAGAATGTATTTAGGAATGACTAAGGAAAGCAAGTGAGTTTTTCTCAGGATGGCCCATTGTCTTGCATGGTCTGCAATGGGAGAGCTCTGAGGCAAGACTCCAAAAGACTTGATCCAAGGATTGCTTTCTTGTTATTGTCATATCTAATCTGTCACTAGTATATAGTCTAATGATTCCTGAGCATTAGTCCACCATATTGGGCAGATTTTCTGCAGATCACTGAAAATGTACTTTCATGTATAATGCTTTGTAGACAAATTGATGATTTCATAATTCCTAATAGTGATTCTATAAAATTCCTGAATTTATACAAATGATTTTGAATTCTCTATAGTATGAAAGCTGAAATTGGAGCTCTGTAAACCTTCATGTATAATGAACTAACAGTGCTAAGAAAGTAAGTTTGGAACAAATTTACACTCAGGGAAAACATGCCTTCTAGGTTAGCTGTGAAACCATTATGAGATAACTAAAGTTCATAAACTGGGAATGGTCAATTTACTGTAGGTGCAAGAACAAAAAATAAAATACTGACTGGATTATCTATAAAGACCTTCAAAAGAATAGGACATTGGTCAAATGGTTTGTCTACTACAAAACTGTGCTATGACATAAGAATCATTGTTTTAAATTTTTAATGAATTATGGAGCTCATAATAGATAATGAATGGTTTTTTTTTCAGGTACTACTCTTTTTTTTTAATTTAATTTATTTTATTTTTTTAATTTACATTCCAAATCATTTCCCCTTTCCCGTTTCCTCCCTCCCCGAAAGTCCCATAAGCCCCCTTCCCTCCCTCTTTTCTCCATTCAACCCCCTCTCATTACTCTGTCCTGGCGTTCCCCTACATCCAGTCTTTCCAGGACCAGGGGTCTCTCCTTCCATCTTCTTAGAAATCTATTGATATGCGGATTGTGTCTAGGGTATTCCGAGATTCTGGGTCAATATCCCCTTATCAGTGACTGCATACCATGTGTGTTCTTTTGTGATTGGGTTACCTCACTAAGGATGATATTCTCAAGATCTGACCATTTGCCTAGGAATTTCGTGAATTCATTGTTTTTAATTGCAGAGTAGTATTCCAGGTACTACTCTTAATGGAAACACATGTAAACATTTCTATTGTACATAACGTCTTTTTTTTTTTTTTAGATTTATTTTTTTTTATTTTCTAAGTTGTTTATTTACATTCCAAATCATTTCCCCATTCCCGTTTCCTCCCTCCCCGAAAGTCCCATAAGCCCCCTTCCCTCCCTCTTTTCTCCATTCAACCCCCTCTCACTTCTCTGTCCTGGCATTCCCCTACATCCAGTCTTTCCAGGACCAGGGGTCTCTTTTTCCTCTTCTTGGAAATCTATTGGTATGCGAATTGGGTCTAGGGTATTCTGAGATTCTGGGTTAATATCCCCTTATCAGTGACTGCATACCATGTGTGTTCTTTTGTGATTGGGTTACCTCACTAAGGATGATATTTTCAAGTTCTGACCATTTGCCTAGGAATTTCGTAAATTCATTGTTTTTAATTGCAGAGTAGTATTCCATTGTGTAAATATACCACATCTTCTGAATCCATTCCTCCGTTGAGGGACATCTGGGTTCTTTCCAGCTTCTGGCTATTATAAATAAGGCTGCTATGAACATAGTGGAGCATGTGTCCTTATTGCATGCAGGTAAAGCCTCTGGGAATATGCCCAGGAGTGGTATAGCAGGATCCTCCGGGAGTGTCATGCCCAGTTTTCTGAGGAACCGCCAGACTGCTTTCCAGAGTGGTTGTACCAGCTTGCAATCCCACCAGCAGAGGAGGAGTGTTCCTCTTTCTCCACATCCTCGCCAACAATTGCTGTCTCCTGTGTTTTTGATCTTAGCCATTCTGACTGGCATGAAGTTGAATCTCAGGGTTTTTTTGATTTGCATTTCCCTAATGACTAAGGATGATGAACATCTCTTTAGGTGCTTCCCAGTCATTAGATATTCTTCAGGTGAGAACTCTTTGTTTAGCTCTGTACCCCATTTTTTAATAGGGTTACTTGCCTCTCTGGAGTTTAAATTCTTGAGTTCTTTGTATATATTGGATACTAGCCCTCTGTCAGATGTAGGGTTGGTAAAGATCATTTCCCAGTTAGTTGGTTGCCTCTTTATCTTTTTGACAGTGTCTTTTGCCATGCAGAATCTTTGTAATTTTATGAGGTCCTATTTGTCAATTCTTGATCTTAGAGCATAAGCTATTGGAGTTCTATTCAGAAAATTCTCCCCTGTGCTCATATGTTCAAGGTTTTTCCCTAGTTTCCTTTCTATTAGTTTCAGTGTGTCTGGTTTTATGTGGAGGTCTTTGATCCACTTGGAATTGAGCTTAGTGCAAGGAGATAAGAATGGGTCAATTTGCATTCTTCTGCATGTTGATCTCCAGTTGAACTAGTATCATTTATTGAAAAGGCTATCTTTTTTCCACTGGATGGTTTTAGCTCCTTTGTCAAAGATCAAGTGACCATAGGAGTGTGGATTCATTTCTGGGTCTTCAATTCTGTTCCATTGTTCTACATGCCTGTCACTGTACAAATACCATGCAGTTTTTAACACTATTGCTCTGTAGTACAGCTTGAGGCCTGGGATATTGATTCCCCCAGAAGTTCTTTTATTGTTGAGAATAGTTTTAGCTATCCTGGGTTTTCTGTTATTCCAGATGAATATTTGAATTGCTCTTTCTAACTCTATGAAGAATTGAATTGTGATTTTGATGGGGATTGCATTGAATCTGTATATTGCTCTTGGCAAGATGGTCATTTTTACGATATTAATCCTGCCAATCCATGAGCATGGCAGATTTTTCTGTCTTCTGAGGTCTTCTTCAATTTCTTTCTTCAGAGACTTGAAGTTCTTGTCATACAGATCTTTCACTTGTTTGGTAAGAGTCACACCAAGATACTTTATATTGTTTGTGGCTATCGTGAAGGGCATCATTTCTCTTACTTCTTTCTCAGCCTGCTTATCCTTTGAGTATAGGAAGGCTACTGACTTGAGTTGATTTTATATCTGGCCACTTTGCTGAAGTTGTTTATCAGCTGTAGGAGTTCTCTGGTGGAGTTCTTTGGGTAGTTTAAGTATATTATCATATCGTCTGCAAATAGTGATAGTTTGACTTCTTCCTTTCCAATTTGTATCCTTTTGACTTCCTTTTGTTGTCTAATTGCTCTAGCTAGAACTTCAAGTACTATATTGAAAAGATATGGAGAGAGAGGGCAGCCTTGTCCAGTCCCTGATTTTAGCGGGATTGCTTCAAGTTTTTCTCCATTTAGATTGATGTTGGCTACCGGTTTGCTGTAAATTGCTTTCTTATGTTTAGATATGTGCCTCGAATTCCTGATCTTTCCAAGACCTTTAGCATGAAAGGATGCTGAATTTTGTCAAATGCTTTCTCCGCATCTATGACCATGTGGTTTTTTCTTTGAGATTGTTTATATAGTGGATTACATTAATGGATTTCCTTTTATTGAACCATCCCTGCATCCCTGGGATGAAGCCTACTTGATCGTGGTGAATGATCATTTTGATGTGTTCTTGGATTTGGTTGGCAAGAATTTTATTGAATATTTTTGCATCGATATTCATAAGAGAGATTGGCCTGAGATTCTCTTTCTTTGTGTGATTTTGATATTAGTGTAATTGTGGCTTCATAGAATTAGTTGGGTAGTGTTCCTTCTATTTCTATTTTGTGGAATAGTTTGAAGAGTATTGGTGTTTGGTCTTCTTTGAAGGTCTGATAGAATTCTGCACTAAAACCATCTGGACCTGTGTTTTTTTGGTTGGAAGACTTCCAACGACGACTTCTATTTCTTCAGGGGTTATAGGACGGTTTAGATGGTCTATTTGATCCTGATTTAATTTTGGTATTTGGTATCTGTCAAGGAAATTGTCCATTTCCTCCAGACTTTCTAGTTGTGTTGAATACAGGCTTTTGTAGTAGGATCTGATGATTTTTTGAATTTCCTCAGTTTCTGTTGTTATCTCTCCCTTTTCGTTTCTGATTTTATTAATTTGGATACTGTCTGTGCCGTCCGGTTAGTCTGACTAAGGGCTTATCTATCTTGTTGATTTTCTCAAAGAACCAACTCCTCGTTTTGTTGATTCTTTGTATGGTTTTATTTGCTTCTACTTGATTGATTTCAGCCCTGAGTTTGATGATTTCCTGCCTTCTACTCCTCTTTGGTGTATTTGCTTCTTTTTTTCCAGGGCTTTCAGGTGTGCCATTAAGCTGCTACTGTATGCTGTCTCCTGTTTGTTTTTGGCGGCACTCAGGGCTATGAATTTTCCTCTTAGCACTGCTTTCATTGTGTCCCATAAATGTTGTGCCTTCATTTTCATTAAATTTCAAAATGTCTTTAATTTCTTTCTTTATTTCCACCTTGACCAAGTTATCATTGAGTAGAGCATTGTTCAGCCTCCATGTGTATGTGGGTTTTCTGTTGTTTTTGTTGCCATTGAAGACCACCCTTATTCCGTAGTGATCTTATAGGAGGCATGGGATTAGTTCGATCTTCTTATATCTGTTGAGGTCTGATTTGTGACCAATTATATGGTCGAGTTTTGAGAAGGTACCGTGAGGTGCTGAGGAGAAGGTGTATTCTTTTGCTCTAGAATGAAATGTTCTATATATATCTGTTAGTTCCATTTGGTCCTAGGCTTCAATTAGATTCACTGTGTCCCTGTTTAGTTTCTGCTTTCCTGAATGGTCCATTACAGAGAGGGGGGCATCTCTTGTATTCTATTGTTGATGTTTGCATCTATGACTTCTGATTTCTTCCCAACGTTTTCTATCTCCAAAGTTGTCTTCCTTTGTGATTTCTTTGTTGTTTCTACTTCATTTTTTTAGATCCTGGATGTATTTGCTGAGATCCTTCACTTGTTTGTTTGTATTTTCCTGTATTTCTTTAAGATATTTTTGCATTTCCTCTTTCAGGATTTCTGCCTGTTGAATCAAGTTTTCCTGTATTTCTCTAAGGATTTTTGTGTTTCCTCATCATGGGCTTCTATCTGTTGATCCATAGTCTCCTGCGTTTCTTTATGCGATTTTTGTGATTCCTTTGAAAGGGCTTCTACCCGTTGATTCATGTTCTCCTGTAATTCTTTATGAGATTTATTTGTGTCCTTCTTGAAATAATCTAATAGCATCATGAGAAGTGATTTTAAATCCAGATCTTGTCTTTCGGGTGTGATTGGGTATCCAGGAGTTGCTGCTGTTAGAGAGTTGGGTTCGGATGGTGCCATATTACTTTGATTTCTGTTCGTAACTTTCCTACGTTTGCCTTTTGCCATCTGTTTATCTCTGGTGTTAGTTGGTCCTGCTGACACTGGCTGTTGGTTGGACCTCCTGTGAGCCTGCAATGCTATTTCTGCCCCACCCCCCTGTATTACCGGGATTCCCTTGGCACAGATTTCTGGGGCCTGCCCTGCTCCTGAGCAACTTTGGAGCCCTGATGTGCCTTGCCCCAAGTGATGTTATATTGGGGAATCCCTGCACATGCAAAGGCTCAGTGTAGTAGATTCCTGAGCAGAGGTTGCCAAGGGGAGGCTGGTATGCTCCCGCCCTCTGTGGGTGAGCTCTCTCCCAAAGGGTGTGGGGGTCCCTCTGCAGGGCAGATGTCCCACAGCAGAGCTGGTATGTAGGTTATTGCAGACCTGCCCAGCTCTTGGGAGCAGGGAGCACACAAGCTGGCTGTGACCCAAGCGATATTATGCTTGATTGTCCCTTTGTCTGGAGGTTCCAGTTGCCCTGTTGCTGGAGCAAAGATGGCAGAGTGCACTGTGCACCCTCTCAGTGCAGATCACTCTGTAGGGCAGATGGCCCACAGCAGAGCTGGTGCCCAGAGAACTGCAGTGCTGCCCGGTACTTGGTCGCAGATGGAAGCCCAACAGGCTGTGTCCCAAGCGATGTTATATTGGGGGGATCCTGGGTACCTGTATCCTCAGTGCAGTTGATCCCTGGAACAGAGGTCGCCAAAGGGAGGCTGGTAGGCTCCCTCCCTGTGCAGGGGGTGTGATCTCTCCCAGAGCGGGGGGTCCCTCTGCAGGGCAGAAGTCCCACAGTAGAGCTGGTGTATCGGTTACTGCAGACCTGCCCAGCTCTTGGGAGCAGGGAGCACACAAGCTGGCTGAGACCCAAGCGATATTATGCTTGATTGTCTCTTTGTCTGGAGGTTCCAGTTGCCCTGTCGCTGGAGCAAAGCTGGTGGAGTCTGTATATAATGTCTTAAACTTTATATGAAGTTATGGAATGTAAAGATGCTTAGAAATCACGTGATCAATTATTGTGTAAAATTATAAGAACTACGAACAATAAGGGAAAAGCTTTTTCTTTCTTTCAGCAGTAAAGCTTGGAGCTTCTTTTTTATCCAGAATGAGTGAGTTTTTTCTGTGTTGATGCTTGCTCATTGGAGCTTCTGCTTCATCCACCAACGTATATATACATATGTAAGTATAGATGCATATATGCAAATATGCACAATAGTTATGAATGATAAGACAGGCAGCCAGGTGGTCAGGCCTGAGCAGAATGTGTGTGTGTCTTGTAAGTTGTTTGGGGAAGAGATTTTCTTTCTATTTTCTTTTCTCTCTGGTTCACAAAGAGTTATTGAGTTCCATGCCTCTAGCCTGGCTACCAAGGGGCATTTGAGTCAGAGAGAAAAGAGCCTGGTAACTAAGGTTTTTATCCTAATCCCCTGATACTAACAGAAGGGGTTTATTACCAGAAATTACTGGCATTTAGCCATAGAATAGTAAAAAACTAGCACTTATTAAAGTACAAAATAGTAAGAGAAAGGAAACCAGCACTTGTTATAGCACAAATAGTAAAATTATAAGGCCACATCATCAGTCTATAACTTTCATCCAACTCTGTGTCCTGCTTCAGTACCAATTAATAATCTCCAGGATGGAGCTGAACTCCAGCATTGTTTTTTATTTTAATCATGTGTATATATGTGTATATCAGCATTAACCACTACTCACTGCAAAAAGAACCTTATCTGATCAAGTTTGAAAGAAATTCAAACCTATGGGTAAATACTCATTGCATAATAGATGTTAATAAAGAGAGACAGGCAAAGATGCACTGAATATATGACAGTGGAACTACTGTATATCATAATGCAGCTGAACTTTTTCTGTAAACTAGGTGTAACTTCAGAGTGCAACATATCACTCATAAGTAAAGAAGTCCAAATGCTGCCAATAATATAAAAGCACAGCAATGCATAGTGTGTAAGACTTTTCTTCAGAATGTATAACACACACATACCCATTGATCCTAGATAGGGAACTGAAACCAAAATAATGATTACACCAAAGTTCAATCCAATGAGCCAGTGAGTTTTTATTGGGGTTATTTATAGGAGGAGAGGTGACTTAAAACAGTTGCACACCAAAGCCTACCCCAGCAAGGGTGACCAGTCATGAAAACAATAATCTCAGAGCTCTCTATGTGACTTTTAGGCACCTAGACAGGTTAGAGAATCTCCTCTTGGTAGCAAGAATGATTGGTCTCCCATTCCAGCAGTTGTTTCCTTTTTCTATATCCTTAGAAATGGGTTCCCATGAATACCATAAATTTCAGCTTTCCTAGACCCGTGAAGTTTGTTTAGTTCCCAAGTCTCATGAGCCTTTCACTCTTTTCTTGTAGGAATGTTTCAGTTCAGAGTGAAACAATCCACTTGGGACAATTATTAGCAACCATGCTAATTAAGCCATTTAAGAGAAAACAGGACCTTTGATAATCGATAGACCAACAATATGCTAATGCATCCAAAGTCTCTCTTGGTCTCAGAACTCAGGAATAGAGTGTTTTTAAAACAACCCACCCCCTACAATTGCATCAGTGTTGGAGGATTTATATTAGTGAAGGGCTTGTAACGTCTGTTTTTTGTTTGTTTGTTTTAGTTTTGTAACGCTTAGCACTATTTCTCAGACACCATATGGGAATTATCTAATTTATGTGTCACTTAGTTATTTTAGTTTACTTTGCACAAATATTAATTATTGTGATTAATACATCTGTACCAACCATGGTCAAAAGATTGCTATGGTGGATATGGATACTGGGGATGAAAAGCCAAATTCTGTTCAGAAGGACATAATATAGTGTTAGGACAAGATAGCATTACCTTAGTGAATTCAAGAGGAAATTGCTATAAAACAATACAGTGCACTCAATACAGAATCTTGGCAGTCTTAATAAATGTCCATGTTACTGATTTCTATATTTATTCTTTTTATTGCTATTTTCCATTTCTCTATTGATGTGTATATGTGTATGATGGTGATAGTGATGGTGATGATGATGATGATGATGATGTGTACGTGTACGTGTGTGTGTGTGTGTGTGTGTGTGTGTGCATATCTGTATGACTAAGAGCACATGCATGCACAGTAAGCATATGAGGACAGAGGATAACTTTGAATGTGGCTTATCACTTCCCACCTTTTGTAAGACAGGGTTCCTTGTAGTTAAACTGCTGCATATCACAGCCTGGCTGCCTAGTGAGCTTGTAGAGATTCTTTTGTCTCTAGCTCCCATTTTGCTGCAGATATACTGGGATTACAGATGGGTGTTACCATTTCAGGTTCTGAGGAATCCAAATACTGGTCCTCGTGTTTGTGCAACAAGTGTTTTATTTGCCAAGTCCCTCCTCCGTCCTTATTTCTGTTTTAAGGACCACTCTTTTTTTTTTTACTATGATATAAAAAATGTTTATAATGGAATGATGTGTTTTGTTATTCATGTCTATCCTTGTCTCTATGTGTCATACCAAGTTGGAGATTCAGCCCAAGGCATGGTGAATAGTAAGCAAGCATGCTACTTATTGAACTACATCTCCAGACCACTCAAAATGATATCAAGATGCCATATTAAGAAATTGACAATCATACCTTCTAAATACCTATGCTTATACATTATAAAGTCTGCTACCATCTTTGGTCAGAGAAGAGTCTTCCTAAAAAGAATGGCAGTGAATGTAGAGATGGGGTTATTACTGTAAGCAGTCCAAGATGGGAAAAATTAGGAAAGTTTGTATGTTTGGCATTAAACAAGATATTTATGTAAGCTCAGGGAACATTGCAGAAGGGAGGTGGTGGCAAGTATGTAGGATTTGGAGGATAAGGATTGTCTATGAACAATCATTCTATGGACTAGATATAACTACTACAGTTATTAACTCATACTGATTGTAGTTATATCCCCTGAATTGACACACAAGAATAACCTTATCAATAATAACTCAATGGAGAGGAACTGAGTAGGTGTTACCTTTTGTCTAAGAATTACTGGTTATTGATAGTCTCTGAGAGAGAACACTTATTTTCAGTTGTGTACCTACTGTTCAACCCATCAGGCATCAACAGATAGCTCTGATCCAATGACATAGATGGCCCTGGGTTACAGAAAAATAGCTATACATGAATTTGTAGGACAGATCTGTGTAGAGGATCAGGGCTTTCTCAGGAGTGGTAGGAAAGTGGGAGATAAGAATGGTTGGTATATGATGTGGAAATGTATGAGACTATCTAAAACAGATATAATTAATAAAAAAGCATTGAGTTGAGTTATGGACTTATACTAAGTTTATGTAAATATAGTATAACATTTATACAATGCTAAAATCATCAGATACATTTCTCAGAAGATATTATTGTTAAGCAACACATGATTGCATTTTCTATTTCTTAAAAGGATATTGAAGTAGGGGAAATCCAATCTGTAATGATAGTTTTTTATTTTTCTGTGAGGACAATGTAAGACATAGTTAGAATTATTTGCCAGAAGCCATATTTGGAGAATCTCTTGCTGTGAGAAAACACTTTGACACAACACCCTTACTAGAGGAAAGAATCTAATTTGGTTTAAAAGTTATAGTCAATCTTGAAAGGACACCAGGGAAGAAACTCAGCAGAAACTTGGGGCAACAACCATGGAGGACCCTGTTTACTTTCTGGCAGCCTCATTTTTATAAAGTTTAGTTGGTTTCTTTCCACAACCCAGGATCACAGGCCTGTGGATGGTACCAGGCATCATGGACTGGGCTTTCTTATATTAATTAGTAATTAAGTAAATTCTTCAAAACAAGCCCCCAGACCAATTCAACCCGGGGAACTTTCCAGTTGAGATTTCTTCTTTCCAGGTGATCTCAGGCTTCGCCAAACTGACAATAAAAAACAACTAGAATGGTCCAATAGTTAAAAGGCCACATAGAAATTGCCACTTGGGTTTCTGTAACTCAGAATTTCAATTAGTTACTCTTTCATTGCAAGAAATTCCAACTTAGTTGAAGAACTCAGATCTTTAGAGTTTGCTGCCTTGAAATTCTATAATGTTCTGATTGATGATCAGGAGGATGTGCTGATCTTTCGGTTAATGATCTTCCTCAGGGCTCCCTTCAGGTCTCTGTTCCTCAGGCTATAGATAAAGGGGTTCAGCATGGGGGTAACTGCTGTGTACATTACTGCAGAAGCCTTCTCCTTTACAGCTGTGCGGACAGAGGATGGACACAGATAGACTCCAATGGTGGTCCCATAAAAAAGGGCTACTACAGAGAGGTGGGAGCTACATGTAGAAAAGGCTTTCTTTCTGCCACCTGCAGAAGGGACCTTCATGATGGCCACGATGATTCGAGCATAGGAGGCCAGGATGCAGACAAAAGGTGTGGCTATCACCATTCCTGCCACAATGAACACGAAGATCTTATTTACTGTTGTATCTGTGCATGAAAGTCGGAGAAGGGGGGTGAGGTCACAGAAGTAGTGGGGGAGCTCATTTTTGGCACAGAATACCAGACGGGCCATGAGGAGGATGTGAGTGAGGGAGATAAAACAGGAATACACCCATGGGACACCAACCAGCAGCCCACAGAGCCGTGAACTCATGATAGTAGAATAATGTAATGGGTGACAAATAGCCACAAACCGGTCATAAGCCATCACAGCTATTAAGACACTGTCCATGATGCCAAAAAAATGGAAAAAGTACATCTGGGTCAGACAGCAAGGATAAGAAATAGATTTCTTCCTGGTTTGAATATTCGCCAGCATCTTGGGGACAGTGTTGGTTGCCAGACAGAAATCAACCAAAGACAGATTGGCCAGGAAGAAATACATAGGAGTATGGAGGTGAGAGTCAAAGCTGATGGCAAGGATGATCAGCAAGTTCCCCACGACTGTGATCACGTACATGCAGAGGAACAGACTGAAGAGGACAGGCTCATGTTCTGGCTTTTCTGAAAGTCCCAAGAGGATGAATTCAGATGCACTGGTTTGGTTTTGTGGTTCCATATGTTTAACTCTTTTGAAAGAATTAAAAGTAGAAGTTAAGGAACAGTATAAAGTTAGGTTTGGAGGGTAAAACAAATTAACTTCTCAGTTCTTGTCTAAGTTAATTACAGAACCTTGAACTTTTGCTTAGCGTTTATATTATCTTACTCTTCAAAGATGAAATTCACAATCTTCTGACTATTCCCATTTCACACAAATACTGAGAAATGAGTAATTCATGGATATATTTTCTCTCTTTACTTAATGTTTTTGTTTTTTTTGAACTTAAAACACAATTACACTATTTTACACTTTCTATTTCCTTTCTTAAAACCCACTCATTTATTCTCTTTCCCATCCACTCTTTCGTAGATTCATGGCATCTGGCTTCTTTTTTTCCTGATTGTTGTTACACATATTTTCAAAATATATTCCTAAATATGTAAGTAAAATTTGCTCAGACCATATAATGATATATATATATATATATCTTTTTATGGGTGGGAACATCATATGGGAAGAGAGATTGGAAAGATTTAATTTTTTTCTTATTGTGTGTGTGTGTGTGTGTGTGTGTGTTTGTGTGTTGTGCAAGGTATATGTATGCATGTGGTAAGTACATGACGTAGCAGTCAATGGAAGACACTGAATGTTTTCCTCAATTGCTACATTCTTCACCCTTTGTTTGTTTGTTGAGACAGAGATTCTTACTGACCCTGACTGTTCACATTTCATCTAAGTTGGCCTGGCAGTGTGATCCCAGGATCCTCCTTGTCTTTACCCTCAAACTGATGTTACAGGCATGTCCAGTCACACCCAGCTTTGATGTGAGAACTGGGGATTTGAATTCCTCTTCTCTTGCTTTCACAGCAAGTGTTATTCCCAGTGAGCCATATTTCCAGACTCCAGTCAAAAGTTTTGAAGGAAGAACTACTAAGGGATGAACTAGTGAAATCCAGAAAGATGTGATATACAATAATTAATAATCAGCCAAGAAGTTTCTTTGTAGGTACACATATTATAAACAAACATTGAGTTGCAAGTATTTAGCAATACAAGCAGAAGACATATTATGAAAGTGAACTAAATTATAAAGCAGCCAAAATACAAGAAAAAATGCTCAAAATTATTGGTTCTCAGGAAAAAGCAAATCAAAACTATAGTAAATTATTATCTTACCCAGATTATGTAGTTAAGGCATAAAATGTTTGAATAAAAGTCCTAATACTTAAAAATAAATGCATACTAATAATTTTTTTTAAAAAAATGGGCTAGTGAGTTTCCTTTCTGTGTAAAATTTCTTGCTACCACATCTGATAACCTGAATCTGATGCTTGAGACCCTCATGGTGAAAAGACAGAACTGACTCCTTTAAGCTGCCCTCGAACTTCCACATACGTGCAGTTATGTGCATGGTCTCTTTAAAAAATAAATAAGTAAATGTGAAACAGATAAAAATTACTCATACAGGAATTGAAAATGAAAAAAATGAAAATATTAGTTAGGATTAGACAAGAAAATATCAAGACAAACAAACAGAAAAACAAGGAGAAATGATGCACATAGTTTCTGTACTTTAGAGGTAAAGGTGGGGGTTCAAGGTTTCAAGAACCACTTTGCATATATATATATATATATATATGCACACACACATATATTTCCTTGTTAAAAATATCCAGGTATATCCCCTTGATAAACACCTAGAGAAAAGAAAGTGAGAACACAGAAGTGTCATCTTTATGGACATGTTTATTGTAGCAATAACCACAGTAATCAAGATATAGAATCAGCCCAGGTGTCTGTTAGTAGGTGAATGTGAAGGAAGATATACAGAAGTATTTGGCCATAAAAAATCATATATTTTAATCTGCAGCAAAATTGATGACACTGGAAGATATTCTAAGTAGATTAATCTAGATAGATACAGAAAGACAAGTATCCTGTATTTTCTCTCATATGCCAAAGATCAAGGGTGATTACTTAGGGATAGGGAAAGGTTACAGGGGAGAGAGTAGTCAGGGTAATAGAATGGTGAGTAGATTTGATCAACAAACATTGTATGTATGTATGCATGTATGTATGATGTAAATATCACATTAAATCCCACAAGTATGCCTTAATGAAAACCAAAACACAACCTGATGTGTTTGAATGGAGAAGGTATGAATGGAGAAGGTGTTTAATCCCAAGTCTGCTGTTTTCAGATCTCCAGAAATGAGAGAGTAAAAGGACACAACTGATTTCAAAAGTTGTCCTCTGCCTTCCATACATTTTTTTTCTGGTGCTGATTGAATTCTGTTTTTTCACATGTTAAGCAATTGCTCTAACACCAGTGCCACATCTAACTATCCTCTTTTTGTTGTTATTAATAATTGTGTGCCAGGATATTTGAGAGAACCTAGTAGAAGCTATATAATATTCTTCTCTAAGAATATTATATGCTTTGTCTTAATTTGTATACCATTTCAGGATTTATAGGTAAATGTTATAATAATTAGAATAGGATGTGGATTTTTCTTTATCCATAGATTCCTTTTCAAAGATTATTCTAAAATTACAGTCTGCATTTTCAATTAATTTTCAAATGTCTTCATCTGGATATTTTTTTCAGGATTGGAAAGGCATTGAAAACAAACATCAAACAAATTCCAAAGTTTTCTGAGGTACACTAATGAAAAGAACTTATAAATGAGGTACTATGCTTGGTAAAATGGTTGGGGTTTATACTTATCAGTTGGAACAGCTCTAAGACCTTTCTTTAATCTGTTCAGAATCCTCAAAATGGAATAGTTACTGTGGTTTTTTATCAAATTTAAACATGGAAATAGCCACTTGTCGTAGTCAGGGTTTCCATTCCTGCAAAAAATATCATGACCAAGAAGCAAGATGGGAAGGAAAGAATTTACTTAGTTTACATTTCCACATTGTTGTTCATCACCAAAGGAAGTCAGAACTGGTAACTCAAGCAAGTTAGGAAGCAAGAGCTGATGCAGAGGCCATGGAGGGATGTATGTTACTTACTGGCTTGCTTCCCCTGGATTGCTCAGCTTTCTTTTTTATAGAATCCAAGACTACCATCCCAGGGATGGTACCATCCACAATGGGCCTTCCCACCCTTGATCGCTAATTGAGAAAATGCCTTACAACGGAATCTCATGGAGGAATTTCCTCAATGGAGTCTCCTTTCTCTGTGACAACTCCAGCTTGTGTCCAGTTGATACACAAAACCAGCCAGTACACCACTGTACTGGCAGCAGCTGCACCATAAGCAGCAGCCACAAGTATCTTCGTAATAAGGAACAGAGATAGGGGAGGAAAGCTGAGGATGAATAACTACTCCCATCCCACTTGCAAGAGGTCTTCTCAAGATATCTCAAAATCTAAATCTTTAAGCTTTGTCTTATTATGGAAACTGCTAAGGAGATAGTTCAGCTGATGAAATACTTGCTGTGCAAAATGAGGGCCTGAATTTGGACATCCAGCACTCAAATAAAAGTTTTAATGTGCCAAGAGTTTGTGATCTTTATGTTGGGATTGCAGAGAAAAGAGGCTTCCTTGAACTCACTGGGCAGTCAGCCTAGCTGAATCATTGATCTCTAGATTCTGTGAGAGACCCAGTTTCAAAAGAATAAATAAACATCCCTGCTCCATTATTCCTATTTGCCCCTTCATATCACTTTTCTCCCCTTCCTCGAAAGTTCCTGTTTTAGCTCCTGATGACTATGCTTATTCCAAACAAGACACATATTATCTGAAAATTCAAATATTCGTATGCACCAATGAGAGAAATCAATGTGATGTTTCTCTTTCTGTGTCTATCCTACCTCACTAAAAGTGATTGTTTCTAGATCTATCAATTTACCAGGGAATTTTGTTTTTCTTCATTCCGTCATAGACAGGAGAGTTGGGTGGGTACATAATTCCATTGCTAGATAAGGAGATACTGGAACTTTATAGCTCTTGGGAGAGGAGTAATCAGTGTTCTTTAAGGGAGTGGTCCATGTAAGGTTGAACAAGCTTTTGGTCAAGAGAATAAAATCTCTGGCTGAGGTGAAGACATAACATCTATTTCATAGGTTCATACATAGGAAAAAGAACAATGCTTTAGAAAGGCAGGACCAACCCCGGGAAGGTGGGTTCAATTTTAAGTCATTCTAAAAGAGGTAGGAAGGTTAGATATTTGGTAGATAGTTTGCTTTTTCTTCACAAAATTCTTGCTCTTTAGCACTGTCTCCAAGTCAGGAGAAGGTTCTATGTATCTATCAGGCTTTTTGAGGTCTGACTCAGAAAAGTACGACTTTTTTCTTTTCTTCTGTCTCTTTCAGGTGTCAGCCAGAGTTGAAGTGTGGTTTGTCTGGTTCACTGATTGTTTTCACTCTTCCATGAAGCTTGCCTCCTGACCCTATATCTGCATGTCCATAGAGTAGCTGGCCTCCATGCTGCTTCATGAAAATGACACAGATTTTTTTTGCATTCTTTTTGCCATCTTCCTCCTCCCTCATACTAAAGTAGATCCCTCAACAATAAAATAACTATTTAGAAAAAACATTATAGATATTTGGTAAATTTGTACTTTCAGTTAATATGTTTCCCTACAAACTTATTGCAATTGTTTTGGGAAATAAGTTTGTAATAACTTTCACTTATTCCACTCATGCCTAGCACTTACAGTTTTTAAGTATTTCTGCATACTATAACAGCTAATAAATTCCAACTTGATTGTTATTATAACAAACTCATTGCATATATGTTAAATAATATATGGGAGTTATAACCAGGTTTTTTTCTTCTTGTGTGTGTGTGTGTGTGTGTGTGTGTGTGTGCGCGCGTGTGTTTGTAGGCCAGAAGTTGTTAATGAGGATGCATGACTCAATAGTTCCTCCAAATTATTTTTGAGACAGATTCTTTCACTGAACTTGAAGTTTACTATTTTAGTTAGACTAGGTAACCAACAAGGCCCCAATATTCACGTCACTCAGCTTCAAGTCCTGGGGCTACAAGCATGAACAACCATGTTTGGATTTTACATGTGTGCCAGGAATCTGAATCAGGATCTTTATGCTTGCAAAATAAGCCCTTTATCCATTTAGCCATCTACCTAGCCCCTGTTGTTCACCTTTTAAATGTCAGGTGATTAAGACTTAAAGAAGAGGTAGGGTGTAGAAAACCTCTTAGAGAATTTTAAGAGTGTAAACTTGGTACCCAAACTGTGTTTTCCCTAGTCAAAGGCTCATAGCTTTTTCACTGAGTTATGACATAATACTTCCTTATGGTTTCCTTTGCTGTAATTATTTGACCCCTTACCACTGTGCTTTAAGTTTTCCTTCTACAGAATTTCCATGCCAAAGTTATTTTATTTTATTTTATTTTATTCCTTCAGAGTGGTGGTGGTGGTGGTGGAGACACAGGATCTCACTTTGTAGACCAAGCTGCTTTTATAATAATTTCTTGTCTCAACTTGCCAAGGCATTATCCACCAAAGATATTTTATTATTCTATGTTCTGATATTTTATTAAGCATTAATGACTTGTGTAGGAAAGGAAGTCTTAATATTGTAGATTGGAATGTAAATTATTGCCACAATTGTGATATCCATATGGAGGCAGAAAATGGGGAATAAAATTTCAACATATTATAGCTTATACCACTTCTGGGCATATATTGCAAATGAATAAAAATAGCATTACCTACCTGCCCTTGTCTATTATGATTCTATTCTCAATAGCAGTGCTGTTGATTTAGCTTAAGTACTCATTATGAATAAATGGGTAAAGAACAAAATCTGTATATGAACATGAGTTATACTCATAAGAAGGAATTGCAAAACTGTTACTAAAGGAAAGGGATGGAATTGGAGATTGTAACATTAACTGAAATAATTAAGGTTCTGGAAGATGTCTTGTTTTCTTTTATAATGTTTTTCAAAATAAATAAAAGAATAAGGACACTTTTAGAGATGTGAATAAGAGGAAGAGGAAAAGCAAAGATAACAAAGACTAACACAGTGTGTAAATGTAATTCAAATATTACAAGTATGAAAAGAAATATCATTGCATACAGTTTATATGCCACAGTAAAACATTGGAAAACACACCATATTGTAGTAATATTCAATTAAAAGCAATGGAATTTCTTACAAAGAAGAATTAAAGAATATAATTTTATAAAATTAGTAACTGATGTAATTAACTGATTTTCTGTACTTTCTTTCTAAATCACCTAAGCATGTGCTGATCCTTTCTTCCAGACCTTATTCTTCTAGAGCTCAGGGAAAACCCTCAGGAATGGGAGGCTTCAAGTATACCCATGGTCTTCTCATGGAGTCTACCTACTGTCAAGGAAGCAATGTTTTTATCCCATCTGGATCATTGGACTTTGTGTAAGGGCTGTCAAATTCTAGGAGATTACAAATATTTCTTTGTTTCATATGTGTGTGGGTACATGTATGGCATAGTGTGGGTGAGGATGTCAGGGGATGGCTTGGGGGAATTGATTTTCTCTTTCAACTCTACAGGTTTTAGGGATAGAATTTAGGTTGTTAGGCTTAGTAGTAATGACCCTTCCTACTGAGTCTTCTGAGTAAACCCAATTTAAAGGAATTTAGAAGAGGTGCCCACAATCTCCAGGGCGTTTCAGAAAATCCACAGGAGAATAATTCATGTTCTGTTGACAGAATAATCCTGAGAATCCTGAGAATTTATTGGCAAGAAGGAAGATCCATGAGGAGAATTGATAAGGATCTCTATCTGTGCCATTCATACTTGGGTACTATGCTCAGTGGCAGAAACAATACCATCTCAGCAAGGTGGAAGTAAAGAACCAACACTCAGTGTTATACAACTATGGCGACACTCATTCTATGGCATGGGTGCACGTGTGAGCACACATATGCAAACACAACTTTCTGAATAAATGATTGATTAAATATTGAAAAATATCATAGTTCTACAAACAATGGTTTAAACTTGGTAAAAGTGGGTCAGCATTTATGACACCATAAATACTACCTCTCATCAATATTGTCAGCAGATGACTTGTCCTCCTTTTTTCCTCTCTTTTTCTCTACCCCAGACACCCCTGTCACTTACTTGGATGCTTTTCTCCTTGGGGACACCATCATTGAGGCATTCTTTATACAGACTGAGTTTTTTCCTTTCTGGAGGTAAATGAAATCAATTTTTCTTCTTGGAAAGTCTTTCTTGGGCCAGAAGGATGCCACAGAGTGCACATGTAGGTATCCTTCTGGCCCAAAGAACAAATGAAGGCAAGATACATGATAACTTATAATAACTGAGGGAATATTTACACTTTCATTAAGAAGTTAATTCCCAAGATTTCTTGTTAGGCAAATTGCCTAATTTTATTTTGGTTCCCTGAACAGTTCAATTTCCTATGGGGCCGGAAAAAAGTTGTAAGTAGCCCTCATGGACCATTTTAAGTCTTCAGCAAGTAAAAGATTAGTGGTAGCTTCTGCACTTTCTCTACACTCTTTCATCTGTGAACATACTCATTTACTCCCAAACCAACTTTTAAAATTTTTTGACAAGTCACTCCTGGGCAGTTTGCCCCACTCAGTTGTATTTCCTATGTTCTACTCCAGGATATCATCTAGTGGACCTAGGTATAGTCTCCTGGACAACCCCATCCACTTATCTTTAGCCCACTAACATAATACTATGTCACACATGCAGTGCTTGGGTTAGTTTGACTACCACCATCTAAGTTTCAGTCAACCTCTAGATTTCTGCCACACTTTCCCTACCAGCAGTCATTAACTGGTACATTCCATACTGCTTGGAACCACCCCAAGCAGCAAGACTTCTCATACTCCTGTTTAGAATCTATCCAGGTGATTCTGTCACACATCCTGTGTCCTGATTAATCTTGCCTTCATTACTTGCAACACAAATGATTCCTAGTTTTCAGTCAGGATCCTTCCTACCTATTTTCAATCCCTGATCCCTCTCACATCACATCCAACTCTGCTACCTAACAAAGTTTGCCCTCAAACTTCAGGCTTGAACCAGGAAGCACATTTTGTACAACAGACTAGTTTTCTTTGTTTTTCTGATTTTATTCTAACAGCAAGGTTCAAATTACCCCCACATTCTTCTTCCTCAACCTTCTATGTCAACAACAGACTTAGAATTAAAAATGTTCACATGCCAAGATCTCATGCAAAAATATCAAGAATATGAAAGATCAAGACAGTATCTCCTTTCCAACTCCTACCAGTTCTGTAGAAATGTTTGTCAGTGAATTATATTTATGAACCACAGGACCTAGAACTTAAAAACTCATAAACTTCATAAAAGAACTCAAGGAATGTAAAGAAGATATAAAGACACAGTTAAATGAAATTTTAAAATAAAAAGAGCTTAAGGAGAATAAATGTCCGAGAAATGCCAGGGAAACACATACAGAAAGCTAATGGAAATAAGAATTACAATCCAGACTTGAGAATGGATTTCAATAACTACATAGACATTAAAGATGATACAAACAGAAATAAATATGGAATTGAAAAAATACAGTAATTCAAATAAAACTCAAAGGAAAACAGGACAAGTGGAATGTATTAAGTAGAATAAAGAATATCAGGACTCCCCTTGGGTAGACACCTCCTGTACAACCACTGACCATACCTGCCAGAAGATTAGGCCACATGTACTTGAAGACTCAGTACTCTGCCTACCTTTGGACCTCCTCCTCTCACTCATTGCCATCCTGGAAAAACTAATCCCAATTGCCCTTACCTCCTGATTGCCATATCTCAATCCCCAACTTGTATGGTGACTCCATGCAGGACTAGAGACTACACCAGTCACCAGAACTCTAGGGAGACTGCATACTTGTGGACCTCCTTCACTCTCTCGGTATTCTTCCCAACACTATCCTCAATCTACCCTATTCTCTTTGTCTTTGTGTCCCATATTCCAACTTGGGCAGAGACTCCCTGCTCTACAAGAGGCCATGCCTTCCACAAAA
Source organism: Tokudaia tokunoshimensis (assembly GCA_036184795.1). Lineage (NCBI taxonomy): Eukaryota > Metazoa > Chordata > Mammalia > Rodentia > Muridae > Tokudaia > Tokudaia tokunoshimensis. The sequence goes on from BTHU01000008.1 coordinate 18,274,068, forward strand.
AGTGGCAGCCCAACTCAGGTGGTGACTGCCTACTCAACCACAGGCCATAAAGGGAAAAAGACCACAGAGCAAATAGAAACTAAACACACATCCGATAAGTAAAACCCAGAAAAAATTACTGAAAACTATAATCACCCAAATCCCAGAGACCTAGATTTCAGTGCAAGAATTCAATCAACAACAGAGAGGGCAATATGTCACCACCAGAGACAAGCTATCCTACTGCAGCAAGCCCCAGTTATTCCAACACAACTAAAGCACAAGAAAAAAAACACCTTAAAACAAACTTTTGAGCTAATTGTATATCCAGTCAGTTTGTGAAAGTGTTTATAAGCTGTAAGATTTCTCTGGTGGAATATTTAGGGTTCTTTATATATACTATACTACTATATCATGTGAATAGCAATAATTTGATTTCTTACTCTCCAGTTTGTATTCCCTTGGTCTTCTTTGATTGTCTTATTTCTGTAGCTAAAAGTTCAAGTACTATATTGAATAGATATGGAAAGAGTGGACAATCTTCTTTGTTTCCCTGATTTTAGTGGAGTATCTTTGAGTTTCTCTTCATTTAATTTGCTGTTGGCCAGTCTTTCTGTAAATTGCTCTTATTATATTCGTAACCCTTGTATTCCTAATCTTCAAGAATTTTATCACGATGAAGTATTGGATTTGTGAAAATTCTTTTCATCATCTAATGAGATTTTTTTTCTTACAATTTATATGATAGATTACATTTACTTTCAAAAGCTAATTTCCAGCAGATACTGGCAAGGATGTGGAGAAAAAGGAACACTACTCCATTCTTGGTGGGATTGCAAGCTGGTATAACCACTCTAGAAATCAGTTTGGTGGTTCCTCAGAAAATTGGACATAATACCTGAGGACCCAGCTATACCACTCCTGGGCATATACCCAAAAGATGTTCCAATGTATAACAAGGACACATGTTCCACTATGTTCAGAGTGGACTTATAGTAGCCAGAAGCTGGATAGAATCAAGATGTCCTTCAACAGAGAAATGAATACCAAAAATGTGGTACATTTACACAATGGAGTACTACTCAGCAATTAAAAACAATGAATTCATGAAATTCTTAGGCAAATGGATGGAACTAGAAAATATTCTGAGGAGGTAACCCAATCTCTCTCTCTCTCTCTCTCTCTCTCTCTCTCTCTCTCTCTCTCTCTCTCTCACACACACACACACACACACCCCACACACACATATGGTATGCACTCACTGATAAGTGGAAATTAGCACAAAATCTTCCATACCCAAGACACAATTTACAAAGCACATAAAGCTCAAGAAGACCAAAGTGTGGGTGCTTCAGTCCTTCTTTAAAAGGGGAACAAAATACTCATGGGAGCAAATAAGGAGACAATGTGTGGGGCAGAGACTGAAGAAAAGGCCATCCAGAGACTGCCCCACCATATACAGTCACCAAACCCAGATACTTTTGTGGATGCCAAGAAGTGCATGCTAATAGGAGCCTGATATGTCTGTCTCCTGAGAAATACAGAGGGGGATGCTCTCAGCCAAACATTAGACTGAGCACAGTGTCCCCATTGGAGGAGTTAGAGAAAGAGTTCTTTCTCTAGGAAAGGAGTTGAAGGGGTTTTCTACTCCATAGGAAGAACAACAATATGAAGCAACCAGACTGCCCAGAGCTCCCAGGGACTAAACCACCAACCAAAGAGTACACATGGAGGGACCCATGGCTCCAGTCACATATGTAACAGAGGATGGCCTTGTTGGGCATCAATGGGAGGAGAGGCCCTTGGTCCTGTGAAGGCTTGATGCCCCAGTGTAGGGGAATTTAAGGGCAAGGAGGCGGGAGTGCATACCTCATAGAAGTAGGGAGAGAGTGGTGGGATAGTAGGAAAACTTGGAAAATGGATAACATTTGAAATGTAAATAAAGAAAATGTCCAATAAAAAACATCACACACATACAAAAGAAAATATTCAAGTCACAGAATATCTAAATTTAAAAAAAAAGTCAAAAAACCTCTATACTCCACAAATTTTGTTAAATCAAGATCAGATAAATAATTTAAATATATCTATAAGCCCCAAGGAAATAGGAGTCATTAAAAGTCTCCCAACCAACAAAAAATGTCTTTTATTGATTCTTCCTATTTTATTGGTTTCAGATTTCAGTTTACATATTTCTTGCTGTCTACTCTTTTTTTTTTAGGTTTGAATTTTTTTATTAGATAATTGCTTTATTAACATCTCAAATGGTATCTCCTTTCCTTGTTACCACTCGGAAAACCCCCTATCCCACTTCCCTCCCATTCACCAACACTCCCCCTTCCCTGACTGGCATTCCCCTACTCTGGGGCATCGAGCCTTCACAGGACCAATACCCTCTCCTCTCATTGATGTCTGAAATGGCCATCTTCTGCTACATATGTAGCTGGAGCTATGGATCCCTCCATCTGTACTCTTTGGTTGGTGGTTTAGTCCCTGGGAGCTGTAGGAGTACTGATTGGTACATATTATTGCTCCTCCTGCAGGACTGAAAACCTCTTCAGCTCCTTGGGTCCTTTATCTAGCTGCTCCATTGGGGACCCTACACTCATTCAATTGTTTGGCTGTGAGCCAAGGGTATTTTGATTCACCTTCAAATAAGGATCAAAGTATCCATACATTGGTCTTCCTGTCTCTTGAGTTTCATGTGGTCTGTCAGCTGTATCTTGGGTATTCCAAGCTTTTGGGCTAATATCCACTTATCAGTGAGTGCATACCCTGTGTGTTCTTTTGTGATTGTGTTACCTCATTCAGGATGATGTTTTCTAGCTTCATCCAATTGCCTAAGAATTTCATGAATTCATTGTTTTTAATAGCTGTGTAGTATTCCACTGTGTAAATGTATGACATTTTCTGTATCCACTCTTCTGTTGAGGGACATCTGGGTTCTTTCCAGTTTCTGGCTGTTATAAATAAGGCTGTTATGAACATAGTTGAGCATGTGTCCTTATTACATGTTGGAGCATCTTCTGGGTATATATGTCCAGGAGTAGTATAGCTGGGTCCTCAGGTAGTGCTATGTCCAATTTTCTGAGGAACTGCCAAAGTGATTTCCAGAATGTTTTACCAGCTTGCAATCCCACCAGCAATGGATGAGTGTTCCTCTTTCTCCACATTCTCTGCAGCATCTGCTGTCCCCTGAGTTTTTGACCTTGGTCATTCTGACTGGTATGAGGTGGAATCTCAGGGTTGTTTTGATTTGCATTTCCTTGATGATTAAGGATGGTGAACAATTCTTCAGGTATTTCTCAGTCATCCTGTATTCCTCATTTGAAAATTCTCTGTTTAGCTCTGTACCCCATTTTTTAATAGGATTACTTGTTTCTCTAGAGTCTAACTTCTTGTTATTTGTATATATTGGATACATATTGATAAAGATCTTTTCCAAATCTGTCGGTTGCCATTTTGTCCTATTGAAAGTATCCTTTTCATTACAGGAGCTTTGCCATTTTATGAGGTCCCCATTTGTAAATTCTTGATCTTATAGCATAAGCTATTGGTGTTTCATTCAGGAAACTTTCCGAGAGCGATCTGTGCTGAGAGGGTGCACAGTGCACTACACAATCGAGGATGTGGAGAAAGAGGAACACTCCTCCACTGCTGGTGGGATTGCAAACTGGTACAACCACTGTGGAAAGCAGTCTGGTGGTTCCTCAGAAAACTGGGTATGACACTCCCGGAGGATCCTGTTATACCACTCCTGGGCATATAACCAGAGACTTCCCCTGCATGCAATAAGGACACATACTCCACTATGTTCATAGCAGCCTTATTTATAATAGCCAGAAGCTGGAAAGAACCCAGATGTCCCTCAATGGAGGAATGGATTCAGAAGATATGGCATATTTACACAATGGAATACTACTCTGCAATTAAAAACAATGAATTCACGAAATTCCTAGGCAAATGGTCAGAACTTGATAATATCATCCTTAGTGAGGTAACCCAATCACAAAAGAACACACATGATATGCAGTCACTGATAAGGGGATATTAACCCAGAATCTCGGAATACCCAAGACACAATTCACATATCAATAGATTTCCAAGAAGATTGAAAGAGAGACCCCTGGTCCTAGAAAGACTGGATGTAGGGGAATACCAGGACAGAGAAGTGAGAGGGAACAAGGGGAGGGAAGGGGGCTTATGGGACTTTTGGGGAAGGAGGAAACGTGAAAGGGAAAATCATTTGGAATGTAAATAGAAAAAATGTAGAAAATAAAATAGAATAAAATAAAAAAAGGAAATTTTCCACTATGCCCATTTGATGCAGGTTCTTCCCCATTTTCTCTTCTATTAGATTCAGTGTATCTGGTTTTATGTGGAGGTTCTTGGTCCACTTGGACTTGAGCTTTGTACAGGGAAATAAGAATCAATCAATTTGCATCCTTCTACAAGTTGACTGCCAGTTGACCCAGTAACCTTGAAAAGGCTGTCTTTTTTTCCGCCAGATGGTTTTAGATCCTTTATAAAAGATCAAGTGACCATAGGTGTGTGGGTTTGTTTCTGGGACTTCAATTTTATCTCATTGACCTACCTGCCTGTCATAGTACCAATACCATGCAGGTTTTTTTTTTTTTATCACTATTGCTCGGTAGTAGTATAGCTTGAAGTCAGGGATGGTGATTCTGCCAGCAGTTCTCTTATTGTTGAGAATAATTTTCACTATCCTGGGTTTTTTGTTATTCCAGATAAATTTAGAAATTGTTCTTTCTAACTCTATGGAGAATTGTGTTGGAATTTTGATGGGGATTGCACTGAATCTGTAGATTGCTTTAGGCAAATGACCATTTTTACTACACTAATCCTAATTCATGAGCATGGGAGATCTTTTCATCTTCTGAGATTTTCAATTTCTTTCTGCACAGACTTGCAGTTCCTATCAAACAGATCTTTCACTTGCTTGGTTAAAGTCACACCAAGAAATTTTTTATTATTTGTGAGTATTGTGAAGAGCGTCATTTCTTTAATACTTTCTCAACCTCTTTATCATTTGAGTAAAGGAAGTCTACTGATTTGTTTGAGTTCATTTTTTTTAATCCAGCCACTGTGGTGAAGTTGTTTATCAGCTTTAGGTGTTTTCTGGTTGAATTTTGGGGTTCACTTATGTGTACTATCGTATCATCTGCAAACAGTGATGCTTTGACTTCTTCTTTTCCATTTTGTAATCCCTTGACCTCCTTTTGTTGTGTAATTGCTCTGGCTAGAACTTCAAGTACTATATTGAACAGGTAGGGAGAGAGTTGACAACCTTGTCTAGTCCCTGATTTCAGTGGGATTGCTTCAAGTTTCTCTCCATTTAGTTTGATGTTGGCTACTAGTTTGCTGTATATTGCTTTTACTATGCTTAGGTATGAGTCTTGAATTCCTGATCTTTCTAAGACTTTTATTATGAAGGGGTATTGGATTTTGTCAATTGCTTTCTCAGCATCTAATGAAATGATCATGTGGTTCTTTTCTTTGAATTTGTTTATATAGAGGATTACATTGATGGATTTCTGTATATTGAACAATCCTTGTATCCATGGAATGAAGCCTACTTGATCATGGTGGATGATTCTTTTGATGTGTTCTTTGATTTGGTTGGCAAGAATTTTTTTTTTTTTTTTTTTTTTTTTGGTTTTTCGAGACAGGGTTTCTCTGTGTAGCCCTGGCTGTCCTGGAACTCACTTTGTAGACTAGGCTGGCCTCGAACTCAGAAATCCTCCTGCCTCTGCCTCCCAAGTGCTGGGATTAAAGGCGTGCGCCACCACCGCCCGGGTTGGCAAGAATTTTATTGAGTATTTTTGCATCGATATTCATACGGGAAATTGGTCTGAAGTTCTCTTTCTTTGTTGTGTCTTTGTGTGGTTTAGGTATTAGAGATATTGTGGCTTCATAAATGAATTTGGTAGTGTTCCTTCTATTTCTATTTTGTGGAATAGTTTGAAGAGTACTGGTATTAGGTTTTCTTTGAAGGTCTGATAGAATTCTGCATTAAATCCGTCTGGTCTTGGACTTTATTTGGTTAGGAGACTGTTAATGATTGCTTCTATTTCTTTAGGGGTTATGGAATTGTTTAGATCATTTATCTGATCCTAATTTAACTTTGGTACCTGTTATCTGTCTAGAAAACTGTCCATTTTATCTAGATTTTCAAGTTTTTTTGAGTATAGGCTTTTGTAGTAAGATCTGATGATGTTTTGGATTTTCTCAGTATCTGTTGTTATGTCTCCTTTTTCTGATTTTTCTGTGCCCTTTGGTTAGTTTGGCTAAGGGTTTTTCTATCTTGTTGGTCTTTTTCAAAGAACCAGTTCCTGGTTTGGTTGATTCTTCATATAGTTCTTTTTGTTTATACTTGGTTCATTTGAGCCCTGAGTTTGATTATTCCTGCCGTCTACTCCTCTTGGGTGTACGTGCTTCTTTTTGTTCTAGAACCTTTAGATGTGCTGTCAAGCTGTTAGTATATGCTTTTTTCAGTTTCTTTTTGGAGGCACTTAGAGCTATGAGTTTTCTTCTTAGCGCAGCTTTCATTGTGTCTCATAAGTATGGGTGTGTTGTGCTTACATTTTCATTAAATTCTCAAAAGTCTTTAATTTCTTTATATCTTCCTTGACCAAATTATTGTTGGGTAGAATGTTGTTCAGTTTCCATGTGTATGTGGACTTTCTGTTGTTTTTGGTTTTTTTTGAAGACCAACCTTAGTCTATGGTGATCTGATAGGGTGCATTGAATTATTTCAATCTTCTTATATCTGATGAGGTCTGTTTTGTGAGCAAATATGTGGTCAATTTTTGAGAAGGTACTGTGAGGTGCTGAGAAGAAGTTATATTCTTTTGTTTTAGGATAAAATGTTCTATAGACATCTGTTAAATCCATTTGGTTCATTACTTCTGTTTGTTTTACTGTTTCTCTGTTTATTTTGTGTTTCCCTTATATGTCTGTTGATGAGAGTGGGGTGTTGAAGTCTCCCATTATTACTGTATGAGGTGCAATGTGTGTTTTGAGCTATAGTAAGGTTTCTTTTATGAATGTGGGTGCCCTTGTATTTGGAGCATATATGTTCAGAATTTCAAGTTCATCTTGGTAGATTTTTCATTTGATGTGTATGATATGTCCTTCCTTATCTTTTTTGATTACTTTAGGTTGATATCAGAATGACTACATCAGCTTGTTTCTTGAGACCATTTGCTTGGAAAATTGTTTTCCAGCCTTTTTATTTTTTGCTTTCAAAAGTAATTTATTTGCATTTTCCATATCCTTTAATGAACTGTAAATATATTAACAGAAAAGACTTTCCCACCAAAGACTGTACAATTTCTGAAATTAGTCAGGAAAAGCAAAAAAAAAAAAAAAAAAAAAGACACAAAAGTACAGTGTTTCAACGCACACCCACACTTGCATTTCTCCGGGTTTTCCCAAAGAAAATGGGCCATCGTTTTTCTCAGTGAAGACCCTTACTGTACTCTGACTAATCAGAGACTTCAAAACTGTTTTCTTTGAAAAGAGTGTTTGTAATGCACTAAAAATTGGTTATTACTGAGTTTTAAAGGTACAACAGCAGTATGATTCAAATGTTACTTGATGTTCTTGGATAAAATAAAAAAAATTGTTAAGTAATGAAATACAAAAAAAGTTAGGAGACCCACCTTTCCTTATGTTAAGTACCATCTGTTCTCCTGGAAAAAATATTTATCCTGGTGCAGTAATAACTATTTCTATAAGGGGAAAAATCCCATGCTGTAATATACTTTAGTGTGAGTGTGTGTTGTATCTGTATACTTGTGTATAGGTGTGAAAAAGGCAATGAAGTATTTAGTATTCTTAGGTTCCTTCAAACAAAGCTCTGAAATCTGAAACAATTTGCTTACCAAAATGTGTTTATTTATTTGATCCCTATTTTGTGAAAAATAAATTTTAAAAAAGCAAAGAAAAGACACAGAGAAAAAGAAATAGAAACTCAAGAAACAGTTTCTATGTGGAAATAAGTTTTCAGCATTTAAATGCTGTTAAAAGCAGGTGTGAGGAAAGCATGAAAGCAGGTCAAGTGTCTGAGTGCCCTGGTCACAACCATCCCCCATCATTTGTCTCAAAATCAGCACCAGAAAGTCCCTCTGGAACAAGACATAAATTCCAACTAAAAAAAGATAATTACACTTTAGCAAATTATGCTCTGAGCTTACCATTATCTAGGTCTGCTACAGAGCTCAGGGTAAAGCTTTCTATGAAACTCTAGATCTGATAATGTAATATATGTGTATATGTCTTACAATTTGTCAATTTAAAAAAAATAAAAGAAATGAAAATTAAAATATAAATAACTAATGAATAATAAAATGGAATAGCTCTTAGAATTGAAATGCTAGCCTATGGGAATTTTTTATGATAGTCATTTATTCCCAACTTTCTTTTTCCACATAAAATAATTTTTTAAATGGCACATACATAAATTTAGGTAGAAAATTATCTTAAATGTTTCCTTGGTACCTAATACCTAAGCCAAGACTTTGACTTTATGATGGTATCTAATTCACATCTGGATGAGAAGGTTAAGTAACTGACAGGAAGTGACTGAGTCTACAGGCTAAAACATTCTTCCACATCTTTTGTAATCCACCTTATTTTCACAGCTTGACTTACATATACAAGTAACCAGTGGGTAAGGTTTTCCTTCATCAAATACTCCAAAATAATAATTGTAGACCTGTCACTCATAAGAAACTATAATTTGTTATATTCTGTCATTGTCACTAAATAAAATGTTAACTAAAGTTTCTCTAAAATTTTCAGTACATTACAACGAAGGAGATACACAATTTAAAACTGTTTAAAATCTGTTACTATGAAATTCCAATAATTCCCATTTTATACACATAATTAGATCTTTAAAATTGTGGCCAGTCCCCAAACACACAAACCCATACTATGATTACTGCAGGAGAGAATTTGTCTCTTTCATAAGAAACTTTTCCCTAGGTTAAAAATGTTCAGTATTTTAAACCCAATTAATTATGCTCATTACAAGCTGTGGTGACTCACACTACTGACAATACAAAGCAGACAGCTGAAAGGAACACACTCACAGAGGTCACCACCTGCTCTCACACTCATGGTTAGGCACAGCTCCAACTGTGTTAAGACTTCTCTATTATGATATTGGAGGTCTCTCTTTAGTGCTCTCATACTGATTCTTCTGGTACACACAGTGGTTATTAAGGACCTGGTTAGCTTTTCATCAGGGAACTACTCTACCATCTCTGAGTGTTGAAGGCAATCCCACAGAGCTCAAAGAGTAAAGCCAGGATTGTCAAGACCAACTTTAAAGTTTGCAATACCAAGACAACAATGATCAACACTTTGAAACAAGATGAATAAATTAAAATTCTCGGTGAGACATTAAAGTATTTTTGCCAAGAATTAGTGTATACTGTATGGAGGGATATTTGACTCCTTCGTGAGTCAGAACAGGCCCCCTGCATTTGCTTATAGGAGGCACTCCACGCTTAAGGTAAGCTATGTTCCTTGGCAATGAACTTTACTCTGTTATAGGCAATGTCTTTTATTGTTCCTTCTGGCACTTGCTAACACCATTATGGAAGAACCTAGAAATGAAAATCAGTCACTCTGTTTATCAGGAATAGAACCAAATACAAAATAATTTTGGAAAAATGACCAAGAAATTTTGGTTCATCATCATTTCCATATCTAACGGTTCCTTCAAGATAAAACATAACTCTTCCTTCCATGATAGATTTCCAACTGTGGAGATTAAAGAAAAAAAGAAAAGTTCCTCACCCTTCCCCCAAATTGTCTTTCATACTGGTAAAAGAGCCAGTCTTGTTAGCAGTTAAGTATTGCACTGCCTTTCATTCTGTGTAGTCAGGGTCCAATGAAAGTGGCACACTCGTGGTCTAAGTGACAAATGATGACAATGGTGGCTCAAGGTTTGAGACTCAGTGTATGGAGGGACAGGAAAATGTCAGCACTAGCCACAGTCACAGTCTGACTTCTGCAAGTTAAAACTTATCACTTTCCACCACATGAAACTGTGTGTTGCTTGCATCTGTCATGCTGCTCTTCTGGGATTCATCTGTCCCCATGATCTGTTTGTTCTTCTTGGGTTATTGGCTCATCATCGGGAAGGTGACAATTGTCAATTGCCTCTTTAATCTGATTATTGGCTACTTTAGAATCTAAATCCATAGCCCAAGAGAAATTCATCAAGGCAAGATGAATTTGACCCAACTTCTTGTAAACCTTTCCTATTAAGAAGTAAACTAGGTATCCTTTGATATGTGAATTGTTCCTTGGGTATTCCAAGCTTCTGGGCTAATATCTGCTTATTAGTGAGTGCATATCATGTGTGATTTTTTGTGAGTGGGTCACCTCACTCAGGATGACATTCTCCGGTTCCACCCACTTGCCTAAGAATTTCATGAATTCATTGTTTTTAATAGCTGAGTAGTATTCCATAGTGTAAATATACAAAAAAAAAAGTAAATGAGGGATTCTTTGGGGACAATCTGTTTCAGTTCTTCAAGTTCTTGTAAAGCAAACTTGTATTTTTCATTTGCAAATAAAACTGAGGCTCTGTGAAATTTGCATAGAGGGTTCTTGGGATCAATAACAATGGCTTTGTTTAAGTTATCCAAAGCCTTCTCAGACTTCTTTAGTGCATGCTGAACTACTCCAATGTGGCAAAGTAAAACTGAACTCTGAGGGTTGATAACAAGTGATTTCTAGAAATGCATTTCTGCAAGGCTGAACTCTTGCTTGTAATAAATCATTCCTAAACCATATCATGCTTTATAATGTCTGGGCTTTACTCTTATAGCATTTCAAAATCATGCTAATGTTTTGTCTAGTTCTTCAGTTAACACAAACTCATGTCCTAATAGAGTATAGACATTAGCATAATTTGGATCTACCTGGATAGCTCTTTGGAAGAATTTAATTGTTATATCATGCTTCCTTTGTAGACTGAAACAATTCCCTGTAGCATATCAGGCCTCTGGTGAATTCTTATTCATGTCTGTTAAATCTTTTGAAAGAACTGAAAGAACAACATCTTTCTGAAGATGCCAGAGTGTTGTAGAGTAGATCTCCATTCCTTCAACTCTGAAACTCAATCCTTCTAACTTCTGAGAATATTCTTTTAGCCTGCATGTATTCTGAAAGTTCAAAATAAGCCCTTCCAATCTGGTACAAGACCCAACCAGTACTGTAGTGGTGAGAAGGTAGGTGGCTCAAAATATTTATAACTTCTTTGTAGTTGTATGAACACAAAGCTAAATAACCTTTTCCCATTTCATGAGGAAAGCTCATCAAATCTTCTGCTGCTGCCTTTTGAAGATTAAACGCCTGGATCTGAGGTGTGATTGTGGTTATTTTCCCTTCTGAAATGATAGAAGAGTTCAATTTTGTAATTTCCAGACTATCGTTTATGTTGAGTTGAGTTATTTTCCTTTCTTAGTTTTACTTTTTATTTTTCTGTTTGGGATTTTAGGTGGAAACTCCATTTTTAACTTTTTGCTATTCTCCTTGGTTGTAGAATTGTCACTAGTGAAAAGGCAGGAACTTCTTCAAGGCAGTGCATTTGGGGGAAATGTAACAGTGTGGCTCAGTATCTGAGGTGTTGTGCTTGCTTGTGGGCCAGAACTTTGTGTTTGTGCAACAAATACTGGTGTGTGACCTCTTGACTATTTCCACTCTGTGAGAAGACAGACTTTGTTCCAGTTTGGCCCATTCTTGCAACAGACTGTAAAACATAGAAAGTCTTTTTTGTAGGTGCTCCAGTGGGTGGCACATCAATAGCAGAAGGTGTATTAGTGTAGTTTTGTAAATAGGATCCATCTCCAGGACTTGGGGGTTCTAATGGCAAAATCCTAAAACTTGGGGTTAATGGGCTAAGAGCAGTTGGTCCTCCTAATAAACTTCGACCTGTTTTTGATTTATTTTAACCTGTTTAGATAATATAGAAGTGCCAGTTCCCAAGGGAATGTTATCCAGTGAAATTACAGCTGAATCAGTGTAAGACATGGAGGAATCTGTATTCAAGGAGCACTTTGAATTGGAAGATTCTAAGTTCAGTCTGTTTAATTCAGTTGTGACTTGGGGTGTTTCTGTAAGGACTGTCTCAGGCTATCTGCATGATAAACTGTTATTAGATACTAGAGTTGTACAAGTGTTGGGAAGACAACTGCTAAAATTCTGTAGAGATGTTAATTTAAATGTTTGGTCAGGATCTGGCTTCTCACCTATTTCACATAACAATGCAAAGGGAGACCAGAGGAAAGGATTTAAACTAAGGTACTTTTGGTGATATTCTGATCCTTTGGCAAGTTGATCTATCTTGCAATAAATATGTCCCAACAAGGAAAGAGTGAAGCTAAGTGAATCATCAAGCTTAGTGAAAAGGTCATCATGGCTTTTTTGCTTATTAAACACTCCAACAGATAAGATCTGTTCCCCTTCTGCAAGCTTGCTAAGGTCAACACAACATTTTGCAAGCAGGTGTTTATACTGTCGGGTGGTACAACTGTGTCCTTTCAAGAGTCTATATGCTTTATAAGCTTTTCCTGAGCGGTAGTAACAGGTTGCCAGTGAAAACAAGGCTTCTTCTGAATGTACTGCATATAGTCTTTCTGTGAGGAAAACTGAGTCTTGTATGCATAGTGGTTTAGTGCTTGCTATAGAGCAGCCTGGACAGGTTCCTTCAGGCTCAGACCAACTTTCTGCAGTGCCTCAGTCCACCCCCTCCACCCCGAAGCAGCTCCAGCACAGCCAGCCCCTGCTCATTTAAACTCACCAGTGACCATTACCAGGGGGGGTGAGGGGGGAGAATGGGGAGGCCCAGTGGTTGTCCAATTTCCAGCCTTTTACTCTGAGATAGTGACTGTCTTTGTGCCTGAGGTGAGTTTCCTGTATGCAGCAAAATGTTGGTTCCTGTTTATATATCCAGTCCCTTAGTCTATGTCTTTTTATTGGAGAATTGAGTCCATAGATATTAAGAGATATTAAAGAGAAGTGATTGCTGTTTCCTGTTATTTTTTGTTATTAGAGGTAGAGTTATATTTTTGTGGCTCTCTTCTTTTTGTTTTATTAAAAGAAGATTAATTTATTGCTTTTTCTAGTGTGCAATTTTCCTCCTTTTGTTGGTGTTTCAGTTTCTAGAAATTATGAATAGAGCAATAATGAGTGTAGATGAGAAAGTAGTCCTTTAGTATTTCCTTAAGACATGGAGTCCTTTGGGCACAGGGTATTAGGAATATAGTTTGGTCATCTTGTAAATCTATTTCTCTCACTCTTGTATTTTCATAGCGGCTGCATCATTTTGCAATGCCTCCAGCAGTTAGTATCCTTGCTAGCATTTGTCATAATCATCATCATTATCATTCTATCATCATCATTTTTATGGGATTTTTGTTATTCTGGTAGGGGTAAGGTAAAATGTCAATGTAGTTTAAATTTTTATTTCTCTAATAGTTACAAAGATTAGACATTCTTTGAAAGGATTGTCAACTATTTGTGTATTCTTTTGTGAAAATTCCCTAGATACAAGCTTCATTTTTAACTGGGGTTTCTGATTTTTTGATATTTAGCTTTAATTTTTCTTGATATCTTTTATTTTGCTTTAGATTTTAGTGCTTTATATATTATAGATATTAATATATTGCCTAATAAATAGCTGGTATATATTTTCTCTCATTCTTCAGAGTGTCTTTTCACATGAATCATGGGGTTCTTTGTTACTTAGAAAGTTTTCAGTTCCATCACTCCTTACTTATCAACACTTTGCCTGTACTATCAGGATTCTGCTAAAAAAATGTTTCAATAAGTTCTAGACAGGGTTTCTCTGTACAGCCCTGGCTGTCCTGGAACTCACTCTGTAGACCAGGCTGACCTTGAACTCAGAAATCCACCTGCCTCTGCCTCCCAAGTGCTGGGATTAAAGGCATGTGCCACCACTGTCCGACAGGATTGATTTGTTAATACTGAGTATTTTATATCTCAATATGAAATTTAAGACTGAATTTTGAGTTTCTGTGAACAATCACATTGAAATTTTGATGAGGATTGTATTTAATATGTTAAATGATTTTGGTAGAATTTCTGAATTCAAAGTATTGTATTATATTATATTATATTATGAAAAGAAGGTAACTTTTCAATTGCCAAAATGTTATATAAATTATTGTCTGTATCACTTATCTCAAATGAGTCTTTAAACAACTTAGCTATGAAACATTAAATCTTATAGTTTATCTTCTATGAAAAAAGCATGTATTTTGTTGGTATGGTCATTTATTTCATCATTACAACTACTTATTATTTCTGTATTCATGTTCTTTTGGTTTTATAAACCATAATAATGTTAGAATCCTGATATTTAAGTATCCTTGTTCATTTATTTCTTTTGATATCTTCAATTGGGGAAATTTGCAAGTAGGCTCAATGCAAATTATAAATGTTTCACCCTTGAGATTTTTCTTCTAAAATGGCTTTAATTCACAAAAAAATACCTTTTTGCTGTGTGATTTTCTTTTCTTTTTTTAAAAAATGTTAGTTTATATTTTTCTTTTCTCCATACTTTCCTCCTAATCCCTACCTTTGACCGCCCTTCCCCTTACCCCACTATATTTCTACCTGGAGAAAGAGACCCTCCCACATCTTGTTATATCAATGGGTCTTGGCATATGAAATTGTAGTAAATCTATGGACATCTTCTCCTAATGAGTCTAGACAAGGTAGCCAAGTTAAGGGAAAGGGGTTCAAAGGCAGCCAACAGAGTTAGAAAGAGCCCCTGATCTAGTTGTTAGGGGTCCTACATGAAGACCAACCTGTACATCTGTAACATGTTGTAGGGGTTCTAGGTCCATCCTGTGCATGGTGTTTGGTTGGTAGTTCAGTCTTTGTGAACCTCTATGGGCCAGATTAATTGATTCTGTACATTTTCTTGTGCTGTCCTTGACATATCTGGCTCCTTCAATCCTCTCCCTTACCCCCTCCCCAAGATTCTCTGAGTTCCACTTTATGTTTGGCTGTAGGTCTCTGCTCTCTGTTTCCATCAGCTGCTGGGTATAGCCTCTCAGCAGACAGTTATACTACCTTCCTCTCTGCAAGTATAGAAGAATATCATTAATAATGTAAGGGATGGGCTCTCTCTTATACCATATCTCTCAAATTGGGCCAGTCATTGGTTGGCCATTCCCTCAATTTCTGCTTCATCTTTATCCCACCACATCTTGTAGTCTGGACAATGTATGGGTCAAAGGTTTTGTTGGGGAGTTGGTATCCCCTCCTTTAATTGGAAATCTTGCAGTTACAGAAATTGACCATTTCAGGTTTCATATCCTCTATTGCTAATAGTCTTAGATTGGGTCACTTTCATAGGTTCCTAGAGGTTTCCCTTAGTCTAGGTTTCTAGTTCATGCCAAAGATGTCCCTCTACTGATTCCTGTTCTCTCCCCGGGTTTCTCTCCCTCCAATTGACCAACACTTGATCTCCTCTGCTCCCTTTCCAACTCCCTCTCCCACTCATTTTGAAAAAAATACACATAACCTGACCCTCCCTCCATCTCTGTGCATCAAATACTGTACCCTTCTGTCTCAGCACTGAGTCAGAATAGTTAGTATTCCCTTTCCCCAACCCTTCCTCCTACCACTCAGATGAGTCTGGCCTTTGAAGAGGACAGACAAAAGGAAGCCCAACCTGGTTCCTGAATATTGCACTCCCCCTTTTTATTTTTGTGATAGCATTCTCCCAGTGCTGATGGCTCCTACTTTGAAGAAGGCAGGAGTTAGTATTCTTGATATGATAAAAGCCAACTCTTGAACTGTGGGAAAGAGGCAATTAAATATTCCCAGGCAGCTGTGACCAAGTTATAAAAACATGCTGGTCACTGATAGTGGAATAAAGTATTTCTTCCCAGGTCAAAAAAGGTCTTTTTCTAGCTGTATGATTCTGCCTCCCTGTCTGAACAAATGCTATCCACTTTGAAGGATGGCACTCCTTTCCTCCTACCCAATCATGTAATGTCAGGGGTTGAGATCCCCTGCTTATGCATCTTCCTATATATATCTCGAACCTCTAGACTTGAGGATTGCTCCCCTATCCTGTACAGTAGGAGGGACAGTGGGTCTGGGTTTGCATAATAATAACTCTCTTTGTTTATTACATCAGTATTGCAATTTTTGGTGGTCTCCTGGGGTTCTTGTGAACTGGGCATATCAATTTTCCTCCCTGTGTCTACCTACAATGTCTATTTTACTTCCCCTTCTCAGTGAGATCCATGCATCCCCAATTAGGTACTACTTTCAACTTAGCTCTTTTAGATCTGTGAGTTGTAGCATGTTTATCCTGTGCTTTATAACTAGTATTCACTTATAAGTGAGTATACACCATGTGTGTCTTCCTGGGTCTGGGTTATGTCACTCAGGATGATATTTTTTAGTTCCATCCATTGACCTGGAAAATTCATGCTGTCCATGAAGGACCCCCCCACCTCCTACCTTCCAATGTTGCCTGTTTTGATTCCTTCTCCTGGCCCTCAGTGCTCAGTCCTTTTCCCCCACCCAATACCTGATCATGTTTCCCTCTTCCCTTCCCTTTCACCTTTCCCACCCAGGTTCCCCCTTCCCTCTCCCCTCCTGTGATTGCTTTCTTTTCCATCCTAAGTGGGATAGAGGCATCCTTACTTGGGCTCTTTGACTTCTTAACCTTTTTGAGCTCTGTGGACTGTATCCTAGGAAGTCTGTACCTTTTTTTTTTCTAATATTCACTTATTAGGGAGTACATTCCAAGCATGTCCTTTTGGATCTGAGTTACCTCTCTCAGGATGATATTTTCTAGTTCCATTTTATTTGCCTGCAAAACTCAGGACATCCTTGCTCTTAATAGCTGAGTAGTATTCTATTGTGTAAATGAACCACATTTTCTGTATCCATTCTTCTGTTGTGGGATATCTGGGTTGTTTCTAGCTTCTGTCTATCACAAACAAGGCCACTGTGAACATAGTGGAACATGTACCCCTGTGGCATGGTGGGGTAGCTTTTGGGTATATGCTCAGGGACAGTATAGCTGGGTCTTTGGGTAGATGTATTTCCAATTTTCTGAGGCATCTCCAGATTGATTTCCAGAGTGGTTTTACCAGTTTGCAATTTGATGTTGGCTATTAGCTTTACCTTTATTGTCTTTATTATGCTTAGGTATGTGCTGTGTATCCCTGATTTGTCCAAGACTTGTAACATTAAGGGATATTGAATTTGACAAAGACATTTTTACCACCTAATGAGATGAATATATGATTTTTTTTGGTTTGTTTATATGGTGGATTACACTGATGAATTTTTGCATATTAAACTTTGAATCCCTGGTTTAAAGCATATTTGATCATGATTGATTCTGTTTTGAATTTGATTTGTGACTATTTTTGCATCAATATCCTCAAGGGAGATTCATCTGAAATTCTATTTCTTTGTTGAGTCTTCAGGTATCAAGGCAACTTGGCCTCATAGTGTGAGTTTGTCAATGTTACTTCTGTTTCTCTTTTGTAATATAGGTTTAGGGGTTGCGGTATTTGATCTTTGAAAATCTTGTAGAATTTTGACCTAAAAGAATCTGGCCCTGAACTTTTTATTTATTTATTTATTGGGAGACTTTTAATGACTGCATTGCTTTCTTTAGTGCTGATAGTATCATTTAGATAGTTTATCTGATCTTGATTTAACTTTGGTAAGTGGTATCTATCTAGTAAGTCACCCATTTCATTTAGATTTTCCAATTATTTAGAGTATATGCTTTTGACATAAGATCTAATGATTTTTTAAAAAATTCCCCAGTGCTTGTTGCTATGTGTCTCCTTTCATTTCTGATTTTGTTAAATTGGGTACTGTCTCTCTGCCTTTAAGTTAGTTTGGCTAAGGAATTATCCATCTTGTTGATTTTCTGAAAGAACCGGGTCCTGTTTTTGTTGATTCTCTGTATTGCTATGTTTCTTACTGACTGATTTCAGCACGGAGTTTGGAGTTTGATTAGTTTCTACAGTCTACTCCACTTGGGTGTGCTTCTTTTATTTTCCTAAAGCTATCATGTCTGCTGTTAAGTTGCTAGTATGAGATGACTCTAGTTTTTGGATTTTTTTCTTTAGTGAATGTGCTTAGTGCTGTGAACTTTCCTCTTAGCATTGTTTTCATTGTGTCCAATACATTTGGGTATGTTTTCCCTTTATTTTCATTCAATTATGGGAAGTCGTTGATTTCTTTTGTTATTTCTTCTCATACCAGTGGTCTGTGAGTAGAGAGTTATTCAGTTCCATGAGTTATAAGGCCTTCTGTTGTTTATCTTGTTGTTGAGGTACACCTTTAATCCATAATGAGCTCATAAAATGTATGGTTTTATTTCAATCTTCTTAATTTTTTAAAATTTTAAAATGATTTTAAAATTTATTTATTTATTTTTAATTTCTTCTATTTTTCTGCGGCCCAGTCACTGACCCCCTTCTCATCTTTCCTCCCACAATTCTTCATTCCATTCTTCCTCCCCCTTGTCTTCAAGAGGATGCCCCCCCCATGCCTCCCCACTCCCTGGGGTCTCAAGTCTCTTGAAAAATTAGGCATATTTTCTCCCACTGAGGTCAGTCCAGACAGTCCTCTGCTATATATATGTGTCAGCAGCCTTAGACCAGCTCATTTTTGTTGCCTGGTTGGTGACTCAGTGTCTGAGACAGCTAAGGAATCCATGATAGTTTGGACCACTAATCTTCCTATGGGGGGGGTCACCCTCCTCCTCAACTTCTTCCAGTCTTTCCCTAATTCAACCACAGGGGTCCAATTGTTGGGTGTAAATATCTGCATCTATCACTGTCAACTGCTTGTTGGGCTTTTCAGAGGACATCCATGCTAGGCTCCTGTCTGAAAACACACCATAGCACCAGTAATAGTGTTTAGTTTCTGTTTGTTGACCTGTTTTCTTATATGCCCATGCAGTCAATGCCATTTCCCACTTTCTCTTCTAATAGATTCATTTTATTCAGTTTTATGTTGAGGTTCTTAATCCACTTGGATTTGAAGTTTGTACAGGTTGATAAATATGGATCAATTTGCGTTCTTCTACATGCAGACTGCCAGTTAGACCACACCATGGTTCTTCCACTGTATGGTTTTGGCTTCTTCACCACAAATCAAGTGTCCATAGTTGTGTTGGTTTATTTCTGGATCTTTAATTCTATTCCATTGATCAACGTGTCTGTTTCTGTACTAATACTACGCAGTTCTTATCACTATTGCTTTGTAATACTGCTTGAGGTCAGGGAGGGTGATTCCTTCAGAAGTACATTTATTGTTGAGAATTGTTTTGGCTATTCTGGGTCTTTTGTTTCTCCATATGAAGTTGAGATTTGCTCTTTCAGTGTCTGTAAATGTGTGGGAATTTGTTGAGAATTGCATTGAATCCGTAGATTGCTTTTGGTAAATGGCCATCTTTCTCTTTCTTTCTTCCTTCCTTCCTTCCTTCCTTCCTTCCTTCCTTCCTTCCTTCCTTCCTTTCTTTCTTTCTTTCTTTCTTTCTTTCTTTCTTTCTTTCTTTCTTTCTTTCTTTCTTTGTTTTTTCCTTTCCATCTCACTATCTTCCTTCCTTCCTTCCTTCCTTCCTTCCTCCCTTCCTTTCTCTCTTTCTTTCTCTTTATATTCTGCTCACTGTCCCCTCCAAGTCAACCCTTTCTAAATTCTTCCCACCATTTCCCCATATCCTTTCCACTGAGTGAGTGGGTATACCCTGGGTATCCCCTTAATCTGGAACTTCACATCTCCACTGGTGTTCTTGTTTGGCTATAGGAAGTGGCCTCTTCAGGTTTTATATCTGGAAAGTAGTGAGTAACAGCTAAGGTCATCCCATTGATTCTTGAGTGCCTCATTTAACCCAGGTCTCTGTCACATCCTGAGGATGCCCCTGACCTGCTCATCCCTCTCAGTTTGAGATTCATTTTCAAGGCCATCGGGCCATCTCTCCTCTCTCTTTCCTCACACATGATCCTGAACCACCCCTTCCCCATTCTCCTCCCCATCTTTTCTCCCTCCCAGTTTTCTCCCTCCATCGCCTTTCGTGACTATTTTATTCCCCACTCTAAGTGAGATTTCAAACATTCTTGCTTGTGCTTTCTTTCTTTTTTTTTCTTCTTTTGGTCTGTAGAGTGTAGCAAGGAACCTATATTTTATGGCTAATACCCACTTATAAGTAAGAAGATAGAGTGTATGTTCTTTTGGGATGGGGTTACCTCACTCAGGATGACATTCTCAAGGTCCATCCATTTGTCTGAAAAATTCATGATATCTTTGTTTTTAGTAGCTGAATAGTACTGTGCAGACATACCACATTTTCTTTATTCAGTTTTCAATTGTGAGTCATCTTTGTGCTTTCCAGTTTCTGGCTATTATGTATAAAGCTGCTATGAGCATGGTTGAGCAAGTTTCCTTATAGGATGGTAGAGCAACTTTTGGTTATATGCCCAGGAGTGGTAATAAATGAGAAAATAAATTAATTATTTTCTAGAATTCAGTGAAAATGAAGGCACAGCATATGCAAATTTATGGGACACATGAAAGCAGTACAAAGAAGAAAGTTGATAGCACTGAATGAAATTAAAAGCTTCTTATACCATCAATTTAGAAGTACATCTGAAAGTTTTAAGAAAAAAGAAGAAACTACACAAAAGATGAATAAAAATCAGGAAATAATCAAAATCACAACTGACATCAAGCTGAAACTCTAACAGAAAAATGACCTGAAAATACTCTGCAAAGTATGCATGAACTGAATCTAGGAACACGTCAAAAACATCATCCACCAAGATCAAATAGGCTTCATCCAAGGGATGTAGGCACTGTGTAATGTACAAAAAAGACATCAATAGCTTTTCTTTATATAAAAAATAAATGGACCAGGTAAGATGGCCATTTTCTTTCTTTCTTTTTTTTATTGGATATTTTCTTTATTTACATTTCAAATGTTATACCATTTCCCAGTTTCCCCTCCAGGAAAGCCCCAATCCCAAACCCTCTCCCCCTGCTTCTATGAGAGTATTCCACCACCTGCTCCTGCCTTCCTACCCTCGCATTCCCCTACACTGGAGCATCCAGCCTTCACGGATGGAAAAGGGCCTCTTTTTCCATTGATGCGCAACAAGACCATACTCTGCTACATGTGCAGCTGGATCCATGGGTCCCTCCATGTATACTCCTTGGTTGGTAGTTTAGTCTCTGGTAGCTCTGGAGGGGGTGTCTGCAAACTCCTTCACCTCCTTCAGTTCTTTTCCTAACTACTCCATTGGCGATCCTGTGCTCAGTCCAATGGTTGGCTCCAAGCATCTGACACTGTATTTGTCAGGCTTTAGCAGAGCCTCTCAGGAAACAGCTATATCAGGCTCCTGTCAGCATGCACTTCTTTGCATCCTGAATAGTGCCTGGGTTTGGTGACTGTACATGGGATGGATCCCCAGGTAGGGCAGTCTCTGGATGTCCTTTTCTTCAGTTTCTGCTCCACATTTTGTCTCTATCTCCTCACATGGGTATTTTGTTATGCCTTCTAAGAAGGACCGAAGTATCCACACTTTGGTTTCCCTTATTCTTGAGCTTCATGTGGTCTGGGAATTGCTTGTTGGGTATTCCAAACTTTTGGGCTAATATTCACTTATCAGTGAGTACATATGATATGTGTTTTTTTGTGATTGGGTTATGTCACTCAAGATGATATTTTCTAGTTCTATCCATTTGCCTAAGAATTTCATGAATTCATTGTTTTTAATAGCTGAGTAGTACTCTATAATGTAAATGTACCACATTATCTGTATCTGTTCCTATGTTGAAGGACTTCTGGGTTCTTTCTACCTTCTGACTATTATAAATAAGGATGATGTAAACATAGTAGAGCATGTGTCCTTGTTATATGTTGGAGCATCTTTTGGATATAAGCCCAGGAGTTGTACAGCTGGGTCCTCAGGTAGTACTATATCTAATTTTCTGAGGAACTGCCAGACTAATTTCCATAGTGTTTGTATCAGCTTGCAATCTCACCAACAATGGAGGAGTGTTTCTCTTTCTCCACATTCTCACAAGCATCTGCTGTCACCTGACTTTTAAAGACTGCTTCTATTTCCTTAGTGTTTATGGTATTGATTAGGGAGTTTACCTGCTCTTGGTTTAACATTTGTATATGGTATCTGTCTAAAAAGTCATCCATTTCATCTAGATGTTCCAGTTTTGTCTAGTATAGGCTTTTGTAGTAGCGTTTAATGCCTTTTTAAAAATTCCTCAGTTTCTAATGTTACACCTTCTATTTCATTTCTGGTTTTGTTAATTTTGATACAGTCTCTGTGTCTTTTAGTTAGTTTGACTAAAGGCCTATCTATCGTATTGATTTTCTCAATGATCCAGCTCCTAGTTTTGCTGATTCTTTGTATTGTTGTCTTTTTTTATTTGATTGATTTCAGCTCTGAGTTTGAGTATTTTCTGCCATCTACTCCTCTTTGGTGAGGCATTTGTTTCTTTTTCTTCAAGAGTTTTCAGGTCTGATGTTAAGTTCCTCTTGAGACTTGTGGCATAATTCTGATAAGTCTGCCTGTATAAGTTACTTTGCTGTTTCCCTTACAGATTTTAATAATCTTTGTTATGTACATTTAGTGTTTTGATTATTATGTGGTAGGGGGATTTTCTGGTCCAATCTATTTGGTGTTCTGTGGCCTTCTTGTATGTTTATGGCCATTTCTTCCTTTAAGTTAAGGAAGTTTTCTTCTATGATTTTGCTGAAGATGTTTTCTGCCCCCTTGAGCTGGGAATTTTTACCCTCTTCTATTCTTATTATTCTTATGTTTTGTCTTTTCCTTGTGTCCCAAAGTGTTCTTTGTTTCCAGTTTTAGGTCTTGGACAGTTTTGGTCAATTCCTTCACCTGTTTGATTGTATTTTCCTGTATTTCTTTTGGACATTTGTTTCCCCTTTAAGCGCTTCTATCTATTTGCTTGTGTTTTCCTGTATTTCTTTAAGGGAGTTACTTATATCCATTTTAAAGACTTCTGTTATCTTTATGACTTGATATTTTAGGTCAGAATCTTGTTCTTCAGGTGAGTTCGAGTGTCCCTGCCTTGCTGTGGTAAGAGAAATGCATTCTGATGGTGCCAATTTATATTAGATTCTGTTGCTTATGTTCTTGTACTCGCTTTTCACCATTTGGTTATCTCTGGTATTAACTGACCTGGGTGTCATGGATTGGAGCTGGCCTCTATGCAGGTGGGTAGAGCTGTGTGACCTGCATTGGATCAGACTATTTTGGATGCAGGCAGGGCTGTCACTCGTTAGGGCAGGCTTCCTGGATCCATGGTTAGAACAGGCCTCTGGTGTCTCTAGTTAGAGCAGTCTTCTTGTGTCCATTGTTAGGGCAGACCTCCTGGTAGAATGACAGGCTGAGTTGTATGGTGGGGAAGTCATGCATGCTGATCTTCCACAGTTGCATGTGGAAGTGTAGACCAGAAGGGCCATTAGTGTTTTAATTCTTATGCAGTGGGAAGATTTTATTTTATTTTGGTTCAGTGAATTTGGTGTTCTGTAAGTTTCTTGTATGTTTATAGCCATTAGTTACTTTAAGTTAAGAAAATTTAATTAATAGAATCAGAGAAGCTAAATGAGGAATAGCTTTGATACATTTCAGCAGAATCAGGAAGGACATTAGGAGACTTGGGATAACCTGAGCTTTCTTCCTCATTTTTTAGCTCGTTTTAAGAGTGTTTACTTACAGAGTCAGGTCTAGATGAATTCTCTATGTCCACCTTTGGCTTGGGCCCATAGAGGCAAGAGTGTGAATGTGGTGTATCCATACCTTGATACCTGCAACTGTCTATCTACTGTGCTGAGGACTGGTAAAGATTGGTCAAATTTCTTGGCAGTTTCAGCCACCTTTTTCAAGAAACACTGGACACAGATGTATCCATACTTCAGATCCTAGAGTCTAGGATGTCTATTGACTCCTTTGAAAAATGTGGAAATGTGTGACTAAACATGATCTCAAATAAGAGTAATCATAATTATTGGTTATAAAGCATACTCTTTATAATACAATTTGGGGAATGCCATATTTATTTTCTCCACCTGGCTTAAAGATTGGGATAGTGCTGTATGTGCAATTTCCAAGTTAATTGTCTACATTGTATCAAGCATGTCTACCCACTCTGAAAAAGTGTACACCATAACCAGTAAGTATTGGTACCCTCAGATGGGTTGAATGTCTACTTATAGATGGATAGAACCCATGTTTCTGTATAAGCATGGGACTTTTGTGCCCCTACTTGTGATTGTTCCAAGAAGACTGGCCTTGGGTCAGTGTAGGTAATGTTGACACCAACACATATTTTTGTAGTAATTCTAATAGGACAGTTTTTCCCAGATGAATTGCTTCATGAGCTTGTGGGCCTAGGCTGGAAGATGCCATCTATGGAATTATTATTTTCCTATCTGTGGTAATCAGTCAGCCCTCTGGATTTTCATAAGCCTCTTCATCAGTTGTTCTTTTTCTTTTCGGTTATATGTAAGGACTCTGGGAATACCAGGAAGATAAAACACGAATTCTGTGGAGATAATGGTTGGAGAGTATGGGACTAAGTATTCTTACAGGGTAGACTGATTGGGTGTCTCATCTGTCAATTGGTATTTCAAATTCACTCAACATTGGCTCTTTGTTTGATCCTGTTATTGTACAAACACCAAAGGTAGGCATAGCTTGGGGACACAGATATGTTCTAGGAGTTTAAGTATGTAGTCTCCATTTTTAATTTCTTTTGCCTTAAATGTAAACAGTCCCACTTCTTTGTATATTGTTGTTGTACCAACATAGGATATATCTAAGAAGATCTCTAGGAAATAATGCTAGTTACTAAATGCTATACTGAAGAACTGTATAAGAATGTAACACTAAAACTGTTTCTAATCTGTGGGGCATAATAGAACTAAGCATGCCTTAATGTCATTTTGTTGAAAGATGAAAAACCTATGGCAACATCTAGAATGCAAACAATCAAACAAGAACACCCATGTACACAGAATGCAGTGAGATATGTACTAATAAAAAATAATCAAAATGTGCTTGACCATTTCAGAAAAACAGGTCATATAGTTTTAAATTTTCGTAAACAAAATACAGGTATTGTCAAGGCAAATAATCTATAACTACAAATCACATGAAGAAACATTTACATTGATTTTGTGTGCAGGCTGTGGGAGAGTTAATATCTACTGTTCTATAAAATAGTAGTATTATAGAAGCTGGTAAGAATTAATTGTAGTTTTCACAATAAATGTTTGACATTTTTGAACAAAAGCAATTTATAGGTGTAAAATATTTAGGTTATGTATAAATTAGCATAATATATTTTACACAAAAATTTAAAAGTCAAATTAACCTTTCATGTCTGTATCATTGCTATCTGTCAATACATCTCTCTTTCTGTATTTATCTAAGACACACATTGCTAAAACTATGACCCTTAAGCAAAGATTTTATTCTATGACATAACCAAGCAAATTGTTCTCAGATAGTCAAAGTAATTATTCAATCATGAGATATTTGTAGAGCTCTAGAAAAGGGAGAAAACCACAGAATATAGTTGTAAATTATTTGTGAATTTTAAAAGATTGTAGTAATAAAAAGACAAATATTTGTTTTCATTAAGAATCCTTCTACTTTGGTTTATTCCAGAAATTCAAGTCCATAGCAAATATCACATCAGAGTAAACATACTACCCTATTGATGTGTTTCCTCATGGCTACTTCCATGTCTTTGTTCCTCAAGCTATATATAAAGGGATTCAACATTTGAGGGACCAAAGTACACATCACATAGGCAAATGCATTATTTGTAACTGAGGTAGTGAATGACGAGCTGATATAAACACCTAATGCTGTACCATAGAATAAGGAAACTACTGAAAGGTGAGACCCACAGGTAGAAATTGCTTTATATTTTCCTGTCACTGAAGACATTCTCAAAATAGAAGAAGCAATTTGAGTGTAAGAGAAAATTATTCCAGAGATTGGAATGCCATTAAGTGTGATTGTTGCAAGATATATCAGAATATAATTGATTAAGGTGTCAGAACAAGCTAGCTTGATGACTTGAGCAAGTTCACAGAAAAATAGGGGAATTTCTACATTTGTGCAGAAGGACAACCGCAACACCATCAGACCAAGCAATCCACTGCTCACAAGACTAATGATTAGAGACAATAGAATTAGTAGACCACAGGTTTGAGGTTTCATGATCATTGTGTAGTTCAGTGGATAACATATGGCAACATAGCGGTCATATGCCATTACTGAAAGAAGACAACTTTCAAAACTACAAAAAAGCAAAGTAAAGCAGATTTGTGTAAGACAGCCAGTATATGTGATGCTCTGATCCTGTGAATGAATGTTCACCAATGTCTTTGGAATGATGGTTGTGCTTAAGCAGATATCATTAAAGGATAGATTAGAGAGAAATACATACATAGGTGTTTGGAGATGGCGGTCAGAACTGACAGTCAGAATGATGAGCAGATTTCCCAAGATGGTGATCAAGTACATCGAGGTAAACATGCTGAAGATGAGTGGCTTCAGTGTTATATCATCTGTTATTCCCATAAGAAAGAATTCTGAAACATCTGTTTGGTTTTTAGATTCCATTTTAAGGGTGAATCTGGTGGAAATATGGAGAGAAACCAAATGTAGTTGCAAAGAGTAGCATTTATAATAGTTAGAAATTTGCATATCAGTAGATTTCCAATAAGATGGAAGGAGAGACCCCTGGTCCTGGAAAGACTGAATGTAGGGGAATGTGAGGACTGAGGAGTGAGAGGGGGTTGAATGGGGAAAAGAGGGAGGGAAGGGGGCTTATGGGACTTTCGGGGAGGGAGGAAACGGGAAAGGGGAAATGATTTGGAATGTAAATAAAAAAAACTTAGAAAATTAAAAAGAAGAAATATAAGTCTGTTCTCTTTTATATTTCTTATAAACTATTAATATTGTGATTTTTATCATACAGTTTAAATCATACTCCAGGTGGTTTTGATTTAAAATGAATCATAAGGAAGTATGTATTTATCAAAAAAATCTTTTTCATTTGAGTTTTAATGTCTGGTGGATTTTGTTATATTTTCTTCTGCTAGACTCTCCCTCCATCATCTCCTTCACTCTTGTTTTTATATCATTTGTTAATTTTTAATAAATAAACTTGATTTTTAATTGTTCTGAACACTAGGTTTAAACATACTAGAACAATACGGATTTTAAATTACAAATACCCATACTTATTCTATAAAAAAGAAAAGTTAAAAGTTATGAATACATAAGTATAAAATATTTGTCAAATATTGGCTTGGCTCTCAGACATGATGGTATTATGTCAAATTATTCTTTCATGTATTTACCCGACTTACCCAATTTCCTTTTGGAAATCTAAGATTTCCTTGGTAACATGAAAAAAGATAGACAGCGATTGGAAGAGTCAGGGTTATAACTTTATTTATATGATTGTTCAGTTGACTTTTTAACCAATGTCTGTTTATGTATCCAAGGTACACATAATCACTAGCCTTGAATTATAACTATGATCTCCAAGTTATCTTCAACATTTTAAAGTTCTTACTGGCAAAATCTATAACCTTTCCATTTATAAGATAGTCTACTTACAGTAATTAAATTAGGTTACATAATTGAAATACTTCTTTCCTGGTAGAACTGAACAAAATTAGAAATATATATATTCAAACTTATGAGACTCTCCCATGGAAAGGCAAGTCATAAGTTTTGAAAGTTAATTTTTAGGAAAAATTAGGAATGTTACTACCAGATTATCTGTTAAGCTATATGAAAATCTTACTGTAAGAGAAAGGAATACATGGCTTTTCAGTCTGAAAAAAAATCAAGATAAATGATGACATAAAGAGAACGTTATAGACCTTTAAGAAAGGGATTTAAGTATTTAAGTTCTATAGTCATTAGAAAACATGAACCTTCTAGATATGAGTTAAATTATATTAATCACATAATAAATTTTATTTATGTGACAGCCACTGTGCTAAGCCAAGACACATGCTCACTCTAAGGCTGTGGATGATAGTTTTATGGTGAGACAAAGATTTTACAAGATATACTACATAATTTAACACCCAACACAAAAATTCTCAATGTAATTCATAGTCTAGTCATACTTTGTAAATGAGGAAAATCATTGATAGGAGAAACATACCTGTACAGTAGGGAATTTATGCATGTAATTGATCCATACTTTATGATTTGAAAATTTAGCATGTTATTTATATTTAACAGGAACAATGAGACTAATTTGTAATAAGAAATGAATAATATAAAATTATTTAATGCTAAGTACATATGATTCTCACACTGACATTTTGTACAGGTTTTGCTTTTCCTTTTGTTTTTCATACAGGAAACATAAATCATCATAGGGTCATCAAAAATAAGTAATGTATTTGGGTATGGGAGAACACAAGAAATGGAGCATTGGTATGTTGAACATTGTAAACATAGGTGTATTCAAGAGTAGAAAATTCCTTTGAGAACTATGGTCTAAGCATACAACTAACATATAGAAATTAACATGAATTTAAGCATGAGTGGATAAGAGATGATGGATTACTCCTAATATCACAATCTAAACTTTAACTAACAGACTTTAGATGACCTGTTGATGTCAATGAAGGACTATACCTTGACTTACTTGAGTATTGAAGTTGGAAGATTTTTCACAATAAAAGGTAGACTGAGTCCCTTTTTCTTTGTCAGGTAGAATCCTTTCTAGGAAGATTCATAGATATCTGTTTCTGACTGGGGCAGGTGTGTGGCAGGAGGCTTCCACAAGCTGAATTCTATAATCTTTGTATCTCCAGGGAGCAAGTTTCCAAATGTCCTCATTAGACCCATTATATCACATTGTCTATGATCCCAGAAGCATATGTCCTTAAAGACCATTAATAAGTTCAAGAAGTCTGTCTCTCAGCTCCTACAGGTTTCATTGTATTATACCTTATTTTGTATTATTTCAACTAATAACTATTTCAGGTACCTTGTATGCCTGATACATATTATCTCACTAGTACATTAAAATATTTCTTAATTGTTACCAAAAGGTCATTACACATGTAAAGATACCAGGAAATTTTATTTCTACTTCACAAGTAAAACATGGTTTATATGTGTGGGTATCAGAGATAAATATAGATAACAGCTATTTGTCATCAATGAGCTATATCTGAGAAAAAAACACTCTCTCTGAAAATCCTTTTTCATTTTCATTGTTCAGTGCTGACTTCAGAAAACACATGTAAAGTTATGTGTATTATAATTTTTATTTTTATATTTTATTTGTATCTTTGTTACAAAACCATTTGTAACCCAGCCTTTCACCTCTGATGTAGCCAAAGATGAAATTGAATTCCTCATATCTCATTTCTACTTTTCTTTTTCTTTTTTTACTTTTCTTCTTTTATCATTCCTTTCTTTCTTTCTTAACACTCCAGATTTCATTCCTGTGTCCCCCTGTCCACCCTCCAACTGTGCCACATCCCATACCTCCTCCAATCCCCCTGTCTCCACGAGTATGCCCTCAACCTTCAACCTCCACCATCTGAACCTCCAAACTCATTGAGGCCTACAGTCTCTTGAGGGTTATGTGTGTCTTCTCTGACTGAACCCAGACCCGGCAGTCCTCTGCTGTATATGTGTTAGGGGCCTCATATCAGCTGATGTATGCTGGCTGGTTGGTGGTCCAGTGTTTGAGAGATCTCAGAGGTCCAGGCTAATTGAGACTGCCGATCCTCCTACAGGGTTGCCCTCCTCCTCAGCTTCCTCCAGCTTTTCCCTAATTCATCCACAGGGTTCAGCAGCTTCTGCCCATTGGTTGCATGCAAATATCTGCATTTAACTCTTTCAGCTGCTAGTTGGGTCTTTCAGAGGGCAGTCATGATAGGTCCCTTTTTTTGTGAGCACTCCATAGCCTCAGTGCTAGTGTCAGGCCTTGGGACCTCCCCTTGAGCTGGATCCCACTTTGGGCCTGTCACTGGATCTTCTTTTCCTCAGGCTCCTCTCCATATCCATTCCTGCAGTTATTTCAGACAGGAACAATTATGGGTCAGAGTTTTGACTGTGGGATAGCAACCTGATCTCTCACTTGATGCCAGGTCTTTCTGCTGGAGGTGGGCTCTATACATTCTCTCTCACTTCTGCTGGGTATTTCATGTAAGGTCCCTCCCTTTGAGTCCTGAGAGTCTCTCACCTCCCAGGTATCTTGTGAATTCTGGAGGGTACTCCCAACCTGCTATATGGTTGCCTGTTTCCATTCTTTCTGCTGGCCCCCAGGGCTTCAGTCCTTTTCCCTCTCACCCAATAACAGTTCAGGTTCCCCTCTCCTCCCACTTCCCATCCACTTTCCATCCCAGGTTTTCCCCTCCCTCCCTATATTTGCTTCTACTTTTCAAATGTAGGATAATAGCCATGTACCATCATATATACCTTCAAAGTTTTAAAGGTATTACTTTCAATGAATTATTTTCTAATTCAATATCTATTTTTTGTAACAGGACAGTATTATTAATTGAAAACACAATATTCTTTAGAATTATTTTATGTATTTAACATGGCTCCCAAGCCTAAATAACTGCAGCAGTAGGGAACCCCCAGGTGCCCAGTGGATGTGGGTACTCCTCCCCTCTATGCACAAATACCCACTCCCTTCTGGCCTGCAACTGCTTGGGGGCAGATTGGCCTGTCTCCCTTGACTCTCAACATTGAACAGTCTGCAAGGTTTCAAGGATATCTGCGGCATCCTGTGCAACAGGTAAGATAGCCACCTAAATAACCACAGCAACTGGTACCACCCACCTAGGTACCCAGCTGTCACGGGACTCCTTTCTCCTTCCTATGTGTGAACCTTCTCTCTCTTCCCATCTGTACCTTCTTTGGGGAGAGATCAGCCTGTCTCGCACTCTCTCTTAATGTTGCATAGTCTGCAGTGCTCTCAGGAAATTTTCTCTAGCCAGGGCAACATGTATGATAGCTATCCAAATAACTGCAAAAGCAGAGACCTCCAGGTGCCCAGTGCACGTGGGAATATACCCCCATACTCAAAAATGCCCCCTCCCTTCTGGTCTGCACCTACTTGGAGTCAGGTCAGTTTTTCTTACCCATTTTCTCAACACTGCACAGTCTACTGGGCTTCAAGGCAATCTGTTGCTGCCTAGGCAACATGTATGGTAGCCACCCAAATAGTCACAGCAGCAGGAGACCCCCAGGTGACCAACAGAAATGGGACTCCTCACACCTATGTGCAAACACCATCTACTTCTGATTTTAAACTGCTTGGGAACATATAAGCCTGTCTCTCCCTCTCCATGAACACCAGACAAACTTCAGAGTTCACAGATGATCTGCAGAAGCTAGAGCAACAGTCTACAAGTCTCCCAGGAGACTGGCTGCAGCTAGGGCCACAGATCTCCCAGGAAATCTGCTGCAACTCAGGGACACAGGAGGCAGGGTACAGTCAGAGACACACAGACCAGCTAAACAGCTAACACTGGAGATAATCAGATGGAGATGCAAGTGCAAAATCATAAACAACAGAAGCCAATATACTTTAGCACCATCAGAACCCACCTCTCCCTATATAGCAAGCCCCATAAACCTGAAATGCACGATGCTGCGTTATAATTTCATCTCATGAAGATAATAAAGACCATTAAGGTGACTTTCAATAACTCACTTAAAGAAATACAGGAAAACAGAGTTAAACAGGTAGAAGCCCTTAAAGAAGAAACAAATAAACTCCTCAAAGAAATAAAGGAAAACAAAATCAAATAAGTGAAGGAATTAAACAGAGCAGTCCAATTCCTAAAAATGGAAGTCGAAACAATAAGAAATCACAAATAGAGGCAACCTTGGAGATGGAATATCTATGAAAGGGGTAAAGAGCTACAGACACATGGATCAGCAACAGAATACAAGAGATAGAAGAGAGAATCTCAGGCATAGAAGATATCATAGAAGATATTGACACAATGTTCAAAGAAAATAAAAAGCATAAAAAAATCTTAAGCCAAAACATTCAGGAAATCCAGGACATAATGAAAAGACCAAACCTAAGAATAATAGGAATAGAAGAGAGTGAAGATTTCTAGCTTTGTAAAGGGCCAGAAAACATCTTCAACGAAATCATAGAAGAAAACTTTTCCAACCTAAAGAAAGAGATTGGCATAAAAGTACAAGAAGCTTATAGAATACCAAATAGATTGGACCAGAAAATAAAATCCTTCCATCACATAATAAGGAAAACACTAAATGCACAGAACAAAGAAAGAATATTAAAATCTGTAAGGGAAAAAGATCAAATAACATATAAAAGCAAACCTATCATAATTACACCAGACTTCTCAACAGAGACTAAAAGCCAGAAGTTCCTGAACAGATGCCATTCAGACTCTAAAACAACACAAATGCCAGTGTAGGCTACTATCCCAGTGCAACTATTAATCACCAGATATAGAGAAACCAAAATATTCTATGAAAAAAAAATTTAAGCAAGATGTATCTCCTAATCCAGCCCTACAGAGAATTCTAGGAGGAAAATTCCAACACACACAGAGTAGCTACACCAAAGAATAAATAAGAAAATTAATCATCTTAGAGCAAACCTAAAAGGAGAGAATCACACACACACATACACACACACACACACACATACACACACACACACACATACACACACACACACACACACATACACACACACACATACACACACACACATAATTCTACCTCCAACAACAAAAATAATAGGAACCAACAATCATATGTCCTTAATATCTCTCAATATCAATGGACATAATTCTCCAATTAAAAGAAATAAGCTAACAGACTGGATTTTCAAGCAGGATACAGCTTTTCATGAATTAAAGAAACACACCTCAAGGAAAAAGACAGATATTACCTCAGAGTAAAAGTCTGTAAAAAAAGTTTTTGAAGTAAATGCTTCCAAGAAACAAATAGAAACTGCCAATCTAACATCCAAGAAAGTACATTTTCAATCAAAAATTTATCAAATGAGATGGAGAAGGACACTTCATATTCGTCAAAGGAAACATAGACCAAGATGAAATCTCAATTCTAAATATCTACACCCCAAATGCAA
Organism: Tokudaia tokunoshimensis; assembly: GCA_036184795.1. NCBI lineage: Eukaryota > Metazoa > Chordata > Mammalia > Rodentia > Muridae > Tokudaia > Tokudaia tokunoshimensis. The sequence continues at coordinate 18,307,302 of BTHU01000008.1, forward strand.
GGGCATTTCCAGTCATAAAAGAAGCTTAACTAAACCTGAAAACATATATTAAACCCCAAACAATAAGAGTGGGACATTTCAACACCCCACTCTCACCAATAGACAGGTCATAGAAACAGAAACTAAACAGACACAGTAAAATTAGTTGAAGTTAAGAAGAGGGTTTATGGGACTTTTGGGGAGGGGGGATCCAGGAAAGGGGAAATCAATTGAAATGTAAATAAATTATATATCTAATAAAAAAATTGAAGTTAGGAATCGAATGGATTTAGAAGATATCTACAGAACATTTCACCCTAAAACAAAAGATCTCAGCATATTATGGTACCGTCTCCAAAACTGACCATAAAATTGGTCACAAAACAAGCCTCAACAGATACAAGAAGATTCAAATAATCCTGTGAATCCTATCAGATTGCCATGGACTAGGGCTTAACTTTAATAACAAAAGAAAAACAATGGAGAACCCACATACCCAGAAAAACTCCCAACTATCTACTCAATGATAACTAGTTCAGGGAGTTAATAAAAAAAATTAAAGACTTTCTATAAGTAAATGAAAATGAAGGCACAGCATACCCAAACTTATGGGACACAATGAAAGCAGTGCGGAGAGAAAAATTCATAGCACAAAGTGCCCTCAAAAAGAAACTGGAGACATCCTACACTAGCAAATTAACAGCACACCTGAAGCCCTAGGAAAAAAAAGAAGCAAACATATCCAAGAGAAATAGAAGGGGGGAAATAATCAAACTCAGGGCAGAAATCAACCAATTAGAAACAAAAAGAATGATACAAAGAATCAACAAAACCAAAAACTGGTTCGTTGAGAAAATCAACAAGATAGATAAACCCTTAGCCAAACTAACTAAAGGACCCTATCCAAATTAACAAAACAAAAAATGAAAAGGGAAACATAACAACAGAAACTGAGGAAATTAAAAATCCTCAGATCATACTACATAATCCTTTACTTAAAAAAAAAAATTGGAAAATCTAGATGAAATGGAGAAACTTTTAGACAGACACATACAATGTACCAGGTACCAGGTACCATGGTATCAAGTAAACTATCTGAGTGGTCTCATATCCCCTAAGGAAATAGAAGAAGTCATTAAAAACCTTCCAACCAAAAATAGCCCAGGGCCAGTTGACTTTAGTGCAGAATTTTACCAGACCTTCAAAGAAGAGTTAATCCCAACACTCCTCCAACTATTCCACACAATATAAACATAACTTGCACTACCTAATTCGTTCTATGAAGTCACAGTCACAGTGATGCCTAAACTACAAATAGATCTAATAAAGAAAGAAATATTCAGAGCAATTTAGCTAATGACCATTGATGCAAAAATACTCAGTAAAATTCTGGTAAATTGATTCCAAGAACACATCAAAACTATCCCTCACCATGATCAAGAAGGTTTCATCCAAGGAATGTAGAGATTGTTCAATATAGAAAAGTTAAAGCAATTCACTATATAAATGAACTCAAAGGAAAAAAAATCACATGATCATCTCATTAGATATTGAAAAATCATTTGACCAAATACAACACCACTTCATGTTAAAAGTATTGGAGAAATCAGTAATTCTATGCCTTTCCCTAAATTTAATAAAAGCAATATTCAGTAAACCATCAGTCAATATCAAATGAACTGGAGAGATACTTGAAGCAATCCCACTCAAATCAGGGACAAGACAAGGCTACTGATTCTGTATTTATTCAGTATTAGTACTTGAACTTCTAGCTAGAGCAACAAGACAACAAAATGCGATCAAAGGGATACAAATTGGAGAAGTCAAGTTATTACTACTTGGAGATGATATGATAGTATATATAAGAGACACCAAAAATCTATCAGAGAGCTTCTACAGCTAATAAACAACTTCAGCAAAATGGCTAGATATAAAATTAACTCAAATAAATCTGTAGCCTTCTATTATATAAATGATACACAGGCTGAGAACTAAATTAGGGAAACAACATCCTTTTCAATAACCACATATATTATAAAATATTTTGATGTAACTCTTATCAAGTGAAAGATCTGCATGACAAGAATTTCAAATCCCTGAAAAAAGAGATCAAAGAAAACCCCAGAAGAAGGAGAAATCTCCCATGCTCATGAATTGGTAGGATTAATATATTAAAAATGGTCATCCTACCAAATCAGTCTACAGATTCACACAATCCTCATCATGATTCCAACAAAGAATTCACATGGGAAAAAAATTCTTAATTTTATATGGAAAAACCAAAACCCTGGAAAGTGAAAACTATTCGCAACAATAAAAGAATGGCTGGGGCAATCAACATCCCTGACCTCAAGCTGTACTACAGAGCAGCAGTGATTAAAACCACATGGTATTGGTACAGTGACAGACAGATTGACCAATGGATCTAAAGATTCAGAAATAAGCTCATATATTTATGGCTCCTTGATCTTTGAAAAAAAAAAGCCAAAAACATACCATGGAAAAAAGAACACATCTTCAATAAATGGTCCATGTGGCTGCCTGTATGTAGAAAAATGAAAATCAGTCCATATTTATCACCTTGCACAAAGCTAAAGTCCAAACAGATCAAGGACCTCTACACAAAAACAGATGCACTGAATTGAATAGAAGAGAAAGTGGGAAAGATCCTTGAAGTCATTGGCATGGAGGGAAATTTCCTAAACAGAACTCCAATGACTTAGGCTCTTAAGATCAACAGTTGATAAATGGGACATCATGAAACTAAAAAGCTTTTCTAAGGAAAAAGACACTCAATAGGACAAATTGACAACTCGCTGATTGGTTAAAAAAACAGAAAAACAAAAACAAAAAAAAGCCAACAAAACAACAACAACAACAAAAACAAAAAAAACCAAAAAAACCTCTTTACCAATGCCACATAATTATTGTTTTTTATTTTCTCACAAAGAAAGAACTTTCTGTGTGAAACATAAGATAGAGTATCAATGATACACAAGTAAATGCACCACACATGATTTGAATTTTACAATATATTTTTTTAATATTTAAAGGTACAACTTATCCACTTTTGCAAGACATATGTTCATGCTTGAAATTTATAACATACTTTATGTCATAGGTTCTCTTTGTCTTTCACAAAGAGCACTAGAATGCATTAGAGAAGTTGTGCTTTGGGATTTTTTTGCACATTTTGTTTTTATTGTTGTGGTGATCCTTTAGACTGAGTATCCTTATTGTTGAGCTTACTAGAGTGTGCTTCTACATGTGGTTTTGTTAAACGTTTTAATTTAAGGACCTTGTCAGGAGTGAGCTGAGAGAATTGAAAAAGAAAATAAAGCAATGTAAATTACTAACATGTGTACTCTAGGCCTGAAGTATCATGGGATCTGTTCTGAGGGACTCTTCTGTTCTACAGAGATTGTATTAAAGGACTTGCACTCCTGGGAGAAGAATATCAGGAAAATCATTGCTTTAATGAGGAGCTTTGATTATTGAAACACCTGAGTTGAAAGACTGTGTGATTCAGAATATGACCTAAGTTGACATTCCTGTCCATTACAGGATCAATGCCAGATTCTCCTCCCACAGAAGATCCTCCTGACTCTGGTAGTCTGAATTTCCTGAGAAAAATCATTCAGGCTAAGCACCTAGGTAATATATTAACATTGTTCCTCTTGAAGTTATATAGATAACAGGATCTTTGACAATGCTGTGGCTATTAGAATGGGTGATTTTACTTGAAATCATTGTGGGAAGCAATGCTACAAGATTTTATGTTGATGATGAGAAAAAAAGAACTCCCTGTATTCTCATACTGCTTCTCTCAGTGGTCTGTCATCATGTGTTTGCACTGTGACTTTAATGACTGAGCTCTGAGAACAGGTTCTAATTTTTCTGAACATAGATTTGTCCCTTCTCAAATATGACAATTTTGTGAAATTTTCCACAAAGATACAACAAACACTCATCTTAGATAGGGAAACCTACAAAAGACAAAATTAATGATCCCATCAAAGTCAAATGTGAGCTTTTTGAAGTTAATTAAATAAGTATAGATGAGGAGTTGTAGAACATAGAGACCCATATCAGGTGCATCACCAAAAGGATCATCCCTATACTGATGATAACTTAGAAATCTGCATCCCTGGGAGGGCTCTTTGCATGGCTTGAAGGCTCCAGAGTCAGTAACATAACCTGCTTCTGACAGCTCCTCTTCCTCTAGGCAGCTCTGGCAGTGTTTCCTTTCATAGTGACATTTTAGCCTCCTGACCCTCTCCTTCTTTCCTTGAAGGAGTGTTTTAATGTCTATAGCAGAGAGTGAGAGAGTGCTAAAATTTCTTCTGGTTACATTCTCTCTCTCTCTCTCTCTCTCTCTCTCTCTCTCTCTCTCTCTCTCTCTCTCTCTCTCTCTCTCTCTCTTTCTCTCTCTCTCCCTCTCTCTTTCCCTCTTTCTCTCTGTGTGCTTGTGTGCATATGTGATTGTAAGGCTTCTCCTAGTCTAGACATAGTTGAGTTGGGGTTTTATCCTGTTGTAAACCAAATGACTTTTTTTCTAATATATTTTTGTACTCTGCTGAGATGCATGCACTCAACATTTAGATTGCCTCTCTAATCACTTCACTTTGGCTTTTGAAACAACAGTTTGTTGCTGGCCTGTAAATTACTAATTTAGCTAAATTGGCTGGCAAGTAGGATGCAAAGATCTGTCCCTCTCTCTCTCTTTTCTCCTTTCCAGTAATAAAATAACTTTACATATATATTTATATTTTAACATGTGTTCTGCGTATCAATCTTAAGTCTTTATGCTGGCAAGACAAAGCGTTTACCAAGTGAGAAGAGACATCTTTCCCATTCCCATTAAACTGTTAAATTGTTTCTATGCCCCCCCTCTCTCTCTCATGCATATGTGTAATATGTGTATGTGAACACAAAAGTATGTTCATTTAGAAGTCTACTGTTTATCTCATGAACCTTCCTTAATGTTTCACTACCTTCTTCATTGAGGCAGAACCTCTTAATCACAGAGTTCATCATATGGCTAATTTTGGTAGCTAGCTTGCTCTGGGTTCTCCTGTCTTGTCTTCTTAGGCTGGAACAACAGATGGACCTATGTGCCCAGATTACACTTTTGTGGATTCTGACGGTTAGAATGCTGGTCCCTATGCTTCTTTTGCATGTAATTGTCATAATGAATCATCTATCTGCCTCAATTTATTTATGTTCTTGCACTCATGTTTGGTCAAAGATTTGTAAACTATAATAAATACTACAGAATACAAAATTAGATACTTAATGCAAGAAATGTATATTTTTGTGGTTCTGGAGGTTAAAGGCCAAAATCATAATGTCTAGATAGGTAGTTGTCTAATGATATTGTGATATTGCTGATGTTCATGTTGTTTTTTTCTTTTTCCACTTCATGTTTTTCATCAGATTCACCATGAACATGAAATCTATAAACCAAACAGTTGTGTCAGGATTCATTCTCCTGGGACTCACAGATGATACCAAGCTGCAACTTATCATCTTCAGTGTTTTTCTTTCCATGTACCTTGTAACAATCCTAGGAAACCTGCTGATTATTCTGGCCACCAGCTTTGACTCCCATCTCCATACCCCCATGTACTTCTTTCTCTCTGGTCTTTCTTTCAATGACATATTTTTAGTCACATGCACAATTCCAAAGATGCTGGCAAATATACAAACAAAAAACCAGATCATCAGTTATGGAGGATGTCTGACTCAGGTCTGCTTTGTCTTGATGTGTGTTGGCATGGAGAATTGTCTTCTAGCCGCAATGGCCTATGACCGCTATGTTGCTATTTGCCATCCACTTAGGTATAGGATCATAATGAACCCCTGTCTTTGTATCCTAATGGTGATATTTTCTATAATGGGAAGCATGACAAATGCCCTGGTCAATGGCCTAATGGTATTACATCTGTCCTTCTGCACAGAGCTCATAATCCCACATTTCTTCTGTGAACTTACACAGATTACTAAACTTGCCTGTTCCAACACTCTTATTGACAACCTACTCATATACATTTCATCTTGCATATTTGGTGGTGTTCCTCTCTCTGGCATTATTTTGTCTTATAGTCAAATTGCAACCACTGTCTTGAGAATGTCATCATCAGAAGGAAGATATAAAGCATTTTCCACCTGTGGGTCTCACCTGTCAGTTGTTTTCTTATTTTATGGAACTGGTTTTGGGGTCTACATCAGCTCAACAATTACAGAATCATCCAGGAAGAGTGCTGTGGCTTCAGTGCTGTATTCAGTAGTCCCTCAAATGATAAATCCCTTTATCTATAGTCTGAGGAACAGAGACATGAAAGAAGCCTTGAAGAAACTCATCAGTAGGACATTATTTCCTCTATGATACATCATTTCTTCTTTACTAGAATTGCTTAAGCCAAGAAAATATAGTTGTTTCTTAACCATAATGCAAGATACTTTTATTATTACTTTGATTATTCATTCACTTTACTTTTCCATCATACTACCCCTCTCCACATCTACCATCCATCTCCTCTGAGTGGATAGAACCACTCTCTTTGCTATCCTCCATCACTGACCATCAAGTTTCTGAAGGATAGGCACATCCTCTCCCACTGATGCCAGACAAAGTATCCCAGCTAGAAGAACATATACCATAGACAGGCAAAAATTTTTCAGCCACATAAATACAGTGCTGCACATCTGATACATATAAGCAGCAAGGCCTAATCCCAGCCTGTTTATCCTCTTTTACTGGTCATTCAGTCTATGAGAGCCCCAAGGGTCTAGTTTTGTTGACTCTGTTGGTCTTCCTGTTTGCATTCTTTTCTCCATTTTTCCATAAGAGTACCTAAACTGCATCCACTGTTTTGCTGTGGTGTTTGCATCTGTTTAGAGGATAGCTATGCTACACTTCGATCTGAAAGCAAATCGGAGTATCAATTTTAGAGTTAGGGGATGGTGCTTGATCATAGGATGTGTCTCAAGTTGGGCCTGTTGTTGGTTGGCCATTCCCTCAGGCTATGTTCTGTCCCCCATCCCAACTTTATCTTTAGACAGGATAAATTTTTTTTCCAAGGCTTGGTGGGTATGTTTGTTTCCCTATGACTCCATTGGGGTTCCTGCCTGGCTACAGGCCGTGGCCTCTTCAGATTATATGTCCTCAGTGCTGTGAGTCACTGTTAACCCCATTGATTCTTAGGTGCTTCCCTTATTCCAGGTCTTTGCCACATCCTGGAGATGCCTCCCACATCCCCAGGACTGTCAGTTGCAAAATTTGATCAATTCTCAAGGCTGTCTGGCACTTTTGTTGTCCCTTTCCATACCTGATCCTGAAACCTACCATTCCTCTCCCATCCGCTCTCCCACCTTGTTCCCTCCCTCCATCTATGTCCTATGACTATTTTATTTCCCATTCTAAGTGAGATCCAAGCATCCTTCCTTGTACTGTCCTTATTTTTGCTTCTTTGTGTCTGTGGAATGTAACAAGGGTATCCTGTATATTATGGCTAATATCTTCTTATAAGTGAATATATACCATACTTATTGCTTTGGGTCGGGGTTACCTCTCTCTGGATGATATTCTCAAGATCCATTTGCTTATCTGCAAAATGTATGTCTTTGTTTTTAATAGGCAAATAATATGTAACCTATTAATAGTATTTTTAATCTATTCTTAAGTTGGATATCTTGGTTATTTCCAGTTTCTGAATATTTTGAATAAAGCTGCTATGAACCTAGTTGTGCAAGTGTCTTTGTGGGATGTTGGAGTCTTTTGGGTATATGCCTGGGAGTGATATAGCTGGCTCTTGAGGTAGAACTATTTCCAGTTTTCTGAGACATCGCCAAATTGATTTCCAAAGTGGTTTATCAAGCTTGTTCTCCTTGCTCCACTTCCTTGCCAGCATATGCTATCACTTGAGGTTTTTGTTTTTAGTCTTAGCCATCTTATCAGGTGTAAGATAAAATCTAAGAGTTGGGTAGATTTTCATTCACTTGATGACTGAGGACACTGAAAATATCTTGAATTGGGTTATTTCAGTTGCTGGTGTCTAACTTCTTGAGTTATTTATAAAACTTAGATATTATCCCTCTATCAGATGCAAGATTGGTAAAAATCCTTTTGGTTTTTGACAGTGTCCTTTGCCTTACTGAAGTTTTTCACTTTCATGGTGTCCTATTTATAAATTGTTGATCTTAGAGACTGAGCCATTGCTGTTCTAATTACAAAGTTGTCTCCTGTACCAATGAGTTCAAGGCTGTTCCAGTTTCTGTTCTGTTGGATTTAGCCTATCTGGTTTTAGGTTGAAGTCTTTGATCCATTTGGACTTGATATTTGTGCAAAGTGATAGATATGGTTACTTTGCCTTCTTTTACATGCAGACATCCAGATAGAACAGCACCCTTTTGCAAAGGTGTATTATTTTTTTTCCATTTTATAATTTTTCTTCTTTGTGAAAAATGAAGTGTCCATAGGTGTGTGGGTTTATTTCAGTGTCTTTAATTCAATTCCATTGGTCAACCTGTCTGTTCCTATACCAATACTATGTAGTATTTATTATTCTTCCTCTTTGGTACTGCTTGACTTCAGGGATCGTAATAACTCTGCTCAGGTTTATTCTATCCTCAGAATTTTGTTTTTCAATATGAAGTTGAGAATTTCTCAGTCAATGTCTGAATAATGTTGCATTTTAAATGGGAATTGCATTGAATATTTGAATTGTGAGGAAGAGGGCAGTTTTCACTATGTTAATTCTACTGATCCATGAACATGGAGGAATCTTTCCATGTTCTGAAATCTTCCTTGATTTCTTTCTTCAGTAACTTAAAGTTCTAGTCATATAGCTCTTTCACTTGTTTGGCTAGAATTATACCATGCTGTTTTATATTATTCATGGCCATTATAAAGGTTGTTGTTTCCCTAATTTTTTCTTGGCTCATTTATCATTTGTATAAAGTAGAGTTACTGTTTTCTGTGAGTTAAAATGTTTCCAGTCATTTTGCTGAAAGTGTTTATCAGTTGTAGGAGTTCTCTGGTATAATTTTTGGAGTCAATCACATACACTATTATATAATCCACAAACAGAAATACTTTGGTGTTTTCCTTTTCAGTTTATATCCACTTGATATCCTCTTGTTGTTTTATTGCTCTGGCTGGAATTTCAATTACTATATTGAATAGATAGTGAAAGAGTGAACAGCCTTTTGTTGTACTTGATTTTAATGCAAAAGCATTGACTTTCTCTCCATTTAGTTTGATATTGGCTATTGGTTTGCTGTAAATAGCTTTTAACGTGAAGAGATGTTGAACTTTGTCAAAGACATTTTATTTTTCTTTTTTTTTAATTTTATTTTCTGTTTTTTATTTATTTACATTCAAAATCATTTCCCCTTTCCCGTTTCCTCCCTCCACAAAAGTCCCATAAGCCCCCTTCCCTCCCTCTTTTCCCCATTCAACCCCCTCTCGCTTCTCTGTCCTGGCATTCCCCTACATTCATTCTTTCCAGGACCAGGGGTCTCTCCTTCCATCTTCTTAGAAATCTATTGATATGTGAATTGTGTCTAGGGTATTCCGAGATTCTGGGTTAATATCCCCTTATCAGTGACTGCATAACATGTGTGTTCTTTTGTGATTGGGTAACCTCACTAAGGATGATATTTTCAAGTTCTGACCATTTGCCTAGGAATTTCGTGAATTCATTGTTTTTAATTGCAGAGTAGTATTCCATTGTGTAAATATACCACATCTTCTGAACCAATTCCGCCGTTGAGGGACATCTGGGTTCTTTCCAGCTTCTGGCTATTATAAATAAGGCTGCTATGAACATAGTGGGGCATGTGTCCTTATTGCATGCAGGTAAACCCTCTGGGTATATGCCCAGGAGTGGTATAGCCGGATCCTCCAGGAGTGTCATGCCCAGTTTTCGGAGGAACCGCCACACTGCTTTCCAGAGTGGTTGTACCAGCTTGCACTTCCACCAGCAACAACCACATCCTCCCCAACACCTGCTGTCACCTGTGTTTTTGATCTTAGCCATTCTGACTGGTGTGAGATGGAATCTCAGGGTTGTTTTGATTTGCATTTCCATAATGACTAAGGATGATTAACATCTCTTTAGGTGCTTCTCAGCCATTAGATATTCTTCAGGTGAGAACTCTTTGTTTAGCTCTGTACCCCAATTTTTATAGGGTTACTTGCCTCTCTGGAGTTTAACTTCTTGAGTTCTTTGTATATATTGGATATTAGCCCTCTGTCGGATGTAGGGTTGGTGAAGATCATTTCCCAGTGAGTTGGTTGCCGTTTTGTCTTTTTGACAGTGTCTTTTGCCTTGCAAAATCTTTGTAATTTAGTGCGGTCCCATTTGTCTATTCTTGATCTTAGATCATAAGCTATTGGAGTTCTGTTCAGGAAATTCTCCCCTGTGCCCATATGTTCAAGGTTCTTCCCTAGTTTCCTTTCTATTAGTTTCAGTGTGTCTGGTTTTATGTGGAGGTCCTTGATCCACATGGAATTGAGCTTAGTGCAAGGAGATAAGGATGGGTCAATTTGCATTCTTCTGCATGTTGACCTCCAGTTGAGCCAGCACCATTTGTTGAAAAGGCTATCTTTTTTCCACTGGATGGTTTTAGCTCCTTTGTCAAAGATCAAGTGACCATAGGAGTGTGGATTCATTTCTGAGTCTTCAATTCTGTTCCATTGATCTACATGCCTGTCACTGGACCAAGACCATGCGGTTTTTAACACTATTGCCCTGTAGTACAGCTTGAGGTCCAGGATACTGATTCCCCCAGAGGTTCTTTTACTCTTGAGAATAGTTTTAGCTATTCTGGGTTTTCGGTTATTCCAGATGAATTTTTGAATTGCTCTTTATAACTCTATGAAGAATTGAATTGGGATTTTGATGGGGATTGCATTGAATCTATATATTACTTTTGGTAAGATGGTCATTTTTACTATATTAATCCTGCCAATCCATGAACATGGCAGATTTTTCCATCTTCTGAGGTCTTCTTCAATTTCTTTCTTCAGAGACTTGAAGTTCTTGTCATACAGATCTTTCACTTGTTTGGTTAGACTCACGCCAAGATACTTTATATGGTGTGTGGCTATTGTAAAGGGTATCATTTCTCTTACTTCTTTCTCAGCCTGCTTATCCTTTGAGTATAGGAAGGCTACTGACTTGCTTCAGTTGATTTTATATCAGGCCACTTTGCTGAAGTCGTTTATCAGCTGTAGGAGTTCTCTGGTGGAGTTCTTTGGGTCACTTAAGTATACTATCATATCGTCTGCAAATAGTGATAGTTTGACTTCTTCCTTTCCAATTTGTATCCCTTTGACCTCTTTTTGTTGTCTAATTGTTCTAGCTAGAACTTCAAGTACTATATTGAAAAGATATGGAGAGAGAGGTCAGCCTTGTCTAGTCCCTGATTTTAGTGGGATTGCTTCAAGTTTCTCTCCATTTAGATTGATGCTGGATATCGGTTTGCTGTAAATTGCTTTTACTATGTTTAGATATCGGCCTCGAATTCCTGATCTTTCCAAGACCTTTAGCATGAAAGGATGCTGAATTTTGTCAAATGCTTTCTCAGCATATAATGAGATGATCATGTGGTTTTTTTCTTTGAGATTATTTATATAGTGGATTACATTGATGGATTTCCTTCTATTGAACCATCCCTGCATCCCTGGGATGAAGCCTACTTGATCGTAGTGAATGATCGTTTTGATGTGTTCTTGGATTCGGTTGGCAAGAATTTTATTGAGTATTTTTGCATCGATATTCATAAGAGAGACTGGCCTGAGATTCTCTTTCTTTGTCGGATCTTTGTGTGCTTTTGGTATTAATGTAATTATGGCTTCATAGAACTAGCTGGGTATCGTTCCTTCTGTTTTTATTTTGTGGAACAATTTGAAGAGTACTGGTGTTAGGTCTTCTTTGAATGTATGATAGAATTCTGCACTAAAACCATCTGGACCTATGCTTTTTTTGGTTGGATGACTTCCAATGACAACTTCTATTTCTTCAGGGGTTATAGGATGGTTTAGATGGTCTATTTGATCCTGATTTAATTTTGGTATTTGATATCTGTTTAGGAAATTGTCCATTTCCTCAAGATTTTCTAGTTGTGTTGAATACAGGTTTTTATAGTAGGATCTGATGATTTTTTGAATTTCCTCAGTTTCTGTTGTTATCTCTCCCTTTTCGTTTCTGATTTTATTAATTTGGATACTGTCTCTGTGCCCTCTGGTTAGTCTGGCTAAGGGCTTATCTATCTTGTTGATTTTCTCAAAGAACCAACTCCTCGTTTTGTTGATTCTTTGTATGGTTTTATTTGTTTCTATTTGATTGATTTCAGCCCTGAGTTTGATTATTTCCTGCCTTCTACTCCTCTTTGGTGTATTTGCTTCTTTTTGTTCCAGGGCTTTCAGGTTTGCCAGTAAGCTGTTAGTGTATGCTGTCTCCCATTTCTTTTTGGAGGCACTCAGGGCTATGAATTTTCCTCTTAGCACTGCTTTCATTGTGTCCCATAAATTAGGGTATGCTGTGCCTTCATTTTCATTAACTTTCAAAAAGTCTTTGATTTCTTTCTTTATTTCCACCTTGACCAAGTTATCATTGAGTAGAGCATTGTTCAGCCTCCATGTGTATGTGGGTTTTCTTTTGTTTTTGTTGCCATTGAAGACCACCCTTATTCCATAGTGGTCTGATAGGAGACATGGGATTAGTTCTATCTTCTTATATCTGTTGAGGTCTGATTTGTGACCAATTATATGGTCAGTTTTGGAGAAGGTACCATGAGGTTCTGAGAAGAAGGTATATTCTTTAGCTCTAGGATGAAATGTTCTATATATCTGTTAGTTCCTTTTGGTCCAAGGCTTCAATTAGATTCACTGTGTCCCTGTTTAGTTTCTGCTTTCCTGAACGATCCATTTCAGAGAGCAGGGTGTTGAAGTCACCCACTATTATTGTGTGAGGTGTGATGTGTGCTGTGAGCTTTAGTAATGTTTCTTTTACAAATGAGGGTGCCCTTGCATTTGGAGCATAGATATTCAGAATTGAGAATTCTTGTTGGTGGATTTTTCCCTTGATCAGTATGTAGTGTCCTTCAGTGTCTTTTTTGATGACTTTAGGTTGAAAATCAATTTTATCTGATATTAGGATGGCTACTCCACCTCGTTTCTTGGGGCCATTTGCTTGTAAAATTGTTTTCCAGCCTTTTACTCTGAGGTAGTGTTTGTCTTTGACACTGAGGTGTGTTTCCTGCATGCAGCAAAATGCTGGGTCCTGTTTACGTATCCAGTCTGCTAGTCTATGTGTTTTTATTGGGGAATTGAGACCATTAATATTAAGAGAGATTAAGGCATAGTGATTATTGCCACCTGCCATTGTTGATGCTATCTTTATGTTTGAGTGGTTATCTACTTTTGGGTTTGAAGCAAGAAGGTTACTATCTCATTTTTTTCAGGGTGTTGTTTCTCTCCCTGTATTGGCGGTTTCCACCTATTATCCGTTGCAGGGCTGGATTTGTGGAAAGATATTGTGAAAATTTGGTTTTATCATGGAATATCTTGGTCTCTCCATCTATGGTGATTGAGAGTTTTGCTGAGTGTAGTAGTGTAGACTGGCATTTGTGCTCTCTTAGTGTCTGCATGAGATCTGTCCAGGATCTTCTGGCTTTCATAGTCTCTGGTGAGAAATCTGATGTGATTCGGATAGGTCTTCCTTTGTATGTTACTTGGCCCTTTTCTCTTACTGCTTTTAATATTCTTTCTTTGTTTAGTACATTTGGTGTTTTGATTATTATGTGACGGGAGGTATTTCTGTTCTGGTCCAGTCTGTTTGGAGTTCTGTAGGCTTCTTGTACGTTCATTGGCATCTCTTTCTTTAGGTTAGGGAAGTTTCCCTCCAAAATTTTGTTGAAGATGTTTACTGGCCCTTTAAGTTGCGAATCTTCACTCTCATCTTTACCTATAATCTTTAGGTTTGGTCTTCTCATTGTGTCCTGGATTTCCTGGATGGTTTGGGTTACACTTTTTTTGCATTTTGCATTTTCTTTGACTGTTGAATCGATGCTTTCTATGGTATCTTCAGCACCTGAATTTCTTTCCTCCATCTCTTGTATTCTATTGTTGATGTTTTATCTATGACTCCTGATTTCTTCCCAAGGTTTTCTATCTCCAAAGTTGTCTCCCTTTGTGATTTCTTAGTTGTTTCTACTTCCTTTTTTAGATCCTGGATGGATTTGCTGAGATCCTTCACTTGTTTGTTTGTATTTTCCTGTATTTCTCTAAGGTATTTTTGCATTATCTCTTTCTGGATTTCTGCCTTTTGACCCAAGTTCTCCTGCATTTCTCTGAACGATTTTTGTGTTTCCTTCTCATGGGATTCCATCTGTTGATCCATCGTCTCCTGCATTTCTTTAAGCAGTTCTCGTGTTTCCTTTGTAAGGGAATCTATCCGTTGATTCATTTCTTTAAGCAATTTTTGTGTTGCCTCCCTATGGGCATCCGTCTGTTGACCCATATTCTTCTGCATTTCTTTATGCAATTTTTGTGATTCCTTTGAAAGTGCATCTACCCGTTGATTCATTTCTTTAAGCGATTTTTGTGTTGTCTCCTTGTGGGCCTCCATCTTTTGATCCATGTTCTCCCGCATTTCTCTAAGCGATTTTTGTGTTTCTTTTGTAAGGGCTTCTAACCATTGATTCATGGTCTCCTGTAATTCTTTATTAGATTTATTTGTGTCCTTCTTGAAATCCTCTAATAGCCTCATGAGAAGTGATTTTAAATCCAGATCTTATCTTTTGGCTGTGGTGGGGTATCCAGGACTTGCTACTGTTGGAGAGTTAGGTTCGGATGGTGCCATATTACTTTGTTTTCTGTTAGTAACGTTCCTACGTTTGCCTTTTGCCATCTGGTTACCTCTGGTGTTAGTTGGTCCTGCTGTCACTGGCTGTTGGTTGGACCTCCTGTGAGCCTGCAAAGCTATTTCTGGCCCCCCTGGATTACCAGGATTCCCCTGGCACCGATTTTTGGGGCCTGCCCTGCTCCTGAGTGACTTTGGAGCCCTGATGTGCCTTGCCCCAAGTGATGTTATATTGTGGAGTCCCTGCACATCCAAAGGCTCAGCGTAATGGATTCCTGGAGCAGAGGTCGCCAAAGGCAGGCTGGTAGGCTCCTTCCCTGTGCAGGGGTGTGTGCTCTCTCCCAGAGTGAGGGGGAGGGGGCGTCCCTCTGCAAGGCAGAAGTCCCACAGCAGAGCTGGCCCGCTGGTTACTGCAGATCTTCCCAGCTCTTGGGAGCAGTGTACACACAAGCCTTCCGAGACCCAAGTGATATTATGCCTGTCTGTCTCCGAGTCTTGCAGTCCCAACTACCTGGCCACTGGAGCAAAGATGGTGGAGTGCACTCTGCACTCTCTAGGTGGCTCAGGTCACCCTGCAGAAGGGATGGCCTACAGCAGATCTGGTGCCCAGACGACCACAGCGCTGTACCGTTCTTGGGAGCAGACGGAAGCCCCAATAGGTCGTGTCCCAAGGGATGTTATATTGGTAAGAACCTGGGTACCTGTCTCTTCAGTGCAGTCTACCGGAACCGAGGTTGCCAAAGGGTAACTGGACGGGTAGGCTCCCGCCCAGTGCGGGGGGGGGGGGTCCCTCTGCCAGGCAGAAGTCCCACAGCAGAGCTGGCGCGCTGGTTACTGCAGATCTGCCCAGCTCTTGGGAGCTGCCTACACACAAGCCGCCCTAGACACAAGCGATATTATGCCTGTCTGTCTCCGAGCCTGGCAGTCCCAACTACGTGGCCACTGGCGCTCAAAGACATTTTCAACATTCAATGCTAAGATCGTGTTATTTTTTATTTCTGTTTGTTTATATGGTCAACTATGTTGGCAGATTTTTTTTATTTTATTTTTATTTTTTTTTAATTTACCTTCCAAATCATTTCCCCTTTCCCGTTTCCTCCCTCCCCGAAAGTCCCATAAGCCCCCTTCCCTCCCTCTTTTCTCCATTCAACCCCCTCTCGCTTCTCTGTCCTGGCGTTCCCCTACATCCAGTCTTTCCAGGACCAGGGGTTTCTCCTTCCATCTTCTTAGAAATGTATATTGAGCCATACCTGAATTCCTGGGATGATGCCTACATGATTATGGTGGATGATACTTTGATGTGTTCCTGCATTTAGTGTGGGAATATTTTATTGAGTATTTTTGTATTAGTGTTAATAAGAGAAATTGGTCTGGAATTCTCTTTCCTTGTTGGCTCTTTGTGTGGTTTAGGTATCAGGGTGATTGGTTTCATAGAATGAGTTTTGTAGTGTCCTTTGCATTTCTATTTACTGGAGTAGTTTGAGAAGTATTAGTCGTAGCTCTTCTTTGAAAGTTTGTTAGAATTCTACACTAAAATCATTTGGCCCTTGGCATTTTGGTGGGGAGACTTATAATGACTCTTTCTTAAGGGTTGTAGGGCTATTTAAATAGTTTATCTGATTTTGATTTAATTTTGTTACGTAGTATTTGTCTAGGAAACCATCCATTTCATTTGATTTTCAAATTTTGTAGAGTAGTGGCTTATGAACTAAGACCTAATTATTCTTTGAATTGCCCAATTTTCTGTTGTTCTGTCTCTCTTTTCTTTTCTGATTTTGTTTATTTGGGTACTATTTCTTTGTGTTTTTGTTAGTTTGGCTAAGTGTTTGTCTGTCTTGTTAAATTTTCTCAAAAAAAAAAAAACCCAACAACTTTTGATTCAGTTGATTCTATGTATTTTCTTTATTTCTAACTTATTGACTTCAGCTTTGATTTTGATTATTTCCTGACTTCTCCTTCTCTTCAGTGGGCTTGCTTCTTTTTTTTCTAGAGCTTTCAGGTGTATGAGAAGTTTCTAATTTCTTTATGGAGGCATTTAATGTTATGAACTTTTTCTTTTAACTTTGCTTTCATTGTGTACCATAACTCTGAGTATGTTTTGCCTTCATTTTCAATGAATTCTAAAAAAAAAAAATCTTCAAGTTCTTTATTTCTTCTCTTACTCAGAAATTACTGAGGAGAAAATTTTTTAATTTCCAAGAGTGTGTAAATTTTCTGGTGTTTCTGTTGTTGTGAAAGTCCAGCTCTAATCCAGTTAGTCTGATATGATACAAGGCATTATTTCATTTTTTCATATCTTTTGAAATTTGCTTTATGACCAGTTATTTGGTAAAATTTTAGTAAAGGATCCATGGGGTGCTGAAAAGAAGTTATATTCTTTTTTGTTTGAGTGAAATATTTTATAGATTTCTGTTAGGTCCATTTGGTCCAAAATGTCTGTTAGTTTCATTATTTCTCTGTTTAGTTCTTGTCTTGATGACCTGTCAACTGGTGAGTGTGGAGTGTTGATGTCTACCACTATTAATGTACTAGATCAAATGTATAATTTAAGCTTTGGCAATGTTTGGTTTACAAATGTGTACTTTGAGTTTGAGGAATAGATGTTCAGAATTGAGATATCATTTTGGTTAATTTTTCATTTAATGAGAAAAAATTGTCCTTCTCTGTTTCTTTTAAATAATTTTAGTTGAAAGTCTAATTTATTATAAATTAGAATGTCTACTACAGCTTGCCTCTTGGGTCCATTTGCTTGGCAAACATTTTATAGTCCTTCCTATGAGGTAATTTCTATTTTTCTTACTGAGGTGTGTTTCTTTATGCAACAGAATAAAAGATCCTATTTCACATGCATTCTGTTAGCCTGTGCCCTTTCATAGAGAATTGAGTCCACTGATGTTGAGAGGTATTAATAACTGGAGGTTGTTTATATATGCTTTTTTGATGTTTGTCGTGCTAGTGTGTCTGCTTGTGTGTGTTTCCCTTGTTTGTAGTATTACTTAGTTCCTGCTTTTTTCTTGGATATAGTTATTCTTTTTGGATCAGAGTTTTTTGTTTAGTAATTTCTGTAGGGCTGGAATTATGATTTTATGATTTTTGGATTTGTCTTGAAATATTTTCTTTTCTCCATCTATGGTGACAGTTTTGTTTTCTCCAAAGTTTGAGTTTGCGGAGTATAGTAGTCTAGGTTGGTATCTGTGGGTGTTTTGAAGGTTGCAAGATATCAGGACAGGTACTGTTGAGAGGTCTGTTGTAATTCTAATAGGTCTTTCTTTTGTATGTTACCTGAACTTTACCTCTTGCTGCTTTTAATATTCTTTCTTAGTTCTGTAGATTTTGTGTTTTTATTATTATATTGTAAGAGAATGGTTTATTTAGTCCAACCTAATTGGTGTTTTGTAATCTTCTTATATGCTTATAGACATCTCTTTCTTTAGGTTGTAAAAGTTTTCTTCTATGTTTTTATTGAGAATATTTTCTGGGCCTTGGAGCTGTTACTTGACACCTTCTACTATTCCTATTTTTCTTATGTTATGTCTTTTCATGGTATCCCAGATTTCCTGGATGGTTTGTGACAGAAATTGTTTTAGAATAACATTTTCTTTGACTGATGTATCAATGGTTTATTGTATCTTTTATGCCTGAAGTTTTCTTTTCCATCTTTTGTATTCTGTTGGTGATGCTTCCATCTTTTGTTCATGTTCTCTTTTGTAGGTTTGCCATCTCCAGGATACACTCAGTTTATGTTTACTTTATTGCTTCTATTTTCATTTTCAGGTCTCAAACAGTTTTGTTTATTTCTTTCACCTGTTTAATTGTATTTTCCTATATTTCTTTAAGAGATTTATTTCTTTCCTATTTAAAGACATCTACCTGTTCGATTGTATTCCTCTGTAGTTCTTTAAGGGATTTATTCATTTCTTCTTTGAAGGCCTCTATCATCTCTTTAAGATTGAATTTAAAGTCATTTTCTTGAATTTCAGTTGAGTTAGGAAACCAGGGTTTCCTGTAGTAAGGTAGCTATGCTTTGAAACATGTGGAAGAATGCAAATTAACCCATTCTTATCTCCTTGCACTAAGCTCAATTCCAAGTGGATCAAGGACCTCCACATAAAACCAGACACACTGAAACTAATAGAAAGGAAACTAGGGAAAAACCTTGAACATATGGGCACAGGGGAGAACGGATAACCATAGTCTTGGGCCCATATCTCCCTCTGTCTTTGATTTAGACATAAAGGATCTGGCCCCATTACAGGAACAATCAAATCCTCCAGTCCCACCAACAATTCCTCAATCCTCTCCTCAGCATCCTCAACCAACACTTTCATCTCCTCTCCCAAAATTCCTCTACCCCCTGATCTCAAGTCTAAATGTCTATAGAAATTGTGCTTTCCCTAAGCTACTGCCCTCTAACATCCTTGCTTTTCATAAGTGCCATTGCCTCTCTTGTTTTCACTATCACCCCCCATGTCTCACACTGATAGAATCTATTCTTTCAGGGAGGTTATTTGAGCTTAAAGGTTGCTCTAGATCTATGTCTATTCCTATTTGTCTTATCTGTAGAGAGACATTAAGACTCTTTTACAAGTGCTTCCACTAATTTCATTAAGGAATGTAGGTACCTTACCTAGTCATATACTTCACACAGCATGACCTATGCCTTTCTTATACCCAGACAGTAATAAACCGTATCTATCAAACAAAACAGACCAAGGGACCTAAACCACACGATCATCTTTTTAAATGAAGAAAGGCCTTTTGCAAAATTCTATATCCTTTTAAAATAAAAATTTTGAAGAAAATAGTGAGACAGATGATACACCTCAGCCTAATTAGGTCCTTGAAAAACCAAACCTGCAAACATTATAAGCATAAATATAAAGCAAGTCAAAGCATTTCCACTAAAATCAAGAGCAAGACATGATGTGTATTTTTCTTATGCTTTCCCAAAGTGGTACTAGAATACGTTGCTAGAACTATAAGATAATATAAGGACCTAAAGGGGCTACAAATAGGAAAGAAGCCAAGCTACATTTATAAATAATATATTTTTATATATGAGCAACACTAGGATTCTTGTGCTGATAACAATTATTTTTTAAAATGTATCAGACTATATTATCAGCCTTTCTGCACACAAATTTCAGACTAAAGGAAAAAATTAAGAGAAATAATATCTTTCCCAATAGCTTAAAATAATACATCTTAGTAAAGTCAGCAAAATACTTGTATAATAAAAGCTTTATGACATTGAGAAAGAAATTGAAAAATACATAAGAAGGAAGAAAGCCATCAAAACTTATGGATTAGTATTATTAATATAGTAAAATTGGCAAATCTACAAATTCAATATGAGGCAGAAAAGAGGAAGCTCTGCTATGAAAAGGGATACTTCCATTTTGTGCTGATCTCAAAAAACTGTCTGTATATCATAGACTATAATATTAGTAGTGAGATCTAACAATGTCTGATATCACCCAGACATTTATTAGTATGCTCATTTTCCTACTTTTGAGTTATTTCTTTTTTTATTCTTTTTTATTTATTTATTTATTTTTTGTGAGACAGGGTTTCTCTGTGTAGCCCTGACTGTCCTGGAACTCACTCTGTAGACCACACTGGCCTTGAACTCAGAAATCTACCTGCCTCTGCCTCCCAAGTGATGGGATTAAAGGCGTGAGCCACCACTGCCCAGCTCTTTCTTTATTCTTTAAATTATTTGATTACTTGATAAAGTTAATGATTGTTCTTTTACATTCTGTGCTCTCAAATTCATCCACTTATTTTTCTTTAACAAACATTGCTATAGGACTAGTATGTTTGGGAAAGAATATATAGTTGTAACCTTTCATTTTGTTAGTAATTTAGAAAAATAATGTGTGATATGAAGAACTTTTATAAGTTGCATGTCTAATATTTATATAGTAGGTTTGATCAGAAATAGGATGTGTGTGAGGTGTTGGGCCTTGAGATTATAAATGGCTTAGATAGAAAAAAGTCAGATAGATAGAAAGGACATGGAAGGTTTACATGATGTGTATCCTTATTCAAATCTGAATTGTGAGAACACACCTTTTCAAGTAAAGACAATGGAGGTAGAATGTGAGTGGACTCTGGGTTTAGAGGTAGAAAAGTCATGTCTTGATTAATTATGGAGGATGCTTGTTAGATCAGTTCAGACCTGGAATCTTGAGGTGGGAATGAGGCTACGTGTAGAAGGTAAATGTAGGGAAAGTCCATGTAGACACACTAGGATATATTCTGCAAAAAGATGTTCAGGATTTTGTTAGGTAGATGATCCATTGACCTTTTGTATATAAGCTCTATTTTATCTCTATTTTTCAAGACATTACTTCTATGAAAGTGCATAATGAACTGATTGCATTCTCTGCCACTTTCTTTGTGTGGTATCTCCTTTCTTTCACAGGAAGGGGATTTAAGGTAAGGGAATTGTTTCTCAGTATGATTTTTGCAGTTAATCAATATGCATAACTGTGTTTTTGAGATTTTTGTCTCTCTGGGGTCTTACATGACTTTCTTTCTTTCTTTCTTTCTTTCTTTCTTTCTTTCTTTCTTTCTTTCTTTCTTTCTTTTTTCTTTTCTATGCTTTAGTAGTAATTTCAGACTTGTGGAGAGATGAGATTTTTGTTCAATGAATCCTTCTGCTTATTATGATATAAGCTCTTAGGGTATAATAATCAGATCTCTGGTAGTAAGAGGAAACTCCATTATAAGATTATGCTACTCACCTGTCCTCTCAGCATCAAGGAATTATTCGTAGAAAACTTTCTATTTCTGTAATTTTTATGCCGTAAGGATTCGAGTTACCTTGGGAAGATAAAACAATTGCAAGTGTGGATAATGAGGAGTTAGGTAATTGAACCCTAAGGACCACCAATACTGCAAATAGTGGACATATATCTACTTTATAACATAATAATATATACTACAGGAGAAGGACATTTGATTTTATACCCAGGCATGATATTCATGGCCAAGAAACTTGCTGTCTCTGTAGCCCATCTATTTTTTTCTGGGATCACGTTTTCAACCTTTATTCAGCAATATACAGTATAGAAGTAGACAACTCTTCATTTTTCTATTCAAGGTAATCTGGAGTTTTCCACAATAAATGCCTGAGAGATGGAGGTTTTTGTTTTCTTTATTTCCTTCTGTTACAATTCTCCCTTTTTAATCGATTTTGCTTCTTTCTCCCCTTCTTTCACATCCTCTCCCTGCTCTTCCCCTCCCCTATCCTTCCCCTCTGTTTCTTTCTCTCCTTCTCATTGTTGGTAGTATTATTTTCTCTCCCATTGTCCTCTCACTGCCTCTTCTCTATTTTACTCCTGTCCTGTCTTCCCTCTCCTCATCTAACTTCATTGCCTCACTTCTCTTCTCTCACCTCCTCATCTATTTTTTTTCCTTGACAATTGAAAGAATGAATTCAACATCAGTTAAGATAATTGTTATTGTGACTAGTTGATAATGTTTCTGAATTCAACACAATTATTGTGATGTAATTTTTCCTTTTTTCAATATATCCTCATCAGGTTTCTCTGTCTTTGAAATTACAAGCTTCCTCATATTAATAAGAATTATTTCTTTCAGAATGTATTTAAATAGTGTCTTACTCCCTTTATTCTTTTGACAACTGATGAGCTTGGGTTTAGATGAATTAGATTTTCTAAATTTAACTCTCTCTGGCTCAGCATTTTAACCCTTAAAAGAGATTAAGTTTCACCCTTATTTTTTGTTTCATTTTAGTTTTGACTGACAAAAACTATTTACATAGTTCAAGTTGATCTATTTAATCTCCTGTTTTACCTCTCTCACATCTAGAATGCTTGGAATATAGACATGCAATGCATGACATTAATGCTTTGCCACTCCATTACTTTCAAAATGATATTTGTATATATAAAATTATGCATTTATGAGGTACAATGGAATGACTGGATCCATGGATACCTCATTTATTATTTTATTCATATGATTTGCAATTATGCCATATCACATGTTTGAGAGTTCTATGTGGTGAACACATTCTATTCCTTCAAATATTTGCAGTGTTGAAGAAAACTGATTTACCAAAATAGTGTCCCCACTGTGCAGGTGTAATATAAGTGAATTATTTCAAGGATCATTGAGAAATATTCATGCAGATATACCAATCTACTTTCAAGACTCTATGTCTTTATTCCTCTACAAAATATTATGAAGTATTTTAAATGAACAAAAAGCAGAGTGTTAAAGCAAAATAATCTCAATACTATAAGTCAACTTCATCCACATTCTTAATATTAAGAATATTTTTGTTTTTAAAAATGCATTATATATAAATTTCTAATTAATACTTTTATTTCACACTCTCACCCTCTCAGAAACCACCATAGATATTTATGAATCTTGATTTAATTCTGTTAATATTCCTGTAGTTGAAATATAATTGTGGCTATCAAAGATGGACAGTAGAATAGAAGTTTACAGTATGAGTATAGAGACAGTTAAATCATTGTCAGCAATAGAAGACAGAATAATTAAGTCCTAAAATTAACTTCTTAATTAAAATGTCTGTATTATCATAAGCAACAAACATGTCTATGTAATTTGGAATTTTTTACAAACATGATATTTGTGTAGATTGTCAAAAAACCCTCCTGGGAAATGATCCATGTTAAATTCATTACCATGATTATCCTTGAGGTAAAGAGGTCAACACGGAAAATTTAAAGAATATATTAGAATTGAAAAAAATTCCATTTTTCTCATTCCTTTATAACAAAGTGTTTTGCTATACCAATAAAATCTCACCAAAGTGAATGCCAAAAAGTGACCTGTAAAAGGAGGTCACCAATGAGCTTGGCAAAGTTGACAGGGAAAAGCCCATGAGCCTTCAACCCTATAGAGAGAACTGAGAAAAGCTTGGAGTGGCAGAGATAGTCTTCCCCAGAGAAGACCACACCAGGTGCTTGTTTGGTGTCAAATGCTCAGTTTCCAAAACATAATATAATAATCCTAAACAGAATGAGCAGGTTATATTTAGGATATATATATATATATATATATATATATATATATATATATATATATATATATATATATACACACACACACACACACACACACACACACCTTTATGCATGCAATAGGAACTAATGAAAGAAAAGGCAATGGAAGGGATGTGAGAGAGTTTAGGAGGAAAGAGAAGGAAGGAATGCTATAATAGCACTAGAATCTCAAAAATAAAAAAAAAATTAAAAGGCAAAATAAAACTGTGTTCTCAGCCTGGAATGGTTTGGAGCAAAAGTCAGAGCAGAACACAGGTACAGTATAGCTTTAAATACTGATGGCCTCCAGCGGTTCTAGCTTTCTATCTATACTAAATGCTTGTTGATAACTTCCAAAAACTCCTAAAAACTCCTTGCTCATTCTGAGGGTTAAATGCTACTGGCTTAGGCCAATAGGTTAGCCTTGTAACCTATTGACAGGAATTAAATAAAGAAACCCGTGTTCTATCTCCCCAGGAATTACACAGCTCTAACTTAAAGCCTGCTAGTTGATGTTACAGGAAGAAAAAAGGGACACATTGAAAAGCAATTTTAGTATTTATCTCTAAGTTTTTCAGAGTTTTGCTTTAGGAGTTCTCTTTCTTTGTCTTCAGAACTTACCTCTTTCAGAATACATGATTACATGGTAAAAAGTTCACCACAGATTTACACATAAATTCAAATCATGAATTAAATTTATGACCTGTGGTTGTTTTACAGCCTCTTGTAATGTGGCCTAAGTTGTAGATAACTGCTTGTTATCTCAGAAGCAATTAACTCATGACATTTAAAATTGACACAGTTCTCATTGCAGCTTTTAAATCAGAAAGGTATTAATAGTAGTTGTATTATAAAAGGCTTAATAATTACTAACATAATTTTAGCAATTCTTATAGGATCATCACTAAGAATTATGAAGTCATTTATTTGTCTATATAGAATCACTGTAAGACAGTACATCTTCTCTGTTCTGCAGAAATTTACTCAAAATGGTGGGCTAATATGTAGTGGTTGTTATATATATTTAATTATAACAGGAAAAGCATACTAATAGCAGGAAT
This sequence comes from Tokudaia tokunoshimensis, assembly GCA_036184795.1. NCBI lineage: Eukaryota > Metazoa > Chordata > Mammalia > Rodentia > Muridae > Tokudaia > Tokudaia tokunoshimensis. Next base: position 18,332,262 of record BTHU01000008.1, read on the forward strand.
CTTTCTTAAAATGAAATTCTCCTCAGCCTTGCCTAAAGAAGCAATTCTGTCATTAGCTTTAACAGTCCATGGTGGAACCATCTCAGGAAGATCACCTGTTAGTTATTAGCATCTCCTTTATGGAACCTTGAAGTGTGTTAGAAATATAATACAGTGCTCGTTCTTGAGCTTGAACATGCCAGCCAATGATTTGAAGCCTTTCCTTGCCACCAACTTTACTTTTAATGGTGCTTGAAAACAGTGTTATTAAAAAAAAAAACAAAAAACAAAATCAAGTTGTTTGGACTGGAGAGATGGATCAATGGTCAAGTGTTGGCTGAAATTCCAAAGGACCCAGATTCAATGACCAACACCCACAGCACAGCTCATAACCCTCTATAACTGCAATTCCTGGTGATCTGATGACCTCCAGACACCAGACACCAAAGTGTTGCACAGAAAAGATATTTATTCCAAGAAAATATAAATAAATAAATGTTTTAAAGGAAAACATGTTAATTTTCAGGCATAGCTATGTTTTCATAGTAAACTAATATATATATATATATATATATATATATATATATATACATATATGCATATATAATGGTGTGAAATATCTGATGTTTCAACAAAATTTGATGAAATTTTACTGAGTGATTTCAAAATCAGAAAAATGTACAATTTTAATTTCCATGAAATATTACAGTAACACACACACAAATACTCATGTGTGTATATTTATTCTACAGCATAATTGCTATAATTGCATGAGTTATATTCTCTTTTGAAATTAGGTAAGTTTAATATTATGTTGATCTAATTTAAATATATTAATTTATTATTCATAAATAGTATGAATGTTAACAAAAATAAAATTTTATTCATTGATATAAAATCATATTATACCCTTAGCTTGATGTAGCATAATTTTATACTTTTCCTCACATTGGTGTTTATCAAAGTTTTTTTTCCTTCTGCATCACACTGCAATACATACTGAATTAATGTGGGACCTAAGAATAGCTCTGCTTTCCTCAGCTGTGAGACATTGTTTCTGAGGTACCTTCTGCTTTTCTTTCCTCTTTCACATTGCCACTTAGTCTTTTTCTGTAAATATCAACACTTGGTAATAGCTACAAGCAAGTCTGTAGATAATTCACAGCAAATCTCCTTCCTCTGATCTTTATCTACTTAGTTTCATCTATTTCTTCCTCTTTTATGCAACATACTTGAAACTTTTAACAAAAATCTCTCACACGCATGGAAGTTGAAAAAGCATATAACTGTGCAATTGATTATTTTCAGAGGTCCAGCAACATTCTTACATCACACATTTATGGCAGTGTGGGATTCATGACTGGTCCAGTTTTGACCAATTCAAAATCTTGTGTTGACCTTGGTGATAAGTTTCTTTTATCTTTCTCTTGGAGAATTCTGCTTCTGGTCAGATGCTGAGTTACAAAGCAAAGGAGTTGGATAGAGTGTTCATAATGCTACTCTAACATCACATGAAATATTTCTAGGCTATTGTACTATGTTCTTGAGACATCCTTATAGAAAACCTTTACTCCATCTATGAAAAAAGAACTCAGTATTCTTTAGATTGTTAGTATGCCATTTATTTTATTAAATAAAATCTTCATTTTTTAAACTATGTTTTCAATTATTGGAGAATTCCATACTTGAATAAAGGTTATCTTTAGCACATCCACTCACATTCCACCTTCTGACTACTCCAAAAACTTCACTAAACATCCCTTTCAATCTTAATGTTCAAGAGGGATTTTTACATGTTTTTCTTTCTTTCTCACTAAACAATGATTAACTTACAAAATGGGATATATCTTCAAATAATTTTCCAGTGAGTTGACTATTAACAATGTAATTTTTATTCAGTAGAATGTCATGCCCTATCTCACTGCTTGTGTGATTTCATCTCAAGGAAAACTTATGGGATATTACATGGTATCATATCTTGCAACAATTTATTGAAAAGGCCACTTATTGACAAATCCATCAAATACACAATTTGAAGTATATTCATGGTTTTCTTAATTACTCTAAAACACTTTAATCTCCAAATGGATTACTGATATTTTTATATTTATTTATGAATTCTCATTGTAGCAGCTAGGATGGGTAGCTAGCCACAGTTTCAGACTGGAGCTAATTTTTTTATACCAATTCTTTCTTGTCTAAAATAAATTTCTTAGTAATAAAGATATTCTATTCTTAGACCTGGGAGAATCATAGAACCAGAGTTGACCAGATTCAGACTGGACTTCTCAATGAATACATAAAGTAGGTTAGCTAATATTTTATATTCAGAGCTCAATCTTACTAATTTCTCATTATCATGTGTAATAATACTAAAACACATGGATTAAAACAGATAAAGTAGTACTCTCTTATTGATGAGAATGGAAGTAAAATGAGTTAATTTTTAAAAAAATTATATTTATTAAAATTATAATTTATTAATAAATAATTTATATATAAATAAAAGGAGATTTTTTTTATTTCACAGAACTGTAGAATGATAGGATATAAATACTCCAATGAAATAGCTGCACCAGGACACATTAATTTTTCTTGATTATTAATTAATGAATTTATGATAATTATAAGAAATTCTAAATACTTTGAATAATTCTGTACTAATTTTTCTTATACATGCTAATTTTTACTTTGTGATCAAGAAACAATTAAAACAGATAGCTTGCATTTATTCAAGGATATTTGCCTGAACTTTTATCTTTAATCTGATCAATTTCTTAACAGCAAGTCAATGCAATTCAAAAATAAGTAGAGAGAGAGAGTAAATAGTTTATGCTTTTTGGGCTGTGTTGTCTTTGGAACAATACTACAGTTTTAGCTTAAGGGTGATCCTAGAAAATACACTAAAAATGACCATGCAACACAAAAATCATTAGTTCGGAAAAAAGGAGACATGTGGCATTTGGTCCAGTGATTGCATTATACCCTCCAAAATAGTTATAACTTTTAAAATAGTCTTAAAATTCTCTCAACCTTTAAAATACTCAGGAGCTGGAACTACAAAAATGGAATAAGGGAAGAAAATTTAAATGCTTAGGAATAACATTAAGTCCTGCTAACTACTGAGCCCCCTCTCCAGTCCCACTTGTCTAATATCATTTGCTTCTAATGTCATTCATCTAATATCAAACCACAATAAAGGACATGACGATGTATCCTTTCTGTTTTTGGTACATAAGTAACAATACTTGAAACTGTTCAGTTAGAAAATGAAATTGGCAAACACTTTTACCAAAATTCAATTCTGAGAGTGGTTATGTGTCTAAAAATCTGCCACATGGGTGATTGAGGCAGCATTGATTCCAGCTTAGAATATACAATAAGTAGGATCTTGGCCAGAATTATATACTGAGATTCTGTATAAAAAAATGAAGTTGTGCAATTTCTAACACCTAAAAAGGAGAGTTTTGAAGGCTTCTAAATGAAGTAATGATATGTATTAGGTGGCAGATACTGTAATATCTGAGTTAGCTATTTTGATCAGTACAAATATTTGACCTCTATATTATGATTCATTGTATCAAAACATTATTTTCTATCTCCAAATAGCTATAGATAATATGTGTCAGAATGAATTTTCAGGCTATCTGAAGTGGCAAATAATTTCATTTCTAGGCCCTAAAAAGAAACAGATGTAACAATACTTTATGATCATAAATATATCATTTCAGACTTAAAAGCAGTCATAGATACACAGAGGGAAACTGCAAAGCAAGACAGTGTCTCAAAAAATCCATTAAAACAAAGTATTGCGATACACATCTTTAGTCTCAGCACTATCGAGGAAAATGCTAGTTGATCTCTATAGGTACAGGCAGCCCCATCTACACAATGGCTTCTAGCCCAGCAAAGGTCTACAGAGTGGAATACTCCCTTAAAATTAAAACTATATATTTTACAGTAGTTCCATTTTATTGTTTGTCAAAACAGAACAGTAAATGTATTATGTGTTGGTTAAGCTAATTTCCCATTATTAAATTTAATCAGTACACATATTGTCACTATATAACAATTAGAAGATAAATATATAAATATGTAACATATACAATATTCTTCTTCAAGTGTAAGCACAATTTTTCTGTAACAATTTGAAAATCAAAAATATAGAGAAAAACAATTAAAAAGTAGCAAATATTGAAGAAAATCTAAAGTAAGGAAAGGAGGTATTAGAAAAAGAACCATGTAAAAAGAATTTTTCACTGTAGCATAGAACAAAAAGAAAGTCCTCTTCACACTAATGTTCCTTCTTAGCATCATCAACATCATGAAGAGAGGAAACTTTTCAGAATCTACAGAATTCCATCTCATGGGACTATCAGATAACCAAGAACTACAGCCTGTCCTATTTGGAGTCTTCCTGTCCATATATCTGATCACAATGTTTGGGAATCTTCTCATAATACTGGCCACTGTTTTTGATTCCAATCTCCACACCCCTATGTATTTCTTCATTTCCAACCTATCTTTCATTGACATCTGTTTCACCACCACCACGATCCCAAAAATGCTGGTGAGCATACAGGCTCATGTCAGCTCCATCAGTTATACAGGCTGCTTCACTCAAATCTGCTTTGTTCTAACTTTTGCAGGATTAGAAAACGGAATTCTGGTAATGATGGCCTATGACAGGTTTGTGGCTATCTGTCATCCACTGAGGTACACTGTCATCATGAATCCCAAACTCTGTGGGGTACTGGTTTTGTTGTCCTTCTTGATAAGTGTCCTAGATGCTCTGCTCCACACTTTGATGGCACTGCATCTGTCATTCTGCACAAAGGTGGAAATTCCTCACTTTTTTTGTGAACTGGCTCATATTCTCAAGCTTGCGTGTTCCAATATTCTCATCAATAATATTCTGGTGTATTTGGTGACAAGCCTGTTGGGTGTTCTTCCACTGTCTGGTATAATTTACTCTTATACTAGAATTATCTCCTCTGTTTTGAAAATTCCATCAGATGTGGGAAAATATAAAGTTTTCTCCATATGTGTATCACATTTAGTAGTGGTTATCTTGTTCTATGGTACAGGTTTTGGTGTTTATCTGAGTTCTGCTGGCACTCATAGCTCCAGAAAAAGTGCAATAGCCTCTGTGATGTACACAGTGATCACTCCCATGATGAATCCTTTTATATACAGCTTGAGGAATAAGGACATGGTCAGGGCTTTCAAGAAACTCATCTCTAGAATAACAACTTCCCTTTGATGTGCTACCTTATGTGCTTAAGTATTAATATTAAGAGTTCCTGAATGCAACTCCAATGAGTTTTGGGGCAGGAAACCATACATCAAATGGCGGAACTATGAGAACTATGGTTTGGATCACTTGAATGTAAATTCTGTCTGTGGCATATTTTAGCTAAGTTTGTTTTGACAATTTAAACTATCCTATTTCCTTACCTATAAAGTGAATATTAAATTAGTTCCTGTATTTATTCTTCACTACTATATGATGCATTAATGTAAATTATGGAGTAGATGCAAAGAATATAATGTATACATATGTATACAGATGTGCATATACACATGCACATATGTTAAATGTTCCCAAATTTTGTAACTGAAGTTTGGTGAGAACATCTATTTTGTGTCCTGACAAGAGTATGTGTGAGGTATTATTTGGAAGAGCAGAGATTGCTCAAAATTTGCTATATCCCTGCGAAGCACACAACAAACTGGGTAAAAACTGACAATAGCTGCATTATTCAAATTTTCTGTAGAATTGTAGGTAGTTAAAATATTCATTATCATAATATGCTATTCATTTGCAGCAAGTCTACTAAGTGTTCTGTCCCACAACATTAATTTTTTGTTCTTGTGAAGCTGGAGATGGCCCCTTGAGAATCTTTCAGTCTTCTGCACACCACAATATGTGAAGTGTGTTTACCTCCTGAGTTTAAAATTTTAAAACATGATCATGTTTAAAAACCACTTCACTTCATGAAATGGTTAGGCACTTCAAATTCCATTGATGCAGGTCAAGAAAAAAAAATCAAAGTATGTGATAAGTAAAAATGGAGAAAGAAAACAGACATAACAGTGTGATAAGAGGAAAAAGATTAGAAATATCAAAGGGAATGAACAAATGAAGCCAAAGAGAATGTTTCAAGAACACCATTTGAAAATGCTGTAGTAATGTTTAGTACCCTAAATGCTGGTAATAAAAATGGAAAATTCATTTAAAAATAGAAAACACATGTAATAAACCGAATGGTTTACTGACATTCTTCAGGAGACAAAAGTAAGATTACTACTTCAGTTTTTCTTAATAGTAGTTACTATTAAGTGTTTATTAATGGTAGGCCTTTCTCTCAATTGAAAGCTATCTCTAATCATACTAATAAAATTGAAGGACCCCCTTCCAGCTGCCATCTGCAGCAGGGAACCAGGCAGCTCCAAAGCCTTCTGTGCTTAGCGTGCCAGGAGAGAGTGATCTCCCAGCAGTGATTTCACTTCTGAGCTCGGAGGTGAGATCTCCACCTTCTTTCTGGAGGGGAACAGCTAGGAGCACACAGGGCATACAATCAGTGTTGCTTTTGGGACAGGAGTCTTCCCTTTCAGCCACCATTTGCTTCAGGGAACCAGACAGCTCCACAGCCTTCTGTGCACAGACCCTGCCAGAAGAGTGTTGGTCTCCCAGGAGTACAAACACATGCTTACAGGCCCATAGGAGGGGCAAGCTCCAGCCAGAGACAAGACCAACTAACAACAGAGATAACCAGATGGTGACAGGAAAGCAAAAGAACCCTACCAACAGAAACCAAGTCTACTTGGCAGCATCAGAGCCCAGTTCTCCCACCACAGTAACTCCCAGATACCCCAACACACCAGAAAAGCCTGAGTTGGATTTAAAGTCTCATCTCACCATGCAGTTAGAGGACATCAAGAAGGACATAAATAACTGCCTTAAAGAAAAACAGGAGAACATGGGTCAAATGGTAAAAACCCTTAAAGAGGAAACAAAAAATCCCTTAAAGAATTATGGGAGAACACAAACTAGTGAAGGAACTGAAAAAAACCATCCAGGATCTAAAAAAAATGGAAGTAGAAACAATAAAGAAATCACAAAGAGAGACATCTCTGGAGATATAAAATCTTGGAAAGCATTCAGGAGTCATAGATGCAAGCATCAACAACAGAATACAAGAGATAGAAGAAAGAATCTCAGGTGCTGAAGATACCATTAAAAACATTGACTCAACAGTTAAAGAAAATGCAAAATGCAAAAAACTCCTGAGCCAAAACATCCAGAAAATCCAGGACACAATGAGAAGACCAAACCTAAGGGTTATAGGTATAGAAGAGAGCAAAGACTTCCAACTTAAAGGGCCAGTAAATATCTTCAACAAAATTACAGAAGAAAACTTCCCTGCTGTTCATAGCAGCCTTATTTATAATAGCCAGGAGCTGGAAAGAACCCAGATGTCCCTCAACGGAGGAATGGATTCAGAAGATGTGGTATATTTTATTTACACAATGGAATACTACTCTGCAATTAAAAAAAATGAATTCACGAAATTCCTAGGCAAATGTTCAGAACTTGAAAATATCATCCTTAGTGAGGTAACCCAATCACAAAAGAACACACATGGTATGCAGTCACTGATAAGGGGATATTAACCCAGAATCTCGGAATACCCTAGACACAATTCACATATCAATAGATGTCCAAGAAGATGGAAGGAGAGACCCCTGGTCCTGGAAAGACTGGATGTAGGGGAATGCCAGGACAGAGAAGCGAGATGGGTTGAATGGGGAACAGAAGGAGGGAAGGGTGCTTATTGGACTTTCGGGGAGGGAGGAAATGGGAAAGTGGAAATCATTTGGAATATAAATAAAAAACTTAGAAAATAAAAAAAAAACCTATAGCAAATAATGATCAAGTTTATTTTCTGTGATACTGTCATAATTGGATGACAGAAGTAACTTGAAATTACGCTGCTTGAAGTACAATCTGGAAGCTTTCTTTATGGCTTGTAAGAAGACGAATCCCTCACATTGGTAAACTTGGAGAATGAAGACCATTGTTTTAAAGACAGGGAATATTCAGACTACAGAGACACAGATTTACTATGGTTCAGTACATTGAGGAAAGTGTATCACTGGTTTGTCTTTCATCCAGAAAATAACAACAAATTGGGCACTATGACCTAGACATGTGCCAGAGTATAGAGAGTGATTTCTAGGTTCTTTGACAAGTGAATCAATATTTTGTGAAATAGCTAGAATACACCTGTCTAATATTTGAATGCTAGTTCTCATAGTGCATTTAAATCCTCTGGATACTGACTTTGCAAATTTCTGAGATATTTGAGTATGTTATTTTCAAAATGATTGCAGAGAAAACTTTTTATGCATTGTACAGTAGGGTCCTGAATGTAATAAAGTGTTTCCTATAAAATATTATAAATGTAGACAAAAGAAGACATTACAATCTTTGAAAAATGTGACTGATATAACTGGTATCTATTGAATGTATTTCATAATTTTGCCTCCAGAATCACCATGTTAACAGGTCAAAAACTGATATCTGTTATCTATATAATGTCTCTAGATATAGTGTTGGGCTACATTTTTATTTGAACACATAAAATCATATATTAAAGGACTTAGTTGTCACTTCAGATGCTGGGAACTAAAATCAAGGCCTCCTACAAAAGCAGCACGAGCACTAAATGTTCAGTAATATTTTCAGCCCTTATTTTTTATTGATAAAATAAATTAAACATAATTAGTATTGAATAAAAATTCAGATAAATGAGCGGAAAAAAGAGGAATTTGTATACAGATTAGGAAAAATGAAGATCTGCAATGAATGTGAATATTATGTTCTCATCAGTGAGAAGATAAGATTGTTTCTAATAAATTGAGATTCCATATTCACAATCCAACAAAACCACCCAAAATACTTCTAAGAGAGAGAATGCAAATCTTTTGTTAAAAGTGCTTATTTTAATTTTTGGATTTTTATTCATGAGTACTGAATTTATATCATTTTCCCATCTACATCTCATTTTTATTATGTCAGATCTGTGTCGTAGAACCTTCACCAATTACCAATCAGGTACTTTATCCCATCTTATTTTTAAAATTTAATACTCATTGATAAGTGTAATATAATAACTCAATTGTAACACACACACACACACACACACCTAAATATGTCAGTACAACCTACAAAGTCTAAATAATGTTACTTGTGTGAATGTTCATAGTTTTAGGGATAACCATTTGCTACTGAATGACTAATTGGTGTGAGTTTCCATGAGGAAGACTACTTATCTTGATCTTAGCATTTCTTATTTTCTTGTAGATATTTGTCCAGAATTGAGGTCTCATGAGCTTTGCTATTTCTTGCTAATATGTGTGTTAGTATCAATATATCAAAAAAGTCATTTTTTATTACAAACATGAGCAATGCAAAAATTTGTCAATTAAATTATAGTTAGTATCAGGTCTGTTCTCTCACTTTTATCAACATCACTTGTGGAGATGCCTGTAGCTAATTCCATTGCTATTGTGTTGTGTTTCTAAGAGCAACCAAGTCAGATTTTGAATAAACTCCTCATAAGGAAGGTTTATGATTCTGGTCTATATTTCTGGATTCGTTTAACTGACATCTGATCTTTGATAGTTTGGAAATTATTAAGTACCTAACCACTAAGGAGATAGTACTTTAATTATATTATTTAATGTAAGCTTTTGGAAACTTTCATATGATCTCAGTTTAAAGTCAAGGTTTTAGGTGGTACTCAGCTCCTGAGTTTGTTTAAATTTCCCAAGGAAAGAATCATCACACCTGCCATCTTCAGCAAGTAACCTGCTACGTGACTGAACACTTGTTAGTTGGGAAATAATAATTTTCTTACGCATTTACACGAATCTGTAGAAAATCTCAGTCTCTAATCACTTAAATGTTTACTGAGTTTTTTCTGACACATGTCAATTGCTAGTTTTGCATATTTTATTTATCTTTAGAACACTTTGAATTAAATTATCTGGTTTTATAAACCCATTTAATGTTTCTGTATATTTTTGTATTCTTTCTGATTTACATTTAAAAAAATCAATTAAGGCATTTTTGAAAGCCCTTGTTTTATTATCTTGCCACAAAATTCGTATATTGTATTTTTGTTTCTTAAGGGATGTGAGAAAGGGCTATGAAGGGGCCTTGAAGCATCTTACTTCCTCACTGGAGACTATTGGTTGTTAATAATGGCATAAGAGAGAATGTTATTTTATTTTTTACTAATACAACTTTTTCTTGCTCTTTTAAGTAGCTTTTAACCCACACATGAGAAAAAAATTAAAAATTTTAAGTCACAGGAAAAGAGATGATAGCTGGATGAGAACTTCTTGAGTAGAAGAATTGCAGAGGGAGAGGAAGGGAGAATGAGAGTTATAAATAGAGGTGATAGAATGATTAAAATTCAGTATATAAATATATGAAACTCTGAAGCAATTAAAATACAGATGTCTGTATGAGGAACATTCAATATTGCCATTCTGAATTCAAAATATAAAATAATTATAAATGAAAGTTAATGTGGAATATGATATTTATATACTATTTGATGGTGAGAATCTGAATCAATCTGCTAGGATTGGCACTATCTGAATTGGAAATTTTGTAAAAAGAGTTGGCTCAACATTTAAGAGCTCTGTACCCAGCAGTAGATGACTTTCAGGAGACAAATTAAATGTTTAATGGTGTCTATGGAGGTTTTAGTCTCCATAATGTTGTATCAGCACTGATTATTTTTAAACTTTATTGGTACTTTGTACATATATTATTGCTTTCAGTTTTGTGTTTTTGTTTCTTTTATGTGTAAGCATGCATGTCTCTCTCTTGATATGTGTTGTAGTTTTCATTTTGGCTCATTTTATTCTATTTGTTTATTTTCTGACTAATTTCAGTTTCGATTTTTTGTTTTATCTTATTTCATTATTATTATTTAACTGCCTCTTATTCTTTTATTTCTTTCCATTTATTTTTCTCTCATACATCCCTTGAAGCTTACCCCCTGTACTCCTTCCTGTTCCTCAAACATCAAAAGTTTTCCCTTTCTTTCTGTGCTATGCATTGCTTGAAATTTTTTTTCTAACTTCATTTTTATCATCCCTCTCTTCATTCATACAATAGATTTTGAGAAATTCTGCCAAGTCACTAGCTTAATGCTATTTTAAACCTTGTTATTGATATTTTAACATATTTTGAATATTCTACCTAATTCCTTTAGTGATATGGTTCTAAATATTAAAAATAATACACTTGTTTTTGGTTCCTGAGTGCTGAGATTAAAGATGTTTGCAACTATACCAAGCAAGTGTATCTTTTAACTTGAAGTTAACATCATCTTTAGAGTCAATTCCAGGACAGTCAAGGAAAGGCTTACAGAGAAAAATCTTTATCAAAAATCACAAGAAAGCATTTATTGAGTGTAGGAGATAAAAAAGTGTGTGATCTTAATAGGGAATTATATTCTATTTATCTGATTATGATCCTTGAAAGTGTACCTCATGGAAGCCATACAGTAAAACATATGAACTAATCTTTTAGACTAAATTTTGTTGGGTGTCAACAGTAAATCATTTGGTTCTGAAGCCCCGTAAATTCTCAACTTTACATAATTTGAGCTTTCTTGTAATGGCATTGTGAGATACTCTCAGTGCCTTGAGTTGATAGGAAAATATTTCAACTCAGTCAGTGCACTGGCTGTTTTTGTGTGTCAACTTGACACAAACTGGAGTTACCACAGAGAAAGGAGCTTCAGTTGAGAAAATGCCTCCATGAGATCCAGATGTAAGGAAGCAAGTTGAGCAAGCCAGGGGAAGCTAGCCAGTAAGAAACATCCCTTCATGGTCTTTGCATCAGCTCCTGCTTCCTAAGTTCCAGTCCTGACTTCCTTTGCTTTAATTCAAGAACAAAAAGTGTTTATTCTTCAGAAACAACCAGAATGTTAGGGTTACCACTGATTCAGAATGGTGACAAAGGCAAAGACCTGACTTCCTTTAGTAATGAACAGGAGTGTGGAAGTGTAAGCTGAATCAACCCTTTCCTCCTCAACTTGCTTCTTGGTCATGATGTTTGTGGAGAAATAGAAACCCTGAGTAAGACAGTCAATAAGGAAAAACTTGGATCCACAAGTTTAAGGAACCTAATGTATATTTCTAAAATAACCTTGTCTTTCATTCTTATGACTTCAGTAACATAGGAAAGCATGTATCAGAGGTTTACACATTCCTACATTTAGGAAAATCTTTTCTAAGTTTAGAGGTCCTAAGCACCACCATGGAGTTGAAGCATATATCATATAACCAAGGCATGTATTCTAGAGTGTTCTCCTATATTAGTGGACAATAGTACTAGAACTGAATGAAACAAAATCTCATGAGTCGAGTGACATTTTCAAAAGTAAAGTACTAGCTCATTTATGAATCTTAATTTATATAAATAAAGGGTGAATGTTAGTCAATAATATAAGTTTTCTTTGAAAAGTTTAATTTGTTCTGAATTAGATGGATTATCCATAAATTATTTTATGATTTCTCTCGAAATAGAGCCAGAAAAGACACAGAGAAAAAGGATAGGTAATTATAACTAAAACAAAACTATCATTTTTGCTTTTCAGTATGTGATTGCCATGAGTGTACATTTTCTTCCAATATCTTGCCATACTCATAACTCTTGTATTTCATGGTCATACAAATTTTGTGAAATCTTTAATTAACAGATTAGTTAACATGAATTAAATTAACTCATTAATGTTGAACTCATTAATGTTCAACTTTTAGAGATTCCCTTGGGTGGTATTGTCATTGTTGAACATATGAGATTCAGTAATATTGTTTGAATTAAAAAGAACTACTTATTTTTAGTCATCTTTCTTATATTAAATGATATTTCATTTGGAAGACATAAGAGTTTAATTTAACCTATGTGACAAAATATAAAACAATGGTTGCACGAAAACAAAGTCATGCAGTACATCATTAAGTTAGCAACATAGTCATTAATAAGACACATACATACATACATACATACACACACACACACATATATATATATATGAAGCTTCCCTCCTTGTGTTGGCGTTTTCCATCTATTATCTTTGCAGGGCTGGATTTGTGGGAAGATATTGTGTAAATTTGGTTTTATCATGGAATATCTTGGTTTCTCCATATATATATACAAACTCTTAACAGAATATAATATAAAACAATATAGAAATAATCAAAAACCTAATAGTAATACAGATGTGGTGTAAACGATATGGAAATAAAAAATATTGAAAACTATATCTGGTTGTTAGTTTACCAATTTGGTTTCTGAAAAGCACCAAATTAATTGAAGGTAGAATTAAAAATATTTCATGATAATATCAGAGATTTACATGGGAAACATTTCTGATGAAATAGAAGAAATATATAGAAAATCATGCTAAAATTGAAGATTATCATAAAAAATAATGTAGATAAAATGGTAGACATAAAAATTACTAAATTAATTGAAAGAGGAATTACAAACATTTTCTGACAAAATTGAAGATTGACATGAAAAATATTTCTGTTAGTCTATGTCGTTTTATTGTAGAATTGAGTCCATTGATGTTAAGAGATATTAAGGAATAGTGATTGTTGCTTCCTGTTATTGTTGATGTTCTTTTTATGTTTGTGTGTATATCTTCTTTTGGGTTTGTTGGAAGAAGATTACTTTCTTGCTTTTCCTAGGGTGTAGTTTCCCTCCTTGTGTTGGCATTTTCCATCTATTATCCTTTGCAAGCCTGGATTTGTTGAAAGATATTGTGTAAATTTGGTTTTATCATGGAATATCTTGGTTTCTCCATCTATGGTGATTGAGAGTTTTGCTGAGTATAGTAGTCTGGGCCAGCATTTGTGTTCTTTTAGGGTCTGTATGAGATCTTCCCAGGATCTTCTAACTTTCATCATCTCTTCTTTAATTTAGAAAAGTTTTTCTTTTATGTCTACCATTTTATATGTATAATTTTCCATGAAATAGTCAATTTTAACACTTTTTTTATATATTTCTTGAATTTTATCAGAAATATTTTCCACACAAATCTGCAATTTTACCTGAAAATGTTTATGATTTCACATTCAATCAACTTAGAATTATTTTTATGCCTACCATTTTATCTGTAGAGTTTTCCATGATAATCTTCAATTTTAAGATGTTTTTATATATATTTCTTCAATTTTATCATAAATATTTTCCATGTAAATTTTCAACTTTATCAGAAAATGTTTATAATTTCACTTTTAATCAACTTAGGAATTCTTTTATGCCTACCATTATTCTATCTATGTAAAATTTTCCATGATAATCCTCAATTTTAACGTATTTCTCTACATTTTTCTACAGGTTTATCAGAAATATTTTCCATGTAAATCTTCAATTCTATCACAAAATGTTTCTACTTCCTTTTTCAATTAATTTAGCAATTTTTTTATGTCTACCACTTTTACTCTTTAATTTTCCATGAAAAATGTCAATTTTAACATGTTTTCCTATATGTCTTCTATTTTATCAGAAATATATTCCATGTAAATCTTCAATTTTATCAAAAATGTGCTTACTTCTTTTTTCAATAAAAGAGCATGCTTTTCTTTTTTATTGAATATATTATTCATTTACATTATACATTCTAAAATCTTTCCCAGTTCCCCCCTCCCTGAAAACCCCCAACTCCTCCTCCTACCCTCTGCCTCCAAGTATATCCCCCTCCACCTGACCCACTCCCATCTCCCCCATTCTATTTCCCCTTTTTGGGGCAACTATTGAGTCAACACAGATTCAAGGACTTCTCCTCCCACTGATGCCTGACAAGGCATTCCTCTGCCACACTTTTGGCTGGAACCATGTGTACACCTTGGTTGCTGGTTTAATCCCTGGAATTTCTGGGGCGTCTGGGTGGCCCACATCTTTGTCCTTCTCATGGGGTTGTAAACCCCTTCAGCTCCTTCAGTCTGACCTCCAAATCCTCCATTGGGGATCACACACATTGGGGGTCAGTCCAATGGTTGGCTACTAGCTTCTGCCTCTGTATTTGTAAGGCTCTGTCAGGACCCCTCTGGGGACAACCATAACAGGCTCCTTTAGGTATGCACTTCTTGTCGTCCATAATAGTGTTGGGGTCTGGTGACTGATTATAGGATGTATCCTCAGGTAGGGCAGTCTCTGGGTGGCCTTTCCTTCAGTCTCTGCTCTACACTTTGTCTTCATAATTGCTCCTGTGAGTATTTTGTTCCCTTTCTCAGAGGAACCAAAGCACCCCCACTTCAGTCCTCCTTCTTTCTTGAGCTTCCTGTGGTCTGTGAATTGTAACTTGCTTATTTTGAGCTTTTGGACTAACATCCACTTATCAGTGAATGCATACCATGTGTGTTTTTTTCTGATTGGGTTACCACACTGAGGATGATATTTTCTAGTTCTATCTGTTTGACTAAGAAATTCATGAATTCATTGTTTTAAATAGCTGAATAGTACTGCATTGTGTATATATACAACAATTTCTGTATCCATTCCTCTGTTGAAGAACATCTGGGTTCTTTCCAGATTCTGGCTATTAAAAATAAGGCTGCTATGAACATAGTGGAACATGTGTCTTTATTACATGTTGGAGCATCTTCTGGGTTGTATAGCTGGGTCCTCAGGTAGTACTATGTCTAATTTTCTGAGGAACCGCCAAACTGATTTCCAGAGTGGTTTTACCAGCTTGCAATCCCACCAACAATGGGGAAGTGTTTCTCTTTCCCCACATCCTCTCCAGAATCTGCTGCCCCCTGAGTTTTTCATCTCAGCCATTCTAACTGGTGTGAGGTGGAATCTCAGTGTTGTTTTGATTTGCATTTCCCTGATAACTAAGGATGCTGAACATTTCTTTAGGTGCTTCAGAGCCATTCGAGTTTCCTCACTTAAGAATTCCCTGTTTTTCTCTGTACCCCATTTTTAGTAGGTTTATTTGACTCTCTTCTTGAGTTCTTCGTATACATTGGGTATTAGCCCTCTATCAGATGTAGGATTGGTAAAAATCTTTACCCAATTTGTTGCTTGCTGTTTTGTCCTTTTTACAGTGTCCTTTGCCTTAGAGAAGATTTGTAGTTTTATGAGGTCCCATTTGTTGATTCTTGTTCTTAGAGCATAAGCCATTGGCGTTCTATTCAGGAAAATTTTCCCTGTGCTCATGTGTTCAAAGTTCTTCCCACTTTCTCTTCCATAAGCTTCAGTGTATCTGGTTTTATGTGTAGGTACTTGATCCACTTGGACTTGAGCTTTGTATAAAGTGATAAGAATAGGTCAATTTACATTTTTCTGCATGCTGACCTCCAGTTGATCCAGTACCATTTGTTGAAAATGCTGTCTTTTTTTCCACTGAAATATTTTAGCTCCTTTGTCAAGTATCAAGTGACTGTAGTTGTGTGGGTTCTTTTCTGGGTCTTGAATTCTATTCCATTGATATTCCTGCCTGTTGCTGTACCAATACCAAACAGGTGTTTTTTTTTTTTTTTGTTTTGTTTTGTTTTTATCACTATTGCTCTGTAGTAGAGCTTGAGGTCAGGGATGGTGATTCCCCTAGAAGATCTTTTGTTATGGAGAATAATTTCTGCTATTCTGGATTTATTTTTTATTCCAGATGAATTTGAGAATTGTTTTTTCTAGCTCTATGAAGAATTGATTTGGAATTTTGATGGGGATCCCATTGAATCTGTAGATTGCTTTAGGCAAGATGGCCATTTTTAATATATTAATCCTGCCAATCTGTGAGCATGGGAGGTCTTTCCAACTTCTGAGATCTTCTTCAGAGACTTGAAGTTCTTGTCATACAGATTTTTCGCTTACTTGGTTAGAGTCAAACCAAGGTGTGTAATAGGATTTGTCACTATTGTGAAGGGTGTCATTTCCCTAATTTCTTTCTCAGCTTGTTTATCCTTTGAGTAGAGGAAGGCTACTGATTTGTTTGAGTTAATTTTATATTCAGCCACAAAAAAGAGAAGCAAATTCCAACACATGTCCTGAAATATTGCCTACATTTTAGTAACTATTGAATATATTTTCATAATCCAAATTAATATTACATCAGCAAACTCCAGTATCAGTCATCAATATTTCTATTTTTATCATGTACGCTCTATTATTTTTATCTGTTTCTATGTGAAGTCATAGTTACAGACTGAAAATGTTGCAAGTATTTTTAAGCTGTTAGAATAAAGTTGCCTATCAGATTATCAAAAAGAAATTATAATCCTATCCATAATAGAAAAGTTGTACATATTTGAATGGTATTTGATCTGGATGTAAGAAACAACCAAAGTGATCCCCAAAAGTAGATAGTAGAGGAAGAGAGCAATAGCTTCTACTTCCAATGGCAAGTGTTTCAGTAAATTTTACTCATTCTTATACTTATTCCTTAATGGTTTGGCAGTGTGTAATCATAAAAAAGTTTGACTAATGAGTTGCTTTAGATATTGAATTTTCATGGGTTTCAAATTCTTCAAACTTGACCATATTACTGCACACAAAACAAGCTTCAACAGATGCTAGAAGTTTGAAATAATCCCATGAATTTTATAAGATCACCAGTGACTAAGGCAGACTATCCAGAGGACACAGAAACAGTATTCAAATTAACAAAATAAAGAAATGAAAGGGAGACATAAGAAAAGTAACCAAAGAAATTGAAAAAAACCACAGATCCTACTACAAAAACCTATACTCAACAAAACTGGAAAATCTTGATGAAATGGATAATTTTCTAGACAGATACCAGGTATCAAAGTTAGATCAAGATCAGGTAAACTACCTAAATAATCTCATATACCCTAAGAAATAGAAACAGTTATTACCACTCCCCAAACCAACCAATCAGAATGTCTAAGATCAAAAACTCAAGTGACAGCAATATTGATGAAAATATGGAGAAATAGGAATACTCCTCCATTGCTGGTAGATTGCAAACTGTTACAAACACTCTGAAAACCAATCTGGAATTTCCTCAGAACAATGGTAATAGATGTACCTGAAGACCCAGTTATACTACTCTTGAGAATATACCCAAAAGATGTCACACCATGCCACAGGGGTACGTGTTCCACTAGCTTCATAGCATCCTTATTTGTGATAGCCAGAAGCTGGAAACAATCCAGATGTCCCACAACAGAAGAATGGATACAGAAAACATGGTTCATTACAGAATGGAAATCTCAGCTATTAAGAACAAGGACATCATGCAGACAAATGGATGGAACTAGAACTTATTATCCAGATTGATGTATCTCAGACCTCAAAAGACATAGATGGCATGTAGTCACTAATGAGTGTATATTAGCTAAAGAAATAAAAAATATCCAGGATGCAATTCACTGAACTCAAGAATGTTAACAAGCTGAACAGCCCAAGTAAGGATGTTTCAATCCCACTTGGGAAGGAGAAGAAAACAGAGGACTGAGGGAAGGAGGGTACTGGGTCAAAGAGAGGAGGGGGAGGTGCAGGGGGAAAGGAAAAGATGATCAGGTATTGAGGGGGCAGGAGTAAAGCCCCAAGGGTAAGCACAATGATTAAAAATATACACCCTTGGGAGGTCGGAGATGGGAGAATCCTCTAGAATGTAACAGAGACCTGGAACAAAGGGAGGGACCTTAGATGAAGTGCCCAAAATTGAGGAGGGGGAACTTGTAGAATCCACCTCTAGTAGAAAGATAGGGCATCAAGTGGAGGGATGGGATAACCATCCCATCATAAAAACTTTGACTCAGAATAATTTCTGTCTAAAAGAACTTCAGGGACAAAAAATGGAGAAGAGACTGAGGGAAAGGATTTCAAGTGTCTGGCCCAAATTGTGACTCATCTAAAGGGAAGGTTCTAAGGCCTGACACTATTACTGACACTATGATGTGTTTACAAACTGGAGCCTAGCATGGCTGCCCTACAAGAAGCCCAACAAGCAGCTTACTGAGACAGAAGTAAATACTTAAACCCATCCAATGTTCTAAAGTTGAGGACATATGTGGTTTAATTATGGAAAGGCTGGAAGAGGTAGAGGAGCAGGGTTACTCCATAGGTAGACCAGCAGTCTCAACAAACCTGGACTCCTAAGATCTCTTTGATCCTGAGCCACCAACCAGGCAGCATACACTAGCTGGTCTAAGGACCCTGACACATATTCAGCAGAGGACTGCCAGGTCTGGCCTATATGAAAGAAGATGCACATAAGCCTTGAGAGACTTAAGGCCCCAGGGAATGGGAGGTCTGATGGGGTGCTGGCATTATGGCGATATAGGGCCATTCTTTTGGAGATGGGAGAGGAAAATGGGATGAGGAATTGTCAGAGGGCAGAATGGGATGGGGATAATGATTGGACTGTAAAAAAGGTTAAAGATAAAAAAAAAGTCTTCAATCCAAAAATAGTACAGGGACAGATGGGTTTAGTGGAGAATTCTATCAGACCTTTAAAGAAGATTTAATACCAATACTCCTCAAACTATTCTACAAAATTGAAACAGTAGAAACACACCTAATTTTTTCTGTGAACCCAGAGTTACTCTGATACCTAAACCACACAAAGACACAACAGAGAAAGAAAATTTCAAATTTTTCATTTCATTCATGAATATTGATGTAAAAATACTCAATAAAATTCTCACAAACTGAATATAAGAACACATCAAAATGATCAATAACCTCATTCAAGTAGGATTTATCCAATGGATGCAGGGATGTTCACTATAAGGAAATCCAATAATGTAATCCACCATCTAAAGTTATTCAAAGAAAAAACACATAATTATCTCATTAGATGTTGAAAAAGCCTTTAACCAATTAAAACATTGTTTCAAGTCTTGGAGAGATTAGGAATTCAAGACACATACTTATACATAATAAAAACATTATGCTGCAAATAGTCAGTGTAAAATTAAAATGTGGTATACTTGAAGCAATCCAACTGAAATCAGTGCCAAGACTATTCTGCCCACTATTTCTACATCTCTCAATATGGTTCTAACTAGAGCAGTTAGACAACAAAAGGAAGTGAAAGGGATATAAATTGGAAAGGAAGAATACCATATCATTATTTGTGTATGATATGATAGTATACATAAGTGACTCCAAAAATTCTACCAGAGAACTTCTACAGCTGAAAAACAAATTGAGCAAAGTGGCTGGATAAAAAAATAACACAAATACATCAATAGCCTTCCTCTATACAAAAGCTAAATGGCCTGAGAAAGATATGAGGAAAAGAACATCTTTCACAATAGTCACAAATAATATAAAATATCCTGGTGTAAGTGGAACCAAGTAAATGAAAGATCTGTAAGACAAAGACTTCAACTCCCTGAAGAAGGAAATTGAAGAAGGCCTCAGATGATGGAAAAATTTCCCATGATCATGGATTGGCAGGATTAACATAATAAAAATGGCCATTCTACCTAAAACAATACACAGATTCAATGCAATCTGCACCAAAATCTCAACTCAACTTTTAACAGAGTTAGAAAAAGCAATTCTCGACTTCCTATGGAATAATAAATAACTAAGGATAGCAAAAACAATTCTCAACAATAAAAGAACTTCTGGGGAATCACCATCCCTGAACTCAAGCTTTACTACACAACAATCATAATAAAAACTGCATGGTATTAGTATAAACAAAAGCAGGTCAAACAACGGAATAGCATTGAAGACCCGAATATAAACCCACGCACCTATGGACACTTGATCTTTGCAAAGAAACCAAAAGTGTACAATGAAAAAAAGAGCATCTTCAACAAATGTTACTGATCTAATTGGCAACCTGTATGTAGAATAATGTAAATCAATCTATATTTATCACCTTGTACAAAACTCAAGTCCAAGTGGATCAAGGACTTCCATGTAAAATTAGATACTTTTAATCTAATAGAATGGAAAGTGGGAAATAGCCTTGAATGTATTGGCACAGTGTTTGAGACACCCCATATTAAGAACAAGGTGTCTGGGATCCCTGATAACAGGAAAAATACCTGCCAGTAGCACCATGTTTCAGCAAATCAGGCTCTGGCCTCTTGTGGACCCCAGTACGTGTACTGAAAGACCTCAAGACCTTCTTCTTTGGGGCAAGCACTACATGATATCATTTCTGCAACTAATTTTACTACTTATTATTCTCCTTACCTATTTCCTGTTCCTTGTTTTTCCTCATTCCTTGATTAAACTGGTATTTGGTGACCTGGCAAGACCTAGTTGGAGCCTGATTGATATTCAGGAGCTAGATGTTACCGACAATATTAGAGTGAAAGCTGTTCTTGAACTCAAGAGAAATGTAACTGTAGAGGAAGTCCTACACATTTGGGAAAATTGCACCCAATTTAAAATTGGATATGGTGATAGTTGTAACATACTGGGGAAGTTTAATATGTTACAGTCATTTGCTCAAGGTGGAAATGAAAATAACCAAGAGCTGCAGGCAGAGATGAATAAATCTGCAGCTGTTGCCCCAGTCTTAGTCTCAATTTTGTGTAATAAAAACAGAACATTTTTCTTACAAAACTGAGGATGAAATAAAGTAGAGATATTTCCCAGAAAGTCAGTAATAGGTACCTTGGGTTCATGGATGATTGTGGCAGCTCCATACGAATTCTCCATACAGGTTAAGTGAGAATGTTTTTGTAGATAGACAGATGTAGCCCTGGATGTTTGACCAGGATTGGAGATCTTGTGGGAATATAGCATGTGACCCCATACTAGAAAGGGATATTGGTGAAGGAATGTACCTTTTGCTATATTTATAATATCACCTTGGAGCACATTGCCATGGGACTATATCCTCCCACCAAAAAAGGGAGAGAGAATTAAGTATCAGAGACTCTAGGGTTAGCAGTATGCCTTCATGTTTGTCCTTTTGTGAAACCATACTGTCTGGCACATGTCTGAAAGATATTGACTTTGTAACTGCAATACTTCTGCTCTCGACTTCACTGGAGACTGGTGGTTGGGAGATATAAAAAAATGTTCTTGCTACAAAACTTTAATGTTTGAGATTTATAGTTCCTTTTTTTCTGTTCTAAGTCTGTACAATTCTGAATCAAAGAAAATGTTGGCACAGGAAAATAGAGAAGTATTTACTCATTCCACTATGAACCTTGTAACCCAACTTCCTTGTATGATTTCAATAAAAGACTGGAACTGAGTCAAGTCTTCTTAGTTCAGGAGCTCTCAGTGTAAGAATAGCCTGTCAGTTTATATCTGTACCTCAACTGCATGTTTTCTTTTTTACCTACTAGGTATCCCTAGTCAATGATGATCCCTGACTCAGGTCGAGGATGGACCCTGACAGGCAAGGGGAAAATTTTCCTGAACAGAGTACCAATGGCTCAGGATCTAAGATTAACCATTGACAAATGTGACCTCGTGAAATGAACAAGCTTATGTAAGGCAAAGTACAATGTCAACAGGAAAATTCAGCTACCTACTGATTGGGAAAACATGTTTACTAACCATACATCAGACAGAGGGTTAATGTCCAAAATGTAAAAAGACCTCAAGAAGTTCAACTCCAGAAAAACAAATAACCCTAATAACAATGAAGCTAAACAGAGAATTTTCAACAGAGGAATATTGAATGGCTGAGAAACACATAAAGAAATGTTGAAAGTCCTTAATCATCAGGGAAATGCAAATCAAAATAACCCTGAGATGCCTCCTTACACCAGAACGGCTAAGATAAAAACTCAGGAGAGCAGATTTCTGTTGAGGTTGTAGAGAAGGAGGAACACTCTTCCATTGCTAATGGAATTGTAAACTGGTACAATCACTCTGGAAATCAATCTGACAGTTCCTCAGAAAATTGGAAATAGTTTTACCTAAAGACCCATCTATACAAGTCCTGGGCATGTACTCAAAAGATGCTCCACCATATCACAAAGACACATGATCTACTCTGTTCAGAGTAGCCTTATTTATAATAGCTAGAAGATCAATACAACCCAGATGTCTCTCAACCAAAAAAGGGATACAGAAATCAAGTTCATCTACACAATGGAATATTAGCCACCTATTAAAAATGAGAGCATCATGCATTTTGCAGGCAAACAGATGGAACTAGAAAATATCATCCTGAGTGAGGTACTCCAAACCCAAAATGGCATACATGTACTCCGTGATAAGTGGATATTAGCCAAAAAGTTCAGAATACCCATGAAACAACTCACAGACCATATGAAGCTTAACAAGAAGTGGACACAAAATAATCACAAGAGGTAGAGGGAGGGAGCTACATGGGTCAAGAGGAAGCTAGGATAAAAGGGGGCCGGACCTTGTATGGAGGGAGATAGGAAAGAATCCCAGAGGGTCAGAAGAATAGATTGAAATATGCAGCAGTGTAGTGTGGGGGATAGGGAAACCACTAGATAGCCCCAGAGACGAGGGATGTGAGAAATTCCCAGGTCCCAGTGAGGATGACATTAGCTGAAATGACCAATAGTACGGAGATGGAACCTGAAGAGAACACCTCCAGTTTATAGACATGGCCCACAGTAGAGAGATGGGGCCACCCATCTATCTATTTATTTATTTATTTATTTATTTATTTATTTTTACCGAGAATTGTTCCTGTCTAATGGAAATGAAGGGAAAAAAATGGAGCAGAGACTGAAGGAAAGACCATCCAGAGTCTACCTCAACTTGGATTTCAAACCATGTACAGACACCAAACACTGATACTATTGATAATGCCAAGACGTGCTTGCAGACAAGAGTTTGGCATGGCTGTCCTCTGAGAGGCTCTATCAGCACCTGTCTGAGAGAGAGTGGACATACTTACAGATTCCCATTGGACTGAGCCAGGGTACCTTTATGGAAGATTTAACAGAAGGACTGAAGGACCTGGAAAGGATTGCAGCCTCATAGGAAGAACAACAGTATCAACTAACAGAGACACTCAGAGCTCCCTGGGACTAAGCCCCCAATCAAGAAAATTACATGGGCTGGTCTGTGGCCCCCAACTAAATTTGTATCAGAGTATTATCTTCTCTGGCTTCAGTAGGAGGGAACGTGTTTGGTCCTGTGGAGGCTTTATAACACTTTGAAGGGGGATGCTGGAAGGATGAGGTGGGGGAAGACCTTCTCAGAGGCAAAGGGGAGGAGAGATGCAGTTGGGTGCTCATAACTGGGGGGAGAAGGGGAACAACATTTGAAATGTAAATAAAATAATTAATAAAAATGAAAACTGTCTGGCCCTTCCAAATTGAGAAACATACACATCTTGTCAATAATTCTGCTCTAAACAATACAATGTATTTCATTTGTAATAGATTATAAGAGAACATTCAGTTAACTCGATTCATAGAGCAGAATAAATTTGGTCAGAATTTGAAAGTCTGCTTAACTTTTCTATTACCGTTTACAATATAAAAATATACAACACATCATCAAAGTGAATAAATCATTTTTTGGTTTTATTATTTTATTACAAAATCAAGGCCATTTTCCAAGAACAAGTTATTTTACTTTTTTGTAACAAAATGAACATTGTGCTTCACTATTAAGTATGCTAACGTGATTTGTACTGAGTAAAAAAGCCTTAGTTTTCATATTTTATATACTTAATTGTGGTTTTGTCAAAGAGTGTTTTTGTCATTTCAAATGTTTTCTTCAGAAGTACCAATGTGTTAAACCTACTTCCACACAAATTTTTATTCACATCGTTATTCATATTTCCATGTGATTTTTTAATAAAAGTATATGGCTAATCCCTGGGTATATGAGGAAATATTAACTAATTACTCAACTATGAATAAGAATATTCAACTTAATACTCCTCAAAATCCTCTTTCTATATAAAAATTGAAAATTTAGAGTTTTAAAATGAATATTAGTCTCAATATTCTTAGGCTTTGAGCTTGTTTTCTTGTTCACTGTATTGCAACATTATTGTATTACTCCATTATTACTTATTATGAATACATACTCTCAATCAATATTTAAACAAAAAACAGTCCAACCATTTCAGAAATTTCCCAATGAGTAATCATTCAACAAACTATATTTTCAGCACTTTTATAGTCACTTCTGTGTACAATGTATACTCTGAAGGACACCATCAGCTACCATTGACTCCCAATGATGTTACTGTGGGTCTCTTGTTTCCCCATCTAGTTGACTATGCTGTGCTTAAATAGCATTTTCAGTTCCGTTTTCTTCAGATCTAGAGTGATGTTGTGGGATACTTCCAGTTCACAAACAACCCATACTATGGATACTATCTTTGCAAACACCCTGTCACCATGTTTTTAAAGAATCCCAGAACTTGTAATGTAAAAACTCAGAGAAGGAGAGCCTTTCCTTGGGTACCGTCCCACACTGAGGCATCTAGTCCCAGCAGGTAGCCTGCTGAGGCACAGCTAAGCAGTCCAAGTAGTGGGGAAGGGGTCCGATGGCAGGAAATAGAGATTGAGACAGCCTGGATCCACTTATTAGTGAAATCACATGAGCACCAATCAGCACATTTGTTACAAAGGTGTATGTTTTCTAGGTTTAGCTCCTGTATGCTCCCTGAATTGGTGTCTCAGGCTCTGTGACCCTATCATTTCTTGTACTGTTTTATTGCATCTCAGATGCACAGTGATTAGTTATGATAAGGAATTGAGTTTTAAACTTTAAATATTAATATGGATAAGAAGTTTCAAAATGGACAAAGCAGTATAAGATTGATATTGTATTATAGTAACTTATACAGGAGATGAAAATATAAATCACTAGCAATAAAAATGCTGCTTCACAAATTCTTGGCTCCTCCTTAAAAATTCAAAATTCTGTGTGTTTGAATATGTTAGACTTAAGGTGTCTTTGTAATGTTAGATCCTAACGTGTTCTTCCTGAAAAGTCCAAACATCTCTTACTAACATAAGATTACTGAGATAATCTTCATTTCTGTTCTTTTAGAAATAAAGCTAATTATATTGACTTTGATGTTCCTTTAGAAGGATATGACTTAGAAAGGATGTTTTCAGAAATGAATATGTTAGGTTCAAAAGCTTTCTTCCTCCAGCACTTGGGGCATCATCTGGGATTACCCTTGATCTGACCATAACAGATGATGCATAGGTTTGAAAACTTCCTCAGCAACTTTTAAGTTTAGCTTCCTTCCATTCATCTGATGCAGGCCCTTGAAATAATATGTTACAGCTATGAAATAAAAGGAATCCAAATGAAAGGAAATTAAAAAAAAACTTCAGTTAAATAATAAGCAAAGGAGCTGAATATATTTTCCTTAAATTAATACATACAAATGATAAATCAGTTGTAAGAATGGTTCAGTGTCATTCTAATTATCAGTGAAATCTGTATAATTCTCATTGACCAAGTACCTGAGTTAAAATGGCACCATCAGTTAATAGCCAATAAAAAAATAACATTTATTCACAGAGAAAATTGATCTTTCATAAACTGAAATGGGTGACAATATAAAGGCATAAAGACAAATGTTTAATAGTTGTGTATTGTGTATATATTTTTATTCAATTGAAGCAACACTGTCAACAATCCACATAAGAAATTAATTTTAAACAATAATCAGTGTATACATGTATAAAGGGAAAAGGTATGTAGATACAATATAATTCCATTCCACCATAAGCATAAATTACTATCATTTTAGGTAAAATTAATTAAACTAGAGATTATTTTGTTAAGTGAAAATGGTCAGGGACAGAATGAAAATTACCATATTCTCTAATTATATATGAAAGGTGAAGATGATTTCACAGCAGATAATATGATGTTAATTATGACTAATTGGGAAAGATATGTGACAGATAAACAGAGAATGGGCAGGTATACAGTATATCTAGATGGATGAACCAACTTCTAAGGTACAATGGTTGACAAGTATGAACAAAATAAATTCAAATGAGTTTCATTCAGTGTTATCCATTGAAATTAATGGTAAATATTGGAAGTAGCACTTTGTCTAATTGCCATGATCTGATCATTTCATATTATCTACACATATTGAAATGTTTTCATAAAGTTCCCAAACATGTATAGCTTCTACTTACATATATTAATATACATATATAATTAAGATTAACATCCCATCTTTTTGTTATATACATGCACATTAATGTATGCATATATGCACATTAATGTATGCATATATACAAACACATATGTATGGTTCACTTTTATATAACATCTGTATGTTATATAAACATACAGATCAACAGTCACATACTTTGTCCCTTATTTTGTAACAGAGAGGTGACCATTAACAGAGTTGAGACAATTTGTCCACAATAAGTAAACATAAAAATGTAATAAATACAATCTGGCATTATGTCATGCACTGAGTTTAGAATGGTTAGTAAAGGTATGGTCAGACTTTTGGAAATTCTAGGAACCTTATCAGAATTATTTAACTATAGGGTCTGACCAAAGAAGATAACATATTTAATAAAGGGAAATCAATCTACCTATTACTTTCCTCAAGGCATCCTTCATATCCTTGTTCCTCAAGCTGTAAATGAAAGGGTTCATCATCTGAGTCACCACAGTATACATAACTGATGCCATTGCAGTCTTCCTGGGAGAGTCAGTTACTGATGAGCTGATGCACACACTTAAACCTGTCCCATAGAATAAAGAAATTACAAAGAGATGAGACCCACAGGTAGAGAAGGCTTTATATCTGCCTTGCACAGATGGTATTTTTAAAACAGTGGAGACAATTTCAATGTAAGAGAAAATGATTCCAGAAAAAGTAATGCCACCAAATGTTAAACTTGCAATATATATTAGTATAATATTGATGGATGTGTCAGAACAGGCTACCTTAATGACCTGCGTAATTTCACAAAAGAAGTGAGGAATTTCCAAGGTTTTGCAGAAGGACAGCCACAGCATCATGAGACTGAGAAGTAATGCCTTAGTAGTGCTACTGAGCAGGGAGAATAGGATGAGTAGACGGCACATATACCAATTCATGATGACTGTGTACCTTAAGGGGTAGCAAATGGCCACATAGCGATCATATGCCATTGCTGCAAGAAGGCAGCACTCCAAACTAATGAAAAGCATGGCAAAACAAGCCTGAGTGAGGCATCCTGCAAAAGTTATGCTTAGATTCTGTTCTTGGATGTTTACAAGCATCTTTGGTATTGTTGTGGTACTTGTGCAGATATCAGTCAAGGAGAGGTTGGAGATAAAGAAGTACATGGGAGTATGAAGAAGGGAATCTGAATTGATGGCCAATATTATGAACATGTTTCCAATCACTGTTACCAGGTATATAAACAGAAAGAGTCCAAACATGACAGGCTGCAATTCAGGGTCACTTGAAAGTCCCAGAAGGAGAAAGTCAGAAGTAGTTGTTTGGTTTTTCAATCCCATGACTTCCAGATACTGAAAAAATAATGGGGTGATTGTACAGAAAAAAATGTCCATCAGTTTAAAATTCAAGACATGCTTCATAAAGTAAACATCCCTTTCCCTCTTTGTTTTGTCACCTCCATTCTCCACCCGTGTGTGTTTGTGTGTGTGTGTGTGTGTGTGTGTGTGTGTTCCCACTTGTTTCTCTCGCCTTCTGTCTTTGTGCTGTTTTCTATCTCTTAAATTTTCTCTCTGTCGACCCTTCTGATATATTGATTGTTTTTGTTTACTACATACCTTCTCTTGTACCACATTATAATAATGATAACAACAACATGTATATTATATGTAGATGCTTGACTGAAAAAAAATTTACAAAAGTATAACCAATGGGAAACCACAAAGAAAATTACAATCAGTATAAACTAACAGAATCAGTATAAAATCAGATTTTAGTTAAACACATCTGAGTTCAATAGTTTTTCCTTATAATAAAAATATGCATGGAATTCTCTGAGTTGCTTCGGTGTCTTCATAAATAATATGGCAGAACACCATGAATCATCCTAGCTATGAATTAGTAGAACAATAAAAACAATCATAAAAGAAAAATAAAAGAACATAAAAGAGCAATTATTGATTTAAAATAGATCTTAATACATTAGATGCCTTTAACACTTTCACTGTGGTTTACTTTTGCCTGTGGCATACCAAATTATACATCCTATTCATCCCCTTTGTGACCTTTTCTCATAACCACTGAATGACTAATATTAAAGTACAAATACCCACACAAATCATTAAGTCAAAACTCTTCAGAGTGCTAGGGTGTCATCATGATTGAAAAGTAACTGTTCTTTCCATAATGTAAAACACTCTTCAGAAGAAATAAATCATAGAAAGAACCTTCCTGTTATACAGTAATAAAGTGATGAAGTGTGAACTCAGAGGCAGCTGTGGAGGCTACTTACCTGAGAAAGACTGTTGTATGGTGATCTCAGGTTGATATTTACAGTCTCCATAGTCCCCAGGGTTTTACCAACAAAGTGTATCCATTAGACAGACTTTTTACCATAATGTTATTATAGGGAAGCACAAATCCTTAAGGAGATAACCTGGCTGATGAAAATTTTGCTTTAGGTGATTAACTCAGACAGACCCAGATAGAGCCCATCCATGTTCTTCTGGTCTGTAACTTTTGTGCTCCTATTCATTAACATATTTTGATCTTCAATGCCTCTTAGTTTAATTTTTATAGCTTCCTTAACAACAACATGAAAATTTTGAACAATGTGTTTTAGCTTATAAATGTAAAACTTTATACATATTTAATGAAATGAATTCCAGATATGTGACTATGATCACATTATCACTTAGTGGTGTGAATGGAACAACTATTGCCTAGTATCTTACATGATTCTGAAAATTATTTTTTTTAATTTTATTTTTCATTTGATAGAATAATATAAATTACATACTTAGATGCAAATTGATAATTCATTCTTAGTATTTAGGTGTGGGGATATATTTAACATAAATAAGATGTACACACATGTACACACACACACACACACACATGTTAATGTTCAACATCTATCCATTATGAAAGTCATGACGAAGTTGGGTTTAGGAAGATAATATATTAACATTAAATGGGACCAGTCCATATACAACATCATTTTAAAATATATATACTTGAAAATACTTGTTTTTATTAGATATTTTCTTTATTTACATTTCAAATGTTATCCCCTTTCCTGGTTTCCCCTCCAAAAACACTCTATCCCATCCTCTCCTCACCAACCCACCTACATCTGCTTCCCTGTCCTAGCATTCCCCTATACTGGGGCATCAAGCCCTCTCCAGACCAAGGGCTTCTCCTCCCTTTGATGTCCAACAAAGATATCATCTGCTACATATGCAGCTGGAGTCATGAGTCTCTCCATGTGTACTCTTTGGTTAGTAGTTTATTTCCTGGGAGCTCTGGGGTTACTGGTTGGTTCACATTGTTGTTCCTTTTATGTGGCTGCAAGCTCCTTCAGTTCCTTGGGTCCTTTCTCTAGCTCCTCCATTGGGAACCTTGTGATCAGTTCAAATGATAGCTGAGAGCACCCATCTCTGTATTTGTTAGGCACTGGCAGAGCCTCTCAGGAGACAGCTATATCAGGCTCCTGTCAGCAAGCTTTTGTTGAAATCTACAATAGTGTCTGGGTATGGGGAAAATACTTTTTGTAGCATTAAGGAACATATGAAGAAGTCAACTCTTAACCTAAAAATGTAATAGTCACTAGATTCAGTCACAAATATTTCATAAACTATATGTAATCCAGAAAAAAAAATCAACAAAATAATTTCAGGTTTGAATTCACTTAACAAAAATATCCTCAATGTGTACATTGTTCCCAACCTTTCACAGTGCCTTTAACAAAACTGACCATGATTTAGAATATTAAGCAAGCATAAAATTCAAAACATTCTATTGAATTTTAAAATATAACTGCAGAATTGGGAAAAGTCAAAATAGAAATTGTAGGAAATGTACAAATTTGAAATACATCTGGTTTTGAAGAACCATTTTATTATCAAGAAAGAATGCAGGAATGTAAGTGATTGCATTACAAGAAAATGAAGTTATAAAATATAACAGTCTGAAGAGATAATTTCAGGTTTTAAAAAAACAACAGTAAAGTCATTTCCGAGTCAGTGAAGTGTTTGGTGAATGCCAGAAATGACAGGCAGTGCCTAATTCTGGGGGATGGGGAGGTATGAAGTGGTTATTTATGTAGAGCCATTAGCCCTTAACCTATGTGGTTCTTTAATTTTAGAATTTCTCTCTTTCTTCCATTGATAAAAGGGCAGATAAGAGGTTGTCAGAAAGAAAATATATTCCATGGATCCAGTAGGGCTGGAGGCAAGTTCCTTGGTCATTCAGTTATCCCTGGAACTGCCTAAGGCTCTAGGTCCATGGAGGTCTAGTGTCCCTGGCAGTGTATTATAGCTACTTCTGCTAGAAGAGGGAGGGTTTCCAAGAGCCTTGCTATTAGTTGTCCATTGACAATGGGAGTGCCACTGGTAGTAAGGAAGCCACTTTTTTCCCCATAAGACACAATAGGAATGATCTACTAAAAAGCATATTTTGAGTGACTATCAATGTTGACCATGTGTCTTGGATAGATATTTGGAGGGCCCTGAGTGAGAGCAATCAATTCTGCCTTTTCTGACATGGTAGCCCTCAGTAAGCAGATGGCTTCTACAGACTCAGTAAAGGTGAACACTGCATACACTGTTTAGCAGTTTCCCGATCTATTTTTTTTAATTTTTTTTAATTATTTTTATTACACTCCTGGTTTTTATCCCTTTCTTGGTCCCATACCTCCTCCCCACAACCCTGTCTCCACCAGGATGTCTCCCCACAACTTTCCACCCCCAAAGATCTCTAAACACCTTGGGAAATCACTCACTTGAGGATTAAGTGCATCTTCTCTTATTGAATCCAGACCTGGCAGTACTCTAATGTTTATGTGTGGGAGGCCTCATATCAGCAGGTGAATGCTGCCTTGTTTGTGGTTCAGTGTCTGAGAGATCTTGGAGTCTAGGTTATCTGACAGTACTTGTCCTCCTACAGGGTGCCCTCCTCCTCATACTATTCTGACTTTTCTCTAATTGCATCACAGGGGTCAGCAGCTTCTTTCCATTGGTTGGGTGTAAATACCTGCATCTGTCTCTTTCAGCTGCTTGTTGGATTTTTTGGAGGGCAATCATGATAGGTTCCTTTTTGTGTGGACTCCTTAGCCTTGGTAATATTGTCAGGCCTTGGGGCCTTCCCTTGAGCTGGATCCCATTTTGGGACTGTCCCTGGACCTCCTTTTCCTCAGGCTTCTCTCCATTTCTGTCCCTGAAATGTGTTTAGAACGGAATAATTCTGGGTCAGAGTTTTGACTGTGGGATGGCAACCCCCTCCCTCATTTGATGCCCTGTCTTTATGCTGGAGGTGAGATCTATAAGTTCCCTCTCCCAATTGTAGGGACTTTCATCTAAGGTTGCTTCCTTTGAGTCCTGAGAGTTTCTCACCTTCCAGGTCTCTGGTACATTCTGGAGGGTCCCTCCACCTCCTACCTTCCAAGATTACCTGTTTCCATTCTTTCTGCTGGCACTCAGGGCTTCAGTTTTTTCCCCCACCCAATACCTGATTATGTTCTCCTCTTCACCCCCTGTCTCCTTTCCCACCCAGGTCACTCCATCCCTCCACCTTGTGATTGCTTTCTTCTCCCTTCTAAGTGGGAATGAGGTGTCCTCACTTTGGCCTTTCAGCCTCTAGACCTTTTTGAGTTCTATGGAGTGTATATTGTGTATTTTGTACTTTTTTTGGATAATATCCACATATTAGTAAGTACATACCAAGCATATCTTTTGTGTTCTGAGTTACTCCACTGAGGATGATATTTTCTAGTTACATGCGTTTACCTGCAAAACTCAGGATGTCCTCATTCTTAATAGCTGAGTAGTATTCCATGGCGTAAATGAACCACAATTTCAGTATCCATTTTTAGTTGTGGGACTTCTGAGTTGCTTCCAGCTTCTGGCTATCACAAACAAGGCCACTATGAACATAGTGGAATAAATGCCCCTGTGGCCTGGTGAGGCAACTTTTGGGTATATTTCCAAGAGTAGTATTGCTGGGTCTTCAGGTACATCTATTTCCAATTTTCTGAGGGACCTCCACTTTGATTTCCAGAGTGGTTCCCCTTTGTCCACATTGCTACCAACATGTGCTGTCACCTGAGATTTTGATCGTAGCTATTCTGATTCATGTAACTTGGAATCTCATGGTAGTTTTGATTTGCATTTCTCTGATCACTAAGGACTTTGGACATTTCTTTAGGTACTCCTCAGCCATTTAAGATTCTTCTGTTGTGAATTCACTGTTTAGCTATATACTCCATATTTGATTGAGTTGTTTGGTTTTTTGGTGAGTAGTTTTTTTGAATTCTTTATACATTTTGTATATTAGCTCTCTATCAGGTGTGAGGTTAGAGAAGATTTTTTTTAACCAATCTGTAGGTTGTCGAATTGTCCTGTTAATTATGTCCTTTATCTTTCAGAAGATTTCCAGTTTCAAGAGATCCCATTTATCAATTCTTCATCTTGAACCTGAGCCATTGGAATTCTGATTAGTTAATTTCCTCCTGTACTAATGAGTTCGAGGCTTTTCCCAATTTCTCTTCTATTAGATTCAGTGTATATTGTTTTATGTTGAGGTCTTTGATCCACTTAGACTTGAGCTTTGTGCAAGTTGACAAATATTTTCATTTCTCTACATACAGACAATTAGGCCAGAACCATTAAACTTCTTCCATTTCCTTTTGGGATATGGGCCTATTTAGATAGTTTATCTGGCCTGGATTTAACTTTGGTATGTGGTATCTGCCTAGAAAATCATCCATTTCATCTAGATTTTTCTCTTCTTCTTCTTCTTCTTCTTCTTCTTCTTCTTCTTCTTCTTCTTCTTCTTCTTCTTCTTCTTCTTCTTCTTCTTCTTCTCCTTCTCCTTCTCCTTCTCCTTCTCCTTCTCCTCTCTTCCTCCTCCTCCTCCTCTTCCTCCTCCTCCTCCTCCTCCTCCTCCTCCTCCTCCTCCTCCTCCTTCTCCTCCTCTTCTTCTTCTTCTTCTTCTTCTTCTTCTTCTTCTTCTTCTTCTTCTTCTTCTTCTTCTTCTTCTTCTTCTTCTTCTTCTTCTTCCTCCTCCTCCTCCTCTTCTTCTTCTTTTGAAGTAGTAGGCTACAAAGTAGCCTTTGTAGTAGGATCTGATGATTTTGTGAATTTCCATTTCTGTTGTTCTGACTCCCTTTTCATTTCTGATTTTTTTCCTTTGGATACTTCCTCTAGGCCCTTTAGTTAGGTTAACTAAGGGTTTAACTATCTTGTTAAGTCTCTCAAAGAGCCAGCTTTTGGTTTTGTTAGTTTTTTGTATTGTTCTCTTTGTTTCTATTTAGTTATTTTCAGCATTGAGTCTGACTATTTCCTACAGTCTAATCCTCTTGGCTGTTTTTGCTTATTTTTATTGTAGAGCTCTCAAGTGTGCTATTAAGCGGCTAGTTTAAGATCTCTCCAGTTTCTTTACCAGGGCACTTAGTGCTATGAATTTTCCTCTTACCACTGCTTTCATTATGTCCCATAAGTTTGGGTATGGTTTATCAATATTTTCATTGAATCCCAGGAAGTCTTTCTTTCTTTATTTCTTCCCTGACCAAGTTATCACTGAGTAGAGAGTTGTTCAATTTCGACGTATATGTGGGCTTTCGGTTGTTTTTGTTGTTATTGAAGACCAGCTTTAGGCAAGGCAATCTGATAAAATGCATCAGATTATTTTATTCACCTTGTATTTGGTTGAGGGTTGTTTTGTGACCAATTATATGGTGAATTTTGGAGAAGGTACCATGAGTTGTTGAGAAGAAGGTGTATTTTCTTTTAGCATGAAATGTTCTGTATATATCTGTTAAATCCATTTGGTTCATGCCATCTATTAGTTTCACTGTGTCTCTGTTTAGTTTTGGTTTCAATGACCTGTCCAATAGCAAGAGTGGGGTGTTAAAGTCTCCAACTATTATTGTGTGGGGTTCAATGTGTGTTTTGAGCTTTAGTTAAGTTACATTTATGAATGTAGGTACCCTTGAAGTTGGGGCATAAACGTTCAGAATTGAGACTTTCTCTTGGTGGATTTTCCCTTTGATGAATATAATATGGAGTGTTCTTCCGCATCGCCCTTAATAACTTATGGTTGAAATTCTGTTTTATTGGATATTAGGTTGGCAGCTCCAGCTTGTTTCTTGGAACCATTTGCTTGGAAGACCTTCTTCCATGCTTTAACTCTGAGATAGTGTCTGCCATTTTTATTGTGGTATGTTTGCAACAAAATGCTGGATTCTATTTGTGTATTCAGTGTGTTAGCTTGTGTGTTTTTATAGTTGTGTTGAGTCCATTAATATAGAGAGATATTAAGGAGAGATGACTATTAGTTCTATTTATTTATTTATTTGGTAGCTGACATTATGTGCATGTAGTTCTCTCCTTTTGGCTTTCTTGAGAGATGATTAATTTCTTTTCTTTGGTGTAGGTACCCTCCTTTGGTTGGAGGATTCCTCCTAGAATACTCTTTAGTGCTGGATTTGTAGATAGATACTGTTTGACTTTTTTTCCCTTTTTTTTTTTGACAGGGGTTTTCTGTATAGCCCTGGCTGTCCTAGAACTCACTCTGTAGACCAAGCTGGCCTCAAACTCAGAAATATATCAGTAAAAACACTCTTAAATAATAAGATCACTGAGCAATACATAATTTCACATAGCTGTACATCAAGCTCTTTAAAAAAAAAAGCGCTGAGGTGACAAAATGGAAAGTAAATGAAAACCTTCCCAGATAAGTCTATGTGGGTATCAGGAATTAAAGATTAAACTTCTTAAACAAGTTTTAAACACAACAAAAGAATATGTTGGTTTAGGGATATACCTCCTTTTAGAGTGCTTGCCTTGCATGCATGAGGTCCTGGTCCTGGATTTAATCCCCAGTTCCACCTCAGGGAATAGGAGGTGTCTTTTTGCTTTTTTTTTGGACAGAAGCATGACAGATCCTTTCTTAATAGTAGTTTACTAATTACATTAAGAAAAATTAAACAGAACAATTTCACAAGAGTCTAACAAATTATTTCCATTACATTGTCACTCGCATTATTAAAACATTATCAATTATTTGGGTCAATTTCATTTTCAAACTGTTTTAACTGATTACATACACAGAATTATTGAACCTGAGTTATAAACTATTTGAATCATCATGCTTGTATTTCCTTATGTGAATCTGAGTGGCTACTCTGACAGTGATGTGGTGGGAATAAGTGAGACACTTGAAATCTCCCTTCTGTGTGATGCTAAGTAGTAAGTAGGTCACATTGCACAACTTCTTAACAAGGAATAATCATGCAGGCACCATTAGGAGGACAGAATTAATAACAGCATGCACCGCCTGTTGTATCACTGATACCCTACATATCTTTACAATGTAGTATTAATCAAAAAGTGAAAGTCATTATTATTTTACCAAAGAAACAATATACAGAATGAAGGCAAATGAGCTTGGTATGGTTCCCAGAGATCCAACTCTGAGTCTTAAACAAATTTT
Organism: Tokudaia tokunoshimensis; assembly: GCA_036184795.1. Lineage (NCBI taxonomy): Eukaryota > Metazoa > Chordata > Mammalia > Rodentia > Muridae > Tokudaia > Tokudaia tokunoshimensis. Next base: position 18,368,831 of record BTHU01000008.1, read on the forward strand.
AACACAAAAGAATCTATGTACATCTTCCATGACTATTCATATTAGAAATATTCAGAGCAGATGAGGCCAGTGTGGACTACTTTGTCAAAGATAAATATCCACTTAATGAAAAGCTCCACTGCTAAAATGCCTTAACTGACCATATCATTCCCCCTGGTTCCGGAGGTCTCTACGAAGTGGTAGTCACTTAACGTGACTTACTCACTGTCTGCATTTAGCGGCAAATGTGACAATAAATGCCTTTTCAAAACTAATACTTTATAGTTATTTATAGAAAAGCAATCCTAAATATGCTACCGCTAAAATTCCACAGTTAAGATAGTCTCATTATCTTTAAATACTGAAAACACAAAGGGATCATACAAACTAGTTGTAACTACTTCTTACATTGACATTCACTAGCTGTGTTCTTAAAATCTTTATGAGAGAAGCAGAAAAATTCCCCATGACTTTTGCAATAGATTTAAAAGCTTAAGTTTCAGGTTTGTAAAATTTCTTCAAGTCTATGGTTTTTAAAGTTAAATTATTCAGTATCTTGAATTAATATTGCACTCATATGTTGCCTGGAATGTGTCTAGAATAAAAGTAAGGTAAGTAGGCCTACAAGCATTTGCCCTCCTTATTAGATAAGCAAGCTTGAATAACAGGAATGCAAAGTGCAATTTCTTTTTTTTTTTTTAAAGATTTATTTATTTTTTATATGTAAGTACACTGTAGCTGTCTTCAGACACCCCACCAGAGGGCATCAGATCTCATTACAGATGGTTGCGAGCCACCATGTGGTTACTGGGATTTGAACTCAGGACCTTCAGAAGAGCAGTCAGTGCTCATAACCGCTGAGCCATCTCTCCAGCCCGCAAAGTGCAATTTCAATAAGCCTATATATGTATGACAAAATATCAACCTCTTGTAGAATAAAATTCAATTACCAATAGTACAAATCCATGAAGAACTAGAAAGAGTCCTGTATACAAAGTTCTTACTATTGACCCATTCCACTTTGAGATCAAAATAATACTTCAAGATTTAAGAAAAATAGATTTGAATAAAGAGAAACTTTTAAATCACTGAATACATCGTTTCTGTCATTAAGAGAAATAGCTTATGGGGGATGCAGGAAAGGGGGAATCATTTGAAATGTAAATAAAGAATATATCTAATAAAAAATAAAGCAAAAAAAAGAGAAATAACTTATGTTCTTTCTGTAATAATACATTCTAATGAAGTAATTTTCTAACTCCTAATTAACACCACATTTACAAGAGTAAGGGAATTTATCAGTAGGCATTCTTCCTTGTTTTAAATTATTTGTCTTGAAAATACATCAAGTAAGCCTTTAAAGACTCCAGGAGTGGCAGCTTAATTATCTTTCCCTCAGTAGGTTCTGAGTGGGTTCCAGAAGCTTGCTTCATGGCTTCATTGTGATCTCTCTCCTCTTCTTTGCTGTCTTCCATTTTGTTCATCCTCTTCTCTGTCTAGAGGCTGAAGGATAAGCTGATTATGCACAAATATGTAAGTATTAATTCTCTGTTTAACTCTTTTTCTTTTCCTCTTGGGTAGAGCCCTTGTGGAATCCCCTTGGCCTGTATTTCATCATTCATGAAGTTTCTAAGTGTACGTACAATGTAAATACAAGCCAAGTCTTGGAGATTCGTGACAGCACATGAGGGGAGCCCCACAAAGTCGGGTGTGCTGTTATCATTCTTACTAGGTTGTACTAGTGGTGCAAAGAAAACCACAAGGATATTTTTACTTTACCAAGTGTTTTGTCTAGTCTGCATAATCTGTGTCAACTGATCCTCTATAGGCATGAAGATTATGCGCCAAACGTCGAGTAAGATCTTCGTGTAGTTTTCATGCTTTTTCTCAACTCCACCTCCACAGTAAATTTGATTATTCTGATGACTGTCAGAAGCTATCTTCAGGCAATTATCCACCACAAAGGCGGGTACACAGAATTCAAATCTTAAAATTGTCTTTCTTTTTAGGTGCATGTTAGATTATCTTTATCTTCAGATGGACAAATGATTTCATTCACAGCAGGGACCTTTCCAATTTGCCCATATAATTCTTTTCAAAAGCAGCTAGGATCAGGGTGACCTAGCATTGACTTGTAGCTTTACTCTTAGACAGATAGTCTAGGTCTACGAGCTGATTATCAAAGCTATCACTATTTTTGATGAAGCCCTCCAGTTTTTTCCTTGGCATGCTCCAGGACATTTGAATGAAGTTCAACTCCATGATTTATTTCAAAAGAACCATTATACTTAAATATCCAGATCCACTTTCTGGGTTAAGAAAAAAATAATCCTGGCTGAAATTTCAAAATGTCCATAACTTCAAAATAAATGCAAGGTGATGATAAGTGTATGTTCCCGTGTTTCCGGAGTAAGTCTTTGTGAGCATTTTCTCTGTTGCCTTCCAGATAGTAATCGCTTTGGTCAATGGCTACAAAGGCTTGCTCTACTCTCTCAGTTTGAATGGACCGAGCTTCTTTAAAGTTATCTATTAAGTCATCATCTTCCCCAGAATTCACAGCTCCTCCCATGACAGAATTCAAATCAAATCATAAGTTAAAAAGTAATGAATTAGTAAGAAATGGCTTATGCTCTAAGATCAAGAATTGACAAATGGGACCTCATTAAATTACAAAGTTTTTGCAAGGCAAAAGACACTGTCAAAAAGACAAAGCAGCAACCAACTAACTGGAAAATGATCTTTACCAACCCTACATCCGACAGAGGGCTAATATCCAATATATACAAAGAACTCAAGAAGATAAACTTCAGAGAGGCAAGTAACCCTATTAAAAAATGGGGTACAGAGCTAAACAAAGAGTTCTCACCTGAAGAATATCTAATGGCTGAGAAGCACCTAAAGAGATGTTCATCATCCTTAGTCATTAGGGAAATGCAAATCAAAAGAACCCTGAGATTCCATCTCACACCAGTCAGAATGGCTAAGATCAAAAACACAGGAGACAGCAGTTGTTGGCGAGGATGTGGAGAAAGAGGAACACTCCTCCACTGCTGGTGGAATTGCAAGCTGGTACAACCACTCTGGAAAGCAGTCTGGCCGTTCCTCAGAAAACTGGGCATGACACTCCCGGAGGATCCAGCTATACCACTCCTGGGCATATACCCAGAGGTTTTACCTGCATGAAATAAGGACACATGCTCCACTATGTTCATAGCAGCCTTATAGCCAGAAGCTGGAAAGAACCCAGATGTCCCTCAATGGAGGAATGGATTCAGAAGATGTGGTATATTTACACAATGGAATACTACTCTGCAATTAAAAACAATGAATTCACGAAATTCCTAGGCTAATGGTCAGAACTTGAAAAAATCATCCTTAGTGAGGTAACCCAATCACAAAAAAACACACATGGTAGCAGTCACTGATAAGGGGATATTAACCCAGAATCTCGGAATACCCTAGACACAATTCGCATATCAATAGATTTCTAAGAAGATGGAGGGAGAGACCCCTGGTCCTGGGAAGACTGGATGTAGGGGAACCCCAGGACAGAGAAGCGAGAGGGGTTTGAATGGGGAAAAGAGGAAGGGAAGGGGGCTTATGGGACTTTCGGGGAGGGAGGAAACAGGAAAGGGGAAATGATTTTGAATGTAAATTAAAAAAAAAACTTAGAAAATTAAATTAAAAAAAAAAGAAATGGCTTCTAATCATGTGTGTTTTTTCTTTTTAATATTGAACTAGGTTTCCAAAAATAAATTAAACCAAAGACACAAGAGATGCTCACATATCAGCAGTGCCCACTCAGTCCCTCCACAGTCTCTATTTATGATTTACATATTATTACCCCTTGTGTAAGCTCTATTTACACATTATTGCACCCCACTTCTCTTATCCCAGGAATGTGAATTCCTCTGCCCTGTTCTTTGGACCTGAGAAACCTGCCTGAGAGCAGCACCTAATACAATCAGATTTGGCCTATATTTGAATCATAGAAAAGGAGAAAAATCTTAGTAGTTTGGAACAGTTCTTTACAATCATTATTTGGAAAACATGGAACAGAAGCTTTTCCTTAATTTTATATTCCCTCTTTATTCCCGTACAATATGTCAATAATGTGAAACTCAGAATTTCAAAGATGTTACAGGATTCATTTTTCTCAGATTAATGATTATCCAGTACTATAGAGAGTTAGCCTCACTGATTTCCTGTCCACGTGCCTGGTCCAAATTTGAGCGATCTTTCTATATGGTGGCTGTCAACTGTGACCCCCATCTCCAAATACCCACATCTTGTCTTCTCCAATTTGTGATTATAATTCTGTAAGCACAACAACCTTGATTGAGGCTAGGGAATATCCACAAGATATTTTATTAACTAACTAACTAACTAACTAACTAACTAACTAATTAATTAATTAATTAATTGCACTGGATGTTTCACTCAGGCCTGCATGTATATGAGACAGCATATAAATGGCCTTTAATCTATGTGGCCATTAGTCACCCACTGAGGTATACAAACAGCATGAACACTTGCTTGTGTCCTATTGGTTCTACTCTCCTTTCTCATCAGTAGTGTGCATTTCCTAGTACACCATCTGATGGTAATGCTGCTATTCTTCAGCTCATCCTGGAATCCACACTTATTTTTGTGAATTTTTGCAAACATCAAGCTTGCATGTTCTAAGGCTTTCATCAATATCATTCTAGTATATTTAGTTATTATCATTTTTTTAAGTTTCTCCCTCTGAAATATTTTTCTAGTCTATTCAAATTGCTTTCGCTATTTTCAGGAGCAAGTTAGAAGAATGAATATATAAAGTCTTTTAAATCTGTGAGTGTCAATGGAATACTACTCTGCAATTAAAAACAATGAATTCACGAAGTTCTTAGTCAAATGGTCAGAACTGTAAAATATCATCCTTAGTGAGGTAACCCAATCACAAAAAACACGCATGTCATGCAGTCACTGATAAGGGGATATTAACCCAGAAACTCGGAATACCCAAGACACAATTCACATATCAATAGATTTCCAAGAAGATGGAAGGAGAGACCCCTGGTCCTGGAAAGATGTAGGAAAATACCAGGACAGAGAAGCAAGAGGGGGTTGAATGGGGAACAGGGGGAGGGAAGAGGGCTTATGGGACTTTCAGGGAGGGAGGAACTGCAAAAGGGAAAATCATTCAGAATGTAAATTAAAAAAATATAGAAAATAAAAAAAAATCTGTGAGTGTCTCCTCTCACTGGTCCTGTTATTATAGTGCAATGGTTTTGTTGTAGACCACTGTTGCTTTGCAGTTACTACTCCCCCCTCTATATGTTGTATTGTCAATAACTTACCTTGTGATTCATCTATTGAGGATATGTATTCATGATTTAGGAATTAGGAATATTTTTACTCATATTCCTTTCCAGTTATTGTCCAATTGATTTGTCTTCAAACACATACCCTTACTTTCTAAGATATTCTATGTTTATATTCTTTTGGTCACATGTTTTAACATTTTCTTTTAGTTTATGTTTTTCTTAATACCATGAGACACAATAATATTTGGAAATGCATTTTGCAATTTTATGAGGATTTTTTTCCTGGGGGTGTAGGTGTTATGGCTAAGTAATTATGATGGGAAACAAATTACTTTCAATGGGACTAAAATTGTAACATTTCATATCATCATTACTGGAGTTCAGACATTCAGTATTATATAATCTATAACAATTCTCTCTTGGTCCATTTTATCTGAGGATATTGCAGGTCATCAGATATACTTTCCTGAGAGAAAATGTGCTAGATACCAAACAGAGTTCTGTAATTCAAATAGCTCTAATGTAGAAATGAGAAAACTTTTCTGTTTCACAGTGTGTTCTTCGATAAAATGTTATTGGTAAGTATCTTCTTCCCAAGCAGCATATTGAATGCCTTTAGCTTATCAATATGCAAAGAAAATCAGGAAAATTATGCTCAGAGTAAATAGTTCTACAATATTTAATCTAGCATACAGTTACATTGTCCATTCCAACATTATAATATTTTTATTGGATGATAGAAAATATTGTATAGTATATCACTGTCTAGTGCATCAGTAAAGTGATACTTATTTTAAAAATAATTTTAATGTTAAGAGAATTAAGAATGACATTGTATGCAAGGTCTGTGAAATTGAAATAAACAGACATAATAATAACAGCTAACAGTATAATTATGCCCCAGGAGTCAGGAAGAAAATCATCTTTACTTTGCTTTATCCCTTGTGTTTAATGATATGAACTCATCTGGCAGAGATTGGCTAATGAGTACTTTTGGATATTTTGCCACCTGAGATACTGAAACTATAGGTGTCAGCCTTTGAAAACTGATGTAACATCTCTGACCCTGGTGGACACCAAAACATATGAATTTTCCTTAAGATAGATCTCTCTAGCAAAGAAGTGATGAATCAGTCTCATTTCTTTACAGTAACATACCTTCTGTCTTCAATATCAAGGTAATGTTTGAGTCCTGTTGCTGTTTGGACTGACCATATAATGTAAAGTTCCTTAGTTAAAGTTGAGAAGGTGAGCCAGGCAGTAGTGGCACATGCCTTTAATCCAAGCACTTGGGGGGCAGAGGCAGGCAGATTTCTGATTTCAAGTTGAGACTGGTCTACAGAGTGAGTTCCAGGACAGCCAGGGCTACATAGAGAAACCCAATCTGAAAAAAAATAAAGATAAAAATAAAAAAATTATGTGTTTTTCATTAAATAATTCATACTTTAATTGACGTTGACCCCTTTTTATTTATTACAAACTCTTGTAAACTATTGTTTGCTAAGATGATCCCTTTTTATAACTCTAAATGACATTCATTTTGAAAGGTGATTTTAGTCTTGGGCATATCTCTGATATTTATAATTGTCTTGATAGGGATAGTCCCTTCCTACTACATTTCTAAAATAACCCCCTTTTTTCAGATTAATGAATGAAAATTCACATGGTAGTCTATAGTCATAATAAATAATAAAATTTGAGTAAAGGTGATGTGAGAATACCAAGAACTGACCATGAATCTAAGGGACTTCCTCTTTGTGTATATTGAACACAAGACCGCACATTCTAGAAAAGCACTGCTATCTTCAAAGTTAGTTATTTTAACTGATTTTCAGCCTAAAATATTTTTACAGGTTATTTTCCAAGAGTTGTAATATCATTTAGTATATTTACATGTGTGTGAGTGATACAGTGGGAGTATAAATATATACAAACATGACAAGTTGATTAATTCAATGTAGTTAACTGTTCATTCCATATGTCCTACAGTAGGACATATGGATTTCCTACTTCCTTTCTTAGTTTTCCCACCACAAATCATTTGCCTGTATTATAGAGCCTTTGAGTCTGGTAATAATGAAATAATTTTTAATCAATGAAATAATCTAAACAAAGCCTCTTTTGTTCTGCTTTACCATCAAGGACTTTTCCAGACAGAAACATTCATATTATCTAAACAATTTTCTTTTAAAAGGTTCACACAATCCTTCAATCTAGAAAATTATGCCTTCAAAATACTACAATACTGTGGATAGTTTAATTTCTTTGTTTGATTTTCTGTATGTTTATCTGTTTATTTCATCCATTTATTTTAAGAGCAAAATGCAACAACTCAGTTTATGAGAATACCTTAACAGAGAATGTAATATTCACCATTGTATTGAAATTAACTGGTAAAGGAGAAGGGTTTTATTTTTCTGGCACTTGTAATAAGGTGGAACTCTAATTCTGTTTTCTAATCTTTGCATAAGTCTATCTAGGAAGTAGACACAATCTACCTATTATATCTCAATGTAGAGCAAATTGAATATCTTTGTAAAAAAATGTTTTGTTTAGGAGGAAAATACCAAAGCTGTAAGAACAAGTCAGGGGTGTCAGCCTAATATGACAATGCTGTATGGTCGAGGTATATGAATAATATTTGGTCAGAAAATTCAACACTTCAGTGAGATAAACATTCTGTCCTGAATTCATTCAGTCACTTATTTTTGTAAAATAAGGAAAAGATTCAACTTTCCCAAGTATTTTAATGGGGAAATAGAGTAATTACATTAAATAATTTATCTACAACATGATGTGCATTCTCATTTTACACAAAATCTCAACACTTTATGAAAATCTACAAGCAAAAATGCAATGCTGAGAATGAAAAAACATCTCCAGGAAGGAGCATGTTAATTTGTTAACCAGTACCAAATGGTTGTCCCTGAAAGCATACACAAGAGTAACAATATACAATTATATTAGTAATATATATGTTTATATATACAGTGCAAAACTATATATAAGAAAATGCTATGAATTTGAAAATGAGAAATTAGGATTATATCAGAGGGTTTGTATTGAGAAAAATAAGGTAAATATAACTATATTGTAATCTTAAAAAGTTAAACAGGCAGATTGATATTTGGGAAAATTTTATAAGAAAGTTTACATAATGATTGTATATATTTTTGTCTGTACAATCACTGAAAGGCTTCTGATTAAAATCCATAGATTATATTGTATTTAGTTTTATAGGCTCTTGACAATACACGAAACCATATTGTTTTTTGTTTTTGAATCAGTAACAGATGCAATAAGAGATTCTGTGCAGGAATAAAACCAAAAAATTTTTTTTGAATGTTATCCATTTGGTATACTATGCATATTTTTGTATAAGTTATATATCTCCTCAAAATTAAGTATATTGCCAAGTGATCTAGATGGCTTGTTAGAATATATGCTACTGTCTTTCATATTAAGAGTTTATTAGGGATAAATATGATTCAGCCAAATAACTTATAATTCTAACATCTTTCAATATTTGATCATTATTACATTTTATTTCACTCTGTATTTAAAATAGATTGCCAAAGTCATGGGAGGTAAAAACCAGACAGATGTTTCTCACTTCTTTCTTCTGGGACTAACACATGATCCAACGTTGAAGCCTGTGATCTTTTGTCTCTTCCTGTTCATGTACATGGTCACCATCTTGGGAAATCTGCTTATTATCATTGCTGTAAGCTCTTATTCCCACTTGCAAACACCCATGTACTTTTTTATTTCAAATTTATCCTTTAATGACATCTGCTTAACCACAACCATCATCCCTAATATGTTACTGATGATGCAAACACAGGATCAGAGCATCAGTTTTTCAGGCTGCCTTACTCAGCTTTGCTTTGTGGTGCTTTTTGCTGGGTTTGAAAGTTGTCTTCTTGCAGCAATGGCCTATGACAGATATGTTGCTATTTGCTGTCCATTGAGTTATGCAGTCATCATGAATTTTCACTCCTGTGCTCTATTAATTCTCTTCTCTGTTTTCATTAGCGTTTTGAACATGGGACTTCTTGGTCTCATGGTGTTGAAGGTATCCTTCTGCACAAATCTTGAGATTCCCTTGTTCTTCTGTGAACTTTCTCAGGTCATGAAGCTTGCCTGCTCTGACACTCTCATTAATGATATTCTGATATATCTTGCAACATTTATATTTGGCGGCATCCCATTCTCTGGAATTATTTTCTCTTATGTCCAAATTGCCTCTTCTGTTTTGAGAATACCATCAGTAAAAGGAAGATATAAAGCCTTTTCCACCTGTGGTTCTCATTTGTCAGTGACATCTTTGTCCTATGGTTCAGGATTGTGGGTTTATATAAGCTCTTCAGTTGCTATTTTACCCAAGAAGACTTCTGTGGCCTGCATTATGTACACTATAGTTCCACAAATGTTGAACCCATTTATCTTTAGCCTTCGAAATAAAGACATGAAAGGAACTATGAAAAAATTCATCTGTAGAGTAGCCTCACTTTGATAGGAATAATTTCCTTAAACTTCTGTTTGGTATATAGATATATTATATAAATGAATTCAAATAATTAAGATATGTACAGAAAGCAATTCATTTAAAAAACAGGGTTTCTTCTGAAAATAGGAGCTGCTTGGGAATTTAATTTTTTATTATGTTGATGTGAACAATTTTCAGTTTTAAGTACTTGGACGGAAAATTATCCACATTGATACATTTAGAAATCACAACATAATTTTTGCAATTTATGCTATAATGATATTTGGATTCATTTTATTTTTGGTTATACATATATACATATATATATGAATTTGGGCCCCAGCAGAAGACCAAAGTAGTTGTCAGAATCTCTTGAGAAAGAATTACACATAATTGTGTGTCAACTGGTATGGGTGCTAGAAACTGAACTCTAGGTTTATATAAAAATCACGAGGAGCTCATAACTATGAACTGCATCTCTTTAGCATATATTTTTGATTTTATGTTCTTTAGATACAGTAGAAAAGCCATTTTCATTTTTCATCATCTCCTATCTTTCTGAATAAAAATTAAAACCAGCAGGTCTAAATATTTGACTAACAAAGAATTTCCTGATGCAGAGGGAGAACAGTAAGAATAATTTGGTCATTTACATGTACATATTTGCTCATTCTTAAGTAAAGGAAAATTTGGAGAAATTTAAAAATTATTCAAAACTGATCAAGAATACAATGTTACTTATGAAGAAAGGCACCATTGGTACATAAAAATCATGGGCTTAACTACTTCTCAGTTATACAAGAAAACCTGTGAATTAGAATGAGACTCTACATGTGGTGTGATCCTATTCATCCCCCTTATGTTACAACTAGAGTGTTTCAAAATACGACATGTAATTACCTATGACTAGTGACATGGGATAAAGTAGTAGGTATCAGAGGACTGTGTCAACAGTGAAGAATAAGAAAGAAAGTAAATCATCTGCTTTCCTTGCTTAATTAATGAGTCCTAAAATTTAATGGCATAGTGCTGCCTATTGGCCTGGATAAAGCTGTTGAGGTCTATCATATGAATACTGCTGTTAGTCCCTATAGTATTGATGTTTTAATATCCACAGCTTCTCATTATTCAGACGTTTCATCCCCATTTGATCACAGGGAAGTATATAATTCTTGGGGGGTAACAATAAACACTAAACATGAATTAATTGGATTATTTAATCATTAAGAGTTCAAGAAGATTACTTTAATTCTGATGTACCTTTATTTCACTTCTCTTTCTCCACCAAAATCTGGTTTCCATTTTAATTATACTTCTTTTTTATATACATAGAGAATACACTACTAATAATAGTATAATTTAGATATTTTGGGTCAGTGATATATTCTCTATTTATCCACAAGTAGATTTATTAACTGCCAAAATACTTTGATAACTAGGTATATACATGCTAAAAATGATATGCTGAAGACTAATAGTATGTCAATTTAATGGTACATTGTTATTGCCTATTCTGTTTAAGTGTTATCAATATAGTTTGTCTGTGCATACCAAAAAGTAATATTTTCATGCTTAACAGTTTGCTTCATTATAATAAATTTTGCATGTTTTATCTATGTAACATTGTGAATTATGATATGTATAAAGTTCTTTTATTTACTTATATTTGGAACTCATTAACACAGTGGTAATAGATTACCTATAACAAATATAAACATTTGTTTTCTAATCATTCAGTCATCATAGGAATTTTCAGATTCATTCTTTTGTCTCAATAAATATTTTTTTTGAAAAATTCATCCTATGCTTAGTGTATTTTGATGAGATGAATTTTGTATTACCTCTTTTCTGCTCCTCTCAAGATACCCCCAAGCATCTGCCTCTCCAACTTCATGCTCTTTTTGTTTAAATAAATAAGTCACTGAATCCAGTTAGTGTTTCCAATATACTTTTATACCCTTGTGTGAGGAGTCCTTTTCCAGATATTGAGCCATCTATTAATGGCCACACTCCTAAGAATAATTACTATCCATCCATCAAGCAGCAGCATCTACCCAACTGTTCTTCTACTAAGAGTTGGGTCTATGGCACTCTGTCCTCCTCCCATCAATTTTAGAATTTTGACTGCATTAATCTAATACAGATGTTCAGGTAACTAAGTCACTGTAACACATTATATTTATTGATTATTTATTATATTTTAATCTGTATTCTGTTTTAAGTCTACCTATTAGTGGCCTTTTATGTCAATTATTTATTTATAACTCAGTATTTTAACAAGTTTCCTGATGATAAGTAAAGTTCCTGATGTAAGTGTTTTGTATGGATATACTTATATAACACGTATTTCTTCTGTATAGTTACTGTGGATAAAAATGGATAAATCATGAAAGACAGTATAGTAAAATAATATAGAAATAGTTTAAGTATTTTTCACCAGGGTTATATCATTAAAAGTTCCCATAAACAATATGAAAAATTTTGTTGCTCATAATTTTCACTAAATTAATATTAGTTGTTTTAATTACAGATATTTTAAATGTATACATTTTACATTGATTTTTGGATTTGCTTCCACTATTCAAAAAAATTACAATTGCATTGAAATAGTATATGGTACTTATCAAGTAAAATGTTTAATTTGTGTACATATTAAAATGATATACTCATAAAATAGAATGAGCATGAGAGTAGACTCTCACAAGCTAACTACTCAATCCATTGAAATTCACATATGGGCTGTTTGTATAGAAACCATCTTATGTAATCACTGAAAAGGACAATTCCTACTTTTAGCAAGAAGGAAGCAAAAAAAAATTAAGATAAGGAACTTAAACAAAAGGAGGGCTCAGTCCGAATCTGGGAACTTACTCCTTCTTGTGTGGAATATTTTCAACTCCTAAATATTGAAAGTATAGTTTCAAAATAAATATGCACTGTGCTCTTAATACCACATAATTTTAAGATCAGTAAAAGTGAGAATAAGAGGAACATTGAGTATAGGAATATAGAATATAGAATACCCTATGGTATTCTGACAGATAAAAAGGGAGAGATCAAAGGAAAAAAAATAAAAGCAGAGAGTCAAACCCCAATCAACACAGGACACATCAGTGAGATTTTCAATAGTATAGTACAAGAATACCACAGTCTTTTTAACTTAGAGATGTGTGGAAAACCTCCACCCTCTTCCTTTGTTTTAACCTGAGCACATGTAGGAAGTGATGTCAAAAAAGATTCCATCTGGATCTATGAGACCATTACAATACCAATATTACATAGATAACCCTGAAAAAATCCCATGGGATCAGAAAGACATTAATATACAAAAGTATTTTGTAAGAGATGGGGCACTGATACATGAGAAAGGGAGATGAGAGACAAAAAAGGTGAAAGCAATCAGAATTTATTACCTTAATATACAAAATTATCAATGAACAAGTTTAGTTAATAAAAATTAATTTCCTATGAGCTATTAGGCTAGGAAGGGCTACAAACTTACTAAATTAATAAAGGAATGAATGAATATCATTGAAATGCCTTTTTTTTTTACTGCTGACCAGACTGATTGCATGCTTTAATTAAATTAAATACCATACTATTAGATTGCAAATACAAAGTTCTCAGGTTAGAAATCAAGTGGGAACTTCTTTCCTTCTATCTAGCATTCTTGATCTCAAAATCACTGTCAAGGCTGCTATTACAAGAAAAGTTATCAGGGGCTATATTCAGCTGAAAGCCCTGCATGCTGCAATACAGAACAGATTAGTATGGTATTCCCACTGATAGAAAAGCAGCAAAACTTCCTCTCAGTTAAACACTACACTCTTCTTTCATATGAGGTTTGCACTGTAGGGAAACAATCAAACAAGTATTATAAACCTGGATAATATTCTGCAAATTTGGAGGTAATATTCACTAGCAAGTAAACTGCTACTGTTCTGCTAAAAGTACAGGTTTTTAAATCACTTTATATTTTGTTTGTTGACAACCATGGTATAGTAAAACTCCTACTTTGGATCATCCACAAACTTCCTTTCCAGAAAGTTATAGTTAATACAGAGAATCATAACCACTGAAACTATTCTACTGAGTGTTGTTTGATCAAGTATAAACAAAACAATGGTATCAGACACTCATAGTGAAAGTAACATATCAGTGAAGAGGTAGAAAAGATTTAAAGGCCAGAAATAGAGACTGCAACAAAATGTGATTTTATGGTTATGCCATGCTGGTACAATCATAAATTCACAACACCTCTTGCTTCATGTATATCAACTGCATAAAATAATTAAAATTAGGAGAAGAAATGGTATCAATATATGGGTATCATATTATAAACATGTTTAAAAATTTCAAATAAAAAATAAGGCTTCTAAGTAGTTACGACTAGCTTCTAGAGGCAAAGAGAACAGCAATGTTGACTTAAAGATTTTATCTTTAAAACTCATCTCATGAGTTCAGCTAGCATCAAGAAACATGAAATAAATAATAGAGAGAATAATGGTAAAGAGGGATTCTTATTTACTGCTAGTGGCAATAAGTGTTAACTTTTATAAACATAAACTTTTTATAAACATAAACATGGAGGTTTTTTAAAAACCAAAATTGGTATTACCATATGAGTCAGTTATACATAATCCAACATAAGCCTAAATTTCTTTATATAGCACAAAGATGATAACACATCCATGTTAATTGCTTTTCTATTTATATTAATAAGGAAAGAGAAAAAACATAGATGTTCATCAAGAGATCAATGGATAATGAAATTGCTGTACATGTATGTTAGAATTTCACTCAACTATAAAGACATATGAAAGTTGAAGAAAATGAACAGCTATAAACAGAAATGTTTAAGTAATCTAAACACCAAAATGTGGATATCATATTCTTCATTGAATGCAGATGCCATTCTATAAAGAATGAATATTTGTATGTATGTATACATATGCATCGACATATATGTGACATTTTGTGTAAAGCCTAAATAATGGAGAAAAGAGACAAAGAGAGAATAAAGGTAATAACAAAAAATGGGAGGTGGACAAAAGGACACATGAAGCATATAAAGAAGAAAGAAAATTGGGAGAAACTATTGTAATAAAAAACAAATTATAATAATAATATTTGAGTAATGAGGCCAGAAGATAATATACTAAAAGAACATTATGATATCTAAGCCCTTATGCATTCACTTAAAGCTGCTCTATTGATAAAAGTCAGAAATTGAAAACAAATTACATACCCCTTCCCAGAGTAATGAATGAAGAAAATATTATAGATTTACACAATGGAATATTTTTTCAGTTGTCTGTAATTTCTTTTGTCATGTAGGTAAGTATGCATGTATGTATGTATATATATGTATGTATGTATGTATGTATGTATGTATTTATTTATTTATTTATTTATTTATTTATTTATTACCTTTCCCCAACCATCCTCTGACTGTTCCACATCCCAACCTCTCCCCAAACTTCTGTCTCAATGAGGATGCTCCCATCACCTACCCACTCCCACCCAACCTAACCTCTAAATGCCTCCAGTCTCTTGAGAGTTAAGGTACATCTTCTCTGACTGAACCCAGACCTGGCAGTCCTCTGCTGTATGTGTTGGGGGCCTCATACCAGCTGGCGTATACTGCTTCCTTGGTGGTTAATTGTTTGAGAGATATCGGGGTCCAGGTTAATTAAGACTGCTGATCCTCCCACAGGGTTGCCCTCCTGAGCTTCTTCCATCAATTCCTCAATTCAACCACAGAAGTAAGCTGCTTCTGTCCATTGATTGGGTTTAAATATCTGTATCTGGCTCTTTCAGCTGCTTATTTGGTCTTTTGGAGGGCAGTCATGATAGATCCATTTTTGTGAACACTCCATAGCCTCAGTAATAGTGGGTCAGGCCTTAGGACCTCCCCTTATGCTGGATTCCACTTTGGGCCTGTCTCTTAGCCTTCTTTTCCTCAGATTCCTCTCCATTTCCATTCCTGCAGTTCTTTCAGGTTGGAACAATTATACTTCAGAGTTTGGACTGTGAGATAGCAAACCCCTTCCTCACTTGATGCCCTGTGTTCCTGTTGGAGGTGGGCTCTATAAGTTCCCTCTACCCACTATAGAGCATTTCATCTAAGGTTCCTTCCTTTGAATCCTGGGAGTCTCTCACTTCCCAGGTCTCTTGTACATTCTGGAGGGTTCGCCCAACCTGCCACCTCCTAAGGTTGCCTGTTTTCATTCTTTCTGTTGGACCTCAGGGCTTCAGTCCTTTTCCCTCAACCAATAACAGATCAGGTTTCCCTTTCCCCCTGACTCCCAGCATCCCATCTATTTTCCCTGCCAGGTCCTTCCCTCCCTCCCCACTTGCGATTGCTTTTTTCTCCTTCCCAAGTGGGACTGAGGAGTCTCCTCACTTGGGCACTTCAGCTTGTTGACATTTTTGAGTTCTGTAGACTGTATCTTGGGTATTCTGTACTTTATTAATTTTTTGGCTAATATCCACTTGATAATGAATATGTACCATTCATGTCCATTTGGGTGTGAGTTATCTCAATCAGAATGATATTTTTAGTTCCATCCATTTGCGTTCAAAACTCAGGATGTTCTCATTCTTAATAGCTGAGTAGTGATCCTTTGTGTAAATGAACAGCATTTTCTGTATCCATTGGCTATCAAAAATAAGGTTGCTATGAACATAAAAGAATACATGCTCCAGTGGCATGGTGGGGCATCTTTTGAGTATATTCCCAAGAGTGGCTACAATCCCACCAGGAATGGAGGAGTGTTCCTTTTTCTCTCCAAACTTGCCAACATGTGTTGTCACCTGAGGTATTGAGCTTAGCCATTCTGATTGGTGTAAGGTGGAATTTCAGGGTGGTTTTTTTTATTATTATTATTTATTTTACTTTATTTTTTAATTTACATTCCAAATCACTTCCCCTTTCCCGTTTCCTCCCTCCCCGAAAGTCCCATAAGCCCCCTTCCCTCCCTCTTTTCTCCATTCAACCCCCTCTCGTTACTCTGTCCTGGTGTTCCCCTACATCCAGTCTTTCCAGGACCAGGGGTCTCTCCTACCATCTTTTTAGAAATCTATTGATATGCGGATTGTGTCTAGGGTATTCCGAGATTCTGGGTCAATATCCCCTTATCAGTGACTGCATACCATGTGTGTTCTTTTGTGATTGGGTTACCTCACTAAGGATGATATTTTCAAGATCTGACCATTTGCCTAGGAATTTCGTGAATTCATTGTTTTTAATTGCAGAGTAGTATTCCATTGTGTAGATATACCACATCTTCTGAATCCATTCCTCCGTTGAGGGACATCTGGGTTCTTTCCAGCTTCTGGCTATTATAAATAAGGCTGCTATGAACATAGTGGAGCAGGTGTCCTTATTGCATGCAGGTAAAGTCTCTGGGTATATGCCCAGGAGTGGTATAGCCTGATCCTCCGGGAGTGTCATGCCCAGTTTTCTGAGGAACCGCCAGACTGCTTTCCAGAGTGGTTGTACCAGCTTGCAATTCCACCAGCAGTGGAGGAGTGTTCCTCTTTCTCCACATCCTCGCCAACAACTGCTGTCTCCTGTGTTTTTGATCTTAGCCATCCTGACTGGTGTGAGATGGAATCTCAGGGTTGTTTTGATTTGCATTTCCCTAATGACTAAGGATGATGAACATCTCTTTAGGTGCTTCTCAGCCATTAGATATTCTTCAGGTGAGAACTCTTTGTGTAGCTCTGTACCCCATTTTTTAATAGGGTTACTTGGCTCTCTGGAGTTTAACTTCTTGAGTTCTTTGTATATCTTGGATATTAGCCCTCTGTCGGATGTAAGGTTGGTAAAGATCATTTCCCAGTTAGTTGGTTGCTGCTTTGTCTTTTTGACAGTGTCTTTTGCCTTGCAAAAACTTTGTAATTTAATGAGGTCCCATTTGTCTATTCTTGATCTTAGAGCATAAGCTATTGGAGTTCTGTTCAGGAAATTCTCCCCTGTGCCCATATGTTCAAGGTTCTTCCCTAGTTTCCCTTCTATTAGTTTCAGTGTGTCTGGTTTTATGTGGAGATCTTTGATCCACTTAGAATTGAGCTTAGTGCAAGGAGATAAGGATGGGTCAATTTGCATTCTTCTGCATGTTGACCTCCAGCTGAGCCAGCACCATTTGTTGAAAAGGCTATCTTTTTTTCCACTGGATGGTTTTAGCTCCTTTGTCAAAGATCAAGTGACCATAGGAGTGTGGATTCATTTCTGGGTCTTCAATTCTGTTCCATTGATCTACATGTCTGTTACTGTACCAATACCATGCAGTTTTTAACACTATTGCTCTGTAGTACAGCTTGAGGTCCGGGATACTGATTCCCCCAGAGGTTCTTTTACTCTTGAGAATAGTTTTAGCTATTCTGGGTTTTCTGTTATTCCAGATGAATTTTTGAATTGCTCTTTCTAACTCTATGAAGAATTGAGTTGGGATTTTGATGGGGATTGCATTGAATCTGTGTATTACTTTTGGTAAGATGCTCATTTTTACTATATTAATCCTGCCAATAAATGAGCATGGCAGATTTTTCCATCTTCTGAGGTCTTCTTCAATTTCTTTCTTCAGAGACTTGAAGTTCTTGTCATACAGATCTTTCACTTGTTTGGTTAGAGTCACGCCAAGATACTTAATATGGTTTGTGGCTATTGTGAAGGGTATTATTTCTCTTACTTCTTTCTCAGCCTGCTTATCCTTTGAGTATAAGAAGGCTTCTGACTTGCTTGAGTTGATTTTATATCCGGACACTTTGCTGAAGTCGTTTATCAGCTGTAGGAGTTCTCTGGTGGAGTTCTTTGGGTCGCTTAAGTATACTATCATATCGTCTGCAAATAGTGATAGTTTGACTTCTTCCTTTCCAATTTGTATCCCTTTGACCTCTTTTTGTTGTCTAATTGCTCTAGCTAGAACTTCAAGTACTATATTGAAAAGATATGGAGAGAGAGGTCAGCCTTGTCTAGTCCCTGATTTTAGTGGGATTGCTTCAATTTTCTCTCCATTTAGATTGATGCTGGCTACCGGTTTGCTGTAAATTGCTTTTACTATGTTTAGATATGGGCCTTGAATTCCTGATCTTTCCAAGACTTTTAGCATGAAAGGATGCTGAATTTTGTCAAATGCTTTCTCAGCATCTAATGAGATGACCATGTGGTTTTTTTCTTGAGATTGTTTATATAGTGGATTACATTGATGGATTTCCTTATATTGAACCATCCCTGCATCCCTGGGATGAAGCCTACTTGATCGTGGTGAATGATCGTTTTGATGTGTTCTTGGATTCGGTTGGCAAGAATTTTATTGAGTATTTTTGCATCGATATTCATAAGAGAGATTGGCCTGAGATTCTCTTTCTTTGTCGAATCTCTGTGTGCTTTTGGTATTAGTGTAATTGTGGCTTCATAGAACGAGTTGGGTAGTGTTCCTTCTGTTTCTAATTTGTGGAACAGTTTGAAGAGTATTGGTGTTAGGTCTTCTTTGAAGGTCTGATAGAATTCTGCACTAAAACCATCTGGACCTGTGCTTTTTTTGGTTGGATGACTTCCAATGACAACTTCTATTTCTTCAGGGGTTATAGGACGGTTTAGATGGTCTATTTGATCCTGATTTAATTTTGGTACTTGGTATCTGTCAAGGAAATTGTCCATTTCCTCAAGATTTTCTAGTTGTGTTGAATACAGATTTTTGTAGTAGGATCTGATGATTTTTTGAATTTCCTCAGTTTCTGTTGTTATCTCTCCCTTTTCGTTTCTGATTTTATTAATTTGGATACTATCTCTGTGCCCTCTGGTTAGTCTGGCTAAGGGCTTATCTATCTTGTTGATTTTCTCAAAGAACCAACTCCTCGTTTTGTTGATTCTTTGTATGGTTTTATTTGTTTCTACTTGATTGATTTCAGCCCTGAGTTTGATGATTTCCTGCCTTCTACTCCTCTTTGGTGTATTTGCTTCTTTTTGTTCCAGGGCTTTCAGGTGTGCCATTAAGCTGTTAGTGTATGCTGTCTCCCGTTTCTTTTTGGCGGCACTCAGGGCTATGAATTTTCCTCTTAGCACTGCTTTCATTGTGTCCCATAAATTAGGGTATGTTGTGCCTTCATTTTCATTAACTTTCAAAAAGTCTTTGATTTCTTTCTTTATTTCCACCTTGACCAAGTTATCATTGAGTAGAGCATTGTTCAGCCTCCATGTGTACGTGGGTTTTCTTTTGTTTTTGTTGCCATTGAAGACCACCCTTATTCCATAGTGATCTGATAGGAGGCATGGGATTATTTCTATCTTCTTGTATCTGTTGAGGTCTGATTTGTGACCAATTATATGGTCAATTTTGGAGAAGGTACCATGAGGAGCTGAGAAGAAGGTGTATTATTTAGCTCTAGGATGAAATGTTCTAAATATATCAGTTAGTTCCATTTGGTCCAAGGCTTCAATTAGATTCACTGTGTCCCTGTTTAGTTTCTGCTTTCCTGAACGATCCATTTCAGAAAGCGGGGTGTTGAAGTCACCCACTATTATTGTGTGCAGTGCGATGTGTGCTTTGAGTTTTAGTAAAGTTTCTTTTACGAATGAGGGTGCCCTTGCATTTGGAGCATAGATATTCAGAATTGAGAGTTCTTTATGGTGGATTTTTCCCTTGATCAGTATGTAGTGTCCTTCTGTGTCTTTTTTGATGACTTTAGGTTGAAAATCAATTTTATCCGATATTAGGATGGCTACTCCACCTCGTTTCTTGGGGCCATTTGCTTGTAAAATTGTTTTCCAGCCTTTTACTCTGAGGTAGTGTTTGTCTTTGACACTGAGGTGCGTTTCCTGCATGCAGCAAAATGCTGGGTCCTGTTTACGTATCCAGTCTGCTAGTCTATGTCTTTTAATTGGGGAATTGAGACCATTGATATTAAGAGAGATTAAGGCATAGTGATTATTGCCATCTGCCATTCTTGATGCTATCTTTATGTTTGAGTGGTTATCTACTTTTGGGTTTGTTTCAAGAAGGTTATTATCTCATTTTTTCCAGGGTGTTGTTTCTCTCCCTGTATTGGAGGTTTCCACCTATTATCCGTTGCAGGGCTGGATTTGTGGAAAGATATTGTGAAAATTTGGTTTTATCATGGAATATCTTGGTCTCTCCATCTATGGTGATTGAGAGTTTTGCTGGGTATAGTAGTCTAGGCTGGCATTTGTGCTGTCTTAGTGTCTGCATGAGATCTGCCCAGGATCTTCTGGCTTTCATAGTTTCTGGTGAGAAGTCTGATGTGATTCGGATAGGTCTTCCTTTGTATGTTACTTGGCCCTTTTCTCTTACTGCTTTTAGTATTCTTTCTTTGTTTAGAACATTCGATGTTTTGATTATTATGTGACGGGAGGTATTTCTGTTCTGGTCCAGTCTGTTTGGAGTTCTGTAGGCTTCTTGTACGTTCATCGGCATCTCTCTCTTTAAGTTAGGGAAGTTTTGCTCCATAATTTTGTTGAAGATGTTTACTGGCCCTTTAAGTTGCAAATCTTCACTCTCATCTATACCTATAATCCTTAGGTTTGGTCTTCTCATTGTGTCCTGGATTTCCTGGATGTTTTGGGTTACACGTTTTTTGCATTTTGCATTTTCTTTGACTGTTGAGTCGATGCTTTCTATGGAGTCTTCAGCACCTGAGATTCTTTCTTCCATCTCTTGTATTCTATTGTTTTTGTTTGCATCTATGTCTCCTGATTTCTTCCCAAGGTTTTCTATCTCCAAAGTTGTCTCCCTTTGTGATTTCTTAGTTGTTTCTACTTCCTTTTTTAGTTCCTGGATGGATTTGCTGAGATCCTTCACTTGTTTGTTTGTATTTTCCTGTATTTCTTTAAGGTATTTTTGCATTGCCTCTTTCAGGATTTCTTCCTGATGACCCACGTTCTCCTGCATTTCTCTGAGTGATTTTTGTGTTTCCTCCTCATGGGAATCCATCTGTTGATCCATTGTCTCCTGCATTTCTTTAAGCAGTTCTCGTGTTTCCTTTGTAAGGGCATCTAACCGTTGATTCATTTCTTTAAGCAATTTTTGTGTTGCCTCCTTATGGGCATCTGTTTGTTGACCCATATTCTTCTGCATTTCTTTATGCCAATTTTGTGATTCCTTTGTGAGTGCATCTACCCGTTGATTCATCTCGTTAAGCGATTTTTGTGTTGTCTCCTTGTGTGCCTCCATCTTTTGATCCATGTTCTCCGGCATTTCTCTAAGCGATTTTTGTGTTTCCTTTGTAAGGGCTTCTAACCGTTGATTCATGGTCTCCTGTAACTCTTTATGAGATTTATTTGTGTCCTTCTTGTGATCCTCTAATAGCATCATGAGAAGTGATTTTAAATCCAGATCTTGTCTTTCGGGTGTGGTGGGGTATCCAGGACTTGCTGCTGTTGGAGAGTTGGGTTCGGATGGTCCCACATTACTTTGATTTCTGTTAGTAACATTCCTACATTTGCCTTTTGCCATCTGGATACCTCTGGTGTTAGTTGGTCCTGCTGCCACTGGCTGTTGGTTGGACCTCCTGTGAGCCTGCAAAGCTATTTCTGCCCCCCCTGGATTGCCATGATTCCCCTGGCACCAATTTCTGGGGCCTGCCTGCTCCTGAGTGACTTTGGAGCCCTAATGTGCCTTGCCCCAAGTGATCTTATATTGGGGAGGCCTTGCACCTCCAAAGGCTCAGCCTAGTGGATTCCTGGAGCAGAGGTCGCCAAAGGGAGGCTGGTAGGCTCCTGCCCTGTGCAGGGGTGAGTGATCTCTCCTAGGGGGGGAGGTGGCGTCCCTCTGCCAGGCAGAAGTCCCACAGCAGAGCTGGCGCACTGGTTACTGCAGATCAGCCCCGCACTTGGGAGCCGCATACACACAAGCCGCCCGAGACCCAAGCGATATTATGCCTTTCTGTCTCAAAACCTGGCTGTCCCAACTTCCCAGTCACTGGAGCAAAGATGGCGGAGTGCAATCTGCACTCTCTCTGTGGTGCCGCTCACCTGCAGACGCGATGGCCTGCCGATCTGGCACCCAGACGACCACAGTGCTGACCCATTCTCGGGCACAGACGGAACCCCCAACAGGCCGTGTCCCAAGTGATGTTATATTGGGGATAGGGAGCTTGGGGTATCTGACTCTTCAGCGCAGTCTGTGGGAACAGAGGTCTCGGAAGGAAAGCTGGTAGGCTCCCGCCCAGTGTGGGGTCCCTCTGCCAGGCTGAAGTCCCACTGCGGAGCTGGCGCGCTGGTTACTGCAGATCCGCCCCGCACTTGGGAGCCGCATACACACAAGCCGCCCGAGACCCAAGCGATATTATGCCTGTCTGTCTCACAACCTGGCTGTCCCAACTTCCCAGTCACTGGAGCAAAGATGGCCTCAGGGTGGTTTTGAGTTGCATTTCTCTGATCACTAAGGACTTTGAACATTTCTATAGTTGCTTCTCAGTCATTTGAGATTCCTCTCTTGTGAATTCTCTGTTTAGTTCTATACCCCATATTTTGATTGGGTTGTTTGTGTTTTTGGTAGTTAGCTTCCTGGGTTCTTTATATATTTTGGATATTAGTCTTCTGCTGGGTTTGGGCTTAGTGAAATGTTTTTCACCCAATCTGTAGATTGCCTATTTATCTTAATGATTATGTCCTTTTCCTTACAAAAGCTTTCTAGTTTCAGAAGGTCCCACTTATCCATTACTCAGTTACTAAAATATAGTATCATGAAGATTGCTGGTAAATGGATGGAACTACAAAATTCATCTTGAGTGAGATAACACAGAGAAAGAAAAATATGGTATATATTTGGTTATATGTGAATATTAAATCTTATGTAAGTGACAACCAAGCTACAGTCTATATATCCATAGAGGTCAGATATAGAGGAAGAGATAAGTGTTTTTATGGGGAACATAAGCAAATTTATAGAAGGGAGAAATAGAATCGATTTTTGTGTGTAACCTGAGAAATGGGTTTCTGGCAAGAGATGACCAGGTGAGGAGCAGAAGGAAAAATAGTTAATGTAGAGAATTCAGAATGACACAGATAGAATTGATGAGTGATATGGAAATGAAGTGTAGTCAAAATTTGTGAAAATGTATAAAGGTGATAATAATAAGGGAGACAGAGTCCCAACTGGCCATTTCTTGTCACCAAATGAAATTTTCATAACCAAGAATGAGTAATATACACTTGGGTTGTTGGCAAAAAGGGACCCATGAAATTGTACAAACAACTAAATGTATTACCAAAATACTAAGAGGGCTAAGGGCACTACCCACACAACTTATTTAACATGGGAATGATGAGTTGGACCCTACATAGAACCTTCAGTGCAACATTCTAGTGCCTTTGGTATGGGAAGATACTTTGAAGGCTAACAAAAGAGAAATGTATACATCAACACATCCACAAAATATATGACCTAAAATGGTTCCTTCCTTCAAAATAATGGTGTCATAAAGCATGTCAGGATATCCAATCAATGTCTGATTTGATTTATGGCCATCAAGCCGGAACCCATACTAAAAACTACATGGGTGACCAAGACCCAGAAACTAGGTAGCTTGGTGACCTATGATAAAACCAAATGCTCTTGGTATTTATGAAAAAAATGATGAAGTCATGCCTAATATTATTTTTCTATATTCCTTGATGAGTGCCTTGTTCAACCAACATCAGTAAAGCTTCCTATCGCAGCAAATGGAAATAAACATACAGACCTATAGGCAAAAATTACACAGAGTGAAATAACAAGCAACCCACATCCCTAAAGGTGAAATCTTCTTAACATTACTTTTCTCAAAATTTAGGAAAGCTTGTAAGGCATTACACATTTTTGCCAGCAAGAGCTGCCATTTGTGTAATTGAACTTAGAAATTCTGACTGGTATAAGATGAAATGTCAAATTAGTTTTGATTTGTATTTTCCTAATGTTTAAGTATGTCAAACATTTCTTTACATGTTTCTCAGTCATTTGAGTTTCCTATATTGAGAATTCTTTGTTCAGATTTCTTCTGCATTCTTGAATTGCATTATTTGTTTTGACTTTGTACTTTTCCAATCTAATTCATTGAATTTTTTATATATTTTGGAAATTATTACTTTATCAGATATAGAATCATTAAATTTTTTCCAATTATGTAAGCTATGACTTTGATTTGAAGCGTCCTTTGCCTTATAGAAAGAAGATTTTTCAGTTTTGTGAGTCCCTAATTATTAATTGTTGAACTTTGTGCATATCTTATTCATGTTTTGCTCAAAAAAATTGTCTCCTACCCCAAAGAATCCAAGGCTATTTCTCATTTTTGCTTTGATAATTTTCATTTTATATAGTTTTATATTGAGGTTTTATATCTATTTAGATTTGAGTTTCATGTGCAGTGATGATAAATTTGCATCTGCTTGAAATCTTCAACTTTCAAACCTCCAGTTTGGACAGCAGCATGTTTTTGAGGATGTGTTTTTACAGTGTGTATTTCTGACTTCTTTATCAAAAATCAGGTTTCTATACATGTGTGAACTTATATCTGATATTTCAATTTGATTTTATTGATCAAGTGGCCATTTTTTGCAAATATATTACAGGTTTTATAACTACAGCTCTGTAGTATACTTTGCAAACTGGAATAGTGAAACTTCCATAAGTTCTTCTATTGTTCAGAATTTTTTAGCTATCCTGTTTTTTGTTTTTTATTTTTTATGATTTTGTTTCTACATGTAGTTAAGAATTTTTATTTTAAGTCTGTGAAGAATTGTGTTGGAATTTCGTTGGGCATTACTATAAATCTGTAGAACATTTTTGGTAGTCTATTTTACTATGCTTAAGTAACAAATCCATGAGCATTGGAAAAACTTGTATCCTCTGTTATATTTTTAAAATTTCTTTCTTAAAAAATGTCACATTTTAGTCATACAAGCATTTCATTTGTTTGGATAGAGCTACCTCAAGATATTTATATTATATGAGTCTATAATATAGATTATTCTCTGATATCTTTCTTAGTTTATTTGTCATTGGTATATAGTAGTTACTGATATTCATGAGTTACTTTTTTATTATCTTTATTGTTTTTTTTAATTATTTATTTTTTTTTTAATTTACATTCCAAATCATTTCCCCTTTCCCGTTTCCTCCCTCCCCGAAAGTCCCATAATCCCCCTTCCCTCCCTCTTTTCTCCATTCAACCCCCTCTCGTTACTCTGTCCTGGCGTTCCCCTACATCCAGTCTTTCCAGGACCAGGGGTCTCTCCTTCCATCTTCTTAGAAATCTATTGATATGCGGATTGTGTCTAGGGTATTCCGAGATTCTGGGTCAATATCCCCTTATCAGTGACTGCATACCATGTGTGGTCTTTTGTGATTGGGTTACCTCACTAAGGATGATATTTTCAAGATCTGACCATTTGCCTAGGAATTTCGTGAATTCATTGTTTTTAATTGCAGAGTAGTATTTCATTGTGTAGATATACCACATCTTCTGAATCCATTCTTCCGTTGAGGGACATCTGGGTTCTTTCCAGCTTCTGGCTATTATAAATAAGGCTGCTATCTTTATTGTTTTTTACAGTCCAGTCGTTATGCCACGCTCAAGAGTTCCTCATTCTATTCCTCCTTCCCAGTCTCCATGAGAATTTCTCCACCCTCCCCACCTCACCCCAACCTGCCAGGCCTCCTTACTTCCTGAGGCTTCAAGGGTTAAGTGCTTCTTTTTTCACTGAGAGGAGACAAGGCAGTCATCTTTGATATGTATATCAGGAGCCTCTAAGACTATTGTATACTGCCTGGATAGTGTAGTATCTGAGAGATCTTGGGGGTAGCTTAGTTGAGACTTCTGGTCTTTCTATGGGGTTTACCTCCTCCACATCTTCTTCTAGTCTTTCCCTTATTGAACCATGGGGCCAACAACTTCAGTCCATTGATTACATGTAAGTTGTGCATCTGGCTCAGTCACCTGCATGTGCGGTCTCTTGGAGGGCATCCATCTAGGCTCCTGTCTATAAGCACACCATAGCTCCATTAACAGTGTCAGGCCTTGATATGGATACCAATTTGGACTGTTCACTGGACCTACTTTCCCTCAGTCTCTTCTGCATTTTTGTCCCTTCAGTTCTTTTGGACAGGAACAATTCTCAATCAGAATTTTTGACTGTGAAATGGAAACCTCATCCCTCCAGTTGATGCCCTCTCTTTTTACTGGACATGGACTCTATAAGTTCCCTCTACACTGTTGGGTATTTTATCTAAGTTCCCTCCCTTTGAGTCCTGAAAATCTCTCACCTACCAGATATCTGGTACATTTTAGAGACTACCCCACTCCAACTCTTACCTCCCAAGATTCCCTGTTTCCATTCATTCTGCTGGCCCTTAGGGTTTCACTCCTGTCTTTCCCCTGCCCAATACCTTATCATGTTCCCATTTTCCCCTCTCCCACCCATTTCCCACCTTCCTACTCCCTGCCACATGATAGTTTTATTGTCCCTCCCAAGTGGGATTGAAGCATCCTTACTTGACACCTTCCATTTATTAACCTTCTTGAGTTCTGTGGATTGTATCTTGGGTATTCTGTACTATTTGGGTAATATCCACTTACTAGTGAGGACTTACTATGCATGTCATTCTCGGTCTGAGTGGCCTCACTTAGGATGATATTTTCTAGTTCTATCCATTTGCCTGCAAAACTCACCCCATCCTCATTCTTTTCTTTTTATTATATATTTGCTTTATTTACATTTCAAATGGTTTGCCTTTCCACATTACTCCTCTGAAAATTCCCTATCTCATCACCCCTCCTTCTGTTCATGCCACCAAATTCTTAACTTTTATTCCACTATTCTGGGCTGGGAGGGTATTGAGCATTCACAGGACCAATAGCCTCTCCATTACTTGATGTCTGAAATGGTCATCTTCTGCTACATACGTAGCTGGAGTCATGGGTCTCTCCATGCGTATACTCTTTGGTTGGTGATTTAGTCCCTGGGAGATAATGGAGATACTGGTTGGTACATATTATTGTTCCTCCTGCAGGGCTGCAAACCTCTTCATTTCCTTGGGTCCTTTCTCTAGCTGCTCCATGTTGGACCCTATGCCCATACTATTGGTTGGCTGAGAACTGTGGGTATTTTGAACCACTTTCCAATAAGGATCAAAGAATCCCCACTTTGGTCTTCCTTCGTATTGAGCTTCATTTGGTCTCTGAGTTGTATCTTGGGTATCCGAGCTTTTGGGCTAATATCCACTTATCAGCAAGTGCATACTGTGTGTTCTCTTGTGATTGTGTTACCTCGTTCAGGATGATATTTTCTAACTCCATCCATTTGCCTAAGAATTTCATGAAATCATTGTTTTTAATAGCTGTGTAGTACTCCATTGTGAAAATGTACCTTATTTTCTCTATCCATTCCTCTGTTGAGAGATATCTGGGTTCTTTCCAGCTTCTGGCTGTTATAAATAAGGCTCCTATGAACATACTGGAGCATGTGTCCTTATTATATTTTGGAACATCTTCTGGGTATATTTCCAGGAGTATTATAGCTTGGTACTCAGATAGTGCTATGTCAAATTCAGAGGAACCACCAAACTGATTTCCACAGTCGTTTTACCAGCTGGCAATTCCATCAGCAATGGAGGAGTGTTCCTCTCTCTCCACATCCTCTTCAGCATTTGCTGTACCCTGAGTTTTTATTCTTTGTCATTCTGACTTTTAGGAGGTGGAATTTCAGGGTTGTTTTGATTTGCATTTCCCTGATGATTAAGAATATTGAAAATTTCTCTGGGTGTTTCTCAGCCCTCCATTATTTCTCAGTTGAGAATTCCTTGTTTAGCTCTGTACCCCATTTTTAATAGGATTATTTGGTTCTCTAGAGTCTAACTTCTTGAGTTTTTTGTATATGTTGGATATTAGCCCTCAGATGTAGGATTGGTAAAGATTTTTTCCCAATCTGTTGGCTGCCATTTTGTCCTATTGACAGTGTCCTTTGCCTTACAGAAGCTTTGCAATTTTATGAGTTCCCATTTGTCAATTCTTGATCTTAGAGAATAAGCTATTGGTGTTCTATTCAGGAAATTTTCCCCTGTGCCCTTGTGCTCCAGGTTCTTCCCCACTTTCTTTTCTATTAGATTCAGTGTTTCTGGTTTTATGTAGAGTTCCTTGATCCACTTGGATTTGAGCTTTGTATAGAGAGAAAAGAATGTATCAGTTTGCATCGTTCTACATGTTGCTGCCCGTTGACTCAACACCATTGGTTAAAAATTCTGTCTTTGTTCCACTGAATGGTTTTAGATGCTTTGTCAAAAATCAAGTGACCATAGGTGTTAAGGTTAATTTATGGGCCTTCAATTCTATTCTATTGACCTACCTGCCTGTCACTGTACCAACACCATGCTGTTTATATCACTATTGCTCTGTAGTATGGCTTGAGGTCAAGGATGGTGATTTTACCAGAAGTTCTTTTATTGTTGAGAATAGTTTTGCCATCCAGGGATTTTGTTATTCCAGATAAAATTGGAAGTTGTTCTTTCTAACTCTATGAATAATTGACTTGGAATTTTGATGGGGATTACATTGAATCTGCCAATTGCTTTAGGCAAAATGGCCATTTTTACTATATTAACCCTGCCTATCCATGTGCATGGGAGTTCTTTCCATCTTCTGACATATTCTTCAATTTCTTTCTTCAGAGACTTGAAGTTCTTGTTACAAAGAACTTTCCCTTGCTTAGTTAGAATCATGCCAAGGTATTTTATATAATTTGTGACTATTGTGAAGGGTGTCATTTCCCTAAATTATTTCTCAGCCTCTTTATCCTTTGAGTATAGGAAGGTTACTGATTTGTTTGAGTTAATTTTATATCCATCCATTTTGCTGAAGTTGTTTATCAGGTCTAGGAGTTCTCTGTTGAAATTTTTGGGGTCACTAAGATATACTATCATGTCTTCTGCAAATAGTGATACTTTGATTTCTTCCTTTCCAATTTGATTCTCTTTGACCTCTTTTTTTTTTTTTTTTTTTTTTTTTTTTTTTTTTTTTTTGTCTAATTGCTCTGGCTAGGACTTCAAATACTATATTGAACAGGTAGGGAGAGAACAGACAGCCTTGTCTAGTCCCTGATTTCAGTGGGATTGCTTCAAGTTTCTCACCATTTAGTTTGTGTTGGTTACTGGTTTGTTGTATATTGCTTTTATTATGTTTAGGTATGGGCCTTGAGTTCCTGAACTTTCTAAGGCTTCTATCTTGAAGAGGTGTTGGATTTTGTCAAATTAGTTTCTTTCTCAGCATCTAATGAAATGATCCTCTGTTCCTTCCCCCTTTGAGTTTGTTTATATAGAGAATTAGATTGATGGATTTCCATATATTGAACCATATCTGCATCTGTGGAATGAAGACTACTTGATCATGATGGATGAACATTTTGATGTCTTCTTTGATTAGGATGGCAAGAATTTTATTGAGTATTTTTGCATTGATATTCATAAGGGAAATTGGTCTAAAGTTCTTTTTCTTTGTTGGGTCTTTGTATTGTTTAGATATCAGGGATAGACTTCCATCTGTGTCTATTTTGTGGAATAATTTGAAGAGCATTGGTAATAGTCTTCTTTGAAGGTCTGATAGAACTCTGTATTGAACCCATCTGGTCTTGGGCTTTTCATGTTTGGGAGATTATTAATGACTGCTTCTATTTCTTTAGGGGTTATGGGATAGTTTATATCATTTATCTGATCCTGATTTAGCTTTGGTACCTAGAATCTGTCTAGAAAATTGTGTATTTCATCTAGATTTTCCACTTTTGTTGAGTATAGGCTTTTGTAGTAGGATTTGACGATTTTTTGGATTTGCTCAGTACCTGTTGTTATGTCTCCCTTTTCATTTCTGATTTTGCTGATTTGGATATTGTCTCTGTGACCTCTGGTTAATTTGGGTAAGGGTTTATCGATCTTGTTGGTATTTTCAAAGAACCAGCTCCTGGTTTGGTTGATTCTTTGTATAGGTTTTTGTTTCTACTTGGTTGGTTTCTGCCCTGAGTTTGATTATTTCCTGCTGTCTACTCCACTTGGGTATATTTGCTTCATTTTGTTCTAGAGCGTTCAGCTGTGCTGTTAAGCTGCTAGAGTATGCTCTTTCCAGTTTCCTTTTGGAGGCACTCAGAACTATGGGTTTTCCTCTTAGCACTGCTTTCAATGTGTCCCATAAGTTTGGGTATGCTGTGTCTTCATATTCATTAAATTCTAAATAGTCTTTAGTTTCTTTCTTTATTTCTTTCTTGACCAAGTTATTGTTGAGTAGAGTATTGTTCAGTTTCCATGTGTATGTGTGCACAAAAACAACAGCCATAGTCTGTGGTGATCTGATATGGTACATTGAATTATTTCAGTCTTCTTATATCTCCTGAGGTCTGTTTTGTGAACTAGTATATGGCCATTTTTTTTTGAGGTGCTGAGAAAAAAGTATATTCTTTTTTTTTTTTTTGGATAAATTGTCCTATGGATATTTGTTAAATTCATTGGGTTCAAAACTGCAGTTATTTTCACTGTTTCTCTGTTTAGTTTATGTTTCCCTGATCTGTCCATTGATGACAGTGGGGTGTTGAACTCCCCCACTATTATTGTGTGGGGAGCAGTGTGCACTTTGAGCTTTAGTAAAGTTTCTTTTATGAATGTGGATGCCCTTGTATTTGGAGAACATATGTTCAGAATTGAGAGTTTATCTTGGTAGATTTTTCCTTTGATGAGTATGAAGTTTACTTTCTTATCTTTTTGATTACTCTCTGTTGAAAGTCAACTTTATTTGATATTAGAATGGCTACACCAGCTTGTTTCTTGGGAACATTTGCTTGGAAAATAGTTTGCCAATCTTTTACTCTGAGGTAGTGTCTGTCTTTGTGCCTGAGGTGAGTTTCCTGTATTCAGCAAAATGTTGGGTTCTGCTTATGTATCCAGTTTGTTAGTCTATGTCTTTTTATTAGAGAATTGAGCCTATTGATATTAAGAGATATTAAGGAGAGGTGATTGTTGCTTCCTTTTATTTTTGTTATTAGAGGTGGAGTAATGTTTTTGTGGCTCTCTTGATTTTGGTTTGTTAAAAGATTAATTTCTTGCTCTTTCTAGGATATAGTTTCTCTCCTTTTGTTGGTGTTTTTCATTCAATATCCTTTGAATGGCTGGATTTGTGGGAAGATATTGTGAATTTTTTTTTTTGTCATGGAATACCTTTGTTTCTCCATCTATGGTAATTGAGAGTTTTGCTGGATACAGTAGCCTGGGTTGGCATTTTTGGTCCCTTAGGGTCTGTATGACATCTGCCCATGATCTTCTGGCTTTCATAGTCTCTGGCAAAAATTCTAGTGTAATTCAGATAGGTCTGCTTTTATATGTTCCTTGACCTTTTTCCCTTACTGCTTTTAATATTCTTTCTTTGTTTAGTTCATTTGGTGTTTTAATTATTATGTGACTGGAGGAATTTCTTTTTGGTCCAATCTATTTGGAGTTCTGTGGGCTTCTTCTATGTTCATGAGCATCTCTTTCTTTAGGTTAGGGGAGTTTTCTTCTATAATTTTTTGAAAACATTTATTGGCTCTTTAAGTTGGAAATCTTCACTCTCTTCTACATGTATTATGCTTAGGTTTGGTCTTCTCATTTTGTCCTGGATTTCTTGGATGTTTTGGAACAGGAGCTTTTTGCATTTTGCATTTTCTTTGACTGTTGTGTCAATGCTTTCTATTGTATCTTCTGCATCTGAGATTCTTTCTTCTATCTCTTTTTGATGCTTGCATCCATGACTCCTGACTTCTTTCCAACATTTTCTAGGCCAGAGTTGTTTCAATTTGTGATTTCTTTATTGTTTCTACTTTCATTTTTAGATCCTGGATGGTTTTGTTCAATTCTGTCACCTGATTGGTTGTGCTTTCCTGTAACTCTTAAAGGGATTCTACCTGTTTACCTGTGTTCTCCTGTATTTCTTTAAGGGAATTATTTAAGCCCTTCTTGAAGCCCTTTATCACCATCATGAGTTGTGATTTTAAATACAAATCTTGCTTTTCTGGTGTGTTGGTGTATCCAAGACTTGCTATTAAAGGAGAATTGGATTCGGATGGTGCCATGTTGCCTGAATTTCTGTTGGTAACATTCCTATGTTTGCCTTTCACCATCTGGTTATCTCTGGTATTAGTTTGTCCTGCTGTCTCTGGCTGGTGTTTTTCCCTCCTGTGGGCCTTCAAGACTGTCTCAGCCCTCCTGGGTGAGCAGCTCTCCCCTGGCTCAGAGTTCTGTGGCCCTGCCCAGCTCACAGCTGCAGGTGTAGTCTGAACAGACCTGTCCAGCTGCTCTGCCACTCCTGTGTTCCCTGTGCTCCTGGCTGTACCAGCCTGCTCAGTTGCTGGAAGAAATATTGTCCTCATTCTTAATACCTGAATAGTATTCCATTGTGTAAATGAACCACATTTTTCTGTATCCATTCCTCTGTCATGGGACATCTGGGTTGTTTCACACATAAGACTACTATGAACATAGCTCAGCACATGCCCTTGTGGAATGTTAGAAGAAATAAAGCATCTTACATAAATAGCACTGGTCTAACTGACAGTCAATGTGTAGGAAAATGAAAATAGATCCATATTGGTCACCTTGCAAAAAGTTCATATCCAAGTGGATCAAGAACCTCAACATAAAACCAGATACACTGAATCTTTTTTATTAGATATATTTTTTATTTACATTTCAAATGTTATTCCCTTTTCTAGTTCCCCCTCCCCCGAAAGTCCCATAAGTCATCTTCCCTTCTTCAATTAACCCGCCCCTGCTTCACTGTCTTGGTATTCCTCTACACTATGACATCAAGTCTTTCCAGGACCAAGGGCCTCTCCTCCCTTTGGTGTCTAACAAGACTATCCTCTGCTGCCTATGTGTCTGGAGTCATGGGTAACTCCATGTGTACTCTTTGGTTGATGGTTTTATTCCTGGGATCCCTGAGAGTACTAGGGGACTCATATTGTTATTCCTCCTGTGTTGCTGCAAATTCCTTCAGCTCCTTGAGTCCTTCCTCTAGATCCCACATTGGGGACACTGTGCTCCGTTCAATGGCTGGCTGAGAGTGTCCCCTTCTGTATTTGTCCTGCACTAGGAGAGCCTCCTAAGTGATAGCTATATCTACCTCTGGTCAGCCAGCACTTGTGGGCATCCACAATAGTGTCTGGGTTTTGTGACTGTATATAGGATGGGTCCCTGGGTGGGGTAGTCTCTGGATGGACTTTCCCTCAGACTCTGCTCAAACTATTGTCTCTGTATCTCCTTCTGTGGCTATTTTCCCCCTTTTTACAAAGGAAGCAAGGATCTATACTTTGTTCTTCAGCCTTCTTAGGCATTTGATATGTGAAATGTTTCTTCAGTATTCCAAGCTTCTGAGCTAATATCCACTCATCAGTGAGTGCATGCCATGTGTATTCTTTTGTGACTAGGTTACCTCACTCAGGATTATATTTTTCCAGTTCCATCTTTTTGTCTAAGA
Source organism: Tokudaia tokunoshimensis (assembly GCA_036184795.1). Lineage (NCBI taxonomy): Eukaryota > Metazoa > Chordata > Mammalia > Rodentia > Muridae > Tokudaia > Tokudaia tokunoshimensis. Next base: position 18,403,094 of record BTHU01000008.1, read on the forward strand.
ATTTCATGCATTCATTGTTTTTGATGGCTGAATCGTACTCCATTGTGTATATAAACCACATTTTCTGTATCCATTACTCTGTTGAGGGACATCTGGGCTCTTTTCACCTTGTTGCTATAATAGAGAGGACTGCTATGAACATAGTGGAGCATGTGTCCTTATTACATGCTGGAGAATCCTCTGGGTATATGCCCAGGAGTAGTATAGCAGGCTCCTCCGGTAGGATTATGCACAGTTTTCTGAAGAACCACCAAAATGATTTCCAGAGTGGTTGTACTAGCTTGCAATCTCACCAGCAATGGAGGAATGTTCCTTTTTCTTCACAACCTCTCCATCACCTGCTGTCTCCTGAGATTTTTATCTTAGCCATTCTTAGGTGTGAAGTAAAATCTCAGGTTTGTTTTGATTTGCAGATACACTGAATCTAATAGAAGAGAAAGTGGCAAAGATCCTTGAACTCACTGACAGGAGATGGGGGTGGTGTTCCTAAACTGAACTCTAATGGCTCAGGTTCTAAGATCAAGAATTGATAAGTGGGACCCCACGAAACTGAAAATCTTGTGTAAGACAAAGGATGTAGTCAATAGGACAAATCAGCAACCTACAGATTGGGGAAAAAATCTTTACTAACTTCATATCTGATAAAGGCCTATTATCCAAATATTCAAAGAACTCAAGTAGCGAACCTCCAAAAACACCAAACAACTCAATCAAAAATGGGGTATAGAACAAAGCAGTTAATTCACAACAGAGGATTCCTGAATGGTTGAGAAGCACTTAAGGAAACATTCAAAAGTCCTTAGTCATCAGGGAAATGCAAGCCAAAATGACCTTGATATTCCATCTAAGAGCAAAATCTAATATGAGAGCAGATGCTGGCACCAATGTGAACAAAGAGAAATACTCCTCCATTGCTGGTGAGATTGCAACATGTTACAATCACCCTGGAAATCAATCTGGAGGTTATTCAGAAAACTGGAAATATATCTACCTGAAGATCCAGCTATACCACTCTTGGGAAAAATACCCAAAGTGTTAGTACTTTTTTATTCAGCTATGTTGCTAAAAATGTTTATAAGTTTAGGGGTTATCCAGTGGAATTCTTATGGTTACACATGTATTCCATCTCATATTCTATAAATAAAATACATTTATTTTTTAATTACCAATTAATTTTCCCTTGATCTCCTTCAATTGTCTTATCACTTTAGCTAAGATTTCAATGTTTTGATTAACTAGGTATGGAGAGAGTAGAAAACATTATCTTGCTCCTGATTTTAATGGAGTTGTTTTGAGTTTCCATTTAGTTTGTTGTTGGCAATGGCTGGCTGTAAACTGCTTTATTTAGGTATGTCCCTTATAGCCCCAATATCTCTTAGACATTTATGATTTAGGGGTTTTGCATTTTGTCAAATAAACTTTCTGCATCTTATGAAATGATAGTTTCTGTTTTTCTTAAGTTCTTCAAAACCATATTTTTGAATGTACTTATTGATTTTCATATATTGAACCAAGCCTGAAGTATCTGCGATGGAGCCTACTAGATTCATGGTATGATTGAACTTCTAGTAAACTTTTGTAAAAGGAGGGTTTCTTGGAAAACCTCTAATGTGATCTATTGTACTAGAAAAGGTACAAAAGACCAGAAAACATTACATCAGAGGGCATAACATTGGGGAGACAGCATTTGGGAAGACAGAATTGGGTATAAAGGCATTTAGATAATGTATTCAGAGCACAGGCTTTGTTATACCAGAGGAGGAGAGAACAAATTTAAAAGATAATGTCAAGTGGAGTAACTCAGAAAATATAATTCAACATAAGAAAAATAAGAGAGCAATATACAGAAAGCAGAGGAAAGGAGAAAGAAAAACAATCTACAGAGTGTGAGGGTCTGTGTACTGGAGGCTTTCCATGGAGATCTGTGGCTCAAACAGATGTTAGGGTTCAGGCAAAGGGGAGAGAGTGTGAGCAGGAAGGGGAAATCATCTCTGAAGCCTTTACTGCTGCAGTTGGCTTTACCTAAGTCTCTGCAGTCTCAGTTGCTCTATGTTACCCTGCACTAAGTCCACCTGGTTGGGCCAAGGTGAGGTCAACTAACCATCAAGAAGTTCAGAGGAGTTTCAGGCACTGAGGGATAGCAAACCTCTTCCCAAGTGGCAGGGTTATAGCTCTTATGACAGAAGCTTGCCAATGACAGAGCAGTTCTCACACCTTTATTCCTTCCAGATAGGATTCTTATATACAGGTCTGGGGTGGGTAAGGTTTTGACAGCTGGTACTTCTCATTGGCTTGGTCTGAGTGCTTGGAGATACCTTATCTGCATGTGGGGAGGGGGGCTTGGTGCTGCTCCTACATGATGGATGGCCACAGATTAGACCTTTCTGTTGGGGGTGCCGTTTGTGGGAGGCTGTAGCTACTTGACAGGAGGCAGGGACCCAAGAGGCATGGTCAAATGCCAGCCATCCCTTGCTGGCCACAATTACCTGCTGGGTCACAGGGGTTTTAAGCCTGATCTCCACCAGGGATCAGGTTGCCTATCAGGGCTCACCACCCTACAAGAGTGCAGAAAGGGCAGGCAGGCTTCTTAACAGGGGACACAACAGGTCTTTTCTTAATAGAAAGGTGAGCTTAGTCTTACTAAAGGGAACATAGTTCTTACAGAGTGTTTTAATTCAGTTATCAAGAAAAGGGAGAAGTTTTTTCTTTCTTTATGCAATAATGATTTGAACTCATTTTCATTCAGAATAAGTGAGTTCTTTTTGCACTAGTTTTTGGTGTTTTGCTATATAAACCTATGTAAGAATGGATGTGTGTGTATATAAGTATACAATTATGACATAGTATGTAAGTTGGTTCCTTCTGGGTAGAATAGAAATTTATGAATGTCTACACATAAATCTGTATATGAATTTATGTGACTTTAATCCAAATTTGCTTTATAAAAAAATTCCCTTCTGTGACTGTGATTCTATTTTCCAGGTTCAACCTTCCCTTAGCCTGACAAGCAAGATACATATGAATAAGAAGGAACAGGCTTTAGCAATAAATTCTTTACTTTATCCCCTGCTGTTTTATGATAAATAGGTAAATCCCAGAGATAGCTGTTTCTGGCCTCAAGAGAACTTAGTCAGATTAACTATAGTAGCAAAGTGATTTAGACTTAAGATAGGTAATATTTTCTTATTATACAGCAACCCTAAATAATAGTAATATCAAGCCTTACCCTCACTGACCTTCTTCTTCCTCCTCTCCCTCAAGATAAACCAAAGAAAGAAGAGCTGGGTTGGGCCCTGACTAGTTTGTTTGTTTTGTTATTTTTGTTGTGGCTGATATACACTTGTAATCATGATCACTCTGATAGCACCAGAAAGTTACTTTGATTTTCCTGAATGTTTTGAGATTTGCTTTGTGTCTGAGTATGTAGTCAATTTTGGAGAAAGTTCCAAAGAGATGAGAATAATGTACATTCTTATGTGTTTGGGTGAAATGTTCTGCTATGCTTGTTTGGTTTACAATAAATATCTTTTTAAAAATCTTTTCTTTCATTTTCTATTAAATATTTTCTTTATTTACATTTCAAATGTTATCCCGTTTCCTCCTTTCCCCTCTGAAAATCCCTTATCTCATCCCTCTCCCCATACTCATAAACACACCCACTCCATATTCCCTGTCCTAGAATTCCCATATACTGGTGCATCAATACTTCACAGGACCAAGGGGCTCTCCTCTCATTGATGTCTGACAAGGCCATCCTCTGCCAAATATGAGGCTGGAGCAATGGGTCCCTCTTTGGTTGTAATCTTTGGTTGGTGATTTAGTCCCTGGTATCTCTGGGGGAACTGGTTAGTTCATATTGTAGTTTCTCCTATGGGGCTGCAAACCACTTCAGCTCATTAGATCCTTTGGGGACCCAGTGGTCACTCCATTGATTGGCTGTGGGCATCCACTTCTGTATTTGTCAGATTCTGGCAGAGACTCTCAGGAGACAGTTATATCAGGTTCCTCTCAGCAAGCACTTGTTGGCATTCAAAATAGTGGGTCGTTTTGATCACTGTATATGGGATGGATCCCCAGGTGAGGCTGTCTCTGGATGGACTTTCCTACAGTCTCTGCTCCACAGTTGCTCTCTGTATCTATACCCATGGGTATTTTGATTCCCCTTCTAAGAAAGACCAAAGTATTCACACTTTGGTCTTCTTTCTTCTTGAACTTCATGTTGGCTGTGAATTGTACCTTGCCTATTCCAAGCTTCTGGGCTAATATCCACTTATAAGTGAGTGCATATTATGTGTGTTCTTTTGTGACTGGGTAACTTTACTCAGGATCATATTTTCTAGTTCCATCCATTTGCCTAAGAATTTCATGAATTCATTGTTTTTAATAGGTGAGTAGTATTCCATGTGTAAATGTACTACATTTTATGAATCAATTCCTCTGTTGAGGGACATCTGGGTTTTTTCCAGCTTCTGGCTATTATAAATAAGTCTGCTATGATGGTTTTAGTGCAGAATTTTATCAGACTTTCGAAGAAGACCTAACACCAATACTCTTCAAACTATTCCACAATATAGAAACAGAAGGAACACGACCAACTCATTCTCTGAAGCCACAATTACACTAATACCAAACTCACACAAAGAACTGACAAAAAAAGAGAATCTCACACCAATCTCTCTTATGAATATCAATGCAAAAATACCTAATAAAATTCTTGCCAACTGAATACAAGAACACATCACAATGATCATTCACCACAATCAAGTAGGCTTTATCCCAGGGATGCAGGGATGGTTCAAAATAAGGAAGACCATCAATGTAATCCAATACATAAACAATCTCAAAGGAAAAAAAACACATCGTCATTTCATTAGATGAGGAGAAAGCATTTGACAAAATACAGCATCCTTTCATGTTAAAGGTCTTGGAAAGATCAGGAATTCGAGGCCTATATCTAAATACAGTAAAAGCAATTTACAGCAAACCTGTAGCCAACATCAATCTACATGGAGAGAAACTTGAAGTAATCTCACTAAAATCAGGGACTAGACAAGGTTGCCTTCTCTCTCCATAGCTTTTCAATATAGTACTTGAAGTTCTAGCTACAGCAATTAGACAACAAAAGGAGGTCAAAGGGATACAAATTGGAAAGGAAGAAGTCAAACTATCACTATTTGCAGACGATATGAAAGTATGTTTAAATGACCCAAAGAACTCCACCGGAGAACTCCTACAGCTTATAAAGAACTTCAGCAAAGTGGCCAGATATAAAATCAACTCAAGCAAGTCAGTAGCCTTTCTATACTCCAAGGATAAGCAGACTGAGAAAGAAATAAGAGAAATGATACCCTTCACGATAGCCACAAACAATATAAAGTATCTTGGTGAGACTCTAACCTAACAAGGGAAAGATCTGTATGACAAGAACTTCAAGTCTCTGAAGAAAGAAATTGAAGAAGACCTCAGAAGATGGAAAAATCTGCCATGCTCATGGATTGGCAGGATTAATATAGTAAAAATGAGCATCTTACCAAAAGTAATACACAGATTCAATGCAATCCCCATCAAAATCCCAACTCAATTCTTCATAGAGTTAGAAAGAGCAATTTAAAAATTCATCTGGAATAACAGAAAACCCAGAATAGCTAAAACTATTCTCAAGAGTAAAAGAACCTCTGGGGGAATCAGTATCCCGGACCTCAAGCTGTACTACAGAGCAATAGTGTTAAAAACTGCATGGTATTGGTACAGTAACAGACATGTAGATCAATGGAACAGAATTGAAGACCCAGAAATGAATCCACACTCCTATGGTCACTTGATCTTTGACAAAGGAGCTAAAACCATCCAGTGGAAAAAAGATAGCCTTTTCAACAAATGGTGCTGGCTCAGCTGGAGGTCAACATGCAGAAGAATGCAAATTGACCCATCCTTATCTCCTTGCACTAAGCTCAATTCTAAGTGGATCAAAGATCTCCACATAAAACCAGACACACTGAAACTAATAGAAGGGAAACTAGGGAAGAACCTTGAACATATGGGCACAGGGGAGAATTTCCTGAACAGAACTCCAATAGCTTATGCTCTAAGACCAAGAATAGACAAATGGGACCTCATTAAATTACAAAGTTTTTGCAAGGCAAAAGACACTGTCAAAAAGACAAAGCAGCAAACAACTAACTGGGAATTGATCTTTACCAACCTTACATCCGACAGAGGGCTAATATCCAAGATATACAAAGAACTCAAGAAGTTAAACTCCAGAGAGCCAAGTAACCCTATTAAAAAATGGGGTACAGAGCTACACAAAGAGTTCTCACCTGAAGAATATCTAAGGGCTGAGAAGCACCTAAAGAGATGTTCATCATCCTTAGACTTTACCTGCATGCAATAAGGACACATGCTCCACTATGTTCATAGCAGCCTTATTTATAATAGCCAGAAGCTGGAAAGAACCCAGATGTCCCTCAACGGAGGAATGGATTCAGAAGATGTAGTATATCTACACAATGGAATACTATTTTGCAATTAAAAACAATGAATTCACGAAATTCCTAGGCAAATGGTCAGAACTTGAAAGACTTCAAGAAGTTCTACAGAGCAATAGTGTCAAAAGCTGCATGGTATTGGTATAGTGACAGGCATATAGATAAATGGAACAGAATTGAAGACCCAGAAATGAATCCACACTCGTATGGTCACTTGATCATTGACAAAGGAACTAAAACCATCCAGTGGAAAAAAGATAGCCTTTTCAACAAATGGTGCTTCCATTCTTCTCTCCTTGCACTAAGCTCAATTCCAAGTGGATCAAGGACCTCCACATAAAACCAGGTAAACTGAAACTAGTAGAAAGGAAATTAGGGAAGAACCTTGAACATATGGGCACAGGGGAGAATTTCCTTATGCGCTAAGGTCAAGAATTGACAAATGGGACCTCATAAAATTACAAAGTTTCTGTAAGGCAAAGGACACTGTCTAAAGGACAAAGCAGCAATGAACAAACTGGGAAATGATCTTTTCCAAACCTACATCCAACAGAGGGCTAATATCCAATATATACAAGATCTCAAGAAGTTAGACTCCAGAGAGCCAAGTAACCCTATTAAAAATGGGGTACAGAGCTAAACAAAGAGTTCTCACCTGAAGAATATCTAATGGCTGAGAAGCATCTAAAGAAACGTTCAACATCCTTAGTCATTAGGGAAATGCAAATCCAAACAACACTGAGATTCCATCTCACACCAGTCAGAATGACTAAGATCAAAAACCAGGAGACAGCAGTTGTTGGTGAGGATGTGGAGAAAGAGGAACTCTCCTCCACTGCTGGTGGAATTGCAAGCTGGTACAACCACTCTGGAAAGCAGTCTGGTGGTTCCTCAGAAAACTGGGCATGACACTCCCAGAGGATCAGGCTATACCACTCCTGGGCATATACCCAGAGGCTTTACCTGCATGCAATAAGGACACATGCTCCACTATGTTCATAGCAGTCTTATTTATAATAGCCAGATGCTGGAAAGAACCCAGATATCCCTCAATGGAGGAATGGATCCAGAAGATGTGGTATATTTACACAATGGAATACTACTCTGCAATTAAAAACAACGAATTCACGAAATTCCTAGGCAAATTGTCAGAACTCGAAAATATCTTCCTTAGGAGGTAACCCAATCCCAAAACAACACACATGGTATGCAGTCACTGATAAGCGGATATTAACCCAGAATCTCAGAATACCCTAGACACAACTCACATATCAATAGATTTCCAAGAAGATGGAAGGAGAGACCTCTGGTCCTGGAAAGACTTGATGTAGTGGAATGCCAAGGCAGAGAAGCAAGAGGGTTTGAATGGGGAACAGAGGGAAGGAAGGGGGATTATGGGACTTTCAGGGAGGGAGGAAACGGGAGAGGGGAAATCATTTGGAATGTAAATAAAAAAACTTAGAAAATAAAAAAAAAAGAATTGAAAGATCATCTTCGTAGATTTTTCCTTTTATGAGTATGATGTTTCCTTCCTTATCCTTTTCAATAACTTTAGGTTGAAAGTCAATTTTATTTGATATTAGAGTGGCTATTCCAGTTTGTTTCTTGTCACCATTTGCTTGGAAAATTCTTTTCCAGCCTTTTACTCTGATATAGTGTCTATCTTTGTCAATGAGGTGTGTTTCCTGCATATAGTAAAATTTTTGGTCCTGTTTATGTAACCAGTCTCTTAGTCTATGTCTTTTTATTAGGGAATTGAATCCACTGATGTTAAGGAAAATTGATTGTTGCTTCCTCTTATTTTTGTTATTAAAGTTGGAATTGTGTTTTTGTAGCTTTTTTTTTTTTGTATTGTTAAAACAACATTATTTTCTTGCCTTTTCTGGGTTGTTGTTTCCTTCTTCTTTTGGAGTTTTCCATTTATTATTCTTTGAAGGGTTGTATTTGTGGGAAGATAATTTGTAAACTTGTTTTTATCACAGAATAACTTCCTTTCTCCATATATTGTATGTAAGAGTTTTGCTGGGTATAGAAGCCTGGGCTGGCATTTTTGTTTTCTTGGGATCTGTATGACATCTGTTCAGAATCTTCTGGCTTTTATAGTTTCTGGTGAGAAGTCTGTTGCAATTCTGATAGGTCTGCATTTATATGTTATTTGACACTTCCCCCTTACTGTTTATAATATTTTCCTTTGTTTCGTGCATTTGGTGTTTTGATTATTATGTGACTGGAGGAATTTCATTTCTGTTCCAATCTGTTTGAAATTCTGTAGGCTTCTTGTATTTTCATGGGTATGTCTTTAGGTTAGAGAAGTTTTCTTCTGTAATTTTGTTGAAGATATTTACTGGATCTTTAACAGGTGAATCTTTGCTTTCTTCTATACGTATCATTCTTAGGTTTGGTCTTCTCATTGTGTCCTAGATTTCCTGGAAGTTTTGGGTTAGGAGTTTTTTCATTTTGAATTTTCTTTGACTGTTGTGTCAATGTGTTCTATGGTAACTTTTGCCCCTGATATGCTGTCTTGTGTCTCTTTTATTCTGTTATTGATGCTTACATCTATGACTTCCGATCTCTTTCCTTGGTTTTCTGTCTCCAGAGTTATCTTACTTTGTGATTTCTTCATTATTTCTATTTCCATTTTTTGATCCTTGAATGTTTTTCCTTTCAATTCCTTCTCCTGTTTGTCAGTGTTTTTCTGTAATTCTTTAAGGAATTTTTTTGTTTTCTCTTTAATGGCTTCTTTCTGTTTACCTGTGTTCTCCTGTATTTCTTTAAGGGAGTTATTTATGTCCTTCTTAATGTCCTCTATAAGGATCATGAGATGTGATTTTAAATCCATATCTTGCTTTTCCATTGTGTTGAGGTATTCGGGATTTGCTGTTGTGTGAGCACCGGGTTCTGATGGTGCCCTATAGCCTTGGTTTCTGTTGGTAAGGTTCTTGTGCTTGGCTTTTCCCATCTGCTCATCTCTGATATTAGTTGGTCTTGCTGTCTCTAGCTGAAGCTTGTCCCTCCTTTGGGCATATACGCCTGTGTCAGAACTCCTGTGTGTCCAGCTCTCTCCTGGTAGGAACTGTGTACATAGGGCTATGGGACAGCACTAGATCCAGGGTACAGAATGTGACCAGAAGGAACCTGTCCCATCAGTTTCACTGTTCCTGTGCCTTGTATGCTTCTGGCTCATTCTGCCTAGGACAGTTAACTGAGGAAAGTAGAGATCTCACGTCCAAGTCTAAGAGTAGAGCACTCCCTGGAGACCAGCTGTGCCCTGGCAGGACTAGTGCACAGAGGGTTGTGGGACAACCCCAGCTCCTGGGTGTAGAAGGCAACAGGAAAGAACCTGTCCCAATTGCTCCACTGTTCCTGTGCCCTGCATGCTTCTGTCTGGTCCTGTCTGAGACAGTTCCTGGAGAGAAAGTGGAAATCTTACCTCCAATCCTGGGAGTCAGAGCATTCCTCGGAGACTAGCATTCCCCTAGAAGGCCCCTTTCCCAGAGTGTTATGGGACAGCCCTCAATCCCAAGTTCAGATGGCGACTGGTAGGTACCTGTCCCAGCTCCACTATTTGTATGCCCAATAAATAACTTTTAGATCACTTATTTCTCTGTTTAGTTTTGTCTTGATAATCCATATCTATTATTAAAATTGTAAAATTAAAGTATCCCATTATCAGTGTGAAGATGAATAAGTTATTTAAACTATACTCATATGTATTTTACAAGCTTGGGTTCCCCTGTGTTTGGGGCACAGATGTTAAGATGTGAAATATAATGTTAGTGAATTGTTTTAGTAGTATGTATTATCCTTTCCTATCTACTCTTATTGGTTTTGGTTTGACACATATTACATTTTAACGGCCGACACCAGTTTGCTTCTAACTCCATAACTTGAGATAATGTCTACCCTTGATGTTGAGATGATTCAACAGAAGAATAAATCCTGTCTTCACATCCATTTTGTTAGCCTTTTTTTTTTTAAAAATTGGGGAATTGTGACTATTGATTTGGGAGTTATAAGTATCCATTGCTTGTTGATTTCTGCTACATTGTTGTTATTGTGTCTGTGTATATGTATGTGATTCATGTAGTATTTTAAAATTTATTTTGCTTTTTTACTAATTCACTTTACACCCTGATCCTGCCCTCTTCCTGGACACCCCTTGCCATATTCTTTTCCCATCTATGGATATCCCCCTCATCCTGTGAGACTAGGTGTGTCCTCTCACACTGAGGTCAGACAAGGCAGTCCAGTTAGTAGAACATATACCACATACAGGCAACAGTATTTGGGATAGCCCCAGTTCCAGTTCTTTATGAACTACATAATGGTCAAACTCTATAGGAGTATAATACTCTTACAACTGCATTTCCTCTAATTAGCAGAGATCTGATTATTGTATCCTATGATCTTTTGAACTAAGACGTAATGACATTTTAGGTCTCTGTTTATGTTTGTTGAATTTAATAATTAATTTATAAATCCTGATGGCAGGTGGTTTCACTACACACCTGAAGGCTTTATGTTCCTGAATGTAAGACATACATACAGCCTTTATATTTTGATATACCTTAATCAGCACAATAGCTGGGCCTGTTTCTAACCTCCATGTGTTAAATTACCTTCCACCAACAATCCCCAGTGATTACTTAGTAAATTATTTGTATTCTATCTTGACTGCTCTGGACCCAGAGGGCTGCTCAACTGGGCCGTGCTCTGGGCCATGCTTGCCTGGCTGTTTCACATGGTGGCCATGCCTCTGTGTTCTGCACTTTTCTCAGGTATGGCATATCTCCTCCCCTCCACCAACTCCTGGCATAGAGGATCTCTTCTTCCTTTCTTTTCCCAGTCCCAAGCCTGGAATCCTAAGTTCTGCCTCTACATGCTCTGCCTAACTATCGACTGCAGGAATTGGCATCTTTATTTACCAATCAGAACCAACTGATGGCAGTTTTCCAGAAGCTACATGTAGGCACTCTTGTAAGCAGTTTTTGTGGGATGTAACTAGCATTTATAATATAAGCAGCTACATCTTTTGTTATGTCTCCCTTTTCCTTTGTGCAGTCTCTTTCTGCCATTTAGTTAGTTTGTCTAAGAGTTTTTCTACCTTGTTGATTTTCTCAAAGAACCAGCTCTTGCCTTTTTGATTCTTTGTATTGTTCTCCTTGTTCCAAATTGACTGTTTTTAGGCTTAAGCTCTATTATTTTATGCTGTCTACTCCTCTTGTAAGTAGTTTTTCTTTCTCTAAATCTTTCAGGTGCACTTTTAATTCATTCTCATGAGAACACTTCAATTTCTTTATGAAGACACTTAATACTATAAACTTTACTCTTAGCACTGCTTTCACTGTATTCCGAGTTTCTGGGTCAATATCCCCTTATCAGTGACTGCATACCATGTGTGTTCTTTTGTGATTGGGTTACCTCACTAAGGATGATATTTTCAAGTTCTGACCATTTGCCTAGGAATTTCGTGAATTCATTGTTTTTAATTGCAGAATAGTATTCCATTGTGTAGATATACTACATCTTCTGAATCCATTCCTCCGTTGAGGGACATCTGGGTTCTTTCCAGCTTCTGGCTATTATAAATAAGGCTGCTATGAACATAGTGGAGCATGTGTCCTTATTGCATGCAGGTAAAGCCTCTGGGTATATGCTCAGGAGTGATATAGCCAGATCCTCTGGGAGTGTCATGCCCAGTTTTCTGAGGAACCGCCAGACTGCTTTCCAGAGTGGTTGTACAAGCTTGCAATTCCACCAGCAGTGGAGGAGTGTTCCTCTTTCTCCACATCCTCGCCAACAACTGCTGTCTCCTGTGTTTTTGATCTTAGCCATTCTGACTGGTGTGAGATGGAATCTCAGGGTTGTTTTGATTTGCATTTCCCTAATGACTAAGGATGATGAACATCTCTTTAGGTGCTTCTCAGCCATTAGATATTCTTCAGGTGAGAACTCTTTGTTTAGCTCTGTACCCCATTTTTTAATAGGGTTACTTGCCTCTCTGGAGTCTAACTTCTTGAGCTCTTTGTATATATTGGATATTAGCCCTCTGTCGGATGTAGGGTTGGTAAAGATCATTTCCCAGTTAGTTGGTTACTGCTTTGTCTTTTTGACAGTGTCTTTTGTCTTGCAAAAAAGATTTTGATTTCTTTATTTATTCTTTGATCAAACAATCACTAAGAAGAGAATTTTTTCCCTGAGTTTGTAGGCTTTCCATTGTTTCTGTTGTTGAGTCCAGTTTTAATCAATGGTAAGCTGATAAGATGCAAGGGGAATTATATAACTCTTTTTGTATCTGTTGAAGCTTGTCTTGTGACCAAACGCAAGGTCAATTTTTAGAAGGTTCCATGAGGTGCTTAAGAGAAAGTAAATTATTCTGTGTTTGTATAAAATATTCTGTAGATATCTGTTATGTCCATTTACTTTTCTGCTTAGGTTCTGTTTTGATGACTTGTCCACTGGTGAGAGTTGAGTGTTTAAGTATCCCCTATTAATGTATGGGATTCAATATGTAATTTAAGCTTTATTAACTTTTCTCTAATGAAGGGGCATACAATTGAATTTGGAACATAGATGTTCATAATTGAGATGTCATCTTTGTGAATTTTTCCTTTGGTGACTATGAAGCATCTTTCTGTATCTGTTTTGACTACGTTCATTTAAAAGTCTACTGTATTAGGCATTAGAATCACTACTCTAGCTTGATTCTTAGGACTTGGTTGTTTGCTTAGAAAATCCTTTTCCATCCCCTTTCTCTGAGATAAATTATTTCTGTTTCTGATGTTTTTATCTTGAATGGAGCAGAATGATGGATCTTGTTTACATGTCCACCCTGTTTACCTGTATTTTTCTGTGGGTGAATTGAATTCATTGTGTTGACCAATTGTAATGACCAATGATTTTTATTTCCTGTTATTTTGTTGTGTGTGTGTGTGTGTGTGTGTGTGTGTGTGTGTGCACGCGCGTGTGTTTCTCTTTGGGTTTTGTTGTGAAAGTATGAATCTCATATGTTATCTTGGGTGTATTTATCTCTCTCATGTTGGAGTTTTCCTTCTACTATCCTCTGTAGACTGGGTATAGCAGAAGTATATTGTTTAAATTTATTTTGTCATAGAATATTTTCTTTTTCATTTATAATGATTGAAAGTTTTGCTGGATATAGAAATCTGATCTGAAATTTGTGGTCTCTTAGCATCTGCAAGACAACTGTCCAGGTCACTCTGGCTTTTTGAGACTGTTGAGAAGGCAAGTGGAATTTTCATATTTCTGACAATGTTACTTTGTCTTCTTATTTTGGGGCCTTTTAATATTCTTTCATTTTTTTCTGTAAATTTAGTGTTTCGATTATTATATAGTAGGAAGATTTTATTTTCCGATCCAATCTATTTCATGTTCTGTTTCATTCTTGTAGGTTTATAGCCTTTTTTTTTTTTAGGTTAAGGAAATTTTTTTCTATGGTTTTGTTGAAGGTATTTTATGTTCCTTTAATATGAGAATATTCCCTTTCTTTATTCCTTTTATTCTTAGGTTTGGTCTTTTTATAGTATCCCACACTTCTTGTATGGCCTGTATTAGATACTTTTTAAATTTTGCATTTTCATTTACTGATGTATCAATTTCTTTTGCCATATCTTCTACACCTGAGATTCTCTGATCCATTTCTTCTATTCTGTTGATGGTATTTGGGTCTGTTTTACAGTTGTGCTATCTTAGGTTTGCCAACTCTAGTCTTCCCTCCATTTGTGTTTTATTTATTTCTTCTATTACCATTTTCAGGTATTTAACAATTATATTCATTTCCTTCACTTGTTTAGTTGCATTTTCCTATATTTCTTTAAGAGTTTTTCATTTGCCCTTTAAATGCCTCTCACACCTTCATAAGATTGGATTTAAACTAATATTCTTGGCCTTTCACTGTATTAGTATATCCCAGGCTTGCTGTAGCAGAATAACTGGGCTCTGTTCCTGTCATATTGCCCTGGATCTTGGTCATTGTGTTCTTATACTGTCTTTTAGTGATCTATTTTTTCTTGGGCAGTGCCAGCTTACCTATCTAGATATGCCTTATGTGGCAGAAATTGTCAAGGGATTGTTTGTTAGTGTTCCAAGCTGGTTGTTCTTGGGGCCCCCTGCAGACCTCCATGGGGAAGTAGGATGGTATCGTGGTACAGCAAGTTTCCAGGGGATGTCAGAGAAAGCCCCAGAGCTAGACAGTGTGGGTCAGGAGACCTAATGCTCCTAATTCTTCCTGATTGTGCCTCAAAAAATCTAACTGGCATTGGTGAGGCACAGCACCAAGCTTTTTTTTCTTCCCTCCCCGAAGGTCTTCATGGGGAAGTAGCATGCTCTTATGGTCCCATAAGTCTCTGTTGGATGGTGTGTCAAGCCCAGCACCAGACAATGGACGTCAGGGGCTATGATGCAAAAAGTGAGCTTCTTGAAGATGGACTAACAGACATTATATTGCCAGAGTGAATAAGTAATATCTGCAGAAGACTTTATTCCCCTTAAATATAAAGTAAAAAAGTAAGTTTGCTCAATGTTTTAGGTAAAACCCACAGACATGCAAGTTTTTAAGAATGTAATTAGTTATAGTGAGCAATACCTCTATAAATATATATTTTGCAATATTTTTTCAAAGTAGATAGAAGAGAATGTTGGAACATTAGCAGTATACTGCATACCAGCATTGGATCAGTATTATATATTCAATTGTTTAAATATCTTTATCCACAATATAAAACAATGGAGAAGGGATCTTATGTATATATCAGAAAAATGCATTACAGGTATTAAAGTACAAGGTCAAGTGTAAAAAGAAGTTGAATAGTTCTTCACATTAGGTCATCAATAAATGTATTTATAAAAAAAGTATAGGGATGCCACATGAGTTATATCAAATTTTCAGTGCTCCCTGAGCTAGTGTTAGTTCAAATAATGTCTTTCCACTTTTAAGCTTTATTGTTCCATCTACTACTGACATGTGATTGCTCAGTTCATAGAGAATTAAATGTTAGTGTATATGTGTTAGACTCTTCAGATTTTCAGGTTGTATCATGTTTGCGTAACAGTGGAACTTACAGCAATAACTTTTTGAGCTAATTAAGAGTAGGGTCTAGGAATAGGTCACAATACGGAGAAGTGACTGAATAGCTATTGCATATTTGAGCCCACTGGCAAACTCTGAAACATATTCGAGGAAAAACATTCTTCTCATTTTTTCACATTATTCACACTTGAAAATATCTCAACTATGATATTTTTAATATTCTTAAATCTCACATGTTATATAATTGTAGTTTAATATTATAATGAATAAAGTAATGATAGATACCATTTTTATCTGGTATCATTTCTCCATATTAAGATGATTGAGCATGAGTTTCTACTTTCTTGCCTCATATTAGAGCAAATTCTAAAATATAATTTTAATAGTCCATGCAAATGGAAAAAGTATACAAAGATTTAAAGATTCTAAGAGTTATACAATAAAAATGTGGTAAAAAATGCTTTCTTTAAATAGTGCAGTTGTTATACACTGGAAGTCAGAGCAGCTATGGTGCTTGCACAAAATTTTCAGCAAATCTACCCACTATTTATTTGAGCACTTATGTGGTGACTGTTCAATAACCACAGCTAACACCTGAGGAGCAATGATAAGTTGATAGCTACCAGAGGAGTAAAATTCTGTTTTCTTCAGTGTTGTAGTCACTTATATAATCTTGGTGTTCCAACGGACAGCTTTACAGTAATTGAACTGATTGGAGTCACTGGTTTAGAAAATGTAAAAATAGAACATGAAGTTGTATGGGAGATGTGAGTTGGAGTGAAGTCAGTGGAAGTGAAAGGGAGGAAATCAGGATAGGCATAATAAAAACATACCACATACATTACTGAAACTCTCAAAGAATGAATACATTTTAAAAATTTAACTATCCATGCCACTTTCTCAGATTTTCTTTCTTGTAAGCATATATCAAATATAATTTGCTAAAGTTATAATTTTTGGTGCAAACAATATTGTATTGAACACAAAACGTATGCTTATTTTTATTTTAAAATTTTGTTTGTATATGTGTTTGTTATGTATACATCAGTGTATGTATATAAAGATGGCATGAAAACTTTTCGTAGTTTTTTTTTTCCTTCTTTATGGAAAATTTTATCAAAGAATGAAGATTAGGTCATGTGGTTTACAAGGAAAACACCTTTTTCCATGAATCACTCGACTGCCTGAAATTATCTTTAGAGAAATTAAGTCCCTCTAAACATACAGAAACTGATTAACAAGAAAAAGACATTTCCAGTTGAATTTAAATTTTTTTGGACATTATAATGTCTGGTTATCTTTTTAAAAACATAGATTGGGAAAATTCAAAGATTAAAGTGATGCAGGGATGTAAAATTCTTGGCTTACCCTTCAGAGTAAAGTTAAATGTAGATAACACATCATGAAAGGTAAATTGACCTCCTGATGAAATTCCTCAGGTTATCTTCCATTTATATTTCTCAGAAAATATGTATGTTTGGCATCTCTTGGATTATAGTGTATCTATCATATACTTTCTCTTTGAGTCACTAAACAGCAGAGCTGATATCTACCCCAAACCTGTCTCATACAATAAGAAAACAACTTACAAGTGTAGTTCACATACGAAAAGTTTTTTATATTTTCCACCTGTTTATATTATTTTTAAGAAAAAAGATACAATGTGAATATAATTCCAGATATAGATACACCACCAAATATTCAAGCTGTGAGGCATAGTACCATGCAATTCATGAAGTTTCCAGCATACACAATCTTGATAAGCTGAACAATTTCATAGAAAAAAAAAATGGAAGATTTCTGGATCTGTGCAGAAGGACAGCCTCAGGACGATCTGAGTGTTCAGAGTGAACAAGAACATGAATAAAAATTAGAATCATGGAACACATCAGAGTGTAGTGGACACAGGATATTGTATACAAAAGTGGGTGACAGATGACTACAAAATGATCATAAGCTATTTTTGTTAACTTGGAGAGTTCTTTTCAATCCAATAAATAACAGGTAAGAACAGAGCTGGTTAAGATAGCTTATATAACTAATGGCATTGGTCTCTCTCTAGAACGATAACCAACATTTTGAGAGCTGTGTTGCTGCTCAAACCAATGTCAGTCAAAGATAATTTAGAAAAGGAGAAATATATGGGCATATGGAAAGGAGGGTCAGAGCTGACAATAAGAGTGATAAACATGTTCTTGAGACAGTGCCCAGGTACAAGGAAAGAAACAGTCTAAAGATGTCTGGTTGTTTACCTAGGTCAACTGGTAGTGCCAGAAAATGAATTCTAAAACATTTATTTATGAATTCTATGTTGTAGATAAATGTGATGGATAAGCTATATGTAACCAAAATATAACAGTAACACCTATGAGAATGTTAAAAATTCAAAACTTTGGTGTCTACTTCAGAATTATATTGATGCATTCATAGAACAAAGACCAAAATGTAAGTGGTTATAAGCTCTCAAAATTATTTTACAATTTATTGATTTTTCAGGGATAGTGTATTAAAATATTCTAACTGCTACCATCAAAAGTTAAATTAATACTCAAATATATTCCGTCTTCTTTCTCCCTCTGACCATTCCACTCCCACTATGATGAGTGGAATTAATTCTTACTGACTAGGGAATTGACAAATAACTCAGCAGCAAAAGTAGTGGCTTCTCCAAACAATCAGAGCTCAGTTCACATCAACACATTGACAAGTTCCGTCATCTGCCATTCCATTTCCAGAGGATTTTATGCCATATTATGACTCCCCCCTCTTCATTTTCTCATACTGTTTCTTCCACTTTCCCTCCCTGTTTCTTCTGTTTATAGTTTTCTGTTTTTCCTTGTCTCCACTCCATCTCTCCTTCTATCTTCTTCCACAAGTCTCTTTTCTTTTTTTTTTTTTTTTTATGGACAGGATAGTCAAAATTTATTTCAGAACAGAAGCTTTGTTGGGCTGCATCAAATGCAGAAGAATACTTAGGGGCATGGTTAAATTACCAGTGTGCATAAACATTGAGGTATGCCTCAAAAAAGCCACAAGTCTCTTTTCTAAAAAAGAAAGGGAGCCTGATATGGTAATATTTAATTTCTTGGACAATTGATTTCATGCTTTTCTAATGAGATCCTTAAAATGTAGCTAGTTTGATGTATGGGAAATTATTTCACTGTATTATAATCTGGACAACATTTATATAGTTTAAAATGCTTGGCAGATGTATGAATCTTCCTGCCTATACATATTATTTTTGGAATGTTATAAAAAGTCAAGTACCATATTCTAATTATTAGGTATGTGTAAAAACTTTGTATTTTTGATTCAATATCTCAGCATAAGCCTAGAAGATTCATGATAAAGAAAAATATAATAGAACAAATCACTTCAAATAAGAATGTGACCTGAAATCAAGACAGTGGATACTGATATTTCCTATTGTGCTTTTCTTTTTCAGTAATTAAGTCACGTTGAAAAAATGTTATCCCCTAAAATACTGGAATATTCTGTTGTAGTTATGGAAGAATGAACAAATGGGGACATGATGCGCATGTGAGGATATGTAAGTACGTATGTATGATTTTATGTTATGTATGTATGTATACATACATGCATATATACACTCACATGTGTGTATTCATACATACATAACATAAAACATACATACATCACATTTATATATAAATGTGAATGCACAAAATGTGATGCAATTAGTATGGAGAAATTCCATGATGAAAAATGAAGAAATGTCATTGATTTCAGTATTCAATTAGTTGGAATATGTGATTACATGCAGTAAGTAAAAGAACATTTTACTAAATTAATGACTACATGAACTCACCTTAGTATATTAAAAGGAACTAGAATTACCTGGATGCTTCCAAAGGTAATGCTGTTTAACATATTCTCTTGTTGATTATTAAAGATATATTTTCAGGGTATGTAAAATAAAAACACTTATTTTTTTTAAAGAGGCTGTGATGCTACATTAGCATACTATCAAGTTGTGTGGTAAGAATCTCCCAAGCCTACCTTCTACATGTTTCATATTGTTGAGAGTTCCTTGTTGAATGTACACTTTTATTATGATGGTCATTTGAAGAGACTATATCTTAAAGATCTTAAATGCAAAAATGATATTCACAGTGGCCATTCCATGACTCAGATTCTGGTACAACATCATGAGAACAATTATTTCTAATTCTTTCCATAGATTTAGTACATCTATTTCACATTCATAACACTCTTCAAATAAATAACATTTTCATAAAAATTAAACAAATATCCTCATGTTTTATTTGTTTAGAACACCTAATATGTTTTATATAATAGTCAATATAAGTAATGCCTGTGAATTTATACAAGTATAAATACAACCTAGCTGTAAAAATACAAGCATTTGTTGTTGTCTGTAATTAAATGTCCTTAATATTTCCTGTGATTTTTGTTATATATGTTTTAGACTAAAAATTCAAATCCATTTTTAAATCATTGCTCAGGGTAAAACCTATACAAGGGTCTCAATATTTACTCAGTTTTGGAAAAGCTTTTATCAATCCCATTTTAATCCTACCAACATACACTTTATCCAGGCTCCCCTTTTGTTGATTCCCCAAATTGAATGTGTACAAAATCACATTTGTGCATTTTGAAGTTTTAATCAAGAGATATTTTGTTCCTGGTCCAGTTACATGGGTAATGAGAAGAATATAAAGACCAATCTTTGTAGGATTCATAGAACTACAGGACTTCTTATACTTCTTTGAAACTGTCTCATGGATTTATTATTTATTTTATCATTTATACCTTCATGGATAAAAGGTATAAATACCCATGAGGCAGATACAGTGTGTACCATTAGGAGGTAATGCTGTTTTAATTAGCCTTGTATAGCCCTTTTGTTTTCCATATATTGGGCTTCTCTCATGACCTGAACAAGTGGCCCAGTTAAATAAATCCGTTTTGTGCTATTAGGCTTTGTTTAGTCATTCACATTCCAATGTAAATATCTTGATCTGCACACAGGCACATCCAGCATCATGACCAGGAGTCATGTCTGTTATATTAAGTATCTCATGCCAGACCTTTATTAAATGCAACATTTTGAGAAAAGGAGCATCAGAGCTAAATTACGCAAATGATTTCTCCAATGTTTTTAATTTTGAGGTCAGTTAAAACTTAAAGTTTTTCTCCCTTTGTGGAAGTGTTTGTCCATGCTTCTTTTGTTGTGAAGTAAACACATGAGGTGTGTTTAATATAAAACCAATAGGTTCTCTGACAATTATTCTTTTTTTTTTTAAACAGGTTGCTTCCAGCAGTTTTTTAAAATTGAATATAATCTTCATTTACATTTCAAATGCTAAAACCTTTCCCGGTTTCCTCCTTCTCAAAAACCCTAAACCCTTCCTCCCACTCCTTGCCTCCAAGTATATGCCCCTACATCCGACCCACTCCCCTCCCCCCTCCCATCGATTTCCCTTTGCTGGGGCATCTATTGAGCCTTCACCTGACCAAAGACCACTTCTCCCACTGATGCCCGAGAAGGCATTCCTCTGCCACATTTTTGGCTGTAACCATGTGTACCCCTTGTTTGATGGTTTAGTCCCTGGGAGTCCTGGGGCATCTGGGTGGACGACTCCATTGTTCTTCCCATGGGTCTGTAAACCCCTTCAACTACACCGGACCACCGTCCAACTCTTGCATTGGGGACCCCGCGATCAGTCCAATGGCTTGACTGCTAGCATCTGCCTCTGTATTTGTAAGACTCTGGCAGGGCCCCTCAGGAGACAACCATTACATGCTCCTTTTGGTATGCACTTGTGTCATTCATAATATTGTTGGGGTTTGGTGACTGCTTATAGGATGAATCCCCAGATAGGGAAGTCTCTGGGAGGCCTTTCTTTAAGTATCTTCTCCACACTTTGTCTCCTTTATTGTTCCTGTGAGTATTTTGTTCCCTTTCTCAGAGGAACCAAAGCACCCCCACTTCAGTCCTCCTTCTTGAGCTTCCTGTGGTCAGTGAATTGTAACTTGTTTATTTTGAGATTTTGGGCGAACATTCACTTATCAGTGAGTGCATACCATGTGTGTTCTTTTGTGATTGGGTTACCTCACTCAGGATGACACTATCTAGTTTCATCCATTTGCCTGAAAATTTCAGGAATTCATTATTTTTAATAGCTGAATAGTACTCCATTGTGTATATATATCACATTTTCTGTATCCATTCTTCTGTTGAAGGACATCTGGGTTCTTTCTGTCTTCTGGCTTTTATAAAAAAAGGCTGCTATGAACTTAGTGGAGCATGTGTCCTTATTACATATTGGAGCATCTTCTGGATATATGCCCATGAGTGGTATAGTTGGGTCCTCAGATAGTACTATGTCTAATTTTTTGAGGAACTGCCAAACTGATTTCCAGAATAGTTTTACCAGCTTGTAATCCCACCAACAATGGAGAAGTGTTCCTCTTTCCCCACATCCTTTCCAGCATCTGTAGTCCCCTGAGTTTTTCATCTTAGCCATTCTGACTGGTGTGAGGTGGAATCTCAGTGTTGTTTTGATTTGCATTTCCCTGATAACTAAAGATGCTGAAAATTTCTTTAGGTGCTTCAGAGGCATTCTAGTTTCCTCAGTTGAGAATTCCCTGCTTTGCTCAGTACCCCATTTTTAATAGGGTTATTTGACTCTCTGGAGTCTAACTTCCTGAGTTCTTTGTATACATTGGCTTTTAGCCCTCTACCAGATGTAGGATTAGTAAAAGTCTTTTCCCAATTTGTAGGTTGACGTTTTGTCCTATTGACCATGTCCTTTGTCTAACTTTTGCAGAAGCTTTGCAGTTTTATGAGGTCCCATTTGTTGATTCTTGTTCTTAGAGCCTAAGCCATAGGTGTTCTATTCAGGAAATATTCCCCTGTGTCCATGTGTCCAAGACTCTTCCTGACTTTCTCCTCTATAAGCTTCAGTGTACTTGGTTTTACGTGTAGGTCCTTGATCCACTTGGACTTGAGCTTTGTACAAGGAGATAAGAGTGAGTTGATTTGCATTTTTCTGCATGCTGACCTTCAGTTGATCCAGCATAATTTGTTAAAAATGCTGGGTTTTTTTCCCACTGGATGTTTTTAGCTCCTTTGTCAAATATCAAATGACTTTAGGTGTGTGGGTCTTTTCTGGGTCTTCAATTTTATTCCATTGATCTTCCTGCTTGTCTCCACAGTAATACCAAACAGTTTTTATCACTATTGCTCTGTAGTAGAGCATGAGGTCAGGGATGGTGATTTCCCCAGGAGATCTTTTGTTGTAGAGAATAGTGTTTGCTATCCCAGGTTTTCTGTTATTCCAGATGAATTTGAGAATTGCTCTTTCTAGATCTATGAAGAATTGATTTGGGATTTTGATGGGGAATTGCATTGAATTTCTTGATTGCTTTCGGCAAGATGGCCATTTTTACTATATTAATCCTGCCAATCCGAGACCATGGAGATTTTTTCATCTTCTAGATCTTCTTTGATTTCTTTCTTCAGAGGCTTGTCATACAGATCTTTCACTTGCTTCGTTAGAGTCACACCAAGGAATGTAATATTATTTGTGAATATTGTGAAGGGTATCATTCCCTAATTTCTTTCTCAGCTAGTTTATCCTTTGAGTAGAGGAAAGCTACTGATTTGTTTGAGTTAACTTTATATCCAGCCACTATGCTGAAATTGTTTATCAGCTTTAGGAGTTCTCCTGTGGAAGTTTTGAGGTTGCTTACATATACGATCATATCATCTAGAAATGTGATATTTTGACTTCTTCCTTTTCAATTTTTTTTTTTATGATTGACCACCTTTTATTGTCTGATTGCTCTGGCTAGGATTTCAAGTACTATATTGAATAGACAGGGAGAGAGTGGGCAGCCTTCTCTCATCCTGGATTTTAGTGGGATTGCTTTAAGTTTCTTTCCATTTAATTTGATGTTGGCTACTGGTTTGCAGCATATTGCTTTCACTATTTTTAGGTATGGGCCTTGGATTCCCGGTCTCTCTAAGACTTTTATCATGAAGGGATGCTGGATTTTTGTCAAAAGCCTTTTTAGTATCTAATGAAATGACCATGTGTTTTTTTTTTTCCTTGAGTTTGATTATGTAATGGATTGCATTGATTGATTTCCAAATATTGAACCATCCCTGCATCCCTGGGATGAAGCCTACTTGATCATGGTGAATTATAGTTTTGATGCATTCTTAGATTCAGTTTGCCAGAATTTTGATGAGTATTTTTGCATCGATATTCATGAGGGAGTTTGGTCTGAAGTTCTCCTTCCTTGCTTGGTCTTTCTTTGGTTTAGGTATAATGTTATTGTGGCTTCATAGAGTGAACTTGGTAGTGTTCCTTGAGTGTCTATTTCATGGAATATTTTGAAGAGTATCAGTATTATCCCTTCTTTGAAGATATAGTAGAATTCTGCACTAAACCCATCTGGTCCTGGGCTTTTTTTTTTTTAATGGGAGAATATTAACAGTCGCTACTATTTCCTCAGGACTTATGAGACTATTTAAACTGTTTATGTGATCCTGTTTTAACGTTGGCACCTGGTATGTATCTAGAAAGTTGTCCATTTCTTCCAGATTTTCAAACTTTGTTGAGTATAAGCTCTTGAAGTGGGATATGATGATTTTTTGAATTTCCAGTTTCTGTTGTTATGTCTCCCTTTCATTTCTGATTTTATTTATTTGGATAGTGCTTCTGTGCCCTCTGGTTAGTCTGACTAAGGGGTTATCTATCTTGTTGATTTTCTCAAAGAACAGCTCCTGGTTTTGTTTATTTTTTGTAAAGTTCTTTTTGTTTCTATTTGATTGATTTAGGTCCAGAATTTGATTATTTCCTGCCATCTACTCCTCTTGGGTGAATTTGCTTCTTTTTGTTCTAGAGCTTTCAGGTGCACTGTCAAGCTGTTAGTATAGGCTCTCTCCATTTTCTTTGTGGAAGCACTCAGAGCTATGAGTCTTCCTCTTAGCACTGCTTTCATTGGGACCCATAAGTTTTGGTATGATGTGTCTTCATTTTCATTAAATCCTAAAAAGTCTTTAATTTC
Source organism: Tokudaia tokunoshimensis (assembly GCA_036184795.1). NCBI lineage: Eukaryota > Metazoa > Chordata > Mammalia > Rodentia > Muridae > Tokudaia > Tokudaia tokunoshimensis. The sequence goes on from BTHU01000008.1 coordinate 18,427,694, forward strand.
TTTCTTTATTTTTTCCTTGACCAAGCTATCATTGAGAAGAGCCTTGTTCAAAGTCGATGTGTATATGTGTTTTTCATTGTTTTTGTTTGAACTTAAGACCAGCCTTTAGCCATGGTGATCAGATAAGGTACATGGAATAATGTCAGTATTTCTGTATCTGCTGATGCCTGTTTTCTGACCAATTATATGGTCATTTATGGAGAAGGTACCATGAGGTGCTTCAGGGTGGAATCTTATCTAAATATCTGTTAGATCTATTTGGTCCATAACTTCAGTCAGTTTCACTGTGTCTCTGTTTGGTTTCTGTTTCCATGATTTGTCTATTGTTGAGAGTGAGGTGTTGCCATCTCCCACTATTATTGTGTGGGATACAATGTGTGCTTTGAGCTTTAGTAAAGTTTCTTTTATGAATGTTGGTGCCCTTACATTTGGAGCATAGATGTTTAGAATTGAGAGCTCATCTTGGTAGACTTTTCTTTTGATCAGTATGAAGTGTCCCTCCTTATCTTTATTGACAACTTTTGGTTGAACATCAATTTTATCTGATATAATAATGGCCACTCCTGCTTGTTTCTTGGGACCATTTGCTTGCAAAATTGTTTTCCAACTTTTGACTCTGAAGTAGTGACTGCCGTTGTCACTGAGGTTTTTTTTTTTTTGGTTCTTTTGTTTTTTGTTTTTTTTATGCAGCAATATGTTGGGTCCTGTTTAGGTAACTATTGGAGAATTGAGACCATTGATGTTAAGAGATATTAAGGAAAAGTGATTGTTGCTTACTGTTATCTTCTTTGTTAAAGATGAAAGTCTGTGTAGCTATCTTCTTTTGGGTTTTTTGAAAGATTACTTTATTGCTTTTCCTAGGGTGTGGTTTCCTCCCTTGTGTTGGTATTCTCCACCCATTATCCTTTGTAGAGCTGGATTTGTGGAAAGATATTGTGTAAATTTGCTTTTGTCATGGAATGTCTTGTTTTTTTCTGTCTATTGTAATTGAAAGTTTTGCTGGGTATAGTAGTCTGGGCTGACATTTATGTTTTCTTAAGGTCTGTCTGACATCTGCCCAGGATCTTCTAGCTTTCATAGTTTCTGGTGAGAAATCTCGTGTAATTCTGATAGGTCTGCTTTTTATGTTACTGACCTTTTTCCCTTACTGCTTTTAATATTCTTTCTTTGTTTAGTGCATTCGGTGTTTTGATTATTATGTGTCAGAGGAATTTCTGTTCTGGTCCAGTATGTTTGGAGTTTTATAGGCTTCTTGTATGTTCAAGGGAATCTCTTTCTTTAGGTTACAGAAGTTTTCTTTTATAATTCTGTTGCATATATTTACTGACCCTTTAAAATTGCTTTCTTCTATACCTATAGTTTGATCTTCTCATTGTGTCCTGAATTTCCTGGATGTTTTGGGTTACAAGATTTTGCATTTAGCATTTTCTTTGACAGTTGAGTCAATATTTTCTTTTTTTCTTTTTTTAAGTTTTTTTTTATTTACATTCAAAATCATTTCCCCTTTCCCGTTTCCTCCCTCCCCAAAAGTTCCATAAGCCCCCTTCCCTCCCTCTTTTCCCCATTCAACCCCCTCTCGCTTTCCTGTCTTTCTATTGATCTTCAGCATTTGAGATTCTTTCTTTTATCTCTTGTATTCTGGTCTTGATGCTTGCATCTATGACTCCCGCATTCTTTCCATGATTTTCTATCTCCAGAGATGTCTCACTTTGTGATTTCTTTATTTTTTCTACTTCCATTTTTTTAGATCCTGGATAGTTTTATTCAGTTTCTTCACTTGTTTGCTTGTGTTTTCCTGAAAGTCTTTAAGGAATTTTTGTGTTTCCTCTTTAAGAGGTTCTCCCTGTTGGCCCATGTTCTCCAGTAATTCCTTATGGGATTTTTGTGTTGTCTCTTTAAGGGTTTCTACCTGTTTACTCATGTTCTCCCATATTTCTTTAAGAGATTTTTGTATTTCCTCTTTAATGGCTTCTGCCTGTTGACCCATATTCTGCTGTATTTCTTAAAGGGATGTTTGTGTTTCCTCTTTAAGGGCTTCTACCTGTTGACCCATGTTCTCCTGTATTTCTTTAAAGGAGTAATTTATGTCCTTCTTGAAGTCCTCTATCAGCATCATGAGATGTGATTTTAAATCTATCTCTTGCTTTTCTGATGTGACTGAGTATCAAGGATTGACTGTTGTGGGAGAACTGGATTCTGATCGTGCTATGTTGCCTTGGTTTCTTTCTGTTGGTAATGATCTTCCATTTGCCTTTGGACATCTAGTTATCTCTGGTGTTAGCTGGTCTTGCTGACTCTGACTGTGGTTTTTCTGTCCTGAAGGCCTGTGTATCTGTACTCCTGGGATTCCCTTTCTCTCAAATGCTCTGTATATAGCTGCTTCTCCAGGAAGTATCAGGAGATGGGGTCTTCCCTTTGGCAGACCTGGCAAAGGTCAAATGCCCTGTATGCTTCTGGTTCTCAAATGCCATGCATGCTGTTTGTTCTCTAGAAAGTATCAGGAAATGGGGTCTTCCCTGTGGCAGAACAGGCAGGGGTCTACCATATCAGAACAAACTGGGCAGGCAGTGGCAGAGGAGGAGGGAGAGGTAGAAGGAATGGAAGGGGAGTGGTAATCTGAAGGGAGGGTGGGTTTTGGTGGTTGCTGGGCAGTGGGTCCCAGATGGAATCTCTGGGCCTCCAGAGGTGGGGTGATTCTTATGGAATTCCCTGTGGGCTGCTTGTTCTCTAGAAAATATCAGGAAATGGGGTCTTCCCTGTGGCAGAACTGGCACGGGTCTACCATATCTTAACAAACTGGGCAGGCAGTGGCAGAGGAGGATGTAGGGGTAGAAGAGCTCGACAATTATTCTTTTACCCTATTGCAACTTGTTCATAGGCTGTCACTAGCTGATGCCATCGCCAAAGAAATCACTTTCTACTGTAGTGTTGTGGAACTTTAATCTCAGGTTGACAAGGTCTGAAGGATGGACATATGTTTGGCCTATTACTAAGTAGTACCCCTGACAGAGATAAGATAGACATACTCTATGGGGGCAGTTTGTTATTCTTCTGGGTATCTATGAATTAAAGTTGTCCATGGACAACTTTACTCTCCAGGAAAATTTATTTTACAGGATAAGATAGGCTAAGTGGGGACTGGTTTAGATGTACATCAGCAGAAATGGGCAAGACATCAGGAGGCCGGGTAAAAGCTGGGCTTTCTTCTTCAATTTTAGTTCATTTTTAGGATGTTAATTTCCACAGTCAGGTGTGGACAACTTCTCTAGGTCCACTCCTGGCTTGGATCTACAGTAGCCGTAGTGTGAATGTAGTGCATTCATATCTCAATACCTGCAAATTTAAATGCTGAGGATCTGGTGAACATTTGTCAAATTTCTGTGGAATATCGGTCAGTTTTTTTCAAGAATGACTGGGCAAAATTGCATCCATAGTCTATATCATAGAGTCAACGATGTACACAGATTCTTTTAAAGAAGTGAAAATTGGTGGCTAAGTATGATCTAAACAAAAGAGTAACTATAATTACAGGGTGTAAAACACACTCAAGCAGGTGATTTTTCTGTTCAGGGAGTTCTGTTTAAGGACAGTGTTTTATCAGTGCCATTTTAAAAGTCTTTATTTTTTCTTTCTGGCCGGAATATTGGGAAGGTACACTGTTTGCAAGATACAGGTAAATTTTCTGTATTTTAGGGAAAATCTCTACCCACTCTGAAATGTACACACCATAATCATAAAGTATCAGGATAACACATGGGCTTGAATGTCCATCCATTGAGTGATAAAACCCATGTTTTTGTGCCAGTATGGAACTATTTTGTTCCTACTTCCAATTGTTCCAAGCACACTGCAAACTTGATTTCCTACCTTGTTGGTACAGTGTAGGCTACCTTGACACAGCACATATTTTTGAAGTAATTCTTGTTGGGCAGTTGTGTTCAGATGAATTGCTTCATTATTTGTGGTTCTAGGATGGGAGCTGTTATCTGTGGAGATATTGTTCTATCTATGATATACATTCAGCCCTCTGAATTTTCATTAGCATCTTCATCAGTTGTTCTTTTTGTTTCTTCTGGATTATATGAGGAAGATCTTGGAATAGTGAGAAGATAAAACATATATTCGGAGGAGGTAATGCCTGGAGATTATGGAGTTATATCTTCACAGAGGCAGCATTTTTGTGTGCCTCATCTGCAAAATCGTATTTTGAATTCAGTCCTTCTATGATCCAGTCAGTACCTACTGCTTGGAATAGCTTGGAAACACAGGCATCTTCTAGGAATTTATGCATTTAGTCTCTGGTTTTAATTTCTTTGGACTTGGAGGTAAGCAGGACTTCTTCTTTATATATTGTTATTTTATATATGTTATTGTAAAGGATTATTCCCCCTCTTGTAGGCGTTGGCTCTTATCTGTAAATACTGTTTCTGAGTTTGTTCAAGCCTTCTTTAAGAGATTCAATGAGGAAAAATATATTTTATTTATTTATTTCTCCAAAAGGACTGGTGAGACTTTTCTCTTGTTCAGGCAAGTAAGTAATGTGATAACATAGCTGACATTTTCAATATGGGGAGGCCCTAGTATTTGACTCTGGATACATTGTAACATGTCTGTCATGAAATATGGCGACTAGAACTTGTCAGACCTGACCATTCAGCCACAATTATGAAGGACTGCAACAAGGTAGATATCAGTGGAAGCCATTTGAGGGATAGGATCCGGTGGTTTTACAACTGCTTAAAATTTTCACTCTTGGACTTGAAAATTGAATCAGGTAGGGAAGAAGGATGAATGCTACAGAAGAAATGGAATTCATTGGTAGCCAGCATAAAGCCAGCATTGTATCAGTGTAGATTCCATGGGAGCTCCTGGTGTTGTCAATTGGAATGTGTAGTGTGGTTCAGTGAATAACACTGAAGGAATAGAATCAGATTATAGCCCGTGGAGAGGCAGCATAAAGAGAAAACCTTCATCCTTCAAATTAGGTACTTGGAGTGATAGCTTGATGTTTTCCACACTTTTGTAAATAACTGCTATAACCTCACTAGTTTAATATAAACCTAACCAGTTTATATTAAACTTGACGTAATTGGTATTTGGCCTTTATTTAGTTCCCTTTCTGAGTTGAAGAGGTGTTTCCTTGCTTCTTCCCAGGAAACATTAACACAAACCTTCCCATTTATATTCACAGTGTGTATTTTACACAGAGAAGTCTCTCTGGAAATAACCTTATATGTATGCTGAGAGGTTTGTATTCTATGATAATCTAAATCATCATATCAAATGAGCAGTCAAGATTTACCCTTATTTTCATACCTTGCAGATTTCTAGGCTCTCTTCTTTTATTAACAAAGGCAGATATACACTCATTTAACTTTTTTCAATGCTTTCTATAAAGGACTTACATATAAATGTGTAAATTTTATCCATGCCTATGTCTTAACTACAGAATATGCATATGATTCATTTAAACTCCTTTTTACCATATCCACTATTTTGTTTTTTTGATTCTCTCCCCTAATAGTAGGAATCTTACCCAAGTTACTGTGCACACACATGGTCAATGCATACAGAATAGTGAGTCAAAAAAGAAATTGCTCAGGTCATCTCCTTCTACATATTCAATATGAAAGACATATGTCTTGGCCTTTCAGGCTTTATCTAATCAGGGTGACATACCCAAACAATCCCATCATGGAAATTCCTGTGAACAGATTAATTTTAATTCAACCTTCCATAGTTGGTGTTAGAAAAGTTTGAAAAGGCTAGTTGCTCATTTTTATCTTCCTTGCAGTATCAATCTAGGATATATCTAAGATCTTCCCTTGGGATTAATGCCAGTTACTGAATGCTATAGAGAAGAACTGTATGTATAGGTGACACTGTGGAAATTTTTTTCCGATCTGTGGGGCATAATGGAATTATGATTGCACTACTGTTAGTTTGTATAAATCAGAATTATAAATAACAACACTTATAATCAAAATAATCAAACAAACCAGAACAACTATATACTCACAATGAAGTAAGAAATGCAACAAAAAAGAAAAAAAATCAAAAGTTCTTTACTATTATAGAAGAAATGCATGTACTATATTTTTAAAACTTCTTAACAAATAGAGATATTGACAAGGCAAATACTTTATAATGTTAAATCACATGAAGAAAAATTCACATTAATTTTGTGTGTAGTCTATGTGAGAGTTAATATCTACTCTCCTTGGTGATACACATGGCTCCAGATGTATAGGCAGCAGAGGATGGACTTGTTGGACGTCAAAGGGAGAGGTCCCTTGTCCTGGAAAGGCTAGATACAGCAATGTAGGGCAATACCAGGACAAGGAAGAGGAGGGGGTAGATTGGGGAACAGGGGGTGGGGAGATGACTTATGGGATTTTCTCGGGGGGGGGAGAACCAAGAAAGTGGAAATCATTTGAAATGTAAATAAAGAATATATCTAATAAAAAATTATGGTTCAAGAAGATACAGACAAATATCAGAATTTTTAAAAAGAGAAAATCTGGCCCTGCACTTGAATGATCTTGCCTTACCTGCTTCAAATAAAACTAGATGGCCAAATATATATATATACTGTCCTATAAAATGGGAGGATGGTGGCAGCTGGTAAAAGTTAATGCCCATTTCTAAAATACATGTTTGACATTTTTGAACAAAAGCAAGTTATATGTCTTATATTGAAATATCCATTTTACAATAAATTACAATCATATCAGAAAATGTTTTTACTTCTACTTTCAGTCAATTTAGGAATAATTTTATGCCTACTATCTTATCTGTATAATTTTTCATGAAATAGTCAGTTTTAACGTGTTTTTCTATATATTTCTTGAGATTTATCAGAAATATTTTCCTTGTAGAGTTTCAATTTTATCAGAAAATGTTTATAAATCCACTTTCAATCAACTTAGGAATATTTTTATGCCTACCATTTTATCTGTATAATTTTTCCATGAAGTAGTCAATCTTAATATGCTTTTCTATATATTTCTTCAATTTTATCAGAGATATTTTCCATGTATATTTACACAATGGAATACTACTCAGCAATTAAAAACAATGAATTCATAAAATTCTTAGGCAAATGGGGAACAGGGGGAGGGAAGAGGGCTTATGGAACTTTCGGGGAGGGGGGAACTGGGAAAGGGGAAATCATTTGGAATATATAAAAAGAATATAGAAAGTAAAAATAAATAAATAAATAAATAAAAATAACTGCAGTTATAACTGAATTAAGCAAAATAAAACATTTTGAAGTTAAAAATAAAAAGGAATGAATTTAAAGGTCAAATTAACTCTATTAATATGCTTCATGGGTAGCTATCAATATATTTATATTTCTGTATATATCTATGACACACACTACTAAAGCTATGACTTTTAAGTACAGATTTTATTTTAGGACAAAGCCAAACAATTTATTTTCAGATAGCAAAAGCAATTATTCAAACATGAGTTATTTAAATATTTCTAAAAAGAAATAAAACCAGAGAATGTAGTCTTAGAATCAATGTCATTTGTAAATTTTAGAATTTTGTAATAATAGTCAAGTGTTTGCTCTCATTAAGAATTCTCCCCTACCCTGGTTTAGCCCAGAAAAGTCACATTAGAGAAAACATACTACCCTACTGATTTGTTTCCTCAAGGCTACCACCATGTCACTGTTCTTCAAACTATATAAAAATGGATTCGACATTTCAGGGACCAATGTACACATCACATAAGCCAATGCAGTATTTGTGACTGAGGTAGTGAATGCAGAGCTGATGCAAACAGTCAAGGCTGTGCCATAGAACAAGGAAACCACTGAAAGGTGAGACACACAGGTAGAAATTGCTTTATACTTTCCTTTCACTAAGAATAATCTCAAAAGAGAGGCATTTTGAGTATAAGAGAAATTTATTACAGAGATTAAAATACCATTAAGTGTGATTGTTGCAAGATTTATCAGAATGTAATTGACTAGGGTGTCAGAACAGGCTAGCTTGATGACTTGAGCAAGTTCACAGAAAAAATAGGGAGATTTCTAATTTTGTGCAGAAGGACAACCGTAACACCATCAAACCAAGCAATCCACTATTCACAAGACTAATGATTAGGGACAACAGAATTAGAAGATGATATGTTTGAGGGTTCATGATTATTGTGTAGTTCAGGGGATGACATACGGCAATATAACAGTCATATGCCATTACTGAAAGAAGACAAATTTCCAAACTAACAAAAAAGCAAGGTAAAGCAGATTTGTGTGAGACAGACAGTATATGTGATGCTCTGAACCTGTGTATGAATGTTTACATAGGAATTATGGTTGTGTTTAAGCAGATATCATTAAAGGATAGATTAGAGAGACATACATACATGGGTGTTTGGAGATGGGAGTCAGAGCTGACAGTTAGAATGATGATCAGATTTCCCAATATGGTGATCATGTATATAGAGGTGAACATGCTGAAGATGAGAGGCTTTAGTGCTAGGTGATCTGTAATTTCCACAAAAAAGAATTTTAAAACATCTGTTTGGTTTTCAGATCCCGTTTTTGGGGTGAATCTGATAGAAACATGGATAGAAAGCAAATGTAGTGGCAAAAAGCAGAATATATGATAATGTTAGAAATATAAGTGCGAAATGGGACCTCCAGACGCAGGGACAATCAAGCTTAATATCGCTTGGGTTTCATCCAGCTTGTGTGCTCCCTGCTTCCAAGAGCTGGGCAGTTCTGCAGTCACCTACACACCAGTTCTGCTGTGGGACATCTGCCCTGCAGAGGGACCCTCACTGGGAGAGAGCACACCCGCACAGGGCAGGAGCGCACCAGCCTCCCCTTGGTGAACTCAGCTCCAGGGAATCGACTGCACTGAGCATCCAGTTACTCAGGGACTCCCCAGTATAACATCGCCCTACAGACATAGCCTGTAGGGCTTCCATCTGCACCCAAAAGCAGTGTAGCTCTGTGGTCATCTGGGGGCAAGCTCTTCTGTGGGCCATCTGCCCTGCAGAGTGACCTGCGCTGAGAGGGTGCAGAGTGCACTCCACCATCTTTGCTCCTGCAGCAGGGCAATTGGGACCTCCAGGCGCAGGGAAAATCAAGCATAATATCGCTTGAGACTCAGCCAGATTGTGTGCTCCCTGCTTCCAAGAGCTGGGCAGTACTGTGGTCACCTACAGGCCAGCTCTGCTGTGGGACATCTGCCCAGCAGAGGGACCCACACTGGGAGAGAGCACATCTGCACAAGGAGGGGGTGCACCAGCCTCCCCTTGGCGACCTCTGCTCTGGGGATCTACTACTCTGAGACTTTGGATGAGCAGGGATTCCCCAATATAACATCACTTGGGACAAGGCACAACAGGGCTCCAAAGTCACTCAGGAGAAGGGCAGGCCCCAGAAATCGGTGCCAGGGAAATCCCGGTAATGGGGGGGGGGGAGAAATAGGCTTGCAGGCTCACAAAAGGTCCAACCAACAGCCAGTGACAGCAGGACCAACTAACACCAGAGGTAACCAGATGGAAAAAGGCAAACGTAGGAACGTTACTAACAGAAATCAAAGTAATATGGCACCATCCGAACCCAACTCTCCAACAGCAGCAAGTGCTGGATACCCCATCACACCCAAAAGGCAAGAACTGGATTTAAAATCACTTCTCATGATGCTATTAAAGGATTTCAAGAAGGACACAAATAAATCTCATAAAGAAATACAGGAGAACATGAATCAATGGGTAGAAGCCCTTACAAAGGAAAAATAAAAATCACTTAGAGAAATGCAGTAGAATATGGGACAACTGACAGAGGCCCATAAGGAGGCAACACAAAAATCGCTTAAAGAAATGAATCAACGGGTAGATTCCCTTACCAAGGAAACACAAAAATCGCTTAAAGAAATGTAGAAGAACGTGGGTCAACAGATGGAGGCCCATAGGGAGGCAACACAAAAATTGCTAAAAGAAATGAATCAACGGGTAGATGCCCTTACTAGGAAACACAAGAATCGCTTAAAGAAATGCAGGAGAATATGGATCAACAGATGGAAGCTCATGAGGAGGAAACACAAAAATCATTTAGAGAAATTCAGGAGAACTTGCGTCAACAGGCAGAAATCCTGAAAGAGGAAATGCAAAAATATCTTAAAGAAATAGAGGAAAATACAAACAAATAAGTGAAGGATCTGAGCAAATCCATCTAGGATCTAAAAAAGGAAGTAGAAACAACTAAGAAATCACAAAGGGAGACAACTTTGGAGATAGAAAACCTTGGGAAGAAATCAGGAGTCATAGAGGCAAACATCAACAATAGAATACAAGAGACGGAAGAAAAAATCTCAGGTGCTGAAGATACCATAGAAAGCATCGACTCAACAGTCAAAGAAAATGCAAAATGCAAAAAACATGTAACCCAAAACATCCAGGAAATCCAGGACACAATGAGAAGACCAAACCTAAGTATTATAGGTATAGATGAGAGTGAAGATTTGCAACTTAAAGGGCCAGTAAATATCTTTCACAAAATTATGGAGGAAAACTTCCCTAACCTAAAGAGAGAGATGCCAATGAACATACAAGAAGCCTACAGAACTCCAAACAGATTGGACCAGAACAGAAATACCTCCCATCACATAATAATCAAAACACCAAATTACTAAACAAAGAAAGAATATTAAAAGCAGTAAGAGAAAAATGCCAAATAACGTATAAAAGAAGACCTATCTGAATCACATCAGACTTCTCACCAGAGACAATGAAAGCCAGAAGATCCTGGGCAGATCTCAAGCAGATTATAAGAGAGTACAAAGGCCAGCCTAGACTAAAATACCCAGCAAAACTCTCAATCACCATAGATGGAGAGACCAAGATATTTCATGATAAAATCAATTTTACACAATATCTTTCCATAAACCTAGCCCTTCACAGGATAATAGGTGGAAACTGCCAATACAAGGAGAGAAACTACACCCTGGAAAAAAACAAGATAGTAACATTCTTTCATCAAACCCAAAAGCAGGTAACCACTCAAATATAAAGATAGAGTCAAGAATAGCAGATGGCAATAATCACCATTCCTTAATCTCTCTTAATATCCATGGTCTCAATTCCCCAATAAAAAGACATAGAATAACAGACTGGATATGTAAACAGGACCCAGCATTTTGCTGCTTGCAGGAAACGCACATCAGTGTCAAAGACAAACACTACCTCAGAGTAAAAGGCTGGAAAAAAATCTTTCAAGCAAATAGTCCCAGGAAACGATCAAGAATAGCCATCCTAATATGAGATAAAATTGACTTTCAACCTAAAGTCATCAAAAAAAGACACAGAAAGACACTACATACTGATCAAAGGAAAAATCTACCAAGAAAAACTCTCAATTCTGAATATCTATGCTCGAAACGCAAGGGCACCCTCATTCGTAAAAGAAACTTTACTAAAGCTCAAACCACACATCTCACCTCACACAATAATAGTGGGTGACTTCAACAACCCACTCTCTGAAATGGATCGTTCAGGAAAGCAGAAACTAAACAGGGAATCAGTGAATCTGATTGACTCCTTGGACCAAATGGAGCTAACATTATATATATGTGTGTGTGTGTGTGTGTGTGTGTGTGTGTGTGTGTGTGTGTGTGTGTATATATAAAACATTTCATCCTAAAGCAAAATAATATACTTTCTTCTCAGCATCCCATTCTCCAAAATCGACCAAATAATTGGTCACAAAACAGACCTAAACAGATATAAGAAGATCAAACTAATCCCATTCCTCCTACCAGATCACTATGGAATAAGGGTAGTCTTCAATAACAACAAAAACAACAGAAAGCCCACGTACATGTGGAACCTGAACAATACTCTCCTCAATGATACCTTGATCAAGGAGGAAATAAAGAAAGAAATCAAAGATTTTTGAAAATTTAATGAAAATCAAGGCACAAAATACCCTAATTTATGGGACACAATGAAAGTGGTGCTAAGAGGAAAATTCATAGCCCTGAGTGCCTCCAAAATGAAACAGAAGAGAGCTTACACTAGCAGCTTAATGGCACACATGAAAGCCCTGGAACAAAAAGAAGCAAATACACTCAAGAGGACTAGAAGGCAGGACATAATCAAACTCAGGGCTGAAATCAATCAAGTAGAAACAAATTAAACCATAAAAAGAACCAACAAAACTTGGAGTTGGTCCTTGAGAAAATCAACAAGATAAATAAGCCCTTAGCCAGACTAGCCGTAGTGAACAGAGAAAGTATGCAAATTAACAAAATCAGAAACGAAAAGGAAGAGATATCAACAGAAACTGGGGAAATTCAAAACATCATCAGATCTTACTACAAAAGCCTGTATTCAACACAACTAGAAAATCTGGAGGAAATGAACGATTTCCTATACAGATATTAAATTCCAAAATTAAATCAGAATTAAATAGACTTTCTAAACCGTCTTATAACCCCTGAAGAAATAGAAGTGGTCATTGGAAGTCTTCCAACCAAAAAAAGCACAGGTCCAGACGGTTTTACTGCAGAATTCTGTCAGACCTTCAAAGAATTCCCTAACACCAATACTCTTCAAACTATTCCACAAAATCGAAACAGAAGGAACACTACCCAACTCATTCTCTGAAGCCACAATTATGCTAATACCAAAATCAAACAAAGATCCAACAAAGAAAAAGAATCTCAGGCCAATTTTTCTTATGAATATTGATGCAAAAGTACTCAATAAAATTCTTGCCAACTGAATCCAACAACACATCAAAATGATCATTCACCACGATCAAGTAGGCTTCATCCCAGGGATGCAGGGATGGTTCAATATAAGGAAGTCGATCAATGTAATCAACTTCATAAACAATCTCAAAGAAGAATAACGTATGGTCATTTCATTAGATGCGGAGAAAGCATTTGACAAAATTCAGCATCCTTTCATGTTAAAGATCTTGGAAAGATCAGGAATGCAAGGCCCATACCTAAACATAGTAAAAGCAATTTACAGCAAACCGGTAGCCAGCATCAATCTAAATGGAGAGAAACTTGAAGCAATCCCACTAAAATCAGGGACTAGACAAGGCTGCCCTCTCTCTCCATATCTTTTCAATATAGTACTTGAAGTTCTAGCTAGAGCAATTAGCCAACAAAAGGAGGTCAAAGGGATACAAATTAGAAAGGAAGAAGTCAAACTATCACTCTTTGCAGACGATATGATAGTATACTTAAGCTACCCAAAGAACTCCACCAGAGAACTCCTACAGTTGATAAACAACTTCAGCAAAGTGGCCGGATATAAAATCAACTCAAGCAAGTCAGTAGCCTTCCTATACTCAAAGGATAAGCAGGCTGAGAAAGAAATAAGAGAAATGATGCCCTTCACGATAGCCACAAATAATATAAAGTATCTTGGTGTGACTCTAACCATACAAGTGAAAGATCTGTATGACAAGAATTTCAAGTCTCTGAAGAAAGAAATTGAAGAAGACCTCAGAAAATGGAAAAAAATCTGTCATGCTCATGGATTGGCAGGATTAATATAGTAAAAATGACCATCTTGCCAAAATCAATATACAGATTCAATTCAATCCCCATCAAAATGCCAACACAATTCTTCATAGAGTTAAAAAGAGTAATTCAAAAATTCATCTGGAATAACAGAAAACCCAGGATAGCTAAAACTATTCTCAAGAGTAAAAGAACTTCTGGGGGAATCAATATCCCAGACCACAAGCTGTACTGCAGAGCAATAGTGTAAAAAATTGCATGGTATTGGTACAGTGACAGGTATGTAGATCAATGGTACAGAATTGAAGACCCAAATATGAATCCACACTCCTATGGTCACTTGATCATTGACAAAGGAGCTAAAACCATCCAGTGGAAAAAAAATAGCCTTTTCAACAAATGGTGCTGGTTCAACTGGAGGTCAGCATGCAGAAGAATGCAAATTGATTCATTCTTATCTCCTTCACTAAGCTCAATTACAAGTGGATCAAGGACATCCACATAATACCAGACACACTGAAACTAATAGAAAGAAAACTAGGGAAGAACCTTGAACATATAGGCACAGGGGAGGATTTCATGAAAAGAAGACCAACAGTTTATGCTCTAAGATCAAAAATTGACAAATGGGACCTCATAAAATCACAAACTTTCTGTACAGCAACGGACACTGCCATAAGGACAAAGCGGCAACCAACAAACTGGGAAATGATCTTTACCAACCGTACATCTGACAGAGGGCTAATATCCAATATATACAAAGAACTCAAGAAGTTAAACTCCAGAGAGCAAAGTAACCCTATTAAAAATGGGTATAGAGGTAAACAAAGAGTTCTCACCTGAAGAATATCTAAAGGCTGAGAAGCACCTAACGAAATGTTCAACATCCTTAGTCATTAGGGAAATGCAAATCAAAAAACCCTGAGATTCCATCTCACACCAGTCAGAATGGCTAAGATCAAAAACACAGGAGACAGCAGTTGTTGGCGAGGATGTGGAAAAAGAGGAACACTCCTCCACTGTTGGTGGCATTGCAATCTGGTACAACCAACTCTGGAAAGCCATCTGGCACTTCCTCAGAAAACTGGGCATGACACTCCTGGAGGATCCTGCTATACCACTCCTGGCCATATACCGAGATGATTCCCCTGCATGCAATAAGGACACATGCTCCACTATTCATAGCAACCTTATTTATAATAGCCAGAAGCGGAAAGAACCCAGATGTCCCTCAATGGAGGAATGGATTCAGAAGATGTGGCATATTTACACAATGGAATACTACTCTGCAATCAAAAACAATGAATTCATGAAATTCTTATACAAATGGTCACAACTGGAAAATATCATCGTTAGCGAGGTAATCCAATCACAAAAGAACACACATCGTATGGAGTCACTGATAAGAGGATATTAACCCAGAATCTTGGGATACCCAAGACACAATTCACATATCAATATATTTCCAAGAAGATGGAAGGAGAGACCCCGGTCCTGGAAAGACTGGATGTAGGGGAATGCCAGGACAGAGAAGCGAGAAGGGGTTGAATGGGGAAAAGAGGGAGGGAAGGGGGCTTATGGGACTTTCAGGGAGGGAGGAAACAAGAAAGGGGAAATCATTCGAAATGCAATAAAAAAACTTAGAAAATTAAACAAAAGAAATATAAGTCCATTCTCTATTAAATTCCTTAGAAACTATTAATATTATGGTGTTTATTCTATGTTTAAAACATATTTAATATAGTTTTGATATATAATGAATTTTGAGGAAATGTTCATTTATGAAATATTCTTTTTCTTCTCAGTTTAAAGAGTGTTGGATTTTTATTATGATGTGATTTTCTAGTCACTCCCTCTATAATTTCCTTTACTTTTGTTTTTACATCATTTATTAATTTTCATAAATTTGTTTGATTTTGTGAATTGTTTTCTGCACTAGATTTAAATGTCATACAATAATAATGACTTTAAATGAGAAATATCTAGTAACATATACTATTAAGAAGGAAAAGTGAAAAGTTATGAAATCTTAATTTTACAATATAGATGAAGAATATTGGAATGCTTGTCAGAAATGATGCTATTATGCCTAGTTATTCTATCATCTTCACCCCATTTACCTGGTAATGCATTTAGAAAATTTTAGATTTTCTTGTTCATATGACAGAAATAGACAGTGTTTGGAAGAGTTGGAGTCATAACTTTATTATATTATTTTACAGTTTTTTTTAACCAACATCACACATAATCAATATTCTTGGTCTGTAACTAAGAATTGTAAATCATATTTGTAATTTTAAAGATTTTACTGGAAAAACTATAGCCTTTCCATTCATAAGACAATCTAGATTCAATCGTTGATAATTGAGAATTGGAGTACTTCTTCTAGTTTGATCTCAAAAAAGATTTGACAATTATATATGTGTACATATATAATTACTTATATATGAATATATATATTCATATATATGTTATTATATATAGTATAAACAACACTTTTATAAATTAATTTTAGGAGAAATTTGGAATTTTATTACCAGATTATCTATTAATCTATGTGAAAATCTTCCCACAAATTAAGGGAATTCATATATTTTCAGTTTTAAGAAAAATGCAAAACAAAGGATAGAATAAATTGTATAATACAGATCTTTAAAAAGGGCATTAAATCATTGAAATTCTATAGTCTTTAGGAAATATAAACCTTGTAGATCATAGTTAAATGTTATATTAATCACAGAATCAATTCTATGTATAGGACAACCACTATGCTATTACACAGTGTCTACCACACAGCTGTGGATGATAGCTTTATGGTGAGAGAAACAGATTACGAGTTATACTATGTAATATAACATCTGATTTAGAATTTCTCAATGTACTCCACAGTGAAGCACATTATTTGCAAATGAGAGAAATCACGGATAGGAGAAACCTACTTGTACAGTAGGGAATTCATGCTTATATTTCATTCATACTTTATAAGTTGAAAATATGAGATGTTAATAAATTATGTTTAAATTAATCTGAAACCTAAACAGTGAGAATATTTTATAACAAGAACTGAATAAAATAAAACGATGTATCTCTAGGTGTTTATTATTCTTACACTCCCATTTTGCACAGGTTTTTATTTTGTTTTTGTTTTTGTTTTTTTTTTTTTCTTACCAGGAATACCAGTCACTATAAAGTCATCGGAAATAACTAATATATTTGGAGATGTGAGGAACGTAGACAAAAATGGAACATTGCTATAATCGTCATTGTAAACAGAGATATGTTCAAAAACAGAAAATATATAAGAATTATGGTTCAAGTATACAATTAACATATAGAAATAAATGTGAATTTATTCATAAGTAAATAATTGATGTTGGAATACACCTAATCTCACTACTTAAACTTTAGTAGACCTGTTAATATCAAGGAACAACTAATCTTATTGACTTACTTGAGTATTGAATTTGGAAATTTTGTCACAATAAAAGGTAGAGAGAATGATTTTTCTCCTTTGTCAGATAGGATCCTTTATAGGAATCTGTTTCTGACTTTGACAAGTGTGTTGCAGGAGGCTTCAACAGGCTGAATTCTATAGTCTCTGCATCTCCAGGGACGAAATTTCCAAATGTCCTCATTAGACCCATTATTTCACTTTGTTCCTGATCCCGGAAGCACAAATCCTTAAAGACCATGAATAAAATAAGTTCACAAAGCCTTTCTCTCAGCTTCTAGTGGTTCTATTGTATTGCAACACTTTCTGTATTATTTCAATCAATAACTGTTTCAGATACACTGCGTGCTTGACACATATAATATCACTAGTTCATTAAAATATTTCTTAGTCGTTACTAAAAGGTCACTACACATTTAAAGATATCAGAATATTTTATTGCTGTTTTACTAATAAAACATGGTCTATGAATGTGGGTATCAGAGATATAATTATAAACAATAGACATTTGTCATCAATGAGTTATATCTGATAAAAATACTTTCTCTGAAAATTCTTTTAAATTTTCATTTTTCAGTGCTGGCTTCAGAAAATACACCTAAAGTTATTTGTATTATAAACTTTGCTTTTGCATGCTATTTTAATATTTGTGACAAAATCTTCTGTAAGCTAGCTTTTTGACCCTCATGTAGCCAAAAATAAAAATTGAATTCCTCATCTCTCACTTCCATTTTTCAATTGTAGGATAATAGCCATGTACCATATATCTATCTTCAAAGTTTTAAAAGTATTACTTTCAATGAATTATTATCTAATTCAATGACTATTTTTCTTAATATGATGGCATTATTATTTGGGATCATAACCTTATTTAGAATTATTTCATATATTCTACATGGTCTTTACCAGGACATAAACAACAAACTATGTATACATTTTAAAAGTGTATAAAATATATTATAAAAGATGGAAAGTTACTAGTCACTTACATCATAGTGAATGACAATTCAAATATTGTATTCTGCATAGTGAAGATTCACAAATCCAAGTAGTTGAATAACCTAGGGATTGGGATTCCTTAGAACTTCTAATCTGGTGTTGAAAGACTGGTCTAGTTGGAGATTTACAAATTGTCAGTTTCTAAGTGAAAGCATAAAAAAAAATCCTGGAGTCTGACATGATGGAGGATAACAGCAGTGATGGACAAACTTACTCAGAATGTTCTAACATAAAAACACAATGAAATTGCAATTTAAATTAAGTCATACATATATCATTGCACAGAGTCAGGTTTTTTTTAGCAATTAAATAATGTCTTCTGAACTAAGGACAAACAATGGAAAATGAATGTAAATGCCATACGTGTGTTTAACAGAAGAAAATAATTGAACCAATATGTAATATTATAATTTGCCAGAAATCATTAAAGTAAATTGTATCTTTTTAAAAATTTTAATTATGTTATTTATTTACATTCCAGTCTTTACCCCCTATTCCCCCTCACACAGTTCCTCCTCCCATTACTCCTCTTCTCATCTCTGAGAGGTTGCTCCTCCCCACCAGCCCTCCTCCTTCCCTGGGGCCTCATGTCTGTTGGTCTCTTGAGGATTAAGCCCATCTTCTTCCACTGAAGCCACAGCAACAGGCTTCTGCTACACATGTGCCAGGGGTCCTGTATAGGCCTCCTTATGCCCCTGGTTGGAGGTTCAGTCTCTGGGAGCTCCCTAGGGTCTGAATTAGTTTATACTGCTGGTCTTCCTATGGCGTTTGCTCTCCTGTCAGCTTTGTCAGTCCTTCCCCTAGCTCAACCACAGGGGTCTGTGACTTTAGTCCAATGGCAGGGTTAAGTATCTGCATTTGTCTCAGTCAGCTGCTGTTATGACCTATCAGAGGACAGCCATGCCAGGCCCTGGTCTATAATATTTCTTCAATTTATCAGAGATATTTTTCATGTAAATCTTCAATTTTATCAGAAAATGTTTTTACTTCTACTTTCAATCAATTTAGGAATATTTTCATGCCTACTATCTTATCTGTATAATTTTTCATGAAATAGTCAGTTTTAATGTGTTTTTCTATAAATTTCTTGAGTTTTATCAGAAATATTTTCCTTGTAGATTTTCAATTTTATCAGAAAATGTTTATAAATCCATTTTCAATCAACTTAGGAATATTTTTATGCCTACCATTTTATCTGTATAATTTTTCCATGAAGTAGTCAATTTTAACGTGTTTTTCTATATATTTCTTCAATTTTATCAGAGATATTTTCCATGTATATTTACACAATGGAATGCTACTCAGCAATTAAAAACAATGAATTCATGAAATTCTTAGGCAAATGGGGAACAGGAGAAGGGAAGAGGACTTATGGGACTTTTGGAGAGGGGGGAACCAGGAAAGGGGAAATCATTTGGAATGTAAAAAAAGAATATAGAAAATAATATAATAATCATAATAATAAAAAAGAATTTCACTCAAAAAAAAAAAAAGAGAATCATAGAGTCAGTATTGTGACAGGCCTTGGTGCATCTCAATGAGATGCATCCAATATTAAGCCACACTATCTTTCCTTTAATCTCTTCTACAAATTTTTCCTTGACACTCTTTTAGACAATAACTATTCTGGGTCAGAAAGTTTGAGTGTGGATTAGTAACCCAGTTCCCCTACCCCACTGAAGATATGTCTTTCTAATGGAGGTTAATGCTTTGATTCCCCTCTCTCCTTTGAACCCTGAGAGTCCTTTATCTCCTAGGTCACTGGTACTTTTTAGAGGGTCTCCCATTACCCACCTGCATAGTTCCATATTTCTATTTATTCTCCTGGTCCTCTGCACTTCTCTTTTGCACTCCCCATCTCCGATCCTGATCCCTCTTTCCCTTCCCACTTCCTTCTCCCAACCAGGTTTTTCCCTCCATCTGCCTCCTGTGATTATTTTCTTCCCCATTCTTTGTAGGATTGAATCATACACAGTTAGGTCTTTAACACTTCTTCAGGTCTGTGCGCTGTGTCAGAGGTATTTTGTACATTTTGACTAATATCCGTTTATCAGTGAGTAGATACTATGTATGTCCTTTTGGGTCTGAGTTTGGGTCTGGGTTCAGGATATTTTCTAGTTCCATCCATTTGCCTGAAAACTTTGTGACATATAGTTTGTTTGTTTGTTTTTTTACATGAATGCTGTTTACTAAAACATAAAGTATTAGATTTCTTTTTTTTTGAATAAAGGTTGCTGCTTATTTTTTAACATTAAATTTTATCTGTTCTTTGAGAAGTTTGTATAAGCATAACAGTTTGATTCATATTCATACACCACTACCCTTCCCTCTAACTCTTCCCAGATTCCTTTTTTTCCAAGTTTTTTTATTTACATTCCAAATGATTTTCCCTTTCCCATTTTCTTCCTCCCCGAAAGCCCCATAAGCCCCCTTCCCTCCCTCTGTTCCCCATTCAACCCTCTCTCGCTTCTCTCTCCTGGTATTCCCCTACATCCAGTCTTTTCAGGACCAGGGGTCTCTCCTTCCATCTTCTTGGAAATCTATTGATATGTGAATTGTGTCTAAGGTATTCCAAGATTCTGGGTTAATATTCCCTTATCAGTGACTGCATACTATGTGTGTTCTTTTGTGATTGGGTTACCTCACTAAGGATGATATTTTCCACTTCTGATCATTTGCCTAGGAATTTCATGAATTTCGTGTTTTTAATTGCAGAGTAGTATTCCATTGTATAAATATACCACATCTTCTGAATCCATTCCTCCGTTGAGGGACATCTGAGTTCTTTCCAGCTTCTGGCTATTATAAATAAGACTGCTATGAACATAGTAGAACATGTGTCCTTATTGCATGCAGGGGAAGCATCTGGGTATATGGCCAGGAATGGTATAGCAGGATCCTCTGGGAGTGTCATGACCAGTTTTCTGAGGACAACAAACTGGGAAATGATCTTTACCAAACCTACATCCGACAGAGGGATAATATCCAATATATACAAATAACTCAAGAAGTTAGACTCCAGAGAGCCTAATAACCCTATTAAAAAATGGGGTACAGAGCTAAACAAAGAGTTCTCACCTGAAGAATATCTAATGGCTGAGAAGCACCTAAAGAAATGTTCAACATCCTTAGTCATTAGGGAAATGCAAATCAAAACAACCCTGAGATTCCACCTCACACCAGTCAGAATGGCTAAGATCAAAAACACAGGAGACAGCAGTTGTTGGCGAGGATGTGGAGAAAGAGGTACACTCCTCCACTGCTGGTGGGATTGCAAGCTGGTACAAGTATTAGATTTCAATACAGCTTTTTTATTGATTATTTTATTTGTTTACAGTTTAAATGATTTCCACTCTCCCGGTTTCCCCTCCACAAACCCTCAATCCCATCCTCAGTGGACCCAGGTACTGCAGTGCAGCCAAGGACAGGTTCTTTCTGGTTTTCATCTGTGCCTGGAAGCTGAACTTGTACCACAGCACTCCACACTACAATGCCACCCAGAGAAAATCTGTCCTTCAGGAGTATTGTCACACTCAAGCTCACAGGCTCACAGGCTCATAGGATATCCTAGTTTTTAAAAACTCAATAGTATTCCATGGTGTATACATACCATATTTTCTGTATTCATTCTTCAGTTCAGGGACATCTGGGTTTTTTCAGCTTCTAACTATTAGAAATAAGGCTGCTAAGAAGATAGTGGAGCATGTGTCTTTATAGTACATTGGGACATCTTTTCAGTATATGCTCAAGGTATAGCTGGGTATTCAGGTAGAAATATTTTCTGAAAAATCTTCAGACTGATTTTAAGAGTAGTTGTTTCAGTATGCAATATCACTGGTAGTGGAAGACATTTCCTCTTTCTCCACGTCCTTGCCAGCATTTGCTGCCATAGGAATTTTTGATCTTGCTCATTTTCATTGGTATGAAGTGAAATTTGAGGATTGTTTTGATTTGCATTTCTTTGATGAATAAGGACTTTGAAAATTTCTTATGTGCTTCAAGGTTTTTCTGTTGTCAATTCTCTGTTTAACTCTGCACCACATTTCTAAACTAGGTTATAACATTTTTTGGAGGTTAGCTTCATGAATTGTGTATATATTTTCAATATTAGCCCTCTATCAAATGTAGGGTTAGTGAAGGTTTTTCACAATCTGTAGATTTGTCCTACTGAATTTATCTTTTGCATTTCAGAAGCTTTTCAGTTTCATGAGGTTCCATTTTTTAAATGTTGATCTTAGACACTAAGCCTTTGGTGTTCTGGTCAAGAAATTTCCCTTATATTGAACCATCCCTGCATCCCTGGGATGAAGCCTACTTGATCATGGTGAATGATCGTTTTGATGTGTTCTTGAATTCAGTTGGCAAAAATTTTATTATTTTTGCATCGATATTCATAAGAGAGTTTGGCCTGAGATTCTCTTTCTTTGTTGGATCTTTGTGTGGTTTTGGTATTAGCGTAATTGTGGCTTCATAGAATGAGTTGGGTAGTATTCCTTCTGCTTCTATTTTGTGGAATAGTTTGAAGAATATTGGTGTTAGGTCTTCTTTGAAGGTCTGATAGAATTCTGCACTAAAACCATCTGGACCTGTGCTATTTTTGGCTGGAAGACTTCCAATGACGACTTCTATTTCTTCAGGGATTATAGGACGGTTTAGATGGTCTATTTGATCCTGATTTAATTTTGGTATTTGGTATCTGTCTAGGAAATTGTCAACTTCCTAGAGATTTTCTAGTTGTGTTGAATACAGATTTTTGTAGTAGGATCTGATGATTTTTTGAATTTCCTCAGTTTCTGTTGTTATCTCTCCCTTTTCGTTTCTCATTTTGTTAGTTTGGATAATGTCTCTGTGCCCTCTGGCTAGTCTGGCTAAGGGCTTATAAGGAAGTCCATCAATGTAATCCACTACATAAACAATCTCAAAGAAAAAAACCACATGGTCATTTCATTAGATGCTGAGAAAGCACTTGACAAATTTCAGCATCCTTTCAAGCTAAAGGTCTTGGAAAGATCAGGAATACGAGGCCCATATCTAAACATAGTAAAAGCAATTTACAGCAAACCGGTAGCCAACATTAATCTAAATGGAGAGAAACTTTAAGCAATCCCACTAAAAGCAGGGACTAGACAAGGCTGTCCTCTCCCTCTCCATATCTTTTCAATATAGTATTTGAAGTTCTAGCTAGAGCAATTAGACAACAAAAGGAGATCAAAGGGATAAAAATTGGAAAGGAAGAAGTCAAACTATCACTATTTGCAGACGATATGATAGTATACTTAAGTGACCCAAAGAACTCCACCAGAAAACTCCTACAGCTGATAAACAACTTCAGCAAAGTGGCTGGATATAAAATCAACTCAAGCAAGTCAGTAACCTTCTTATACTCAAAGTATAAGCAGACTGAGAAAGATGTAAGAGAAATGATACACTTCATGATAGCCACAAACAATATAAAGTATCTTGGTGTGACTCTAACCAAACAAGTGAAAGATCTGTATGACAAGAACTTCAAGGCTCTGAAGAAAGAAATTGAAGAAGCCCTCAGAAGATGGAAAAATCTGCCATGCTCATGGATTGGCAGGATTAATATAGTCAAAATGACCATCTTGCCAAAAGCAATATACAGATTCAATTCAATCCCCATCAAAATCCCAACACAATTTTTCATAGAATTACAAAGAGCAATTCAATAATTCATCTGGAATAACAGAAAACCCAGAATAGCTAAAACTATTATCAAGAGTAAAAGAACTTCTGGGGGAATCAATATCCCGGACCTCAAGTTGTACTATGGAGCAATAGTGTTAAAAACTGCATGGTATAGGTACAGTGACAGGCATGTAGATCAATGGAACAGAATTGAAAACCCAGAAATGAATCCACACTCTTATGGTCACTTGATCTTTGACAAAGGAGCTAAAACCATCCAGTGGGAAAAAGATAGCCTTTTCAACAAATGGTGCTGGCTCAACTGGAGGTCAACATGCAGAAGAATGCAAATTGACCCATTCTTATCTCCTTGCACTAAGCTCAATTCCAAGTGGATCAAGGACCTCCACATAAAACCAGACACACTGAAACTAATAGAAAGGAAACTAGGGAAGAACCTTGAACATATGGGCACAGGGGAGAATTTCCTGAATAGAACTCCAATAGCTTATGCTCTAAGATCAAGAATTGACAAATGGGTCTCATTAAATTACAAAGTTATTGCAAGGCAAAAGACACAGTCAAAAAGACTAAGCGGCAACCAACTAACTGGGAAATGATCTTTACCAACCCTATATCCGACAGAGGGCTAATATCCAATATATACAAAGAACTCAAGAAGTTAGATTCCAGAGAGCCAAATAACCCTATTAAAAAATGGGGTACAGAGCTAAACAAAGAATTCTCACCTGAAGAATATCTAATGGCTGAGAAGCACCTAAAGAGATGTTCATCATCTTTAGTCATTAGGGAAATGCAAATCAAAAAAACCCTGAGATTCCATCTCACACCAATCAGAATGGCTAAGATCAAAAACACAGGAGACAGCAGTTGTCGGCGAGGATGTGGAGAAAGAGGTACACTCCTCCACTGCTGGTGGGATTGCAAGCTTGTACAACCACTGTGGAAAGCAGTCTGGCTGTTCCTCAGAAAACTGGGCGTAACACTCCTGGAGAATCCGTCTGTACCACTCCTGGGCATATACCCAGAGACTTTACCTGCATGCAATAAGGACACATGCTCCACTATGTTCATAGCAGCATTATTTATAATAGCCAGAAGCTGGAAAGAACCCAGATGTCCCTCAACGGAGGAATGGATTCAGAAGATGTGTTATATTTTCACAATGGAATACTACTTTGCAATTAAAAACAATGAATTCACTAAATTCCTAGGCAAATGGTCAGAACTTGAAAATATCATCCTTAGTGAGGTAACCCAATCACAAAAGAACACACATGGTATGCAGTCACTGATATGGGGATATTAACCCAGAATCTTGGAATACCCTAGACACAATTCGCATATCAATAGATTTCCAAGAAGATGGAAGGAGAGACCCCTGGTCCTGGAAAGACTGGATGTAAGGGAATGCCAGGACAGAGAAGCAAGAGGGGGTTGAATGGGGAAAAGAGGGAGGGAAGGGGGCTTATGGGACTTTCGGGGAGGGAGGAAACGGGTAAGGGGAAATGATTTTGAATGTAAATAAATAAAACTTAAAAAAATTAAAAAAAATAGAAATTTCCCACTGTGCCAGTAAGTTCAAGGGTCTTTCCCACTCTTTCTTCTATTAGATTAAGTGTATCTTGTTTTATGTTGAGATCCTTGATCCCCTTGGACTTGAACTTTGTATAAGTTGATAAATATGAATTAAAGTTCAGCAGTTAGAAGAGCACCATATCCTAATGATGCTTTCTTTTTTTTCTCTTCCTTTTTCTTTTCTTTTATTTCTTTTGGTTTCTTTGTCAAAGTTCAAGTATTCATATGTCTGTGGATTTCTCAATTTTATTTCATTGATTGCCCTACCTGTCTCTCTTCCAATGCTATTTGGGTTTTATCACTATTACTTTGAAGTACAGCTTAAAGTCATGGTGAGTTTCTTGAAATTTCTTGTAGTGTTGATAATTGTTTTGGATATCCTTGGTTTTTCCATATGAAATTGAGAACTGCTCTTTTTCTGTCTTTGGAGAATTATGTTGGAAGTTTGATGGGGATTTAGTTACATCTGTAGAATGCTTTTGGTAAGATGGCCATTTTCACTATGTTATTCCTACCTGTTCATGAGTTTTGGAGATCTGTTCATCTTTTGAGTTCTTCTTTGATTTCTTTCTTCAGGGATTTAAATTTCTTGTCATGCAGATCTTTGGCTTGTTGGTTATAGTTACACCAAGATATTTTATATTATTTGTAGGTATAGTAAATGGTATTTTTCCCTAATTTATTTCTCAGCCTACTTGACATTTGTATAAAGGAAAACTACTGATTTGTTTGGGGCAATTTTATATCCTACTACTGTGCTGAAATTATCAGTTGTTGGAGTTCTCTGATGGAAATTTGGTGATCACTTGAATATACTATCATTTAATCAACAAATAGTGATACTTTGACTTCTTCCATTCCAAACATATCCCCTTGATCTCCTATTTTCCAATTACTTTAGTTAGAACTTCAAATATTATATTGACTAGATAGTAAGAGAGTGGTCAGCCTTGTCTTGTCCCTGATTTTAATGGGATTGCTTCAAGTTGCTTTGCATTTAATTTGATGTTGGATGTTAGTTTGCTGTACATTGGTTTAAATATGTTTAGGTATGTGCCTTGAATTCCTGATTTTTTCCAAGGTTTTTAATGAGAAGGGGAGTTCAGAATGTACTCATTCTGGTATCTGTCTAGAAAATTATATTCATTTCATCTAGATTTTCCAGTTTTGTTGCGTATAGGCTTTTGTAGTAAATTCTGAAGCTTTTTGAATTTTCTGGGTTTTTTTGTTATGTTTCCCTTTTCATTTATGATTCTGTAAGTTTAGTTACTGGTTCAGTACCCTTTATTTAGCTAGGCTAAGTTTGGATATGATGTATATTCATTTTTGTTGAGTTTCATAAAGTCTTTGATTTCTTTCTTTCTTTCTTTCCTGACCAAGTTATTGAGCAGACAGTAGTTCAGTTTCCATGAGTATGTAGGCTTTCTGTTTTTGTTTTTATTGATGTCTACCCTTAGTAGGTGATGATCTGATAGAACACATGGTATTATTTCAATCTTCTAGTATCTGTTGAGGCTTGGATTTTTTGTGTGTGATTATATGTTCAATTTTGGAGAAGGTTCCATGTGGTGTTGAGAAGGTTGCATTCTCTTGTTTTGAGGTGAAACCGTCTGTAGATTTCTGATAAAACCATTTGGTTCATAACTTCTGTTACCTTCACTGTGTGTCTGTTTAGTTTCTGTTTCAATGACTTGTCCATTGATGAGAGTGGGATGCTGAAGTGTCCCACTATTATTGTGTGAGGTTCACTGCATATTTTGAGCTTCAGTAAAGTTTCTTTGACAAATGTAGCTGCCCTTGCAGTTGGTGCATAGCTGTCCAGAATTAAGACTTCCTGCTGGTAGATTTTTCTATTGATGAATATGAAGGGTCCTTCCCCATCTCATTTGATAACTTTTGGTTGAAAGACTATTTTATTGGATATCAAAATGGCAGGTCCAACTTGGTTCCTGACATCATTTGCTTGGAAATATTTTCTTCCAGGCTTTTGCCTCTGTGGTAGTGTCTGTCTTTGTCACTGAGGTATGTTTCCTGCATGCAACAAAATGTGAGATCCAGTCTGTTAGCCTGTATCTCTTTATTGGGGAATTGAGTGCATTGTTATTAAGAAATATTATAGACAAATGATTATTAGTTCCTGTTATTTTTGTTGCTGGTGGTGGTATTATGTGGGTATGATTCTCTTTTTTTAAGTTTGTTGTAAAATGCTTGATTTTCTGAGTTTCTTGTGTGTAGATTACCTCCTTGTGTTGGAGACTTCCTTCCAGTATCCTTTGTAGCTGTATTAGTAGATATATATTGTTCAAATTAGGTTTTGTCATCAAATATTATGCTTTTTCCATCAATGGTGATTGAATGTTTTTCTCAGTATAATATCCTGGGCTGGCATTTGTGTTCTCTTAGGGTCTGGATGACATCTGTCCAGGATTTTCTGGCTCTTAATATCTTTGTTAAAAAATCTGAGGTAATTCTGATAGCTCTGCCTTCATATTTTCTTGGCCTTTTCCCCTTACAACTTTTAATATCCTTTCTTTGTTCTTTGGATTTAGTGTTATTATTGTTATGTGACAAAAGGATTTTCTTTTCTAGTCCAATCTATTTGGGATTCTGTAGGCTTCTTGTATATTTATGGACCCCTCTTTCTTAAGATCAGGGATAGCTTCTATGATTTTGCTGAAGATATTTTCTGGCCCTTTGAACTGGCGTTCTTCAACAACTTCTCATCCTATTGTTCTTAGGTTTTAACTTTTCATTGAGTCCTGCATTTCCTGGATGTTTTGGGTTAGGAGCTTTTTGCACTTTCTATTTTCTTTGACTGATGTGTCAGTATTTTCTGCATGCAAAATTCTTTTTTCTATTTCTTCTACTCTGTTGGTGATGCTTGCCTCTCTAGCTCCTGGTCTGTTTCCTAAGTTATCCATCTCCAAGATTGCATCCCTTTGTGTTTTTTCATTATTTCTATTTCCATTTTCATTTCTTAACCTGTTTCGTATTTTTTCTCCTGCTTGATTATATTTCCATATATTTCTTTGAAGGACTTATTTATTTATTTATTTTCGTTTTTGACCTTCTACCTGTTCTGTATTTCTTTAAGGGAGTTATTTGTATCATCCTCATATCTTCATGAGATTGAATTTTCAGTCATTATCTTGCTTTTCAGGCCTGGTAGAATATCCAGGGCTTGCCATGGTGGCAGAATTGTGTTCTGATGGTGCTGAATTGCATTGGGTTTTGTAGCTTATAATCTTGCACTTCCCTCCCTACCATCTGGTATTCTTTGGTGTTATCTCTTCTGGTTGTATCTTACTGGAGCAGGGCACCTTGGAGTCAGGTATAGTTCTATGAACTAGGTTAGAGTTCAGAGGCAGGCAGGACTATCACCAGTTAGGGTGGGCCTCCTGTGTCTCTGTTTAGACCAGGGCCTCTGTGTCTCTGGTTGCTATAGACTTCCTGGGAGGCAGATATGCTGTACAGTGGGGGAGTGTATCAGTCCTGATTATCTGGCCTGAGGTGTGTGTGTCTGTGCAAAGTGGACCAGAAAGAAGGTGGAGCTCGTCAGAGTGGGTAGTTGCCATGTCAGCTGGACTCTGTGGGTGTCCCAACTTGCGTGGGTATTTGGATAGATTTTCACCTGTTTCTTTGGTTTCTGAGGACCTCCTTAGAGGTTTGCTGGCTGTAGAGTGTGGTCTGGTATCAGACCACTGGTCTGGTCCAGGTGGGAAAACAACATAAATGGTATCTTAAACCTTCTAGGCTATAAAATAGTGTGAATAGTTAAAAAAAATACCAAGAACTTTTTAAATGGTTTCTTCCATTGGGGAAAATTTTGACGTTACACATCCAAGTGATTGAAAGTTTTAATTATATCCAATACTTAGTGGTCATCTCTGAAAGCATATTCATATAATCAAGAATAAATATATTAATATATTTTATTTGTATATTTATATGCATGCTTACAAGAAAAACATCACTTCTAAATGCCCAATAAAGGTGAGGCTCACAAGTGGAAAAGTGTTTATTTGTTCTCTAATGGCCATGGCCACTTAACACATATTACATGACATATACATTCTTATCCTGTTTAAATCATAGCCACTCATAAAAATATATACATACAAGCAATAGTAAATTTATTCATCAGGCTATAATAATGTATTTTATGTACATATACCTGTAACATTAATAATTTTTTATTTTATTAGATATTTGCTTTATTGACATTTAAAATGGTATCCCCTTTCCTCATTATGCCTCCAAAAACCTCCAATCCCATTTACCCTCCCTCTGCTTACTAACACCCCCCTCCCACTTTCCTGACCTGGCATTCGCCTACACTGGGGCATCGAGACATCACAGGACCAATGGTTTCTCCTTTCTCTGATATCTGAAAAGGACATCCTCTGCTACATATGTAGCTGGAGCCATGGGATCCACCATGTTTACACTTTGGTTGGTGGTTTAGTCCCTTGGAGCTCTGGGGGTACTGGCTGGTACATATTATTTTTCCTCCTATGGAGCTGCAAATCTCTTCTACTCCAAAGGTCATTTCTCTAACTACTGCATTGGTAACCCTATGCTCAATCTATTGATTGGCTGTGAGCCATGGGTATTGTGATCCATCCACCTTCCAAGAAGGATCAAAGTATCCACACTTTGGTCTTCCTTCTTCTTGAGCTTCATGTGGTCTGTGAGCTTTTTCTTGGGTATTCCAAGCTTTTGGGTTAATATCCACTTATGAGAGACTGCCTACCATGTATGTTCTTTTGTGATTGGTTTACCTCACTCAGGATAATATTTTTTATTTCTATCCACTTGACTAAGAATTTCATGAATTCATTGTTTTTAATAACTGAGTAGTCATCCATTGGGTAAATGTACCACAATTTCTGTATCCTTTCCACTGTTGAGGGACATCTGGGTTCTTTCCAGTTTCTGGCTATTATAAATAAGGCTGTAAATAAAAAAAAAAAACTTAGAAAAAAAAAGTTAGGGTCCAGAAGTCTGTGTTCAACATCATAGGCCAGACTGCAAAAAGTCACAGCCTGGTTATTAAAGTGTGGGAATTTTGCTTTTACTTTTGATATTTTTTCATTATTATTAACAATTCTCAATTTTAAAATAAGGAAACAAAATCCCTGAATAAATGAAAAAAAATAAGGCTGCTATGAACATAGTGGACCATATGTCCTTATTACATGCTGGAGAATCTTCTGAGTATATGCCTAGGAGTGGCATAGCTGTGACATAAGGTAGTACTACGTTCAATTTTCTGAGGAACTACCAAACTGATTTGCAGAGTGATTTTACCAGCTTGCAATCCCCCCCCCAGCAATGGAGGAGTGTTTGTCTTTATCCACATTCTCTCCAGCCTCTGATATCCCCTGAGTTTTTGGTCTTAGCCATTCTGACTGGTGTGAGGTGGATTCTCAGGGTTGTTTTGATTTGCATTTCCATGATGATTAAGGATGTTGAACATTTCTTTAGGTATTTCTGAGCAATCTGATATTCCTCAGTTAAGAATTATTTGTTTAGCTCTGTATCCCATTTTGTAATAGGGTTATTTGGTTCTCTGGAGTCTAACTTTTGAGTTCTTTGTATATATTGTATATTATCCCTCCATTGGATGTAGGATTGGTAAAGATCTTTTCCCAATCTGTTGGCTGCTGATTTGTCCTATTGACAATGTCCTTTGCCTTAGAGAAACATTATAATTTTATAAGCTCCCATTTATCAATTTTTGATCTTAGAGCAAAATCTATTGTTCTGTTCAGGAAATGTTCCCTTGTGCCCATGTGCTCCAGTTTGTTCCCCACTTTCTCTTCTATTAGAATCAGTGTATCTGGTTTTATGTGGAGGTCCTTAATACCCCTGGACTTGAGTGTTTTACAGGGAGATAAGAATGGATCAATTTGCATCCATCTACTTGGTGACTGCTAGTTGAACCAGTACAGTTTGTTGAAAATGCTGTCATTTTTCCACTGGATAGTTTTAGCTTCTTTGTCAAATATCAAGTGACCATAGGTGTGTGGATTCATTTCTGGATATTCAATTCTATTCAACTGATCTACCTGCTTGCCATTGAACTAATACCATGTAGTGTTTATCACGATTGATCTGTAGTATAGCTTGAGGTCAGGGATGGTAATTTCGACAGAGGTTCTGTTATTGTTGAGAATAGTTTTCACTATCCTGGGTTTTGTGTTATTCCAGATAAGTTAGGAAATTTTTCTTTCTAACTCTATGAAGAATTGAGTTCGAATTTTGATGGAGATTGCATTGAATCTGCATATTGCTTTAGGCAAGATAGCCAATTTTACTATATTAACCATGCCAATCCATGACCATGGAAGATCTTTCCATCTCCTGAGATCTTCAATTTCTTTCTTCAGAAACTTGAGGTTCTTGTCATACAGATTTTTCACTTACTTGTTTAGAGTCAAACCAAGGTATTTTATATAGTTTATGACTATTGTGAAGGGTGTCCTTTCCCTAATACTTTCTCAGTCTCTTTATTCTTTGAGTGTAGGAAGGCTACTGATTTATTTGAGTTAATTTTATATCCTGCCACTTTGCTGAAGTTGTTTATCAGGTTTAGGAGTTCTTTGGTGAAATTTTTGAGGTCACTTATGTATACTATCACATCATCTGCAAATAGTGATATTTTGACTTATTCCTTTGAAATTTGTATCCCTTTGACGTACTTTTGTTGTCTAATTGCTATAGCTAAAACTTCAAGTACTATATTGAATTAATATGGAGAGATAGAGCAGCCTTGTCTAGTCCCTGATTTTAGTGAGATTGCTTCAAGTCTCTCTCCATTTAGTTTGATGCTGGTTACTGTTTTGCTATATATTGCTTTTACTATGTTTAAGTATGGGCCTTGAATTCCTGATCTTTCCAAGATATTTATCATGAAGGGGTATTGGATTTTGTCAAATTCTTTGTCAGCATCCAATGAAATGATCATATTTTTTTCCTTGAGTTTGTTTATATAATCAATTACATTGATGGATTTCCGTATATAGAATGATCCCTACATCCCTGGGATGAAGCCTATTTGATCATGCTGGATGATCATTTTGATGTGTTCATAGCTTCATTTGGCAAGAATTTTATTGAGTAATTTTTACATCTATATTCATAAGGAAAATTGTTCTGAAGTTCTCTTTCTTTGTTGGGTCTTTGTGTGGTTTAGGTATCAGGACAATTGTGGCTTCATAGAAAGAACTGGGTAGTGTTCCTTTTGTTTCTATTTTGCACAATAGTTTGAAGAGTATTGTTATTAGGTCTTCTTTGAAGGTCTGATAGAACTCTGCATTAAATCCATCTGGTCCTGAGCATTTTTGGTTGGGAGAATATTAATGACTGCTTTTATTTCTTTAGGGGTTATGGGATTGTTTATATCATTTTCTGATACTGATTTAACATTGATGCCTGATATCTTCTAGAAAATTATCCATTTCATCTAAATTTTCAAGCTTTTTTTGAGTATAGACTTTTGTATCAAGATCTGATGATTTTTTTGGATTTCCTCAGTATTTTTTGTTATATCTCCCCTTTCATTTCTGACTTTGTTGATTTGGATACTGTCTCTGTGTCCTCTGGGTAGTTTAACTAAATGTTTATCTATCCTGTTGGTTTTTTCAAAGAACCTGTTCCTGGTTTGGTTTACTTTTTGTATATTTCTTTTTGTTTCTACTGGGTTGATTTCAAGTTACTGAGTTTGATTATTTCCTGCTGTCTACTCCTCATGGGTATATTTGCTTCTTTTTGTTTTAGAGCCTTCAGATGTGCTGTCAAGGTGTTAGTGTATGCTCTTTCCAGGTTCTTTGTGGAGGTGCTCAGGGCTATTTTTCTTCTTAGCCCTGCTTTCATTGTGTCCCATAAGTTTGGGTATGTTGTGTCTTTATTTTCATTAAATTGTAAAAAGTCTTTAATTTCTTTCTTTATTACTTCCATGACCAAGTTATCATTGAGTAGAATGTTGTTTAGTTTCCATATGTATGTGGGTTTTCTTTTGTTTTTGTTGTTACTGAAGACCAGCCTTAGTCGGTGATGATCTGATAGGGTGCATGAGATTTTATCAATCTTCTTATATCTGTTGAGGTCTGTTTTGTGACTGAGTATATGGTCAGTTTTAGATAAGGTACCATGAAGTGCTGAGAAGAAGGTATATTCTTTTGTTTTAGGATAAAATGTTCTATAGGTATCTGTTAAATCCATTTGGTTCATAACTTCTGTTAGTTCTAGAGTGTTTCTGTTTAGTTTGTTTCCATGATCTGTCCATTGATAAGAGTTCGTTGTTGAAGTTTCTGCTATTGTGCGAGGTGCAATGTATGCTTTGAGCTTTAGTAAAGTTTCTTTTTAGAATGTGGGTGCCCTTGCATTTGGAGCATAGATGTTCAGAATTGAGAGTTTATCTTGTTAGATTTTTCCTTTGATGAGTATGAAGTTTCCTTCCTTATCTTTTTTGATTACTTAAGGTTGACAGTTAATTTTATTCAAAATTAAAATGGCTACACCAGCTTGTTTCTTGGTACCATTTGCTTGGAAAATTGTTTTCCTGCCTTTTACTCTGAGTTAGTGGTTGTCTTTTTGCCTGAGGTGAGTTTCCTGTATGCAGCAAAATATTGGTTCCTGTTTATTTATCCAGTCTGTTTCTCTATGTCTTTTTATTTGAGAATTGATTCCATTGATATTCAGAAACATTAATGAAAAGTGATTGTTGCTTCCTGTTTTTTTTTTTTTTTGTTATTAGAGGTGGAATTATGTTTGTGTGGCTCTCTTCATTTTGGTTTGTTTAAAGAAAATTATATTCTTGCTTTTTCTGGAATGTAGTTTACCTCCTTTTTTGGTATTTTCCATTCATTATCCTTTGAAAGTGTAAAATTTTGGAAAGAGGTTGTTTGAATTTGTTTTTTTTTTCATGGAATACCTTGGTTTCTCCATTTATGGTAATTGAGAGTTTTGCTGGTATAATGGCCTGGGTTGGCATTTGTTTTCCCTTAGGATATGTATGACATCCTGCCCAGGATCTCCTGGTTTTCATAGTATCTGGCAAGAAGTCTGGTGTACTTCTGATAGGTTTGCCTTTATATGTTACTTGACATTTTACCTTACTGCATTTAATATTCTTTCTTTGCTTAGCATATCTGTTGTTTTGATTATTTATGTGACAGGGGAAATTTCTTTTCTGGTTTAATATATTTGGAGTTCTGTAGGCATCTTGTACGTTCATGGGCATCTTTTTCTTTAGGTTAGAGAAGTTTTCTTATATAATTTTGTTGAAGACATTTACTGACCTTTAAGTTGGCTATCTTCACTCTCTTCTATACCTATTATCCTAAGGTTTCATCTTCTCATTGTGCCCTCAATTTCGTGGAGTTCTTGGGTTAGGAACTTTTTGTGTTTTGAATATTCTTTGACTGTTTTGTTAATGTTTTCCATGGTAACTTCTGCACCTGATTATCTCTTCTATCTCTTGTATTATGCTATTGATGCTTGCATCTATAACTCCTGATTTATTTCCTAAGTTTTGTATATCCAGAATTGTTTCACTTTGTGATTTCTTTATTGTTTCTACTTCCATTTTTAGATGATGGATGGTTTTGTTCAATACTGTCACCTGTTTGTGCTTTCCTGTATTTCTTTAAGAGAGTTATTTATGTCCATCTTGTAGTCCTTTATCAGCATCATGAGCTGTGATTTTAAATCCAAATCTTGCTTTTGCAGTATTCTGTGTTATCCTGGACTTGATGTTGTGGGAGAATTGGGTTCGGATAGTGACATGTTGCCTTGGTTTCTGTTGGTAATGTTCTTGCATTTGCCTCTTGCCATCTGGTTATCTCTGGTGTTAATTGGTCCTGCTGTCTCTCTCTGGAGATTGTCCCACCTGTCAGCCTGAAAAATTGTCTCAGCACTCCTGGGAGAGCAGCTCTCCCCTGGCACAGAGTGAT
Organism: Tokudaia tokunoshimensis; assembly: GCA_036184795.1. Lineage (NCBI taxonomy): Eukaryota > Metazoa > Chordata > Mammalia > Rodentia > Muridae > Tokudaia > Tokudaia tokunoshimensis. The sequence goes on from BTHU01000008.1 coordinate 18,462,853, forward strand.
GTGGTGCTGCCCAGCTCCTTGGCTCAGATTGAGCCCAGAAGGGCCCTGTCCCAGTGGCTCTCCCACTCCTATGTTCCTTGTGCTCCTGGCCTTACCTGCCTGCACAGTCACCAGAGAGAAAATGCACAATGATAATGTTTTAAGAGAGAGTAACATTGGTGTGACCTAATTAATTGTGGTTAAAATAAATATGAACTATATTAATGATTCACTGCAGCATGGTTTAATTTTTTATTATATAAATTATATTTTCTCTCAAGCCCAAATGTGTAAACAAAGAATGTTTACAATTTCCCTAAAAAGAATATATATATATATATATATATATATATATATATATATATATATATATATATATATATGCCTATATTTAGGCAAGCACATATAGATGCCTGAAGGGGGTATCTTGTCTGGTATATATCTGATGGGGGTGGTTATGACCTTTAGCATGATTGGCTGGTGCTGGCAGCCAAACCATACTTGACTTTTATGTTCCTCCTGATTGCTGGATATTAGAAAGTGAAGTGTCAGGGGAAGGCTTATAATCTGGGGGTGCAAAATTGTTGGGAATAACCTGGAACCTGGTGCAAGATACAGGTTTTATTTTTTGGGGGGGGGTAATCTGGAATCAGGTGCTAAACATAGGTCTTAGGGGGTGACCTTGAAACTGGTTTTAGGTACTAGCCTGGTAGTATTCTTGAGTTTAAACTATGATGTTGTCTGTACCCAAACTTGGTCTCTCAAATCATTTTAGACTGTGATCAAAATATCATGTGCTAGCCTTTATTTGCTCGTCCATATGTATCCCATAACATCTTTGTGTTAGTCCAAGTCAAATCAAGGAAAATATTTAAATGTATTCTTAAAAAACTAATTGCTTATACAAATCAAAATGCTGAGAGCATCATCAGATATCATTTAAAATCCATAGTAGAGTTTTAATGTATCCATTTTTATGCTGAGATCTATGATCCACTTGGACTTGAGTTTTGTGCAGGATGATCACTATGAATCTATTTGCATTCTTATACATGAAGACATATAGACTGAGAGACCAAACTTTTTGAGTTCGGACACCATCTTAGAAAATCTGACCTAAGTTTAAACTCAAGAAAACTAACAGATCAGTACCTATCTTTAGTTTCCATGTTACCCTCCAAGAAAACCTGAGCCCAGCTCCAGTCTCCAGGCTACCCCCAAAAGACCTGCATCTCCAGTTTAATCTCCTTGTAAATATCTAGTGTTTAGCACCAGTTTCCATGTTAATTTCCAACCGATATGCACCTCGATGTTACAAGCCCACACCCTGCCTAACAACTACCAATTAGGAGGAAAACAAGAGTTAAGGTTATGGTTTGGCTCCTAGCACCTGCCAGTCATGCTAAAGGCCACAGTAGCACCCCAGTTCGATGCTTACCAGGCTAGAAACACATACCCCTTGTTTGCTACTTTCTATGAAACCTGGACCTGATAAGTATTCATTGCTTTACTGCCACTCAAACTGTCTTGTAGGTATGAAGTGAGTTAGGCCCAACTGAAGCGTTAATAAATATCCTGGTGTGATTGCATCTGATTCAGTTGCTTGGTGGTCTTTTGGAGTTCACAAACATTTTAGTACAACATTTTGGTGTTTTCGACCAGAACTTCAAGGCCTCCAGGACCCTACCTAGAGGGTCTTTATACCAGTAATGTCTCTCTAAATCTGTGAATCTGTCCATACATTCCCTATGTGTGTTTGTAGCACTATGATAAGCTTCCTGTTTCCTGTCTGTCTACACATTAAATCTGTCCTTGTAGTCTATGTGTGGTACAGCCATTTGGTTCCACACATTGGAGGTTTTTGTATCAAGTGGCTATGTGACCTCATGGTTTATGCCATTCTTTGTGCCTAAATTCTGAGTGGTGCCACATTTTTAATTCTGTCATAGAAAAAGGCCTGGAATCCATGGCTGTATGTGGTTGAGACATGTCATGGAACCATGACCACAAGGAGCCAGGAGATATCCTGAACTCTGATCTGGGGTGGACATGGGCTCAAAGAGACAAAGGGGACTCACCTATCTCGTTACTTTTATCTATTTCTGACAAGGAAAAGTGGTAAGTTTCTTCTCTTGTATGTGAATGTTTCCTTCTAGTTGTTTCTCATTTCTGCCTGATAGAGAGGAAAGGTTAAACAGAGAGAAAAGCTTGAACTTGTGTTTTGGTGTATTATTTGAGAGAGGAGAAGGATGAATTTTTTTCTTTTTTGTATGAGTATCACTTTCTGGTTGTTTCTTATTTCTGCCTTAGAGAGGAGAAAAGTCATGTGTTTTTGTGTATTATACTTGTGCTTCTCATTATAAGGTGACGTTGATGGATGTATTAACATAAGACAGGAATCTTCAACCTTATTAGAATTGCTCCTTAGCCATTTTAAGAATGCTAAAACTAGGGGGGAATGAATCTCTCAGTCATTATTAAGTAAATAAATTGACCACATTCTGCATATCAGAATGGCCCACTTTCAACACCAACTGGCTCCTAGACGAGTCCTTTGACCTAAGATTTGTACAAGGGATCAAGAAAATCATTTTTAAATCCAAATTTGTCTACCCAAACCAAATACCTTTTTGGGTGGTTTGGCAAGATATCCTAAAGGACCTGCCCTCTTGGCTTAAGTGTTTTCTCCCCAGAAAACAAGCAGAAGTTCTCATCTTGACTACCAAAAAGCATAAGGATACAAAGAAGAGATGCTGGACTATCCATCTTCTTCTGCACTATCTCTCTACCCAGTCCTCCAAGGAGGAATAGAGGAAGGTAGTATCTTTCTACTCACACTGTATTCAGTCCCTCAGGCAGGACAGCAGCTGCAGCAGGTAGAACTTCCACAGACTGCCCCATCATAGGCAGAAAGGGGGGGACCTTCTGAAGGGACACAAAGGTGCTTTCTGAGCTGGATTCTATGTTCCTGCCCTAGTGTGTAGCTGGGCTGGTCGATGACCAAGGGAACCAACCTCACCACTACTGCCCCTTTGCTACAAGTGACCTGTATTTTCAACAACTTTTCATGTTCCCTTCACCACATAAGAGAGGGAGAATATCCAGGCAGAGGTCAGGAAATTTGTCCCTTGCCACACAGGAGAGCCTCCTATAACCAAGCAGCTATTAATACTTTCTTTCCCCTGACTCACCCAGACTGGGACTTTAACACCATTGAAAGTAGGAGGCTTTTGGTTTACCATCAGTCTCTTCTGGCCAGTCTCAAACCAGCTCAAAGGCAGCCCACCAATCTGGTATGATATTAGGCAGGTAAAGAAGTTAGGAGAAAAGAGTCTGAGGGTCATAGTAGTAGTGATGGTGACAGAAGAAAAGTAGATGCGAGGACAGGTGCAACAGATTTGAGACCTGGCAAAGATCCAGTTGGCAGCGACAGCCAAACCAAAAGGCTTTATGAGATTTCTAAATCAGATGACTTCCAAAGAAAGACAAAAGGGTAGGAGGCTAAAGAACAAAAATGCCTCCACTTAAGACAGAACCAATGTGCGTATGGTAAGGAGGAGGGCCAGTAGGCCAGAGAATGCCCCAAGAAGAAGGACCTTTTCTAAATCCTGGCCTTAGAAGATAAAGAATAGAAGTGGACAGGGTTTTAATCCCATTGCCAGGTCAAGAGTAACCCTAAATGTGCAGGAGAATCCCCCCAGATTCCTTATAAATAATTAATAGAGCTCAACATTCTGTCTTGCTGAAACCAGATGATAAAGCCTTTTCAAATGGCCTCCTGATAGCAGCAGAAACAAAAACAAAATGTCTTAAAGAGGAACTCATGGAGACCCCGAAAATTTTAGATTATCAAGCTTCTGCTAAGAAGTCCATACTCTGCCAACCACAGGTGACCTCCCTAAATCCGGGGAATGCATACTAAGACTCTGGACCCTAGCACTAGCAAATGTCCTACCTGTCAAAGAAATTAGATCCAGTTGCCAGAAGATGGTTTCCCTCTTTACACATCGTGGCAGCAATGACCTCCTGGTTAAGGAATATACCAAAATGTCTCATTACCAGTGTCTTCTCTAAAGTTCCCCCAGGATAACTTTTCAGGCCCCAGCTGCTCTAAGCTCACCTGACCTCAATGGGTCTCTGTGGGATTGCTCAGACATTTTGACATACATCCATGGGACCAGACCAGATCTTCAGATAACTACTTAATGGATACAGAAGTAATATGGTTTACCAATGACAACAGCCTTTTTCTAGATGGGTAGAGTTATGCTGGGGCAGCAGTGGTCTCAAACACTAAAATCAAATGGAAACAGCCATTTCTGGAAGAGTGTCAGCCCAGAAAAGCAGAACTGGGAACTCTGACCAAGGCTTTAGAGCTGAATAAAAATAAGAGACACAGATAGTCCATTTGCCTTTGCTACTGCTCATGTCCATTGGATATTTATTGGGGGAGAGGCCTTGTAAAGACAGAAGGAAAGGCTATCAAAAGGAGGAAAACCTTTCCCTCCTGCAGGTTTCATGGGGACCTAAAAAGCTGGTCATCATTCTCTGATTGGGACACCAGAAATGAAAGGAGCCAGACTCAGAGGGCAGCAACAAGGCAGATGAAATAGTCTGGTGGGTGACTCCAACAATCAGGCTTCTCATGTTCATGTTTGCCCTAGACCCCAGAAACACCATGCTCCCTGACATGCCAACAGAAGATGTGATCTGGGCCAGAAACTTGACCATATCTCAGTGTCATAAGGGACGGTAGAAGACAGCAGAATATAAACTAATTTTAGAGAAAATAGCCCTATGTCTACTGAAAAAGATACATAGTTCTTAACATTGGTGTACAAAGAATGTATGACTTAATCTGCCAGTCCCACATCAGAATTATACATGCCAATTTGAAAATAAGTGAAATTGTTAAGAACTGTAAGACCTGTAATTTTTTTTTATTTTCTAAGTTTTTTTATTTACATTCCAAATCATTTCCCGTTTCCCATTTCCTCCGTCCCCGAAAGTCCCATAAGCCCCCTTCCCTCCCTCTTTTCCCCATTCAACCCCCTCTTGCTTCTCTGTCCTGGCATTCCCCTACATCCAGTCTTTCCAGGACCAGGGGTCTCTCCTTCCATCTTCTTGGAAATCTATTGATATGCGAATTGTGTCTAGGGTATTCCGAGATTCTGGGTTAATATCCCCTTATCAGTGACTGCATACAATGTGTGTTCTTTTGTGATTGGGTTACCTCACTAAGGATGATATTTTCAAGTTCTGGCCATTTGCCTAGGAATTTGGTGAATTCATTATTTTTAATTGCAGAGTAGTATTCCATTGTGTAAATATACCACATCTTCTGAATCCATTCCTCCATTGAGGGACATCTGGGTTCTTTCCAGCTTCTGGCTATTATAAATAAGGCTGCTATGAACATAGTGGAGCATGTGTCCTTATTGCATGCAGGTAAATCCTCTGGGTATATGCTCAGGAGTGGTATAGCCAGATCCTCCGGGAGTGTCATGCCCAGTTTTCTGAGGAACTGCCAGACTGCTTTCCAGAGTGGTTGTACCAGCTTGCAATTCCACCAGCAGTGGAGGAGTGTTCCTCTTTCTCCACATCCTCGCCAACAACTGCTGTCTCCTGTGTTTTTGATCTTAGCCATTCTGACTGGTGTGAGGTGGAATCTCAGGGGTTTTGATTTGCATTTCCCTAATGACTAAGGATGATGAACATCTCTTTAGGTGCTTCTCAGCCATTAGATATTCTAGACACACTGAAACTAATAGAAAGGAAACTAGGGAAGAACCTTGAACATATGGGCACAGGGGAGAATTTCCTGAATAGAACTCCAATAGCTTATGCTCTAAGATCAAGAATTGACAAATGGGACCTCATGAAATTACAAAGTTTCTGCAAGGCAAAAGACACAGTCAAAAAGACAAAGCGGCAACCAACTAACTGGGAAATCATCTTTACCAACCCTACATCCGACAGAGGGTTAATATCCAATCTATACAAAGAACTCAAGAAGATAAACTCCAGAGAACTAAGTAACCCTATTAAAAAAAATGGGGTACAGGCTGGAGAGATGGCTCAGCGGTTAAGAGCACTGATTGCTCTTCTTTTTTTTTTTTTTTGGCAATGGAAAGTGAATTTTATTCAGTTAGACAATATTTCTTTTTTTTTGACTTTTTTTTATATTTTATTTTATTTTTTTTTTAATTTACATTCCAAATCATTTCCCCTTTCCCGTTTCCTCCCTCCCCAAAAGTCCCATAAGCCCCCTTCCCTCCCTCTTTTCTCCATTCAAACCCCTCTTGTTTCTCTGTCTTGGTGTTTCCCTACATCCAGTCTTTTCAGGACCAGAGGTCTCTCCTTCCATTTTCTTAGAAATCTATTGATATGCGAATTATGTCTAGGGTATTCCGAGATTCTGGGTTAATATCCCCTTATCAGTGACTGCATACCATGTGTGTTCTTTTGTGATTGGGTTACCTCACTAAGGATGATATTTTCAAGTTCTGACCATTTGCCTAGGAATTTCGTGAATTCATTGTTTTTAATTGCAGAGTAGTATTTCATTGTGTAGATATACCACATCTTCTGAATCCATTCCTCCGTTGAGGGACATCTGGGTTCTTTCCAACTTCTGGCTATTACAAATAAGGATGCTATGAACATAGCGGGGCATGTGTCCTTATTGCATGCAGGTAAAGCCTCTGGGTAAATGCCCAGGAGTGGTATAGCTGGATCCTCCGGGAGTGTCATGCCCAGTTTTCTGAGGAACCGCCAGACTGCTTTCCAGAGTGGTTATACCAGCTTGCAAGGTCCTGAATTCAAATTCCAGCAACCACATGGTGGCTCACAACCATCTGTAAAGAGACCTGACACCCTCCTCTGGTGAGTCTGAAGACAGCTACAGTGTATTTAGATATAATAATAAATAAATCTTTAAAAAAAATGGGGTACGAGCTAAACAAAGAGTTCTCACCTGAAGACCTGTCATTTGACCAATGTGTTTGCCAGTGAGAAGAACCCTGGTACTCAATATTGGGACAACAAGCCGGTAGTCTATTGAGTAATGGGCTTCGTGGGGTAAAACTAGGAAAATAGATACCTTTTCAGGATGGCCTGAAGTTTTCCCAAATAAGCATGAGACTGGTCAGAGAGTAGCAAGGAGACTATTAGAAGAAATTCTTTCAAGGTATGGTTTTTCTAAGCGTATAGGGTCAGATAATGGACCTGCATTTTATGTTGGTATGAATTTTGTATCTAATTTTTCTGGTTTGGTGTGTAAATCCATTTTTCTATTTTCCTACATATATTCTGGAGAAAATAGAAGATAGTTTCATATATGGAACTTTTATTTCTAGGTAGATAAAAATTATGACTAAATTGTTAACTCAATTATCTTATTACCTAATTTAATTATTACCTATCATTATATGAATGTTAACCCTTCTCTTAGCAATCTTATCAGTTTATTGTATTCAAGCACTAAATAAATTTCTCTGTATAAATAAAGTTGCTTGTCTATCTGTCTGCCCCTGTGGGCAGGCATGTGTGCATACGTTCTTTTGTTTGTGTTTGTTTGTGTTTGTGTGTGTGTGTGTGTATCTTTGCCTGTATGTCTCTTTGCCTGTCTCATGATTCTGATGTTATATTTAAATATGTTATTAGAGTGTACTGTATTATCTGGAGCTGGATTACTTTTAGAACTTAACCTTTTGGTACTACATGAACAATTGGTGTCCTTTTGTTTCTGGAAGATGACTTCTCAACTCCAAAATTTTCTCAGCTGCCTATAGTGCTTTAGTAAGGTTGAGACCTTGTGAATTTTCCTTGTCAATATTGGCATTTTAAGCAAGCTTTCTTTAAGAATGGGATTTTCCAGCTTGGATGTTATTTCAACAAAACAGTTTAATATCATCAAAACCCATGTTGTAAACATATGGTAACAGAAGCTTGCCCACATCTGCACACAGGAGTATAGAAAGGAATGTTTTTTTTTTTCTTACTTTGTCTTTTCTTTATTTTTATCCACTGTGCAACAGAATTCCATAGGATATTATTCTAAAGTTTTTAGATGCAACATTTCTCCTCAGATAAACATCCCTTGAAATGTTCAAAGGCATCTATTGAGGTATCTATTAAATATTTTAAAGTATGGGAAAGTTGACAATGAAGAATATTTATCATAGGTGGTAAACAGCACTACTAACACATCAAACTGACACTGGGAATAAATGCCAATTGAGGTGATTTGTATATGCTTGGTCCAGGGAGTGGCACTATTAGGAGGTGTGGCATTGGTGGAGTATGTGTGGCCTGCTGGAAGAAGTGTATCACTGTTTGGGGTTGGCTCTTAGATCTTCCTTCCAGTATGGTTGGAGTCAGACTTCTGGAATTGTGTTCTATCCCTAATTTCTTTCACAGACTGTTTATCATGTGTATACATGAAGACTACTGATTCGTTTGAGTTAATTTTATATTCCACCACTTTGATTAAGTTGTTATAAGCTGTTGTAGTTCTTTGATGTAATTTTGGAGGTTATTTCTATATACTATCAAATCATCTGCAAATGGTGATATTTTGACTTCTTTCCAATTTTATTGCCTTGTTTTCTTTTTGTTGTATAATTTCTCTAGCTAGAACTTCAAATATAATATTGACTAGATAGTAGGAGAGTGGGTAGCCTTATCTTCTCCCTGATTTTAGTGGGATTGTTTGTATTTTCTATTTGATTTGGTGTTGACTGTTGGTTTGCTATATTTTGCTTTTATTTTGTTTAGGTTTGTGCAATATGTTCCTGACCTCCCCAAGTGTTTTAACTTGAAGGAATATCTAATAAGATGAACATGAGACTTTTTTCATTAAGATATATATATATATATATATATATATATATATATATATATATATATATATATATATATATAAGTTGATGGATTTTTCTACATTGAAACACACCTGCATTCCTTGGATGAAGCCTACTTGATCATGATGAATGATGGTTTTAATGTGTTTTTAGATTCAGTTTATGAGAATTTTCTTGAGAATTTTTTTTATTGATAGTCATAAGTATAATTGGACTTAAACTCTCTTTCTTTGATGGGTCCTGGTATGGTTTAGGTATCAGAGTAACTGAAGATTCCTAGAAGGAATTAGGTAGTGATCCTTCTTTTTCTATTTTGTGGAGTATTAGTATTAGCTCTTCTTTACAGTTTGATAGAATTCTGCACAAAAACTATTTGGCCCTGGACTGTTTTGTTGGAAGGATTTTAATGACTATTTCTACTTCCATATGTGTTATAGGACATTTACATAGTTTATCTCTTTTTAATTTAATTTTGGTCTGTAGTATCTGTCCAGAAAATCATCAATTACATCTTAATTTCCAGTTTTATATTTTTGAGGTATAGGCTTTTGTAGTAAGATCTGATGATTTTTTTAAATTCCTTCTGTCTGTTTTAATATCTCTCTTTTCATTTCTGATTTTGTTAATTTGAATATTGACTATGTGTCCTTTAGTTAGTTTGTCTAACAATTGCCTATCTTAATTGATTTTCTCAAAGAATCAAGTCTTGATTTTGTTGATTCTTTGTATTGTCCTCTTTGGTTTTTTATTGGTTGCTTTCAGACCTGAGTTTGACTATTTCTGGTCATCTATTCATCTTGGTTGTGTTTGCTTCTTTTCATTCTAGAGGTTTCAGGTGTTCTGTTAAATTGCCAGTATGGGATCTCTTTACAAAAGCAGTCAGTGCACAAATTTTCCTCTTAACACTGCTTTCCTTGTGTCCCATAAGTTTGGGTATACTGTGTTTTCATTTTATTCTTCTAATTCTTCAATGTATTTATTTGATCCTTACCAAATTATCATTGAGGAGAGAGTTGTTCAGATTCCATGATTAGTTGCTTTTTGTTGTTTACTTTTTTATGTTGATGTCTAATCTTATTCCTTGGTAATCTGACAGAATGCATGGGATTATTTCAGTCTTCTTGTGTCCACTGAGACCTGTTTTGTTTCTGATTTTGTGACCAGTTTTAGAAAAGGTTTCATGATGTGCTGAAAAGAATGTAAATTCTTCCTTGCAGAGGTTTGAAATATTTTGTAGCTATGTTAAAATATTTTGGTTCATACCTTCTGCTAGTTTCTCTCTGTCTCTGTTTAGTTTCTGTTTCCATGGTCTGTCCACTGAAGATAGTGGTGTGTTGAAGTTTTCCACTATTAATGTGTGAGGTTCACTATGTGTTTTGAGCTTTAGTAAAGTTTCCTTAGTGAATGTGGTTGTATTTAGTGCATAGATGTTAAGAATTGAGACTTCCTCTTCATGGATTTTTCCTTTGATGTGTGTGAAGTGTCCTTTGTCTCTTGATAACTTTTTGTTGAAAGGCTACTTTATTGAATATTAGAATGGAGAGTCCAACTTGTTTCTTGGGACCATTTGTTAGGAAAAACTTTTTTTTCCAGTCCTTTATTCTGTGGTAGTGTCTATATTTGGCCCTGAATTGTGATTCTTGAATGGGGCAAAATGCTGGGTCCTGTTTACATATATAAATTGTTAGGATCAGTCATTTTTGGGGGCATTGAGTCTCACCATTGAGTCTCAACTTATTTTAAGAGATATTAAAGAGAGGTGGTTGCTAGGTCACGTTATTATTTTTGTGGTTGTAGATGGTATTATATGTGTATGATTCTATTTTTTTGTGATTGTTGTGCGATGTTTAATTCCTTGTGTTTTCTTGGATGTAGTTACTTTCCTTGTGTTGGAATTTTCCTTCCAGTATCCTTGTATGTTGCTTTAGTAGAAAGATGTTTAAACTTGTTTTTTCATGAGATACCTTGGTTTCTCCATCTATGGTGATTGAGAGTTTTGTTGGATATGCTAATTTTTGCTGGCATTGTGTTTTCTTAGGGTCTGAATGACATTTTTCTAGGATCTTCTGGATTTTAGAGTCTCTGTTGAGAATTTTGAACAATTCTGATACTTCTGTCTTATGTGTTTCTTGACCTTTTCCCCTTACAGCTTTTACTATTTTCTTTGTTCTGTTCCTTTAGTTATTTTATTATTATGTGATGGGTATATTTTCTTTTCTCTGTCTAATCTACTTGGAGTTTTATAGCCTTATTTTACATGTGAGGCCATTTTTTTTCTATAGGTTGGGGAAATTTTCTTCAATGATTTTTTTGAAGATATTTTCCGACCCTTTGAGCTGGAAATCTTCACCCTCCTTACTTCCTGTTATTCTTAGTTTTGGTTTTTTTGTGTGTCCTTAATTTACTGGATGTTTAGAGTTAGCAGCTTTTTGCACTTTTTATTTTCTTTAACTGATGTGTCAGTATCTTTTGAGGGTATCTTTTATGCATGAGATTCCTGAGAGTCTCTCTTCCATCTCTTGTATTCTGTTGGTGATGCTTGCATACATAACTCCTGATGTCATTCCTTGGATAACCATCTACATTTGTCATTCCTTTTTTAAAAAAAATGTATTTATCCTTCTTTTTTTACACTCCAGATTTTATCACCTTCCTGGTCTATACTCTGTCCTACATCCCATATATCCTACCCACCCCTGTTCTCCATGAGGTTTTCCCCACCCCCACCTCTACCCCACCAGACCTCCACACACCCTGGTGCTTCCAGTGTCCTGAGGGTTAGGTGCATTTTCTCTGACTGAAATCAGACCTGGCAGTCCTCAACTGTATATATGTTTTGGGTCACATATCAGTTGGTGTATGCTGACTGGTTGGTGGCCCAGTGTCTGAGAGATCTACGGTATCCAGATTGTCCAGGTTAATTGAGACTGCTGGTCCTCCAACAGGTTCTCCCTTCTTCCAGCTTTTCCCTAATTTAACAACAGTGATCACCAGTTTCTGCCTGTTGGTTGGGTTTAAATATCTTCATCTGATGCTTTCAACTACTTTTTGAGTCGTTTGAAGGGGAGTCATGGTAGTCCCATTTTGTGAGCACTCCATATCCTCATCAGGCCTTAGAGATTCCTTTTGAACTAGATCCCACTTTGACCCCGTCACTGGAACTCCTTTGCCTCAGGCTCTTCTCCATTTTTATTCCGGCAGTTTTTTTTTTCCAAGACAGGAACAATATTGGGCCAGAGTTTTGTTTGGCAGCACCATCTCACACTTGATGCCCTATCTTTCTGTGGGAGGTAGGCTCTATAATTTGCCTCTCCCCACTTTAGCCATTTCATCTAAGGTCTCTCCCTGTGACTTCTTAGAGTCTCAATTCACAGATGTCTGGTACATTCTGGAATGTCCCCCACCTCCTGTCTCCCAAGGTTCCCTGTTTCCATTTCCTTTCTTGCTACTGGCCCTTAGGACTTTTAACACTTCCTAATACCTGATCATGTTCCCCTCTTCCCATCTTTGTCCTCTTTCCCACCATGGACTCTCTCTCTCTCTCTCTGATCCTGTGATTGCTTTTTTTTCCCCTCCTGAGTATGATTGAGGCATTCTCACTTGGGACCTTTGGCTTCTTAACATATTAGGGTTTGGTGGAATGTAGCCTGGATATTCTGTATTTTTTAGCTAATATCCACTTATTAGTGAGCATATGCCAGGCATCTCCTTTTGGGATTGAATTACTAAACTCAGAATGATATTTTCTAGTTCCATTCATTTGCCTGCAAAACTCATGAGGTCCTCATTCCATTGTGTAAATGACCACATTTTCTGCATCCATTCTTCTGTTGTGAGACATCTAGGTTGCTTTCAGTTTCTTGATATCACAAACAAGGCAGCTATGAACATAGCAGAACACATGTCCTTGTGGCATGGTGGGGAATCTATTGGGTATGTCCATGAAAGTGGTATAGATGCATATTCAGGTATATTTAATTTAAAATTTTCTGAGTAATCTTCAGATTGATTTCCAGAATGTGTCTACCAGTTTGCAATCCCACCAGCAATTGATTACTGTTCCTCTTTCTCCACATCCTCACCAACATGTGCTGTCACCTGTGGTTTTGATCTTAACCATTCTGACTGGTATTAGGTGGAATTTTAGGATTGTTTTGATTTGCATTTCCCTGATCACTCAGGACTTTGAACATTTCTATTAGAGCTTCTCAGCCATTTGATATTCCTCTGGTGTGAATTCCCTATTAAGTTCTATACCACATTTTTTTAAAATTGTGGGTTTTTTTTGTTTTTTTGTTTTTTTGTTTTTGTTTTTTTTTTTTGGTGGTGGTTAGCTTCTTGAGTTCTTTATTTTGGATATTATCTCTCTATCACACATAGGGTTAATGAAGATTTTTTTCCCCAGCCCATAGTTTGCTGATTTTTCCTTTAGATTATGTCCTTTGCCTTACAGAAACTTTCCAGTTTCATGAGGTTCTATTTAACAGTTCTTCATCTTAGAAAATGGGCCATTGAAGTTTTGTTTAGGAATTTTCCCCTGTGCCAATGAGTTCAGGGGTCTTTCCCACTTTCTCTTCTACGAGATTCAGTGTATCTGGTTTCAGGTTGAGGTCCTTGATCCACTTGGACTTGAGCTTTCTGAAAAGTGACAAAAAAGGATCTCTTTTCATTTTTCTATATGCAGACTGCCAGTTAGACCAGCACAATTTATTGAAGATGTTTTCTTTTTTCCACTGTATATTTTTGGCTTCTTTGTCAAGTGTCTGTTAGTTTGTGGTTTTGTTTCTGGGTCTTCCATTCTATTCTTTTGATCATTGTATCTGTCTCTGTACCAATACCATGCAGTTTTTATCACTATCCCCTTGATCTCTTTTTATTTTCTTATTGTTCCTGTTAGCACGTCAAGTACTATATTGAATAAATAAGAGGAGAGTGTGCATTTTTTTCCTGTCCCTGATTTTAGGGGGATTGCTTCAAGTAGCTCCCCAGTTAATTTGATATTGGCTATTGGCTTGCAGTAATTTGATTTTATTATGCTTAGGTATAAGCCTTGAATTCCAGATATGTGCAATACTTTTAACAAGAAGTGATAAAAGTAGTGATAAAACAAGAAGTGATGTTGTATTTTGTCAAATACTTATTCAGCATCACAGGAGAGGATCATGTAAATTTTTTTCTTTGAGTTTGTTTATATAGTGGACTACATTAATGGATTTTCATATTGAACCAAGCTTGCATCACTAGGGTGAAGCCCACTTCATTGTGGTGAATGATCATTTTGATGTGTTCCAGGATTTGGAATGCAAGAATTTTATTTAGTTGTTTGGCATCAATATTCATAGGTGAAATTGTTCTGAAGTTCTCTTATTTTGTTTTGTCCTTGTGTGGTTTAGGTATCAGAGTAATTGTGACTTCATAGAATTAATTAGGTATTGTTTCTTCTGTTTCTATTTTATTGATTAGTTTGAGGAATTTTGGTACTATTTCTTCTTTGAAGCTCTTAACGAATTCTGCACTAAAGCCATCTGACCCTGAACTTTTCTTGGTTGGGAGGTTTTTACTGACTTCTTCATTTTCCTTAGGGGATATTGGCTTGTTTAGAAAGTTTACCAGGTAGGATTTAACTTTGGTATGTGGTATCTGTTTAGAAAATCATCCATTTCATCTAGATTTTCCAGTTTTGTTTGATATATGCATTTGTAATCACATTTGATGATTTTTTTTAGAATTTCCTTTTTTTTTGTTATGTCTCTCTTTTCATTTCTGATTTTGTCAATTTGGGTACTGCATCTGGACACTTTAATTAGTTTGGCTGGGGTTTATATCTCTTTTTGATTCTCTGAAAGAACTAGCTTTTGTTTTATTTGTTTTTGTTTTTGATTTTTTTTATTCTTTGTATATTTCTCTTTGTTTCTATTTGCTTTATTTATGTACTTAGTTGTACTATTTCCTGCTATTTATTACTCTTGGGTATGTTTTTTTTTTTGTTTTGTTTTGTTTTTTCATCTATAGCTCTCAGGTGTGCTGATAAATGGATAGTATAGGATATCTCAAATTTCTTTATCAAGGCACTTAGTGCTATGAATTTTCTTCTTACCACTGCTCTCTTTGTGTCCCATAAGTTTGAGTGTGTTGAGTCATCATATTCATTGCATTCTAGGACGTCTTTAATTTCTTTCTTTATTTCTTCTCTGAACAAGTTATCATTGAGTAGAGAGTTATTTAGTTACCATATGCATGTGGGATTCCATTTATATATATACATATATATTACATATACATATATATATATATTACATATATATATATATATATATATATATATATATATATATATATATATATTATTTTAATTTTTTTGAAGACCAACCATAGGCATGGTGATCTGACAGGATGCCTGGGATTATTTCAAACTTCTTTTATTTGTTGAGCCTTGTTTTATACCTAATTATATGGTCTCTTTTTAAAAAGGTAACATGCGGTGCTGAGAAGCAGTATTCTTTTGTTTTATGGTGAAATGTTCTGTAGATACCTGTTAAATCCATTTGGTTCTTCTATTAAACTTATTATTATTAAACTTCTATTAGTTTCACTGTGTCTCTGTTTAGTTTATGTTTCGACGTCATTTCTTTATTATTTCTCTTTCCATTTTTAGGTCTTAGATTTTATTGTTAAACTCCTTCACCTGCTTGATTGTATTTTCCTATATTTCTTTAAGGAATTAATTTGTTTCCTCTTTAAGGGCATCTACATATTTGCCTGTGTTTTCTTGAATTTCTTTAAGGTGATTACTTATAACTTCTTTAAAAGCTTCTATCATCTTGATAAGATGGGATATCAGGTCAGAATTTTGCTTTTCAGGTGGTTTTAGTGTATCCAGGGCCTGCTTTTGTGGGAGAATTGGATTCAGATGGTACAGAATTGCATTGGCTTGTGCCACTTAAATTCTTGTGCTTGTATCTTGCCATCTGCTTATTTCTGTTATTAACTGGCCTGTGTGTCTCTGACTGATAGTGGGTTCTTTGGAGTCAGGTATAGCTCTGTGAATTGACTTTGAGCAGGCCTCCGGGGAGGCAGGTATTGCTAATTCTGGTTCATGACATCTCTTGTGTCCCTGGTTAGAACAGATCTCCTGAGTCCCTGATTATCACAATCCAGTGTCCCTTGTTCGGGCAGACCTCTGTGTTCCCGGTGGATTGAGAAAATGTGTTTCTTTTACAGAATTAAATACTATTGAGCTATTAAAAATTAGCATATCATAAATTTTGCAGGCAAATGGCTGGAAGCAAAAAAATATCCTGAGTGTGTTAACCCAGACCCAAAAAGACCTGCATGGTATGTACTTACTGATAAGGGGATATTAGCTAAAAGAAAATATAGAATACCAGTGGTACCACCTTCATAAGAACTTTAACAAGAAGGTAGGCCCAAGTTAAGATGTTTCAATTCAACATAGAGGGGAACAAAATAATCACAGGATGGAGAGGAAGGGAGGGAGGGACCTGGGTAGAAGAGTAATGGAGAGGGGAAAGGGGAGAATCAGGTATGAGGGAGGGAGCGAGCTGGAGAGAAACCCAGAATGCCAGAAGAATGAATGGAAATATGCAGGTTCAGGGGCTGAGAAGTAGGGTGACCCTTTAGAAAGCCTCAGAGACCTGGAATATGAGAGACCCCAGGACTCAGTGGGGGTAACATTAGATAAAGTGCCAAAGAGAGTGGAGAATGAACTTAAGTGTCCACCACTAATAGATAGGCAGTGTTCCAGGTGGAAGGACAGGGTTACCAATCCACAGTCGAAATTTCTAAATGAGAATTTTTCCAGTCTAAAAGACTAAATTAGAAAAGAATGAAAAGACTGAAGAAAAGGCTGTCTAATGACTGGTCCAAATTGGGATCCATCTCATGGGGGGGCCACCAAGGCCTGACACTATTACTAATGCTTTGATGTACTTGCAGACAGGAGCCTAGCATGGCTGTCATCTGAGAGGTTCTACCAGCAGCTGACTGAGACAGATGCAGGTACTTACACGGACACATTAGAATGAAGTTGGGGACCACTTTGGAGGAATTAGGGGAAGGATATGAAGGAGCTGAAGTAGAGGGCATCTCCATATGAAGACCACAAATCTCAACTAAATCTTATTCCTGGAAGCTCCTAGAGAGCAAGTCACCAACCAAGCAGCATACATGGGTTGGTCCTGAGTCTCCCTGAGAGATGTATATAAATATATATGTATATATCCATATCCATATCCAGTATATATATATATATATATATATATATATATATATATATATATATCAGAGTACTCTCTGTTCTGGCCTCAATGGGAGAAGATGTGCCTAATCATTGAGAGACTTGAGGCCCCTGCCTCAAGCATTAACCTCTTGGATGCAAGGGGGGAGATGGGATGAGGAAATCTGGGAGGGGGCCCAGGATGGGGACAATGGCTAGAAGAAAAATAAATAAAATAATTTATAAAAACAAAAAAGTTGTACATTCAATTGCCCACTGTAGCCACCTGCAGCTACATGTGAACCTGTGACCTGAAAAAGTTACTTAGGGATGGGTGGGGAGGACAGTGAAAAAGAACATGGGACTAAGACAACAAAGCTGTTCAAAGTCCAACTTTACTCAGGAGAAACAGGGGATATAAGCTTTGGGGGCGTGACCCTCCCTCCCAAAGCTGCGAGTCTTCTCAGCAGGTCTCCGGCAGGCTGAGCGATGGTGCCAAAACAGATCTCAGGAAGGTGGTACTTCTACAGTGTCTGCAACACCGCAGGAGAGGGCGACTTTTGCAGGAAACTGTAGCTCTTTTGAAATGCCAGAGAAGCTCTGACATCCCTGTCAGGTGGGAGGAGGTGTGGCTGGAATTTCTCAGCTCTGTGTAGGTGAAATGCAGGCAGCTGAATTATTTTGCCTAGAGGCTATATGGCTCACTACAGCCCACCCAGACAAGAATAAAAGGAGAATTATCTGTCTTTATTCTTTCAACACACTAATGTTATTTCTCTCTTTACTTAAAAATAAAATGTTTAAAATGAATAATTTCAATGTTGTTTCAATCCATGTTGTTATTAGTGTCCATAAACTTATAACAATATTGTGAAAAATACAGAAGAGTATAGTATATGCTATTGTCACATTATGAAGGCAGTTCTTCATATTTTGCCCCACTGATACCTCCACTATTTTCAATATTGACTTCTTCCCAGCACATTAGACATTAACTTTGGATATAATACACACAGACTTCATTGGGTGGTTAGGTTAAAGCTGTTCTACCATTGCCACATTGACCACAATGTAATATACAACAGAAAACAATTTTAGGAAGAGCACCACACACAAAAATAAAAGTTGGAATAGTTGCCAGGAATTCTATTAATGAAAGTGTCAGAATTGACTAGTTTGAGGAATTAAACAAGTTCAGAAAAAGAAATGGGTATTTTCCAAACTATTCATAAGGGTAACCAAAACCCTGACATATTGCATAACAGGCTGTTAGCAACCAAGTGGACAGAAGTAGCAATGACATAGTAGTATTGCAGCAGGGCTCCATAATGACTGTGCACCTCACATCGTGCAGATTGCCATAGTGCTCATAGGCCTGACTCTAAGGGAAGAGCTTTCACACTTGAACAAATTAAAATAAAGCAGATATGGCTGAGGAAGCCAATGATGCAATTGGTTCTCAGTTTATATATTCTGCAACATCTTTAGGACAGAGTTGCTGCATAAAGAAATGTCATGAAAAGATAGATGAGAGACAAAATACTACCTAGGGATCTGGAGGAGAAAGCTAGAACTAAAGGCCAAGATTATTAAAATATTTCCCAACAATGTGACCAACTATACTCCCTGGAAGAAGCTGAAAATAATGGTCTGAAGCTCTGAATCATTTGTCAGCACTGGTAGAACAAATTCATAGATATTGGTTTTGAAACTTTGGGTAGTCATTGGCTTGCATACATGAGGCCACAATTAGAATTAAATAGCCATTTAATCCACCAAGGTTTCAGAAAACCACTAATGCCAGGCAGTGCATGGCAGACTCAGATTTCCTCCAAGGAGATCCATTAGAGGAGACACATCTTTAAAAATACTTTATTAAATTATTTTACTTATTTATATTAAAGAAAAGTTGTCCCCTTTCTGGTACCCCATCCCTGAGTTCTTCTCTATATGTCTCCTACCCTTCACCTCTGAGAGGGTGCTCTTCCACTGTCCCACCCACCTCCAGCTCACACCCATCAGCATCCTTCTTCCTTGAGGCATCAAGTTTTCATTGGATTGAGTATATGTTCTCTCACTGAGGCCATACAAGGCTGTCCTCTGTTATACATGTGCCATGACCAAGAACCAGCTCATATATGCTCCTTTGTTTTTGGCTGGAAGCTCTGAGGGGTCAAGGTTACATGGCACTGTTGTTCTTCTTATGAGGTTGCAATCCCCTTCAGCCTCTTCAGTCCTTCCCCTAACTCGTCCATATTTGTAATTGACCTAAATAATGGTTGGTTGTAATTATCTGCATTTGTCTTAGTCAGTTGCTGGGAGAATCTCTTCAAAGACAGACATGCCAGGGTCCTGTCCATATGCACAATATGCCCTCAGTAATAGTGTCAGGATTTGGTGTGCACACATCAGATGGATTCCAAGTTGGGAGGCCCACTGAATTGCTTTCCTTTTGATTTCTGCTCCATTTTTGTCCAAGAATTTTCTTTAGACACAAACAATTCTGTAACCAAGAAATTTTCATAAAGTTGGGAGGCCCCTTGCCTCAACTGAGGACCATGGCTATCTACTGGAGGTGGCCTCTTCTGGTTCCATCTCTCTACTGCTAGCATTTCAGCTAATGCCATCCCCATTATTGATGCCCACAAGTACTTGCTGACTGGAAGCAGATGTAGTTGTCACCTGGGAGACTCTGCTAGTGCATGACAAATACAGAGGAGGAAATTCTCAGCCAGCTATTGAACTGAGCACAGGGTCCCCAATGGGGAAGCTAGAAAAAGGACCCAAGGAGCTGAGGTGGTTTGCAGCACCATAGGAGGAACAAAAATATGAGCCACCAAGTACTCCCAGAGCTCCCAGGGACAAAGCCCTCAACCAGATAGTACACATGGTATTACACATGGCTCCAAACACATAGGCAGCAGAGGATGGCCTTGTTGGACATCAAAGGGAGGAGAGGACCCGGGTCCTGGAAAGGCTGATGCTGCAGTGTAGGGGAATACAGGACAGGGAAGCGGGAGGAGACAGCAGGTGCTGACAAAGATGTGGAGAAAGAAGAACACTACTCCAACTGCTTGTGGTTATTGCATGCTGGTATAACCATTCTGGAAATCAGTCTGGTGGTTCCTCAGAAAACTGGGAATGATACTACCAGAGAACCCTGTTATACCACTCCTGAGCATAAACTCAGAGGATTCCCCAGCATGTAATAAGGATGCATGCTCCACTATTTTCATAGCAGTCTTATTTATAATAGTCAGAAGCTGGAAAGAACCCAGATGTCCCTCAAAGGAGGAATGGATTCAGAAGATGTGGCATATTTACACAATGGAATACTACTCTGCAATTAAAAACAATGAATTCATGAAATTCTTAGGCAAATGGCTGGAACTGGAAAATATCATACTAAGTGAGGTAACCCAATCACAAAAGAGCACACATGGTATGCACTCACTGATGAGTGGATATTAGTTCAGAAACTGGGAATACCCAAGACACAATTCATGTATCAAATGATGCCCAAGAAGAAAGAAGAACAAAGTATGGATACTCTGGTCCTTCTTAGAAGGGGGAACAAAATACCCACAGAAGGAGATACAGAGACAAAGTGTGGAGCAGAGACTGACAGAAAGACCATCCAGAGACTACACCACCTAGTGACCCATCCCATATGCATTTACAAAACCCAGACACTATTATCGATGCCCACAAGTACTTGCTGTCTGGAGCCGGATACAGCTGTCATCTGGGAGGCTCTGCTAGTGCATGACAAATACAGAGGGGGACACTCTCAGCTAGCCATTGAACTGAGCACAGAGTCCCAATGGGGGCGCTAGAGAAAGGACCCAAGGAGCTGAAGTAGTTTGTAGCACCATAGAAGGAACAATGATATGAGCCACCCAGTACTTCCAGAGCTCTCAGGGACAAAAGCATCAACCAGATAAACCACATGGTGTTACATATGGCTCCAGATGCATAGGCAGCAGAGGATGGCTTTGTTGGACATCAAAGGGAGGAGAGGACCCTGGTCCTGGAAAGACTGATACAGCAGTGTGGGGGAATATTAGTACAGGGAAGCAGGAGGGGGTTGATTGGGGATCAGGGGGAGGTGAGATGGCTTATGGAGCTTTCAGGGGCGGTCAGGAAAGGGGCAATCATTTGAAATATAAATAAAGAATATATGTAATAAAAAAGTAAATGTAAAAAAATAACAAATAAGCAAAAAACTCCAAATGGTGTACATTTTATTGTTGTAATTATAATTGAAATTTATAGTTATAATCCAACTATAACACCTATAGGATGATGTCTGAAATCTAATAAGATGAGATATAAATGTATAATACCTATGATTTTGTTGGCTTAGACTTTTAAATGACCACTTCAGACATCCTTGATGATATAGGTATAGTCATAACTGTTTGGTATAATGAATCACTAGAGTTTTTATTGAAAACAAACTAAGCTAACCTTGCTTCAGCCATATTGTGGGAAATTTTTTGTGTAGCCTATGGTAAAATTTATGAGGTAGACTTTTGTGTGATCCCAATTTACATCAGTACTATCAGAATATGCTTACAACTAAATCCCAAATTTAATTCATAGTCTTCCAATGTGAAGAAAACTATTGTATACAATAGTCAGAAAATTAAAAATGGACCATTGTAGTCGGCATTCTCCTTATATCAGTTGCCTGCCTCTGGATCCCATTCACCTAGCTAGACCTCCTTGTCTGACTGCATTGTGAGAGGATGAACCTAGTCCTGGAGTGACTTCATGTGCCAGGATGGTTGATAACCAGGGGCTGCCTCCCTTTTCTCAGAGGAGAAGGGGCAGAAAAAATGGGGAGAGAAACTGGGTCCATGAGGACTGGGAGATTGGTACAGATATTGGGATGTAAAATGAATAAATAAATAAATTATAGAAAAAGCCAAGTCTCCAAAATACAAATAAAAAAGAAAGAAATGGCACATCAAAGCATTTACTCATTGTCATCATGAGTTTAATAGTATAGGTTGTGTTACACAATTAAAACAGCTAGGTGGGAGCACTTACATACTTCAGATTATGGACACACATTTATAAATTGTAAAAGGGAGTAAGTATGTACTGGTTATTACTAACTTGGCACATATAGGCTGGATATGACTCGCATGTTCTGGTTTATTGCTCTAGGTGAGATGGTTTTGAAGAGTAGAAGGTTGGTCTATCAGAAAATATTTAGACTCGGCATTTAAATAATTTTGGGAGTACAAGTACCCTAAGATGAGAGAATGTGAAAGGCGAGAGAGTGAGAAGAAAGGGAGAAGCATCAGAAGTCTTAGAAATGTAGCTCAACAAGAACAAGACTGAACTGTGGAATGTTTGATTGATTTTTTTTTAAACCAGAGGGCCTGTTCTTAGAGATGAGTTATAAAGATGATTAGTTTGATTTGATTTAAAGATATTAATCACATGCCTCCTTACTCTCTGGATGAAATTAGCTTTAAATAAAACAATAGCCAAATCAAAGATGTTGAGTAAAATTAAAAGCAAAATCTAAAATTACAATCATAAATAATTTCCTAAATTAAAGACATTGTCTTCTTCCAAGTGGAAAATAATTTCAAATAATTGTGAAAAAAATGTTTCACAAATTCAGTGTGTGGGGTCATAGTACTTGAATATGATCTTACTATCAGCACTGATCACAAGAAACAGACAAGAAATATACAGCAGATAAAGACAAAGTGTATGATTCAGTTGATAGAGATAATGTACTGGGACGACAACATTGCTTGATTTTTTTATGATAATTGAAAACTTGAACAGGTACAATTGTGTACACATAAATACACCATATCAATAAAAATATAATGTGACACAGGTTAAAAGATATAATGGAAAAAATAAAGAATATCTAGCTTATACAGAATATTAAGAAGGATGTGTGAAGGTTATGAGAGCAGTGGTATATTTTATGTATGCAATACTATGAGGTGTGGGAAGACACTCATTAGTGTTCAATTGATCTTTAGTGTCAGATTATCAAATGTTAATAACTCTCCACTATAGGTCTTTAAGGATATGAGCTCATGGGTTTAGACTGTCATGTAGTTGTTATAATGAGGAGCTTTGAAAATAAAGCCTCTTGAGATTAAGAGACATAAAGCATCCAGCTTGTGACCTGTTCAAAAATATTTCAAAAATCTTGAAATATCATGGACTCAGTTCAGAGATAATTCATCTTTAACCAGGAAACTTTACTGGAGTCTGAGTTTCTAATGGAGATTTTTTTCTATTTGCACTATACAGGTGAGATATTTTCATCACTCTGAATTACAGACAAGAAATAGAGACACCATGATGAATTTTTAGAAATGAAGAAGTTTTTTTTTTAGATTATCAACATGGTGAATCAGAAGAGCATGAATAAGATGATTAGAAAAATTCCACTTAAATGTCATTCTTTTATCAACTTACTGCACAATTCATTGCCATGAAGTTTTCTACTGAAACATAATCTGGATCATTCTTTAATTGTCCTATTGTAATTGTAGGTGCCATTCCATTCAAAGCAAAGAAGCTCTTTTCTCAAATACAATGACTTTTAATATTTATTCAGGCATTAGTAATTATACTTGTACTGATAGTAGAAGTAAGTTCATTCTGGGTATTAATTACTAGATATCCATATCTATGCAGGACAAATTAGATGGTGTTGGTTTCAAACTAATTTTCCCACATTCTGTTTCTAAAATGGAAATAGAAGGCTAAATTTGAAACCCTAAGGCATATATAATGTTCTTTTCTAACAAATTTAATTGTACAGTGCTACTCTTAATTTCTGTATTTCAGTAACTTCTTGGCCCCTTTCCTCAAGATTTATATGTAACATGGAAGTTAAAAACAATTCAATTGTTTTGGATATTTTCCTTCATGGACTCACAGATGATACAGAGCTGTACCCCTTCATCTTTGACTTTTTTCTATGCACATACTTGATCACCATCTTTGGAAATCTTCTTATAATGTTGGCCATCAATTGTGATACCCACCTCCATACCCCCATGTACTTCTTTCTCTGCCTTCTGTCTTTTAATGACATGTATTTAATCAGCATTACAGTTCCAAAAATGTTGGTGAATATACAAACACAGGATCAGAGGATCACTTTTGCTGGATGCCTCAGCCAGGGGTGCTTTGTGGCTGTTTGTGTCACCTTTGAGTGCTTTCTCCTTGGAACAATGGCCTATGACCGCTACATAGCCATTTGTTATCCTCTAAGATATACAGTCCTCATGAATCCCTGCTTCTGTGTTATTGTGGTTCTTGTCTCTTTATTTATTAGTATTGTAAATGGTCTGCTGCATAGTCTGATGGTACTGCACTTGTCCTTCTGCAGAGACCTTGAAATACGCCACTTCTTCTGTGAAATTGAACAAATTCTCAAGCTTGCCTGTTCTGACAGTCTCATCAACAACATTTTGATATTTTTTACAGCTTCCATTTTTGCTGGTGTTCCTCTGTTTGGAATAATTTTCTCTTATTTTCACATTGTTTCTACTGTATTGAAAATGCCATCCTCAGAAGGAAAGTACAAAGCCTTTTCCACTTGTGGATCTCATTTTTCAGTTGTTTCCTTGTTCTATGGGACTGGTTTTGGTGTATACATTACCTCAAAAGTAATTGATTCACCGAAGGAGATTGCTGTGGCTTCAGTGATGTATTCAATAGTTCCTCCAATGTTGAATCCCTTTGTCTATAGTTTGAGGAACAGGGATATGAAGAAGGCACTGAAGAAAGTTACTGGTAGGCTTCTGTTTTGTGATGTATGATGAACTTGGGGCTTGGGTGTCTAGAGCAAGTCAAAGTTACAGGATAGATGCCAAGTCAAAATACCTATGGGTTTTCTTTTGTCTTGCTTCAATTTTTTCTTCTTTGAAACTGGGTATAGAATTTCATTTTTAATATAATTCTACTTTATTTTATCTGTTTTGGTGTTTTACCTCTATGCATGTAAGTATATAATGAATTTTTCTAATTCTGATATTGACCAGA
This sequence comes from Tokudaia tokunoshimensis, assembly GCA_036184795.1. Lineage (NCBI taxonomy): Eukaryota > Metazoa > Chordata > Mammalia > Rodentia > Muridae > Tokudaia > Tokudaia tokunoshimensis. Next base: position 18,487,972 of record BTHU01000008.1, read on the forward strand.
GGTGGGGGTCAGATACCCTGGACGCAGAGCTGCAGTTTGTAGCTGTCAAGTAGGAGGTCGGGATTGAATCCTGTTTCTGTAGTAGAGCAACCACTGATTTAATCACTGAACAGTTTTCTAGCCCACTATAGTTCTACTTTTCTTAACATGTATATGTGTGTTTGTGTGCAATTGTGTTTCCTATATATGTATGTGAGTAACTACTTAACATAAAAATGTGTTTTAGATCCCCTTGAGCAGAAACTCTGATGGTTGTAAGCTGATCAACCATAGTTCTGGGAAGATATTCTCTGGAAATGCAGGAAGTACTCTCAATCTCAAAGTCATTAGCTCAGGCCTCATTGCCACATAGTTGCAAACCTGGATATAAAATTTCTTTATTTTTTTTCAACTCCCAGAAAAGGGGCAGTGAAGATGAGTTTCTCTCACTCTCTCTTTCTCTCTCTCTCTCTCTCTCTCTCTCTCTCTCTCTCTCTCTCTCTCTCTCTCTCTCTCTCTCTCTCTCTCTCTCATTCCCTCCCTTCCACCCCCCTCTCTGTATGTGTATATGAGTGTTCATGCATATCTGAGCATGCATGTGCTTGTGCATGTATGTGTGTGTGTGTGTGTTGTGTGTATTTGTGAGTGAGTGTGTGTGTACCCTTCATTGGTCATAGGGAATTTCTATCACTGTCTTGAACTTAGGTCTACTATGAAGGGCAATATGTGAAGGGATCACTGGCACAAAATTACTTGCTAAGAGTGACACTCTTCATTTTATTATTAGTAAGTTTTTTTATTAGCTGATAAAGGAAACATCTCGAGATTAATTGAAATTCATCTACACACAGTAAGTTTTTTAAAACTAATTTGAGAATTTCATGCCCCTTTCCAATATCTTTCTATTAAATCCACCCACAATCCTTCCTAAAATTGCTTTCCTAGTTCTTTCAACTTCTTGTACTCATTTACTGTTTTAAAAGCTACTGAGTACATTAGCTGTTGCAAGAATACTCATGAGTGGGGCTATTTAGTTGAACATAGGCAATCCAACAGAGGCTACATTCCTGAAGAAATATGACTCTCTGTTAGAACGTAAACATTGAAGCAATGAATATTAGTATCCTTTATTAAAAGTAGGCATGACTTAAACAATACTATGTAACAAAGAATAAGACTACACTATTCTCATGCAGTAAAGACATACTTGGACTGGGTTCTCCTTTGGTTTCCTGGTGAGGGAGAAGATGCAACTGCTATATTTAGGGAATGTGCCAGACATAGAAGCTCAGAAGCATCATCTCCTGCCTGCTAATAAACTTTTAATGGTAATACCAGATTTTATTTTTCTATTAAACTAAATATGATACCTCGAAGCATGTCAAAACCTGTCACAAATAACATTGGTCTAATATATCTGGTTACTATTTATGTGATTAATGAGCAAAAGTCTACCTTCAGAAGATGAAAACAACTATTTGTTCTCAAATGTAAATTATTAGTATTATTATAATATAAAAGTATAAAAGACAAAAAACATGGGTATGTTAATGAGGGGGAAAGTAATTGTGTTGCTATATTTGACATTATTAGTATCTGTTGATTGATTCATTGAATCAGTTTGGACTGGGTGTAATACATTCTAACATGTATTAGAGGTATCCACTTCAGGTATCCACTTTGTTGTCTACTTGAGTACATTTGGAAATACTAGGATAAACCTGTGGATATGCCTTTCAAGGCATATTGAGGATTTTAACTCTGGAAGGAAGATACATCCTAAAGTTGCAAGATACTATCCCAGGGGCTGATGTCTCAGACTAAATAAAACAATAGAAAGGAGAAAGGACGTTAACCACTGCCATCTCCTTTTTCCTGATTATTTCTGTGCAGATATGGGAGACAGTTATTGTCATCCATAGTCACCATAAACCTAAAAAAATGCATTATACCCTATATCCAAAAGAATTAATCCCAAATAATCTCCTTCCCTCAAATAATTTTTATTTGATGTTTAGTCACAATAATAAAAAATATTTAATATATAACTTCTACAAATATGCAAAGAATTTTATGATATATAATGATATCAACTTTGTTGTTTTGACAATGACACTTTACTTGATTACCACAAAGATTCTGTGGTAATCAAGTAAAGAAATCATGTTTAAAGAATAGAAATCTTTTTCAGATATCAAACTTGTTAAGTAATAAATGCATTAAATGAATTGTTGTCTTTTCTCTTATGCTTTCAAATCTTTAATTGTATTGATTTTAACAGTCATCCATTTATTTGCAATGCCTTTGGCTATTGTAATGTGTAGTGTTACCAAAATTAAGAACCATTTTATGTTGTTATAAATTATGTGTCTAGTTTTTATGTTTTTATGCTTGTATACAACTTAATATTTCCCTACATATATTATGAAGAAAATAGAAAATGGCTTTTTATATGTGGAGCATTTTGCCTGTAGGAAAGTACAAATTATGACTAAATAGCTTACTCAATTATCATCTAATTAGGTACTTTAAGTCCTACCAATTGTCATAAGAATGTGTATGTTTATCTTAGCAATTTTATGGGTATATTGTATCCAAGCATTAATTAAAATTTTCCATATTATAAAGTTGCAATTTCTTTAAAAATTATAAGCCATTTATTTTCCTTTTTTCATAAAATGTATTATACATTTTCATCAAGCTCCCCATACTTACCATAATTTAAAAATTTATTTACGTATTTGGAATATCAATTCTGTTTATGATCTAAATATTGAAATGCTATTTTTACTGTAAAATGTATTCCATTTTTATTGGATATTTTCTTTATTTACATTCAAAGATTATCCCTTTTCCTAGCTTCCCTCCCCCACTGGAAACTCCCTATCCTATCACCCGGCCAGCTACTTCTATGAGGGTGTTGTGCCAGCCACCACCCATCAACTCTTGCATGCCCAGCCACACATTCCCTTACACTGGGGCATTGAGCCTTCACAGGAACAAGGGCCCCTTCTCCCATTGAGACCCAACAAGGCCATCCTCTGCTACATATGCACCGGGAGACATGAGTCCCTCCATGTGTACTCTATGGTTGGTGGTTTAGACCCTGGGAGTTCTGGGGTATATGGTTGGTTGATATTGTTATTTTTAGTGGTGGAAAATCCCTTTAGCTCCTTCAATTCTTTCTCTAACTCCTCCATTGGGAACTCTGTGCTCAGTCCAATTCTTGACTGTGAGTTAGTATTTGTCCTTTTTTCATTGATTTTATTCAATCTTTTTGAAAATTTGGTTTTTATTATTTTTTTTTACACTCCAGATTTAATTCCCCTTCACCCTCTGATTGTTCCACATTCCATTTCTTTTCTTTTCTTTTCTTTTCTTTTTTTTTTTTTTTTTTTTTGGCTTTTTTCAAGACAGGGTTTCTCTGTGTAGCCCTGGCTGTGCTGGAACTCACTCGGTAGACCAGGCTGGCCTCGAACTCAGAAATCCTCCTGCCTCTGCCTCCCAAGTGCTGGGATTAAAGGCGTGCACCACCACTGCCCGGCCCACATCCCATTTCTACTCCCCGCCCTCCTATCTCCATGAGGATATTTCCACCTCTCACTCCACACCCATCAGACCTCTAAACTCCCTGGGGCTTCCAGTCTCTTGAAGGTTAGGTGCATCTTCTCTGATTAAATCCAGACTCGGAAGTCCTCTGCTGTATATGTATTGGGGGCCTCAGAGCAGCTGGTGTATGTTGCCTGATTGGTGGTCCAATGTTTGGGAGATCTTAGTGTTTCAGGTTAGTTGAGACTGCTGGTCTTCCTACAGGGTTGTCCTCCTCCTCAGCTCCTTCCATCTCTTCCCTAATTCAACCACAGGGGTCAACAGCTTCTGTCCATTGGTTGGGTGCAAATATCTGCATCTGATTCTTTCAGCTGTTTGTTGGGTCTTTTGGAGGGCAGTCACGATAGATCCAGTTTTCTGAACACTCCATAGCCTCAGTAATAATATAAGGCCTTGGGGCCTCCCCTTGAGCTGGATCCCACTTTGGGCCTGTCACTGAACCTCCTTTTCCTCAGGCTCTCTCCATTTCCATCCCATCTGCAATTCTTTCACATAGGAACAATTATGTATAAGAATTTTGACTGGGAGATGGCAATCCCCTCCCTTACTTGGTGCCTTGTCTTTCTACTGGAAGTGTGCTCTATAAGTTTCCCCTTCCCATTGTCAAACATTTCATCTAAGGACCATCCCCCCCCCCTTAAATCCTGAGAGTTTTTCACCTCCCAGGTCTCTGGTGCATTCTGGAGTGTCCGCCCAACATCATACCTCATGAAGATCCCTGTTTCCTTTCTTTGTGCTTGCCATCAGAGCTTCAGTCCTTTTCCCTCACCCAATACCAGACCAGGTTCCGCTCTTCCACTCCCTGTCCACTTTCCCTCCCAGGCCCTCCCTCCCCACTTGTGATTCCTTTCTTCACCCTCCCAAGTGGGACTGAGTTGTCCTTACTTGGGTCTTTTAGCCTGTTGGTCTTTTTGAGTTCTCTGGACTGTATCTTGTGTATTGTGTATTTTCTTTCTCTTTTTTGGCTAATATCCACTTAATAGTGAGTACATACCATGCATGTCTTTTGGGTCAGAGTTACCTCACTCAGGATGATACTTTCTAGTTCCATGCATTTGCCTAAGAATTTCATTAAGTTATGGTTTTTGATAGCTAAGTAGTACACCATTGTGTAAATGTACTACATTTTCTGTATCCATTCCTCTGGTGAAGGACATTTGGGTTCTTTCCAGTTTCTGGCAATTATAAATAAGGTTGCTTTGAACATAATGGAGCAGGTGTACTTGTTAGATGTTGAGAGTCTTTTGGTTATATGCTTGAGAGAGGTATAGTTGGATCCTCAGGTAACACTATGCTCAATTTTCTGAACAACTGCCAGAATCATTTCCATAGTGGTTGTACCACTTTGCAATCCCACCAACAATGGAGGAGAGTTTCTCTTCCTCAACATCCTTGCCAGCATGAACTGTCACCTGAGTGTTTGATCTTAGCCATTCTGATTGGTGGGAGTTGGAATCACAGGGTTGTTTTGATTTGCATTTCCCTGATGATTAAGGATGTTGAACATATCATTAGGTGCTTCTCAACCATTCAGTATTTCTCAGTTCAGAATACTTTGTTTATCTCTGTACCCCATTTTAAATTGGGTCATTTGATTCTCTGGAGTCTAACATCTTAAGTTCTTTGAATATGGTAGATATTAGCCCTCTATGGGATGTAGGGTTGGTAAAGATCTTTTCACAATCTGTAGGTTGTCATTTCATCCTAAGGACAGTATCCTTTGCCTTACAGAAACTTTGCAATTTTATGATGTTCCTTTTATCTATTGTTGATCATAAAGCATAAGCCACTAGTGTTCTGTGCAGGAAATCTTCCGCAGTGCCCATATGTTTGAGGATCTTCTCTCTTGCTCTTCTATTAGTTTGATTGTATCTGGTCCTTTTTTTTTATTTTTTACATTTTTATTTAAATTCAAAATCATTTCCCCTTTCCCGTTTCCTCCCTCCCCGAAAGTTCCATAAGCACCCTTCCCTCCCTCTTTTCCCCATTCAACCCTCTCTCACTTCTCTGTCTCGGCATTACGCTACATCCAGTCTTTCCAGGACCAGGGGTCTCTCCTTCCATCTTCTTGGAAATCTATTGATATGTGAATTGTGTCTAGGGTATTCCAAGGTTCTGGATTAATATCCCCTTATCAGTGATTGCATACTATGTGTGTTCATTGTGATTGGGTTACCTCACTAAGGATGATACTTTCATGTTCTGACCATTTGCCTAGGAATTTCGTGAATTCATTATTTTTAATTGCAGAGTAGTATTCCATTGTGTAAATATACCACTTCTTCTGAATCCATTCCTCCATTGAGGGACATCTGGGTATTTTCCAGCTTCTGGCTATTATAAATAAGGCTGCTATGAACATAGTGGAGCATGTGTCCGTATTGCATGCAGGTAAAGCCTCTGGGTATATGCCCAGGAGTGGTATAGCCGGATCCTCCGGGAGTGTCATGCCCAGTTTTCTGAGGAACCGACAGACTGCTTTCCAGAGTGGTTGTACCAGCTTGCAATCCCACCAGCAGTGGAAGAGTGTTCCTCTTTCTCCACATCCTCACCAACAACTGCTGTCTCCTGTGTTTTTGATCCTAGCCATTCTGACTGGTGTGAAATGGAATCTCAGGGTTCTTTTGATTTGCATTTCCCTAATGACTAAGGATGATGAACATTTCTTTAGGTGCTTCTCAGCCATTAGATATTCTTCAGGTGAGAACTCTTTGTTTAGCTCTGTACCCCATTTTTTAATAGGGTTACTTGCCTCTCTGGAGTTTAACTTCTTGATTCTTTGTATATCTTGGATATTAGCCCTCTGTTGGATGTAGGGTTGGTAAAGATCATTTCCCAGTTAGTTGGTTGCTGCTTAGTCTTTTTGACAGTGTCTTTTGCCTTGCAAAAACTTTGTAATTTAATGAGGTCCCAATTGTCAATGCTTGATCTTAGAGCATAAGCTATTGGAGTTCTATTCAGGAAATTCTCCCCTGTGCCCATATGTTCAAGGTTCTTCCCTAGTTTCCCTTCTACTAATTTCAGTGTGTCTGGTATTATGTGAAGGTCCTTGATCCACTTGGAATTGAGCTTAGTGCAAGGAGATAAGAATGGGTCAATTTGCATTCTTTTGCATGTTGACCTCAAGTTGAGCCAGCACCATTTGTTGAAAAGGCTATCTTTTTTCCACTGGATGGTTTTAGCTCCTTATTCAAAGATTAAGTGACCATATCACACCAGTCAGAATGGCTGAGATAAAAAACACAGGAGACAGCAGTTGTTGGCGAGGATGTGGAGAAAGAGGAACACTCCTCCACTGCTGGTGGGATTGCAAGCTGGTACAACCACTCTGGAAAGCAGTCTGACGGTTCCTCAGAAAACTGGGCATGACATTCCCTGAGGATCCAGCTATACCACTCCTGGGCATATACCCAGAGGCTTTACCTGCATGCAATAAGGACCCATGCTCCACTATGTTCATAGCAGCCTTATTTATAATAGCCAGAAGCTGGAAAGAACCCAGATGTCCCTCAACGGAGGAATGGATTCAGAAGATGTGGTATATTTACACAATGGAATACTACTGTGCAATTAAAAACAATGAATTCACGAAATTCCTAGGCAAATGGTCAGAACTTGAAAATATCATAATTAGTGAGGTAACCCAATCACAAAAGAACACACATGGTATGCAGTCACTGATAAGGGGATATTAACCTAGGATCTCGGAATACCCTAGACACAATTTGCATATTAATAGATTTCCAAGAAGATGGAAGGAGAGACCCCTGGTCCCGGAAAGACTGGATGTAGGGGAATGCCAGGACAGAGAAGCAAGAGGGGGTTGAATGGGGAAAAGAGGGAAGGAAGGGGCTTATGGGACTTTCAGGGAGGGAGGAAACAGGAAAGGGGAAATGATTTTGTATGTAAATAAAAAAAAAACCTTAGAAAATAAAATTAAAAAAAATAAAAAGAAATTCTGCAAAAAAAAAAAAATGGAGTGTGGTTTCATTTCTGGGTCTTCAATTCTGTTCCATTGATCTACATGCCTGTCACTGTACCAATACCATGCGGTTTTTAACACTATTGCTCTGTAGTACAGCTTGAGGTCCGGGATACCGATTCCCCCAGAGGTTCTTTTACTCTTGAGAATAGTTTTAGCTATTCTGGGTTTTCTGTTATTCCAGATGAATTTTTGAATTGCTCTTTCTAATTCTATGAAGAATTGCGTTGGGATTTTGATGGGGATTGCATTGAATGTGTATATTGTTTTTGGCAAGATGGTCATTTTGACTATATTAATCCTGCCAATCCATGAGCATGGCAGATTTTTCCATCTTTTGAGGTCTTCTTCAATTTTTTTCTTCAGAGACTTGAAGTTCTTGTCATACAGATCTTACACTTGTTTGGTTAGAGTCACACCAAGATACTTTATATGGTTTGTGGCTATCGTGAAAGGTATCATTTCTCTTACTTCTTTCTCAGTCCGCTTATCCTTTGAGTATAGGAAGACTACTGACTTGCTTGAGTTGATTTTATATCCGGCCACTTTGCTGAAGTTGTTTATCAGCTGTAGGAGTTCTCTGGTGGAGTTCTTTGGGTCGCTTAGGTATACTATCATATCGTCTGCAAATAGTGATAGTTGGACTTCTTCCTTTCCAATATGTATCCCTTTGACCTCCTTTTGTTGTCTAATTGCCCTAGCTAGAACTTCAAGTACTATCTTGAAAAGATATGGAGAGAGAGGACAGCCTTGTCTAGTCCCTGATTTTAGTGGGATTGCTTCAAGTTTCTCTCCATTTAGATTGATTCTGGCTACTGGTTTGCTGTAAATTGCTTTTACTATGTTTAGATATGGGCCTTCAATTCCTGATCTTTCCAAGACCTTTAGCATGAAAGGATGCTGAATTTTGTCAAATGCTTTCTCAGCATCTAATGAGATGAGCATGTGTTTTTTTTCTTTGAGATTGTTTATATAGTGGATTGCATTGATGGGTTTCCTTATATTGAACCATCCCTGCATCCCTGGGCTGAAGCCTTCTTGATTGTGGTGAATGATCTTTTTGATGTGTTCTTGGATTCGGTTGGCAAGAATTTTATTGAGTATTTTTGCATCGATATTCATAAGAGAGATTGGCCTGATATTCTCTTTCTTTGTCGAATCTTTGTGTGCTTTTGGTATTAGTGTAATTGTGGCATCATAGAACGAGTTGGGTAGTGTTCCTTCTGTTTCTATTTTATGGAATAGTTTGAAGAGTATTGGTGTTAGGTCTTCTTTGAAGGTCTGATAGAATTCTGCACTAAAACCATCTGGACCTGTGCTTTTTTTGGTTGGAAGACTTCCAGTGATGACTTCTATTTCTTCAGGGGTTATAGGATGGTTTAAATGGTCTATTTTATCCTGATTTAATTTTGGTATTTGGTATCTGTCAAGGAAATTATCCATTTCTTCGAGATTTTCTAGTTGTGTTGAATACAGACTTTTGTAGTAGGATCTGATGATTTTTGAATTTCCTCAGTTTCTGTTGTTATCTCTCCCTTTTCGTTTCTGATTTTATTCATTTGGATACTGTCTCTGTGCCCTCTGGCTATTCGGGCTAAGGGCTTATCTATCTTGTTGATTTTCTCAAAGAACCAATACCTCGTTTTGTTGATTATTTGTATGGTTTTATTTGTTTCTACTTGATTGATTTCAGTCCTGAGTTTGATGATTTCCTGACTTCTACTCCCCTTTGGTTTATTTGCTTCTTTTTGTTCCAGGGCTTTCAGGTGTGCCATTAAGCTGCTAGTGTATGCTGTCTCCCATTTCTTTTTGGTGGCACTCAGGGCTATGAATTTTCCTCTTAGCACTGCTTTCATTGTGTCCCATAAATTAGGGTATGTTGTGCCTTCATTTTCATTAAATTTTAAAAAGTCTTTGATTTCTTTCTTTATTTCCACCTTGACCAAGTTATCATTGAGTAGAGCATTGTTGAGCTGCCATGTGTATGTGGGTTTTCTATTTTTTTTTTTTGTTGCCATTGAAGACCACCCTTATTCCATAGTGATCTGATAGGAGGCATGGGAATAGTTCTATCTTCTTACATCTGTTGAGGTCTGATTTGTGACCAATTATATGGTCAATTTTGGAGAAGGTACCATGAGGTGCTGAGAAGAAGGTGTATTCTTTTGCTCTATAATGAAATGTTCTATATATATCTGTTAGTCCCATTTGGTCCAAGGCTTCAATTAGATACACTGTGTCGCTGTTTAGTTTCTGCTTTCCTGAATGATCCATTTCAGAGAGCGGGGTGTTGAAGTCACCCACTATTATTGTGTGAGGAGCGTTGTGTGCTTTGAGCTATAGTAAAGTTTTTTTTATGAATGAGATTGCCCTTGCATTTGGAGCATAGATATTCAGAATTAAGAGTTCTTGTTGGTGGATTTTTCCCTTGATCAGTATGTAGTGTCCTTCTCTGTCTTTTTTTGATGACTTTAGGTCGAAAGTCAATTTTATCTGATATTAGGATGGATACTCTGGCTCGTTTCCTGGGACCATTTGCTTGTAAAATTGTTTTCCAGCCTTTTACTCTGAGGTAGTGTTTGTCTTGGACACTGAGGTGCATTTCCTGCAAGCAGCAAAATGCTGGGTCCTGTTTATGTATCCAGTCTGTTAGTCTATGTCTTTTTATTGGGGAATTGAGACCATTGATATTAAGAGAGATTAAGGAATAGTGATTATTGCCACCTGCCTTTCTTGATGCTATCTTTATGTTTGAGTGGTTATCTACTTTTTGGTTTGATGCAAGAAAGTTACTATCTCATATTTTCCAGGGTGTTGTTTCTCTCCTTGTATTGGTGATTTTCACCTATTATCCTTTGCAGGGCTGGGTTTGTGGAAAGATATTGTGAAAATTTCGTTTTATCATGGAATATCTTGGTGTCTCCATTCATGGTGATTGAGAGTTTTGCTGGGTATAGTAGTCTAGGCTGGCATTTGTGCTCTCTTAGTGTCGGCATGAGATCTGCTCAGGATCTTCTGGCTTTCATAGTCTCTGGTGAGAAGTCTGATGTGATTCGGATAGGTCTTCCTTTGCAGGTTACTTGGCCCTTTTCTCTTACTGCTTTTAATATTCTTTCTTTGATTAGTACATTTGATGTTTTGATTATTATATGACGGGAGGTATTTCTGTTCTGGTCCAGTCTGTTTGGAGTTCTGTAGGCTTCTTGTACCTTCATTGGCATCTCTCTCTTTAGGTTAGGGAAGTTTTCCTCCATAATTTTGTTGAAGATGTTTACTGGCCCTTTAAGTTGCAAATCTTCACTCTCATCTATACCTATAATCCTTAGGTTTGGTCTTCTCATTGTGTCCTGGATTTCCTGGATGTTTTGGGGTACACGTTTTTTGCATTTTGCATTTTCTTTGTTGATTCGTTGCTTTCTATGGTATCTTCAGCACCTGAGATTCTTTCTTCCATCTCTTGTATTCTATTGTTGATGTTTGCATCTATGACTTCTGATTTCTTCCCAAGGTTTTCTATCTCCAAAGTTGTCTCCCTTTGTGATTTCTTAGTTGTTTCTACTTCCTTTTTTTGATTCTGGATGGATTTGCTGAGATCCTTCCCTTGTTTGTTTGTATTTTCCTGTATTTCTTTAAGGTATTTTTGTGTTTCCTCTTTCAGGATTTCTTCCTGTTGACCCAAGTTCTCCTGTATTTCTCTAAGCGATTTTTGTGTTTCTTCCTCATGGGCTTCCATCTGTTGATCCATCGTCTCCTGCATTTATTTAAGTAATTCTCGTGTTTCCTTTGTAAGGGCATCTATCCGTTGATTCATTTCTTTAAACACTTTTTGTGTTGCCTCTCTATGGGCATCCATCTGTTGACCCATATTCTTCTTCATTTCTTTATACGATTTTTGTGATTCCTTTGAAAGTGCATCTACCCGTTGATTCATTTCTTT